>CM046875.1:490109501-492509501 GCA_025667525.1 Glebionis coronaria
AATGTTTAAAAATCTTTTGACTATAACGATGCTGAAGAATTCCCGAGTTATCGACAAGGCCAGACTGAGAAGTGTTATTTTAATATATATATATAACTTGGATTATATATATATATATATATATATATATATATATATATATATATATATATATATATATATATATATATATATATATATATATATATATATATATATATATATATATATATATATATATATATATATATATATATATATTATATATATATATATATATATATATATATATATATATATATATATATATATATATATATATATATATATATATATATATATATATATATATATATATATATATATATATATATATATATATATCTATATGTATATATATATATATATATATACCTATATATATATATATATATATATATATATATATATGTATATATATATATATATATATATATATATATATATATATATATATATATATATATATATATATATATATATATATATATATATATATATATATATATATATATATATATATATATATATATATATATATATATATATATATATATATATATATATATATATATATATATATATATATATATATATATATATATATATATATATATATGTATATATATATATATATATATATATATATATATATATATATATATATATATATATATATATATATATATATATATATATATATATATATATATATATATATATATATATATATATATATATATATATATATATATATATATATATATATTTGTTGTAATTTGATTACATGATTGTTGATGATTATACTTATATGAGGTATTTGTACGACGTAGATTGTCACAAGAAACCCTAACTCCCCTAGCAAATTAATCAAAGCTATTTCTGAAGGAATTTTGGCTATTCCAGATCTAAACCAAGTTGTGGATATTTATGATCCCAACAAAATGGTTGATACTCGTACAAATGTTGATAGTAGTTGATTGTAATCTTGAAGAAGAATTGGCGAGATTAAATTTGATATCGATGTCATGACGATCTTTCCTTATAGAGTGGAGTTTGACAAAACCTTACCACCTAGAAAGGTGTCATCTGATTTGGTGTCACCCAATTCTTAAATTTGAAATCGAAAGGATGAATGTTGCACTTGAGGCTGTCATTGGAGCCTTTACAAAAAAGCCTCATGCTACTAGTACCTTTCCGAGAAGTCTAATTGAATGTGTGAGTCATTTCATACTAGTGACTCATTTGATAACTATTGTTGTAAGAGCTATAGAATTGGAAATTTAGTGTTGTTCATATCGAGCTTTTATTGCCCTTTCAAGGTCTAAGAATAAGGTTGAACGTATTGGAGAATGAGGTAGGATATCGCATTGAGTATAAGTTGGTTGAAACTTGAATAAAGTCAAATTTATCTCGTATGAAATACGAGATTGTTAAGAGGAAGTCGTTAAGTCTTGAGATTGAATTATAAGGTTTTAAATGATTGTTGGTTCGTGTTAAGGGTTGTTCCTAGACCATTGTCCAATGACAAGGATGCCCAGTGTCCAACAAATAAAATGAAGAAATCTTCTTCTGAATTAGGACCGATGGATCTTCCGAGACAGGTGGAACGCATAATGACTCTTGTAGATTAGTATTCATTGTATCTTTTAAAATCCCTAACTTAACTGAGACATCAGTTGGTACGACGAGGCCTTGGAATTGTATGACATGGCGACACGTAATGTGTTACGGTACAATTTTTGACTTGTTTGTGATTAATGAAAAGACTACATTTGATTGCTAAATCCTACATGTATCGATGTTATCTATCTTTTATAGCTTCATCCTTATGTTCGCATTAGTGATGCAACCATTGGGCAAGTACTCATTTCGGATAGAGTTGCGTTGTAGATTCTTCTCTTTGTATTCTTGAATGCCATCGATGTCATGAACCTGCTGATTATTGGGCTAAGCTCATTTCCTATCATATTGTAGTTAGTTCTTGGTGAACAACTCTTCATCACTCCTTTTGCAGATCACTCATTGTTTTTATAAAATACGATACAATCTGGGGGAAAATATGAAATTCTCATTTTATAGGAGTTATTTAAATTGGTACTATTAGTAGTTACTGTCGAAATAAATTTTTTATTAAACCTCTTGTAAATGGGAATGCTTTCATAATGATGAACATTTCGGTAAAATCATTTTTATTTTTATTTCATAATTAAATATGAATATATATTGTAAACAAGATGACAACATTTTGACGAACTGAGTATTGCATCGTTAATCCTTAATTGTGCATAGTTACGCGCCTACGTACAGTTTGGAAGGGACCATGCAAGGCTGATTAATAGCCACCATGAAATTGTTAATAAAAATTACATTTTTCCTTGAAATTGCGAAAGATTGAATTTTTATGAGATCTGCAAGAAGTGCAAAATAGGGACATATTGTTAGGGACACCTACATATGTGCCCGTACCATTTATTTTCTGAATCGAATTTACTCATCTGTGGATATTGTCTTAATTGACAATTGATATTCCCTTCTTGTCCAATTATCTCATGGTGAGATTCTTTGGAAAAGAATCTAATTATCGAGTGTTGATACCCGACTGGGTGTATCGACGTTCCTATCATTTCTTTGGATTAGATTCCATATGAATGACCTGGTAACGATCCGAGGTGCTTCCGAATGCATACTCAAATTATGAAAACATGGGATATATTTATATTCGTTAATGTTTTCGTCTTTATCTGATTTGAAATTCTCTCGCGTAAATCATGCGTTGACCTTACTCTTTAATGTTAGCTATGTCTCTAGATATCCTTGAATCTGTGAAGGATTATGAGTTATTAGTAGTCTTTTGAGAAGTTTACGTCTTATCAACGACAATAAAACTGGAAAGTTGGTAGTGCCAGTAGAACGGATTGATTGATTATGACATGATGTCATTGTTTTAATTGATGGGAACTCGTGTAGAAATCCCCTAAAAGATAAGATGTTGATTATCAAACGTGATCTAAATAATTCTTGATGGATGGCCATATCCCGCATACCATGAACGGTTATGAACTAGTCATAGATCTTGTAATTTAGAAAGAACCTAAAGTAAATTTATTTAAAGATGTACTCGCTATCTGAAACTTTCGGAGGTATTTGCTGATGAATTACCTAGACTTCCACCAATAAGGCAAGTTGAATTTGGTATTAATTATATTCCTGGTGTTGCACCTGTGGCATGTACAGTATACATCAGCACCATCTGAATCAAGAGAATTACCTTGCAACTGAGAGAGTTGACGGAAAAAGCTTTTATTCTACCGAGCTTGTCATCATGAAGAGCTATGGTGTTATCATTCCTTATATTTATGGATTACCGTGAACTGAATAAATTGACGATCAAAGTCTATATCCATTACCCAAGATGAAAGATTTGTTCGATCATTTACAAAGTTTCAGCGTATATTCAAAAATTTGATCCACGGCATGGTTATCATCAACTTCGCATCCGTGAAAAATATTTTCTATTCCAATCACTACATCCGGAACTCGTAATGAACATTATGAGTTTCATGTTATGTTGTTTGGATTGACCAATGCACATGTAGCATCCATAAATTTGGTGGATCACGTGTGTAGGCTGTAATTTGATAAATTCATGCTTGTGATCATTAAGGACCATTTGTTTGTTTCCAAGAATTAGAAGGAGTTAATAATCATTTATAGACTGCCCTGTGTTGGCCGAGTAGTGAAAACCTGTACCGTGAGTATTTAACATATGCCTTAGAGATTTGATCTTTTACGTTATTTGACCGTGTGATTAATGGTAGTGAAATCTATATTTACTCTTCAAAGATTAGAGTCATTAAGGCTTTGGGTTTTACCAAAAATAAAGTGCAAATATGTTTTGACAAATATTTTATCAAAGGATTTTTAAGGGATTATTCCCTCATACCCAGATCATTTAACTAAACTCCTTTAGGAGTAAATGTTTGTGCATACCTCAAGACAACCTAAGAGGGATTGAGGAAACCATTTAAACCATGACTTGAAATTTGAAACGACAATTTTTGCTTTTCAACTAAGAAAATTTTGACCAAAGTATAAACGAAGATTTTTCGAACATTTACGCATCTTGTTAATTATTTTTGATAAATCAACAAAGATCATGTTAACTAAATTCAAATTCATTTTGAACATTTTTTTATAATTGGACGAACTGAGAAATTTAAAAAAGTTTACGTTTACGTTTCATAAAAAAAGTAAGTATTTATTATTTAATTACTTGTAATATTTATCGACGCTTTAAACGTCGAATTGATCAAAACTGATAAAATAATAGTTGAGAAGAAACTAAAACTTAGAAATTATGAAGAAAGAATTTATGAATGAATACGGTCATAATATTTATTTCATCAGGGAACGTGAATGTAGTTGTTGACATATTATGTAGAAACGATAAAGGATCAATTAGGATGTGTTTCTTAGTAATGACTGTGCAAAATAATTTGCCCAAACAATTTAAAAATAGCTGATGCTTGTAAGAAGGATAATATAGACAATAAAGAGTTTCGCGGCTAATGAAGACCATTAGAAATGAGAGCCGAGGGCCTTAAATGTTTAAAAGGCCGCTTGTGGTTGCCTAAATATGGAGGATTGTGAGATTTAGTTATGTTGGAATCTCGTAAGTTTAAGTATTCTATTCATGCCATTTCTGATAAAATGTATATTTATCTGAAGAAGTTGTACTGATGGCCAATTATGAAGGCAGACATCGCCTCATACGTTAGTAAATATCTAACTTTTACGAAGATCAAGGCTGAACGCCAAAACCCATTAGGGATTGCTTCTACAGCTTATTATTCCTGTTTGGAAATAGAATAGAATCACCATGGATTCTTATCACAAATCTTCCAAGGTCATTATCTGAATTTGATTTGATTTGGGTCATCGTTGACAGACTGACCAAATCTGCTAATGATTCTCGTTAATGATAGATTCTCGATGAAGAAATTGAATCTTTTGTATCTAAAGGAGTTGTGTAAGCATGGTGTGTCTGTATCGATCACCTCTATAAAGAACCTCGCTTTGGGTAGAATTTCTAGAGATTTCCTCAGAAGTCATTGGGAACACATCTTGATGAGAGTACTGTTTACCACCCCAATGGAAGGGACGAGGTAAAGTAACGATACAACACTAGAAGTCTTGTTTTATGTTTGAATGATTGACCTTTGGTAATAAACCGTATAATCTCTTTCCTTTGGAGAGATTATCATTGATAATTATCGTATTAGGATCGAGATCGAATCTTGTGAGGATCTAAATATAAGAGCACCTGTAGGTGGAAGTTGGGATGAAGATACCCGACATACACCCATTGTGAGTTGGATATGTCTTTTAGGTTTAAGGTTGCCTATGATGACAAACCTAACCTTACAAAATACCTGACCCGCGAGACCTAAAATGATTGTTGAAATTAGGATCTGATTATTGACTGCCAGTAGTAGGCAGGAGGTTATGTGAATATGAAATGTAGGTCTTGAAGTGAAGGATGGGTAGAGAAGTTATGCCAAAAACTTTCACCATGGAAAAGTGAATTGATAATCTGAAAGATCATGGGAAATAAGTCCCCGTTGTATGGGATCATTGAGATAATGTAAAAAAAAGTTGGTTTGAAAGGCATGTAAGCTGGATCTACCCTAGGACTTCAAGGGCTGCGTGAATTATTTTTCGTATATCGAACTTGATAAAATTTTTATCAAGTGAAAATCTGATTGTTTCTTAATGAAGTTTGGATCGGCGAAAAGTTGCATTCATCAAAAACTAGTGAACATCATGGATAGAGAAACTAAGTCAACATTAAGCCTGATCGTATTCCCATAGTTATGTTTGATGAAACTCGCGTATTGTATTGAATTACACTTGAGAGAAAAGACCGAATGTGGAGGAAATGCCCGCATGTCTTGATTCTATAAGAAGCGAGTAGTAAGATAAATCGATCTTTGAGGACAAAGATCCTCTTTAGGGGTAACTGCTGTGACAATCCGTCAATTTATGGTCGATATTTTAGTCTCAAGTATTATTTAAAATCATTATTTTAATGTTATATTATGAACTCACTCATTTTTAGGAAAAAAATTGGGTTTACATCTTAAAGTAGCATCGACTACGTCTAAACCGGAGAACTCTACGTTACGTGCTTATGTTTACATACACGGTTTTTGGTGACAGTCCGACATTTCAGGAAATAAATTTATCCATGAATATTATTTTGGAATTTTAATTTGTGTTGGTTCATAAACTCACAAATTTACGAGAAGAAATTAGAGCTTACGTGAATAATTTAGCGTCTTTTACGACTAAACCGGAAACCCTAGGTTTACGTATTTACGTTTTTGAACTCCGTTTTTGATGAGACAATTTTTATTTGAATCGTTTTGTGCCGTAGATTCTAATCTATAAAAACGTTTTTCGTAAAACGACCCGAGGGCACGCAAATCGAGGAAACTAGAATCGAGGAGTACCCGTAAATTAATGGGGGATGAAACAAGTTACACTTGTCCCACCCCTCATAAGTGGACGGACAAACCAAGGGGGTGGCACCCTTGTTGTCAAAATTTAAAGTGACTTAGAGACACTTGTCTCATACTTGCAAAACCACTTCCTCCCTAAACCATCTAACTTTCTCTCATAACATGCAAACTAGGGAAAACGTTTCCCACTCTCTTCTCCATCCTCTCCCTTGCCGTCCAATATTCATCACCACAACACCACCACCATCAAAATTTCAACCATAAACATCATCTACAATCAACATATGTTGATAACCATTTAAAAAGATGATGATTTGAGGTGGTTATAACATTTGAAAAGGAGTTTCCATGGAGTTTAGGGGCTGATTTTCAAAAAGGTATTCATGCATATGAAGATCTCAAAAAGTTCATTTGCCAAGTTAAAGATGTGGTGACAAGAACCAAGTCTTGTTCATCATAAACCTCATCTTTTCATCACTTTGGTGGTATAGAGATTGTTTCTTTCCTATCATCTTGTTATTTGGTAAAAGTAATCATGTATTTTATTTATAAATGTATATGTATACGATGATGAAT
The DNA here is from genome assembly GCA_025667525.1 of Glebionis coronaria. Classification (NCBI taxonomy): domain Eukaryota; kingdom Viridiplantae; phylum Streptophyta; class Magnoliopsida; order Asterales; family Asteraceae; genus Glebionis; species Glebionis coronaria. Next base: position 490,116,620 of record CM046875.1, read on the forward strand.
GATGATCAAAATATTATGTGAGGATTTTGTGTTAATAGATTTGGTTAAAAAGACTAAAATCTACATGAAAAGATGTTAAAATCTTGACTAAAATTATAGGCTGTATAAAACAGTAAGTAACCATATGATCACTTGGTAAAAAGGCTTGGATTATTGAATATACAGTTAGATATATGATTTTTACATATGTGGTGAGTTGGCCACTCAATGGAATCAATAAAATGAGCAAGATATGACCAAAATACTATTAAGGTTCAAATCTGTATAGTCTGTTTTGGACGAATTATTAGAGATACTTAGAAGATGATTGAGCAGTAGCTAAAACGGAGTTACTTGTATCACAAATCATGTAGTTTGTGCTGCCAAAATTTGAGCTTCCATCTCCTTGTAGAACTGAAGATATGGCAAAAATGGTGAAAGTGATTTTGATAATCAGATTTGGAAATAAAAGTACATAATATAAAATAAGCACTCAAGTAGTATTATTATAAAATACATATGTAAAACCCAATAACTTATGATAATACTTATAAAATAAGCTATATACTTTGATAAATAAGTATGGCATTTTTATAAAAATACAAACTCAAGTGTTTTCTAAAGTTATAAAACTATATATGAGTTTTACGTCTTTTCGGCTAAAACCGAAAGATTAACGTTTTCGTCAAATAAAACATAGACGGTCGGACCCGTCTAATGTAACATTTTTATAACTCATCTACTGATATTTAAGTACATTTGACAAATAAAAACCGATAAAACCCGAGCTTTATAACATATGGACATTAACGGGCCAAAGTAGCCTTATTGGACTATTAGCCCGACTAGTTTGGCTAAACACTAATGGGCTTACTCATGGGCTTAACCCACTTAGGCCCAACATATGAGTATAGGCTTGGTATTAAAAATATAAATGGACTAATTTAATGTATTAGGTTTTTAATGGGCTTATTGGGCCTTAATATGTAAACAAGTTAAAACTAGTGTAACTAGTCTAAAAATTTACTAACACATAACACTATAATGTTGAATAAAGAGATAAAATCCCACTTGATAATCATCATACTTATAATATCATCATATATATACATAGCCATTATTTTATAAAGTCATTGGACAAGAGTCTAAGACCAAATATTATTTTCCTAGGTTTCCGTGATTGAAGCACGTACCGTACATCCAAAATGCTGATAGCCCGGCTTTCCCAATCAACGTGAGTTCATAGCCTCGTACTCTTTTTAAATGTTTTATGAAATGTTTTATAAACACGCGAGGGAGATAACATGTTAGTTTTAATAAAAATAGGACACCAGTTGTCCCGATTATTTGCTTATTGATATGGACTCGAATGATTATATGACCCTATGAATGATTATATGACCCGATGAATGAAATGAAATGGATTATTATTAGTTAAGTTATGTCACTAAAAGCCCCATTAGCATGAATTATGAACTACCGGGATTTGGTAGACGCTTATGTATATAATATTACTATTTGGGGAAGATCACCCCAGTTCGTGCCTTGACGGTTGATCCCCGTCGTGCCACATTGATTGGTAAGCGAATTTATGTATGAGAAGATTTATATAAGCGTGATTATTGTGATGACATGCTGTTTTAGATGGGCAAAAGAATTACGGGTTAGCTACCCGTTGTTTGTTATAGTTAGGTAGCAATGTCATGCGGCTTATAATAATCCAATAATGAAAACACTGATATACGATTCGAATTATAATATATTTTCTGACTAGCAATACGGGGTCTTATTACTGATATTTTGTTCGTGTTTTGGTTTTACATAACCATTTTCATATAACGGTTTTTTTAATTCTATACAATGTTATAAAACGTATTTTATGATGTTTTTACGACAATGGTTCGTATAATTATACAAAAGCCTATATTATATTTTTCGACAAAGATTCTTAAAATGTCTTTGGCCTACTTTATAGCCTATGACAAATATTTGTACAAAATGATTTTCGGTAATAATTATATACCGGCGATATACTAATGGTTTTTTTATTAAACTCTATGAATTCACTCGGCGTTTTCGCTGACTTTTTAACATGTTTTATCTTAGGTACATGAAGGTAATTCTCGGGAAGACGACAAGAATTTATGGCCCGGATTCAAATAAAATTTCCATTCAAATGTTCTTTAAATTTATATGATATACTAAGACCCGAGGACCTATGTAATTTGATATTATGAATGGAAAATGCTTTATTATTAGACGATGCGGTTTCTAAGCGTTGTCTATGATTAGAGTAATGTGTAATCCCGTAACACTAACGACTCTTCTGCTGATTCAAAATGTGAATAATTGGGGGTGTTACAGATTAGTTCGGGTCCAGTAAGCTAAAATTCCCCTACCTCTGCCTAGCATACGGGTGATATGCACTTACGACCATAGAGAGCCTCAAATGGTGCGGCTTTAATGCTGGCATGGTAGCTGTTGGTGTAGGAGAATTCAACTAAAGGTATATGTTCGACCCATCCTTTTCCAAATTCGATCACACATGCTCTTATCATGTCTTCCAAAGTGTGGATCGTTCTTTCACTCTGACCATCGGTTTGAGGGTGATAAGCAGTAATGATATACAGGTTCGTACCTAAAGCTCGTTGAAAAGCTTTCCAAAAGTTTGACGTAAAACTACCATCTCGATCACAAATAATTGAGACGGGTATTCCGTGTCTCGTCACAACTTCCTTCAGGTACAGTCTTGCTAGTTTGTTTAGAGAGTCATTTTCTCATATGGGTAGAAAATGGGCAGACTTTCTGAGTCGGTCGACGATTACCCAAATAGTGTCGTACACATGAGATGAGGTGGAAATTCTGGTGATGAAATCCATGATGATGTTGTCCCATTTCTATTTTGGTATCTCGGGTTGGACCAGTAGTCCCGACGGTCTCTGGTACTCAGTCTTTACTCTGGCACATGTTAAACACTTCTTCACATAAGTTGCAATGTCTGCCTTCATGTTTGGCCACCAATAAAACTTCCTCATATCCTGATACATCTTTTTAGATCTTGGATGTATGGAGTATTTGGACTTATAAGACTCGTACATGATCACCCTCCTTATGTCTCCGTAACATGATAACCATCTTCTTCCGTCTAAACACAACGTTCCATCTGCTCTTGGTTCTATCTTTTCCTTTGTAAGGTCCGTTCTAAGCATTCCCCCTACGTCTCCCTTCTCGAGGTTTTCTGGTTTCCGTGCTTGTATCCGAGCCTCTAATGTCCCTTGCGGCTTAGTGCATCTGCAACCACATTGGCTTTACCGGGGTGGTATTTGATGTCACAATCGTAGTCACTAAGCAGTTCTATCCAACAGCGTGGTCTCATGTTTAGCTCATTTTGGTCTAGAATGTGGTGCAAACTTTTGTGGTCGGTATGCACAGTACATTTAGTTCCGTATAAATAATGCCTCCAGATTTTTAAGGCAAAAACTACAAATTCGAGTTATAGATCGTGAGTAGAGTAATTCTGCTCGTGCTTTTCCAGTTGTCTTGAAGAATAAGAAATTATTTTATTCCTTTGCATCAGTATAGCACCTATGCCTTTGCGTGAGGGAACACAACAGACAACAAAATCCTCGTTGCCTTATGGCAAGGCTAGAATAGGCGCACTGCACAACTTCTGTTTAATGGTTTGGAATGCTAATTCTTCTTTCTCTCCCCACTAGAATTTCACGCCTTTTTGAGTAAGCTTCGTCATAGACTTGGCTATCTTGGAGAATCCTTATATAAATCTCCTGTAGTATCCGGAAAGACCTAGAAATTGGCGAATCTCTTTCGGTGATGTAGGTGGTGTCCAATCCTTTACGGATTCGACTTTTACGGGATCTACTTGAATACCATCTCTATCAATCAGATGACCAAGGATATGAACCTTAGGAATCCAAAAATCACATTTGGATAATTTTGCGTACAACTTTTCTTCCTTAAGTAGTATCAGTACTTGAGCAAGATGTTCCTCGTGTTCCTGTTCTTTTTTGGAATAAATGAGTATGTCGTCGATGAATACGATCACGAATTTATCCACATACGGTCTACACACTTGATTTATGAGGTCCATGAATATTGCTGGTGCGTTGGTTAGTCCAAATGGCATAACGTGAAATTCGTAGTGACCGTAGCGAGTTCTAAAAGCTATTTTTGGAATGTCTTCTTCTATGACCTTCAACTGGTGGTATCCAGATCTTTAATCGATCTTGGAATACACACTTGATCCTTGGAGTTGATCAAATAGGTCATTGATTTGAGGAAGTGGATAACGATTCTTCACAGTTAACTTATTCAGTTCCTTGTAATCAATACACATTCAGAAAGAACCGTCTTTCTTTTTGACAAATAGTACTAGAGCTCCCCAAGGTGAGGAACTAGGTCTAATAAAACCTTTGTCTGACATTTCTTGGAGTTGTTCTGCGAGTTCTTTCATCTCGGTTGGTGCCAACTGGTAAGGTTCTTTAGCTACAGGTGCAACTCATAGTATCAAGTCAATCTGAAACTCTACTTGATGAGTTGGTGGTAAACTAGGTAAGTCGTCTAGGAAAACGTTAAGATAATCATGAACAATTGGCACGTCCTTGATTTGTTTCTTTTCTGGCTTGTCTTGTTCGTCTGTTTTAGAAATATGTGCTAAATAGATAGGGCATCATCTCAGTAGATATTTATGGACTTTGGTACACGAGATAACACTCATTCTGGTGTCAGTCCTGCCTACGTTTCCTTCTCCTAGGACAATTAAGTCTTCTTCTCCCCAAGGTATACGGACTAGATTTTCATCACACACAATAGTTGCGTGATATCTTGCTAATCAATCCATAACAATGATAACGTCAAAACTACCAAGGTTTACTAAGATTAAATGAATATCGAAGGGATGTTTCAGAAGATTTAAGGTACAACCTCATAAGATAGTATCGGTTTCAATGACTTTACCGTCGGCTAATTCGACTCTGAAACAGTTGTCTAACTTGGTAGGAGTGATGTCTAGTAAGCTACTAAACTCGGTAGATATAAAACTCTAATCGACTCCGGTATCAAACAAAATAGATGCATATCGATTGTTCAGAAGAAACATACCAGTAACTGCATTGGAGTCGGGCTTGGTTCTGGCATCTCCTATGACATAAAATCTGGCCGGTGCTCCTCCACCGTTCCCGTTCTTGTTTGCTCGCTTTGGGGACTCGGGTTTGATGTGTCCCGGTTCTCCACAACCATAGCAACGAACTTCTCTCCATCATATCATTTCCACACGTGGGATGGGGGTTTCCCTGCTATCCATTTCCACGGAAGTTTTGACAACTCCCGTTGTTGGGTCTGAAGTTGGTTCGGGTCTTTGGCAAGATGTATCACGGTAATGGTGAAAATTTCATGGCACACTTGGGCTTGGTACCTACATATCGAGGTGGCTCTAAGGTCGTAGCACTGTAAACCTGACCTGAGCTCTGCCTCTTGGTTGGCTGAGTCAGATGATGGCTACGGAAGTTTTCATCGACTTTCCTCTTGTTTTCAGTATGCCTCTCCGCATGGTTACGACCTCGTTTGTCCATCAGCTCAGTGGCGAACTTAATGGCACTCTCAACTGTAGTGGGTCAAGATGCGAGCACGCTGTCGTGAATGGATTCCGAAAGTCCACTAACATACTTCTCGATCTTATCCTTTACATCAAGAACCATTCTGGTGCACATCAAAGTCAACTCTTGGAATTTCTGGTTGTAAGCTGTAATGTCATGGTTTGTGCATATGAGATTCTACTGTTCGATCTCTAGCTTATTTATTTTTCCACGAGGACAATACTTCTCGGTAAGCCTTTCCTTCGAAACAGTACAAATGATCCCATAGGCATTATCGTGCCCAAGGTAGCAACCAAAGAATTCCACCATGTGAGAGCACTTTTTAAGTAGATTATAGGTGGAAAACTTCACCTTATTTTCTTCTATGCAATCACTGATACGGAATATTATCTCGGCCCTCTCAAACCATTGCATTAGTTCAACAACCCCCTCTTTACCCTTAAATTAAGTGGGTTTACATTTCAAGAAGTCAGGGTAAGTGCACCCTCTAGCAATCCTGTCGTTCCTCCTTGCATAGGAGTTCTGACTGTCATCTTGGTTCCTGTAGGAATGGGCTTCCCTAGCTGCCAAGGCGTTAGCTATGCCCTGCCCGATGAGCACCCTAGGTTGGGCTTCTGAGATAGTGGGCGTGACATTAACTCCTGAGGGTTTTGATCGTGTGTTTCTTGCAGCCATATTCCTCTAATATACAAGAATGAGATTATTAGTTGATCAGTATTGTATTTATATCAATTACATGGAAATGTATATGCATGAAGTTTATAACAAATTGGATAACCTATCAAAAGTTCACAATATAGTATAAGCACAATAGAGTAACATCGGTATAAGTCATTTCTGGCGAACAACAATATAACACAAGTACAACCAATCTAAGACAAGAATACACATGCCTGTCTGAAATAATGGTACATATATTTTTGGTACAACAAAAGATAACCTGCCTGCTAAGGTTAGGTACTAAAGATGGAATACACGTGTCGGTGATGTCAGACTCGGTGTCTGATGATAGTCCGTGAAGTACTGAGGTCGGTGATGTTGCGTAACAGTAGTAGTCATGGGAGCGTCAATAGTGGGTACACGTGCCGGTGATGTCATGATAATCTGAAAATCATAGCATTTCAAAGTTGAGTAAGTATTAGCTTGCACAATTCAAACAGTTTTCAAAAATGTATATGCGATGCTGTATATGTCTTTGAACAGTGTAGGTTAAAATTTTACGTAGATACTTAGGTGATCATATAGCCAAACGCAATATATCAGTGCACCTTTAGTTCACACAATATGTATACTCTATATGATGTATGCCTAATCATAAGGGTTCCCAAAAATCAATTTTTCTTAAAATCGATTGTTTTAAATTCAGTTATAGTCCAGTTATAAATTTTTATTATTTTAAAAATTTTAGATTTTGATCTGGTTCTCTATAACTATGTGTTCTGATACCAGTAAGTAAGTTGCGAACTCGTGAAATGTTTGCATATACAATAATTAGTATGTTTTCTTCCCCAGTTATAAAAGCTGTAAAAATAAGGGGCCATGAACTCACCTTATTGGTGATGCAGTAGTGATAAAGTCACTGAGTAGGCTGGTACAGTATGTTCACGAAGCAATAGAATTACCTAACTAATTTATATGGGTCTTAGTAAATGCAGAAATAAAATGCACATTTAAATTCAGCTGATAAAAATGCATGATCACAGATTTATTAAGTGTTACCATTTTAAGTGTTAAACTATTAGTAAGTTATCGAAACATGTACATGTTTAATTTAATAAAATGTTTTTACCTTGTTTTAACTTTAACGGTATAACTAATTAAATAAGTGATTTTATTTAATTATGACATGTAAATACAATGTTTCACAAAAAGTCCTAGAGTTTCAAATGTTCAAAATTAGTCCTCCGGGTTACACAAGTTTCTTAATAAACCCTTTTAGTTTATTTCATTAAATAAATATAATAATTTAAGTTAAATTACACTAAGGTCCTTGTAAAAATGGAAGTTCCCCAAACAGCCCATAGGGCTCATAACAAAATTAGCATATGGCATTGAATACCCCTAGGGTTTCATTTGTTAAGTTCAATTGTATGGTTAGTCCTTATCCGTTATATATAGTTTCAAAACTGCCCCTAGGGATTATTTATCTTTCGGTTAATGACACAACAGCCCCTAGGGTTTGTAAACTTTCGGTTAATTGCAATGCAAGTCCCTAGGGCTTGCATAAAGTTAGAATAATGGAATAAAAGGTCCTTGTGGTTTCAGAAATTATTACAAGACACAAAATAAATTATCTAGGGATCGTTTAGGTTTCACAAAGTGACGAAAATGGTCCTTGTGGTTTTATTTAAGTTTCAGTTATGACTAAAACACCCCTTAACTTTTAGCAAATTGCAAATTAACCCTTATACTTTTCAAGACTTACTAAAATCATATAAATGGTTTTATGACTTAAAAAAATAGACCTATACTTTCACTTGGTTACATATTTGGCACAAAAAGTTCTTATGTAACACTCTCATTTTTCGTATCGATACAGCGGAAGGGTATTTTAGAGTGTTACAGGATAGCACAATAACTCCAGTCATAGACAACACATAAAAACAGTTGTTCAAGGTTTAACATACATTCATTCGATAAAAGTTTTAAAAGCGTACAACAGGTCCCAAATTATAGAGGTCATTTAGTTTACAAAACATAGATCGAATGAACATTTTTAATATTATGTGGGCCATCAGAGTCGATCTCCATCCGGATTACCTTCAAGCACCTGAGATAAAAACATGCAAAAATCATATCAGCGAATGCCGAGTGAATTCATAGAGTTTAATAAAAACCGTTATATAAAAAAATCATTTAAAATCAGAACACAAGTATAATATCGGAAGTAAGTCCTCATATTGCTAGTCAGGAATTATATAAATCAAGCATACATCTCAAACCGTCCATGAGACCGTAGTCTCTATATTACCATGATAGGTAATATATTCATCGTTAATAACGTCGTTATCGTTTTGTATTTAGGTTTTAGGATACGTTTTTAGGATTATTATTAGCCGCATGACATTGTTACCTTACTATGAAAACAGTGGGCCGCGAACCCGACAAACAATTTGCCCATCTAAGTTAGCTTGTCGTCACAAAAATCACGCTATGGAATCTTCTCATACATAAATCCGCTTACCAATCAATGTGGTACGAAGGGGATCAACCGTGAAGGCGCGAACTGGGGTGATCGTCCCCAAATAATACTATCAAATGCATAAGCGTCTACCAAATCCCGGTAGTTCACAATTCATGCTAATGGGACTTTAAGTGACATAACCTAACTACTAATAATCCTTTTAGTCTCGTTTATAGGGTCATAGCATCATTCGGGTCCATATCATTAATTATACAATCGGGACTACTTGTGTTCTATTTTTATAAAATCTAGCATGTTATCTCCCTCGCGGGTTTACAAATCATTTTATAAAACATTTAAAAGAGTGCGAGGCTATGAACTCACGTTGTTAATGAAAGGCGGATTATCGGCTACGGGCGTGCTTCGGTCACGGAAACCTATATAAATAATAATCGGTCTTAGACTCGGTCAAATGAATTTTATCAAAATAACAATATACATGTGACGATTTTGTACATATGATGATGATCAAGTGGGTTTATACATCCTTGTTTACTCATTTTAGCGTTTACGTTTTGGTAACGTTTTACTAGTTTACTAGTTTTACCTATTTACCTATTTTAAGTCCATTAAGCCTTTTATAAGTTCTTTAACTTGTTTTAATCCCTTTTATACCTATATTATCAGTATATATACTTTCCATGTTGGGCCCAAATGGGTTAAGCCCAATAAGTTCTTTTTACAAGTATTTATCTTATTTAGTCCAATTATTAGTCCAATATGTTTAGTTAGCTCGTTAATGTCCGTATTTCTTATAGTTCGGGTTTTATCGGTTTTTACTTGTATTAGTTACTTATACATTAGTATATGACTTTTATAAACTTTACATTAGACGGGTTTGGTCGTCTAAGTTTTATTTGGCGAAAAACGTTAATTTTACGGCAATAGCCGAAAAAGTCGTAAAAATCAAGTTTATAGTTTTTATTACTTATAAATATTATTTCATTACCATTTATATAATTTATCCATTTAATTAACCTTTTATATATTTATATAAATAAGTTTTATAAGTTAGTGGGTTTTTATTTTTACATTTTATACATTAGAATGTGAGTGCTTATATAATAATAATAAACATTAATGCTTAAAAATCTGATTTTTATCTTCATGTTCACCATTTTTACAATATCTAGAGTTCTAGAATGAATTAGAAGCTCATTTTTGGGTGAAATGTTCTTCATATTATGTGCTACATTTAACTTAGTTATAGCTACTGCCCATTTTAAGTTTATCATGCCTTAACAGTCCCTACAAAACTGCTTATTCAGATTAGACCACCTAACTTGTTTTGATCATATCTCACTCATTATTTTGGTTCCATTGCATGACCAACTCTCACATGTATATAACATCTTGTACTTACTGTAAATGGATCATACCATCCAATTTTATCAGTTCATGTTTTAGTTATATACTGTTTTTATACAGCCAACTAAATAATCAAGATTTTAGCCTCATTTCTTATACTTATTAACATTTTTAAGCATATCTATCAACACTTGATCCCCACACAACATTTTTATCATAATATATACATCATATACATATACAAAATGAAAGTAAATACATTTGTTCTTTACAAAATAACAAGAGAAAAATGGAGAGGATGATCTTCTTTACCAACCAAGTGTTTTCCTTGTTTTTGGAAGACAAGGACTTGATGAATACAACAAGTAACTCCAAGACCATCAAATATCAAGAACATATGTTGGAAAATCAGCCCTAGGACACAAGCAAATCACCTCCAAAGTTGTTAATATGGCCACCAAATGATCAAGGCTTCAAGATAACTCCTTAATAGAGCTAGTAAACATGTGTTTCATGGCTAGAAAAGATCAAGAGGGGTGTTTGTTGCTTATTTTTGGACGGCAAGGGAGGAGTGTTTGAGAGAGTTTGGTGTTGATTTGCATGTAAGGGAAATGGTGGAATGAAAAGTGTAGCTAGTTTTGAGATAGTGGAGTGGTAGAAAGCTTAGGATGTAAGCTAAGCTTACACATGTAATAAGCTAGCTAACTTGATGCCACCTTCATGGTGTGGTGTCAAGTGTGCCGTCCAACCTAAGCTAGTGGGGTGGGACAATGTATTTTGTCCCATCTCACTAGTTTACGGGTATTTCTCGATTCTAGTTTTCTCGATTTGCGTGCCCTCTGGTCGTTTTACGAAAAACGTTTTTATAAATTATGAATCAACGTAACAAAACGAATCCAATAAAACTTGTCTCATCAAAAACGGAGTTCAAAAACGTAAATACGTAATCCTAAGGTTTCCGGTTTAGTCGTAAAAGACACCAAATTATGCATGTAAGCCCAAATTTAAATCCGTAAATTGTGAGTTCGTCAACCAACACAAAAATAAGTTTCAAAATATTATACGAGAAAATATTTCACTACCTGAAAATGTTAGATTGTCACAGCTTTTCCTCCTAAAAGGGATCAACGTCCTCGTGATCCATTTCATTTGGATGTCCGTTTCTTATTGAAATCGAAGAGGTGCGGATATTTCTTCCACATTTCATCCTCTCGTTCCCAAGTATACTCCGGTCCATGCTTTGAATTCAATCGGATCTTGACAATAGGTATCCGACTTTGTTTCAGTTGCTTTACCTCACGATCCATAACCTCTACGGGCTCTTCGATAAAATGCAACTTCCCATCTATTCGAACCTTACCTAACGGAATTTTCTCATCACTCACTGCTAGACATTTCTTCAGATTAGATACATGGAATGTGTTGTGAACACCATGAAGTTCTGGGGGTAACTCTAGTTTGTAAGCCACCGGACCTACTCTAGATAAAATCTTAAATGGTCCAATATAACGGGGATTCAATTTCCATCGTTTTCCAAATCTTATAACGCCTTTCCATGGCGATACTTTCAACATTACTCGGTCACCCACTTCAAACTCCATTGGCTTCCGCCGCACATCCGCGTAACTTTTCTGTCTACTACGGGCAGTCAACAACCTATTCTTAATCTGAACTATCATCTTCGTAGTCTCCCGGATCAATTCCGGTCCCGTGAGCTGGGTATCCCCAACTTCACTCCAACATACAGGAGATCTACACTTCCTACGATACAAAGCTTCAAACGGTGCAACCTTAATACTAGAATGGTAACTATTGTTATACGAAAACTCTGCTAACGGCAAATGTTTATCCCAATTCTTACCAAAGTCTAACACACAAGCTCTCAACATATCTTCTAGTGTTTGTATCGTCCTTTCACTCTGCCCTTCAGTCTGGGGGTGATAAGCAGTGCTCATGTCGAGATTCGTTCCCAAAGATCTTTGGAGAGATTTCCAAAAATTCGATGCGAATCTAGGATCTCGATCTGAAATGATCGATAAAGGCACTCCATGCTTGCATACAACATTATCAAGGTATATACGAGTCAGCTTCTCTAGTGAGAACTGCTCTTTAACCGGAATGAAGTGTGCTGATTTGGTCAGTCTATCGACAATAACCCAAATCGAGTTGTTTCCAGATGATGTTCTAGGAAGCTTGGTGATAAAGTCCATCGTAATTCGCTCCCACTTCCATTCAGGAATCTTTGGTTGTTGAAGTAGTCCTGATGGCTTTTGATGTTCGGCTTTAACTCTAGCACAAGTCAAGCATTGAAGAACATACATAGCTATGTCAGCTTTCATATTCGGCCACCAGTACAACTTCTTCAAATCATGGTACATCTTATCAGATCCCGGATGTATGGAATACTTAGATTTATGGGATTCTAACATAATCAAATCTCTTAAGCCTCCAAACTTAGGTATCCACATACGACCTCTTAAGCATTTCACTCCATCAGCTCTAACCTCTAAAGGATCTCCTTCTCCTCGGAACCCTTCATTAACAAAATTTTCCTTCTTACAAGCTTCTATTTGCGCATTTCTAATTTGCTCAGGCAAATTATTGTGCACGGTTAAGACTAGAGAACGTACCTTGATAGGCTCTCTATCTTTCCTACTTAACGCATCGGCAACAACATTGGCTTTTCCTGGGTGATATTTTATATCACAATCATAGTCACTTAACAACTCTATCCATCTTCGTTGCCTCATGTTCAATTCCTTCTGATCGAGAATATACTGTAGGCTTTTGTGATCGGTGAATACCGTACACTTGGTGCCATACAGATAATGTCTCCACAACCTAAGAGAAAAGACTACAGCTCCTAACTAAAGATCATGAGTAGTATAATTCTCCTCACTCTTCCTTAATTGCCTAGAAGCATAAGCTATCACTTTCTCCCGATGCATCAAAACAACTCCATAGCCTCTAAGAGATGCATCACAATACACTACAAAATCTTCACTCCCGTCGGGTAATGATAAGATTGGCGCACTACATAATTTTTGCTTCAATGTCTGAAATGCTCCATCTTCATCACTTCCCCAAACGAAAGGTTTATTCTTCTGGGTAAGCTTAGTCAAGGGTTTAGCTATCAAAGAAATTCTTTAATGAATCGCCTATAATAGCCAGCCAATCCTAAGAACTATCGCACTTCCGTTGGCGTTGTCGGTGCAGACCAATTCTTAATAGCTTCAACCTTTGCAGGATCAACATGAATTCCATCTTTGTTAATCACATGACCAAGAAATTGCACAGAATCTAACCAGAAATCACATTTCGAAAACTTAGCATACAACTTTTCATCCTTCAACAATTTCAAAACAATCCTCAAATGTTCTCTATGCTCATCTTCATTTTTAGAATAGATTAGAATATCGTCAATAAACACAATCACAAATTTATCCAAGTAGGGCTTGCACACTCGATTCATTAAATCCATGAAAACCGCAGGTGCGTTAGTTAACCCAAATGGCATTACTTGAAATTCATAGTGTCCATAACGAGTTCTAAATGCAGTTATAGGAATATCTTCTTCACGGACGCGAAGTTGGTGATAACCTGACCGCAAATCTATCTTAGAATACACACTAGATCCTTGCAGATGATCAAACAAATCATCAATCCTAGGTAAAGGATATCGATTTTTAATTGTCAACTTATTCAGTTCCCTATAATCAATGCTCATACGAAAAGATCCATCCTTCTTCTTAACGAACAAGACTGGAGCTCCCCAAGGCGACAAGCTCGGTCGAATAAAACCTTTATCAGGCAACTCCTTAAGTTGCTCAGATAACTCCTTTAATTCAGAAGGGGCTATTCGGTAAGGCGCACGTGCCACCGGTGCAGCACCAGGAATTAAATCGATTCGAAAATCTACTTCCCTTATCGGTGGAAGTCTGGGTAAATCTTTAGGAAATACCTTAGGAAATTCACAAATAATAGGTACATCTTCCAATCATTTCTCCCTAGATTCATTCCCGGTCACTTGAGCTAAGAATAACTCACAACCGTTCCTGATGTACTTCTGGACTTTAATACATGAAACGATTTTTAAACGGGATTCACCTCGACTACCATCAATTACTAACGTCCTATTCCTAAGAGGAATCTTAACTTTCTTCTCTCCACATAAAATAGTAGCATTATTCAACGACAACCAATCCATACCAATAATAATATCAAAACTACCTAATTCTATCAACATCAAATCAATTGGAAAGGAATGGTTTAAGAGATTTAGAGAGCATCCTTCTAATAGCTTATTAGTTTTCACTAATTTGCCATCAGCCAATTCCACCTCGTAACTGGTACTTATCTCAACAGGTTCAATATCAATAAGGGCACTAAATTTAGTGGATACAAAGCTCCTATCGGCACCCGAATCGAATAAAGCAACAGCATAATGATTGTTGAGTAAAAACGTACCGGTAACGACATTCGGATCCTCTTTCTTCAACTCAATTGTTCCAAGTTGGTAGATACCACCCTGGGGGTTTCTTCCAGGTACAATCGCTTTCAACTTGGGGCATTCCGATTTCCTATGACCTTCCTCATTACAGTTGAATCAAATGGTTCCCTTCTTACACCTTTCAACCTTGTGTCCAAGCTTTCCGCAATTTCGGCACTTCCAGCAGTAGCCAGCATGCCTCTTGTTGCCACACTTAGGACATCTATCATAGTTGCGCGGTGCATTGTTGGTAAGAGCATTTGCATTCCCCTTTCTCTTGTTCTGACGGCGATTGAAATTCTTCCTATTGTCACCTCTATCTACACGATCACCGTCTCCCTTTCTTTTCTCACCAACACGGGCTTCATCTTCCTTATCCTGAATTATCTGTCCAATGAGTTGGTAAGCCATTCGAACAGCATCATCTATGGTCAGTGGTTTAGATGATGTCACGCCCCCCCGGATATTCCTGGTCAACCCTTTAACATATTTCTCAATTCGGATCTCTTCGAGTTCAACCGATCGAGGACATAGCAAGGCCAACTCATGGAATCGGTTCGTGTAACTATCAATGTCCACACCTTTCATTCTCAGATGAATCAACTCTTGTTCTAACCTAATGATCACACTACGAGGACAAAACTCCAAAGTCATCCACTTCTTAATTTCAGCCCAAGGAGTAGCATTAGCAGCATCAAGACCCATGAAAGCAATTCTCCCGTTCCACCAAGTCAACGCACGACCTTTAAGAGTAGCCATAGCAAAAGTCACCTTATCTTCCTCCTTACACTTACTAATTCGAAACACCGACTCAATCTTCTCAATCCACTGGCTTAATCCTACAGCACCTTCAGTTCCATTAAAAGGTAGAGGTTCACACTTCATGAACGTCACATAAGTACAGCCACCAACTTCAGGTGCGTTAGTTCCAAGTCCTCCTACATTTCCTCCAGCATTAGCATTCACATTATTAGCATTCACATTCACATTAGTACCGCCAATTCCACTACCGCCAGCTCCACTACCGCCAGCTCCACTACTGCCAGCTCCACTACCGCCAGCTCCACTATCGCCAGCTCCACTACCGCCAGCTTCATTTCTAGCATTTGCCATAAATTCAGTCATAGATGCGGTAACTTGCTCTATAATAATCCTACGTACATCATCCTCAGTCACAGCCTTTTTGGGCGGCATAGTTCTATAATTCCACAATTTCAAAGTATTAAGCATTCATCCAACAAAGGATTCATATAATATGGACTGAATTCATAATCAAGATACAAATAAGGCACAATATGGAATTCAAGACAAGATACATATTTCATTCGATTTGAAACAAAAGTATTGTCTTAGTACATTCCATATCAAAGTTCTAGCACTATATACACTCAAAATTCGTGCCGAGTCTACTACTAACAAGTCGGTTCAGTCAAAGCTACAAAAGCACAAAAGATATAAAGGTCACTACTAAATACAGACTGGTCTACTGAGAACCGCCAGATGGTCCATCATCCATCGTCTTCTGAATCTTCGTCGGACGATCACTAGACACATCTTCAGCTGGGCGCTTACGGATTACTCCTCTTTCAACCATGTCAGCATAAAATCTACTGTTCCAACCCACGGATATATTCAACTCCTTCTCAGCTTTCTCACGCATCGCACGAGCTACATTCAACTGAATCTCCATAGTATTCACCTTTCTCTTCATTTCAGCAAACTCACTACTTTCCAACACCGATAACCTCCTAAAAGCCTCATTCAAACCACGTTCTACATCACTCAAATCCAAACTAAGCAATTCTCGCTTTTTCTCACCAACCTTAGTCTTCGACTCCAAATAAGCAACCTGAGTCTGAACAACACCTAATCCAACCTCTGTCACACAACTCTTAACACGGGAAGCATCTAGATCACGTCTCAAGGCCCATGGTGAAAGACCATCAATATGAGTAGTCTCTCGAGTACTAGACGACTCTCCTATCTCAAATCTACGAGTAGCAATACCATCCGTACCGTCAGGTGCATCATCATCCTCATCCTCCTCTGATTTAGAATCAGATTCAGACTATTCAGACATTTCATCCCTAGGTAACTCAACCTCAACATCAGACAAATCAACTGGTGGGGGCAAAGGCTCGCCCTCTGGAACATCATACGGATAAATAAGCTTAGCTTCCTCATCATCATCGACCTCAACATCTATACCTACATCCTCCTCGACATCCTCGTCGTCAATCTCATCATCTAAATTATCTAACCCAATCTCATCATCATTCTCAATATCAACATTCTCAATCTCATTCTCTACCAAGTCAACCTGAGGGGCAATCTGATCTCCTAGTCCTAACTCGGGCTCGGGATCCTCAAATGGTTCCTCCTCATCATCAATATCATAATCTACTAAGTCTAAATAAGGATCATCATCTACATTAGGTTCGGGAATAGCATGGTTTTCTACAGGAATATTAGGGTCAGCCATGACAATCTGCATTTATATATATATCTCGTATTAGGATAACATACTAGTTAAACAATTACATAATGAAATCACGATATATACATATATATAAATTAAATTATATATATCAAAATATATATCTTCTCAATAGGGCTTGTTGGTAACGCCAGAGATCTCTGGCACCGTTATAGTCAAAAGATTTTTCAAATATTTTCTCAAATGTTCATTGTCAAAAGATTTTGAAAAGTTTTGTTCAAAACCTTGGTTTTTAAAATCTTTTGCTCTCTATAACGAGAGCTCTGGTACCAAACTGTAACACTCTCATTTTTCGTATCGGTACAGCGGAAGGGTCTTTTAAAGTGTTACGGGATAGCACAATAACTCCAATCATAGACAACACATAAAAACAGTTGTTCAAGGTTTAACATACATTCATTCGATAAAAGTTTTAAAAGCGTACAACAGGTCCCAAATTATACAGGTCATTTAGTTTACAAAAAATAGATCGAATGAACATTTTTAATATTATGTGGGCCATCAGAGTCGATCTCCATCCGGATTACCTTCAAGCACCTGTGATAAAAACATGCAAAAATCATATCAGCGAATGCCGAGTGAATTTATAGAGTTTAATAAAAACCGTTATATAAAAAATCATTTAAAATCAGAACACAAGTATAATATCGGAAGTAAGTCCTCATATTGCTAGTCAGGCAATATATAAATCAAGCATACATCTCAAACCGTCCATGAGACCGTAGTCTCTATATTACCATGATAGGTAATATATTCATCGTTAATAGCGTCGTTATCGTTTTGTATTTAGGTTTTAGGATAAGTTTTTAGGATTATTATTAGCCGCATGACATTGTTACCTTACTATGAAAACAGCGGGCCGCGAACCCGACAAACAATTTTCCCATCTAAGTTAGCGTGTCGTCACAAAAATCACGCTATGGAATCTTCTCATACATAAATTCGCTTACCAATCAATGTGGTACGACGGGGATCAACCGTCAAGGCGCGAACTGGGGTGATCGTCCCCAAATAGTACTATCAAATGCATAAGCATCTACCAAATCCCGGTAGTTCACAATTCATGCTAATGGGACTTTAAGTGACATAACCTAACTACTAATAATCCTTTTAGTCTCGTTTATAGGGTCATAGTATCATTCGTGTCCATATCATTAAGCATACAATCGAGACTACTTGTGTTCTATTTTTATAAAATCTAGCATGCTATCTCCCTCGCGGGTTTACAAATCATTTTATAAAACATTTAAAAGAGTGCGAGGCTATGAACTCATGTTGTTAATGAAAGGCGGATTATCGGCTACGGGCGTTCTTCGGTCACGGAAACCTATATAAATAATAATCGCTCTTAGACTCGGTCCAATGACTTTTATCAAAATAACAATATACATATGATGATTTTGTACATATGATGATGATCAAGTGGGTTTATACATCCTTGTTTACTCATTTTAGCGTTTACGTTTTGGTAACGTTTTACTAGTTTACTAGTTTTACCTATTTACCTATTTTAAGTCCATTAAGCCTTTTATAAGTTCTTTAACTTGTTTTAATCCCTTTTATACCCATATTATCAGTATATATACTTTCCATGTTGGGCCCAAATGGGTTAAGCCCAATAAGTTCTTTTTACAAGTATTTATCTTATTTAGTCCAATTATTAGTCCAATATGTTTAGTTAGCTCGTTAATGTCCGTATTTCTTATAGTTCGGGTTTTATCGGTTTTTACTTGTATTAGTTACTTATACATCAGTATATGACTTTTATAAACTTTACATTAGACGGGGTTTGGTCGTCTAAGTTTTATTTGGCGAAAAACATTAATTTTACGGCAATAGCCGAAAAAGTCGTAAAAATCAAGTTTATAGTTTTTATTACTTATAAATATTATTTCATTACCATTTATATAATTTATCCATTTAATTAACCTTTTATATATTTATATAAATAAGTTTTATAAGTTAGTGGGTTTTTATTTTTACATTTTATACATTAAAATGTGAGTACTTATATAATAATAATAAACATTAATGCTTAAAAATCTGATTTTTATCTTCATGTTCACCATTTTTACCATATCTAGAGTTCTATAATGAATTAGAAGCTCATTTTTTGGGTGACATGTTCTTCATATTATGTGCTACATTTAACTTAGTTATAGCTACTGCCCATTTTAAGTTTATCATGCCTTAACAGTCCCTACAAAACTGCTTATTCAGATTAGACCACCTAACTTGTTTTGATCATATCTCACTCATTATTTTGATTCCATTGCATGGCCAACTCTCACATGTGTATAACATCTTGTACTTACTGTAAATGGATCATACCATGTAATTTTATCAGTTCATTTTTTAGTTATATACTGTTTTTATACAGCCAACTAAATAATCAAGATTTTAGCCTCATTTCTTATAGTTATTAACATTTTTAAGCATATCTATCAACACTTGATCCCCACACAACATTTTTATCATCATATATACATAATATACATATACAAAATGAAAGTAAATACATTTGTTCTTTACAAAATAACAAGAGAAAAATGGAGAGGATGATCTTCTTTACCAACCAAGTATTTTCCTTGTTTTTGGAAGACAAGGACTTGATGAATACAACAAGTAACTCCAAGACCATCAAATATCAAGAACATATGTTGGAAAATCAGCCCTAGCACACAAGCAAATCACCTCCAAAGTTGTTAATATGGCCACCAAATGATCAAGGCTTCAAGATAACTCCTTAATAGAGCTAGTAAACATGTGTTTCATGGCTAGAAAAGATCAAGAGGGGTGTTTGTTACTTAATTTTAGACGGCAAGGGAGGAGTGTTTGAGAGATTTTGGTGTTGATTTGCATGTAAGGGAAATGGTGGAATGAAAAGTGTAACTAGTTTTGAGATAGTGGAGTGGTAGAAAGCTTAGGATGTAAGCTAAGCTTACACATGTAATAAGCTAGCTAACTTGATGCCACCTTCATGATGTGGTGTCAAGTGTGCCGTCCAACCTAAGCTAGTGGGGTGGGACAATGTATTTTGTCCCATCTCACTAGTTTACGGGTATTTCTCGATTCTAGTTTTCTCGATTTGCGTGCCCTCGGGTCGTTTTACGAAAAACTTTTTTATAAATTATGAATCAACGTCACAAAACGAATCCAATAAAAATTGTCTCATCAAAAACGGAGTTCAAAAACGTAAGTACGTAATCCTAAGGTTTCCGGTTTAGTCGTAAAAGACGCCAAATTATGCACGTAAGCCCAAATTTAAATCCGTAAATTGTGAGTTCGTCAACCAACACAAAAATAAGTCTCAAAATATTATACGAGAAAATATTTCACTACCTGAAAATGTTAGATTGTCACATCTTAAATAGTGTCTTAATGCTTTAATGGGCTTACCAATCCTAATAAGGGTTCGGTTTGGTTTTTAGGCCATGTAGGCTCACTAACGGGCTTAATTAGGTTTAGTGAAAACATGTAAACATCCATCCTAATTCCAATAATAGCAAAAAGGCAAATGGACTTAGTGGGCTTATTTATACACGGCTTATAAATAAGCCGTGAGTTAGGGCATATGGTTCATGGCTTATGGTTTATCTTCTAGGCTTATTTATCTAGCAGTTATAAGTTATTCAGGATTTGGGCAAGATTAAGAATTCTAGTTTTCTAGTTCATTCCCAGATTTAAGTAAGGATTACTAAGTATACTAGATTCAAAACTAAGCATACCTCCTACATAAATATTTACATGTCGTGACCTATAGGTTTATCTAGGGTTTGATTCATCAAGTATTTTACGTGTGTATGACGTTTTCTTTAGGGTTTACATAGATGTGATAGTAAACGCAAGGCATTGTTTTCATTATTATGTTTATATGAAAGTATGCACGAGGATAAGTTAGGTTTACTTACTTGATGATGAAGGTGGAAAAAAGATAAGATTAACTAGTAAAACCCTTGGAACATAAAGATCTATACGGATGGAGTCTTAGCCGGGACCTAATGCTTCTTGGTTTTCCTTGTTGCTCAAGATAGTGGTAGTAGAATTGAATGATAGCACTAAATTAGCTTTGAGACCAAGATTTGGGTATTGAGTGCAAGTTTGAAGGTGTTGTGTGTGTGTGTGTTTTAGATGATCCGAGAGTGACAGTGAGAGATATGAAGTGAATGAGTTTGTGAGTTAGTTGAAACCAAGTGAGCATGAGCGATGTTGTGGTTCGGTTGGTTACACGCCAAAAGAGAGGGAGTATCACATAATATCTTAGCAAGGTACAAGGTAAATCCTAGATTAGATTACAAGGTACAAAACCATAATTTCTCCATTTTGGTACAAGTTGGCTTTTGGTTAATATAGTCGGCGTGTAGGGAGGTCAAGGGGACAAGTGATGTCCAAATTAGTGTATGTTTTAATGAGCTTATGTTTTACAAGTATAATTAAAGGTTAGGTGTAGTGTATAAAGGTTTCTAGATAGCTTAAGTGTAATATATATGATATTCGGTTAGAATCATAGTCTAGGAGGGTTTTGTGTTTGATTGTGGTGAAAGTATAAGTAGTAATTACAAAACATATAGTTTTAGTAAAATAAAAGTAAGACACTTATTAATATGTAATAAAATTGATAAGTGTAAAGTTGAAATGTGAAAAGGTGACTTTTGTTGACTCGTAGTATTACTTATAGTATAAAGATAATATGTGTACACTTAATTTGCTGTGAGTTTAGGTGCCTGGTAACCTTAAATACTTGTGATCATGGTTTTTAGTCTTTATAAAATCTAAAATAATGTATGCAAATGCTTGTGTGTTCTAGGTGACTTAATAGTCGCCTAAGTGATCAATTGTATAGTTGTATGCTCATATAGAATGTGTCATATGTAATGTTCCTATGATCCCATAATTGAATACTCACAATCATGATAAAATGTTCAAAGTTCATGTGGCCAAGTGATTGAATATTCAAAATTATGTTATAGTATATATAGTTCTCGTGATCAAATGTGTGTATGCTCATGCATGATGCAAGAGATAATATAAAGTTTTTATGTAAAGGTGGTAATATATAATATAACTCATGTGATGACGTTTACAATGATGTCATTACAAAACATGAAAACCACAAGTTTTATAGATGGATGGTGATGGAGTGAAAGGAAGTGATGAAAAAGAAAATACTGAGATGAGCTTTTTTCTTGGGACAAAACTTTGAGAAGAAAGAGGGTAATAGATTTGGTAATAATGCATCCTAGATAGGGAGTCCTCCTTTTTCATCTAGGATTTATGTTTGGAATAAGTAGAAAAGAAACATTCAATTTTCTTATGTCCATCTAAGTCTATTACCATCTTGGATATTAAGTTGAAAATAAACACCCCTTATCTTGATACTATTCCTGATTATTGAATATAGGAAGTTGAAACATTAAAGAAGTTCACTGTGCAAAGTGCACGTCGTATCATTGATAACCACACTCTTACTCTAGGTTTATTTCCTACTCGATGGTGTAGGTATGTTCCCTCCAAGGTTAACATATTTGCTTGGCGTCTTCTTCTTAATTGGCTCCCTACAAGGATAAACATTATGAAAAGGAGAATTGATACTCCTTCAACTCTTTGCCCATATGTAATTTACAGCAAGAAGATGTTGATCATATTGGTCCCTTGTAATTAGTGTTATACTTATATTGATAAGTATAAACCTAACTCATGGGAAAATAATGCAATTAAACATAACAATATAAGAAATGAGACACAAAAGGTTTTTCAACATTTAACTCTTATTATTCAAAGAATTATACATAGTATGCGAAACTACAATAGGGATTGAATGGACAATGTGTGTTTGTGATCTCCTCACTAACGAACAATATTAATCCTAACGATTAATATGTTCGACGATTAAGTCAACAAGAGTTTATAACTACGGTGATTTCTATCGTTTTTGGAAGAGAGAATCTGTTTGTCAATTACTAAAGCATTTAATGCATAAACTTAATTCTCTCTTTTACAATGCATCTTATTTATAGACTTGAAGGCTAGGTATGTGACAAATAATTGCTATGTGCAATTCTTGTCTTTAACTAAGGTACAAGGTACAAACTTTTCTTAACCTAAACTAGGTAAGAGGAAAAAGTCCTTTACAAGTTCATTACCCTTGTCTTACTTAAAAGGGTAAGTCACGATAAGCGTGTGTGTACTACAACGTATCTTCTTTAAACTTATCCCGCATTTTCTTCAGTCTTCAATATGGCATTGTTCCTTCAAGGAGATTGTATTGGGCTCAATGAGTTATTGTCATCACTCACTGAACCCATCTCCTTATTCTTCGTCTCAGGTACATCATTCATTGAGTTTCGCCTTACTGAATACTCGAGTCTTGATGAGACTGCTTTTATACATAGTCTCATCGTCCCAAAATGGGCTTAAAATGCATAAAATATCATAAAAGTGCCAAATATATGCTTGTGTTTGTTCCATGTGTATTTTAGGTACGGATATTGAGAAAATGGCAAAAGATCACAAGAAACAAGCAAAAACGAACACGGAAAACGAAGCCGCACAATGAACCGGGCCCTAGAGTTGATTTTCCAAGAAAAACCCTTGAAGAATTGATACATGAAAGGGAAATTGTGCAGATTTAGCAATAGCACCGGCAATTAATAGAACAGCGCACAAAGTAACAAATAAAAAATTGACCTCAATATTAGAAATCAAGTTACTAAATATTTGGAATAAATCACGAAATTCGAAACTCCCGGTTATCCAATAAAACCCTAAAATGCCTTATAATAAACCAAAATCGCCAACACGATTAGTTACAAACGCTTTTTGACAAGCCTTTGCTGCAACAGGTCGTGTGAACCAAAATCGTATTAATAGATACGAACACATTCCAACTAATTCGCAAAAAATATAAATAATATTGAAGAATTGACACTTTAAACCCTTGTATATTCATAATTACAAGTTTGGTCCTTAAAGTTAGTCAAATTGTAAAAAGGACCCTCTACTTTGAAGAATTGGCAAGAATGGTCCCTCATATTTGAAGACTTGTCAATATTAGTCCTCCACAAAGTCAACAATACAAGTCAAGACCTTGATGATTGAAGATATTACAAGAATCACCCTTCAAATATCATCAAATGGCAAGAAATACCGTTGAAAATACATTGCAAATTTTTTTGGGGCAAAAGTATGAAAAACAAAACTTACTTATAAAGGAAAATTCAGTTTTTGCCAATTTAAACTCAAATGAAAGAAGAATGGAAGAAGAGGGTATAAACTGCTAAGACATAATACTTACCTAGACCAGTGATAGTGTGACACGTGCCCCACTAACATATTACAACCAATCACAAGCCTCCCTCATGCCACATCACAATCCACTTAACCGGTTTTTTACCTAACTTATTTAATTAAGTTTCAAAAACGCGGTTAACACATTTTTAAACAAAAAACAAGATTAAACCCAACTATTCATCATATGAACACAAATTGGGTATTTGTGTTTATGCAACAATTAATCCCCCATCACCTCCAGATTTATGATTAAGGATGTTATTAACAAAACCCAACTCTCACTTTGCATGCCACATCACCTAAGAGTTCACATGTACCCTCCACTACATACGTTTTTGGGCAAGAAGACAAAACCATCAAGAAATCCAACAAAGCACAATGCAACTTACATACTATGCTTATTTTGGACCCTTGATGACAAATCCACCACCTTTACATCAACAAAACGCCAAGAGACTACACATGTTATCTGTGACAATCCGTCAATTTATGGTTGATATTTTATTCTCAAGTATAATTTAAAAACATTATTTTAATGTTATATTATGAACTCACTCATTTTTGGGAAGAAATTTGGGTTTACGTCTTGAAGTAGCATCGACTATGTCTAAACAAGAGGATTCTACGTTACGTGCTTACATTTACATACACCGTTTTGGTGACAGTCTGACATTTCAGGAAATAAATTTATTCGTGAATATTATTTTGGAATTTTAAATTTGTGTTGCTTCATAAACTCTAGGATTACGTATTTACGTTTTCGAACTCCGTTTTTGATGAGACAATTTTTATTAGATTCGTTTTGTGCCGTTGACTCATAATTTATAAAAACGTTTTTCGTAAAACGACCCGAGGGTACGCAAATCGAGGAAACTAGAATCGAGTTGTACCCGTAATTAAATGGGGATGAGACAAGATAAACCTTGCCCCACCCCCACTCATAACCGGCCAAACAAAGCCACCCACACCCTTAGGTGTCTAACTTGCAACAAAACAAGTTTACACTTGTCCATTTTAGCTTAGCATGGAAGCTACTCAAAACCACAAAACTACTAAACTTACCATTTGCTTCCATTTCAACACATGCAAAACAACTCACTCTCTCCCTTTCTCTCCCTATATGCCGTCCACCATCATCATCAAACACCCCTATTTGATCAATTTTTAGCACAATATCATGTGTTATTCATACACATGATGAAGGACTCTTGAAGCTCTATTGATTGGTGGTCATTTTAACATCCAAGGAGAAGTTTTGTTGGTGTCTTGGGGTTGATTTTCTACAAGATGTTCATGAAGATAGGTGATCTTGAAGATGATATTGGTTTATCACAAGTCTTGCCATCAAAATCCAAGCCTTGATGAAAAACTACACAACCTTGGTGGTATAAAGATTGTTCTCCCCATCCTCTTGTTATTTTGATTATGTAATCATGTATTTTCTCCTTGATGTATATATGTATGATGATATATGACGTTAAAAATATTATGTGGGGATTTGGTGTTGATAAACATGGGTAAAAAGATGAAAAACCATATGTAAAAAGGTTAAAATCATGCTTATAATGATGGCTGTATAAAACAGTAAAGAATCATATGATAAACTGATAAAATGGCATGAATAAATTAATATACAGTAAGCTATGAGTCTTATACACATGTGAGAGTTGGCCATGCAATGGAATCATTAGGATGAGTGAGATATGATCAAAACAATATTAGAGTACAAATCTGCATAGACTGTTTTTGGGAGATTTTTATAAAATACTTAGAAGCTGATTCAACAGTAGCCATAGAAGAGTTAAATGGATCACATATCATGTAGTTTATGCCATATAAAGTTGGGCTTATATCTCCATATAGAACTCTAGATATGGCTGTTTTGGTGAACATGAAATTTAAAATCAGATTTGTATAATAAAAACTTATATAATATAAGCACTCACTTATATATTTATAAAATATATACACATGAAAACCCAATAACAATTAATAGTAATTATAAATAAGAATTTAATATATTATGATATAAAATGTAACACCCCACTTGGATAAGTGGACCGTTACGTGTGTTTATGGCGTGTCATCAAAGCATAAGGTAAATGTCCTAGAACATTAACTGACCATAAAGGAAATACCGGAATCAAACATCGGTAATCCAACATAAGCTCAAAACATGAAAAGTAAATACTGAAGGAAAGGACTAAATATTGTCCAAATAAGCATAATAATGTAAGAAATGCATAAAGTAAGAAGTCTGGATAGCCTCCATCCAAATGCACATGCTCTCAGAATCATAAGAGTGTCTTGGTGTACCTGCCGTTAGAACATGAAAGGAACTACGGCTGAGCATAACGCTCAGTGAACGGATATAAAGCATGATAAGGAACTACTGAAATGAAACAGATGATAAAATACTAGAGCTGTTAAACTGATAAGTAAAGTTGCAGCGGAAATCTGTGTATAATTGTAAGGTCTGATTCATAAATAATAAAGTTGAAGTGTTATCTGTTAAATATGAAAACATGCATTTACTGTATTTTAATTGCCAGAGCTTATATAGGTCATGTGTTGTAACAACGGTGCATGAATAACTGGAGGGGTGTCCTCGTCATGCTGTAGAGGGGTGACCTCTAAATAACTGTAGAGGGGTGACCTCTAAATACTGTGCTGGGTGGAGGGATCAGCTCCAATGTGAAGGATGTAGAGCACACACCACATTCACCCTGATAACTTGTAAACTGATAAGCCTAGGATGCATCCATACGCCCCACTAAACATACTGATAAAATGGCCAAACTGAACATGAGTGGGACGATGCAGGATATCACTCTCCTGCATGTGAGTCACGACACTGGTGCCTCTAGTGCCATGGTTACGGTACCTCCGTAACTAGTACATAAACTGGTCATGCTTGTATATAATGCTCAGGCAATTTATTTAGTTATTAACATGATTACTGATAAGCTTAAACATATACTGGGGAAAAACATTTGGCTGAAGACGGGGAATCCTAATCATGCATAGAAAGGAAGTCCTTACTGAAAGGACGGAAAATCCGTACGATTAACCAAAGCGGAAGAGAAAATAATAATAGAGAGATATGAATATCCGTACCTCGATCAAATAAACGAACAAAACAATGAATCATAAAAGAGCAGAGATAGATAATGATATCCGTACCTTAGCCAATTTCAATGCACAGACAAAATCCAATTTTATTTCCCGTCAAATAATCTACAATTAATTATAAAACCCATTAACAAGATTATGATTTTGGACTAACTTTGAAAGGCATTGAAAGGAAAAGGGCTAAGTATGTAATTTTATAATTTGTAATATTTATTTGTAATTAGCTTTAAAAATCAGGGACCAAATGTGTAAACTTTCATATGTTAAAACCATGCAAGTTGTTATCAACGTTTATAAAACGAAAAGTTCGCCTTTCCTCGCCAATTAGCATACACGTTGTTACTATCTTTATGTTGTAAACTTTATAACAAAATGTCTTCGTATCAACTCGGTTACCATTACTCGACTCTTAATCACATAATTAGTTTCATGTTGTAATTAGTTTGAAGACTCCTGCTTCGGTATATAGCAAAACCCGAAAGTTACCGTTTAAAATTCGCTTGTGGTTCTACTAACGCATGACATTAAACATGATTTGTAGTATGGATGATGTTACCTCTAAAGGTCGAACGTATGCACCGAAACCTTGCCTTTCACGAACGAACCGGACCGTGTTGCATGACATAATCGTCCTTAACCTTAGTAGACTCGAAACTCAAAACCTGAGTCTGCTGCACTACAAAAGAAACTCATCTCGAATGATTTAGCGTACTAAAACAGAAACCTCTCACCCGAACTCGTTCTCGTCGCATTTGACCACCATGATCGTTCATATGTGTCGTGTACAAGACGATAACGCATCAAAAATAAGTAAGTAAGAACACCAACTATAAAGGAAGACTGCCCAAACAACTGGTCGTAATCAAAACGAATGGTCGATCATAGCTGCTATCGACAAAGCCATAACACATCGAAACCACACACGATGAACCTGAGGTGAGCTCAAAATCTGAACACATGGCTCCAAAGCTGTAACGAATAAACGTAGCACCAACATGATCATGAACTAAAAAATCCATTAACACATGTTAGGAACTCGTACATTATAGCATGGATTATGATGCATTCTTTTTGGTTTCATAGGTTTTGTGAGATTTTGGTCTACTATGTATTTTGTGATAAAGACTAATAGAGAATGCCATAACTAATAAAATGATCATGAGCCGAAAAGTTTGGGATTTAGTTTCAACATGATCCGTTAAATTTTTACCCAGTCAATTCTATAACAACTTTCTTCTTTATTTCTCTTTTAGTTATAGAAACTGCAACTTAAATATGGTAAAGAACCGAATATATAAAGATGTGGGTAAACAGGCCAAAAGTGAAAGGAAAGGGTAAATAGAGAAATGACTTAAATGTCGCTAGATAATTTTTCTTTTTAATGTTGCTAAAGTTGACAAGAGATAAAAAGAATAATCAGATGTTTTTGTTTTGAAACTTTTTGATTCCTTTTTTTTTATAAAAAGTATTTTATGCTAAAAATTAATAATGCTCAAATAATTTTAACCTAATAATATCAAATGCTTATTATATAAACTTTATATATAAATACAAACCAAATTTTTTGGGTTTTACAACTCTTCCTCTCTAAAAGAATAATTCGTCCCCGAATTAAAAATCTGATAATGTTGCGGGTTTTACAATTCTTCATCTCTAAAACGAAAATTCGTCCTCGAATTAAGGTAATTTGAACTGGTGACGTTATAAAAGCTGATAGCACATATATGATGAAAGAATATGAAGGCTAAAAAGACATATAAGCTGAAGGATCATTCGTCCTTGATTTAAAACATGATGCTGCTGAAAGATATAAACCTGACATGACTAAGGTGGCATGTAACGTGACATGGCAAAAGAGGATATGGAGTATAACATGACTTAAATAACCTAATTGAATTTACTGAAGGAAAAGGATGAGAGGTCCGGATGGACTCCTCCGTTTCGAGTGGCTTCCCGCTCGAAACAATTCTTAAAAGGTTTAAACATAATGACAATCTTGACATGATGACCCTGTCCTGATAACTGCTGAAATAGTTTCTGGCTCCAACCTTAAGATGGATTTTCTGAATCTGATAGAATGAACAAGCTATAGCATGTAGGATGCATGAAACGGTACGTATAAATATCCTGAAAGATAACATTCATATATATGAGCAAGTTGCTGAAAACATATAGGGACGGACTACGTGAACAACTGTGATCGTGCTACGTGAGCAATTGTGAACGTGGTTCACGATTATATGAGGAACACTGGGCATGGAATATATTGTGAACGTGATATGTGAAACATACTTTGAGCGTGATACTAGGACATATCATGAATGTATGCTGACTGAGAAAGAAAAAAAATGCCAAACGATACAGCCTGAGACAGGAGACGTCTGCCTGGGTATGGAAAAGTTGTGCTAAGCTTGAGTCTGGTTTCTCAAGCTGTCTGTAACCGTATTCGGTAATAAACTGTGAAACGCGTATCGCGAGATGGAATACGAACTTGAACGTGAACAAATTAATGAATGCGAATGTGAATTTAAATCATGAGATTAGCACAAATATGGACTGAAATAATATCAAAATGCGAGTGTGAGACACAACCGTGAAAGTGAATGTGAACGTAAAGTGAACGTGAATGTACACGTGATCCTTAACATGAATTCTGTCTGGTATGATGGTCGATGGAATACCTTGAAATCCTAAGATTTATTGTTGAACTTCCTGCAGATCCTGCTACTTGCGTAATCCTTTCGGATGAAAGAAAACGCACAGGTTGATTACATGGATGACGATGACTTAGATAGTATCATACTTTTTTCTGAGTCTGTAGTAACTGATAATGATTTCATGAAATTTCTTCTCATTTCTGTTCAGAAATTTCTAAGGATTGTAGTAATTCACTAACATGACGGCGTTCTATCTTGAACCTGCGGTATGTCAGGCATCTAGATATGAACATAGCTGCATAATTGTATGATACTGCTTCTATCAAAATTCTGCCTGATTATGGGACATTTGGGTGGAAATCTGGTTGACTACTCATGGAATTTTTTTTTTTCATAAATTTCATAACATAGCTGGAGCATTAGAGAGCTCAGAAGTATAAAATCAAATGTTTTAGAGAGACTGCAATATGTGCAATAGCAGTCTGGAAAACATCAAGTTCTTCTCTCACCACTACTGGTGTCACGGTTGCGAATTGTTCTGAAAAATATTTAAGATATCGTAGCAGGTTAGGTAACCTCTTATTCGTAGAATGAGTATCGTTTTATGAATGGCGATCTTGTAAATTTTCGGTGATCGATACATGATCTCATGTTACCGACCTTCTTTCTGATAGACAGAAACGGTACACCTCCTAGTGGTGCGTTAGGGCGAATACAACCTTGTTCCGATAACTTTTGCAGCAATTGCTGCAACTGTTTTAACTTAGTTGAAGCCATGGAATGAAGAGTTCTGGAAATAGTTTATGTCCTTGAGACAAGCTCGGTGTTAAACTTTGTCTCGTGGTTAGGAAGAAATTTCTGGAAGACCTTCTGAAATGACATCTGGAAACTTTGGGATAAACTACGGCTCATGAATTTAAAGAATTTCAAAAGTCGCATCATGAATGGTGATTAGAAGTCTTTGCAGCTATAAGATAACAATTCACGTGCTTGTAAAGCTGCAACAATCTGTATTAATTTCTCTGGAAGAAATGTAATGAACAAATCCGGAGTTAGTAAGACGAATCTCGTCTTCAACTGGAAGGAAAAGCCTTTATAAATATGGTGATACTGTGGAGTCTTTTCTGGCTGGGAGGTAGGTAATACATGATTTGAGATAAAGCTGACATAGGAATATGTGAAGTAAACGTGACAACTTTCATTGATTGTGTTCATCTGTAACCTCACAGAATGAACAATGCTTGTCTAACCTGAATAATACTCTGGTGGTGGTAACTGAATTTTAATGGTCTGATTTATGCGTGGCATAACAGAACGGGTATACCCCCTTGGAGGGTACCCTAAATTTCTGAGGACCTGGTTTAGGAAGCATACTGGTGTTATGAATCTGACTCGTACTTTAAGAAGATATTCGTATGACATGTACTATGACTGATGTCCTGGCATGTGTCTTCCGAAATGATACTTGGGACTTGTGTCTTGACTGTTGTCTGGACATGTATTTTAATGGGTGAGTATGAATAAGGTTAAGACTCTCGAGTAACTGCTAGGGTTGGCGGACCGGTTAGACTTCTGACCTCTGTATTTCTGGTCACGTCCGTTCTGGGATTCCGATGGTTACTGACTGATTAATTATAAGCACGGTGGTTGTCATTACCGCCCTGTTTGTCATTTTCCTGACGTTCGTTATCATGACCGTGATTCATGTAACTATTTCTGCTAAGTGGCCGGCTGGGTTCTGATTCCCACTCTTCTGAATGAACGGTTAGCTGAGTGAAGTGTGACATCTAGCTGAGAAGGTAAAAGTATGGAATGTAATGGTAGTGTCTGATGGTTGAAATTTTTTCTTGGCAAAAATTTCAAATTTATAGTTTTCGTCCTTGTTCTGCAGGGTCTTCATAGTATATACAACATCAACATCTTGAGAAATCTCCAAAGTATCAGCAGCATCAACATTTGTGAGGTCTTCAAAGTGTTAGCAGCATCAGTATCTGGTAAAATCTTCAACTCACGAGCAGCATCAGCATCTGGTAGAATATCGACAAGTGGAAATGCCTGAGGCGATTAAGGATCGATTGACGGTACACATGGAGTAAGGTACATGGGGTACACCTAAAATACTGTACGTGAAGTACACGATGAATACTATTTATGTGGTACCCCTAAAAGTTTGCTGATATAATCGATACTGGTGTAAATCGTCTGACACGGTCAATGGAAAATAATTTGATTTAACTGGTTAGCAACTGAACCGAAACGGTTAACATGATAGGCTGAAAATTTCTGCGTAGACTTAATGCTAGTTGTATAGAGGCTGAAAAGTATGATTAAATGGAGTTTTATCAATGTTCAGTATGAAGACATGATTGATAAAGACCAGAACATGCTTTATCATGAAATAGGATTTTACTCTAATTCTTCTGTATCTTAGCATGAAAACATCATCACCTTGCTGAAAACGTAATCCTCATAAGGAGACATGATTTTAATCATCATGAAAAAGACATCCACTTGAGAGTACAAACTTGACTGATACAAAGAACATAGAAGAATAATCAACTAAGGTTTAACATCAACTGATGTGGATAGTTATGGTTTAATTCATAGTATTCATAATAGGAAGAATGTGACTAAATATGGGCGATTCTAGTTCGATTCATACTTGTCAAAATTTCATGAGAACTGTCATGTATAGAATTTACAATCTGGGACTAAATATGGATGGCGGCAGTCCAATCCATACTTTGTCACAATTTTATAAAATGTCATGATATGAGCAAAGGTGAACAACTATGAATCGGTTCGCAAAACAACCTTAGACTAAAAAGCATGATATTTGACTTGAACAATGGTGAACGTTTATGGCTGGTTCACCAAGTAATATTTGACTGAAAACATGAATCTGTCATGAGTAAGGATGAACGTCATTGGGTCGGTTTACCAATACAAAAAATCTGAACGGGCAAGGGTGAACGCCTATGGATCGGTTCACCAAAACAAAATTCGTAGAAAAGCACATGCGACTAAATATGGCCAGTCCTGTACCAACCTTTTACTTAGTCAAAAACTTTAAGAAAACCGACTGATAACTGAAGAAAACTGACTGATAAATGAAAACAATTGACTGATAATTTCATGAGGAACATGAAAGATAACAGCGCCAAAAATCGAGGAAGTTCCTGTTGACTACCCACTAGTCACAGGTCATGTTTTAGAGCCTACAGGTCGAACCTTGCGCTCTGATACCATAATTGTAACACCCCACTTGGATAAGTGGACCGTTACGTGTGTTTATGGCGTGTCATCAAAGCATAAGGTAAATGTCCTAGAACATTAACTGACCATAAAGGAAATACCGGAATCAAACATCGGTAATCCAACATAAGCTCAAAACATGAAAAGTAAATACTGAAGGAAAGGACTAAACATTGTCCAAATAAGCATAATAATGTAAGAAATGCATAAAGTAAGAAGTCTGGATAGCCTCCATCCAAATGCACATGCTCTCAGAATCATAAGAGTGTCCTGGTGTACCTGCCGTTAGAACATGAAAGGAACTACGGCTGAGCATAACGCTCAGTGAACGGATATAAAGCATGATAAGGAACTACTGAAATGAAACAGATGATAAAATACTAGAGCTGTTAAACTGATAAGTAAATTTGCAGCGGAAATCTGTGTATAATCTGTAAGGTCTAATTCATAAATAATAAAGCTGAAGTGTTATCTGTTAAATATGAAAACATGCATTTACTATATTTTAATTGCCAGAGCTTATATAGGTCATGTGTTGTAACAACGGTGCATGAATAACTGGAGGGGTGTCCTCGTCATGCTGTAGAGGGGTGACCTCTAAATAACTGTAGAGGGGTGACCTCTAAATACTGTGCTGGGTGGAGGGATCAGCTCCAATGTGAAGGATGTAGAGCACACACCACATTCACCCTGATAACTTGTAAACTGATAAGCCTAGGATGCATCCATACGCCCCACTAAACATACTGATAAAATGGCCAAACTGAACATGAGTGGGACGATGCAGGATATCACTCTCCTGCATGTGAGTCACGACACTGGTGCCTCTAGTGCCATGGTTACGGTACCTCCGTAACTAGTACATAAACTGGTCATGCTTGTATATAATGCTCAGGCAATTTATTTAGTTATTAACATGATTACTGATAAGCTTAAACATATACTGGGGAAAAACATTTGGCTGAAGACAGGGAATCCTAATCATGCATAGAAAGGAAGTCCTTACTGAAAGGACGGAAAATTCGTACGATTAACCAAAGCGGAAGAGAAAATAATAATAGAGAGATATGAATATCCGTACCTCGATCAAATAAACGAACAAAACAATGAATCATAAAACAGAAGAGATAGATAATGATATCCGTACCTTAGCCAATTTCAATGCACAGACAAAATCCAATTTTATTTCCCGTCAAATAATCTACAATTAATTATAAAACCCATTAACAAGATTATGATTTTGGAATAACTTTGAAAGGCATTGAAAGGAAAAGGGCTAAGTATGTAATTTTATAATTTGTAATATTTATTTGTAATTAGCTTTAAAAATCAGGGACCAAATGTGTAAACTTTCATATGTTAAAACCATGCAAGTTGTTATCAACATTTATAAAACGAAAAGTTCGCCTTTCCTCGCCAATTAGCATACACGTTGTTACTATCTTTATGTTGTAAACTTTATAACAAAACGTCTTCGTATCAACTCGGTTACCATTACTCGACTCTTAATCACATAACTAGTTTCATGTTGTAATTAGTTTGAAGACTCCTGCTTCGGTATATAGCAAAACCCGAAAGTTACCGTTTAAAATTCGCTTGTGGTTCTACTAACGCATGACATTAAACATGATTTGTAGTATGGATGATGTTACCTCTAAAGGTCGAACGTATGCACCGAAACCTTGCCTTTCACGAACGAACCGGACCGTGTTGCATGACATAATCGTCCTTAACCTTAGTAGACTCGAAACTCAAAACCTGAGTCTGCTGCACTACAAAAGAAACTCATCTCGAATGATTTAGCGTACTAAAACAGAAACCTCTCACCCGAACTCGTTCTCGTCGCATTTGACCACCATGATCGTTCATATGTGTCGTGTACAAGACGATAACGCATCAAAAATAAGTAAGTAAGAACACCAACTATAAAGGAAGACTGCCCAAACAACTGGTCGTAATCAAAACGAATGGTCGATCATAGCTGCTATCGACAAAGCCATAACACATCAAAACCACACACGATGAACCTGAGGTGAGCTCAAAATCTGAACACATGGCTCCAAAGCTGTAACGAATGAACGTAGCACCAACATGATCATGAACTAAAAAATCCATTAACACATGTTAGGAACTCGTACAGTATAGCATGGATTATGATGCATTCTTTTTGGTTTCATAGCTTTTGTGAGATTTTGGTCTACTATGTATTTTGTGATAAAGACTAATAGAGAATGCCATA
Source organism: Glebionis coronaria (assembly GCA_025667525.1). Taxonomy (NCBI): domain Eukaryota; kingdom Viridiplantae; phylum Streptophyta; class Magnoliopsida; order Asterales; family Asteraceae; genus Glebionis; species Glebionis coronaria. The sequence goes on from CM046875.1 coordinate 490,152,262, forward strand.
ACTAATAAAATGATCATGAGCCGAAAAGTTTGGGATTTAGTTTCAACATGATCCGTTAAATTTTTACCCAGTCAATTCTATAACAACTTTCTTCTTTATTTCTCTTTTAGTTATAGAAACTGCAACTTAAATATGGTAAAGAACCGAATATATAAAGATGTGGGTAAACGGGCCAAAAGTGAAAGGAAAGGGTAAATAGATAAATGACTTAAATGTCGCTAGATAATTTTTCTTTTTAATGCTGCTAAAGTTGACAAGAGATAAAAAGAATAATCAGATGTTTTTGTTTTGAAACTTTTTGATTCGTTTTTTTTATAAAAAGTATTTTATGCTAAAAATTAATAATGCTCAAATAATTTTAACCTAATAATATCAAATGCTTATTATTTAAACTTTATATATAAATACAAACCAAATTTTTTGGGTTTTACATAAAATAAGACATTTTTATAAATTACAAGTATAAAATATTTTCCAAGTTATACAACTATAAACATGATTTTTACGTCTTTTCGGCTAGTACCGAAAGATTAACGTTTTTATCAAATAAAACTTAGACGGTCGGACCCGACTAATGTAAACTTTTATAAAATCACATACTGATGTATAAACATATATAACAAGTAAAAACCGATAAAACCCGAGCTTTACAACATATAGACATTAACGGGCCAAAGTAGCCTTAATGGACAATAAACCCGACTAATTTGGTAAAACACTTATAAACTTATTTATTGGGCTTAACCCATTTGGGCCCAACATATAAATTATAAATACTGATAATAAAAGTATAATGGGGCTAATGGATAGTATTGGGCTTGTAATAGGCCCATTGGGCTTTAAAATGTAAACAAGTTGAACTAGTGTAACTAGTCTTGAAAATTACCAATACATAAACACTATAATAAATAAGTAAAGATGTATAAACCCACTTGATCATCATCATATGTATAAAGTCATCATATATATACATAATTGTTATTTTGATAAAGTCATTGGACAAAAGTCTAAGACGAATATTATTTGTCTAGGTTTCCGTGATTGAAGCACGTACAGTACATCCGAGTTGCCGATAACCGCCTTTCCCAATCAACATGAGTTCATAGCCTCGCACTCTTTTAAATGTTTTTATGAAATGTTTTATAAACCCGCGAGGGAGATAACATGTTAGTTTTTATAAAATAGGACACTAATTGTCCCGATTGTCTGTTTATTGATTTGGACCCGAATGATTGTATGACCCGATGAATGATTAAATGACCCGATAGATGAAATGAAATGGATTATTAAAGTTAGGTTATGTCACTAAAAGTCCCATTAGCATGAATTGTGAACTATCGGGATTTGGTAGACGCTTATGCATATAATAGTACTATTTGGGGACGATCACCCCAGTTCGCGCTTTGATGGTTGATCCCCATCGTGCCACATTGATTGGTAAGCGAATTTATGTATGAGAAGATTTACACAAGCGTGATTATTGTGACGACACGCTAACTTAGATGGGCAAATTGAGTTTCGGGCTAGCTACGCGTTGTTGGTTATAGTAAGGTAACAATGTCATGCGGCTTATAATAATCCAAAAATAACGAAATACTGCTATACGCATTAAATTACGATATATTGCCTGAATAGCAATACGGGGTCTTATTATTGATGTTATGTTCGTGTTTTGGTTTTATATAACCATATTCATATAACGGTTTTTATTTAACTTTATACAACGTTATAAAACGTATTGTATAATATTTTTACGACATTGGTTCGTAAATGGTTTTGAAAGCGAAAGCCTATATTGTGATTTTGAAAAGGATTTGTATAAAATGTCTTTGGCCTATTTTATGGCCTATTACAATGATTTGTACAAAATGATTTTCGGTAATAATTTTATTCCGATGTTATATTGATGGATTTTATTAAACTCTATGAATTCACTCGGCGTTATCGCTAACCCTTTTCTTTTAACATGTTTTGTCTCAGGTACTTGAAGGTAATTCTCGGGAAGACAACAAGAATTCATGGCCTGCACTTAAATAATAATTTCCATTCAAATCTTTTGTAAGATTGTATGAAATGACTATGACTTGGGACCTATGTAATTTTTATATTTATGAATGGAAATGCTTTATTAATAAACGACGTGATTTTTATGCGTTGTCTATGATGTGAGTAATGTGCTATCCCGTAACACCAACGAGTCTTCCGCTGTATTGAATTGTGTAAATTTGGGGGTGTTACAGTTTGGTACCAGAACTCTTGTTATAGAGAACGAAAGATTTTTAAAACCAAGGTTTTGAATAAAATATTTCAAAATCTTTTAACTATAAACATTTTTCACAAAATGTCTAAAAATCTTTTGACTATAACGGTGCCGAAGAATTCCCGAGTTACTGACAAGGCCAGACTGAGAAGTGTTATTTTAATATATATATATATATATATATATACATAACTTGGATTATATATATATATATATATATATATATATATATATATATATATATATATATATATATATATATATATATATATATATATATATATATATATATATATATATATATATATATATATATATATATATATATATATATATATATATATATATATATATATATATATATATATATATATATATATGATGTAATTTTATTACATGATTGTTTGATGATTATTTTGATATTTATGCGAGGTATTTATACGACGTAGAATTGTCACAAGGAACCCTAAATCCCCTAGTAAATTAATCAAAGCTATTCTCGTAGGAATTCTAGCTATCCTAGATCTAAACCAATTTGTGGATATTTATGATCCCAACAAAATGGTTGATATTCGTAGAAATGTTGATATTAGTTGATTGTGATATTAAAGAAGAATTGGCAAGATTAAATCTGATATCGATGTCATGACGATCTTTCCTTATAGAGTGGAGTTTGACAAAACGTTACCACCTAGAAAGATGTCATCTGATTCGTTGTCACCCAATTCTTAAATTTGAGAATCGAACGGGTGAATGTTGCACTTGAGGCTGTCAATGGAACCATTACCCAAAAGCCTCATGCCACTAGTACCTTTCCGAGAAGTCTAATTGAATGATCGAGTCATTTCATACTAGTGACTCATTTGATAACTATTGTTGAAAGAGCTATAGGATTGGAAATTAAGTGTTGTTTATATCGAGCTTTTATTGCCCTATTAAGGTCTAAGAATAAGGTTGAAAGTATTGGAGAATGAGGTAGGATATCGCATTGAGTATAAGTTAGTTGAAACTTGAATAAATTAAAATTTAACTTGTATATCGCATTGAGTATAAGTTGGTTGAAACTTGAATAAAGTAAAATTTAACTTGTATGGAATAAGAAATTGTTAAGAGGAAGTTGTTGAGTTCTGTGATTGAATTATAAGGTTTTAATTGATTGTTGATTCGTGTTAAGTGTTGTTCCTAGACCATTGTCCAATGATGAGGATGCCCAGTGCCCAAGAAATAAATTGAAGAAATCTTCTTCTGAATTGGGACCGATGGATCTTTCGGGACATGTGGAACACCTAATGACTCTTGTAGATTAGCATTCATTATGGTATCTTTTAAAATTCCCTAGCTTAACTGAGACATCAGTTGGTAGGATGAGTTCTTGAAATTGTATGACATAGTGACACGTAATGTGTTACGGTACAATTTTGACTTGTTTGTGATTAATGAAAAGACTACCATTTATTGCTGAATCCTACATGTATCGATGTTATCTATCTTTTATTGCTTCATCCTAATGTTCACATTAGTGATGCAACCATTGAACAAGTACTCATCTCGATTTGAGTTACGTTGTGGATTATTCTTTTTGAGTGCCATTGAGGTCATGAACCTCATGATTATTTGGCTAAGCTCATTTCCTGATATATTGTAGTTAATTCTTGGTGAACCACTCCTCATCACTCTTTTGCAGATCCTCATTGTTTTTATAAGATAAAACAGTATCCCTTGAGAAAAATTGAATTTTCATCACTATAAGGACTATTCAAAGTGAGATTTATAAGTGATTGTTATCGAAATGAAGTTGTTTATAAAACACCTTGGAAAACTTAATTGTTTTCATAACAAAGAAAATCTTGGTAAATTTATTTTGATTCTTATTTAAGAATTAAGCATGAAAATGTTTTTTTATTATAAACATGATGATAAAATTTTGACGAACTGAGTATTGCATCGTTAATCTTGAAATTGTATATAGTTGCGCGCCTACATACAGTTTGGAATGGACCTTGCAAGGCTGATTAGTAGTCACCATGAAATTATTACTAAACACTAAATTTTCTTTGAAGATTGTGAAAGATAAAATTTTATGAGATTTGCAAGAAGTGAAAAATAGGGACATATTGATAGGGACACCTACATATGTGCATGCAGCATCTATTCTTCTGAGTCGAATTTACTCATCAGTGAAAATTGTCTTATTTGACAATTGACAATTCTTTCTTGTCTAATTTTCCCGTAGTGAGATTCTTAGGAAAAGTATTTGATTACCGAGTGTTGATACCCGACTGGATGTATCGACGTTCCTCTCATTTCTTTTGAATTGATTTCATTTGAATGACCTGGGTAACGATCCGAGGAGCTTTCGAATGCGTACTCAAATTATGAAAACATGGGATATATTCATATTCGTTAAATGTTTTCGTCTGTATCTGATTTGAAATTCTCTCGCGTAGATTATGCGTAGACCTTACTCTTTTAATGGTAGCTATGTCTCTATATATCCTTGAATTTGTGAAAGGATTATGAGTTATTATTAGTCCTTTGAGAAGTTCACATCTTATCGACGACAATAAAACTGGAAAGTTGGTAGTGCCAGCAGAGTGGATTGATTGATTATGACATGACGACATTGTCTTAATTGATGGGAACTCAAGTAAGAATTCCCCTAAATGATAAGATATTGATTATCAAAAGTGATCTAAATAATTCTTGATGGATGACCATATCCTGCATTTAGACTTGAAATTATACCACGAATAGTTGTGAATTAGTCATAGATATTATAATCTAGAAAGAACTTAAAATAAATATATTAAAAGATGTTTATGTTATCTGAAACTTTAGGAGGTATTTGCTGGTGAATTACCTATACTTTCGCCATTAAGGCAAGTTGAATTTGTTATTGATTATATTCCCGGCGCTGCACTTGTGGCATGTGCACTGTACGTCAGCACCATCTAAATTAGAAGAATTACCCTACAACTGAGGGAGTTGTAGGAGAAGACTTTTATTCTACCAAGCTCGTCATCATGAAGAGCAATGGTGTTATTATTTCTCATATTTATTGATTACCGTGAACTAGGTAAATTGACGATTAAAAATCTATATCCACTACCCAAGATGATATATTTGTTCGATCATTTACAAGGTTCTAGTGTATATTCGAAAATTTGATTCACGGCATGGTTATCATCAACTTCGCATATGCGAAAAAGATTATCTATTCCAATCACTACATCCAGAACTTGTAATGAACATTGTAAGTTTCACGTGATGACGTTTGGATTGACTAATACACATGTAGCATTCATAAATTGGGTAAATCACGTGTGTAGGCTGTAAACTGATATATTCATGCTCGTGATAATTAAGAACCATTTGTTTGTTTATAAGAATAAGAAGTAGTTAATAATTAGTTATAGACTGCCATAAATTGGCCGAACAATGAAAACTTGTACCTTGAGTATTTAACATGTGATTAAAGACTTAATCCTTTACATTATTTGATCGTGTGATTAATAAGATAATGGAATCTATATTGACTCTTCAAAAATTTAGAGCCCTTTTAAGACTTTGGGTTTTACCAAAAAGAAAGTGCAAATGTGTTTTCACGAATGTTTTATCAAAAAGAACTTTGAGGGATTATTCCTTTATACCCAGAACATTTAACTAAACTCTTGTTTAGGGGTAAATGTTTGTGTATACCTCAAGACAACCTAAGAGGGGTTGAGGAAACCGTTAAACCTGACTTAAAATTTGAAACGACACTTTTTGCTTTTCAACTAAGAAAATTTTGACCAAAGTATAACCAAAGATTTTTCAAACATTTACGATTCTTATTAATTATTTTCGATAAATCAGCAAAAATCGTGTTAATTAAATTCAATTTTTTTTTGAACATTTTATTATAATTGGTCGAACTAAGAAATTTAAACATTTAACGTTTACGTTTCATAAAAACTTAATATTTATTGTTAATTTACGTGTAATAATTATCGACGCTTTAAAACGTCGGATCAAGCAAAACTGATAAAAATAATAGTTGAGATAGAACTAAGACTTATAAAATATGAAGGAACAATTTCTGAATAAATACGGTCATGATATTTATTCCATCTAGGAAGGTGAACGTAATTACTGACATATTATATAGGAATGATAAAGAATCAATTAGGATGTGTTTCTTAATAATGACTGTGCAAAATAAATTGCCGAACAATATAAAAATAAACGATGTTTGTAAAAAGGGGTTCACGGCTAATGTGAACCATTAGAATTGAGAAGCCGATGGCGTTAAAATGTATAAAAGGCCACTTGTGGTTGTCTTAATATGGAGATTTTGAGATTTAGTTATGTTGGAATCCCGTAAGTATAAGTATTCTATTCATGCTATTTCTGATTTAATGTATCTTTATCTGAAGAATTTGTATTGATGGAAAATTATGAAGGCAAAACACCGCCTCATACATTAGTAAACGTCTAATTATTGCAAAGGTCATCATCTGAATTTGATTCGATTTGGGTCATCGTCGACAGACTGACCAAATCTTCTAATATCATTCCTGTTAATGATAGATTCTGGATGAAGAAATTGACTCTTTTGTATTTAAAGGAGTTGTGTAAACATAGTGTGCCGTACCAATCATCTCTATCAAGATCCTCGCTTCGCATTGAATTTCTAGAGATTTGCTTAGAAGTCATTAGGAACGAACCTTGATGAGAGTACTATTTACCACCCCAATCGAAGGGACGAGGCAAAGTAACGATATAAAACACTAGAAGTCTTGTGTTATGCTTGAATAATTAACCTTTGGTAATAAACCATATAATCGTTTTCATTTAGAGAGATTATCATTGAAAACTATCGTATTAGGATCGACATCGAATCTTGTGAGGATATATATTAGAGCATCTGTAAGCAGGAGTTGGGATAAAGACACCCGACATACACCCATTGTGAGTTGGACATGTCTTTAAGGTTTAAGGTTTCCTATGATGGCGAACCTAACCTTACAAAATACCCGACCCGTGAAACCTGAAATGATTTTGTAAATTAGGATCTGATTATTGACTGCCGATAGTAGGCAGGAGGTTATGTGAATATAAAATGTAGATCCTAAAGTGCAGAATGGGTAGCGAAGTGATGCCAAAAATTTTAACCTTGTAAAAATGAATTAATGATCTGAAAGATCATGGGATATAAGTCCCCGTTGTATGGGACCATCGAGATGATGTAAAAAATTGGTTTGAAAGGCATATAAGCTGGATCTATCCTATGACTTCAAGGGTTGCGTGAATTATGTTTCGTAAATTGAACTTGATGAAATGTCTATCAAGTGAAAATCATATTGTTTCTTAGTAATGTTTAGATCGGCGAAAAGTTGCATTCATCAAAACCCCGTGAACATCATGGATAGAGAAAGTAAGTCAACATTAAGCCTGATCTTATTCCCGTAGTTATGTTTGATGAAACTCGCGTATTGTAATGAATTACACTTGTGAGAAAAGACCGAATGTGGAGGAAATACCCACTTGGCTTTAACTCTATAATAAGCGAGTAGTTAGATAAGATGATCTTTGAGGACAAAGATCCTGTTTAGGGGTAAATGCTGTGACAATCCGTCAATTTATGGTTGATATTTTATTCTCAAGTATAATTTAAAAACATTATTTTAATGTTATATTATGAACTCACTCATTTTTGGGAAGAAATTTGGGTTTACGTCTTGAAGTAGCATCGACTATGTCTAAACCGGAGGATTTTACATTACGTGCTTACGTTTACATACACCGTTTTGGTGACAGTCCGACATTTCAGGAAATAAATTTATTCGTGAATATTATTTTGGAATTTTAGATTTGTGTTGGTTCATAAACTCACAAATTTAAGAGAAGAGATTAGGACTTACGATTATAATTTAACGTCCTTTACGACTAAACCGGAAACCTTAGGATTACGTATTTACGTTTTCGAACTCCGTTTTTGATGAGACAATTTTTATTAGATTCGTTTTGTGCCGTTGACTCATAATTTATAAAAACATTTTTCGTAAAACGACCCGAAGGCATGCAAATCGAGGAAACTAGAATCGTGGAGTACCCGTAGTTAAATGGGGATGAGACAAGATAAATCTTTCCCCACCCCCACTCATAACCGGCCAAACAAAGCCCACCCACACCCTTATGTGTCTAACTTGCAACAAAACAAGTTTACACTTTTCCATTTTAGCTTAACATGGAAGCTACTCAAAACCACAAACCCACTAAACTTACCATTTGCTTCCATTTCAACACATGCAAAACAACTCACTCTCTCCCTTTCTCTCCCTATATGCTGTCCACCACCATCATCAAACACCCCTATTTGATCAATTTTTACCACAATATCATGTGTTATTCATACACATGATGAAGGACTCTTGAAGCTCTATTGATTGGTGGTCATTTTAACATCCAAGGAGAAGTTTTGGTTGTGTCTTGGGGCTGATTTTCCACAATATGTTCATGAAGATAGGTGATCTTGAAGATGATATTGGTTTATCACAAGTCTTGCCATCAAAATCCAAGCCTTGATGAAAAACTACACAACCTTGGTGGTATAAAGATTGTTCTCCCCATCCTCTTGTTATTTTGATTATGTAATCATGTATTTTCTCCTTAATATATATATGTATGATGATATATGATGATAAAAATATTATGTGGAGATTTAGTGTTGATAAACATGGGTAAAAAGATGAAAACCCATATGTAAAAAGGTTAAAATCATGCTTAAAATGATGGCTGTATAAAAAAGTAAAGAATCATATGATAAACTGATAAAATGGCTTGAATAAATCAATATAAAGTAAGCTATGAGTCTTGTACACATGTGAGAGTTGGCCATGCAATGGAATCATTAGGATGAGTGAGATATGATCAAAACAATATTAGAGTACAAATCTGCATAAACTGTTTTGGACGATTTTTATAAAATCTTTAGAGGCTGATTCAACATTAGCCATAGGAGAGTTAAATGGAGAACATATCATGTAGTTTATGCCATAAAAATTTGGGTTTCTATCTCCATATAGAACTCTAGATATGCCTGTTTTGGTGAACATAAAATTTAAAATCAGATTTGTATAATAAAAACTTATATAATATAAGCACTCACTTATATATTTAAAAAATATATACACATGAAAACCCACTAACAATTAATAGTAATTATAAATAATAATTTCATATATTATGATATAAAATAAGACATTTTTATAAATTACAATTAAAAATATTTTCCAAGTTATACAACTATAAACATGATTTTTACTTCTTTTCGGCTAGTACCGAAAGATTAACGTTTTTATCAAATAAAACTTAGACGGTCGGACCCGTCTAATGTAAACTTTTATAAAATCACATACTGATGTATAAACATATATAACAAGTAAAAATCGATAAAACCCGAGCTTTACAACATATAGACATTAACTGGCCAAAGTAGCCTTAATGGACAATAAACCCGACTAATTTGGTAAAACACTTATAAACTTATTTATTGGGCTTAACCCATTTGGGCCCAACATATAAAGTATAAATACTGATAATAAAATTATAACGGGGCTAATGAATAGTATTGGGCTTGTAATAGGCCCATTGGGCTTTAAAATGTAAACAAGTTGAACGAGTGTAACTAGTCTTGAAAATTACCAACACATAAACACTATAATAAATAAGTAAAGATGTATAAACACACTTGATCATCATCATATGTATAAAGTCATCATATATATACATAATTGTTATTTTGATAAAGTCATTGGACAAAAGTCTAAGACGAATATTATTTGCCTAGGTTTCCGTGATTGAAACACGTACCGTACATCCGAGTTGCCGATAACCGCATTTCACAGTCAACGTGAGTTCATAGCCTCACACTCTTTTAAATGTTTTCATGAAATGTTTTATAAACCCGCGAGGGAGATAACATGTTAGTTTTTATAAAATAGGACACTAATTGTCCCGATTGTCTGTTTATTGATTTGGACCCGAATGATTGTATGACCCAATGAATGATTAAATGACCCGATAGATGAAATGAAATGGATTTTAAAGTCAGGTTATGTCACTAAAAGTCCCATTAGCATGAGTTGTGAACTACCGGGATTTGGTAGACGCTTATGCATATAATAGTACTATTTGGGGACGATCACCCCAGTTCGTGCCTTGACGGTTGATCCACGTCGTGCCACATTGATTGGTAAGCGAATTTATGTATGAGAAGATTTACACAAGCGTGATTATTGTGACGACACGCTAACTTAGATGGGAAAATTAAGTTTCGGGCTAGCTACCCGTTGTTGGTTATAGTAAGGTAACAATGTCATGCGGCTTATAATAATTCAAAAATAACGAAATACTGCTATATGCATTAAATTACTATATATTGCCTGACTAGCAATACGGGTCTTATTATTGATGTTATGTTCGTGTTTTGGTTTTATATAACCATATTCATATAACAGTTTTTATTTAACTTTATACAACGTTATAAAACGTATTGTATAATATTTTTACGACATTGGTTCGTATAATGGTTTTGAAGGCGAAAGCCTCTATTGTGATTTTGACAAGGATCTGTATAAAATGTTTTTGGCCTATTTTATGGCCTATTACAATGATTTGTACAAAATGATTTTCGGTAATAATTTTATACCGATGTTATATTGATGGATTTTATTAAACTCTATGAATTCACTCGGCGTTATCGCTGACCCTTTTCTTTTAACATGTTTTGTCTCATGTACTTGAAGGTAATTCTCGGGAAGATAACAAGAATTCATGGCCCGCACTTAAATAATAATTTCCATTCAAATATTTTGTAAGATTGTATGAAATGACTATGACTTGGGACCTATGTAATTTTGATATTTATGAATAGAAATTCTTTATTAATAAACGACGCGATTTTTATGCGTTGTCTATGATGTGAGTAATGTGCTAGCCCGTAACACCAACGAGTCTTCCGTTGTATTGAATTGTGTAAATTTGGGGGTGTTACATTAGCAAAATTTAAAAATTACACAAGGGCATTTTTTGAAGACCATGTACTAGGGTTTTACTTTATTTTTAACATTTCTAGTTTCATTGTAGCCTATATAATGCATTAGGACTGCAACATTTAGCTTTGCTCTTGGTTTTTCCTTTGTTCAACTTTCTGTAAATCCTATATTCAAGTAATGAAATAGTGTTTGAATTTCTTGAAGAAATACAAGTGCCATCTATAATATTCTATTGTTATTGGTTATAGTTTATGATTGTGAAGTTTCAAAACTTGTTTTCAATGATTGTGCAAGAAATTGCAAAGTTTTCCAAAATCTGATATTTTCCTAAGTCTTGGTTCAGACCTTTGAAATTTTTGGATTACAAGTGGTCATAACACCCTGATAAGGAGCTTATCAAGGTGTAGTGAGCTTGTAGTTTGGGGATATTCAAGGAGTGGGAACAAGCTTGAATTAATCAGCTTTGTTTTTCATTTTCTTTTTTATATAATCTGCTTGTTCTAACCTTGTTGTTCTTAGCAGCTTGTTGGAAGCTTGTGCCTTGTTAAGCTATGCACATAAGCTCAAAAATTCATGAGTGTGTATGTACATTCATGAGGTTTGAGCCTTCTATCCAAAAATCTGTTTGAAAAGTGATTTTTAGTGATTTGGTGTACTGTTGTTGTATGTGTTATTCTTAGTGCCTGAATCTTGTTGATTATGCATGAGAATGATGTTATGATGCTTGTTTGAGTTAGGTATAACTTGTTACACACATTTACTTTGTTAAATCTTGGATTAAAAAGTTTAAGGGGTGTTTGGGTTTACTGATTTAAGCTTTGTGTGTTTAATTGAGTAGGAGTTAAGGTTTATTTAGAGTTGGTATCTGTTTGACCTAAAATTTTGGAAACATCTAGAGTGTATGCATGTTTAGGGTTAACAAGTGTTTAAACAAAGTTTGTGTAACCTGTTTGAAAGATTTGAGGGTTTGAAAATAGATTTGTGGTCAAGTATATCAGCTAAGGTCACTTGTGTTCTTCATTTGTTCATCAGTAAGTAGCATAAGCTTAAATCTTGGTCTAATCTTTGATTCAGTGTTTGAAACAAGTTTAATATTGCTTATTTGAGTTTATTATAGCTTGTGTATGCATCTTGTTCAATTCGGTTGGCTTATTCTTGCTAAATCTGCTTATTTGTCTAAAACTCCTTATTTTCATGTTTGTGCAATGTCTGATGCTGTTTTGATTTAACTGTATCAATTGGCTTCGTGAAATTGTGCTTTCTTTATTGATATTGACTCCTTATAACCTACTGGTTATAAGGGTGCCTTTGTGTTCTTTGAATCCAACAAAAATCCATATAAGACAAAAATTCAATTAAGTCAAGCAGTGGTAACTTTTCCCACTACTGGTCGCCCAAAACTAGCCACTACTAGTGTTAATTTTCAAACAGCTTATCAATAAGCTATTCCAGCTTATTTAGACTTGCAACAACGTTGTTTTTGTAATCAATCTTCCTTAATTGACCCATTTGACTATTCTGGAGCATTTGAGACTTTGACTTTTAGGTTTGACTAGAAAATCAACTTAGTTGACTTTTACATAAGTGCTTTTTTGCTTTTTCCAGCTTATTCATTGTGCTTTTTGGAAATCTTTTTTATTATTAAGCTTAGTTAAGTGATTTGAAACATTTTGCAACAAGAATCAGCCCTTGAATTGGTCTAGAACTCGAAAACGACTATTTTGTCATTTTATGTAGAGAGCTTTTGCTTATTTCAGGCTTATGTCTTGGGCTTATTCAAAAATTCTTTTTACAAACAACTTAATTAGGTCAAGAGAAGGATATGTGTCAAGTTTCAGCTTATGGCATTAGCTTATAACTTAATGGGCCAAAAAGCCCATTAAGAATAAGTTGTTTTGAAATAAGCTGTGATAAGCTCATTTTCAGATTTTGGGCCTTTCAAACTTTGTGTTTAAAATTGAATTTTAAGCTTAACTAGAAGTTTTGGGCTTATTTGGACAACATTTCTCTTATTGGGCCTTAAAAAGCCCAATTGGTGGATTGTTTGGACTTTTAGCCCATTTGGAGGCCCATTAGGGGTAATTTGGTCATTTCAAGTTTATTTCTATTTAAATTAGGTTAAATTAAACTAGTTTGCAAGTTTTTAGAATTTTTTATAAATTTCGAATTTTTAATATTATTTTATTATTAGAATTAGTTTTTAATATTTCTGCATCTTTTTCATTTTTCTTAGGTTAAAAACATTAAGTTAGGATTTTTAAAACTTTTAGATTAATTTCCTTGTCAATTAAATAATTTTTAGAGTTATTTTAATATTTTTTAGTTTTTAATCATTTTTAAATAGTTTTAATTAATTTTAGATTTTCCAAAAATAGTTTTTAGTTTAATTAAGTTATTTTAGAGGTTTACAAATTGAAAAACTCATTTTTGGCTTTTTGTTAATTAAATTGATTTTTTGGGCTTTAATAGGATTAAAAAAAATTTATTTAATTAAGTAAAAGGTTTGAGTGATTTTTGATTTTTTTGTAAATTCTAATTACATTTTTTAGGATTTATTTCAAATTTCTAGTAATTTTTAGGTTAATTTTAAATTTCGTCATATTTTACTGTTTTACGTGTACGACTTTCGTCTTAGTGTAACTTTAATTGTAACCGTCATCCTTTTCTCTTTTCTTTCTTCATAATCATAATCACAAATATTAATCATCTCTTAACACAATACACAAGCCTCCTTGAGAACGAACTCACTTTTGGGTCATTTGTGTACGGTTTTCCTAAACCGTCGTGCTTACCACTAATTACGCTCTTTTTCCTAAAAGACATATTTTACAATTATCATTTTTGGCACCGCTGCAGGGGCAGTGTGTTGTGCTTTGATTTGACCAAATTTTGTTTTTATATTAGCCATAATAACTATTTGTGTGATTAGCACTCTAATCATACGTATTATCTCTTTTTCGTTTTTGTGTGAATATTATTACTATATTGTATACGTAAGACAATAAATTCACAAGTACTCCAAAAGTATGAAAGCACAACCTTGATTCGGGATTTCATCACTCGATCATTGTATTCGAATCTCAAACAAAGAAAAAAGACAAAATAGATAATTACTTTCGTGAAGCTTAATTTTGAAAAACACAAACTATAAGGTGGGTATAAGGCGGGTGTTATAAAATATACCCTAAAGAAAAAGGCTCTTAAGTGCTTCGCGCCGCCTCGTTTCTCAACTTGCTTGTGCGTGTTTAGATAAAAAAGGGCTAATCGAGGGTTTCCCAACCAAATTATTATCTACGTATCTATATAATTTCTTGGTTTCAAAAGATTAAACCCTCTTGAACGTTTTGGTGTTCCACCAATGTTCTAAAGTCATCGAAGGCGTCCACTTCACACGATTGTTTTCATTCCTTGAGGCTCCTTTATCCGAGAGATTTGATTTGAGGAGAGATTTTCAGATTTTTGTCTAAGGAATACATCACGAAAATCCAAAAAAATTAAAAAGAATTAAAATCAAAAAAAAATTGAAAAAATTAAAAACACCCAAAATAATCTTCTTTACTCATCCCCACGTTGTACGTGACGTTTATGAAAACTCGCAACCAAACTAGACGTGCACGTAAATGAAGAAACCAAAAGGAAACCATACCAAGCCTTTATAGTGAAGAATCTCCTATTAACGAACCTATCGTAGAACAAGAAGCAACCATGGCTAGTCGAACTATGATGGAGTTACTTCAAGCACCCACCGAGGGTTATGGAGAGGCTATTGTGATTCCCGCCATCCTTGCGGAGAATTTTGAAGTTAAGACGGGTTTGTTGTCGATGATCCAAAACAACAAATTCCGTGGTGATGAAAAGGACAACCCTCACAACCATATCTACCAATTCAATCGTCTTACCGCCACTTTCAAGTTTAAGGACGTCTCTAACGACTCGATTAAGATGATGCTTTTTCCGTATTCCTTAGCGGGGCCTGCTAAAATTTGGTTAGAGAAAGAGCCACCCAATTCTATATTGACGTGGAAGGATCTCGTTTCGAAGTTCGTGAACCAATTTTTCCCGCCTTTTAAGACTACGCATTTGAAAAACGAGATTCCAAAATTTTCACAAGAGTTTAATGAGAGTTTTTCGACGGCTTGGAATCGGTTTAAGGAAATGTTACATAAGTGTCCTCATCATGGTTTTTTCGACTTGCATCAAATTGACACGTTTTACAATGGATTGAACGATCATGAGAGAGATTATCTTAATGCCGCAGCGGGTGGTAATTTTTTGTGTAAAACGGTCGAGGAAGCGTTGTTGATTATCGAGAATAGGTCTAAGGTCTATAGCCCTCGTAGCAAGTCGAGTGTTCGTAAGGCTTCGTCTTCGGCTTCGCCTTCATTATCTCATACCATCGATGCTTGCCAAATTGAGGCAAATTTGGAGAACAAAATCTTTGATAAGCTTAAGGGACTTTTGATTGAGTTTAAAGTTGGTGAACAATCCACTCCCGCTACGGCTAAAAAGGTTGAGGTTTCTTGCATGTATTGTGGTGGAGGTCATGATTTCTCCGAGTGCATTACCAACTGTGGTAACACTTCGAGTGCCTACGCGGCCACGGGAACTTATAACCAAAACGGTCAAGTTACCCGCTCTAATTAAATGACTCCACCGGGTTTTGCACCAAATCAGAATGCTAACAATTATCAAAACAATCAAGTTGGTTAAAAGAACAATAACAAGGGTAATAAAAACTATGGGAATCAAGGGGCTAATAATCAAGTTCAAAACAAAAATCAAAACAATGATTTTCAAACCAACAACAAGAGTTTTCAAAACTTGAAAGATCTTCCAAATGAATTTGTTGAATATGCAAATGGTAATGATGCTAGGTTTGATAATATACAAAGGGAGATCATTAGCCTAAGATCCGAGTTTAAGAAATCATTTGAAAAAGAAGTTGAAAAACGAGTTAGCAAATGAACTTAAGATTCATACCAACAAAATGGAGGGTAATATGACTAGGTTACAACAAAACCAACAAAATATGGAACAAGGGCAACATGAGTTAAAATAAGAGATGCTTAAGGTCGATAAGAGGAAATTTATGTTTGAGGATAAAATTTCATCCATGTTTGAGGCTATAATGTGTAGGCCGTCGTCTTCTTCGAGTAGTCTTCCTAACAACACCATATCAAACCCTAAGGGAGAGATGAAAGTGATTACCACACGTAGTGGTAAGACACTCAAGGAACCGACTCCTCAACCAATTACTCCAACGGTGGAGGAAATTGAGGAAGAATCCGAGGTGGTGGTCGAAGAGGAGCATATCCCAATCCCACAAAGTACCGCTCAAACCACACCTACGGTTGACCCATTACCATCATTGGAACTCGAGATTGAAAAGGCTATGCCTATGCCTCAACCCACACCACCTTTGCCTTACCCATCGAGACTTCATAAGGAGAAACGGCAAGAACGTGAGAACAACCAATTTGAGCTTTTTATGAAAATGTTTCGTGATTTGTATTTCAATATAAGTTTTGCCGATGCCTTGGTCATGATGCTCGATTTGCCGCTAACTTTAAGAGTATGTTAAACAATTGTCTAGTTGTTCATCGGTTTATCTTAACCGCATACCTCAAAAAGTTAGTGATCTCGGTAAATTCTTGATTCCATGTGCTATTCAAGATATGGAAGAATTCTATGCCTTGGCCGATCTTGGTGCTAGTATTAACATGATGCCACTTGCAATCTTCAAGTCGCTCAATCTTCCTATTCTTACTCCATCACGAATGTCTATCGAATTGGCCGATCATTCTACGATTCCCGCATGTGCATTGGCCGAAGAGTTTTTGTGAAAGTGGGAAAGTTCTATTATCCAGTAGACTTTATCGTTGTAGATATTCCCACGGATCCTCAAGTTCCTCTTATTTTAGGTCGTTCGTTTTTGGATACGTTAATGGCGTTGATTGATGGGCATCCTAGAAAAATCACCTTACGTTTCAACGACGAGGAACTTGTTATAAACGCAACACAAAACTCTCAAATTTGTCATGTTTATTCCGTCGCTACTATAAACCTCGTTAATATGATCGATGTCGTTTGCGTGGACTTTTCACAAGAATTCTTAGGTTTTGGTGACGATGAAAATAGTGGCAATCCCACTATCCTCGATCCTATTCTTGATAATTCGACACCATCCTTCACTCCATTTGACGGTGGTGGTTTTACGTTGTAAGAATTTGATGTTCCTCGTACTTGTAACGAAGACCTCGACAACGATGAGGACTTCTCGATTATCAAGGATTTTCTTAACGATTTCCCATTTCCTCCGACCGAGGAGGTTATGAGTATCGAGCCCAAATCTTCAATAGAGGAACCACCAATCCTCGAGTTGAAATATTTACCTCCTCATCTTGAATATGTATTCTTGGAAGGAGACGATAAATTTTCGGTGATTATTGTGAAAGATCTTTCGAATGATGAAAAAACCGCACTTATTGATGTTCTAAAGGACCACAAAGGGGAAATTGCGTGGAAATTATCCGACATTAAGGGATTGATCCTAAATTTTGTACCCACAAAATCTTAATGGAGGAAGACTACAAGCCCGCAATTCAATGCCAAAGGAGGGTGAACCCCAAAATTCATGACGTCATCAAAAAGGAGGTCCTTAAACTCCTTGACGCGGGAATGATTTACCCTATTTCTGATAGCCCTTGGGTGAGTCCTATTCATTGTGTCCCTAAAAGGGAGGAGTGACCGTTGTGCCAAACGATGCCAACGGGTTTATTCTAACTCGACTCGTGACCAGTTGGAGGGTGTGCATCGACTATCATAAGTTGAATGACACCACTCGTAAAGACCATTTTCCCTTGCCCTTCATGGATCAAATGTTGGAGCGTCTTGCGGGAAACGATTTCTTTTGCTTTTTAGATGGTTTTTCCGGTTACTTCCAAATCCCCATCGATCCTCGTGATCAAGAAAAAACTACGTTTACGTGTCCATATGGAACGCTTGCCTATAGTAGAATGCCATTCGGACTTTGCAATTCACCGGGAACCTTTCAAAGGCGCATGATGGCTATTTTTCATTACATGATCGAGAAGACGATGGAAGTATTTATGGATGATTTTTCCGTGTTTAGTTGTTCGTTCACTTCGTGTTTCTCGAATCTTGAGAGATTGTTAAAACGTTGTGAGGAAACCAACCTTGTGCTCATTTAGGAAAAATATCATTTAATGGTTAAGGAAGGAATCGTCTTAGGGCACAAGGCCTCGAAAGCGGGGATTGAGGTAGACAAAGCTAAAATTGACGTCATCGCCAAATTACCTCATCCCAAAACCGTTAAGGGAGTTAGGAGTTTCCTAGGCCACGCGGGCTTTTATTGTCGATTCATCAAGTATTTTTCAAAGATATCTCGACCCATTGCACATCGCCTCGAAAAGGATGCACCTTTTGTCTTTAACGAAGATTGTGGACGAGCCTTTGAAATCCTTAAGAGGAAACTTACCGAAGCTCCCATTCTTGTTGCTCCCAATTGGAACCTCCCCTTTGAACTTATGTGTGATGCAAGTGATTACGCTATTGGGGCCGTTTTGGGCCAACGTCATGAAAAGCCTTTCTTGCCTATTCACTATGCTAGCAAGACGATGACCGATGCTCAACTTAAATACACTACAACGGAAAAGGAATTCCTTGCAGTGGTGTATGCATTTGAGTAATTCCGACCTTACCTCGTCTTGACCCAATGCATAGAGTATACGGATCACTCGGCAATCAAGTATCTCATGGCTAAACAAGATGCAAAGCCGAGATTTCTTCATTGGATGCTCCTCCTACAAGAATTTTGTCACAATCCTTGACAAAAAAGGAGCCGAGAATCTAGCGGCCGATCATCTTTCTCGCTTGGAAGATCCTCACCAAACTGTGTACGAGAACAAGGAAATCAGCGAAACATTTCCTCTCGAGACACTTGGTGTAGTGAATTCTAAGCTTGACTCATCCACCCCATGGTTTGCGGACATCGCAAATTACCATGCGGGCAACTTCATCATTAAGGGTATGACGACTCAACAAAAACGAAAATTATTTCGTGACGTCAAGTTCTACTTTTGGAACGACCCTTCCCTGTTTCGGACTTGTGCGGATCAAATTATTCGACGTTGTGTTTTTGGCACCGAAGCTTCTAATATCCTTAGAGCTTGTCACGAGGGGCCAACGGGTGGTCACCATGGTTCTAATCTCACGGCGAAGAAGGTCTTTGATGCTGGTTTCTTTTGGCCTACTATTTACCGAGATGCACATGCACTTGTCAAGTCATGTGAATCATTCCAACGTCAAGGAAAAGCCTCACAAAACGATGAAATGCCACAAAACAACATCCAAGTGTGTGAGATCTTTGACGTTTGGGGAAATGATTTTATGGGGCTGTTCCCATCATCTCGTGGTAGTAATTACATCCCTGTCGCTGTTGAATACCTATCTAAGTGGGTGGAAGCTAAGGATTTTCCCACGAACGATGTTGTGTGGTAGTCAAGTTTTTGAAAAATTTGTTTTCTCGGTTTGGAACCCCTCGTGCAATTATAAGCGATCGTGGAACCCATTTTTGTAATGACAAATTCGAAAGGGTTCTAAGGAAATATGGGGTTACACATCGGCTTTCTACGGCTTATCACCCGCAAACGAGTGGGCGAGTTGAGGTTTCAAACCGAGCATTGAATAGGATCTTGGAGATATGGATAGGGGAAAACCGACAATCGTGGTCGGATATGTTAGACGATGCTTTATGGGCCTTTCGTACCGCTCATAAGACGCCCATCGGGTGCACTCCTTACAAGCTTGTGTATGGGAAGAATTGTCACTTGCCAATTAAACTCGAACACAAAGCTTATTGGGCCTTAAAGCATTGTAATGACGACATTGAGACCGCGAAAAAACACCAGAAACTGCACTTAAATGAATTGGATGAATTGAGAGACATTGCTTATGAAAATTCTATGATTTATAAAGAGAAAACCAAAAAGTTTCACGATTCTAAAATTAAAAACCTGGTTTTTAACATTGGAGATTAAGTGTTGCTTTTTAACTCACGTTTGAAAATCTTTTCCGGCAAGTTGAAATCCTGTTGGTCCGGTCCATTCACCATTACTCAAGTTTTTCCATATGGGACCATCGAGCTAGCTCAAAATGATGGCCCTAATTTCAAGGTGAATAGACATAGGTTGAAGCACTACTTTGGTGGGGAAGTTCCTTCTTTGAACTACCTCGACCAAGTCACCTTCCCCAATGATAATTAGTATTGAGGGGATCGAGTCGTGCTCATGACTCGGTAATAAAAAACGAGGTGCCTCA
Organism: Glebionis coronaria; assembly: GCA_025667525.1. Taxonomy (NCBI): domain Eukaryota; kingdom Viridiplantae; phylum Streptophyta; class Magnoliopsida; order Asterales; family Asteraceae; genus Glebionis; species Glebionis coronaria. The sequence goes on from CM046875.1 coordinate 490,172,899, forward strand.
TGGGGGAGTCCCATGCTTATCCATGTACATATTATCGCTTTCTAATGTAACTTACGTGAGAGGATTTGTGCCCTTCCAACCTTTATAATTGCACGAGGGGTTCCAAACCTTTGAAGCACTACTTTGGTGGGGAAGTTCCTTCTTTGAACTACCTCGACCAAGTCACCTTCCCTAATGATAATTAGTATTGATGGGATCGAGTCGAGCTCATGAATTGGTAATAAAAAACGAGGTGCCTCATGGGGGAGTCTCATGCTTATCCATGTACATATTATCGCTTTCTAATGTAGCTTACGTGAGGGGATTTGTGCCCTTCCAACCTTTGTTCCGTGGTTGTTTGTGCATTGTGGTTTTTAGATGATCATGATCTTCACGATTGGAGCCTCTTGATAGGTGTGTAAACACCCATCTTTTCTACCACTTATTTCTTGCTAAAACAAGACCAAAACGCGTATTTAATGTCATTTGTTTGGAATTATGCGTGGTTTGTGTGTTTATTATGTTTTCAGAGCCAATCGGATAAATATTGGAGAAAACATGGGATTGCATGGGTTTTATCAAGGAAAAAGACTGAAGACGAAGTCTATTGTCCAAGAGATGCAAAAGATTTGAAGTCAATGGGCCTATTTGAAGATTTATCGAAGAAAAGGACCAAAGACGGAAGATTTACACATGTCAAAGAAACTCAAGTCTATTTAACGAAGAAATTAAAAGACGAGTTGAATTTAATCGACAACAAATCCCGAATCAGAATCGAAAACGTCAAATTTTCTGAAAAGACGAGAAGACAAAAAGAAGGGAAGAAAGCCCACTCACCAACAAAGGGAGAAGCCTATAAATACTCCTCCCATTCAAGACTCCAGCATCTAGTTTTTCAGTTATTCTTCTTCCTAGTTTTTAGGAACCATCTCCTTTAAGGAGTGGTTTTAATCTTTGTTTGATTTATCTTCCAATCTTGTAAGTTAATCTTTTCTTGTTTGTTGAATCTTAATTCATTAATACAAATCATCTTTTAATCTTTCCATCATCTTTCTTCATATCTTTTTGATTCTTAGTTCTTAAGTTTCATTCGTTTGGTTTGATTGTCAAAAGTAAGTGGGTTTTGTGATTTTGTTGTTTTGGATTCAAGCTTTCTATGAGTAAAGGATTAGTGATAAAAATGGTTTAAGTTTTGATCAAAAGCTTGGTGATTTTTGGTCTTGAATTCGTGTTCTTTCATTCCCCCTGTTCTTCGCTACAGGTTCTGATCTCGCCCAGATTCCGAATAGGGAATCTGGGGTTGTGTCCATTCGGAATTTTTCATTTATTCCGAGTAGGGTCTAATTTTCTTGTCTATTCGGAATATTTATTTATTCCGAGTAAGGGTTTCCTTCCAAGGTTTTCCGAATAGTGTTCTGTTTGAAAATATTCCGCATAGCCCAAACTTACCGAATGGGATTTGTTTTCCGCATAGGACAATTTGTTATTTATTCCGCATAGGCTGATTTCAATTTCCTCTATTCGGAATATTTCCCATATTCCGAATAGTTCCATTATTCCGCATAGAATTTTGTTTTCCGAATAGGGCATTTTTCCGCATAAGGATGATTATTCCGAGTAAGTCATTCTTTCCGCATAGGCCCTCGTATTCCGAATAGAGTTCATATTCCGCTTAAGAGATTTGTTCCGCATGGTATCAATTATTCCGAGTTAGGAAAACATTCCGAATAGAGCAGTACATTCCGCATAGCAAGGAGCATTCCGAATAAGAGAGTTCCAGTTTTATTTTTCATAAGGTATTTTCTACTGTTTCATTTACAGCCTGGATTTATTTTCATTTCTAGTTTCTAGTCTAGTGTTATTATTACTTGCCTTTACCATTTTAGTAGATTTAGACCAAAGCTTCCCCTTTTTTAGTCACCAATTACAACGTTTCCACTTTTGACCGTGATCGATTCGAGAAGATACCGAGAACGAAACAACGATATTTATCAATTGGGTACGAGCAACGCAAAGAGAGATCTTGCAAGCAAAAACCTTTTTATTAACCAACTAAAAAGTCAGTTATTAAAATGGCGCCGCTGCCGGGTCTTTTCGTAAGGATCAACGGTTTCTTGTGAGAAAAATTGGATTTTGGGATCCGTTCTTTCGGGAACGTTATTTTCAAGCACAAAATTTTTCAAAAATCCATAAAAATATAAAATTTTCAAAAATACAAAAACATTAAAAAAACCTATAAAAACAAAAAATATTTTCTCTTGCATTTTCTTTTTAGTGTATGCGTACTCGATCCACGTCTTATTCAGAGCCCGAGACTCTCGAACACTTAGACATGGCAGGTGTACACAACAACAACAACAATAATCCACCCCTCCCAAACAACAATAATAATAACCCACCCCACCAAAATATGAATAATCCACCCGATTTACGAACCATGGAGGAGCTATGTCAACCCACAATGAACGGACGTGGAGGCCCGATTGCACCGATGCATGTCACGGCTCAGGAATTTTCATTGAAGCATCACATGATCCAGCAAGTACAAACGAATCCATTTCGCGGAATTCCGGATGATGATGCCAACAAACACCTCGACAAATTCATAACCATTACCCAAAGCATGAAATCTCCCGGTGTTTCTATGGATGACCTTCGCCTTCAACTCTTTCCCCACTCGCTTTCTCATCATGCCGAAAAATGGTTTGACCGTCTTCCTAAGAATTCTATTCATACGTGGAACGACATGACTCAACGCTTTTTATCGCGCTACTTCCCACCATCCATGGTCACTAACCTCCGTAACCAAATCAGTGGATTTATGCAAGAGAATGATGAATCGCTTTTCGACGCTTGGGAACGATACAATGATTTGATCGACCGCTGTCCTAATCACAATATGCTCCCCGTCACTCTCATTGACACCTTCTACAATGGTCTCACCTTTCGCGATCGTGACACGATCAATGCCGCCGCCGGTGGTACTTTTATGAAAAGGAGACCAGAGGAGTGTCGAGAGTTGATTGAAAACATGACTACTCACCACAAGAATTGGGATTCATCCGCATCCTCAAGATCTAACTCGAGAGTCAATGTTTCTTCTACTACTTCCAATCCTGAGATGACTGAAATTTCTCGACAACTCGCTGAAATGAACAAGAATTTCATGACCATAGCCACAAACCACTTTCAACAAGCTAAAGCCATTGCTATTTCTTGTGACACATGTGGTGGTCCTCATTCTTATAATAATTGTCCTTCAACTCAAGGCAATTATTCTGAAAACGTTAACGCGGCATACGGTACATATCCCACGGGAGGCTATCAAGCTCGTCCTCAAGGAGACCGTAGCTTGCTAAGTTATCATTCCAACATTTATCTTGCACCTCTCGGTTTCCCTCCTGCAAACCAAAACCAACAACAAAGCTATAACCGAAACAACCAATCCCAACCTCGTGCTCAAAATCAATATCAATCCCAAAGAAACACCTACCCAACTCAAGGAAATTCTCAAGCTTACCAAGCTCCACCTCTCAATCAACCAATGGCAGTGAATTCAGATGTCGAGACATTCATGAAGACTAATCGTGAGATGGTGACGAATCTTCAGAGTCAATTTGTCAACTTGAAGAATGACATGGTGAAACAAGGAAGCGATATTCGAGCCGAGCTAAGGAATGATATGGCCAAACACAGCGATGCTATTAATGCCAACATGCAAAACTCTTTTAATAATCAAGCTCTTCACCTTTGTGATATGATTGGTTCGCTCATCCAAGGTAATCAACCCTCTTCTTCGGGTACTCTTCCGAGTAATACCGTTGCAAATCCAAGAGGGGAGATGAAAGCAATCACCACTCATAGTGGAAAAGGTTATATGGAACCCGAGCTTCCTACACCTCCACCCGTGATTGTGAACAAGGAAAAAGAGCAACTTTCTCCACCTCCTTCACCTTCTATCCCCATTTCCCCACCACCCGTGGTTGTGAGTGATCCTATCCCCTTAAAGCCTTCTTCTTCATCCAATATACCTTATCCTTCAAGGTTGAGGAAAGAGAAGCAAAAGAGCAAGGATGATATTCAGGTTTCAAACTTCCTAAAAATGTTTAAACAATTGAATTTTAACATCTCCTTTGCCGAGGCTCTCGCTCACATGCCCAAATATGCTAAGATGTTTAAAGATCTTCTAAGTGATAAAGAAAAGCTTCTTGACATTGCTCAGACCCAACTTAATGAGAACTGCTCCGCAATGCTCTTAAGGAAATTGCCCACCAAACTTGGTGATCCGGGTCGCTTCTTGATTCCTTGCAACTTCCCGGGAGTAGAGAATTGCATGGCCCTAGCTGATCTAGGTGCCAGTATAAACTTAATGCCTTTAAGTGTTTGGAAGCAATTATCTCTCCCTGAGCTAGTCCCCACACGAATGACTTTGGAATTAGCCAACCGTACGGTTGCTTATCCAGTGGGGATAGCCGAAGATGTCTTTGTTGGCGTTGATAAATTCACCTTTCCGGCGGATTTTGTCGTCGTTGACTACGAGATGGACCCTCGTGTTCCATTAATCGTTGGACGTCCATTCTTGAGGACCGGTCGCACTCTCATTGATGTAGCCGCAGGCGAATTAATCATGAGAGTTGCTGACGATCAAATTGTCTTCAACATGGGTAAGATTTCTCAGCAACCTTATTCATATGAGAGTGTTAATGCTATTGATGTTCTCGATGAGGCTTGTGAAGAACATTTTCATGATGCTTGCAAAAGTACTCTCTCTTCTATACCTAATGTTGAGACCGTTGCCTCAATTGCTCCGGCATTTACTCCTTTTGGAGAAAGTGACTTGGATGAGTTCGAAGCTAGCTTGGGTCCTCTCGATATTAAGTATGATAATTTGTCCACCAATTGGGATGAAGATATTCGTACTATTGAGAGACTTCTCAATGAGGAACCGTTCTCTCCTCCTGCTCCTAAAGAGGTGACTAATGATGATCCATCGTTAGTTTCACCATCTACTGAGGATCCTCCTACTCTCGAGCTTAAGGACCTACCGCCTCATCTTGAGTACGTTTTCCTAGAAGACGACGAGAAGTTACCGGTCATCATCGCAAAGGATCTGAAAGAAGACGAAAAAGCCCGACTTGTTGCAGTATTGAAGAAGCATAAAAGAGCTATCGCTTGGAAAATCTCCGACATCCGTGGAATCGATCCTCATTTCTGCACACATAAAATTCTCATGGAGGACGACTTTAAGCCCACTATTCAAAGCCAAAGAAGGGTGAATCCTAAAATACATGATGTCATCAAAAAAGAGGTTATCAAACTTCTTGATGCGGGTATGATTTACCCTATTTCGGATTCACCATGGGTTAGTCCAATCCATTGTGTGCCTAAGAAAGGTGGTATCACCGTTGTGCCCAATGCAAACAACGAATTGATTCCTACCCGTCTCGTTACTGGGTGGAGAGTTTGTATAGACTATCGCAAACTCAATGATGCCACGAGAAAGGATCATTTCCCTCTACCTTTTATGGACCAAATGCTTGAACGTCTAGCGGGTAATGAATATTACTGCTTTCTGGATGGTTTCTCGGGTTATTTTCAAATACCCATCGATCCCCAAGATCAAGAGAAAACAACATTCACTTGTCCCTATGGCACATTTGCTTACAAAAGAATGCCTTTTGGCTTCTGCAATTCCCCCGGGACTTTCCAAAGGTGCATGTTAGCTATATTCCATGACATGGTCGAACAAACCATGGAAGTCTTCATGGATGATTTCTCGGTCTTCGGGGATTCCTTCTCTGCTTGCCTTGCCAATTTGGAACGTATGCTCAAGCGGTGCGAAGACACTCGCCTTGTTCTGAATTGGGAAAAATGCCATTTTATGGTAAAAGAAGGCATTGTGCTAGGACACAAAATCTCTAAAGCCGGTCTTGAAGTCGACCGTGCTAAAGTTGATGTCATAGCCAAATTACCTCCACCTTCAACCGTGAAGGGTGTGAGAAGTTTTCTGGGTCATGCGGGCTTCTATCGACGATTCATTCAGGATTTCTCTAAAATCGCTCGCCCGATGACCCACCTCTTGGAAAAAGATACTCCTTTTATCTTTTCTAAAGAGTGTCTCGAAGCCTTCAATCTTCTTAAGGATAAGCTAACTAAGGCACCGGTCTTGGTTACCCCTAATTGGGAGCTGCCTTTTGAATTGATGTGCGATGCTAGCGACTTTGATATTGGTGCGGTTCTGGGCCAAAGAGTGAATAAACACTTCCAACCAATCCACTACGCTAGCAAAACCATGACGGGGGCTCAATTGCATTATACGACAACCGAAAAAGAGCTTTTAGCTGTTGTCTATGCTTTTGAGAAATTTCGCCCCTATCTTGTTTTATCTACCACCATCGTATACACGGACCATTCCGCGTTGAATTACTTGATGACTAAGAATGATTCTAAGCCAAGACTTCTCCGCTGGGTTTTACTCCTTCAAGAATTCAACATTGAAATTCGTGACAAGAAGGGTGCTGAAAACCTGGCCGCGGATCATCTGAGCAGACTTGAGGATCCATATCAAGGGGACCATCCGAACAAAGAGATCAATGACTCTTTTCCCCTTGAAACCTTAATGTCTATAAATCCCAATCTTGATGGCACCCCGTGGTTTGCCGATATTGCAAACTACTTAGCGGGTGGTGTTCTCATCCAAGGGTTAACATCCCAACAAAAGAAGAAGTTCTTGAACGATGTTAAGACTTACTTTTGGGAGGACCCTTTCCTATTCAAACAATGCGCTGACCTGATTATTCGTCGGTGTGTTGACGGACCGGCAGCTTTTGATATTCTCCAAGCGTGCCACAAAGGACCCACCGGTGGTCACTTTGGTCCCAACTACACCGCCAAAAAAGTGTTTGACTCGGGATTCTATTGGCCCACCATTTATCGTGATGCTCACGAGATGGTTAAACATTGTGATGCTTGCCAAAAACAAGGCAAGATCACACATAAAGATGAGATGCCTCAAAATTTCATACAAGAATGTGAAATCTTTGATGTATGGGGCATCGACTTTATGGGGCCATTCCCGTCTTCTAAAGGCAACAAATACATCCTTGTCGCTGTCGACTACGTTTCTAAATGGGTTGAAGCAAAAGCTTTACCCACTAACGACGCGAGGGTGGTTTGTAATTTCTTGAAACAACTGTTTGCTCGTTTCGGTGTTCCTCGTGCTATTATCAGTGACCGCGGGACTCATTTCTGCAACGATCAATTTGCAAGAGTCATGGCTAAGTATGGTGTCAATCACCGTCTTTCCACCGCTTATCATCCTCAAACCAACGGTCAAGCCGAGATATCTAACCGTGGATTGAAGAGAATTTTGGAACGTACTGTGGGAGAGCATCGTGCCTCGTGGGCCGATAAACTTGATGATGCTCTGTGGGCTTTCCGTACCGCCTATAAGACACCGATTGGTTGTACACCTTATCGTCTTGTGTACGGGAAAGCCTGCCACCTCCCCATCGAGCTGGAACATAAGGCATACTGGGCCTTGAAGTGGGCTAACTTCGACATCAACAAAGCCGGTGATTTTCGGAAGATTCAACTCAACGAGCTTCAAGAATTGAGGAATCAAGCTTACGAGAAATCATTGATCTACAAGGATAAGACCAAGATTATCCACGATGCTAAAATCAAGAACCGAGAGTTCAACGTTGGTGATCAAGTCTTACTCTTTGACTCTCGGTTGAAGATCTTCTCAGGCAAGTTGAAGAGTCGCTGGTCTGGTCCATTCACCATCGCCAATGTCTTTCCCTATGGTACCATTGAGCTTTCTCAGCCAAATGGGCCCAACTTCAAGGTGAATGGCCAGCGTTTGAAATTGTACGTTGGTGAGGACATCTCTCAGGAGATGATTCCATCCCTCACCACGTTTCCCTTGAATTAGTTCGGGACCGAGTCAGGCTCGCGACTCGGTAAACAAAAACAAGCGCTCCTCGGGAGGCAACCCGAGTATCTATCCCCCTTTCCCGTTTTTCATCATAAGTGTAGGGGGAGCTATATAGGTTGCTTGTTTTTGGATGGTGATGTGATTACAGGGATTATTGCAGTCTTGGAATCTTTGAAGAACCGTGATCCCATGTTATCCGAAATCTGGTTCTATCTCTCAACTATCGTGATTCAATTTTCTTCATACTCACATTTGAAATTGATCACTTTAGTCGTCTTTTCCTTAACTTGAGTTAACCAACGTGCACAATGTCATAAGTGTAGGGGAGACCCTTCCCACATGCTTAAACATTGAGGACAATGTTTATCTTAAGTGTAGGGGGGACTTCTATCGAAGTTTTAAGTGGACTTTTCCATGAAAATGCCTTCATTTAAACGGAAAATCATACTTTTCAACATTTTTCAAATTTTTAATCAACTTTGGCCATTTTGTCGTAAATTTTAAATTTTTATCGTTACTTTCATATGTATATACCCCGCAATAAAGTCAAAAATATTAATAAAATGTTGTAGCTAGTTTTGAAATCTTGAACATATTAGGCCCGTTGCGTTTATTTTGACTCAACCCGAATAGACTTATTCTAGTTTATTCTAGCTAGTATCCTTAACCATGTAGACCGTAATTGGTTTATTAGGCTAAGTGTCCACGAGTCTCATTACTTGAGACTTTAAATTGTGGAGGACGAGAAATGATAGAGTCAATTATAAGTCGGTATTCTTGCACAAGCTCACTTGGTGTAATTATTTGCCTATTCTCCCATCACTTGCTAATAATTTATCTGCAATAAGTAAGGTCGTACGATTTGAAAGGTTACTTAGCTTCTAGCCCAAGATCGTTTAAAAGTTGCTCGGTAATGACGAGAGTTCATAGCCAAGGCATAACTTATGAAGCGGGGCGCGAAGATTGGCGAGTCCGAAAAGGCCCTAACAAGGCATGAGGATTCAATTTTATTGTTGAAGATCCAAAAGTGATGTGAAAAGCATTATTCCTAAAATCAATATCAAGGATCAAGACTCACGACGAAAAGCAATCAACTCCCACAAAGATGATGGAGAAGTCTATCCGAAAAGACCCTAACAAGGTATGAGGATAAATAGATCCAAGTCCGAAAAGGAGGCAGATCGTTGTATCTCGAAATCCCAATTAGAGATTGAAGAAATAATCATGAAGTCGTGGTCAACAAAGTTGGAGTACCCCTCAAAAGTCTCCAAAGTGAAGAAACTCTATTATGATGAGAAGACCATTATCTCAAGAACGTCTCTCGAAGATATGAAGTATGAAGTACATGCCAAATATCGGCTCGAGAAAGGTCTCAAATCGTGAACCGAGTTATGCCAAGATATGAACTTTTTGATATCCCGAGAAGCAGTTTTAAGAGATTTTGTCCTTTAGCTAACTATTGATCAAATCGTCCTACTTTGCTTTCAGCCTAAATAAACTATCGAAATAAGTCCAAAAATGCATCTTCATGATCATTCTAAGACAAAAATAAAATATAAGAGATACACCTAGGAATAAGGGAGTTTAAGCATTTAATTAAGCCATGTGTGTAAGTGTTTGAATTGCTAACTTATAATAACAATGATCTCGTTTTTAAGCTTAGTTTGGGGAACGTGAAACTTGAGGGTGATAAATCTTCGCAGCACCAAAGCCCTAATGTAAGTCCTCGATCTCTTTACAAGTTATTTCCACATAGCTATGTTCTATCCTTTTGTTTACTTTAAATTTCTCTTAGTGCTTCAATTTTTGTTTAGTAGTATTTGAATAAGGCCAAGGTTAATTAATTATGAGAAAAGTGTAATGTTGCTTTATCACTAAGCATTGCATGAGGGCATGGCAATGGTTAAGTGTAGGGGATTTGATAGGTGTGTAAACACCCATCTTTTCTACCACTTATTTCTTGCTAAAACAAGACCAAAACGCGTATTTAATGTCATTTGTTTGGAATTATGCGTGGTTTGTGTGTTTATTATGTTTTCAGAGACAATCGGATAAATATTGGAGAAAACATGGGATTGCATGGGTTTTATCAAGGAAAAAGACTGAAGACGAAGTCTATTGTCCAAGAGATGCAAAAGATTTGAAGTCAATGGGCCTATTTGAAGATTTATCGAAGAAAAGGACCAAAGACGGAAGATTTACACATGTCAAAGAAACTCAAGTCTATTTAACGAAGAAATTAAAAGACGAGTTGAATTTAATCGACAACAAATCCCGAATCAGAATCGAAAACGTCAACTTTTCTGAAAAGACAAGAAGACAAAAAGAAGGGAAGAAAGCCCACTCACCAACAAAGGGAGAAGCCTATAAATACTCCTCCCATTCAAGACTCCAGCATCTAGTTTTTCAGTTATTCTTCTTCCTAGTTTTTAGGAACCATCTCCCTTAAGGAGTAGTTTTAATCTTTGTTTGATTTATCTTCCAATCTTGTAAGTTAATCTTTTCTTGTTTGTTGAATCTTAATTCATTAATACAAATCATCTTTTAATCTTTCCATCATCTTTCTTCATATCTTTTTGATTCTTAGTTCTTAAGTTTCATTCGTTTGGTTTGATTGTCAAAAGTAAGTGGGTTTTGTGATTTTGTTGTTTTGGATTCAAGCTTTCTGTGAGTAAAGGATTAGTTATAAAATTGGTTTAAGTTTTGATCAAAAGCTTGGTGATTTTTGGTCTTGAATTCGTGTTCTTTCATTCCCCCTGTTCTTCGCTACAGGTTCTGATCTCGCCCAGATTCCGAATAGGGAATCTGGGGTTGTGTCCATTCGGAATTTTTCATTTATTCCGAGTAGGGTCTAATTTTCTTGTCTATTCGGAATATTTATTTATTCCGAGTAAGGGTTTCCTTCCAAGGTTTTCCGAATAGTGTTCTGTTTGAAAATATTCCGCATAGCCCAAACTTTCCGAATGGGATTTGTTTTCCGCATAGGACAATTTGTTATTTATTCCGCATAGGCTGATTTCAATTTCCTCTATTCGGAATATTTCCCATATTCCGAATAGTTCCATTATTCCGCATAGAATTTTGTTTTCCGAATAGGGCATTTTTCCGCATAAGGATGATTATTCCGAGTAAGTCATTCTTTCCGCATAGGCCCTCGTATTCCGAATAGAGTTCATATTCCGCTTTAGAGATTTGTTCCGCATGGTATCAATTATTCCGAGTTAGGAAAACATTCCGAATAGAGCAGTACATTCCGCATAGCAAGGAGCATTCCGAATAAGAGAGTTCCAGTTTTATTTTTCATAAGGTATTTTCTACTGTTTCATTTACAGCCTGGATTTATTTTCATTTCTAGTTTCTAGTCTAGTGTTATTATTACTTGCCTTTACCATTTTAGTAGATTTAGACCAAAGCTTCCCCTTTTTTAGTCACCAATTACAACGTTTCCACTTTTGACCGTGATCGATTCGAGAAGATACCGAGAACGAAACAACGATATTTATCAATTGGGTACGAGCAACGCAAAGAGAGATCTTGCAAGCAAAAACCTTTTTATTAACCAACTAAAAAGTCAGTTATTACCTCTCGTGTTCGTTTTATGGGAGCACTCGATCGTTTGCTTTGAAGAATATCTCGATATCCACATGATATATCCTTATATGTTCTAACCTTAGGTTTTTAGCACACTTCATAAAAGGCTATTAATTTAACGGTTACACCTTTTTCATGCTAGATTAAGCATTCGACTACGTCTCTAGTATGGGGGTATTTTACCCTTAGACTCGAAACATTGAGGACAACGTTTAACTTGAGTATGGGGGCTGAATAGATACTTGCCTTGCTAAACCTTTACGCTTTCCAAAGTTTATCTTTTTGTTTGTCGTTTTGTTGCAAAATAAGGCTAAAAATGACCAAATTTTAAATTTTTTCTCTTGTTTCAAAAGTGTTTGAAGACACGAATGTAGATTTTCCGATGGCGAGAATAAGAGTAATTTTTGACTCGACCGTGCGTGTTGAGCACTTAGCTTCGATTCCTTAACTTCACATTAGGCTAAGTCTCTTAAATGAGGACGAGAAATGATAGAGTTAATTATAAGTTACTACGCTAATCGTAGAGTACTCGTATTCTTTCAAAAATTCATGTGTTCTTGTTGTTTGCTTATTCTCCCTTCGCTTGTATATAAATTTTGCTTAATAAGTATTGACTTAGCGGTTTAGTCTTGATTGTTGGTTTCTTGTCTTTTCTAGTAGCTTCCATATAATTAAATTGGGAAGACATTAAGGTATCGCCAGCGTCACGGTTTTGAAGAATTGGCAACCCGAATAATCGAAAGCTTCACCTAATAATAAGATTTCAAGTGCTCACATAAATCAAGCAAACAATTTGAAGCTCACAAGTCGAAAAATCTATGCGAAATTGAAAGTGAATTATGCCTTAATCTTACAAGCTTTAAAGATCCAAAATTCGCTTTAGTGTCAGGATATACGTCTTTGGCCATAATAAAATCACCGATGAGGAGGATAATAAAAGGCAAGGCAAGACCGACGTCATAATAAAATCTTCATGGCGAAATTGAATAAAAGATGGAGGTAAACCTATGATAATAAGGCCCATCCGTTAGGGGGTGTATAAAATTCTTGGTAATAAGTCTCGTGTTCAAAACCGTTATAAAACCGTGTTTATCGATCCTTCTTGTTGACTTAATTTTTTGACATCGTTGTCTATTAGGGGGGTTATTAATTCGATGGTCTTGGTTACACCGTTATGACTCTATTTTTAGACCTAAATCTCTATTATCACATAAGTAAAAAATGTATCCTCGTGAACATTCAAGACAAAAACAAAATATAAGAGATACCACTTAGAAAAATGGGAGTCTAAGTACGTGATTAGGGCATATGAGTAGTGTTAGCATTACTAACTTATAATGACAATGATCTCGTTACACGCTTGGCATGGAATTGAGGTGAAAATCGAGGACGACGAAATTATTTCTAACGAAGCATTCACGTGTTCTTGTTCTATGAACCTAAACGTCCCATATCGCGATGAAAATAATACATTATGTCTAAAACGCAAGTAGTAGCAAGTAGTAGCAGTGTAGCAAGTTTATCATTCAAAAAAAGTGCATAAAAATGAATTTTGGAGGTGCTACGATACTTTATTCTAGCATTGCGTGAGGGAACGGCAATGGTTTAGTATGCGGGAGTGATGAGACTGCTTTTATACATAGTCTCATCGTCTCAAAATAGGCTTAAAATGCATAAAATATCATAAAAAGTGCCAAATATATGCTTGTGTTTGTTCCATGTGTATTTTAGGTACGGATATTGAGAAAATGGCAAAAGATCACAAGAAACAAGCAAAAACGAACATGGGAAACAAAGTCGCACAATGAACCGGGCCCTAGAGTTGATTTTCCAAAAAAAACCCTTAAAGAATTGAAGATTGTACAAAAAGGGTCCTCCAATATTAAAGAATTGACACTTTAAACCCTTGTATATTCATAATTACAAGTTTGGTCCTTAAATTTTGTCAAATTGCAAATAGGACCCTCTACTTTGAAGAATTGGCAAGAATGGTCCCTAATATTTAAAGACTTGTAAATATTAGTCCTCCACAAAGTCAACAATACAAGTCAAGACCTTGAAGATTGAAGATATTACAAGAATCACCCTTCAAATATCATCAAATGGCAAGAAATACCCTTGAAAATACATTGCAAAACTTTTTGGAGCAAAAGTATGAAAAACAAAACTTGCTTATAAAGTAAAATTCAGTTTTTGCCTATTTAAATTGAAATGAAAGAAGAATGGAAGAAGGAGGGTATAAACTGCCCAGACACAATACTTACCTAGACCAGTGATAGTGTGACACGTGCCCCACTAACACATTACAACCAATCACAAGCCTCCCTCATGCCACATCACAACCCACTTAACCGGTTTTTTAACTAACTTATTTAATTAATTTTAAAAAACACGGTTAGCACATTTTTAAACACAAAACAATATTAAGACCAACTATTCATCATATGAACATAAATTGGGTATTTGTGTTTATGCAACAATTAATCCCCATCACCTCCAGATTTATGATTAAGGATGTTATTAACAAAACCCAACTCTCACTTTGCATGCCACATCACCCAAGCGTTCAAATGTACCCTCCCCTACACACGTTTTTGGGGAAGAAGACAAAACCATCCAGAAATCCAACAAACGACAATGCAACTTACATACTAAGCTTATTTTGGACCCTTGATCACAATCCACCACCTTTACATCAACAAAACGCCAAGAGACTTAACATGTTAGCAAGAATCAAAAATTCCACAAGGGCATTTTTGGAAAACCATATACTAGGGTTTCACTTTATTTTCAGCATTTCTAGTTTCATTGTAGCCTATATAAGGCATTAGGACTGTAACATTTAGCTTTGCTCTTGGTTTTTCCTTTGTTCAATTTTCTGTAAATCCTATATTCAAGTAATGAAATAGTGTTTGAATTTGTTGAAGAAATCCAAGTGCCATCTTTAATATTCTGTTGTTATTGGTTATAGTTTGTGATTGTGAAGTTTTAAAACTTGTTTTCAAAGATTGTGCAAGAAATTGCAAAGTTTTCCAAAATCTGATATTTTTTTAAGTCTTGCTTCAAACCTTTGAAATTTTTGGATTACAAGTGGTCATAACACCCTGATAAGGAGCTTATCAAGGTGTAGTGAGCTTGTGGTTTGGGGATATTCAAGGAGTGGGAACAAGCTTGTATTAATCAGCTTTGTTTTTCATTTTCTTTTTTATATAATCTGCTTGTTCTAACCTTGTTATTCTTAGCAGCATGTTGGAAGCTTGTGTCTTGTTAAGCTAGGCACATAAGCTCAAAAATTCGTGAGTGTGGATGTACATTCATGAGGTTTGAGCCTTCTTTCCAAAAATCTGTTTGAAAAGTGATTTTTAGTGATTTGGTGTACTGTTGTTGTATGTGTTGTTCTTGGTGCCTGAATCTTGTTGATTATGCATGAGAATGATGTTATGATGCTTGTTTGAGTTTGGTATAACCTGTTACACACATTTACTTTGTTAAATCTTGGATTAAAAAGTATAAGGGGTGTTTGGGTTTAGTGATTTAAGCTTTGTGCGTTGAAGTGAGTAGGAGTTAAGGTTTGTTTAGAGTTGGTATTTGTTTGATAAGTGATTGTATGCTTTTATCTACAAGTTTAATGCTTTGAACATCAAATATGAACATTGTGCTATAACTTGTTTGATTTTGCCTGTTTTGACCTAAAATTTTGGAAACACCTAGAGTGTATGTGTACCACCCCATTTTGATAAATGGAATGTCACGCGTGCTTATGGCGTGTCATCAAAGCATACAAGGATAAATTTCTTAAACAATACATGACCATAAAGGAAATATCGGAAAAAAACATCAGTACCCCAAAGTAAAGCTCTTCACACACAAACATAAGTACTGTAAAATAAAAGGACTAAACAATGTCCATGGAAATAAGTAGCAAAAGTATAATGATAAGCATAAAGTAATGAAGGCTAGAAAGCTTCCAGTCCATATGCACGTACGCTTAAAGTCTACGAGTGTCCCTGAGTACCTGCCGCTTTGGGAACATGAAAGGAAAAAACGGTTGAGCATAATGCTCAGTGCACGGATATACAAGCATATAATGAATAACATAAGCATATATAACATATAGCAGCGGAATTGATTAAGTCCTGGAAAACCTGGTATAAATTAGTAAAACTGGTTTTATAGTTTGAAAAGCCTTATGTTTATCTTATAAAAAATGTTTAACATGTTTCCCATCAGCCAATATAGGTCTTGAAATATCAACGTGCATGAATACTTTGAGGGGTGACCTCGTCGTGCAATTAGACGGGCTGTCTCCAATTAATATAAGTTTGGGGTAGGAGGGATCAGCTCCTTATGAAGGATGCAAGGCACACACCACATTCACCTGAATAATCTGTAAAAACATGTAACCTAGGATGCCCCCATACGCCCCACATGATAATATAATAATATGGCCAAAAGCTGAAAGGGACGCCACGAGCTATCACTCCGCCGTGGTGAAGTCATAACACTAGTGCCTCCAGTGTTATGGTTATGGTACCTCCATAACTAGGTGAAACTGGTCATGCATGTATATGGCTTAGGCATTTAATTAAACATAAGCAAATCAAAACATATAAAACATATACTATGAAAATAGTTGGCTGCATACGGGTAATCCAAATAAGGAAAGAATGTCCACACTGAAAGGACGGAGAATCCGTACCTTATGTCCAATGAACGAAGAAGATGAACGGAAGAGAATCCTACTTCGATCTCACTAATGCTACATAAATAATATACGTGCATAAGCGTTCTGATTACGGTGTACGTAACTAGTTTTATATCATGTCTTAGCTTGTTTTATATGTTCATGTCTTGTTTTACCGATTTTATCGTTATGTTGTGTTTATCTTGTATTCTGGATATTCTGATTAAGTATTACTTGTATTTCTTGTATTATTATACTGGTTGTGTAATAATAAGTAACTTTCTAAAAATAGCTGGTTTCCTAAAATAGAAAGTTTTCAAAAATAGAAAGTTTCCGAAAATAGAAAGTTTCCAAAAATAGATTAACTGCTTAAAATAGATAAGTTTCTAAAAATAGAAAGTTTCCATAAATAGATTAGCTGCTAAAAATAAATAAGTTTCTAAAAATAGAAAGTTTCCATATTTAGAAATAAGCTGGATTATTACGCTAATAATATAAGCTTAAGTTTTACTGATTAATATTCTAAGTCATGTGATTAATAGTATAGTTTATTAATTAATACATGTAAATTAAATAAACTATATGTTATAATATTTAATTAAATATAGCATGATTTAATTAAATTAAAGTGTATAAAATACTTAGGTTAAAATATTTATTAATATTTATTATTAATATAACCTATTTCATGGAAATTAATTAATTATATGTCATGTTTTAATAATTAATTAATTACTTTGCCTAAATTTCATGATTTAAATACTTAGGTTAAATTCATGTATTATTAATAATAATAGTTAACCTAAGTCGTGTCACTAGATTTGGATCACCAAAAACCAACAAACACCCCTTCTTGTGGTGTTATACCCGGCAGCCAAAGGAAGAAAAAGGAGGAGCTAGGGTTTTGTGTTTTTTTCTAATCTTCTGTAATTATGAAAAATATGTTTTCCCTTTTTCTATTTTAGCAAAATTAAAAGTGGGCTTGGCCCCTTTCTTTGTTCTTGCCGCGGGTAGATGGGCCCACAAGGGGAAACCCATTGTTTTCCGTGTCCTAAAATATTACGTGTTCTCGTGGTCGTGTTTACGTGATTTGTTTATTAATTGTTTGTGTTATAATATATATTTATACGTGATCGTAATAGATATTACATAAATACATAATAATAGGTTCGTGATCATTTACGTTCATGATTTCATGTTCGTGATTATAATTATTGTTGATAATAATTATCGTGTCTTAATATGCCTAAATACTTATCGTGTAATAACACGTACGTAATACTTGTAATTCACATTCGTGAAACGTAAACATGTTATATAAGGAAACTTTTAATCATGTACGTACGGTTATACATGTACTGTTCATGGTAAAAGCATGCGGGTTTTACAACTCTTCCCCCCTAAAAAGAATTATTTGTCCCCGAATTATAGATAACGTAAACTGGAAAAAGATAAACATACCCGAACCAAAACTTGAAATGAGGGTAAGAAGCCCGGATAGACTCCTCTGTTTCCCAAGTGGCTTCCCGCTCAGTATGATCCCTCCAAAGGATTTTGACGAATGGAATCGTCTTCCTCCTCATGACTCGTTTTTGCCTGTCAAGAACTCGTTCGGGTTCCTCTATGAAGGTAAGATCTTCACGAATCTGTTCCAGTGGATACTAAACCATGTGAAGGGGATGATACTTGTATCCTCTGAGTAAGGACACATGGAAAACATCGTGAACATGAGAAAGCTACGGAGGTAACGCTAAACGATAAGATACTTCACCGACTTGCTCAATGACATCAAACGGTCTGATGAATCGAGGACTGAGCTTCGTTTTGATTCCAAAACGTCTAGCACCACGTGCCGGTGATACCTTAAGGAGGACGTGATCTCATACATTAAAGTGTAAGTCCCTACGATGCTTGTCGGCATAACTCTTCTGACGTGACCATGCTTCTTGTAATTTCTTCTTAGCTACTGCGACCTTCTCGTTGGTCAACTCTATCATTTCTGGTCCTTCAAGTGTTCGCTCACCAACCTGATCCCAGCAGATTGGGGCGCGACACGTTCTGCCATACAACATCTCGAATAGAGCACACTTAATACTTGCGTGCCAACTGTTGTTGTATGCAAATTCTACCAGACAGATGTAATCGTCCCAATCTCCCGCACATTCCAACGCACATGACCTCAACATGTCTTCTAATTTCTGAATCATTCGCTCTGATTTCCCATCTGATTGAGGATGAAAAGCCATGCTAAGCTTAGGTTTTGTACCCCAAGCTTTCTGCAGACTCCTCCAAAATCGCGAAGTGAAACGAGGATCTCTGTCTGAGACGATGCTGGATGGAGCACCATGAAGTCTCATGATCTCCTTCTTGTAAGTATCGGCGAGTTTACTGACTGAATCTTCCTTGCGGATCAGTAAGAAATGAGCTGACTTGGTACGTCGATCAACGATGACCCAAATCGCATCGTGCTTCCTCTTTGTCTGTGGTAGACCGGTAAAAAAAATCCATGGTGATCTTGTCCCACTTCCACTCTTGAATATCTAACGGTTGTAGAAGACCGGCAGATCGCTGATGCTCGATCTTAACATGCTGACAGGTAAGACATTTGGAGACGTAAGTCGCAACATCCTGTTTCATACCACTCCACCAAAATTATTGCTTGATGTCATGGTACATTTTGGTCGAACCAGGATGAATGGAAAATGGGGAGCTATGAGCCTCAACTAACAATGCTTCCCAGAGTTCTTGATCATCAGGAACACAAAGTCTCGTGCCCTGCCATAAGATACCGTCTGCGTCTACTCGAAATTCTGTCTGCTTCTCCAAATTCTGAATTATCGCCCATATTTCACCATCATCCTACTGAGCTTCCTTGATCTTAGAGAGTAACTCGGGTTCCACTCTAAGATTAGCCCAGTAACCGTGTTGTCCACGTACCATGATCTCAATGTCTAGTTGCTCCAAGTCTCTTATAATTTCCTCCTCAATTTTAATGCCGTTTATAATTCTGGACTTTCTGCTAAGTGCATCTACCACTACATTCGCCTTGCCGGGATGATACTGCATATAATGTCATAATCCTTCAACAACTTTAACCATCTCCTTTGTCTTATGTTCAATTCACGTTGAGTGAAGATGTACTTCAAGCTCTTGTGATCCGTGAAAATGTCACATGATTCTCCATACAAGTAGTGCCTCCATATCTTCAATGCAAACACGACTACTGCAAGTTCCAAGTCATGCGTAGGGTAATTTTCCTCATAAGACTTAAGCTGCCGTGAAGCATACGCGATCACTTTCCCATGTTGCTTTAGAACACAACCAAGTCCCTTCCCCGATGCATCACTGTAGATCTGAAATCCACCTGTACCAGATGGGAGAGTAAGGATCGGTGCATATACTAACTTCTACTTTAGGTCTTCAAAGCTCTTCTCTCTTTCTTTAGTCTAGACGAATTTATCTCCTTTCCGCATCAGTTTGGTCAATGGTAGTGCTAAACGGGAAAACTTCTCCACGAACCTACGGTAGTAACCAGCTAAGCCTAGGAAACTGCGAACCTCAGTCGCTGATGTCGGTCTTGGCCACTTGGTAATAGCCTCAACCTTTGCTGGATTCATAGTGATTCCTTCTGCTGATACAATGTGACCTAAGAACGCACCTTGTCTAACCAGAACTCACACTTGGAGAATTTAGCATACAGCCACTTCTGGCGAAGAATCTGTAACACTGTATGAAGATGGTCTTCGTGTTCCTCCTTGGACTTAGAGATTATCAGGATGTCGTCAATGAAGACAATGACGAACTTGTCCAGAAATTCATGGAAGATTCTGTTAATCAAATCCATGAACACTGCTGGATCATTGGTAAGGCCTAATGGCATGACTAAAAATTCGTAGTGGCCATAGCGTGTACGGAAAGCAGTCTTGGCGATGTCCAGCTCTTTAACCCGTAGCTATTGATAGCCTGACCTCAGATCAATTTTGGAGAAATGTTTGGCCCCTTGGAGTTGGTCAAACAGATCGTCTATGCGTGGTAGAGGATACCTATTCCTTATGGTGATCTTGTTAAGCTCGCGATAATCTATGCAAAGACGCATACTGCCGTCCTTCTTCTTCACAAATAAGACTGGTACGCCCCATTGAGATGTGCTCGGTCGAATAAAGCCTCGTTCCAGAAGTTCTTGAAATTGATCCTTCAACTCCTTCAACTCTATGGGAGCCGTGCGATAAGGAGCCTTGGAAATCGGCTCAGCTCTTGGGATGAGCTCGATATTAAACTCTACTTCACGTGCAGGTGGTATGCCCGGAAGTTCTTATGGAAATACATCTGTAAATTCTAACACTATCGGCTGATTCTGAATTGATGGAGATTCAGCATCCATGTCATGAACAGTAGCTAGATAGCCCTCGCAACCATGTGAAAGTAATGCACGTGCTTGCAGGGTTGATATGACTTGTACAAACCTTCCGGGTACGAACCCATTGTGAATGTACTCTGGTGCATTAACATCACCGAAGATGACTCGATATGAATGGTAGTCTATGGTAGCATGATGTTTGGATAGCCAGTCCATGCCCAATATCATGTCAAAATCATTCATGTCCAGCGGAGGTGCGTCAACAGGACGAATCTTGTCGTCAAACTCTAGGGGAAGGCTCATTTACACATGGGTTATGCGTACAGAGTCTCTTAAAGGCGTGGAAATGTTCAGTACATTTTCTAATGGCATAGGAGATATCCTAACATTCTTAGCATAAGCAGTAGAAATGACCGAATGAGTAGCACCCGTGTCAAATTGAACACATGCAGCTTGACCATACATATACAAGATTCCAGTGACGGTACCTATAGACTTTTTGGCCTGATGGCGAGAAGTCGTGTAAACGCGTCCACTAGTAGGAGGCGGCTGATGTGCCCTCCATCTCGCTCTTGCGGCAGTCCTTAATGCGATGGCCAGGGAGGCCACACTTGTAGCATGCGTCGCTGTCGCGGCGACATGGCCCTGGGTGCCTACGGTTGCAGGTAGTGCAAAGAGGATGAGTATATCCTCCAGCAGGTGTCCTTGCTGGCTGAGAGCCTGATAAGAACAGTATACATGAGACATTATAATAGGTACAAAGGACAATGCGGAAAATTCGTAAGATGGAGTACCAGTGATAGCTGGGCGGTTAGGCTGTGAACTCTTTGGTTCTAGTCCCTCCCATTACCAAGATTCCTGGTAGAAGATTCTCTAATGTGTCAGAATTATGAAATATTGGATGTAATCATAAGAAAATGAGTAAATATAAGGACCTGCTGCTGTTTTATTTTCTAGCGTTGTTACGGTAATTATCATTACCGCCACGCCTATCCGTAGTAGAACGGTCGTGAGTCTGACCATTTCCCTTGGGCTGAGTAGGCTGTTGTTGAGTAGCCGGCTGAGACCGGTCCCCAGTCTTCTGCCTGGAAGATGTAATTTAAAAGAGATGTAAAAAAATTGACATATACTGAAAGAATACGGTTTGGTCACCGCTGATTAACGAATTTTTACCTCTTCTCGGGTCTCTCTACTTCCCCGAACTCTTCTCTTTCTTGCAGCATCTCTAGCTTACGTGCTGCATCGGCCACTTGCGCCACTGTGTTGAACGTAGCACACACCAAGTTGTTTGCGACCGATGTACGAAGAGCCCACAGGAAGTGGTATGCTTTCTCTTCGGGAGTACCTGCTGTTGCACCAAGAAAACCAGCCAAACGACGAAATCGCTGCATGAACTCGTTGTTGTTCTCTCCAGCTCTCTGTCTGATTTCTTGGTACTCTCTCTTTAGCTTTTCTTGCTTAGCCTTGGGAAAGAACTGTCCCATCACCAAATCCCTGAACTGAGCCCAAGTCAAACCAGCCACCCAATTATCACCTCCCTCAGATTGCTTCAGTGCTTTCCACCATGATAGCACATCACCTTTGAACCGGTAACAGGACAACCTCGACTAGAAGACGGGGTCACAACCCATTGCATCGAAGATCTTCTTAATGTGAGCCAACCAGCTTTCAGCTTCACTGGGGCTATCTGTTTTCTCGAAAGATCAAGGGCGTAACTTACTGAATCTCTCCAGCTATGTGACCAATGTTGCTAGAGGAGGAGGAGCAGGTACTGGGTGATGTTGCTGATTGTTGGCAGCCTGCACATCAGCCCTGATTTCGTTCCTCAGCTGAGGAAGCATAGCTTGCATTGCAGCTTGGACTGCTGCATTTAGTTGTTCCTGCTCGCGTGCGAGAACCATCTGACAGTATAACATAAAATACATTATTAAACTGATTAAAACATAAAATATATACATGAAAAAATTTATACCAATAAATCATGAGAAAAATTTTATGCAGGAAAACTAGTACATGAATGCATGACGCAGTTTTATGAAAAAATTTATATGCGCGAGAGTGAACGCCTATGGTTAGTTTACTCAAAACAAAAGACATGGCGAGGGGACGCCAATGGGTCGGTCCCAAAGTTAAAAATTTCGATAAAAGTACATGCGACTAAATAGGGCCAGTCCTGTACCAACCATTACTTAGTCATAGACCTGCGACAATGACATATATATGAATGCATGAAAACAATGAATGCATGAAAACCGACTGTCAGTTCTAGGAAGACCATAGTGACTACCCACTAATCATAGGTCATGTTTTGAGAGCCTACAGGTCGAAGCCTTGGCTCTGATACCATAATTGTAACACCCCATTTTGATAAATGGAATGTCACGCGTGATTATGGCGTGTCATCAAAGCACACAAGGATAAATGTCTTAAACATTACATGACCATAAAAGAAATACCGGAAACAAACATTGGTACCCCAAAGTAAAGCTCATCACACACAAACATAAGTACTGTAAAAGAAAAGGACTAAAAAATGTCCATGGAAATAAGTAGCAAAAGTATGATGATAAGCATAAAGTAATGAAGGCTAGAAAGCTTCCAGTCCATATGCATGTATGCTTAAAGTCTACGAGCTTCCCTGAGTACATGCCGTTATGGGAACATGAAAGGAAAAACGATTGAGCATAACGCTCAGTGCACAGATATACAAGCATAGAATGAATAACATAAGCATATACAACATATAGAAGCGGAATTTATTAAGTCCTAGAAAACTTGGTATAACTTAGTAAAACTGGTTTTATAGTTTGAAAAGCCTTATGTTTATCTTATAAAAGCTGTTTAACATGTTTACCATCAGCCAATATAGGTCATGAAATATCAACGTGCATGAATACTTGGAGGGGTGACCTTATCATGCAATTAGAGGGGTTGCCTCTAATTAATATAAGTTTAGGGTATGAGGGATTAGCTCCTTGTAAAGGATGCAAGGCACACACCACATTCACCTGAATAATCTGTAAAAACATGTAACCTAGGATGCACCCATACGTCCCACATGATAATATAATAATATGACCAAAAGCTGAAAGGGACGCAACGA
This sequence comes from Glebionis coronaria, assembly GCA_025667525.1. Taxonomy (NCBI): domain Eukaryota; kingdom Viridiplantae; phylum Streptophyta; class Magnoliopsida; order Asterales; family Asteraceae; genus Glebionis; species Glebionis coronaria. The sequence goes on from CM046875.1 coordinate 490,196,552, forward strand.
GCTATCACTCTGCCGTGGTGAAGTCATAACACTGGTGCCTCCAGTGTTATAATTATGGTACCTCCATAACTAGGTGAAATTGGTCAAACATGTATATGGCTTAGGCATTTAATTAAACATAAGCAAATCAAAAAATATAAAACATATACTGGGAAAACAGTTGGCTGCATACGGGGAATCCTAATAAGGAAAGAATGTCCATACTGAAAGGACAGAGAATCCGTACCTTATGTCCAGTGAACGAAGAAGACGAACGGAAGAGATTCCTACTTCGATCTCACTAATGCTACATAAATAATATACGTGTTTAAGCGTTTTGATTACGGTGTACGTAACTGGTTTTATATCATTTCTTAGCTTGTTTTATATGTTCATGTCTTGTTTTACTGATTTTATCATTATGATGTGTTTATCATGTATTCTGGATATCCTGATTAAGTATTACTTGTATTTCTTGTATTATTATACTGGTTGTGAAATAATAAGTAACTTTCTAAAAATAGCAGTTTTCCTAAAATAGAAAGTTTCCAAAAATAGAAAGTTTCCAAAAATAGAAAGTTACCAAAAATAGATTAACTGCTTAAAATAGATAAGTTTCTAAAAATAGAAAGTTTCTATAAATAGATTAGCTGCTTAAAATAAATAAGTTTCTAAAATAGAAACTTTCCATATTTAGAAATAAGCTAGATTATTACGTGAATAATATAAGCTTAAGTTTTACTGATTAATAATCTAAGTCATGTGATTAATAGTATAGTTTATTAATTGATACATGTAAATTAAATAAACTATATGTTATAATATTTAATTAAATATAGCATGATTTAATTAAATTAAAGTATATAAAATACTTAGGTTAAAACATGTATTAATATTTATTATTAACATAACCTAAGTCAAGGAAATTAATTAATTATATGTCATGTTTTAATAATTAATTAATTACTTAGCCTAAATTTCATGATTTAAATACTTAGGTTAAAGTCATGTATTATTAATAATAATAATTAACCTAAGTCATGTCTAAATTAAATTAATTATATAACATGGTAAATCGATTTAATTAACCTTGTAAATAATTAAACTTGTAAAAATAATTAACTTGTAAAATTAACTCGTGAACCGAACCCGTGTTTTAAATCTAGACATGTCGGGAACCAGACCGTGTTTACCCTTGAACCGAACCAAACAAACACACCCTTAACAGTGGCGAACCGGCTTGGCCGGTTGCCTCTGTTTTCGCAAAAATGCCACCGGCTTAAGCTGGTGGTTCCCCTTGGTTCTCGGCTAGCCGCTGGCTAAGCAAAGTTCCCACCGGCAGTTAGCCGGTGGTTCCCCCTGCTGTCGCGGCTTGTGTTCCCCCTGCTTGGTCATATTAGCCACTGGCTTAAGCCGGTGGTGCTTTTCGTTTTTCAGCCGAGACAACCAAAACCATAAGGCCACCCCGACATGCGTCGGGCTCCCTTGTTCCTTGCGGCCGAGAGACACAAACCACACCGAGACCATAGGGTCTCGGTTGGTGGTGTATCCTACAACCACCGAGAGCTTCGGCTCTCGGTTTCTTGCGTCGTCCGAACCAAACAACCCCAAAACACCATGATTATATCTACATGTTTTATTACTAGTTTTAAATAACTCATGATTTCATGTGTTCTTGATCTAATAAAGTAATTAAAAAGGAAAAGGTTTAAAGGATTACCAACGCGTGAAACAAAAGGAGAATAATAACACGAACGATCTCACTAGAACTGGATCACCAAAAATCAACAAACACCCCTTCTTGTGGTGTTATACCCGGCGGCCAAAGGGAGAAAAAGGAGGAGCTAGGGTTTTGTATTTTTTTCTAATCTTCTGTAATTATGAAAAAGATATTTTCCCTTTTTCTACTTTTGCAAATTTTAAAGTGGGCTTGGCCCCTTTCTTTGTTCTTGTCGCGGGTAGGTGGGGCCCACATGGGGAAACCCATTGTTTTCCGTGTTCTAAAATATTACGTGTTCTCGTGGTCGTGTTTACGTGATTTATTTATTAATTGTTCGTGTTATAATATATATTTATACGTGATCGTAATAAATATTACGTAAATACATAATAATAGGTTGGTGATTATTTATGTTCATGATTTCATGTTCGTGATTATAATTATTGTTTATAATAATTATCGTGTCTTAATATGCCTAAATACTTATCGTGTAATAACACGTACGTAATACTTGTAATTTACATTCGTGAAACGTAAACATATCATATAAGGAAAGTTTTAATCATGTACGTACGATTATATATGTACTGTTCATGGTAAAAGCATGCGGGTTTTACAGTATGCATGTTTAGGGTTATAAAGTGTTTAAACAAAGTTTTTGTAACCTGTTTGAAAGATTTGAGGGTTTGGAATTAGATCTGTGGTCAAGTATATCGTCTAAGGTCACTTGTGTTCTTCATTTGTTCATCAGTAAGTAGCATAAGCTTAAATCTTGGTCTAATCTTTAATTCAGTGTTTGAAACAAGTTTAATATTGCTTATTTGAGTTTATTATAGCTTGTGTATGCATCTGGTTCAATTTGGTTGGCTTTTTCTTGCTAAATCTGCTTATTTGTCCAAAACGGCTTATCTTCATGTCTGTGCAATGTCTGATGCTATTTTGATTTAACTGTGTCAATTGGCTTGGTGAAATTGTGTTTTCTTTGTTGATATAAACTCCTTATAACCCACTGGTTATAAGGGTGCCTTTGTGTTATTTGAATCCAACAAAAATCCATATAAGACAAAAAGTCAATTAAGTCAAGCTGTGGCAACTTTTCCCACTACTAGACACCCAAAACTAGCCACTGCTAGTGTTAATTTTCAATCAGCTTATCAATAAGCTATTCCAACTTATTTAGACTTGCAACAACTTTTTTTTTGTAATCAATCTTCCTTATTTGACCCATTTGACTATTCTGGAGCATTTGAGACTTTGACTTTTAGGTTTGACTAGAAAACTAACTTAGTTGTCTTTTACATAAGTGCTTTTTTGCTTTTTCCAGCTTATTCATTGTGCTTTTTGGAAATCTTTTTGATTATTAAGCTTAGTTAAGTGATTTGAAACATTTTGCAACAAGAACCAACCCTTAAATTGGTCTAGAACTCGAAAACGATTATTTTGTCATTTTCTGTAGAGAGCTTTTGCTTATTTCAGGCTTATTTCTTGGGCTTATTCAAAAATTATTTTTACAAACAGATTAATTAGGTCAAGAGAAGGATGTGTGTCAAAAATTATTTTTACAAACAGAATAAGCTGTTTTGAAATAAGTTATGATAAGCTCATTTTCAGCTTTTGGCCTTTGAAATTTTGTGTTTAAAATTGAATTTTAAGCTTAACTATAAGTTTTGGGTTTATTTGGACAACATTTTTCTTATTGGGCCTTAAAAAGCCCAATTGGTGGACTATTTGGACTTTAAACCCATTTGGAGGCCCATTAGGGGTAACTTGGTCATTTCAAGTTCATTTCTGTTTAAATTAGGGTAAATTAAACTAATTTGTAAGTTTCTAGAATTTCTTATAAATTTCGAAGTTTTAATATTATTTTTTATTATTTCGAACTTTTTTATTTTTCCTAGGTTAAAAACATTAAGTTAGGATTTTTAAAACTTTTAGATTAATTTTCTTGTCATTTAATTAATTTTTAGAATTACTTTAATATTTTTATAGTTTTTAATCATTTTTAAATAGTTTTAATTAAATTTAAATTTTCCAAAAATAGTTTTTAGTTTAATTAAGTTATTTTAGAGGTTTACAAATTGAAAAATCTCATTTTGGGATTTTTGTTAATTAAATTGATTTTTTGGGCTTTAATTAGCATTAAAAAATTATTATTTAATTAAGTAAAAGGTTTGAGTGATTTTTGATTTTTTAAATTCTAATTACATTTTTTAGGATTTATTCCATTTTTCTAGTAATTTTTAGGTTAATTTTTAAATTTCGTCATATTTTACGGTTTTACAAGTACGACTTTCGTCTTAGTGTAACTTTAATCGTAACCGTCATCCTTTTCTCTTTTCTTTCTTCATAATCATAATCACAAATATTAATCATCTCTTTACATAATACACAAGCCTCCTTGAGAACGAACTCACTTTTGGGTCATTTGTGCACGGTTTTCCTAAACCGTCGTGCTTACCACTAATTACGCTGTTTTTCCTAAAAGACGTATTTTACAACTATCAAGTCTTTCTCTTAGACTCAGACTGAGCTCTCGAAGGAAACTCACAAAGTGACTATTCACTCAGTGACTTTATAATGTTCAAGGTTAAACAATATACTTAGGCTTATTGATATTCAATCAATTAGAGAGATCACCTTGTACATAATTGGCCAATAGTAAGATCAATTTGTACAAGGCTGACCTTACAATCACCCCTATTTGGATATAAAATATGCCTAAGTCTATTTTGTAACAAGTGAGCAAAGAGGATTCTTCTCATACTGACTAAGCTACTGATGAAGAGTCTTGTTTTTAACAAAGTGCATCATTTTATTCATCATTACATGACTTATCAGTCTATTACAAGAAAAAAATTAAAACAAAAGATAGCATAGCCCTCAGGCCTCCGTTGCTTCTCTCTTTACTCTTGAGGAGCTCAACACCTTCTCTTTGTCAGGCCTCCTTGCTATCATTTCCCAGATCTTGACTGCGAACCTTTTGTTTTCCTCAGTTTTTCATTTGTCCAGCCATGTCCAAGTGTATATGCAATCCCTTAGTGTTGCATTTATCAATATGACTCATCCATTGAAATGGATGATCATTGAATTTGTCAATAAAGAAGACTCCTCACTCTGGTTCTTCAATCACCATGTTGTTCATAAAGGGAACATTCTTAGGTAGAGTTCTATTGCATTCCAACTGAGGGATTTCAGGCTCAAACTCAATCCTTCTTCTTTTTCTTCCCTGAGTTTTCGTTGGATCTTATTCAGCTAAAGGAAGTTCCTCAGTGAGACCCAATTGTTCCTTTACTTGCTTTACTCTCTCATATCTCTTACTCAGTGAGTTAAGCAATTCAGCATGCACATATTTGTTTTTGTCCCGAGGATCCTTCCCATTTCATCCCATTCACTGAGTCCAAAATCCGCAAACGAGAATTTATTCATCACTTCAAAGTTTCTTTCATCATTGTTTCTGAACATAGATTTCGAGACTAGTGTAGTGTGTGGGATGATTTGAAGGTTAGTGATGGCCTAAGGCTTTCTCCTTTGAGTGGTAATCTTGGTGTACTGATCAAACAACTTCTTTAATTGAGAGCTTCGTTGTTGTTGTTTCTTTATCATGGCATCCTGAATGGCTTTAAGTTCTTTTTATTGCTTTCTGATAGACTCTTGTCCACCACCCACACTTAAAAGCTCCTTTGGATTACCCCCAACTTCCTTCTCAAATTCAGTAGATACTTTCAGGATTTCAGCTCTTGTAGCCTCACTAGCCTTAGCCTTTTCCATTCGATCCAAGTACTCCTGAATTTGTCCAGCTTTGTACATTTTTCCATTAATCTCATAAGGGACTAGTACTGGAGCATCAAGATTCGGCCTTTGTTCCTTTGAAGCCGTTACTAACTTATTAGGTGGTGAGTGAGCCTCATCAGTAATTCTTTTGACTTTGTCCACTTTAGACACAGAAGACCCAGGGATATTCTCTTCAGGAATGGGTTTGATGGAGTTCAGTGGTGTTGGGTTTGGTATTTCAGGTGCTACTTTCTCCATCTGTACATGCTCCCCCTCATGTTGAGAGGAAGGTTTTTCCCATGTTAAGAGTTTTTGTTCTTCATTCTCCCCCTCAAAAGTTGAAGAATCAAGTTGATTGATTTCAACTTTTGGAGGTTTAGAGGGACCTGAGGGGGAGGGAGTGGTGCATCCCTTAAATGCTTTAAACATCTCAGTGACCATCTCCTTCATGGACTAAGTGTCATCCTTGATGGTCAGTACATATGCTTGGATGATCGCCTGAGTATTTTACATGGTGGTGATTCGTCTCTTGAGGCGGGGAATATCAGCTTCCTTGAGAGACTGAGCAATCTTAGATAGGTTTGCAGCATTCACCATGTATCCCTTAGCCGCTTTTCTTAGTTGAAACTCAACCTCATGATCCATATGAGCATCTTCATAAATGGCATCGCACTTGGTCCTGACAGCTTGAAGTTCAGCCTGATGAGCTGCCTATAGAGTGAAAATTTCTGACAACCTATCATCCCTAAGTTTTAGCCAAAAGCAAACCAACTTGCGAAGCAGAATCAATGGTTCTAGCAACAAGCCCATCGAGAGTATATTGGAGAGAGACATTGAATTCAACCGTGGGGAGTGCCTTGTTCAAAAAAGTTATCCATTTCTTCTCCTGAGCCTCATGGCTGGATTTTACCTCATTGATAAAATGCATCTGGTTGTCAAGCAGAACACTCATTTCTTTCTCAGCTTCACCAAAGCGATCACCATACACCCTGAACTCATCAGGGATGGTAGTTGCCTGAGTAGAAAAATCTTGATGTTTCTGAGAAGCATCATCCCCTAGTCTCTCATAAAGTTGTTTAAAGACACCCCTGAGAGTCTCAAAGAGCACCTTTTCAGTGATAGGTTTGGTATCATCAAATTCTAATTCTAAAACCTCAGTTTGTGTCCTCAATGAAGAGGTGTCAAGGTGTTCCTCTAGGGAGGGCTTTTGTGTTGATGCCTCAGGGGACGGCTATTTATGAAGGGATGCCTTTAGGGAGGGATTTTGTTGAGCCTCAGGGGACGGCGGATGTCAGAGAATGGAGGGGAGTGAGCCTTTGGTTCTGGTTGAGGCGGGACTTGTGTGTCATAAGTCTCCATATCATCGTTAGCCTCAACCATTTCATCATCATCGCTGAACCCTTGGACTTCATCATCAGACTCCTGGAGCAATGTTTCATAGTCTCCAATGGTCAGTGACGGCCTTGGTTCATCCAGCTCCCCTTCATAAGAAGGCTCGCCTTTTTTCTGGTCACTCCCTATCTTAAATCCTGTGGATTTGGTTTTGTCCAACTGATGCTCAGAGATAGTTCGTGATTGACCAAGAGTGGAGGTGAGATCCCTATCAACGAGGTGTGTTACCCGTGGGCGTCTCTCTGAGTCTTGGGGATTAAGATTGGGTCCCTCAGGAAAAGACTTGGGATTAACTGCGCCTTCATCAGGAATGGTGAAAATGAGATTCCTATCAGTGGGGTGTTTTACCCATGGGCGTCCCTCTGAGTCTTGGGAATCTAGTTTGGTTCCCTCAAGCAAAGACTTTTGTTTTAGTGTGCCTTCATTGGGAGGTGTGGAAGTAATAGACCTATCAGCGGGGTGTTTTACCCGTGGGCGTCCCTCTGAGTCATTGGTCTTGGTTTTGTCCTCAAGCAAAGGTTGTGATGGACGAATGCTTTCATCAGACTGGTGGCTAGGCAGTCCCGTAGCAGAGGGTTGTATATTTCCCTACACATTAAGAGGACCAGTAGGTTAACCCGTCGACCCTGACTATGATGCATCAAGGCCTCCCTTAAGCTCTTTCCCTTGGGGTATTTAAAGCTTTGTCTAGAAAAGGGTGGTCTATTAAATCTTGGCCTTTTTCTTACGTGTCTCGAAAGCCTCAGGGCCCTGTGCCTTTGGGGTTGTCTTTGGCACAGTCGGAGTCTTCTTGTTCCCTTTCTTTGTAGAGAAAGAAATGGGAGACACTGATTAATGACTGATCACCTCAGTCATGTGAGCCCTCAATTCAATGGGGTGGACTTCAGATGGGTTCTTTGAAAATTTTTGTGGAACTCAGGATGGCGGGTGCAGACCCAGATAGTTTTTCCTGAGTGTAAGATGAACCTAGTAACCTTTCTAAGGCACAAGATATGAATCTAGGATAAGAGACATATAATATTTGTCTTTTTAAAGTTAGTTTTTCTCGATATGTTTTCGAATTGAATGATCGAGATAAATCAAGTCAACTAATTGTTTTTGGTGTTTGATTAGCAAATTTATGGTAATCTGGGTCTAATTATCACAAACCCGTAAAAGTGAAAAATAGTATCGTCTACGTATCCATACGACGTTAAAAACATAGTGCACATACCAATTACAAAATTCAAAGTACAACTATGTAATGCACAACAAGTAAAAATAGTTAAAATGTAAAGCTATAGAAAGTAAAGGGACTGAAATTGTAAATGTAGAAAGCTAAAGGACTGAAAATGAAAATTATAACAACTAATAACCAAACTTAACAAAATTAACAAACTTATAACAAAAATTTAACAAACTTAACAAGATCAGGGACTAACTAGCAAAACCTAGAAAGTTTCTACCAATTAAAACAGACTAGCACATTTAACAATTTCCAAGGACTAGAATGCAATTAACAAAAGTAGTTAAGCAAAAATCAGGCTTAATGAAGATTAAGCAATATATAGAGTTCTACTCAACCAATTAAGCTGAAATCAGTTTCAAAAGTTTGCAAATTCAAAATGACTTAGCCATGTTTAAGGAATTCAGCTGAAATGGACTAAAACTTCGATAAGCACTTTTGTAATAAGCCACTTTTAAGAGATAGGATTATTGGAATAAGCACAAGACATGATATTGTCAAAAGATGAATAAGAGCCCAAATAAACGACACCTATCCAAGAAAATCTGAAATTCATCCAAGAAATACGTCAGAAAAGCCAATAAGCCAAAACGAGCTTATGTTGACCAGCGTTGACCAAATTTGACCAACTTTGACCTTTGTCAAATCTTATTTTATTACTTATTAAGCGGTTTTATGAAAGAAAATGGAAAAGTTTATGAAAAGAATAAGCCAGAAATGAAAATGACTTATCACGGAAACTTGAGCTTATTACAAAGACTTTCAATTGCTTATTTCTCGCTCAATTCTTAGAACTGTATAAGATGGCTTATATAATCTCAAATCTAGGATGTTATACTACCTATAGAACCAAAAATCACAGTTTAATTCCAAGGAATGAACATTCTATGAAAGTTGGAAGTTGGCATATTCTAGACTTAAAGTCTAACCCATAGCTTTTAACTACCATTTACCTGTTGTAAAGGTGTTTGACTTTGAATACTTGCAATTCCACTTGATAACAGTATGTGAGTACAAGACACCACTTTTTATCCAATTCTACTTGCTGAATCAAAGTTAAGCTATTAATCCAAACACTGATTACCGGTTCAAGCAAATTTTAAGCTAAGTGAACTAACCAATTCCAACAGACTTAGACTAAGAGCTATCAAAACATATCAACAAGCACAAAATGAACTGTTATCAGGCAAATTCAGATATAATTACACTAGTTCTAGGAAAATAGCATGCAAACTACTCTTTTAGGTAAAATGTAAAGTCAAACTTATGGATTGAATTTGAAGGCTTATTTGATGAAGAAGCTAAGCATTGAGTTTGCTTAAACACTAATCACCACCAAATTTAACTAATCAACTCATCATCAAACCCAAACAATCGTCATCATCATCTGAATCTGATCAAAATCTGCTTTATCTACTCTTTTAGCTATCTCTGAACTAAAGGTTGAATAAGATGATCTGATCACTTGAAATAACTTCCAAATCAAATAAAACTAACTTTGTTGTTCAAGTATGAACAACAGAATCCATGAGATTAATGAAGCAACAGTTATACAGTAAGAGAGTTGAGAGTTGAGTGAATATAAATGTGGAATTTTGTTAATGAAGGAAATGGTTACAAAAGTGGTTGTAACTGCCTAACAAACTATCTCAGAGTGGTTGTCAATCACTCGGAGAAGTTAAACTAATGAAGGAAAAACAGAGTGGAAAAATTAAGCTAGGAGTGTGTGTTTTCACACCTAGAGTTACAATTTACAAATAAGAAAGATACAAAGTATTGATAGAGCTGAGATGAGATGTAGGTGAGGTCCTTGACGTGTTGTCGCCAATTACCAGATGCCACGTGTCCAAATCCTGCTAATTGGTCTTCATCCGTTCTTGATTAAATTGGGGAAAATCATACGAGTCAATTTTAGTCTAATTGGATCATCGGGTTAAGCTCGTCATGTCTTTGTGACCTTTTTTTCTAAAATGGTCTCTATCGCGATATGCGTTCTAGAGAAGAGAAGCCACGTCTCCATCCATGATTGATCCATTAAATTAGCCACGGATCATTATCCAGTTGAATAGTAGGGATCGTTGAAGTGGCAGTTTGTTATTGGTGGACAAGTTGAGTGGAGGTCACTGTTAGGATACGGTGGCTTTCCTTCTCTCTTCATTTATTACGTCTTACCTGGAAATCCGAACCCACCTTTTCCTCTCTTCTGATTGGTTCTCTTGTTATCACACGGATCATTTCTTGTAATTTTTAAAAAATGGCAAGTTACATCCTTAAGCTTGGCAGTTTGTTATTTTGAGCTCAACTCTTCATAAGCTTGACATCCTTGGCCCTTTGACTTGTAATTTGACCAGATTTGACCATTTGACTTATTGACTTTGATCTTGGGGTCCTTTGACTTTGTACTTAACTTTATTAAATTTGCACTTTTAGTCCCTCAAGTTTGGCAGCTTGGCAAGAAAGGTCCTTTGACTTTGTAGACTTATCATCTTGAGTCCTTCTTTTGTCTATTCTTCAATATAAATGCCTTGGAATCTATGTTTGCATCAAATTTGTAACTTTTTACCTATAAAAGCACAAACAACAAAGAATACCCAATAAAACTGCTTTTATAATTAAAATCTAGTATTTTTCTTTGTGTTTTAGGGTTTAATATGTTATAATTGATATGAGATTTCACTCATATCAAATCCCCTACACTTGATCATTGCCATGGCCTTATGCAATGCCATATTTCAAAGCTCTAAATTACATTTTTCATAACTAATCCACCTTGGCCAAGATGAAATGCTTTTACACTATACTACACTATATGATGCATGATTTTGATTTTTACAATGCAATGCAATAAAAACATTTCTATTTATATATTTTTGTATTTTTTGTTGAAATGATTTGATGGAAATAACACATAAAGAAATCATTGACTTTGATTAGGGCTTTGGTACCATGAATACTTATCATCCTCAAATTTCACTTTCCCCATACCAAGCTTAAAAACGAGATCATTGTTATTCATAAGTGAAAGTGCATCGACTTATCATACAAATTAATTGTGTTACCATTATACCCCCACTTATTTTGCCTCTAAGACCAATTATTATTTGAGCAAACTGCTTGAGAGCAAATTTGTCATTATTTAAAGCGTGAAATATAAGAAGTGTAAAATCTAAAAATAAGGAAGGATGGTTTTAATCCTTCGTAACCATCTGATCTATTACTCGAAAAACCGCCTACAATTGATATAATTCTGGCCCAAAATAATAAGTCATTCGCCTTATGTGTAAGATCCTTATGTCATGCATTAATAATTAGGTACACACTCGCTAAGAAAAGAAAAATAAAACTCACGCAATAATTTATATATGCCGCCCTTTTGAGACCTTGTATCTTCAATCCCACAACCCGTCAAGGTAATACTGGATTGGAGCAACTATTAAATCCCTGCAACCCTTGTGAGAGTAATATTGGAATTTAATAGCTACTATAATTAACACTTCACTGCCCCTCTTGGGAGTCTTGTATAACTTTTTTTTTCTAGCCACTCATTTTTTATAAGCTGCTCTTATTTTTCTTTATTCCTAACAAATAAAATGATAAGAATAAAAGGAAAAACACCCGTTAAGTATTAAGCATGACATAAGTCTAGTAAACATAAAATGTTCTAACTTATAATCTTAAGACGTACTTATACCAACCACGAATGATTAGTCAAAAATGCATAAGAGACTACAAACCGATTAAATTCGTTCTTGATTATTTATTAACAATATATACATGCGTTGACGAGAAAGTAAAGGTTACGAAAGGGGATATAAAAGCCACAAGTAATTAATATGAGGTTTATCTATCCCTTTACACTTACTTCAAACTCTATCTTTTCTCGTTCTCCACAGTTTAAAATCTCAAATAATGAGACCCGTGGATGCTTAGCCTAATAAACCAATAAAGGTCTACATGATTAAGGATACTAGATAGAGTAAGCTTGGATAAGCTAACTCGGGTTGAGTCAAAATATTCATGGTGGGCCTAATATGTCAAAGACTCCTAAACTTATTAAACCATATCCTTTATTATATTTTTTTCTTTTTATATATTTTTGATGAAAAATAAAAGAAGAAATATATACAATGCAAATGTTGATCCCAAACTTAGATCGATTAGCTTTGTGTATACGAGATTAGATCAAGTATAACACGTAGAGAAACCTTTGTTATATGCTTTGTGAATCTAAGTATTATGCGGAATTTAATACTTAAACAAGAACACAAGATGTAAACAAAACTTTCACTTTGATTATGAATGTCGAACTTGCTTACAATGAAAGATGTTTACGAATGAAAACTTAATGAAAACTTGATACTAAACATTAACCTAAAGGTCTTCTTTTATAGACTAAGAAGCCTTGTACAATAAGCTACGTATCAACTATTCTAGGTAAAGATAAACATAGAAAATACATTGTCGTTTCTATCCTTACTAGAAGTATTCTAGAACATAATAAACGTGTAGCTTATATCTTCCATCAGTGCTTGTCTTCAATCTGTCAACGCTTGACTTTAACTTGTCAACGCTTGAGCTGTCAGCGCTCACTTTGTTCTTGTCAACGCTTAAGTTGTTCTTGTCAGTGTTCAAGTGATCTCGCCTTAATTTATTCCCAACAATCCTCCCCTAAACTTGATATCCACTCTTATGATCAAGTTTCTGAATAAACATTAAGAACTTGGAGGAGTCTTACAAACCTTATCATATTGGTAATAAATAAATCTGATTAAATTCTTTGCCACGTCACTTGTATAATCTATCTCCAACTGGGTGTCTTTCATCTTTTCCAAAACAGCCTTGGATATGAAATACTGAGCATCTACCAGTAGATACTCAGCAAACTTTGTAGAACTCAAATGGTATACACCAGCAGCTGAATATAACCTCCATTAAAGACCACTGAGATCATCTTCAAGATCCTTCCATATTTCAGGATCTTCCTCATTTGTCCCACACATTCTTTTGAATGTGGTCCAAAGTTTTATTCCATTAGCTGAAGTTGGTGCTTCAGCCTCATACTTGGTCTCCAGCAACCTCCAAATATCCACCAAGTCTTCTCTATCACAACTTGCAAATAAAGATATGAGAGTGGTAAAATTGTGTACCTCCTTGCCATATCTTCCAATCTTCCAGAATCCACATTCATCCTCATCATAACTCACAATAGGATTCCTGGAATCTAATGGTAACACATGCACCATATCTGAAGCTTCTAATGGGGAGAGCTTGAGGCTCTTTCTAATAACTGCTTCACTTGGATATAGTTGATTCATATCTTTTGGAAATTCAAGTGTAAATCCCTTCTTCACTGGTCTGGGAACTATCATAGCTTTCTTGATTTCCATCTCTTCTGCAAGTTGCTCCTTTCTTTCATCTGAAAGAAGTCTGAAAGTGTTTTCTTCCTGCACTTTCACCCAAATAGGATAAGCCCTATGTTCCAACTCATCAAATGTCAAAGCCTTGAGCTTCTGATGTGTCCATCCAACTCCATGACATCTGAGCAACATAAAGTAGAGCTTCCTTCTATCCCTTTTCAACTCAGAGAGAATGTTGCTTGCCTTGTGCTTCAAAATCACCTTACAATCCTTCTGAACTCTAAGAAGAATCTCCAAACCCCATATTTGATCTGAAATGGTTAAGTCTGGATTATCCATGCAGCTTTCTTCCCAAGAATTATACATCTGAACCACCTCTGGCATATCAAAGTCAATCTGCAACTTTAAATCTCTCAACTTTTCCCTAGCAAGCTCATCACCATACTCAAGCCTTTCTAGTTCAATAATCATCACACTTGAGTCTGAGCTATCTCCATCACTTTCTTCTTCAGAAGTCACAACAAATGGTGACTTTTCCTTTTCACCTTGTTCCATCATTTGCTCAGCCAATCTTCTATCAAATTCAACCTGGGCTGCATTCTTTGGAACAATCTCTTCTACCAATATACCCTTACCCTTATCTGATGGTGCAATAGTTGGTAAGGTAGATGGTAATACCTGAGTAGGAACATCCTTGATGATAGATGATGACTGGAATACATCACCTTCATATGCAGATCTGTCAACGCCCAAATTTCCTCTATCAGCGCCCAAAATACTTCTGTCAGCGTCCAAATTTGTCTTGTCAACGCTCAAATATTTTCCCTTAGCGCCTTGTGTAACCTCTCTCAACATTGCTGTAAATGATAAATTTAGATTGGTTGGAGAGATTAAGGACGTATCAAAACCTTTTTGTTCCTTCAAAGTAGTAAGAGCTTCAGCAACATCCAATGATTGTCCATCTTGACTGCTCTTATCACTCAGATTTCTTTGATCTTCCTCCCCTTTGGAAGACTCCTCCATACCTCTCCTAGCATGATCACTCTCCAAAACAACAATCCTCTCCCTCAACTGCTTGAGTTCAAGGCCTTGTGAGCTGACAATACGTACTAAGTCTGCATTTTGCTTTTGCAAGCTAATGCAGACAGCCGTCAATTCCAAAAGAGTCATTGGTTCCAGTCTGCCCTCCTCTAAAATGGGGATTTGACCTCCCAAGTCAGGTTCATTGGGCATGGATGAGGACTTAATTATGGTGGGACTGCCTTGGCCAGCTTCTAAGCCAGAACCAATAGTCCCAGCCTCATCCAGGTCACCAGCCATACTTGTGGTGGTGGTTCTCTCTGCTTCATGGCTAGGACCACCAGAGGAGAACTCTCCAGTAGTCCTTTGGCGTTTGATCAACCTATATTCAGGTGGTGTGGAAGATGGTGTGGAAGAATGGGTAGATGTGGGTTGGTTAAGGGGTGTTTGGGATTGTGATGGTTGGGTGTCAGCGTTGGAAATAGGCACATCAACGGCAACATTAGATGTGTCAGCGTCAAAGGGTTCTTGGTCTATTTGCATTTGTTCAGGTGAGGGTAAAGGTTCAGGAATAGGTTCAAGTTGTGGGTGAGGGTCTATATGAGGTTGGGGGTCTGGTTGGGGTTGTGCTGCTGCATTAACAGCAAGCATGGCCGGGGTTAAAGGTAAGTCTCTATGAGGTGGTGAATTCATCTTGGTAAAAATAGCTTTCTTTTGTTCAGGGATTTTATAAAAATCATTGTGATCCCTTGAACAATATCCTTGATCATCAAAAATCATTTGCAGAAAACGGGGATAAGCTAAAGTCATTTTTGTCCCCTTGTTTTTACACATTCCTTCAAAAATCATTTTAGAATAGTTATATTTTTGCCCTGTTGCAATACACACAATAGCAGTTGCAATGGATCTATTGATCTCATTGTGTGCAGTACATTTGGGACTCAAACATTGAAGGAGAATGTGAATGAGGTACTTCCAGGCTGGGGGAAATTCCTGCTTATGGTACTTATTAAGAGTACCTTCATCAGGAATTGGATATCCCAAAGCCCTAAGCCCTTGTTCTATTTCAGTTATGGGAAGAATGGTTATACCATCAGCATCATCAAGATGCAAGGCCTGGCGTACCAAGGCCTCAGTAACCACCCAAGATCTCCCATGAACAATAGAAGTTAATGTGGTCACTCCATTGACTGTTGAGGAACTAACAGTGTTCCAAAACTACTTAATGTGTGTGACTGGAATGAGTGGTGTATGATAAAGAGCATACCTTAATGGGGATGCGTTCAAATACGCCACCATTTGTGTGTATTGAGGAAACAAATCATTATCAGCAACAAGATAAGCAATCATGTTGTGTTGAGACTTGAACCCCAAATCCAATTCTGCTGAGTTAAATCTTGGTGCCATTGATGAAAGCTGTTAATTTGAAGTGTAGAAGATGAAGGTTGATAAGAGAAAAGTGTTAGACAAGAATTATAGATACCCTGTTTTAAAATAGGAGCCAAATTTATAGGAGATAAACAATGCATGTGATTGGCCCAAAAATAGGCAAAGATTTTCAAAAACTAATCATGAAAATATTGAAAAAGTTATAAGTTATCTCATGCATTTAATAAAAGTAACAACTCCTAAAATTACGGCTTGAAAATATGTCAAAAAGTAACAACTGGGTAGGTCCCATTGAGTGTCAACGGTCAAATATAACCCATCAACGCCCAACGGCTATAATCTTGTCAACGTTCGCCTAAAGCCATGTCAGCGTCCAATTTGGTCACAACAACGCTTGGAAAAATCTTGTCAGCGTCCAAAAATAAAACTGTTTTAAAAAGTGAAAAATGACCTTAACAAGTAATTTATCCTAGAGAAGATAACCAAAAGCTGATAATTATCATAGGGCGGCAAGCACTGTCCAGTTATGCACACTTGCATAAGCAAGATAGACATAACAGTCCTCTAGTGTCCCTTGCTAACCAAAATTCTTAACAACCAAGTTACCTTATAAAATCCTTGTTACTCCCAGGTAAATCCCATATCAAAAACATTCCCAAGTCTCCCAACAGACCACAACCAATTCTAGGCCAAAAATGTCTTGGCAGCATGCAAAGTTGATATACTATGCATGCTACAGTGCCTCATGGTTTAGTAAAACTAACCCATACTCACCTGTGGACACAATTTAGAATTGTGATAAGAGTATCATATGGATACCCAAAAATCCTAAAGGTTCCTAAAACCTCCCCTTAAACAAAGATACAAAGAGTTTGCTAAAAACATGCATGAACATAAAAATTTATGTCAAGATAGGAATGAAACATTCCAACCATCATCCATAAATAAGAACTTGTCCAAATGCTTCTCCTTTGATCCATAAGCAACTCTGTATCCAATGGTATACTGCTAACACCATCTGCACATTTAGATTGAAAACCACAAAACTAACATTGTTGCTGACAACGCCCCGATAACACATAACAGCGTTGAAGGAAGCTTTGTCAGCGTTAGACAATTATATTGCTGACAACGTTGCAAAAACACTTATCAGTGTTCAAACAACATTTGTCAGTGTTAGAAAAATATAGTGGAAAATCTAAATCATCAATAAGACCAATAATAGTAATGCATCATCCTGTACATACTTTTACAAAAAGAATCCAAAACACATATTAAGTGAGATTAACCATTCCAATACTTATTACCAAGTATTGAAATCTTCCAGTATCAAAAGGTTTAGTTAATAAATCTGACACATTTTCCTCAGTGTCAACCCTATCTGGTTGTATTAAACCTTTCTCAAAGCAATCTCTTATAAAATGGTGTCTAATTTCTATGTGTTTAGTTTTAGAATGATGCACAGGATTCTTAATGATGCATAAAGTACTATTATTGTCAACAAATATCTTAGTATGCATGAAATTATACCCATAATCCAACAGCTGGTTCTGAATCCACAACACTTGACCACAACATGCTGCTGCAGCCACATACTTTGCTTCAGTTGTAGAATTAGCCACCACTGTTTGTTTCTTGCATTGCCAAGATATTAATCTGCTCCCAAGAAATTGACATCCACCAGTTGTGGATTTCCTATCAAACTTGTCACCTCCATAATCACTATCTGAATATGCAATCAGCTCCAATGGTGAATCCTTTGGGTACCACAAACCAAGATTAGGGAAACATCTTAGGTACCTAAAGATCCTCTTCACAGCATAAAGGTGACATTCTTTGGGAGTCACTTGATGGCGTGCACATGCACACACAGCAAACATGATATCAGGTCTAGAAGCAGTAAGATACATCAAGGATCCAATCATGGATCTATAATGCCTGACATCAACATCTTTCCCATCTCCAATCTTTCCCCAGGGGTGTTCTCTATCCATAGGAGTAGAAGCCCTCTTTTCATGTGGAGAAAAGCCAAACTTCTTCAAGATTTCAGCAACATATTTGTCCTGGGAGATAAAGATACCATCTTCTTTCTGCTGAACTTGTAAACCAAGAAAGAAGTTCATCTCCCCCATAGCACTCATCTTGAATTTGTCTGTCATAAGCTTGGAGAAATCCTCACTCATCTTTGAATCAGTAGACCCAAAAATGATATCATCAACATAGACCTGCACAAGCAACACATCTTTTCCTTTCTTCTTTGTAAACAGTGTCTTATCTATGGTGCCCCTCTTGAATCCATTGTCCACCAAATAGGTAGACAAAGTACCATACCATGCTCTAGGGGCTTGATGAAGGCCATACATAGCCTTTTTGACTCTATACACTTTATCTGGATGCTCTGGATCCTCAAAACCAGGAGGTTGCATGACATAAACTTCCTCAACAATGGTGCCATACAAGAATGCACTTTTGACATCCATTTGATAGACTGTGAAGCCCATGCAAGATGCATAAGCTAGAAAAATCCTAATAGCTTCAATCCTTGCAACTGGTGCAAAGACTTCCTCATAGTCTATCCCCTCCTCTTGTGTATAACCTTGAGCCACTAACCTTGCCTTGTTTCTGACCACAATTCCTCTTTCATCTCTTTTGTTCCTGAGAACCCATCTTGTCCCTATAGGTCTGACATATCTAGGACAATCAACCAGCTCCCAAACATCCTGAATAGCAAATTGGTGAAGCTCATCCTGCATTGCTTCCACCCAACTTGGTACTTTGAGAGCATCAAATATCTTCTTGGGTTCTTCTTGTGACAGAAAACATGCAAACAAACATGCTTGTACAAGAGGGGTATCAACCTTCTTGTGTATATTGGCAATAAATCCACCAAGTCCTTGATGAGATCTTCTTGTCTGAACTGGAGTCATAAAATCACCAATGATCTGAGATGGGGGGTGATTCTTCATTGTGGAAGTGAGAACTCCTCCTTCAAAAAGTCTGGTGTCCTCAACTTCACGCTCTATGTTGCCAATATCTTCTTCATCAGACTCTCTTTGAGCAACAGGAATCTCTTCATGAATATTAGAAGGACCACCTTGTTCAAAACTGGAAGAGAAAAGATGCCCATAAGTGTTGTCAACGTTTGAATCTTGGTTGTCAGCGTCAGGGCTGACAGCGCCTGAAATGTTGTTGTCAACGTCTGAATTGGTCTTATCAGCGCTAGATTTGCCTTTGTCAGCGCCTGAAGAACCATGCATGTTTGTATCTGGTGGTATTTGGAAACTACCATTATCTTGTCCAGCAGCAGCAGCAGCAGCAAAAGCATCAGTCCAAATGGGAATTGTGACATATTCAAATGTAGGAGATGCCTTTTCTGCTTGTGATCCAATCCTCTCATTAACCTGTGTACCTGAAACATCAACAATTTGTTCCTCCACAACATTTGAAGTTACCTTCACAATGTCTGGATTAGTGACAGGCATATAATTTAAAGTTCTAGATAAGGGTTCCAAATCATACAACCAATTAGGACCACTTTCAGGATCACTAGGTTTATTCTCTAAGAACCTAACATGTACTCTTTCAACAATACGTTTGTCCTCCTTAAGATAAACCCTATAACCCTTGCTCTGGACTGAATACCCCATGAAGTAACCTTCATCACCTTTTGCACTAAATTTTCCTAAGGCATCACTAGTGTCTAAGACTACTACATGACATCCAAAAGGTCTGAGAAAACCAATGTTAGGTTTTCTTCCCCAAAGTAACTCATAAGGTGTCTTGTTCTGAATTTTGTTAACCAATGCTCTATTTTGCACATAGCAGGCTGTATTAACAGCCTCAGCCCAAAAGGCTATAGGAAAGTGAGCATCAGCCAACATTGTTCTGGCTGCTTCAATTAGGGTTCTATTTTTCCTTTCAGCAACCCCATTTTGTTGTGGGGTTCTATCAATACTGAATTGCCTAGTAATTCCCTTCCTGGCACAAAAATCATCTAGCTTCTTGTTCCTAAATTCTCCACCATTATCACTCCTAAGCATCTTAACCTCATTGCCAGACCTTTTCTCAATTTGAGTGATAAATTCAATAAGAACATCAGCTGTGTCACTCTTCATAGCTAGAAAGAATGTCCAAGTAAACCTAGAAAAGTCATCAGTGACAACAAAACAATATGACTTGCCATTCAAACTTTCTATATTAGTTGGACCAAAGAGGTCCATGTGAAGCATATGAAGAGGTCTGGAACTAGTATGCACCTTCTTGGACTTGAATGAGACCTTGTGCTGCTTGCCTTTAAGACATGCAACACAAGAGTGGTCATTGTGGAAGGCCTTCTCAGGCAAACCATCAACTAAACCAAGCCTCACAAGTCTATTTATATTTTTAAAATTTATGTGCCCTAGTCTCTTGTGCCACAAATTACTTTCATCTACTGAGGCCTAAGCATAAAAACAAGACATATTTGCATTCACTTTAATCCCATTTAAATTCACATTATATATGTCCTTATGCCTAGGTGTTCTATACTCAATGTACTTCTCATCAGGGATCTTAAAATCCTTGCTTAACACCATACACTCAGTATCAGTGAAAAGAACCTTATTTTTGTTATCACACATTTGTGATACACTAAACAGATTATAATCCAGTTCTTTTACCAGGAAGACGTTTTCAAAACGTAGATTATTGGTGAGAAGGGTTCCTTTGCCTGTGATGGTGCCGTAGCCCCCTCCAAAATATACCTTATCACCATCTTTAATAGGAGAGAAGTTCGTCAGATAGTATTCCTTTCCTGTCATGTGCCTTGAGCATCCACTATCCCAATATCCATAATCATTGATCTGCTTTTGAATGCCCTGCACATAAAGAAAACAAATTAGTTTTCTTTGGGAACCCAAGTCTCAGAAGACTTGGATTCATCTGGTTGTTCAATAAGAACAGACTTAGTTCTCACAACAACCCCATTCTCATCCCTTTTAGGATGAAAAACCCAGTTAACCCCAATTGGTTTTGTAATGACTTTTGAAATGTAATTAAACCTGTTGCAAGTCATTGAAATTCCATTATTATTAGGGTTTTGATCTTTCTTGGGTCTCCATGTTAAGCTTGAAGAAGCTTTAGACCCCTTACCTTGTGGCTGCAAATACTTAGGTCTGGTCACGTTTCTGTCAGCGTTGGATTTTGTCCTGTCAACGCTGAAATTACCCTTGTCAGCGTTGAACCTAGGGTTTGCTACAGGAACCCATTGCCTATTTGACCAGGTGTTTGTCTTTTGAAAAGGTCTTTGTCCATGAGTGTTAGACCTTCTAGAGAAGAATGGGGCAGGTCTAATCACTTGTGGACTTTGCTGCACACAAGGGTTGGGTCTGACAACGTTTGACTTCCTAACAACGTTGACTTTCTTCCTATCAGCGCTGAAATTGTTCCTATCAGCGCTGGCTTTGGGAGCGTTGACACACTTGTATGCCAAATGTGAAAAGCTACCACAAGTATAACAGGCTTTCTTAGACACACTCTTAGGTCTAGAAGCAAAGAAACCTGTTCCATGATTGTTAACTTGGCTCTTGGGTGACCTAGTATTCCTATACATCTCTGCATATTTAATGGTAGGTCTTCTAACAGTGTTTGAGCCTAGGTCAACAGCTTTACCAGTAACTGGGTGAGTAACCTTAATGGGTGGTGATTCATTGGGACTTTCACATAGCAAACCTCCCTTAACAAATAAGGTAGGGTTAGCTTTCTTCCACTCATTTAGGTCAGTCAGTTTTTGTTGATACTCTTCAACTGGAGTGACAACTCTTGGTGGAGGAATGAATTCCTCTTCTTGGCACTCTGGAATACCAGTCCAAGCTAAATCCTTTCTAAGGACACCATAGAAGTCACCAGCTGGTGGTGGAACCAGAGAGTAATCATTCATTCCAATCCCAGTCATGTCCTTAGGATCCCTTTGTTTAGCTACACAGTCTCCTAGGGCTTGGGTGGCTCTATCAAATCTTTGAATCTTGAGGTCAACATTATCTTTATTCTTAATGGCCTCATCTAACTTAGCCTGTAGGTCTTTATTGACCTTTGACATGATATTTCTAATATCCATACTACCCTCTAGCTCATGTTTTAAGATATTTATCTTATCTTTTAAATCAAATTCCATTTTCTTGTATTCAGAAACGGTTTTCTCAGTTTCAGTAAGAGCTAGTTGGTAATTGGATAATTTACACCTTTCAGTGCTTATATCCTCTTTTAGTTTTAACACCTCTTTGTTAAGTCTGTCAGTGTTTTACCTACAACCTTTGCTACAAAAAGCATCATCATATACCTCATTATCAGATGAAGAGGAGGAGTGTGCAATGAGAGCATATTCAACATGCTCTTCTTCTTCAATATCAGCAATCAAAGCTTTGTCCTCTTCAGCATCCTTAGCCAGATAGCTCCAATCCCATCCAGTACCATCAATTCCTTGAACTGCAACCATGGCTTTCGAGTCTTGAGCTTTAACAACCTGACTTGAGGGTTTACCAGCATTAGATCTTCTAGGAGATCTGCATTCCCTCATGAAGTGCCCCATGCGATGACAGTTGTAGCACTCAACTTTGGATTTATCAAATCCAGCAGTGTCTTTAGCATTGAAGGTCATCTTCTTCTTGAACCTTCTATTCCACCTATTTGCTCTTATACTAGCAAGAGCCATGTTCCACTTGATGTCCATCTCTTCCAAGTGTTCATCACTTATCTGCTCAAGGTCCTCATATGTAATCACTGAACCATTGGGCAAAGAAGCAATGTAAGCACAAACAATATCCAAATCCAAACCAGCAGGTTTAACTCTTGGGGAGTCATTCATGAATGAGTCAGCGTCTGAAAAGGAGACGTTGACAGGACTTGTTCCAGCGCTGACAAATGATGATCCAGTAACTGGATGCATAAAAGAGTCCTTCTGATTGAATTGACCTTCACTATGAGAGAAGAAGGCCATGTTGCTGGTGCTAGCTTTGCTTCCATGTGCTGAAAGAGTTTCATCTTCCAACAGTCTTAGTTTGTTGTAGATGTCATCAAACGAAGAGCTCTTGTAAGTATTATTGGCAAGAATAGATCTTGCCTCAATCTTCCATGTCTCACCAAGACTTTTCAGAAAAGTAGCATTGGTGTCAATATCACCAACTTGTGTCCCCATGAAGGACAACTTGCTTGTGATGTCAAGCAATCTACTTCTCACACTGCTCAGTTTCTCATTAGGCTGAGCTTTGAAGACAGCATAATCATGCAGAAGTTGCTTTTTCTTTTCTTCCTTAGTTTCTGCATTACCACTATATGCAACTTCAATTGCTTCCCAAAGATCCTTAGCAAATTCATAGCTTCTATATTTGTGCTGATTTTCTTGTCCCAAAGAGACTTTCAGAATATTTAGGGCTTTCATGTCAGCCCTTTTCTTTGCAATATCTTCAGTACTTACAGCTCTACCATCTCCAGTTTTTTCTTTCTTATCTTCATCAGGACATCCTTCAACAGCTGATCTTGCCGTAATGGCATCCTGAATCTTTTGAGCCTTATTGAATGAGTTTCCATATTCAATAATGTCCCAGAGTGTGTAGTCAAAGATCCCCAGATATTGTTCAAAGTTGAACCTCCATAAGTCAAAGTTGGTTGCATCAAGCATGGGAATCTTGATGTTTGGTAAGGATGAGGAGGAGGAGGAGGTTATCGCTTCAGACATGATGTTTTTAGGGTTTTGAGAAAATTAGGGTTTTGGTGTTCGTATATCGTTCTGGTGTTCTTCAAAGATCAAAAGTTCCTCAACAAGCTCTGATACCACTTGTTGATCCCAAACTTAGATCGATTAGCTTTGTGTATACGAGATTAGATCAAGTATAACACGTAGAGAAACCTTTGTTATATGCTTTGTGAATCTAAGTATTATGCGGAATTTAATACTTAAACAAGAACACAAGATGTAAACAAAACTTTCACTTTGATTATGAATGTCGAACTTGCTTACAATGAAAGATGTTTACGAATGAAAACTTAATGAAAACTTGATACTAAACATTAACCTAAAGGTCTTCTTTTATAGACTAAGAAGCCTTGTACAATAAGCTACGTATCAACTATTCTAGGTAAAGATAAACATAGAAAATACATTGTCGTTTCTATCCTTACTAGAAGTATTCTAGAACATAATAAACGTGTAGCTTATATCTTCCATCAGTGCTTGTCTTCAATCTGTCAACGCTTGACTTTAACTTGTCAACGCTTGAGCTGTCATCTCTCACTTTTTCTTGTCAACGCTTAAGTTGTTCTTGTCAGCGTTCAAGTGATCTGGCCTTAATTTATTCCCAACAACAAATGTGTTATTCAAATGGAAAATGATTAATGCAAAAATTATGAATGCATATTTTTGGTGGCCAAAGTAGATCAAAAATTTGAAAAATGTTTAATAATTAATTTTCCCAATTATCATGAAGGCAAGGCAATGTTCTAGATAAGGTTACATCGATATAAGACCCCCTACACTTAAGATAAAAATTGTCCTTAATGTTTTAGAGTTTTGGAAGTAAACTCCCCTACACTTATAACATTGATAAATTTGCTTAACTCGAGCTAGGGAAAGGTCTACTAAAGTGAATTCATGTTAGACATTATTAAGAGTCAATTTTGAATCACAAAAGTATCAAAGTGAACCCGATACAAGGGCCTCCTCCATAAGCTCCAATGCATGAAATGAGAGAGAGCAACCCTACAAACACCAAGAAGACAAAAGATAGTCACCCTTACACTTCATCTTGACTGTATTACCCTTTTATTCTTATCCTACCACACTCTAGTCTAAATGATCTAACCCTAGTTATTCAAGCTTGATTTAATGAGTCTCTAGCTTGACTCTTCCCACAATGAATTAATTCATGGGGAAAATGGGGGTCTCTTGGACCATTTCAACAGAAATGTCCTCCACAAAGTAATATGATTACCCGAACTTAACGTCATTATTTTATCCTAACTATGTAACGGATATTGAATTTCTAAGTATCATTATGCTTGACGGTTTTAGTTAAAACCGGTAATGTGTGGATATATTTAAACGTTGTGACAATTGAAGAGTACTAATAGTGATCAAGATGCCCATGGATGCCCAACTTTTAAGTTTTATTATCGATTATCTCGATATTGGAGATTTTTGGAATTTTCATTTCATTATGTATTACGTCGAGTCGGAACCTTACTATTTTGTTTTGTGTGTGTTTAATTATCAAAACGATCAATTTAACAAACGAGATTTTATTTTTATGAATCCGGGACGAAACCCGACTCCCAAAATTTTTTATAAACCGACTAGGTACCATTCCCACTCTTTAAAAGTTATTTTGCAACAAGGCCAAAAGATATCCTTATTTACACTTTTTACCCTCCACCACTATATATAAACTTAAATTTATCACACACACCCATTTCTTACTCTTCAAAAATTTTGTTCTCCCTTTTTCTTTCTCTCTATGTCACGGCCAAGAACAACCCCCATAGATCCACCACCAAAATTTGATTATTGAGAAATCTAAGCAATGACTCATCCTTAAAACATCAAGATAAGTAAATCCCACCAAAGATTTACAACATGCAACCACATTATTTTTTTTAGATCTAATTTTTGATAGGTTTTGTTAAAAACTATGTTTTGATCTAATTAAATCATTGGGTTTGTGTTTGATGTATAGGAACATTGATTTGTAACTATGAAGCTTGAAGAAAAGCTTTTCTTGATGTTTTGACCTCCAAAACCTATGAAATTTTGGGGCTATGGTGTTCTTGATCATTTGATCCATTTAATCATTGGTATGGTTCCATTATCTTGTTAATATTATTTAATTAATTATTTTGAGTGCTTGCTTTTATTTTTAATTTTTAGGTTATGATGAATAATGAACATGCAAGTAAATTATGATGTTTAGATTTGTTGAGGATGATTATTAGGTGATATTAGGGGTATAGGAATGATTGAAATGGGTCAAAAACGTGTTTTGATATGATTTTGAAAGAGACATTTTAGAACAGATTGTTTAGGGCTAATTTTCGTGGCCTTAAGTTTAAGTCCAGGTTATCATTATTGGATATAATTGTAGAGCTCCTTTCTACCTTCGTTTTGGTATAAGATAGAGCTTTTAACTCCAAACGAGTCAAAGTTATGATAGTTTGAATATTCGTGTACCGGGAGATGCGTTTCGACACAATACGAAATTGTTGTCGATATTGGGTCAAATCTCGGGGACTATAAGTTGTGCTTTATAAATGATTAGAGGATGTTCTCAGGCCCTAAACTTAGTATTTTGAATCTATTTTTAAAGTCAAGTGTCTTTTTTATAAATGGTATTGGTTAAGAAGATCAAAATGGTTATACAAGTGAAGTGGGCAAGACTGTATGGATTTTAAAGTCAAAACATGTGTCGAGCAGGTGGTTATAAAATGTGAATCATTGAATGAAATTTAAACTGACTCTTGTAGATTATAAGTGAGGTTGTCACTAAGTTTAATAAAAAACGGAGTTGTTTAGGTATGGTAAATCAGTGTGTACTTTTGGTAAGTACCGGCTGGGTATTTTTTGAGACGTACTTAACCTCGCGTCATAGTTTGACGCGAGAGGCTAAACTATTAGATTCTAAAATTTCTGAAAGACATAAGTCTTATGTGTGAGTGTATATTCTGATATTGGAGACCCGTGTTGGGTACTTGAACCTTGTTGATTTGGCATCTTGAGATGGATCAATAACGAAGGTGTTAGTTTTGGAAAGCTAGTACATGTTGTGGGGTTTAGAAGAGATTCACTTGCATTGGTTGGTCATGTCTATGTACATACTATTTTGAATCGTTGATTTTATTATACTAAGTATGTTGGAGATACTTGAGTATGTTGTTAAGCGCGCACCTTATTTGTTAGGAGGCGGCTTTTGACGTGTGCAATTGGAGGCATCTTCACTTCGGCGATCACTACTACTAGCTTCGTGTATTATCTAAGGTGAGTCTATAGCCTTGTTTTTTTATACTTGTTATAAATGATTTTTAACCCGCGAGGGGGAATACATGCTGTTTTATAAAGTGAACAAAAGTTGTTTTTGGTATGTTCGACCCTAATATGATGATAAATGCCTAAGTACCATTGTCTTATGAAGTCCCTGAAATTCATGAACAGTTAATTACCTTGCAAGGTAAATGCTAATACATATGATAGACCTATTTGGTTTGACAAACCTTATCCTAGGGTATCTATCCTTGTGATCACCTGAAAGGGATATTATGTATAAGAGGTCATTCGTATATGACAATATTACCTGTTCTAGGGGCGTCGTAAGTGATTCGGTTGACGTGTTGGTTAACGTTCAGTTGCATGAGCTTAAGGCATTTATCGATATATATATATGACTTGTCTGTGTGACAAGCTTGAGATGATTACAATTCATGTGTTCAAATGATGATTTGCAAAATATATAGACTTGCTCAACCGTTGTGTTGATGATTTTAAGCATGTATTTCAGGTAATAAAGATGGATAGCATCGAATCATGAGAGGAGGGAGTTGGTGCTTACTTGTCTAAAATTTTATATTATTTTTTTCTTTCCATCCTTTGAAGTGAATAAATGGCTTTTAAGTCATTGATAAATGTATTGTGTTTGGTAACGGTTTTTGGGACTAAACGCTACTCTGATTTATATATTGGGATGGAAAACTTTTTTTTGACAAGATTGTATAATATTTTAACGTCTCTTTTGAGGTCGTTTTCTATGATTGTGAGTGATGTGCTATGAGTAACGCCCCAAAGTGGTATTCCGCTGCGTGGTAATTTGGGGGTTTTACAAAATGGTAATCAGAGCCACAAGTTATAGAGAACTAGGTCGATTTTAAAAAACCTAAACTATAACTTTTGGTGTGTTCTAAAAAGTTTTAAGCACGCAACTACTTTGCATGGCTCCGGTAAGGCTATTCTTGCATTACTTTATGATTGATTGTGATTATGTGAACCTATGTGTATGTAGGAATGGTAGTATGTATATGTATGATCATATTATGGTATTTAAAGGCATTGCACGTGAAGCAATGGTCCTTGAAGGATTGTCGTACCTTTTATAATACTGTTTTGCAATGTTGCAAAACAAGGTCTACAAGGGCGATTAATCAC
This sequence comes from Glebionis coronaria, assembly GCA_025667525.1. Classification (NCBI taxonomy): domain Eukaryota; kingdom Viridiplantae; phylum Streptophyta; class Magnoliopsida; order Asterales; family Asteraceae; genus Glebionis; species Glebionis coronaria. The sequence continues at coordinate 490,224,562 of CM046875.1, forward strand.
TAATTAATAGCTACAAGGCCATCAACCTTACCGATTAATGAAAAGGCGATTAATAGCGGTCAACTATGGTCAACGACGGTCAAGGGAGGTCAAACTTGCCGACAACCTTCAAATTTGGCCGAAAATACTGAAAACTCACTGTAAACCTATGTTTATAACTTAAAGTAACTATTTATATGTATGATAAGTTGTATATTAAGAATAATATTGCCGAAGATACCTAAAACTCATTTGAAATATCCATAACTTGCCAAAAATACCAAAAACTTGCTAAAAATTCCAATCCGATTAATCACCGATTAATCCCGTCTAGAACGATTACAAGCTACAAGGTGGTCGACCGACCGGCTAATGATTCGTGATTTTTGCAACCTTGTTGTTTTGTATATGATGTAGCCTCACTGCCAATCAATGATCTTGATAATTATGTATTATCTGAATATGAGTCTGAAACTCATTGGATGCTTTGAGTATGTATATATTGTTTCGTAATCTATCGCATATCAACTTGTTTAAGTTTGATTGTTATCATCGTATCGTGATGTGCCATTTTAGGACATCTCCTTTTGAAACGTAATTTATTGACGTGATATTAGTGTTCCGAATACTTCTTATGATTTTGAAGAATCATTTATCTGAGGCGACATCTTCTATGTAATGCGACGTGTGATTTGATTTTATATGACTACGTTTATTGGAAAAAAAGAGGATGCCAATGATTGGACTTAAGATATATATATATCCTAATCAAATATATATAGTTTGGGTACAACAAAGATATGCTCATAGTAGTCATTCGGTTGAGTGACTTAATACCTTGTATCTAAATGGAATGGAACATTTAGATATAGAGATTTTAACTCGCCCAACTATGAGTTGTTTAAGGTTTTCTTGTTTAAATGGATTGGGACATTTAAATAAGAAAGTTTTAAACCACTATACCTTAGATTGTTTGTGTTTTCCTTATTCAGATGGAATGGGACGTTTGAATGCGAAATCATGATGTAAGTTTATTGACACCTTGTATTTACTATGGTATATGGATATGATATCGTGTTGAGAGGTAGTAATACTTGAGTAGGGCGACTTATAATCGTCTTGTTGAAATGAATTGGGACGCCTTTTCGTTTGAACAAGAAAGTTATAAGTTCCCGAACCGTAAATTTATAAATTCTTGTATACATGGACGGGGACGCCTTTTGATGTAGAAAAGGAGATATAAATAAGTGGACCCAAGTATGTCTGGCTCAATTTGTGAGTGTTTGGTATGCGTACGTCTTTCTTCGAATCGTGTTTCGTTGATATGAATCGTTTGGTGCTATCTTCATTATGATGATCGTCAATAACCATCTATGTATATGTAACCCGTTAGACTTCTCTCGAGTTATGATTTATTTTGATGGACCATTTCTATGTGTCTCGATGATCGCAAGCCTTATAGGAAGATTGTTAAGAACTGTTGACCGTTTCGAGAATAGACGACTTGTTCAATCGTCACCAGGATTTATGTGTGTATTTGTAGATTGACTGAGGATCGAGTTATCAATGGCAACTTATCATGGATGTGAAGATTTTATAATTTTACTTGCTACTATTGAAGGGTAATCGAAGACTTTTCTTAATGATGAACCCGTGGGGCTAATATGACGAGAAAATGAAGAATATGATGCATCACCTTGAGCATTGAAGTAGAAATTATTGGGACGCCTTTGTATCATGAATGCTGAAGCAGAAGTTAGTGGGACGCTGTTGTATGTTGAAGACTGGAGCAGAAGTTAATGGTATGCCCGATATGTTGTGAATCTTCACGAATGGACCGAATTTCTTAATGATTGGAATTAATAAATTCGTTATCATCTCGAGGAGTAGGTTGTAGCCGACAACACAAGTGGAAAGACTCTAGAGATCAAGATTATATTATCATTGGTTCATTCAAGGTTTTCTTAATGATCGATGGTGGAGATTTATATCTAATCTTTATGTTCGACTTTTTCTCTTTAGGTATTTATGTGGTATGTGATCTAGTCAAATGATCGTAAGTTGTGTGAACTTGAGACGGCATTGTCCAATGACGTCCGATCATGGAGAACACGTACCATGTAATACCTTTTGACCTTCAATGACGATGCTTATTGAGAATTTGATGCGCGTGGGCAGAAGTGAGATGTTGTCTTTATATTATCTTTTGAGTAAGGATCCGCGTGTGAGCGCCTTCCGATGGCGAAATATTGTCTTGTTATTTCATTCCGATATGTGCCCATGGCTATCCGGCCAATGGATATCCTTATTACAACCTTTCCTTTTAAATGGACTTACCCGAAAATCCTGTCATATGTTCTTGTCGTCGAATCAGCTTCGTGTAATTCATAAAATTTTCATGTGTCGAGCTTGAAGGATTGATTGGTGGATAAGGATTTATTCATCCCTTTTGGTGATATACAACATGACGACAAGTTAGGTGTTGTGGATGAACCAGTGGATATCGTAGATCGAGATTCACGTGGGATCATGAGAGCTTCTTTAGAAGTAAGTTCCCTATCTTTCCTAGTGGTACGGAATATGAGTAAGAGGCGAGGTAAGCGCCAGGACGTCGCTCCTTAAAGGAGGTGATACTATAATAACCCGAACTTAACGTCATTATTTTATCCTAACTATTTAACGATATTGAATTTCTAAGTATCATTATGTTTGATGGTTTTAGTTAAAAACGGTAATGTGTGGATATATTTAAATGTTGTGACGATTGAAGAGTACTAATAGTGATCGAGATGTCGATGGATGCCCAACTTTTACGTTTTATTATCGATTATCTCGATATTAGATATTTTTGGAATTTTCATTTCATTACGTATTACGTCTATTCGGAACCTTACTATTTTGTTTTGTGTGTGTTTAATTATTAAAACGATCAATTTAACAAATGAGATTTATATTTTTATGAATTTGGGACGAAACCCGACTCCCGTAAATTTTTAGAAACCGACTAGGTACCATTCCCGCTCTTTAAAAGTTATTTTGCAACAAGGCCAAAAGATATCCTTATTTACACTTTCTACCCTCCACCACTATATATAAACTTAAATTTTTCACACACTCATTTCTTACACTTCAAAAATTTTGTTCTCCCCTTTTCTTTCTCTCTATGTCACGGCCAAGAACAACCCCCATAGATCCACCACCAAAATTTGATTTTTGAGAAATCTAAGCAATGACCCATCCTTAAAACATCAAGATAAGTAAATCCCACCAAAGATTTACAACATGCAACAACATTTTTTTTAGATCTATTTTTTGATAGATCATTGGGTTTGTGTTTGATTGTGTATAGGAACATTGATTTGTAATTATGAAGCTTGAACAAAAGCTTTTCTTGATGTTTTGACCTCCAAAACCGACTAAATTTTGGGGCTTTATGGTGTTCTTGATCATTTGATCCATTTAATCATTAGTATGGTTCCATTATCATGATAATATCATTTAATTAATTATTTTGAGTGCTTGCTTTTATTTTTAATTTTTAGGTTATGATGAATGATGACATGCAAGTGAATTACGAAGTTTGGATTTGTTGAGGATGATTATTAGGTGATATTAGGGGTATCGGAATGATTGAAATGGGTTAAAACATGTTTTGATATGATTTTGAAAGAGGCATTTTAGAACAGATTGTTTATGGCTAATTTTCGTGTTCTTAAGTTTAAGTCCAGGTTATTATTGTTGGATATAATTCTAGAGCTCCTTTCTACCTTCGTTTTGGTATAAGATAGAGCTATTAACTCCAAACGAGTTAAAAGTTATGATAGTTTGAATATTCGTGTACCGGGAGATGCGTATCAACACAATACGAAATTGTTGTCGATATTGGGTCAAATCTCGGGGACTATAAGTTGTGTTTTATTAATGATTAGAGGCTGTCTCAGGACCAAAACTTAGAATTTTGAATCTATTTTCAAAGTCAATTGTCGTTTTTGTAAATGGTACTTTTTAAGAAGGTCAAAATGGTTATACAAGTCAAGTGTGCAAAACTGTCCGGATTTTAAAGTCTAAAGATGTGTCGAGCATGTGGTTATAAAATGTGAATAATTGAATAAAATTTAAACTAAGTCTTGCACAGATTATAAGTGAGGTTGTCACCAAGTTTCGTCTAAACCGGAGTTGTTTAGGTATAGTAAATCAGCGTGTACTTTTGAAAAGTATCGGCTGAGTATTTTTGGAGAGGTACTTATCCTCGTGTCATAGTTTAAGGTGAGAGGCTAAACTATTAGATTCTAAAATTCCTAAAAGATATAAGTCCTATGTGTGAGTGTATATTCTGAGATTGGAGACCCGTGTTGGGAACTTGAACCGTGTTGATTTGGCATCTTTAGATGGATCAATAACGAAGGTGCTAGTTTTGGAAAGCTAGTACATGTTGTGGGGTTTCGAAGAGATTCACTTACATTGATTGGTCATGTCTATGTACATACTATTTTGAATCGTTGATTTTATTATACTAAGTATGTTGGAGATACTTGAGTATGTTCTTAAGCGCACCTTATTTGTTAGGTGTCAACTTTTGACGTGTGCAATTGGAGGCATCTTAACTTCGGCGATCACTACTACTACTACTAGCTTCGTGTATTATCTAAGGTGAGTCTATAGCCTCGTTTTTTTCATACTTTGTAGAAACTAGAAGGGGGGTTGAATAGTTTCTCTTCGATTGGTGACCAAATTAAAATTACTTTCAATTTGGTTTGTATCAAAACTATCTTTTACTTGAGGCTAAGTTGCATAATGATTAGATTCAATTCAAATGCACTAGCAAAGATAATAGGTAAGTATAATGATAATGAAATAAGTAAAGAGTAAGGAAGGAGACAACCTAGTGGGAAGACACCAAGATTTATAGTGGTTCGACAACGAGGCTCTATCCTCGTTTCTACTCCACTCCTCGAGTACACCTACTTGAGATTTCCAATATATCCACAAGCTCCCTTCTCGGCGGAGAAAATCTTACATCATTGCTTACATTATTTTCCGACACTAAGCTAAATGTCGAGACCTAATCTTTAGCTAGGACCAATCTATACGACGTTGCCTACTTCACAATTTAACGACACAAGGCTAGATGTCGGGTTCTAATCTTAAGGTAGAACCAATCTTCACGACTCTTCACTTTGAAGCTAAGTGAGAACTTCACACAACACAACTACTAATCACTTTTAAGTTTAGTGAGAACTAACAAGACACAACCACATCACTTGATAGTTTAGTGAGAACTCCTAATCAAATCTATTACAACTCAACTAGACTTATCCAAGTACACACATGTAGCTTGGATTTACACAACACAAATCCAAGCAAACACATATGCAATGGATGTACACAACAAATCCAAGTATCCATAAATAACTTGGATGAACACAACTAGTCCAAGTATTCATAAATACATTGGATTGACCTAAAACAAAAACGGTATCATGATGAATATGACTAGCTCATAGATTCATCTTTATCACAACACTAGTGAGTGAGTGATCTTCTCATTGGACAAGGTAAAGGAAGGGATCAAGAGGATAATCATATGTAAACATCCTTAACAATTTAAGTGATCATTTACTAATGATTATACTATAGAAAATAGAAAGAGGGCTGAGAAAAACGTCCAAGAGGCTTATTGGAAAATGAGATTTGACCCACTATTTAAAGGAGACAAAGTATAACGGATCTATAACGGCTAGCTGTGCGCGGTACCTTATCTCACCCCGCAGTACCTTATCGCTAAGGAACCGCGTAGGTACTTAAGGTACCGCCACTAGACTCCGCTCCGTTTTTTGTCTTTTAGTGGAGTGGGAATATCTGAGGTATTTGAAACCTTCAAAGGATATTCTAACAGCATTTGGAATATGCTATTTTCAAATTTTCATTTTCCATTTTAATAAAACATTTTCTAAAAAAGAAAGTTTATTAAAAAGTCTTTTGTCATATTAACAAAAGTGAGTTTTAAGGATAATCATTTTGATGATCACTAAGTATGATTAAGAAAGGTTAGTGATATGATTATTACCTTGATGATAGTGTTAGTTAAATAATTCATTTTGTGTTTTACACTAAATGTGTTGTATGGTTTGTTGTGATCAAAACTAAGAAAGATTAGTTAATACTAATAATGTTTTTAGGCATCACTTGCATTAACAATCTCCCCCTTTTTGATTACGACAAACGATAAACTCATTTACGTAAAAACACAAAATATGGAATTATTAACTAGTTTATCACTATCATTTCTCCCCCTTTGTCGTAGCAAAAAGGTTAGCACAAGTCTTTGAAGAACATCGAACTTTGCTAGTAGCTCCCCCTTGGTGGTTGCTCCCACTTGCTTGGGGCACCAAGTTTGTGAGCTAAGGTGACATGCTACACAAAGGTTAGTAGAAAGGAAAGAAACACCAATGTAAATATGATCACTACCTACTAAGTAACTTGAGAGGGAGAGAGAGAAGAAATCTCAAATTAGAAGAAAGTATTTTGTTAAGTATGTCCAAGAGGTAATTGACAAAATCAAACTTCAATCCAATGAAGATGATAAGCTTGTCAATGGGTTAAAGCTTAGAATTGATGGAATCACCCATAAGCAATTGTAAAAATTAACCATGATCAACTCAAAATAGAACTAATGAAATAGCACACAAACAACACAAAGGTTACATAAAGGAAAAAGACACAACAAAGAAGATAGTCATACACACAATATGAGTATCTAAAAGCAATAAATATGGAAAATAAACCACTAATCATAAGCTAGTCTAATAGTGATTTTTTCCAAGATTGCTTAAAAAGAAATAAAAGACTAAAAAGACGATGATGCATCATTCGAAGTTTTGTCCACCGGAACGAAAACTTGAATAGGAGGTCGCGTGAGGAGGAATTCAAGAAAATTTAACTTCTCATACACATGAGCAAGTTCAATTTGTTGAAATCGACAACAAGCACACGAGGATCCATGATGCAACACAAAATCGTTTGATGGGGGTATGGCATCAAACTTAGGGTTTGGTGGTGGTGGGGTAATGGGTTTGGGAATGTTTTCACAATGCCTTGTGAGGTTTGGGAAGGTTGAAAGGTCATTGAGTTGAGGGGTTTTGAAGGATTGTGGTGGTGGTGGAACATTTTCTTTAGCTCCGGTGATGGGGTTTATGGTATAAGTCTCATTCCAATACTTGATTGGAGAGAAGGTAGGGTTTTTGGGTGGTTTGGACGAAGATGGTTCATTATTCTTAACCCAAATAGGTCGAACCAAGATTTTCGGTTTCTTTGAAAGCTTGGTTGAGGAAGCTTTGGGTGAGTGGGTTTGTGACAAAGAAATGTCAAGGTTAGGAATGTAGGAGTTAGGCATTGTGAGAGTGTGAGAATGAAATCTCAAGGTTATGTGAGAATGAATTCTCAAGGTTGGGAAGGTGTGAGAATGAAATCTCAAGGTTGGGGTATAAGTAAAATGTAATCAAGGTAAGAGTTTGAATACACAATGTGTAGTGTCAAGGAATGTTTAGTCAATTTGAGTAAACAAGGAATCTTGACAGGGTATAGGGTTTAAAAAGTTTTGACCAAAAATTCGTCAAAAGCCACTTACTATCTGCGGTACCTTATAGGGACCGGTGGTTCCATATCGCTAGGGAACCGCGGGACTTTAAGGAACCGCGTCCAGTGGACTTGAAACTATGTTTTTCCTGGGTTTTGGGAAAAACTAAGACTTTTTCAAAAAGTTGCAAATCTTGGAATTTTACCTCTATTAGCACCAAATTATGCTAGGGTTGCATAAAGCAACACATTAACAAAGAATGTCTTGACAAAGGGTGACAAAATAATTTAGATATCATTTTGAACCAATTTTAGTCAAGTTTAGAGGTTGTGATAGATTTAGGTTCAATTTTAATTTCAAATTAAAGTTGATTAGTGTGCACAAAAGGATAGAAACACACAAAGCTAAATCCATAGATCAACAACAAGAAACATTCATTAAGGAAGCAAGTACAAAGACAAATAAAACTAACTAATACATAGCTAGCTTAACATTAAATCTAGATAAGTAGTTTTTTTTTGGCTTGGTTTTGTTGAAAACTCTTATTAAGAAAACTTCATCATTCATCTCCTAGGAGGAGGCATGGAGAACAAGGCAAGCAAGAACTCTTGCAACCTCTTATGTAGTCCATACATATCCATCCTAAGGTTATGGATGATGTAGTGGTTGTAAAGACAACATGGACAACTAGGACCATGAGTTTGTTGAAACCCATAGTATGGATCACCCAAAAGGAGGGAAAGTGGAACACCCAAAATTGGAATGTTTGAGTTGGGTAGAGGTGGAGGAGGCATGTTCTCCAAGGGTGATGTTGGTGAGAGTGGAGGCATGTTCCCTAAAGGGGAAATGGGTGAGTGTGGAGGTAAATTCTCCAAGGTTGGTGAAATGGGTGAGTTGTGAGGGGTAAATGGTGAAGTCACCAAAGTGTCATCAAAGTCATTCACAAAAGGAATGCTTTGGATAGGTTGGGGTTATGTGGTCACATCCAAGGGTGCACTTGGAGTGAAGGGTAAAGAGAGCTCATTCATTCTTGAGTTGAATGAAGAGGAGGTAGAACCAATGGAGTGGTTAGTACCATGGGTGGATGATGTCTTGGATGGTGCAAGAGGTGGGGAAGGTGATGAAGAAATGAGGATAGGAGACATCTAATTCTTAAGTGTGTGGAAAGGTGAGGAGTTAGTCTTGGCTACCTTAATCATTATTTTGAGTGTTTTCCTTGGGGTGGAGGTCTTGGAAGTGTTTGAGGTTTTGGCACATACCATGGTTGTTTAGGGTGGTTTAAGGTTTAGGGAAGTATGTTTGATGTGTGAAGAACATGGCAAACAAGGTGGGTTTAAATGGGTGAGGGGATGATCCAAACTAGTAATGGGTTAAAATCATTTTAGGTGAATAATGAATTTAGGTAACCTAGTTTAGGAAATGTGCAGTTTATTACTGAAAATCATGCAAGGTTTACACAGATTTAAGAAAACAGTGTAAAGCAAATATGCTGTCGTGTACAGTGACCGGCGGTTCCTTATCTAGGACCGGCGGTACCTTATCGATAAGGAACCACGGGTCGATATGGAACCGCGACCAGAGGGTTTTCAAAAATTTCCTATCCCAGATTTTGATAAACCCAGATTTTTCCCAAAAGATTCACAAGCCAAAGTTAACTACAGATCATAATCTAATAAGCTAACTATCATAAGGCATGCACAAAGCTATGTAAATCACAAACATCATTGCATGAGCAACATTTAGGATCAAAATAAATAATAATCCAAACATGTAACATAAGTTAATAAACAACTAAACCAAAGTGTTAATGAGCAAATGTTTAAGCTGCAAATGATAATCAAACTTTGACACAACTCAAAGTCTTCACCTCCTTTTCTTGCCTAAATCCTTGATCATTTTTCCCAAATACTTGATTCCCTTTCTTGACTCAATTCGGTGTTCATGAAAATCACCTCGGGTTCGAAGATTTTGACGGTAAAGTTCCTCTAAATTGAGATTATTAGGAACTTCACTAGAGGAATGGTGGGGAGGGGAAGCAATGTCATCTAAACCATCCACGAATGAGTTTGTGGAGTGGTGAGAAGAACTCGAAGAGTCAATGGGAGCACTTGTGCCAATGCCATCACCATCACTTGTTGGCATGTCCATGTCCTCATCATTGAACTCTTGTTGGTCGAATTTACGATCAAATCTTGTCTTTCTCTTATATACCTCTTGAATAGGTAGCATGACCCGTTTGACCGGTTGAAACTAAGAATGATCAAGATTTGGAAAATCACGGCCAACCCTTTTAAAAAGGCGAGTGAGAAGCATTGCGTAAGGGAGGTTTGTTTTAGGCCTGTGAATAGCATAATTGATCCGTTGAGCGATAAAATATGCCAAATTGTACTTGGTGTTGGTAAAGATGCAGTATAACATATGCACTAAACACGCCGGAACATGATCCCGGTTTCCACCAAGACAAAACACATTTTCCCTAAGGATATTGGTCCATTGAACAATATTATCATTAAGGTCGCTCAAGGGAACCTCATGACGTTTCACCGAACGTACCTTAGTATGAAGGCTTCTCTTAACGGGTCGATTACGCTTTTTGGAGACAATGTAGACAATGAAGTCAAGATCAATTTCCTCTTGATCATTTGGAGGACAATTGTAGGATTCAAGGAGAGCACTAAGCATCCATTTATCCGTCAAGCGACAAGTGCCTACAAATGGGACATCAAGAATTTGACCAAACACTTCGAGAGAGCATTGAATGAGTTGATCTTTCAAGATGAACCTAACAAATATTCCATCATTGTTTTCAATGACGGAGTATGTGCTAAAGAACTCCAATAGGAATCGAGGATAGATGTCTTCCTTAATGTTCAACAAACAACCAAATCCAATGTTTTCAAACATGGACTTGATGTAGACATAATCTTTGATATCTTTTTGGACAACTCTACCCTCATGAAAGCAACGAGATTGAAGAGAGGAAAAAGTATGGGCAAGGTGAGTTGAGTGACAAAAGTCGGATAGGTTAGGCATATATTGTTTGGTGAGTTGATGATCCTTTTGGTATTGTGAAGGCATGATTAGTACCTAAATAAACACAAGACAATATTTCTCCAATCACTCATATGAAAAACAAAAATTAAAGATAAAAAATATGAGAATGTGTTATATCAATTTCTTGACAAACATAGGATTGAATCCATATCATTCTCATGTTCACAATGTGTCTATTCCATCATTAACCAAGAACACATGATCTATGCTAGATCAACAATGGATTAGAACATTGGTTTTTCAAAACAAGGTTTTTAGGTAAGCATTAACAATGTCATTACCTACTTGTTCATGGGTTCATCTCAAATCCATCATTCAACCAAAATCATTTAGCCTAAATTCGGATTTGTTCTACAAGTGGGTTTTAGTGAATCTTAATGAATATCAACCTAAGGAATCATAGTAAAATAACCATGTCAACCCACATTCCTATTAAGGTTTTAATTCAATTTCAATTTTAAAAATCCCCAATTATGAAAGGATGAACCCTAGAACAAGATAGATGAAATTGAAAGAAAATACTTACAATTAATTGATGTTAGATGAAGGATGAGTGAAACCCACAACTTAGAATCAATTAATTTGAGTGATTGAAGGTTTTGGAAGCTTCAACAATGGTGGAAAAAGGGTAAACCGTCGGCTGTGAGTTTTTGGGAGAGAGAGGGTTTGGTTTGAAAAAGAATAAAATAATCAAACTGGCGCTCTGACAAAAGTTACTGCCCGCGGTACCTTATGGATAAGGTACCACGCCTTTGAGCGGCCTAGATAAAGAACCGCCTACAGAGGCAGGTTTTTATCTATGAAAACACCAAATTTTGAAAACCATTTTTCTAAAATACTTAAGATTAAATCATGAGCCTTTTAGAATATCATTGGATCATCATAACACTAAGCAATATGTTTTAATGAAGGATTGCGAGTTGAATAAAGATCGAAAAGACCCGAAATGGACAAACGACTACTCGTAGCAAAACGAATAAGTGGAGAGAAGTCAAGGGAAGTGAATCAAGACTAGGACCAATGCTCAAGGGATTAATGACAATCTTCAAATAGTGGTAACGAAGAGCTTGTGTCGTATATAGTGGTTTAAGACGTGCCTTTCCGGCGAAACGTTAAACGGCTTTGGTAATGAATAAGCACAAAGCAATTATTCAAGTATAGACTAAGATCACTTTCAATAATAGTCTTAGTCTAAACCAAAATATGAGCAAGGTATTAATTCACTTTCTCTCCCACAAAGGGCCTACTAACCGTATGGGTGCAAACCATGGAAATCATGCTTGATACTTTAAGCTTCTACTAACTCACTCTACATCACCATAGTGAGTCAAGTATCCAAGCAATGAAGGTTTGAGAGGATAAAAGAAAAGAAATACAAACCAAATGTCAAGGCAAGGATGCCGAGAACAAGCACATAGTCAAGTAATGATCAAAAGAATGATCAAAGGGCGTGTGGAAGAACGAAAGCGTACCTTGGCCACAAAGAGCAATCCATGAAGGAATAAGTGCTATGCCCAATCAATGACTAGTATCATTCCCAATCATCTTGGTATCATCATTCAAGGATGTTAAAGATCAATGAAGATGAGTCTTCTACAAGTGCAAGTAACTTAATCAACAACCAATTAAGTGATTGATCTTCATGAGTACCTACACAAGGCAAGATGCAAACTAGTAGATACATTTCAAGAGTATATCTAAAATGCATAAAAGCTACTAATCTTAAGTGGGATACAATATTATCAATTAAAAGACCTATTTTCAAAGAAAACATAGTTTTGACCAAAGAGAAACTTTAGTACGACTAGACCTTCTAATTTGAGGAGACAATGGATCGATCCAAGTTTCAAAGTACAATATACTTTAAAGATCTTGAGTGACCATCGCTCTGATACCAATTGTAGAAACTAGAAGGGGGGGGGGGGATTGAATAGTTTCTCTTTGATTGGTGACCAAATTAAAATTACTTTCAATTTGGTTTGTATCAAAACCATCTTTTACTTGAGGCTAAGTTGCATAATGATTAGATTCAATTCAAATGCTCTAGCAAAGATAATAGGTAAGTATAATGATAATGAAATAAGTAAAGAGTAAGGAAGGAGACAACCTAGTGGGAAGACACCAAGATTTATAGTGGTTCGACAACGAGGCTCTATCCTCGTTTCTACTCCACTCCTCGAGTACACCTACTCGAGATTTCCACTATATCCACAAGCTCCCTTCTCGGCGGAGAAAAACTTACATCGTTGCTTACATTATTTTCCGACACTAAGCTAAATCTCGAGACCTAATCTTTAGCTAGGACCTATCTACACAACGTTGCCTACTTCACAATTTAACGACACAAGGCTAGATGTCGGGTTCTAATCTTAAGGTAGAACCAATCTTCACGACTCTTCACTTTGAAGCTAAGTGAGAACTTCACACAACACAACTACTAATCACTTTTAAGTTTAGTGAGAACTAACAAGACACAACCACATCACTTTATAGTTTAGTGAGAACTCCTAATCAAATCTATTACAACTCAACTAGACTTATCCAAGTACACACATGTAGCTTGGATTTACACAACACAAATCCAAGCAAACACATATGCAATGGATGTACACAACAAATCCAAGTATCCATAAATAACTTGGATGAACACAACTAGTCCAAGTATTCATAAATACATTGGATTGACCTAAAACAAAAAGGGTATCATGATGAATATGACTAGCTCATAGATTCATCTTTATCACAACACTAGTGAGTGAGTGATCTTCTCATTGGACAAGGTAAAGGAAGGGATCTAGAGGATAATCATATGTAAACATCCTTAACAATTTAAGTGATCATTTACTAATGATTATACTATAGAAAATAGAAAGAGGGATGAGAAAAACGTCCAAGAGGCTTACTGGAAAATGAGATTTGACCCACTAGTTAAAGGAGACAAAGTATAACGGATCTATAACGGCTAGCTGTGCGCGGTACCTTATCTCACCCCGCGGTACCTTATCGCTAAGGAACCGCGTAGGTACTTAAGGTACCGCCATTAGACTCCGCTCCGTTTTTTGTCTTTTAGTGGGGTGGGAATATCTGAGGTATTTGAAACTTTCAAAGGATATTCTAACAACATTTAGAATATGCTATTTTCAAATTTTCATTTTCCATTTTAATAAAACATTTTCTAGAAAAAGAAAGTTTATTAAAAAGTCTTTTGTCATATTAACAAAAGTGACTTTTAAGGATAATCATTTTGATGATCACTAAGTATGATTAAGAAAGGTTAGTGATATGATTATTATCTTGATGATAGTGTTAGTTAAATAATTCATTTTGTGTTTTACACTAAATGTGTTGTATGGTTTGTTGTGATCAAAACTAAGAAAGATTAGTTAATACTAATAATGTTTTTAGGCATCACTTGCATTAACATACGTGTTATAAATGATTTTTAACCCGCGAGGGGGAATACATGTTGTTTTATAAAGTGAACACAAGTTGTTTTTGGTATGCTGGACCCTAATATGATGATAAATGCCTAAGTGCGATTGTCTTATGAAGTCCCTGAAATTCATGAACTGTTAATTACCTTGCGAAGTAAACGCTAATACATATGATAGATCTATTTAGTTTGACAAACCTTATCCTAGGGTATGTATCCTTATGATCACCTGAAAGGGATATTATGTATAAGAGGTCATTGGTATATGACAATATTACCTGTTGTAGGGGCGCTGTAAGTGATTTGATTGACGTGTTGGTTAACGTTCAGTTGCATGAGCTTAAGGCATTTATCGATATATATGACTTGTCTAGTGTGGCAAGCTTGAGATGATTAAAATTCTTGTGTTGAAATGATGATTTGTCAAACCTATAAACTTGCTCAACCGTTGTGTTGATTATTTTAAGCATGTATTTCAGGAAATCAAGATGGATAGAAGCGGAGCATGCGAGGAGGGAGTTGGTGCTTACTTGTCTAAATTTTATATTATTTTTTTTCTTTCCATCCTTTGAAGTGAATAAATGACTTTTAAGTCATTGATAAATGAATTGTGATTGGTAACGGTTTTTGGGACTAAACACTACTCTGATTTATAATTGGGATGGAAAACCTTTTTTTATAAGATTGTATAATGTTTTAACGTCTCTTTTAAGGTCGTTTTCTATGATTGTGAGTGATGTGCTATGATTAGCGCCCCAAAGTGGTATTCCGCTACGTGGTAATTTGGGGGTGTTACAAGTAATGCTTGATACGATGACCATTCACTGTGAAATTTGGGACATTTCGTTGAGGCAACTCAATGGTCCCATATGCAAACACTTGAGCTATAGTTAATGGACCGGACCATCGTGACATAAGCTTGCCCGCAAAAAGTTTCAACCGTGAGTTATAGAGTAAAACCGACTCTCCAACTTGAACTCACGGTTCTTAATCATAGCATCATGCAATTGCTTAGTCTTTTCCTTGTAAAGCAATGAGTTTTCATAGGCATCGGTTCTAAGCTCATTCATCTCATTAAGTTAGTATTTCTTATGTGAACCGGCTTGATTAAGATCAATGTTTGCCCATTTAAGAGCCCATGAAGCCTTGTGTTCTAACTCGAATGGGAGGTGGCATGCTTTTCCATAGACAAGTCTATAAGGTGTGCAACCTATTGGTGTCTTAAAAGCGGTTCTAAAAGCCCACAATGCATCATCAAGCTTATCCGACCAAGAAGCTCGATGCTCTCCTACCGTACGTTCTAAAATCCTATTTAAACCACGATTTGTGACCTCGATTTGCCCATTGGTTTGTGGGTGATACGTGGTAGAAAGTCTAGGGTTAACACCATACTACTTCATGACTCTTGTAAATTGATCAATATAAAAATGAGTCCCACGATCACTTATAATGGCACGAGGTACGCCAAATCTAGCAAATAATTGCTTCAAGAACTTTACTACAACTCGAGCATCATTAGTAGGTAAGGCTTTAGCCTCAACCAACCGAGAAACATAATATACCACTACGAGTATTTACTTATTCCCCTTTGAAGACGGAAAAGGTCCCATAAAATATATGCCCCATACATCAAATATCTTACACTCTTGAATGGCATCTCATCTCTTCGATTAATTTTTCCTTGTCTTTGACAAACATCACAATATTTCACCATCTCTTGGACATCTTTATTGATGGAAGGCCAATAGTAACCCGAATCAAAGACTTTTTTATCCATGTAGTTAGGCCCAAAAGGGCCCCTCGTGGGTCCCTTATGGCAAGCCTCTAAAATCTTTAATGCTTCAGGCCCATCTACACAACGTCTTATGATTTGGTCCACACATTGCCTAAATTGGTAAGGGTCATCCCAAAAGTAATATTTAGCTTCCTTGGGAAACTTTATCTGTTGTTGGGAAGTAAGACCCTCAATTAGCACTGATGTTGAGTATTTGTACACTTTTGTTTTAGGAAAAACAAAGCGACAAAAGCGGGTAAGTATTAAGTATCACGTTTTGTGAAAAACGCGAATACTCGTCGTCGAGTTCGTTCTCGATGGAGGTATGATGTTTAGCCAAAATATATAGACGTATATAATCGAGTGATTAAGTTTTTGGAAAGAAAGAAAGAAAATAAAACGGAGACGAATTACGTTAAAGCCGGTAAAAAACGCTTAAACGTACGAATGTCAAAACGCGACCAAACGAAAAATTTCACCTAAAAAAGTTTTGAAAATTACTAAAATGTTCTAAAAACCTAACTAAGAAAAATATGAAAACCAAAAAAATTAGAAGTGCTTAAATTATTTTATATTAATTTTTAAAGTTAATTAAAAAACCTAAGAATTAAATTAACTAAGAAAAAGACAAAACCCAATTTTTTTGTTTGTAAACCTAAAAATCCTATATGTAAAGACTAAAAAGAAATAAAAACTCATTTAAAACCAAAAATGGGCTAAAAAGTCTAAATAACGGAAGCACGAAATTAATAACGAACGTAAAATCGCGACATTTAAACAATTTATTGAACATTAAACTCTACGAATACAAATTTATTTTTCCTACATTCTAAACGATAAAAGAAAATTTAAAAAAAATGTATATATATTTTTTTTACTTTTAAATATTTAGTTATGAATTAAAAAGGAATTTAATATAAAAAATGCATAAAAAAATACTAAACGATTTTATAAAAATCCTAAAAAATTACATAAGATAGCTATTGATGCAAAGTTTTTAAGAAAAATATAATTTGTAAAAATAAGTTGTAGATAAACTTCAAATAAGCTGTTTAAAGCTGAATTGAAAAATAGACAGAAAAAAAATGTGTTTAATAAGAAAGAGAAGAAAAATGTAAACAAAAATCTCTAATAGAGCAGTTGGTTGTTGCAAGGGTTGTTGTGTCTGATATGCAACTTAAGGTCAGGAGTTCGAATCCCCTTTACATCTTTTTGTCAGATTATTATTGTGCTGCTCATTGTTAAAGAAAAAGAGATAAAAAAACGTGACAAATAAATAATAAAGGTAAGAATAAACAAAACAAGAATGCAGAGCAGATGGTGGAGTTGGGTGTATGCTGCGTCTGATATTGATGTACAGGTTAGGGGTTCAAAACCTTGTCACTGCTACTTTCTGTGATTATATTTTGGACAGATTTTGGCCCCCTTTTTTGTTAAGTTCGAACCGAATCCTGACAGTAACGTTTCTGCTGCCACTTCTTTTTTTATTATGCTGCTGAGCTTGTTTTGATTCAGCAATAATCACCAGCCTAGAAGTTGTCTAGGTGATGAATAAACCCCAATGGCAATAAAATAAAATCGACACAGCTATATAAATCAACCACTAAAATGCACCAACAGTTCACAGTTAAGTTATAAAAAAAATCAAGTAGGTGCTTTTCTTTTGTTTTTCTTTGTATGCGTAGACCACAAACACAATCACTACACATACAACCACAAATTTGCGCTCTATGCACCATCAAAGAACACAAATACACAACCTTTCCCTTTTTTACTTATGTTAACTGTTGGTTTACTTGTTTTATGGTCTTACCGTTTGGTGTGATACAAGGGGCACCCCACAAGCGTTCGTGCTTGTGGGAGTCACAATATAAGCACAGGAAAACTCAAATAAGCCACAACATTACACCGAGAGTAATCTAATGCACAGTCAACAAGCCATGGGCAAAAAGAAACTAACACGTCATCAACAATGTCACTTGAATGATAATTCCATGTAAGCTTAATAAGAGCAGATTAACACGCACTTTGGATTACAGAAACAAGAACAACAACAACTAGCAACCAAATTCAAGTTAATATAAAAATCTAAGGAATAAAGTGAAAAAGAAAAGAAAAAAAAATCCTAAGTGCTTAAATGGACAATAACAGTGGGCTTAACAGTTGGCTACTTACGCAACCTTGATCTCTTTTTGAGCTACTCTTCACTTGTGAATAAACACTCCTAAGGCTAAATAAGCAAATACCTAAGAAGCAGTAAACAAGAACCTAAAACAAAGAGCTTTGGTGACTTCTAAAAAAACAGGAAGAGTGACAGTATGGGCTTATTAGCTTTTTAACGAATAGCTTGCTAAGCTATACACTAAGTAATCCCACAATCCTTCACACCAATGAAATGCAGCCTTACTTCTACCCTAAGACTATTCAAACCTAAGATTTAAAAACTCTAAACCTCAAAACAAGGAACCTAAAGCTACTGGTGCATATGCAATTTTACGGCGAATAAAACGAACTAAAAGAGCAACTATTCGAGCAATTGATTCCTACAACCCATGAATCCTATTAGCATTTATAAACGACACAAAGGTGGACCTAGACCACCTGCATACACACTGATTCAATAACTTAGCTCCAAAATTCCTATAATACAAAAGAAAAACTCAAAGACTTAAATGATACTAACTCTTTTTTTTATGATTATCAAAGATTCTTGACAAAACCAAAACCTACAAACCTACTTCTACTAATCCTTGAAACTGGGCGCAATCACGTCCTAACTTTAATCCAAAGCCTAGAGCAGATCAAAGCTTATACCTAACACCAACTTTGGGCAGAAGTTTGATAACTACAAAATGACTGGCCGAATAAAAAACAGATACATAAATGATTGAAAACTTAATAAAACAAGAAAAACCCAGTCAAGAACAGAATTCATAGGCCTCTTTATCTCTCTTTTTTTTCTTTTTTTTATTATTATAACTGTTGGTACACAAGGGATAAAACTCAAGCCTCAATCAAATCAACATACAATCGCCACAATGTAAATTTAATAAACACACAGCGAGGTAAAATGAAGCTAACAGTGGGCTAGCAGTACGTTTAAATGACTTTGGTTGAGATTGCTTATGAAGAATAAACTTAAACAAACCTACAAAATTTAAACTAAAATCAACTCTCCTAAACTTAACTTGATAAGTATGTGCAGAGCTAAGTTAATCCTAGAATAGAAACTTCTACCCAAGATCCCACTGTCCCAAACACTACTTCAAAATCTAGCTAGTCAATTTAACAAAGAAATTACACTCTAACTTGTATCAAATCCAGTCAAATCTATCTCTAATATATTCAAGATCAACAAATAAATAGTATTATGCATTTGTCTAACATCCTATAGCTTTAATCACAAATCATCAAAACTCAAAATAGAGACTTCCAAAACAAGTATAAAGAGAGTTTAAGACTTTCTTACCTAGTGAGCTTACATCCAAGCATCACAAAGGCTTAGCTTAAGCCTTCTCCATCAAGCTCGGGCTTGAGCTGAATGACTCTTGAAAATAAGCTAAGGGAATGGGAAGAAAATGATGATGATGCACTTATCACAGCTCAACCACCATCCAATATGCTTAATCTGATTTCCTGCTAATATCAAACAAAGAAAAGAGAGAGAGTGACCTGGAAAATCAGCCAACAAGTGTATAAGCCTAGCTTATTGATTAAGCTAGCTTATCTCTTTTGGCTTATAAAAAAAACTTTGAAACTGACTTTTTCAAACCAATGAAAAATAAACTAAAACTTGAATATTTTTGACAAGAAACTTGTAAAAATCAGTAATTTCCCTTTTAAAACTCCACTTTCACTTTGTTTTAAAATAGATTCCAAGATTTTTCAACTTTTGACCAAAAATTCCAAGAACAGATTTTTTTCTGAAAACTATTGCTAAAAGTGAAATCTTTTAGCTTTTAAACTGATTTCAAACACTAAATATCAAGAACTAACTAACAATGAATTTGAAACTCAGATGTGCAAAACATTAACTTTTTCCTTTAATAAAATTAATATTATACAAAATCTGGAACAAGGAAAATATGAAAGTCCTAAGGCTTTATATAGCAGCTACAAATATTTTAGAAACAAAAAGAACTACAAACCCTAATTGCTACGATTTTCCTCAATTTCCCTTTGGATATTCGGATCAAATTTAGAATATGCTGCTTTTGAATCATGCCATGTTATGATCTTGGAGCCTTGTGACTTGTACAGCTGCTACTTTTTGATCTTGACCATCTATGATGTTGTGGGGATCACGTTTTTGCATCTCAGATGTTGATTTGGTCCAAGATGTCAGTTGAAAAGAGAACCCGTGATTGGATGTTGAGGGAGAGGAGACAAGAGTACACCAAGGTCGTTTTATGGGCATGTGGGATGGTTGGGTGTGGGGTTGGGAGCAAAACCCCTAAGTTAATTAAGAAAAAACCATTGTTTCGAGGTTTAATTAGGCCAAGACCTAATTAGGGTTTATAGGATTTGGGTTCGTAGCAGATGGGGTTTTAATTTGTTTTAGGGTGAATTGTGACTGTTTCCCACCAAGTGTATCAATATTAAACCCTGATTAAAAAAATGGGATTAACATTAACAGATGGTTTGGGTAGTGGGTTTAATTGTGGGTTGGGTCAGGTAAAAAGGTGTTAGTTGGTCTTGGGTGTGGGCTATAGTCGGGTTTAAGATGGGTATGGGTTTGGTTTTGCTCAACTTTGGTCCCTGGTTTTACGAAAAGTGTGCATACAAAGACTTTGGCATATTTTCTTCATTTCCTTCACATATATCTTAGAGCAATTTGCAAATTCAGTCCCTTAAAAGTTGTTCAACTTGTATAAAGGACTTTAAATGTCATTTTCAACAATCTTCAAGGGCCATAATGGTACAATCTTGAAAGTTGGGGGCCAATCATGTAATTTGTGAGATTTACAAGGATCAACAGTGACAAGTCTTCAAAAGTTAAGGGGCCATTCTTGACAAATCTTCAAAATTGGAGGACTAAACTTTGAAAATCATCATTCGGGTCCGGTTCATTGTGCGGCTTTGTTTCCCGTGTTCGTTTTTGATTGATTCTTGTGATCTTTTTGTCATTTCCTCAATATCCGTACCTAAAATACACAAGCAACAAACACAAGCATATATTTGGCATTTTTAATGATATTTAATGCATTTTAAGCCCGTTTTGGACGATGAGACTATGTATAAAAGCAGTCTCATCACTCCCCCATACTAAACCATTGTCGTGCCCTCACGCAATGCTAGAATAAAGTATCGTAGCACCTCCAAAATTCATTTTTATTCACTTTATTGAACGATAAACTAGCTACACTACTACTATTGCTACTACTTGCGTTTTAGACATAATGTATGATTTTCATCACAAAATAGGACGTTTAGGTTCAAAGAATAAGAACACGTGAATGCTTCGTTAGAAATAATTTCATCGTCCTCGATTTTCACCCCAATTCTATGCCAAGCGTGAAACGAGATCATTGTCATTATAAGTTAGTAATGCTAACACTACTCATATGCCCTAATCACGTACTTATCCTCCCATTATTCCTAAGTTGTATCTCTTATATTTTATTTTGTCTTGAATGTTTCACGAGGATACATGTTTGACTTATACGATAATAGAGATTTAGGTCTAAAAATAGAGTCCTAACGGTGTAACCAAGACCATCAAATCAATAACCCCTCCTAATAGACAACGATGTCAAAAATTAAGTCAACAAGAAGGATCGAAAAACACGGTTTTGAACATGAGACTTATTACCAAGACTTTTATACGCCCCCTAACGGAAGGGCCTTATTCAACTTCACCATGAAGCTTTTATTATGACTTCGGTCTTGCCTTGCCTTTTATTATCCGCCTCATCGGTGGTTTTATTAGCCAAAGACGTATATCCTCACGCAAAGGCGAATTTTGGATCTTTAAAGCTTCGAAGATTAAGGCTTGATTCACTTTCAATTTTGCATAGATTTTTCGGCCTTGTGGGGCTTCAAATTGTTTGCTTGATTTAGGTGAGCACTTGAAATCTTATTATTGGGTGATGCTTTCGATTATTCGGGTGCCAATACATCAAAACCGTGACACTGGCGATACCTTAATGTCTTCCCAATTTAATTACACGGAAGCTACTAGAAAAGACTAGAAACCCAACAATCCCAACTAAACTGCTAAGTCAATATTTATTAAGCAAAAAATATTTACATGCGAAGGGAGAATAAGCAAACAACGAGAACACATGAGTTTTTGAAAGAATACGAGTACTCTACGTTTAGCATAGTAACTTATAATTAACCCTATCATTTCTCGTCCTCATTTAAGAGACTTAGCCTAATGTGAAGTTAAGGAACCAAAGCTAAGTGATCAACACGCACTGTCGAGTCAAAAATTACTCTTATTCTCGCCATCGGAAAATCTACATTCGTGTCTTCAAACACTTATAAAACATGAGAAAAAAATTTAAAATTTGGCCATTTTTAGCCTTATTTTGCAACAAAACGATAAACAAAAAGATAAACTTTGGAAAGAGTGAAGGTTTGGCAAGGCAAGTATCTATTCACCCCCCATACTAAAGTTAAACATTGTCCTCAATGTATCGAGTCTAGGGGTGCAAACTCCCCCATACTAGAGACGTAGTCGAATGCCTAATCTAGCATGGAAAGGGTGTAACCAATAAATTAATAGCCGTTTATGAAGTGTGCTATAAACCTAAGGTTAGTACATCAAAAGTATATATCATGGATATTGAGAAAGTCTTCAAAGCAAACGATCGAGTGCTCCCATAAAACGAACACGAGAGGCTCTAATAGTGAAGATCATGATCATCTAAAGTCCACAATTCACAAACAACCACGAAACAAAGGTTGGAAGGGCACAAATCCTCTCACATTAAACTAATTAGAAAGCAATAATATGTATATGGATAAGCATGAGAATCCCACACGAGGCACCTTGTTTTTGATAACCGAGTCAAAAGCTCGACTCGAATCCCCCATAAATGTGATCATTTAGGGATTATCTTGGTATGGTCAATTTTTGGTGGGGCTTACATGATAAACAAGGCCCAAAAACAACCGGTATTAAGGACTAAGTCCTTTGATGGTGCAAAATACCGGGATCGATGATGGCGTTCTCGTTTTCATTGGAAAAACAAATCAACGCCACTTCATCATGTGTCAACACAAACCCAAAGGGTTTCAAGAAAAAAGATGAGAAGAAATAGAAGGGTGGGACAATGGGTAAGTCACAAAAACCATGAGCTACTCGAGTTAGACTCGCGCCAATCAAATAGAAAGATTTTCCATTTATTGCATCGGTGGAAGACCGAGATTTCCCTTTATAAGCAATTCCAGGATCAAATATCTCGTCCTTGGTGGAGAAAGGGGAGGGAACATAAGGGTCTTCCCCCACACTAAGTCCACACAAAGCATCGTCAAAATGAGAAGACGAGCTTGTAGTACTCAAAACACAAGGTGATGATGGAGTTAGCATTGTAGAAAAATCTTTTAAATCCAATTTAAAATCTTTTCCTTTTTCATCTTTTAAACTCTCCTTATGAAAACCCGACTTAATTATGTCAAAAATATTTGGTGTTTCTAAAGCAATGTTAGTCACACTAAAAATTCTCACATTTGAAAACCGTTTTGTTTTAGGTGGTGGTAAGTTCTCAAAACGTTTGTCAACAAAGAAAACTTCCCCATCGGGATCAACATATTCATCATCCGAAGAATCATTCGTGATTGGAAACGTAGGCTTAACACTCTTAACCTCCACCGGCGGAGGGGACGGAAAATCGTTTTTATCATCAACTCCTAAAAATCTTTTTGAAATCCTTTTGCAAATGTTTTTGATGGGATTAACATTGTTCAAAGACGTGATAGAATACACATGAGAAAGTGTGGAGTTTTGAGTTGCATTTATGACGAGTTCTTCCTCATTGAAACGAAGAGTGATTTTCCTAGCATGCACATCGATAAGTGCTCTCGAGGTATCCAAAAATGATCGCCTAAAATTAGAGGAACTTTAGGATCGATGGGAATGTCAACAACGATAAAGTCTACGGGATAGTAGAACTTTCCAACTTTCACGAAGACGTCCTCGGCTACTACACAAGCTAGAATCGTAGAATGATCGGCCATCTCGATTGACATTCTTGAAGGAGTGAGATTAGGAAGATTGAGCGACTTAGAAATCTCAAGAGGCATCAAATTTATACTAGCACCAAGATCGGCCAAGGCGTAGCATTCCTCCATATCTTGTATTGCACATGGGATTAAAAATTTACCGGGATCACCGACTTTTTGAGGTATGAGGCTAAGAAAAACCGAAGAACAACTAGACGACTTTTGCAATTTCTCTTTGTTATTCAACATACTTTTAAAGTTTACGGCAAATCGAGGCATCATGACCAAGGCGTCGGCAAAACATATATTAAAATGCAAGTCACGAAACATTTTCATAAAAAGTTCAAATTGATAATTATTTCGTTCTTGTGCCTTTTCCTTGTTTCGTCTTGAAGGGTAAGGTAAGGGTGGTGTGGGTTGGGTCATAGGCAAAGGCCTTGGAATCTCGGGTTCCACTATTGGTATTGGTTCAACCGTAGGTGTGGTTTGAGCGGTACTTCGTGGGCTTGGAATTTGCTCCTTTTCGACCACCACCTCGGGTTCTTTCTCTTTTTCCTTCTCCGTAGAAGTACTTGGACGAGAAATGGGTTCTTTGAAAGTTTTACCACTACGAGTAGTAATAACCTTCAATTCACCTTTCGGGTTCACGATGGTATCACTAGGAAGACCACCCGAAGAAGAAGGTTTACAAATGATAGCTTCAAACATTTTTCCCATTCGATCTTCAAACTTAGATTGCCTAGCATCCGCTTTTAACAATTCTTGCTTAATCTCATGTTGACCTTGCTCCATTTTTTGTTGATTTTGTTGGAGACGTTGAACATTTTCTTCCATTTTATTAGCATGAGTCTTAAGTTCATTAGCAAGTTCGTTTTTAAGCTCGTTTTTCAACTCGGATCTTAAGCTAACCATTTCACGTTGCATATTATCAAACTTAGCATCGTTTGATTTAGCATAATTCAAAAATTCTCCTTGAAGATTTTTGGTGTGATCATTTTGAAAACCTTGAGTGGTAGTTTGAAAATCACGGTTTTGGTTTTGGTTTGAAATTTGCCCATTTCCACTTTGATAATTACCCTTGTTGTGGTTACATTGATTTCCTTGATAAGCACCACTTTGATTGTTGTTTCGATAGTTGTTAGTATTTTGATTTTGTGGAGCTTGATTTTGGCGGGAACCTTGACCGTTTTGGTTATAAGTTCCCGTGGCTACATAAGCATTTGAAGTGTTACCATCCGCGGTAATGCACTCGGAAAAATCATGAGCTCCACCACACGAAATACAACTCTTGGAAACCGCCTTAACCGATGCGGAATTCAAAGCATCTTGTGCTTTCCAATGAGTCATAAGAGTCGAAAACCTATCGAAAAACCGATTCTCCTCATTTGCTTCATCTTGCAAGGCATTAATGCTACGAGACGATGACGAACCCAAATTGGCAACACTCGGTGTGTTACTCGGGCTATAAACCTTGGACCTATTCTCAATGATTTTCAAAGCCTCATCGGTCGTTTTGCACAAACAATTACCACCCACGGCGTCATTTAGGTAATCTCGTTCATGATCATTAAGCCCATTATAAAAAGTGTCAATTTGATGCAATTCGGAAAAATCATGGTGTGGACATTCATGTAACATTTCTTTAAACCTTTCCCAAGCCATTGAAAAACTTTCATTAGATCTTTGTGTAAATCGCAAAATCTCGTTTTTCAAATGTGTTGTTTTAAATGGTGGAAAAAATTGATTCACAAATTTAGAAACGAGATCACCCCACGTCAAAATCGAATTTGGGGGTTCTTTCTCGAGCCATATCTTGGCGGGTCCATCTAACGAATATGGAAACAACATCATCTTAATGGTATCGTGTAGTACATCCTTAAACTTGCTTGTCGCGATGAGACGATTAAATTGCCTAATGTGATAATGTGGGTTGTCTTTTTCGTGTCCGCGAAACTTGTTGGCTTGAAGCATAGACATTAAACCCGTCTTGATCTCGAAGTTCTCCGCAAGGATGGCGGGAATCACAATGGCCTCTCCAAAACCCTCGGTGGGTGCTTGAAGCAACTCCATCATAGTACGATTAGCCATGATAGCTTCTTGTTCTACAATAGGTTCCTCACTTGGAGTCTCTTCACTAGAAAGATTAGGAGTAGGTGTTGACTCCTTTTTGTTTTTTCGTTTACGTGCACGTCTTTCTTGATTACGAGTAAGCATAAACGTCACGTACAACGTAGGGATGAGCAAAGAAGATTCTTTTTGGTGTTTTTAACTTTTTCAATTTTTTTGGATTTTTGATTGTTTTTACTTTTTTTTGGATTTTGGAATTGTATTAAGTAGAAAAAAATCTACAAATCTCCTCCTTAATCAAATCTCTTGATTAAAGAAGCCTCAAGGAATGAAAACGATCACGTGAAGTGAACGCCTTCGATGACTTTAGAACGTTGGTGGAACACCAAAACGTTCAAGAGGGTTTAATCAAATAAAACCAAGAAAGTATATATGATACTTAATAATACTTTGAGCGGCAAAACCCTCGATTAGCTCTCAAAATCAAATACTCACAAGCAAGCGGGGAAACGAGGCGGCGCGAAGCACTTAAGATCCTTTTTCCTTAGGATATATTTTATAATATCCGCCTTACACCCACCTTATAGTTTGTATTTTTCAAAATCGAGCTTCTCGAAAGTATTTATCTATTTTTGCCTTTTTTCTTTTGTTTGAGATTCGAATACAATGATTGGGTAATGACCTCCCAAGTCAAGGTTGTGATTTCTCACGTATTTGGAGTACTTGTGAATTTATTGTTCTACGTATACAATATAGTAATAGTATTCACACAAAAACCGAAAACCGATAATACGTATTAGTAGAGTGCTACTAATACAAATACTATTTTCGTTAGTATATAAAAACAACAATTCCAAATCAAAACACAACACGCCTCCCCGGCAGCGGCGCCATTTTTGATGTTGAGTATTTGTACACTTTTGTTTTAGGAAAAACAAAGCGACAAAAGCGGGTAAGTATAAAGTATCACGTTTTGTGAAAAACGTGAATACTCGGCGTCGAGTTTGTTCTTGGTGGAGGTATGATGTTTAGCCAAAATATATAGACGTATATAATCGAGTGATTACGTTTTTGGAAAGAAAGAAAGAAAATAAAACGGATACGAATTACGTTAAAGCCGGTCAAAAACGCTTAAACGTACGAATGTCAAAACGCGACCAAACGAAAAATTTCACCTAAAAAAGTTTTGAAAATTACTAAAATGTTCTAAAAAACCTAACTAAGAAAAATATGAAAACCAAAAAAATTAAAAGTGCTTAAATTATTTTATATTAATTTTTAATGTTAATTAAAAAACCTAAGAATTAAATTAACTAAGAAAAAGACAAAACCCAATTTTTTTTGTTTGTAAACCTAAAAATCCTATATGTAAAGACTAAAAAGAAATAAAAACTCATTTAAAAACAAAAATGGGCTAAAAAGTCTAAATAACGGAAGCACGAAATTAATAACGAACGTAAAAACGCGACATTTAAACAATTTATTGAACTTTAAACTCTACGAATACAAATTTATTTTTCCTACATTCTAAACGATAAAAGAAAATTTAAAAAAAAATGTATATATATTTTTTTTTACTTTTAAATATTTAGTTATGAATTAAAAACGAATTTAATATAAAAATGCATAAAAAAATACTAAACGATTTTATAAAAATCCTAAAAAATTACATAAGATAGCAATTGATGCAAAGTTTATAAGAAAAATATAATTTGTAAAAATAAGCTGTAGATAAACTTCTAATAAGCTGTTTAAAGCTGAATTGAAAAATAGACAGAAAAAAAATGTGTTTAATAAGAAAGAGAAGAAAAATGTAAACAAAAATCTCTAATAGAGCAGTTGGTTGTTGCAAGGGTTGCTGTGTCTGATATGCAACTTAAGGTCAGGAGTTCGAATCCCCCTTACATCTTTTTGTCAGATTATTATTGTGCTGCTCATTGTTAAAGAAAAAGAGATAAAAAAACGTGACAAATAAATAATAAAGGTAAGAATAAACAAAACAAGAATGCAGAGCAGATGGTTGAGTTGGGTGTATGCTGCGTCTGATATTGATGTGCAGGTTAGGGGTTCAAAACCTTGTCACTGCTACTTTCTGTGATTATATTTTGGACAGATTTTGGCCCCCTTTTTTGTTAAGTTCGAACCGAATCCTGACAGTAACGTTTCTGTTGCCACTTCTTTTTTTGTTATGCTGCTGAGCTTGTTTTGATTCAGCAATAATCACCAGCCAAGAAGTTGTCTAGGTGGTGAATAAACCCCAATGGCAATAAAATAAACTCGACACAGCTATATAAATCAACCACTAAAATGCACCAACAGTTCACAGTTAAGTTATAAAAAAAATCAAGCAGGTGCTTTTCTTTTGTTTTTCTTTGTTTACGTAGACCACAAACACAATCACTACACATACAACCACAAATTTGCGCTGTATGCACCGTCAAAGAACACAATTACACAGCCTTTCCCTTTTTTACTTATGTTAACTGTTGGTTTACTTGTTTTATGGTCTTGTTGTTTGGTGTGATACAAGGGGCACCCCACAAGCGTTCGTGCTTGTGGGAGTCACAATATAAGCACAGGAAAACTCAAATAAGCCACAACATTACACCGAGAGTAATCTAATGCAAAGTCAACAAGCCATGGGCAAACATAAACTAACACGTCAGCAACAATGTCACTTGAATGATAAATCCATGTAAGCTTAATAAGAGCCGATTAACACGCACTTTGGATTGCAGAAACAAGAACAGCAACAACTAGCAACCAAATTCAAGTTATATAAAAATCTAAGGAATAAAGTGAAAAAGAAAAGAAAAAAATCCTAAGTGCTTAAATGGACAATAACAGTGGGCTTAACAGTTGGCTACTTACGCAAGCTTGATCTCTTTTTGAGCTAATCTTCACTTGTCAATAAACACTCCTAAGGCTAAATAAGCAAATACCTAAGAAGCAGTAAACAAGAACCTAAAACAAAGAGCTTTGGTGACTTCTAAAAAAAATAGGAAGAGTGACAGTATGGGCTTATTAGCTTTTTAACGAATAGCTTGCTAAGCTATACACTAAATAATCCCACAATCCTTCACACCAATGAAATGCAGCCTTACTTCTACCCTAAGACTATTCAAACCTAAGATTTAAAAACTCTAAACCTCAAAACAAGGAACCTAAAGCTACTGGTGCATATGCAATTTTGCGGCGAATAAAACGAACTAAAAGAGCAACTATTCGAGCAATTGATTCCTACAACCCATGAATCCTATTAGCATTTATAAACGACACAAAGGTGGACCTAGACCACCTGCATAGACACTGATTCAATAACTTAGCTCCAAAATTCTTATATTACAAAAGAAAAACTCAAAGACTTAAATGATACTAACTCTTTTTTTCTAATTATCAAAGATTCTTAACAAAACCAAAACCTGTAAACCTACTTCTACTAATCCTTGAAACTGGGCACACTCACGTCCTAACTTTAATCCAAAGCCTAGAGCAGATCAAAGCTTATACCTAACACCAACTTTGGGCAGAAATTTGATAACTACAAAATGACTGGCCGAATAAAAAACAGATACATAAATGATTGAAAACTTAATAAAACAAGAAAAACCCAGTCAAGAACGGAATTCACAGGCCTCTTTATCTCTCTTTTTATTCTTTTTTTATTATTATAACTGTTGGTACACAAGGGCTAAAACTCAAGCCTCAATCAAATCAACATACAATCGCCACAATGTAAATTTAATAAACACACAGCGAGGTAAAATGAAGCTAACAGTGGGCTAACAGTACGTTTAAATGACTTTGGTTAAGATTGCTTATGAAGAATAAACTTAAACAAACCTACAAAACTTAAAACTAAAATCAACTCTCCTAAACTTAACTTGATAAGTATGTGCAGAGCTAAGTTAATCCTAGAATAGAAACTTCTATCTAAGATCCCACTGTCCCAAACACTACTTCAAAATCTAGCTAGTCAATTTAACAAAGAAATTACACTCTAACTAGTACCAAATCCAGTCAAATCTATCTCTAACATGTTCAAGATCAACAAATAAACAGTATTATGCATTTGTCTAACATCCTATAGCTTTAATCACAAATCATCAAAACTCAAAATAGAGACTTCCAAAACAAGTATAAAGAGAGTTTAAGACTTTCTTACCTAGTGAGCTTACATCCAAGCATCACAAAGGCTTAGCTTAAGCCTTCTCCATCAAGCTCGGGCTTGAGCTGAATGACTCTTGAAAATAAGCTAAGGGAATGGGAAGGAAATGATGATGATGCACTTATCACAGCTCAACCACCATCCAATATGCTTAATCTGATTTCCTGCTAATATCAAACAAAGAAAAGAAAGAGAGTGACCTGGAAAATCAGCCAACAAGAGAATTAGCCTAGCTTATTGATTAAGATAGCTTATCTCTTTTGGCTTATAAAAAAAACTTTGAAACTGACTTTTTCAAACCA
Source organism: Glebionis coronaria (assembly GCA_025667525.1). Taxonomy (NCBI): domain Eukaryota; kingdom Viridiplantae; phylum Streptophyta; class Magnoliopsida; order Asterales; family Asteraceae; genus Glebionis; species Glebionis coronaria. The sequence goes on from CM046875.1 coordinate 490,255,084, forward strand.
ATGCAAAATAAACTGAAACTTGAATATTTTTGACAATAAACTTGTAAAAATTAGTAATTTCCCTTTTAAAACTCCACTTTCACTTTGTTTTAAAATAGATTGCAAGATTTTTCAACTTTTGACCAAAAATTCCAAGAACAAATTTTTTTCTGAAAACTATTGCTAAAAGTGAAATCTTTTAGCTTTTAAACTGATTTCAAACACTAAATACCAAGAACTAACTAACAAGGAATTTGGAACTCAAATGTGCAAAACATTAACTTTTTCCATTAATAAAATTAATATATACAAAATCTGGAACAAGGAAAATATGAAAGTCCTAAGGCTTTATATAGCAGCTACAAATATTCTAGAAACAAAAAGAACTACAAACCCTAATTGCTACGATTTTCCTCAATTGCCCTTTGGATATTCGGATCAAATTTAGAATATGCTGCTTTTGAATCATGCCATGTGATGATCTTGGAGCCTTGTGACTTGTACAGCTGCTGCTTTTTGATCTTGACCATCTATGATGTTGTGGGGATCATGTTTTTGCATCTCAGACGTTGATTTGGTCCAAGATGCCAGTTGAAAAGAGAACCCGTGATTGGATGTTGAGGGAGAGGAGACAAGAGTACACAAAGGTCATTTTCTGGGCATGTGGGATGGTTGGGTGTGGGGTTGGGAGCAAAACCCCTAAGTTAATTAAGAAAAAAACTTTGTATTGAGGTTTAATTAGGCCAAGACCTAATTAGGGTTTATAGGATTTAGGTTCGTAGCAGATGGGGTTTTAATTTGTTTTAGGGTAAATTGTGACTGTTTCCCACCAAGTGTATCAATATTAAACCCTGATTAAAAAAATGGGATTAACATTAACAGATGGTTTGGGTAGTGGGTTTAATTGTGGGCTGGGTCAGGTAAAAAGGTGTTAGTTGGGATTGGGCGTGGGCTACAGCCGGGTTTAAGATGGGTATGGGTTTGGTTTTGCTCAACTTTGGTCCCTGGTTTTGCAAAAAGCTTGCATACAAAGACTTTGGCAGATTTTCTTCATTTCCTTCACATATATCTTAGAGCAATTTGCAAATTCAGTCCCTCAAAACTTGTTCAACTTGTATAAAGGACTTTAAATGTCATTTTCAACATTCTTCAAGGGCCATAATGGTACAATCTTGAAAGTTGGGGGCCAATCTTGTAATTTGTGAGATTTACAAGGATCAACAATGACAAGTCTTCAAAAGTTGATGGGCCATTCTTGACAAATCTTCAAAATTGGAGGACTAAACTTGGAAAATCATCATTCGAGTCCGGTTCATTGTGCGGCTTCGTTTCCCGTGTTTGTTTTTTATTGATTCTTGTGATCTTTTTGTCATTTCTTCAATACCCGTACCTAAAATACACAAACAACAAACACAAGCATATATTTGGCATTTTTAATTATATTTAATGCATTTTAAGCCCGTTTTGGACGATGATACTATGTATAAAAGCAGTCTCATCACTCCCCCATACTAAACCATTGTCGTGCCCTCACGCAATGCTAGAATAAACTATCGTAGCACCTCCAAAATTCATTTTTATTCACTTTATTGAACGATAAACTAGCTACACTACTACTATTCCTACTACTTGCGTTTTAGACAAAATTTATGATTTTCATCGCAAAATGGGACGTTTAGGTTCATAGAATAAGAACACGTGAATGCTTCGTTAGAAATAATTTCATCGTCCTCGATTTTCATCCCAATTCCATGCCAAGCGTGGAACGAGATCATTGTCATTATAAGTTAGTAATGCTAACACTACTCATATGCCCTAATCACGTACTTAACCTCCCATTATTCCTAAGTTGTATCTCTTATATTTTATTTTTTCTTGAATGTTTCACGAGGATACATTGTTTGACTTATTCGATAATAGAGATTTAGGTCTAAAAATAGAGTCCTAACGGTGTAACCAAGACCATCAAATCAATAACCCCTCCTAATAGACAACGATGTCAAAAAATTATGTCAACAAGAAGGATCGATAAACACGGTTTTATAACGGTTTTGAACATGAGACTTATAACCAAGACTTTTATATGCCCCCTAACGGAAGGGCCTTATTATCTTTGGTTTACCTCTATCTTTTATTCAACTTCACCATGAAGCTTTTATTATGACTTCGGTCTTGCCTTGCCTTTTATTATCCACCTCATCGGTGCTTTTATTAGCCAAAGACTATATCCTCACGCAAAGGCGAATTTTGGATCTCTAAAGCTTCGAAGATTAAGGCTTGATTCACTTTCAATTTTGCATAGATTTTTCGGCCTTGTGGGGCTTCAAATTGTTTGCATGATTTAGGTGAGCACTTGAAATCCTATTATTGGGTGAAGCTTTCGATTATTCGGGTGCCAATACTTCAAAACCGTGACACTGGCGATACCATAATGTCTTCCCAATTTAATTACACGGAAGCTACTAGAAAAGACTAGAAACCCAACAATCCCAACTAAACCGCTAAGTCAATATTTATTAAGAAAAAAATATTTACATGCGAAGGGAGAATAAGCAAACAACGAGAACACGTGAGTTTTTGAAAGAATACGAGTACTCTACGTTTAGCATAGTAACTTATAATTAACCCTATCATTTCTCGTCCTCATTTCAGAGGCTTAGCCTAATGTGAAGTTAAGGAACCAAAGCTAAGTGCTCAACATGCACGGTCGAGTCAAAAATTACTCTTATTCTCGCCATCGGAAAATCTACATTCGTGTCTTCAAACACTTATAAAACATGAGAAATGTTTTTAAAAATTTGGCCATTTTTAGCCTTATTTTGCAAAAAAACGATAAACAAAAAGATAAACTTTGGAAAGCGTGAAGGTATGGCATGGAAAGTATCTATTCACCCCCCCATACTAAAGTTAAACATTGTCCTCAATCTTTCGAGTCTAGGGGTGAAAACTCCCCCATACTAGAGACGTAGTCGAATGCCTAGTCTAGCATGGAAAGGGTGTAACCAATAAATTAATAGCCGTTTATGAAGTGTGCTATAAACCTAAGGTTAGAACATCAAAACTATATATCATGGATATTGAGAAAGTCTTCAAAGCAAACGATCGAGTGCTCCCATAAAACAAACACGAGAGGCTCCAATAGTGAAGATCATGATCATCTAAAGTCCACAATTCACAAACAACCATGGAACAAAGGTTGGAAGGGCACAAATCCTCTCACATTAAACTAATTAGAAAGCAATAATATGTATATGGATAAGCATGGGAATCCCACACGAGGCACCTTGTTTTTGATAACCGAGTAAAAAGCTCGACTCGAATCCCCCATAAATGTGATCATTTAGGGATTATCTTGTTATGGTCAATTTTGGTGGGGCTTACATGATAAACAAGGCCCAAAAACAACCGGTATTAAGGACTAAGTCCTTTGATGGTGCAAAATACTGGGATCGAAGATGGCGTTCTCGTTTTCATTGAAAAAACAAATCAACGCCACTTCATCATGTGTCAACACAAACCCAAAGGGTTTCAAGAAAATAGATGAGAAGAAACTGAAGGGTGGGATAATGGGTAAGTCACAAAAACCATGAGCTACTCGAGGTAGACTCGCACCAATCAAATAGAAAGATTTTCCATTTATTGGATCGGTGGAAGACCAAGATTTCCCTTTATAAGCAATTCCGGGATCAAATATCTCGTCCTCGGTGGAGAAAGGGGAGGGAACATAAGGGGCTTCCCCCACGCTAGGTCCACACAAAGCATCGTCAAAAAGAGAAGACGAGCTTGTTGTACTCAAAATACGAGGTGATGACGGAGTTAGCATTGTAGAAAAATATTTTAAATCCAATTTAAAATCTTTTCCTTTTTCATCTTTTAAACTCTCCTTATGAAAACCCGACTTAATTATGTCAAAAATATTTGGTGTTTCTAAAGCAATGTTAGTCACACTAAAAATTCTCACATTTGAAAACCGTTTTGGTTTAGGTGGTGGTAAGTTCTCAAAACGTTTGTCAACAAAGAAAACTTCCCCATCGGGATCAACATATTCATCATCCAAAGAATCATTCGTGATTGGAAACGTAGGCTTAACACTCTTAACCTCCACCGGCGGAGTGGACGGAAAATCGTTTTTATCATCAACTCCTAAAACTCTTTTTGAAATCCTTTTGAAAATGTTTTTGATGGGATTAACATTGTTCAAAGACGTGATAGAATACACATGAGAAAGTGTGGAGTTTCGAGTTGCATTTATGACGAGTTCTTCCTCATTGAAACGAAGAGTGATTTTCCTAGCATGCACATCGATAAGTGCTCTCGAGGTATCCAAAAATGATCGACCTAAAATTAGAGGAACTTTAGGATCGATGGGAATGTCAACAACGATAAAGTCTACGGGATAGTAGAACTTTCCAACTTTCACGAAGACGTCCTCGGCTACTCCACAAGCTAGAATCGTAGAATGATCGGCCATCTCGATTGAAATTCTTGAAGGAGTGAGATTAGGAAGATTGAGCGACTTAAAAATCTCAAGAGGCATCAAATTTATACTAGCACCAAGATCGGCCAAGGCGTAGCATTCCTCCATATCTTGTATTGCACATGGGATTAAAAATTTACCGGTATCACTGACTTTTTGAGGTATGCGGCTAAGAAAAACCGAAGAACAACTAGACGACCTTTGCAATTTCTCTTTGTTATTCAACATGCTTTTAAAGTTTGCGGCAAATCGAGGCATCATGACCAAGGCGTCGGCAAAACTTATATTAAAATGCAAGCCACGAAACATTTTCATAAAAAGTTCAAATTGATAATTATTTCGTTCTTGTGCCTTTTTCTTGTTTCGTCTTGAAGGGTAAGGTAAGGGTGGTGTGGGTTGGGGCATAGGCAAAGGCCTTGAAATCTTGGGTTCCACTATTGGTATTGGTTCAACCGTAGGTGTGGTTTGAGCGGTACTTTGTGGGCTTGGAATTTGCTCCTTTTAGACCACCACCTCGGGTTCTTTCTCTTTTTCCTTCTCCATAGAAGTACTTGGACGAGAAATGGGTTCTTTGAAAGTTTTACCACTACGAGTAGTAATAACCTTCAATTCTCCTTTCGGGTTCACGATGGTATCACTAGGAAGACCACCTGAAGAATAAGATTTACACATGATAGCTTCAAACATTTTTCCCATTAGATCTTCAAACTTAGATTGCCTAGCATCCGCTTTTAACAATTCTTGCTTAATCTCATGTTGACCTTGCTCCATTTTTTGTTGATTTTGTTGGAAACGTTGAACATTTCCTTCCATTTTATTAGCATGAGTCTTAAGTTCATTAGCAAGTTCGTTTTTAAGCTCGTTTTTCAACTCGGATCTTAAGCTAACCATTTCACGTTGCATATTATCAAACTTAGCATCGTTTGCTTTAGCATAATTCAAAAATTCTCCTTGAAGATTTTTGGTGTGATCATTTTGAAAACCTTGAGTGGTAGTTTGAAAATCACGGTTTTGGTTTTGGTTTGAAATTTGCCCATTTCCATTTTGATAATTACCCTTGTTGTGGTTACGTTGATTTCCTTGATAAGCACCACTTTGATTGTTGTTTCGATAGTTGTTAGTATTTTGATTTTGTGGAGCTTGATTTTGGCGGGAACCTTGATCGTTTTGTTTATAAGTTCCAGTGGCTACATAAGCATTCGAAGTGTTACCATCCGCGGTAATGCACTCGGAAAAATCATGAGCTCCACCACACGAAATACAACTCTTGGCAACCGCCTTAACCGATGCGGAATTCAAAGCATCTTGTGCTTTCCAATGAGTCATAAGAGTCGAAAACCTATCGAAAAACCGATTCTCCTCATTTGCTTCATCTTGCAAGGCATTAATGCTACGAGACGATGACGAACCCAAATTGGCAACACTCGGTGTGTTACGAGGGCTATTAATAAGTGTGAAAACACTTATCCTTATACCACTTATTTCCAATAATAACAAGACCAAAACGTGTGATTTATGTCGTAAAAGTCGGAATTATGCGTGGTTTGTGTTTTTATTGTGTTTTAGGACCAAAAGATGAAAAAGGAAGAAAACACGGGCTTTCACGGGCTTTTATCGAAGAAAACGGGAAAAGACGAAGTCAAAAGATCAAGAGTGCTTAAAGAACGGATGTCCAAGACCTATTCTGAAGATTTATCGAAGAACAAGTCTAAAGACGGAAGTTTAATGAAGTCAAAGAACTTAAGTCTAATAAAAGAAGAAAATTAAAAGACAAGTTCAAATCCCGAGACTACAAAGACGAAGAATTAAAGTGGAGTCGAGAAGAAAAAGAAAGAAGAAAGCACCACACATGCCTCCCACTTCCCTATGAATACCCTCCTAATCACATTAGGAGGGAGTTAGCTAGTTTTTATTTTTCAAGTTTTCTTTCTAGTTTTTAGAGAGAGAAAGTCTTAAACTTTCTCTTACTAGATTTCATTCTCTCTTTTAATCTTTGAAGATTAAACATCTTGTATTGCTTATTTTTCATTAATCAAGTTCCATTTTTAAGCTTTTAAATCCTTATTCTCATTCTACACTTCTTGATTTATCCTACCCTTGATCCGAATTGCATACTTCATGCGTGTGATTTTATGATTTCGTGATTAAAGGATTGTTCTTCTTGATTTACACATAAGTTCTTACACGTTTAGGCCATAAGCTCATAATGCTTATTGGCTTATTCGAGTTCTAGCTTATTGATGTTCGGATTTCTTCAAGGTTTTTAGTAGTTTTAAGTGCATTTCATAAAGTTCTTGATTTTAAGCTTTGAAAAGTCATCAAATTTACGCTTTTTGAATTGTTTGAAATTCGTTTAGAGTAGCTTATTGCATTTGCTTATTTAGATTCACTCTTGCCACCAATTTCGGAAACAGTTACCTTCCATCGCAATCCTAGGGTTTTGGTACACATTCCGACGGCTTATACACTTTTCGATAGGTTTTGGTATTTGATCGCAATAACCCAATAGGGTTCTACTTTGCGATCGGTTGGTAATTACCCCTTATTCCGATCTGGGTTGCGATCGCTTATTGCGATCGCATATTCCGACGGGATCAAGGTCTTGGTTAAGACGAAGTGCTGCCCATTTTTCGATAGAGTTATTGCGATTGATGCACATTGCGATAGTAAGCTTTCCGATAGATACTCATTACGATAGACCTTGCATAGTTGTATTCCGATGGGTATTGATCTTAATTATTCCGATAGGGATTTTGATAATTATTCTGATAGATGCTATTTTGGTGATTCCGATGGACATGAATTGTTTTATTTCGATTGATTAAGTTTTTAAGTTTTTAAGTTTTTCAAAGCTTTAAGTTTCAAGTACTTTCTTGTTTAAACTTTAACTTTAATTTTGTCCAAGTTTCAAATTTACTCAACGACATTTTAATTACTTGCTAATAGTTTAAAATTAGATTAACAAACCAAACCATTCTCTTGATTCACCAAAAGTTGATTGAGTCACACTTAAGACCGGTTTTCAATTCGAAAAGACTTGGGACTACAAAAATATTTTATACGAGGCCTAAAAACCAAGTATTAAATGGCGCCGCTGCCGGCTCTTTTCGTTACGATAAACGGTTTTTAGTGAGAGACGCATTGAATTTTGGGATCCGTTCTTTGAACGTTATTTTCCTCGCTTCAAAAATTTTCAAAAATCCATAAAAAATATAAAACTCTTCAAAATACAAAAACATTAAAAAATCATTAAAAAGCAATTCTTTTCAAAAGGTTTTGCACCAAAAAGATTATATAGATATTTTCTGTGTATATTTTTCTTTTGCAGGTGTATGCGTACTAGATCTTCCAACTATTCTGAGCCCGAGACTCTTGAAGATTAGATATGGCTGGTGTTAACAACAACAACAATCACCCACCTCAACACAATTTGAATAACAACAACAACAACAACAATGTCCTCTTACCTGATTTACGCATAATGGAGGAATTGTGCCAACCCACCATGAACGGACGCGGAGGCCCGATTGCGCCAATGCACGTCACGGCTCAGGAGTTTTCGTTGAAGCATCATATGATACAACAAGTGCAAACGAACCCGTTTCGTGGAATTCCGGATGACGATGCTAACAAACACCTCGACAAATTCATTACCATGACCCAAAGCATGAAGTGCTCCGGTGTTTCTATGGATGACCTTCGCCTCCAACTTTTTCCACACTCGCTTTCTCACCATGCCGAAAAATGGTTTGACCGTCTTCCTAAGAATTCTATTCATACGTGGAATGACATGACTCAACGTTTTTTATCGCGCTACTTACCCCCATCCATGGTCACTAGCCTTCGTAACCAAATCAGTGGATTTATGCAAGAGAATGATGAATCGCTTTTCGATGCTTGGGAACGCTACAATGATTTGATCGACCGCTGTCCTAATCACAATATGCTCCCCGTCACTCTCATTGACACCTTTTACAATGGTCTCACTTTTCGTGATCGTGACACGATCAATGCCGCCGCCGGTGGTACTTTTATGAAAAGGAGACCGGAGGAGTGTCGAGAGTTGATTGAAAACATGACTACTCACCACAAGAATTGGGATTCTTCCGCATCCTCAAGATCTAATCAGAGAGTCAATGTTTCATCTACTTCTTCCACCACCAACTCGTCTGTTTTGGAACGTGTTATTCTTGATATTAACAAAAGTCTCCAAATTTTGACTTCTAACCAAACTCAACAAGCTAAAGCCGTTGCTATTTCTTGTGACACATGTGGTGGTTCTCATTCCTACAATGAGTGTCCTTCTACTCACGGAAATTATTCTGAAGACGTTAACGCAGCATATGGTACGTATCCCACGGGAGGCTATCAAGCTCGCCCTCAAGGAGACCGTAACTTGCTAAGTTATCGCTCCAACAATTATCTTGCTCCTCCCGGTTTCCCTCCTGCAAACCAATCCCAACCTCGTGCAAATAATCAATATCAATCCCAAAGAAACCCATACCCAACTCAAGGAAATTCTCAAGCTTACCAGGCTCCACCTCTCAATCAACCGATGGCAGTGAATCCAGATGTCGAGACATTTATGAAGACTAATCGGGAGTTGGTGACGAATCTTCAGAGTCAAGTCCGCAACTTGAAGGGAGAAATGGCAAAACAAGGGAACTATATTCGAGCCGAGTTAAGGAATGATATGGCCAAACACAGTGATGCAATTAATGCAAACATGCAAAACTCTTTTAACAATCAAGCTCTTCACCTTCGTGATATGATTGGTTCGCTCATCCAAAGTAATCAACCCTCTGCTTCGGGTACTCTTCCAAGTAACACCGTTGCGAATCCAAGAGGGGAGATGAAAGCAATCACCACTCGTAGTGGAAAAGGTTATATGGAACCCGAGCTTCCTACACCTCCACCCGTGATTGTGAACAAGGAAAAAGAGCAACTTTCCTCACCCCCTTCACCTTCTATCCCCATTTCCCCACCACCCGTGGTTGTGAGTGATCCTATTCCCTTAAAGCCTTCTTCTTCATCCAATATACCTTATCCTTCAAGGTTGAGGAAAGAGAAGCAAAAGAGCAAGGATGATATTCAGGTTTCAAACTTTCTAAAAATGTTTAAACAATTGAATTTTAACATCTCCTTTGCCGAGGCTCTCGCTCACATGCCCAAATACGCTAAGATGTTTAAAGATCTTCTAAGTGATAAGGAAAAGCTTTTTGACATCGCTCAGACCCAACTTAATGAGAACTGCTCCGCAGTGCTCTTAAGGAAATTGCCCACCAAACTTGGTGATCCGGATCGCTTCTTGATTCCTTGCAACTTCCCGGGAGTAGAGAATTGCATGGCCCTAGCCGATCTAGGTGCCAGTATAAACTTAATGCCATTAAGTGTTTGGAAGCAATTATCTCTCCCCGAGCTAGTCCCCACCAAAATGACTTTGGAATTAGCCAACCGTAAAGTTGCTTATCCAGTGGGGATAGCCGAAGATGTCTTTGTTGGCGTTGACAAATTCACCTTCCCGGCGGATTTTGTCGTCGTTGACTACGAGATGGATCCCCGTGTTCCATTAATCGTTGGACGTCCATTCCTGAGGACCGATCGCACTCTCATCGATGTAGCCGCGGGCGAAATAATCATGAGAGTTGGTGACGATCAAATTGTCTTCAACATGGGTAAGATTTCTAAGCAACCTTATTCATATGAGAGTGTTAATGCTATTGATGCTCTCGATGAGGCTTGTGAAGAACATTTTCATGATGCTTGCAAAAGTACTCTTTCTTCTCTACCCAATGTTGAGACCGTTGCCTCAATTGCTCCAGCATTGACTCCTTTTGGAGAAAGTGACTTGGATGATTTCGAAGCTAGCTTGGGTCCTCTCAATATTAAGTATGATAATTTGTCCACCAATTGGGATGAGGACATTCGTACTATTGAGAGACTTCTCAATGAGGACCCACTTTCCCCTATTGCTCCTAAAGAGGTGACCAATGATGATCCATCGTTAGTTTCACCATCTACTAAGGATCCTCCTACTCTCGAGCTTAAGGACCTACCGCCTCATCTTGAGTACGTTTTCCTAGAAGACAACGAGAAGTTACCGGTCATCATCGCAAAGTATCTGAAAGAAGACGAAAAAGCCCGACTTGTCGCTGTGTTGAAGAAGCATAAAAGAGCTATCGCTTGGAAAATCTCCGACATCCGTGGAATTGATCCTCACTTCTGCACACATAAAATTCTCATGGAGGACGACTTTAAGCCCTCAATTCAAAGTCAACGAAGGGTGAATCCTAAAATCCATGAAGTCATCAAAAAAGAGGTTATCAAACTTCTTGATGCGGGTATGATTTACCCTATTTCAGATTCACCATGGGTTAGTCCAGTCCATTGTGTGCCTAAGAAAGGCGGTATCACCGTTGTGCCCAATGCAAACAACGAGTTGATTCCTACCCGTCTCGTTACTGGGTGGAGAGTTTGTATAGACTACTGCAAACTCAATGAGGCCACGAGAAAGGATCATTTCCCTCTACCTTTAATGGACCAAATGCTTTAACGTTTAGCGGGTAATGAATATTACTGCTTTCTTGATGGTTTCTCGGGTTATTTTCAAATACCCATCGATCCCCAGGATCAAGAGAAGACAACATTCACTTGTCCCTACGGCACATTTGCTTATAAAAGAATGCCATTTGGCTTATGCAATGCCCCCGGGACTTTCCAAAGGTGCATGTTGGCTATCTTCCATGACATGGTTGAGCAAACCATGGAAGTCTTCATGGATGATTTCTCGGTCTTCGGGGATTCCTTCTCTTCTTGCCTTGCCAATTTGGAACGTATGCTTAAGCGGTGCGAAGACACTCGCCTTGTTCTGAATTAGGAAAAATGCCATTTGATGGTAAAAGAAGGCATTGTGCTAGGACACAAAATCTCTAAAGCCGGTCTTGAAGTCGACCGTGCTAAAGTTGATGTCATAGCCAAATTACCTCCACCTTCAACCGTGAAGGGTGTGAGAAGTTTTCTGGGTCATGTAGGCTTCTATCGTCGATTCATTCAGGATTTCTCTAAAATCGCTCGCCCGATGACCCACCTCTTGGAAAAAGATACTCCTTTTATCTTTTCTAAAGAGTGTCTCGAAGCCTTCAATCTTCTCAAGGATAAGCTAACTAAGGCACCGGTCTTGGTTACCCCTAATTGGGAGCTGCCTTTTGAATTGATGTGCGATGCTAGCGACTTTGCTATTGGTGCGGTTTTGGGCCAACGAGTGAATAAACACTTCCAACCAATCCACTATGCTAGCAAAACAATGACGGGGGCTCAATTGCATTATACGACAACCGAAAAAGAGCTTTTAGCTGTTGTCTATGCTTTTTAGAAATTTCGCCCCTATCTTGTTTTATCCCCCACCATCGTATACACGGACCATTCCGCGTTGAAGTACTTGATGACTAAGAATGATTCTAAGCCAAGACTTCTGATAAGTGTGAAAACACTCATCCTTTTACCACTTAAATCGGGCTAAAACAAGACCAAAACACGTATTTAATATCATTTGTTTGGAATTATGCGTGGTTTTTGTGTTTATTGTGTTTTCAGAGTCAACCGGATGAATAATGAAGAAAACATGGGATTACACGGGTTTTATCGAGGAAAAAGACTCAAGACGAAGTCTATTGTCCAAGAGATGCAGAAGATTTGAAGTCATTGTGCCTATTTGAAGATTTATCGAAGAATAGAGCCAAAGATGGAAGATTCATATATGTCGAAGAACTCGAGTCTATAAAACAAATGATTATAAGACAAGTTGGAATAATTCACCGACACTTCTCAAATCCAAGTCGGCAACGTTTATTTAAAAGACGCATGAAGACTTAAGAAGAAAGAAGAAAAAGAAGCCCAAATCAAAGCCCAATAAAAAGCCCATCACCACCATGTACACGCCTATATAAAGGCCCCTACTTCACAAAAATTGACACTTAGTTTTAGGTAGTTTCTAGTTTTAGAGAGAGAAAGTTCTAAACTTTCTCTCACTAGATTTCATCTCTTTTCTCTTTCAAATTCAAACTTTATTATCTTTAATTAATCAAGTTCCATTTTTAAGCTTTTATCTCTTAATCTCATTCTACTTTTCTTTGATTTAAGATTGATTTTGGTGTGATTATCATGTGATCCGTGTTGTTCTAATTGATTTCATGCTAAAAATTTAATCTTTTGATCATTTTATAAGTTTTCGTTTGATTAAGCTTTAAGACTTTTGTGCTTATTGGCTTACTTTTATGATTAGCTTATTTTTATCATTAAAAAGTTTTATTAAAAAGTTTAAGTTTTTATTGTTTGATCTAAAAAGTTGCTTGATTTCGAGTTAGATAAGTTGATAAAAGTGCTTATTTGATTCGGTTACATATTTGGATTGATAAGTTTTGGGTATTAGCTTATTACTTTAGTTCATTACCTAGCTTTTCCCCATTTCCTTGATTTTAGGGAAGGTTGTTGCTTCCTTTTTCCGATTGGCCCCTTTTTCCGAGCGTCACTCCCCACATTCCGATTGAGCCCAATCGGAAGAGGGCTTTGCTTTCCGATTGGCACCCCACAAACATTCCGATCTGGACTAGATCGTATTCCGACGGCAAGAAATTTGTATATTCCGATTGGGATTGTTCCCATATTCCGATTAATAGTCTTTGTTCATTTTTCCGATTGGTTGTCGTATCCTGTATTCCGACGGTATCACCTTGCTATATTCCGATTGGTTTAATCTCGCTGCATTCCGATTGATTTCTTCTTTGAGCATATTCCGATTGACTATTGTCCCTATATTCCGATTGAGTTGCTCCTCCCACTTTCCAATCCGCCGATCGGAATATATTCCGATCGGGAGCTCTTGTTGGCTTGTTTTGGTTCCTTTCGATATAACTTTCTTATAGTACTTTTTATTTTTCTAAAATTTTTCCAAGTGTTAGTTTTATTTACAGAGTTAGTATTTTTCCATTGTCACCTTTAAGTTTTATGCATTTATTTTTACTCGTAATTCAAATTAATCTTTTAACTTCCATTTTACTCAACGACACTTTAATTACTTGTCATTAGTTTAAAATAGATAAACAAACCAACCACTTTTTATTAACCAAGAACAAATCATTCCACTTTAAACTGAGATCAATTCGAGAGGATATCGAGAGTAAATTGAACCTAGCAAAACAAGTGTATCAAATGGCGCCGCTGCCGGCTCCTCTCGTTAAGATCAAAAGTTTTTTGTGAGAATTTGGATTTTGGGATCCGTTCCCCGTGAACGTTACTTTTTCAAAAATTTTCAAAAATCCTAAAAAATAAAATAAAACAATAAAAACCAAAAATATTTTTGCTTTGCTTTTCTTTGTTCGTTCTTTTGCAGGTGTATGCGCACTCGATCCACGTCTTATCAAGAGCCCGAGCCTCTCGATAACTTAGACATGGCTGGTGTACAAAACAACAATAACATACCACCTCCGAACAACAATAATAACAACAACAATCCGCCTTTCAACAACATGAATAACAACAACAATGAGCATCTTCCGGATAATCGCCCGATGATTGAATTGCTGCAAGCTCATGTTGATGGAAACACGGATCCAATTGTTATACCACCAATTGCCGCCAACAATTTCGAGCTCAAATCAGGCTTTATCCAGATGGTCTCAGCTCAACCGTTCTTGGGACGCACCATTGATGATCCACACGACCACATCAAGAGATTTCTACAACTCACCAACACGGTCAAGTTCAATGGCGTTCCACAAGAAGTGATAAGGTTACAACTTTTTCCCTTTTCTTTAGAGGGACAAGCCCGGCATTGGCTTGCTAAGGAACCGCCACAGAGTATTCTCTCATGGACGGATTTGGAAACAAAGTTTATCAACTACTTTTTTCCACCCTCTCGTACTACCGCTTTGCGGAATGAGATTATAAACTTTGAACAAAAGTACGATGAGTCATTCAGTGAATCTTGGGATCGTTTTAAAGATCTTTTGAGAAAATGCCCATAATAAGTGTGTAAACACTTATCCTTTTGCCACTAAAATCATGGAAAAACAAGACCAAATCATGTATTTATTATTATAAATGTCGGAATTACGCGTGGTTTTGTGTTTTGTGTGATAAATAGGTACAAATGATCAAAAGAAGATAAAACACGGGATTTCACGGTCAATTGTCAAAGAAAAGTCAAGATAGAGACGAAGACAAAGATCAAAAGTCCAAAAGTGTGCAACAATCACGGAAACCGATGAAAACCGACACGAGAATAAAGAAAAGATTTTTGAAGCCAAAATCAAGCTTAACTTTAGCGGATTTAATCACTTGTCGAGTTTACAAGCAAAGTGGGTCCCACACTTAGAAATTGGGCCTAAAAAGCCCAATTTCCATTTCTCTTTATTAAACGGATGAAAGTATTTAAACTTGGGCCTAGACTATATGAGACGGATGATTTATTGGGCCACTAGCCCAAGTGAATTTCCTAAGCAATATGGGACGGAATGAGATGGTCAAATGTTGAATGTCAAAGTCAAACTCATTTCTTTTCACTTCACGTTTTTTTTACAAACAACATACACTCTTCCCTCACACCATAATTACCCTGCACCCCCATACACCCGATCCCCACCTCTCTTGTTTTTACTGTTGACAGTCAAACCCACACACAATTTAAAACGTACCTACCTACACGTGTGACACATTTACCCATTCCCTAATAAAGCCCACTCTTTTTAATAAAAACCATTTATATTACCCACGATTTTTTTTAACCCACACACACACATACTAAATGAATGTCGATAAAACCAATGGTTTCACTGTCAAACTCATCTTCCCCACTTTACCCCAAAACCTAAAAACCAGTAATATCCTCTAATCACCTAAACCCTAATCCAGTAAAAAGTTTAATTGGGGGTTTTAATCCCACGTGCCTTGCACGAGAGGGGGAATTAATTCCCATCTTTTTCGGAAGCAAGAAGATGGAGAGGAGATTAAAACGTGGCATCATATGATTGGGAGTAACAGCTCATCTTCACCAATCCTCCAATGAAAAGAGGACATCTCAGCAACCAACAAGCACAAACCCACTCCACGTTGGCAATCCGTGCCTCATGAGCCATTATCCACCGTTGGATGAAGAATGAAGAAAGAGAGGAAAGATAAATGGTCAGGATTTCACTCCGTAGCCTCCAAGGAATACTAGAAGATTCGAGGGTTCCCTATAAATACCCTCTCCTCATGTAATGTTTGATATGCTTTTTCTTTATTTTCGTTTTTAGAAAATAGTTTAATTAGGGTTTTGTAATCTCTTTTTCAAGTATTGTAATTTCAATTTTAATTAATGAAAAGGTCTGTTTAATTTCTATCTCTCTCTCGTTTTAATTTCCGTCACTGTTTATTTTAATCTGTTTAAAATTTTAATTATTGTTCTCGGTTGATAATAAATAAAAAAAAAAAAAAATAAAAAAAAAAATAAATAAAATAAAGAGAAGTAAAATTAAATCTCCCTACTGGAGGTTTATAAAAAAATAGATTCGGTTCACTTGATTGGTTCGAGGTTCGATTCAGTTTTGGGGTTTGATTTGGTTCAAATTCGATTCGGTTAAGAGATTTGAAGTTGTTGATCTGTTGACGTTTAGTTGCGTTTCGGTTTTAGCTCGCTCAGCGCGACGCTACATCTCAGCGGTTTCGTCAAAAGGTTCATGTTCCTTAATTAGCTTTAGTTTATTTAGGATTAGTTTTGATAAATCTGTTTGGCTTTAGGATTGATTAGTTCGACTGTTTGGATCTGCATCTGCTAGGTTAAGTTTTGAGTAGTTTATTTGAAGTTCGAATCTGCTTATTTGGGTTAAAGATTAGTATTGATTTTCTGCTTATTTTGAAATGTGCTTATGGTTTGTTTTTGAGTAGCTTATTTAAGGGTGTTTGGGTCTAGATATCAGTTTGAGTAGTTGAATAGCTTATTCAATATTCAGTTTTCGTAGTAGTGGCTTATTTATCAGTTTTTTAGCTTATCTAATTTCTGCTTATGTTAGCTTGCTTTTTTTTGCTTAGTCAGTTTTCATATTGATATTGTTTATTCGTATTCTGCTTATATTGGTTGTGAGTACTAGCTTATTTGGTTATTTGGTTTTTGCTTATTGAGTTGCTGCTTATTTTTGCTTGCCTGATTTGTTTGCTGTTACAACCTCAGACCCAATTGGTCTGAGGGGTTCATCTGTCCAAAATAGCAGTTCCAAAAAAAGGTTATAAGGTTTAAAAAAAAATTTAATTAGCAAATTCGTCCCTCTCCTGGACTCGAACTCGCGACCACACGCATAACCACCAAACGTGTTATCCAACTGAGCTGGATAGCTTTTTGATTATTAGTTTGCTTCAAGTTTTAAATATAGTATCATTAGTTCTGCCAGCTTTTAATAAAGTTTTATAATAGTTTAGTTTTATTTTAATCTAAATTAATAGTAGTTAATAAGTTTACCTTTAATTTTCAGTTTTCAAAAAAAAAAAAATAAAAAATAAAAAGATTAAAAAATATATTTTATTTAATTTGTTTTTCTTTAAAATTAGTTTTTTTTTAATTCAAAATTAATATAGGTTTTATTTTAGTATAAAATAGTTTAATTAAGTATTTAGTTTAAAAAGTTTTAAATAGATTATTTTTAAAGTAAAAGTTATTTTTATAGATTTATTTTTACAATTTTTAGATAGATTAATTTCAAATAGCTTTTAATAGATTTATTTGCAATTTAATAGTTTAAAAATAGATAATTAATTTAGTTTTCATTTAAATTAGTTTTAAATTAGTTTAAAAAAAATACCCAAAAAGAGATTGTACCAAAAACGAATTAAGTTGAAACGTAAAAACGGAAATCAAATTCGAGTCGAATCGAGGAAAAACGAACATTAATTTAAAAAGGATTAAAACTCCGAGTTTCAAATTGGCGCCTCTGCCGCTTCGCTCGTACGATTGACGATTTTTCGTGAAGACGTTTGGATTTTGGGATCCGTTCTTCTTGAACGTTAATTTTCTTGCACAAAAAAATCAAAAACACAAAAAAATCAAAAACATAAAATTACAAAAAAATTAAAAAAAAAAAAAACCACAAAGCAATTTCTTACCTAAGAATTGCAACAAAAAAATCAAAAAAAAAAGCAAAAACGTAATACGTTTTCCTAAACGTATTACACCAAAAATATTACGTATTAGTGTTAATTTTTCGATTCGATTTCTTTCGATTTTTCTTGTGAATATATATTTTTCTAAAAAATACAAAAAGATTTTTTTCTTTTACTATATTATATTACGTAGCACAATAAATTACCTACTTATCAAATAAGGCCTTAGTTGGGATTTCATCACCTAACTATTGTATTCGAATCCATAACAAGAAAAAGGGCAAAATAGATAAATACTAGTAAGACGTTTGAACTCGACATATACAAACTATAAGGTGGGTATAAGGCGACGCGCTATAAAAGGCCGTCTAAGGAAAAAGGTTTTTAAGTGCTTTGTGCCACCTCGTTTCCCCGCTCGCTTGTGCGTATATTGAGAGGGACGACCGATTATTGGTTTGCCAACTCAAGTAGTATTTTACGTATATATTTTTGTAGATTTTTCTTATTGCTCCTCGAGAGGGAAAATCCTTTTCCTCTCAAAGTCGACCGAGGTCACCTACCTCATTCCAAAGTTTTAATTGTATGCGCACTCGCGCGCATACATACATACCGAGTGGTGTACCAAACTCTTCCGATTCTTCCAAAAAGAAGAAGAAGAAGAAAAACAAAAAGACCGTCATTAAAGCCGATCCCGAGAATCGAGCTTTCGACAATACGATGGCAACGGATAATCGACCAATGATTGAGATTCTACAATCTCACGTTGAAGGAAACGATGACGCGATTGTGGTGCCGAATATTGGAGCTAATCATTTCGAACTTAAATCGGGTTTTATTCAAATGGTTTCCGCTACACCATTTTTAGGCCGAACTAATGATGACCCACACGCTCATATCAAATGTTTCATCCAATTAGCTAATACCGTCAAATACAATGGGGTGCCCCAAGAGGCCGTTCGCCTCCAACTTTTTCCTTTTTCCCTCGAGGGACAAGCCCGGATTTGGCTTGATAAGGAACCACCCCAAAGTATTACCACATGGATAGACTTAGAAACCAAGTTCATTAACTACTTTTTCCCACCATCACGGACCACTTCCTTAAGGAATGAAATAATCAATTTTGAGCAAAAATATGGGGAAACGTTTAGTGAGGCTTGGGATCGTTTTAAGGATCTTTTGAGAAAATGTCCACAACACGGTTTTACTAAAGTTCATCAAATCAACACGTTTTATAATGGTTTAACTCTAAACGACCAAGACTCACTTAATAGTGCCGCGGGGGGCAATATTCTTGTGAAAACAATGAACGAGGCTTGGGCCATTATTGAGAACAAGGCTAAAGTACAAACCAAAAGTGTTAGGGCTAATATGGCAAGTGCTAGTACGAGTAATAGTGAGGTGAATGATCAAATTAAGGAGCTTACTTCAATTGTGAAAACCCTTGCTCTAAGAACCGACGCCCTCACTACACATGTTCATGCCGTGAAAGAAAAAAGTGAGACGTGTGAGACTTGTGGTGGACCACATTCATACTTTAATTGTGATAAGGTTTACAATGATCAACAAGAAGTTTACGCTTATAATAACAATGAACTTGATCGGATTCAATTCAAACCAAATGTTGATGTTAACCATTTGTCTTACAAGTCTAATAACTATTTGGCTCCCCCGGGTTTTGTAGCACCACAAAGACCACCCCCACCCGCCCAAAATAGGAACCAAGCTCCTCAACGGGGTAATTTTCAAGGAAGTTCTAATCAACGGGGTTTTAATCAAAATCAAGGGAATTTTCAAGGGCAAAACCAAGGGTTGAATAATCAAGGATATAATAACCAAAGTTTTCAAAATCAAGGATTTAATCAAGGTTCTAATCAATACCAAAACCAAGGTTTTAATAATCAAGGTTATAATCAAATGAACATGCATAATCCTCAAATGGACTTGGTTCTTCAAAAATTATCCGACCATGAACGAATGATGAGAGAGATGCAAGAGCATACTCGACTAATGCAAGAATCGAATGATAAGAAGTTTTTGACTATGATTCAAACCTTTCGTCCCCAAGGTGCCCTTCCCTCGAACACCGTGACCAATCCTAGGGCTAATGTTAATGCTATCACTACTAGGAGCGGTAAGACTACCGTAGAACCTTCCCCACCTAAACAAGGACCCGAGATTCCTTCTTCTTCGACACAACCTCCCTCTTCTTCCACTTGTGACATACCTCCCGTTATGCATTCGTCTACACCTTATGTTCCACCGATACCCAAATTTTATACCCCACCTTCGGTTCCAAAACCGGTTCCTTCACCTTCTATTTCTACTCCTCCTCCTCCTCCAAAGGATGTGAGTGAGCAATCCACTCCAAAGCCTTCATCTCAACCCAATATACCTTACCCCTCAAGGTTGCGGAAAGAGAAATTGAAGAATAAGGATGATATTCAAGTTTCGAACTTCTTAAAAATGTTCAAACAATTGAATTTTAATATCACCTTTGCCGAGGCGCTCGCTCACATGCCTAAGTACGCTAAGATGTTTAAGGATCTTTTAAGTGATAAGGAAAAGTTGCTTGATATTGCCAATACCCAATTGAATGAGAATTGTTCCGCGGTTCTTTTGAGAAAATTACCGGTTAAGTTAGGAGATCCCGGTCGATTCCTTATTCCTTGTAATTTTCCGGGTGTTGAGAATTGTATGGCCTTGGCGGATCTCGGAGCGAGTATCAATCTTATGCCATTGTCCGTGTGGAAACAATTATCTTTACCCGAGCTAGTCCCCACCCGTATGACATTAGAATTAGCTAACCGTACGGTTGCTTATCCGGTAGGGATAGCCGAGGATGTTTTCGTAGGAGTCGACAAATTCACTTTCCCCGCCGATTTCGTCGTCTTCGACTATGAAATGGATCCCCGTGTTCCCTTAATTGTGGGACGACCCTTCTTGAGAACCGGGCGTACATTAATCGATGTAGCCGCGGGTGAACTTATCATGAGGGTCGGGGATGACAAAATCGTCTTTAACATGGGTAAACTTTCCAAACTTCCCAATGAGCCCGAATCCGTGAATTTCATCGATGTGCTCGACGAAGCATGCGAAGAACATTTTCATGAGGCTTGTAAGAGCGGGATTTCTCCTTTACCTCATGTTGAGACTGTCGCTTCTATTGCTCCTTCATTGACTCCATTCGGAGAAAGTGATTTAGATGAGTTTGAAGCTAGTTTAGGTCCTCTCGAGATTAACTATGATAATTCTCCCACCAATTGGGATGAAGACATTCGTACTATTGAGAGACTTCTCAATGAGGACAATATCTCTCCACCCACTCCAAAAGAAGTTTCTAACAATGATCCTACTTTGACTACGCCTTCAATTGATAATCCGCCGGATTTAGAGCTTAAAGATTTACCGTCTCATCTAGAGTACGTTTTCTTAGAGGAGGATAATAAGTTACCCGTCATTATTGCTAAGGACTTAAAAGAAGATGAAAAATCCCGACTTATAGATGTGCTTAAGAATCATAAGAAAGCAATTGCTTGGAAAATCTCCGACATTCGCGGAATTGATCCTAATTTTTGTACTCATAAAATTCTCATGGAAGATGACTTTAAACCCGCGATCCAAAATCAAAGAAGGGTTAATCCAAAAATTCATGAAGTCATTAAGAAAGAAGTTATCAAACTTCTCGATGCCGGAATGATTTACCCTATCTCGGATTCGCCATGGGTTAGTCCCGTCCATTGTGTGCCTAAGAAAGGCGGAATCACCGTTGTTCCCAACGAAAACAACGAGTTGATTCCTACTCGACTTGTAACGGGTTGGCGAGTTTGCATTGATTATCGTAAGCTCAATGATGCCACTCGTAAGGATCATTTCCCTCTTCCTTTCATGGATCAAATGCTCGAGCGTTTAGCGGGTAATGATTTCTATTGTTTCTTAGATGGCTTTTCCGGATATTTTCAAATCCCTATCGATCCAAAAGACCAAGAGAAAACCACATTCACTTGTCCCTATGGAACATTTGCTTACAAAAGAATGCCTTTCGGCTTATGCAATGCTCCCGGGACTTTCCAACGGTGTATGATGGCGATATTCCATGACATGGTTGAAGAAACTATGGAAGTCTTTATGGACGATTTCTCGGTATATGGTGATTCTTTCTCTTCTTGCCTTGCTAATTTAGAACGTATGCTCCAACGATGTGAAGACACTCGTCTCGTTCTTAATTGGGAAAAATGCCATTTCATGGTAAAAGAAGGCATCGTCCTTGGTCATAAAATTTCCAAAGCCGGTATCGAAGTCGACCGTGCTAAAGTTGACGTCATTGCTAAGTTACCTCCACCTACCACCGTCAAAGGAGT
The DNA here is from genome assembly GCA_025667525.1 of Glebionis coronaria. Taxonomy (NCBI): domain Eukaryota; kingdom Viridiplantae; phylum Streptophyta; class Magnoliopsida; order Asterales; family Asteraceae; genus Glebionis; species Glebionis coronaria. The sequence continues at coordinate 490,277,026 of CM046875.1, forward strand.
TAGAAGTTTTTTAGGCCATGCGGGATTTTATCGACGTTTCATCCAAGATTTCTCGAAAATAGCTCGTCCAATGACTCATCTCTTAGAAAAGGATGCTCCTTTCATCTTCTCTCAAGAATGTCTCGACTCTTTCGAACTTCTTAAAGGTAAATTAACTAAGGCACCGGTCTTAGTCTCTCCAAATTGGGAGTTACCTTTCGAGCTCATGTGCGATGCTAGTGATTTCGCGGTAGGAGCGGTTTTAGGTCAACGAGTTAACAAACATTTCCAACCCATTCATTATGCTAGTAAGACAATGACGGGGGCTCAATTGCATTATACCACTACCGAAAAAGAGCTTTTAGCTGTAGTGTATGCTTTTGAGAAATTCCGCCCCTATCTTGTGCTTTCCACCACCATCGTTTACACCGACCATTCCGCCTTGAAATACTTGTTGACCAAGCAAGATGCTAAACCGAGACTCCTTCGTTGGGTTTTGCTCCTACAAGAATTTAAAATTGAAATTCGTGATAAAAAAGGAGCGGAAAACCTAGCCGCGGATCACCTTAGTAGACTTGAGGATCCGTATCAAGGGGAATCTCCAAATCAAGAGATTAATGAATCCTTTCCCCTTGAGACCTTAATGTCTATTAATTCCAATCTTGATGATACCCCATGGTTTGCCGACATTGCGAACTATTTGGCGGGTGGTGTTCTTATCGAAGGGTTATCGTCCCAACAAAAGAAAAAATTCTTCAAGGACGTCAAAACGTACTATTGGGACGACCCTTATCTTTTCAAGCAATGTGCGGACTTAATCATTCGTAGATGTGTCGATGGGCCGGCGGCTTTACAAATCCTTGAAGCTTGCCATAAAGGACCTACCGGTGGTCACTTTGGTCCTAATTACACCGCTAAAAAAGTTTTCGACTCCGGATTCTATTGGCCCTCCATTTATCATGATGCACATGAAATGGTTAAACATTGTGATGCTTGTCAAAGGCAAGGCAAGATCACACATAAAGATGAGATGCCTCAAAATTTCATCCAAGAATGTGAAATCTTTGACGTATGGGGCATCGACTTTATGGGGCCGTTTCCATCATCGAAGGGTAACAAGTACATCCTCGTAGCCGTTGACTACGTCTCAAAATGGGTTGAAGCAAAAGCTTTACCTACTAATGATGCGAGGGTGGTTGTTAACTTCTTGAAACAATTGTTTGCTCGATTCGGTGTGCCTCGTGCTATTATTAGTGATCGCGGGACTCATTTTTGCAATGATCAATTTGCACGAGTCATGGCTAAGTATGGTGTCAATCACCGACTTTCCACCGCGTATCATCCTCAAACTAATGGACAAGCCGAGGTTTCTAACCGTGGTCTTAAGAGAATCTTAGAGCGAACCGTGGGAGAGCATCGTGCCTCATGGGCCGATAAATTAGATGATGCTTTGTGGGCTTTCCGTACCGCTTATAAGACACCTATAGGTTGTACCCCTTATCGCCTTGTGTACGGAAAGGCGTGCCACCTCCCCATTGAGTTGGAGCATAAGGCTTATTGGGCCTTAAAATGGGCTAATTTTGACATAAACAAAGCCGGTGATCATAGGAAAATCCAACTCAATGAACTCAATGAACTTAGGAATGAGGCTTATGAGAATTCATTAATCTACAAGGAGAAAACTAAGCTCATTCATGATTCTAAGATTAAAAACCGAGAGTTCCATGTTGGTGATCAAGTTTTATTATTTAACTCTCGGTTGAAAATCTTTTCGGGTAAACTTAAGAGCCGTTGGTCCGGTCCATTCACCGTAGCCCAAGTCTTCCCTTATGGCACCATTGAGTTATCCCAACCAAATGGGCCCAACTTTAAGGTGAATGGCCAACGGGTTAAGTTGTACTATGGAGAGGACATCTCTCACGAGATGATTCCATCCCTCTCCACATTTCCCTTGAATTAATTCGGGAAATCGAGTCGAGCTAGAGACTCGTGATAAATAAATCAAGCATCGTATAACTAGGTTAGATTTTTACCTTTACCATCCTTTCCACCCTTTTTCACCTTCATCCATTGTCCACCAATAAGTGTAGGGGGGGGAGCCGAGTAGGTTGTTTGTGTGTGGTGATTGTGTGCAGGGACATATACTTTGATGATCCACTTTTGGTACTTTTGATGAGACCCGTGATCCCGTGTTCCCGTGTACCCGGTTCTATCAAAACTATTGTGATTCATACTTGTATATAAATAAAACAAATAAATGTAATCACTTTAGTTGTCCCTTCCTTAGCTCAATTTTAAACAACGTACTCAATGTCCTAAGTGTAGGGGAGTTTATTCGCCCACATGCTTAAACATTGAGGACAATGTTTATGTTAAGTGTAGGGGGGCCTTCTATCGAATTTTAGTGGCCTTTTCCATGAATTTGACCCCATTTAACCGGAAAATTTTAAAAAAATTTTCAACGTTTTTCAAATTTTTGATCTATTTTGGCCTAGTAGTATTTTTATTTATTTTCTTTCCTTTTATTATCGCATCATAATAATTTCCCTTTCAAGAATAAAGTTAAAATTAAAATAAAATAAATAAATAAAATGGTTTAACAAGTTTAGATGTCTTTGATATATTAGGCCCGTCGTGAATATTTTGACTCAACCCGAGTTTACTTATCTAAGTTTACTCTAGCTAGTATCCTTAACCATATGGACCTTAATTGGTTTATTAGGCTAAGCATCCACGAGTCTCATTCCTTGAGATTTTAAATTGTGGAGAATGAGAGATGATAGAGTTAATTATAAGTTCGGTATTCTTTCATTAACTTATGTGAGTTAGTTATGAGCTTTTTCTCCCATCACTTGTTAATAAATATATTTGCAATAAATAAGGTTGTACGATTTAAAAGGTTACTTAGCTTCTAGCACAAGATCGTTTAAAAGTTGCTCGGTATTAATTAGAGTTCATAGCCAAGGCATAACTTATTGAAACGGGACGCGAAGATTGGCTTATCCAAAAAGGCCCTAACAAGGTATGAGGATACCCGAGTCCAAAAAGGCCCTAACAAGGCATGAGGATTCACTTTTTGCTAAAGATCCTAAGATGATGTGAAGATCATTAATCCAAATCAATATGAAGGATCAAGACACACGACGAGAAGAAATTACTCCCCTAAAGATCATGGAGAAGTCTATCCAAAAAGACCCTAACAAGGTATGAGGATAAATAGATCCAAGTCCGAAAAGGAGGCGGATCGTTGTATATCAAAATCCTAAATAAAGAAGAGGATAAATGAAGAAGTCGTGGTCAACGTTTGAAGCATCTTTCACTCCTTATGAAGATGTATACCAAAATGAAGAGAAGACCATAATTTCAAGATCGTCTCTCAAGATTTGAAGTTTGAAGTACAAGCCAAATATCGGTCCGAGAAAGGTCTCAAATCGTGAAACGAGTTATGCCAAGATATGAACTTTATGAGGTTTCGAGAAGCCGTTTTAAAAGATTTTGTCCTTTAGCTAACTATTGATTAAATCGTCCCACTTTATTTTCGGCCTTAATAAATTATCGAAATAAGTCAAAAATGCATCCTCGTGATCATTCAAGACAAAAATAAAATACAAGAGATACACCGTAGGAATAAGGGGGGTCTAAGTGATTAACTAAACCACATGAGCAAGTGTTTGTTGTGCTAACTTGTAATAACAATGATCTCGTTTTTAAGCTTGGTATGGGGAACGTGAAACTTGAGGGTGATTAATATTCATGACACCAAAGCCCTAATCTAAGTCTTAGATTTCTTTACAAGTTTCTTCCATCTAATAATTTCCAAGTTAAAATAATTATTATAATTTTTGTTTCCTTTAAAGTTTTTATCTTTTCATCGTAGTAGTAGTGGTAATAATTATAAAGGCCGAGATGGATTGATTATGAGAGAAATGTAACTCTATGCTTTAAAACTATGCATTGCATGGGGTCATTGCAATGGTCAAGTGTAGGGGATTTAATAAGTGTGTAAACACTTATCCTTTTGCCACTAAAATCATGGAAAAACAAGACCAAATCATGTATTTATTATTATAAATGTCGGAATTACGCGTGGTTTTGTGTTTTGTGTGATAAATAGGTACAAATGATCAAAAGAAGATAAAACACGGGATTTCACGGTCAATTGTCAAAGAAAAGTCAAGATAGAGACGAAGACAAAGATCAAAAGTCCAAAAGTGTGCAACAATCACGGAAACCGATGAAAACCGACACGAGAATAAAGAAAAGATTTTTGAAGCCAAAATCAAGCTTAACTTTAGCGGATTTAATCACTTGTCGAGTTTACAAGCAAAGTGGGTCCCACACTTAGAAATTGGGCCTAAAAAGCCCAATTTCCATTTCTCTTTATTAAACGGATGAAAGTATTTAAACTTGGGCCTAGACTATATGAGACGGATGATTTATTGGGCCACTAGCCCAAGTGAATTTCCTAAGCAATATGGGACGGAATGAGATGGTCAAATGTTGAATGTCAAAGTCAAACTCATTTCTTTTCACTTCACGTTTTTTTTACAAACAACATACACTCTTCCCTCACACCATAATTACCCTGCACCCCCATACACCCGATCCCCACCTCTCTTGTTTTTACTGTTGACAGTCAAACCCACACACAATTTAAAACGTACCTACCTACACGTGTGACACATTTACCCATTCCCTAATAAAGCCCACTCTTTTTAATAAAAACCATTTATATTACCCACGATTTTTTTTAACCCACACACACACATACTAAATGAATGTCGATAAAACCAATGGTTTCACTGTCAAACTCATCTTCCCCACTTTACCCCAAAACCTAAAAACCAGTAATATCCTCTAATCACCTAAACCCTAATCCAGTAAAAAGTTTAATTGGGGGTTTTAATCCCACGTGCCTTGCACGAGAGGGGGAATTAATTCCCATCTTTTTCGGAAGCAAGAAGATGGAGAGGAGATTAAAACGTGGCATCATATGATTGGGAGTAACAGCTCATCTTCACCAATCCTCCAATGAAAAGAGGACATCTCAGCAACCAACAAGCACAAACCCACTCCACGTTGGCAATCCGTGCCTCATGAGCCATTATCCACCGTTGGATGAAGAATGAAGAAAGAGAGGAAAGATAAATGGTCAGGATTTCACTCCGTAGCCTCCAAGGAATACTAGAAGATTCGAGGGTTCCCTATAAATACCCTCTCCTCATGTAATGTTTGATATGCTTTTTCTTTATTTTCGTTTTTAGAAAATAGTTTAATTAGGGTTTTGTAATCTCTTTTTCAAGTATTGTAATTTCAATTTTAATTAATGAAAAGGTCTGTTTAATTTCTATCTCTCTCTCGTTTTAATTTCCGTCACTGTTTATTTTAATCTGTTTAAAATTTTAATTATTGTTCTCGGTTGATAATAAATAAAAAAAAAAAAAATAAAAAAAAAATAAATAAAATAAAGAGAAGTAAAATTAAATCTCCCTACTGGAGGTTTATAAAAAAATAGATTCGGTTCACTTGATTGGTTCGAGGTTCGATTCAGTTTTGGGGTTTGATTTGGTTCAAATTCGATTCGGTTAAGAGATTTGAAGTTGTTGATCTGTTGACGTTTAGTTGCGTTTCGGTTTTAGCTCGCTCAGCGCGACGCTACATCTCAGCGGTTTCGTCAAAAGGTTCATGTTCCTTAATTAGCTTTAGTTTATTTAGGATTAGTTTTGATAAATCTGTTTGGCTTTAGGATTGATTAGTTCGACTGTTTGGATCTGCATCTGCTAGGTTAAGTTTTGAGTAGTTTATTTGAAGTTCGAATCTGCTTATTTGGGTTAAAGATTAGTATTGATTTTCTGCTTATTTTGAAATGTGCTTATGGTTTGTTTTTGAGTAGCTTATTTAAGGGTGTTTGGGTCTAGATATCAGTTTGAGTAGTTGAATAGCTTATTCAATATTCAGTTTTCGTAGTAGTGGCTTATTTATCAGTTTTTTAGCTTATCTAATTTCTGCTTATGTTAGCTTGCTTTTTTTTGCTTAGTCAGTTTTCATATTGATATTGTTTATTCGTATTCTGCTTATATTGGTTGTGAGTACTAGCTTATTTGGTTATTTGGTTTTTGCTTATTGAGTTGCTGCTTATTTTTGCTTGCCTGATTTGTTTGCTGTTACAACCTCAGACCCAATTGGTCTGAGGGGTTCATCTGTCCAAAATAGCAGTTCCAAAAAAAGGTTATAAGGTTTAAAAAAAAATTTAATTAGCAAATTCGTCCCTCTCCTGGACTCGAACTCGCGACCACACGCATAACCACCAAACGTGTTATCCAACTGAGCTGGATAGCTTTTTGATTATTAGTTTGCTTCAAGTTTTAAATATAGTATCATTAGTTCTGCCAGCTTTTAATAAAGTTTTATAATAGTTTAGTTTTATTTTAATCTAAATTAATAGTAGTTAATAAGTTTACCTTTAATTTTTAGTTTTCAAAAAAAAAAAAAATAAAAAATAAAAAGATTAAAAAATATATTTTATTTAATTTGTTTTTCTTTAAAATTAGTTTTTTTTTAATTCAAAATTAATATAGGTTTTATTTTAGTATAAAATAGTTTAATTAAGTATTTAGTTTAAAAAGTTTTAAATAGATTATTTTTAAAGTAAAAGTTATTTTTATAGATTTATTTTTACAATTTTTAGATAGATTAATTTCAAATAGCTTTTAATAGATTTATTTGCAATTTAATAGTTTAAAAATAGATAATTAATTTAGTTTTCATTTAAATTAGTTTTAAATTAGTTTAAAAAAAATACCCAAAAAGAGATTGTACCAAAAACGAATTAAGTTGAAACGTAAAAACGGAAATCAAATTCGAGTCGAATCGAGGAAAAACGAACATTAATTTAAAAAGGATTAAAAATCCGAGTTTCAGCCCACAACATGGTTTTACCAAAGTACATCAAATAAATACTTTTTACAATGGTTTAAGCATGAGTGACCAAGATTCACTGAATAGTGCCTCAGTGGGTAATTTATTGGCTAAGACATCCAATGCTGCTTGGGATATCATTGAGAACAAATCTCGTGTGCAAACCAAGAGTGTTAGGACCAATGTTGCTAGTGCTAGCACTAATGACAGCGACAAGCGATTAGACAAAATCACCACGCTTCTTGAATCGCTTGTCACCCACACCGTCAGCAACAACAACAGCAACAACGCCAAAAATGCACAAGTGAACGCTGTCAGCCAACCTTGTGAGATATGCGGTGGTCCTCATTCTTACACAACTTGTACCGCCACCCAAGATTACCCTGCTGAGAATGTGAATGCGGCTTATGGCACCTATCAACAACCTGCTTATCAAGCTAAACCCCAAGGTGACCGTAACTTGCTTAGCTATCGCAACAACAACTATCTTTCACCACCTGGCTTTCCTCCTACCAACCCAAACCAACAACAAAACCTTAACCGCCCTCCTCAACAACAACAACAACCTCGACAACCATACATCCCACCTCACAAGCAACAACAACCACCTCAACGTAACAATCAAGTCTACCAACAACCTGCTTACCAACCACCTGCATACAATGCTCCTCCTAACCAAACCAACACTGCATTACACCAAGAGGTTGCAACCTACATGAGGACCAATGATGTGATTGTGGGAAATCTCCAAGAGGAAGTGCGCAACTTGAAAGCAGACCTGATGAAACAAGGGAATGATCTGAGAGCTGATATGAAACACGCTATGGATAGTCAAACGAATGACTTAAGGAACATGATGGCTAGCTTTTTCCAAGGTAATCAACCCTCTTCTTCGGGTACTCTTCCGAGTAACACCGTTGCGAATCCAAGAGGGGAGATGAAAGCAATCACCACTCGCAGTGGTAAAGGTACCAAGGAACCCGAGCTTCCTATACCTCCACCGGTGGTTGTGACTAAGGAGAACGAGTCACCTGCTCCTGTTCCCCATCCTTCTCCTTCCCCAATTTCTCCACCTCCTACTTCTACCCCTCCTCCACCCAAGGATGTGAGTGATCCTATTCTACCAAAGCCTTCCTCTTCTTCCAATATACCTTATCCATCTAGGTTGAGGAAAGAGAAGCTCAAAAGCAAGGACGATATTCAAGTTTCGAACTTCCTTAAAATGTTCAAACAATTGAATTTCAATATCTCCTTCGCTGAGGCTCTCGCTCACATGCCTAAATATGCTAAAATGTTTAAAGATCTTCTGAGCGACAAGGAAAACCTCCTCGATCTCGCCAACACCCAACTTAATGAGAACTGCTCTGCAGTGCTCTTAAGGAAATTGCCAATCAAGCTTGGTGATCCGGGTCGTTTTCTTATCCCTTGCAATTTCCCGGGAGTAGAGAATTGCATGGCCCTAGCCGATCTAGGTGCCAGTATTAATCTTATGCCTCTAAGTGTTTGGAAGCAATTATCTCTCCCAGAGCTAGTCCCCACCAAAATGACTTTGGAATTAGCTAACCGTACGGTTGCTTATCCAGTGGGGATAGGCGAAGACGTCATTGTAGGAGTCGACAAATTCACCTTCCCTGCCGATTTTGTTGTCGTCGACTACGAGATGGACCCCCGTGTGCCACTCATTGTTGGTCGTCCATTCTTGAGGACCGGTCGCACTCTCATTGATGTTGAAGCCGGTGAGCTTATCATGAGAGTGGGTGACGATAAAGTAGTCTTCAACATGGGAAAGTTGTCTAAACAACCTTATTCCAACGAGAGTGTTAATTGTATTGACGTTCTGGATGAGGCTTGTGAAGCACACTTTATTGATGCTTGCAAAAGTATTCCTTCCTCTCTTCCCAATGTTGAGACCGTGTCCTCCATTGATTCATCGTTGTCTCTATTTGGAGATAGTGATTTATTCTGGAACAATCTTGAAGATACCATGGGAGATGCGAATTTAGCTACTAATGATTCTCCCACCGAGGGGGATGAAGACATGAATTTCTTTGACAATCTTCTCACCGAAGACAATCCTTCGCCTCCATCTCCCACGGTTATTGCTATCGATGCCACGACTTTGAAAACGCCTCCCGTCGAAAATCCTCCGGATTTAGAACTTAAGGAGTTGCCACCCCATCTCGAGTATGCGTTCCTTGAAGCAAAGAAGAAGTCACCCGTCATCATCGCTAAGGACTTGCAAGAAGAAGAGAAAACTCGTCTCATCGCTGTGCTTAAAGCTCATAAGAAGGCAATAGCTTGGAAAATTTCTGATATCCGCGGAATTGATCCGAACTTTTGTACTCACAAGATTCTCATGGAAGATGACTTCAAACCCACAATCCAGAGCCAAAGAAGGGTTAATCCTAAAATTCATGACGTCATCAAACAAGAGGTTATCAAACTTCTAGATGCCGGCTTGATCTACCCTATTTCGGATTCGCCGTGGGTAAGTCCCGTCCATTGTGTGCCCAAGAAGGGCGGAATAACCGTTGTTCCCAATGAACACAACGAGTTGATTCCCACTCGTCTCGTTACTGGGTGGAGAGTTTGTATTGATTATCGCAAGCTCAATGATGCCACGAGAAAAGACCACTTTCCTCTTCCCTTCATGGATCAAATGCTCGAGCGTCTAGCTGGTAATGACTATTACTGCTTCTTAGACGGTTTCTCCGGGTATTTTCAAATTCCCATCGATCCCAAGGACCAAGAAAAGACCACATTCACTTGTCCCTATGGAACATTTGCTTACAAACGCATGCCTTTTGGTTTATGTAATGCTCCTGGGACATTCCAAAGGTGTATGATGGCGATCTTCCATGACATGGTGGAAGACACTATGGAAGTATTCATGGATGATTTCTCGGTCTATGGCGATTCCTTCTCTGCGTGCCTTGCCAATTTGGAACGTATGCTCAAGCGGTGCGAAGACACTCGCCTAGTTCTGAATTGGGAAAAATGCCATTTTATGGTAAAAGAAGGCATCGTCCTAGGACACAAGATCTCGAAAGCCGGTCTTGAAGTTGACCGTGCTAAAATCGATGTTATAGCAAAGTTGCCTCCACCTTCAACTGTGAAGGGTGTGAGAAGTTTCTTGGGTCATGCGGGCTTCTACCGTCGATTCATCAAAGATTTTTCCCAAATCGCTCGCCCAATGACCCACCTCTTGGAAAAAGATACTCCTTTTATCTTCTCCAAAGAGTGTCTTGAAGCCTTTGACTCACATAAGGATAAGCTTACTAAGGCACCCGTCTTAGTTACCCCTAATTGGGAGCTGCCTTTTGAGTTGATGTACGATGCTAGTGATTTTGCTATTGGAGCGGTTCTTGGACAAAGAGTGAACAAACACTTCCAACCAATCCATTACGCTAGCAAGACAATGACAGGGGCACAATTGCATTATACGACAACCGAAAAAGAGCTTTTAGCTGTTGTCTATGCTTTTGAAAAATTCCGCCCCTATCTTGTCCTTTCTACCACCATTGTGTACACCGATCATTCCGCGCTGAAGTACTTGTTGACAAAGCAAGATTCCAAACCAAGACTTCTTCGCTGGGTTTTGCTACTCCAGGAATTTAAAATCGAAATTCGCGATAAAAAAGGAGCAGAAAACCTAGCCGCGGATCATCTCAGTAGACTTGAGGATCCTTACCAGGGGGCTCATCCGAACAAAGAAATCAATGATTCTTTTCCCCTGGAGACCTTAATGTCTATCAACTCGACTGCTGATGACACCCCGTGGTTTGCGGACATTGCAAACTACTTGGCGGGTGGAATCCTCGTTGACGGGTTAACATCCCAGCAAAAGAAGAAGTTCTTCAAAGACATAAAGACTTACTTCTGGGATGACCCGTATCTTTTCAAACAATGTGCTGACTTGATTATTCGCCGATGTGTTGATGGACCGGCAGCTTTCGAAATCCTTGATGCTTGCCACAAAGGACCCACTGGTGGTCACTTTGGTCCCAACTACACCGCCAAAAAAGTGTTTGATTCAGGATTTTATTGGCCCTCCATTTATCGTGACGCTCACGATATGGTTAAAAAATGTGATGCTTGCCAGAAACAAGGCACGATCACACATAAAGACGAGATGCCTCAGAATTTCATTCAAGAGTGTGAAATCTTTGATGTTTGGGGTATCGACTTTATGGGGCCATTTCCTTCATCTAAAGGAAACAAATACATCCTTGTTGCCGTTGACTACGTCTCCAAGTGGGTTGAAGCCAAAGCTTTACCTACTAATGATGCAAGGGTGGTTTGTAACTTTTTGAAATCGCTGTTCTCTCGATTCGGCGTTCCTCGTGCTATTATCAGTGACCGCGGGACTCATTTTTGCAACGATCAATTTACAAGAGTCATGGCCAAGTATGGTGTCAATCACCGTCTTTCCACCGCTTATCATCCCCAAACCAATGGGCAAGCCGAGATATCCAATCGTGGATTGAAGCGAATTTTGGAACGTACTGTGGGAGAGCATCGTGCCGCGTGGGCCGATAAGTTAGATGATGCTCTGTGGGCTTTCCGTACTGCTTACAAGACCCCGATCGGTTGTACACCTTATCGTCTTGTGTATGGGAAAGCATGCCACCTTCCCATCGAGCTGGAGCATAAGGCGCACTGGGCCTTAAAGTGGGCTAACCTCGACATCAACAAAGCCGGTGATCATCGCAAGATTCAACTCAACGAGCTCAACGAACTGAGAAATGAAGCTTATGAGAACTCGCTGATCTACAAAGAAAAGACGAAGATCCTCCATGACGCAAAAATCAAGAACCGAGAGTTCCATGTTGGTGATCAAGTCTTACTTTTCAACTCTCGGTTGAAGATCTTCTCTGGCAAGTTGAAGAGCCGCTGGTCTGGTCCATTCACCGTCGCCAACGTCTTTCCGTATGGGACCATTGAGCTTTCTCAGCCAAATGGGCCCAATTTCAAGGTGAATGGCCAGCGTCTGAAGCTGTACTTTGGTGAGGACATCTCTCAGGAGATGATTCCATCCCTCACCACGTTCCCCATGAACTAATTTTGGGTCGAGTCAGGCTCGTGACTCGGTCATCAAAAACAAGCGCTCCTCGGGAGGCAGCCCGAGTATCTATCCTTTTACGTTTTAACCTCCTAAGTGTAGGGGGGCCTGTATACGTGTTTGTATTGGTGGGTGATGTGATTACAGGGATGAATGCACTCTTGGAACCTTTGAAGAACCGTGCTCCCGTGTTATCCGAAATCCGGTTCTATCTCTCAACTATCGTGATTCAATTTTCTTCATACTCACATTTGAAATTGATCACTTTAGTCGTCTCTTCCTTAACTCGAGTTAACCAACGTGCACAATGTCATAAGTGTAGGGGAAACTTTTCCCACATGCTTAAACATTGAGGACAATGTTTATCTTAAGTGTAGGGGGGACTTCTATCGAAGTTTTAAGTGGACTTTTTCATGAAAATGCCTTCATTTAACCGGAAAATCATCTTTTTCAACATTTTTCAAATTTTTAATTAACTTTGGCCATTTAGTTGTAATTTTTAAATTTTTATCGTTGCTTTCATATGTATATATCCAGCAATAAAGTCAAAAATATTAATAAGTGGTGTAGCTAGTTTAGAAATCTTTGACATATTAGGCCCGTTGCGTTTATTTTGACTCAACCCGAATGGACTTATCCAAGTTTATTCTAGCTAGTATCCTTAACCATGTAGACCTTAATTGGTTTATTAGGCTAAGTGTCCATGAGTCTCATTACTTGAGATTTTAAATTGTGGAGGACGAGAAATGATAGAGTCAATTATAAGTCAGTATTCTTACGCAAGCTCACTTGGTGTAATTATTTGCCTATTCTCCCATCACTTGCTAATAATTTATCTGCAATAAGTAAGGTCTTACGATTTGAAAAGTTACTTAGCTTCTAGCCCAAGATCGTTTAAAAGTTGCTCGGTAATGATAAGAGTTCATAGCCAAGGCATAACTTATGAAGCGGGGCGCGAAGATTGGCGAGTCCGAAAAGGCCCTAACAAGGCATGAGGATTCAATTTTATTGCTGAAGATCCAAAGTGATGTGAAAAGCATTATTCCTAAAGTCAATATGAAGGATCAAGACTCACGACGAAAAGCAATCAACTCCCATAAAGATCATGGAGAAGTCTATCCGAAAAGACCCTAACGAGGTATGAGGATAAATAGATCCAAGTCCGAAAAGGAGGCGGATCGTTGTATCTCAAAATCCCAATTAGAGATTGAAGAATAATCATGAAGTCGTGGTCAACAAAGTTGGAGTACCCCTCAAAAGTCTCCAAGCGAGGAAACTCTATTATGATGAGAAGACCATTATCTCAAGAACGTCTCTCGAAGATATGAAGTATGAAGTACATGCCAAATATCGGCCCGAGAAAGGTCTCAAATCGTGAACCAAGTTATGCCAAGATATGAACTTTTTGATATCCCGAGAAGCAGTTTTAAAAGATTTTGTCCTTTAGCTAACTATTGATCAAATCGTCCTACTTTGCTTTCAGCCCTAAATAACTATCGAAATAAGTCCAAAAATGCATCTTCATGATCATTCTAAGACAAAAATAAAATATAAGAGATACACCTAGGAATAAGGGAGTCTAAGCATTTAATTAAGCCATGTGTGTAAGTGTTTGAATTGCTAACTTATAATAACAATGATCTCGTTTTTAAGCTTAGTTTGGGGAACGTGAAACTTGAGGGTGATAAATCTTCGCAGCACCGAAGCCCTAATGTAAGTCCTCGATCTCTTTGCAAGTTATTTCCATCCTTTTGTTTGTTTTAAAGTTTTAAATTTCTCCTAGTATTTTTATTTTCGTTTAGTAGTATATTAATAAGGCCAAGGTTGATTGATTATGAGGAAAGTGTAAATGTGCTTTGTCACTAAGCATTGCATGAGGGCATGGCAATGGTTAAGTGTAGGGGATTTGATAAGTGTGAAAACACTCATCCTTTTACCACTTAAATCGGGCTAAAACAAGACCAAAACACGTATTTAATATCATTTGTTTGGAATTATGCGTGGTTTTTGTGTTTATTGTGTTTTCAGAGTCAACCGGATGAATAATGAAGAAAACATGGGATTACACGGGTTTTATCGAGGAAAAAGACTCAAGACGAAGTCTATTGTCCAAGAGATGCAGAAGATTTGAAGTCATTGTGCCTATTTGAAGATTTATCGAAGAATAGAGCCAAAGATGGAAGATTCATATATGTCGAAGAACTCGAGTCTATAAAACAAATGATTATAAGACAAGTTGGAATAATTCACCGACACTTCTCAAATCCAAGTCGGCAACGTTTATTTAAAAGACGCATGAAGACTTAAGAAGAAAGAAGAAAAAGAAGCCCAAATCAAAGCCCAATAAAAAGCCCATCACCACCATGTACACGCCTATATACAGGCCCCTACTTCACAAAAATTGACACTTAGTTTTAGGTAGTTTCTAGTTTTAGAGAGAGAAAGTTCTAAACTTTCTCTCACTAGATTTCATCTCTTTTCTCTTTCAAATTCAAACTTTTGTATTATCTTTAATTAATCAAGTTCCATTTTTAAGCTTTTATCTCTTAATCTCATTCTACTTTTCTTTGATTTAAGATTGATTTTGGTGTGATTATCATGTGATCCGTGTTGTTCTAATTGATTTCATGCTAAAAATTTAATCTTTTGATCATTTTATAAGTTTTCGTTTGATTAAGCTTTAAGACTTTTGTGCTTATTGGCTTACTTTTATGATTAGCTTATTTTTATCATTAAAAAGTTTTATTAAAAAGTTTAAGTTTTTATTGTTTGATCTAAAAAGTTGCTTGATTTCGAGTTAGATAAGTTGATAAAAGTGCTTATTTGATTCGGTTACATATTTGGATTGATAAGTTTTGGGTATTAGCTTATTACTTTAGTTCATTACCTAGCTTTTCCCCATTTCCTTGATTTTAGGGAAGGTTGTTGCTTCCTTTTTCCGATTGGCCCCTTTTTCCGAGCGTCACTCCCCACATTCCGATTGAGCCCAATCGGAAGAGCGCTTTGCTTTCCGATTGGCACCCCACAAACATTCCGATCTGGACTAGATCGTATTCCGACGGCAAGAAATTTGTATATTCCGATTGGGATTGTTCCCATATTCCGATTAATAGTCTTTGTTCATTTTTCCGATTGGTTGTCGTATCCTGTATTCCGACGGTATCACCTTGCTATATTCCGATTGGTTTAATCTCGCTGCATTCCGATTGATTTCTTCTTTGAGCATATTCCGATTGACTATTGTCCCTATATTCCGATTGAGTTGCTCCTCCCACTTTCCAATCCGCCGATCGGAATATATTCCGATCGGGAGCTCTTGTTGGCTTGTTTTGGTTCCTTTCGATATAACTTTCTTATAGTACTTTTTATTTTTCTAAAATTTTTCCAAGTGTTAGTTTTATTTACAGAGTTAGTATTTTTCCATTGTCACCTTTAAGTTTTATGCATTTATTTTTACTCGTAATTCAAATTAATCTTTTAACTTCCATTTTACTCAACGACACTTTAATTACTTGTCATTAGTTTAAAATAGATAAACAAACCAACCACTTTTTATTAACCAAGAACAAATCATTCCACTTTAAACTGAGATCAATTCGAGAGGATATCGAGAGTAAATTGAACCTAGCAAAACAAGTGTATCAACTTCTTCGCTGGGTTTTACTCCTTCAAGAATTCAATATTGAAATTTGTGACAAGAAGGGAGCCGAAAACCTGGCCGCAGATCATTTGAGCAGACTTGAGGATCCATATCAAGGGGATCATTCGAACAAAGAGATCAATGACTCTTTTCCCCTTGAGACCTTAATGTCTATAAATCTCAATCTTGATGGCACCCCGTGGTTTGCGGACATTGCAAACTACTTAGCGGGTGGTATTCTCATCCAAGGGTTAACATACCAACAAAAGAAGAAGTTCTTGAATGATGTTAAGACTTATTTTTGGGATGACCCTTATCTATTCAAACAATGTGCTGATCTGATCATTCGTCGATGTGTTGACGGACCGGCAGCTTTTGACATCCTACAAGCTTGCCACAAAGGACCCACCGGTGGTCACTTTGGTCCCAACTACACCGCTAAGAAAGTGTTTGATTCTGGATTCTATTGGCCCACCATTTATCGTGACGCTCACGAAATGGTTAAGCATTGTGATGCTTGCCAACGCCAAGGCAAGATCACACATAAGGATGAGATGCCTTAAAATTTCATACAGGAATGTGAAATATTTGATGTATGGGGCATCGACTTTATGGGGCCATTTCCATCCTCCAAAGGGAACAAGTACATCCTCGTCGCCGTCGACTACGTTTCTAAATGGTTTGAAGCTAAGGCTCTTCCTACGAATGATGCGAGGGTGGTTGTGAACTTTTTGAAGCAGCTTTTCGCTCGATTTGGCGTTCCTCGTGCTATTATCAGTGACCGCGGGACTCATTTTTGCAACGATCAATTTGCAAGAGTCATGGCTAAGTATGGTGTCAATCACCGTCTTTCCACCACCTATCATCCCCAAACCAATGGGCAAGCCGAAATTTCCAACCGTGGCTTGAAGAGAATTTTGGAGCGTACTGTGGGAGAGCATCGCGCCGCGTGGGCCGATAAGTTAGATGATGCTCTGTGGGCTTTCCGTACTGCTTACAAGACCCCGATCGGTTGTACACCTTATCGTCTTGTGTACGGGAAAGCCTGCCACCTACCCATCGAGCTGGAACATAAGGCGCACTGGGCCTTGAAGTGGGCGAACTTCGACATCAACAAAGCCGATGACCATCGCAAGATACAACTCAACGAGCTAACTGAACTGAGGAATGAAGCTTATGAGAACTCGCTGATTTACAAGGAGAAGACGAAGATTATCCACGATGCTAAAATCAAGAACCGAGAGTTCCACGTTGGTGATAAAGTCTTACTCTTTAACTCTCGGTTGAAGATCTTCTCTGGCAAGTTGAAGAGCCGCTGGTCTGGTCCATTCACCGTCGCCAAAGTCTTTCCATATGGGACCATTGAGCTTTCTCAGCCAAATGGGCCCAATTTCAAGGTGAATGGCCAGCGTCTGAAGCTGTACTTTGGTGAGGACATCTCTCAAGAGATGATTCCATCCCTCACCACGTTCCCCATGAACTAAAATTTGGGTCGAGTCAGGCTCGTGACTCGGTGAACAAAAACAAGCGCTTCTCGGGAGGCAAACCGTGTTCTATCCTTTACTGCTTTCATAATAAGTGTAGGGGAGCCCCGTATGTGTTTGTTGTCTTGTTTCTTGTGATGTGAAGGGATTCAAGCTTCAGAGAGCATCTTGATGACTTTTGACGAACCGTGATATCGTGTTCCCATCTTCCCGGTTCTATCCTAAACTCTTGTGATTCTATATTTCATATTCTATATGTTCACATTGAATTCACTTTAGTTGTCCTTTCCTTAGCAAGATTTAAACAAAGTGCACAATGTCCTAAGTGTAGGGGAGTTTACTCCCACATGCTTAAACATTGAGGGCAATGTTTATCTCAAGTGTAGGGGGGACTTCTATCGAAGTAAGTGGTCTTTTCCATGAAGTTGCCCTCATTTTAACCGGAAAACTTGATTTTTCGACATTTTTCAAAATTTTTAATCTATTTTGGCCTAGTTGTATAGTTGTATTTGCCTTTGTTATGTTTATTTTCTCTCCATTGCTAGAA
Source organism: Glebionis coronaria (assembly GCA_025667525.1). Classification (NCBI taxonomy): domain Eukaryota; kingdom Viridiplantae; phylum Streptophyta; class Magnoliopsida; order Asterales; family Asteraceae; genus Glebionis; species Glebionis coronaria. The sequence continues at coordinate 490,294,656 of CM046875.1, forward strand.
TAGTTTTTCAATAAAGTGGTTTTAGATTTTTCTTAGTCGTGAACATTTTGACTCAACCTGAGTTTACTTACCTAAGTTTACTCTAGCTAGTATCCTTAACGTGTTTAAGTCAAGTTTTGCTAGGCTTTTATATAGGGAGCTATAAAACGCGAAAGTCTTAACTCTCACGGGTTAAGAACAAGAACTTTTCGCAAGTTCCTATAATTGATCCTAGAGAGTCGTTTATCAAGGGAACTTTAAAATGCGATTTCTAAACTTGAAAAGGTCTAAGAATTTGCAAGATCCTATAGATGACTCGAAAACCCAAAACTTTGATTTAATAGGCTAAGCATCCACGAGTCTCATTCCTTGAGATTTTAAACTGTGGAGAACGAGAGATGATAGAGTCAATTATAAGTTCCGTATTCTTTCGTGAATTTATGTGAGTTAATTATGAGCCTATTCTCCCTCCGCTTGCTAAATAATTTATCTGCTAATAAGTAAGGTTGTACGGTTTGAAAGGTTACTTAGCTTCTAGCCCCAAATCGTTTAAAAGTTGCTCGGTACGGATTAGAGTTCATAGCCAAGGCATAACTTATTGAAGCGGGATGCGAAGATTGGCGAGTCCGAAAAGGCCCTAACAAGGCATGAGGGCTACATTTTGTTGCTAAAGATCCAAAAGTGATGTGAGGAATCATTTATCGAAAATCAATATGAAGGATCGAGACACACGACGAAAAGCAAGAACTCCCCAAAAGTCATGGAGAAGTCTATCCGAAAAGACCCTAACAAGGTATGAGGATAAATAGATCCAAGTCCTAAAAGGAGGCGGATCGTTGTATATCAAAGTCCAAAATAAAGATTGGAGAAAAATGAAGAAGTCGTGGTCCAAAAATGAAGAATCTCTCAAAACTTCAAGTGAAGAAATTTCTATTATGAAGAGAAGACCATAATTTCAAGAATGTCTCTCAAAGATTCGAAGTATGAAGTCGCTGCCAAAAATCGGTCCGAGAAAGGTCTCAAATCGTGAAGCGAGTTATGCCAAGATATGAACTTTATGAGGTCCCGAGAAGCAGTTTTAAAAGATTTGGTCCTTTAGCTAACAATTGATTAAATCGTTCTCTTTATTTTCGGCCTAAATAACTATCGAAATAAGTCAAACAATGCATCTTCGTGATCGTTCAAGACAAAAATAAAATATAAGAGATACACCTAGGAATAAGGGAGTCTAAGTGAATAATTGGCCCACATGAGTTCATGTTAGTCTGCTAACTTATAATAACAATGATCTCGTTTTTAAGCTTGGTATGGGGAACGTGAAACTTGAGGATGAGAAACGTTCATGGCCGCCAAAACCCAATGTAAGTTTTTAATTTCTTTACTTATTTCTATCTTTTATGTTTAGTATTTAATAAAGGCCAAGGTGGGTTATTTATGATGAAAAATGTAAATCGTGCTTTCAAATTAATGCACTGCATGAGGGCATTACAATGGTCAAGTGTAGGGGATTTAATAAGCGTGAAAACACTTATCCTTATACCACTTATTTCCAATAATAACAAGACCAAAACGTGTTATTTATGTCGTAAAAGTCGGAATTATGCGTGGTTTGTGTTTTTATTGTGTTTTAGGACCAAAAGATGAAAAAGGAAGAAAACACGGGCTTTCACGGGCTTTTATCGAAGAAAACGGGAAAAGACGAAGTCAAAAGATCAAGAGTTCTTAAAGAACGGATGTCCAAGACCTATTCTGAAGATTTATCGAAGAACAAGTCTAAAGACGGAAGTTTAATGAAGTCAAAGAACTTAAGTCTAATAGAAGAAGAAAATTAAAAGACAAGTTCAAATCCCGAGACTACCAAGACGAAGAATTAAAGTCGAGTCGAGAAGAAAAAGAAAGAAGAAAGCACCACACATGCCTCCCACTTCCCTATAAATACCCTCCTAATCACATTAGGAGGGAGTTAGCTAGTTTTTATTTTTCAAGTTTTCTTTCTAGTTTTTAGAGAGAGAAAGTCTTAAACTTTCTCTCACTAGATTTCATTCTCTCTTTTAATCTTTGAAGATTAAACATCTTGTATTGCTTATTTTTCATTAATCAAGTTCCATTTTTAAGCTTTTAAATCCTTATTCTCATTCTACACTTCTTGATTTATCCTACCCTTGATCCGAATTGCATACTTCATGCGTGTGATTTTATGATTTCGTGATTAAAGGATTGTTCTTCTTGATTTACACATAAGTTCTTACACGTTTAGGCCATAAGCTCATAATGCTTATTGGCTTATTCGAGTTCTAGCTTATTGATTTTCGGATTTCTTCAAGGTTTTTAGTACTTTTAAGTGCATTTCATAAAGTTCTTGATTTTAAGCTTTGAAAAGTCATCAAATTTACGCTTTTTGAATTGTTTGAAATTCGTTTAGAGTAGCTTATTGCATTTGCTTATTGAGATTCACTCTTGCCACCAATTTTGGAAACAGTTACCTTCCATCGCAATCCTAGGGTTTTGGTACACATTCCGACGGCTTATACACTTTCCGATAGGTTTTGGTATTTGATCGCAATAACCCAATAGGGTTCTACTTTGCGATCGGTTGGTAATTACCCCTTATTCCGATCTGGGTTGCGATCGCTTATTGCGATCGCATATTCCGACGGGATCAAGGTATTGGTTAAGACGAAGTGCTACCCATTTTTTGATAGAGTTATTGCGATTGATGCACATTGCGATAGTAAGCTTTCCGATAGATACTCATTGCGATAGACCTTGCATAGTTGTATTCCGATGGGTATTGATCTTAATTATTCCGATAGAGATTTTGATAATTATTCCGATAGATGCTATTTTGGTGATTCCGATGGACATGAATTGTTTTATTTTGATTGATTAAGTTTTTAAGTTTTTAAGTTTTTCAAAGCTTTAAGTTTCAAGTACTTTCTTGTTTAAACTTTAACTTTAATTTTGTCCAAGTTTCAAATTTACTCAACGACATTTTAATTACTTGCTAATAGTTTAAAATTAGATTAACAAACCAAACCATTCTCTTGATTCACCAAAAGTTGATTGAGTCACACTTAAGACCGGTTTTCAATTCGAAAAGACTTGGGACTACAAAAATATTTTATACGAGGCCTAAAAACCAAGTATTAGCTATAAACCTTGGACCTATTCTGAATGATTTTCAAAGCCTTATCAGTCGTTTTGCACAAAAAATTACCACCCGCGGCGGCATTTAGGTAATCTCGTTCATGATCATTAAGCCCATTATAAAAAGTGTCAATTTGATGCAATTCGGAAAAATCATGGTGTGGACATTCATGTAACATTTCTTTAATCCTTTCCCAAGCCATTGAAAAACTTTCATTAGATCTTTGTGTAAATCGTGAAATCTCGTTTTTCAAATGTGTTATTTTAGATGGTGGAAAAAATTGATTCACAAATTTAGAAACGAGATCACCCCACGTCAAAATCGAATTTGGGGGTTCTTTCTCGAGCCATATCTTGGCGGGTCCATCTAACGAATATGGAAACAACATCATCTTAATGGCATCGTGTGGTACATCCTTAAACTTGCTTGTCACTGTGAGACGATTAAATTGCCTAATGTGATAATGTGGGTTGTCTTTTTCGTGTCCGCGAAACTTGTTGGCTTGAAGCATAGACATTAAACTCGTCTTGATCTCGAAGTTCTCCGCAAGGATGGCGGGAATCACAATGGCCTCTCCAAAACCCTCGGTGGGTGCTTGAAGCAACTCCATCATAGTACGATTAGCCATGATAGCTTCTTGTTTTTCAAAAGGTTCCTCACTTGGAGTCTCTTCACTAGAAAGATTAGGAGTAGGTGTTGACTCTTTTTTGTTTTTTCGTTTACGTGCACGTCTTGCTTGATTACGAGTAAGCATAAACGTCACGTACAACGTAGGGATGAGCAAAGAAGATTCTTTTTGGTGTTTTTAACTTTTTCAATTTTTTTGGATTTTTGATTGTTTTTACTTTTATTGGATTTTTGAATTGTATTAAGTAGACAAAAATCTAGAAATCTCCTCCTTAATCAAATCTCTGGATTAAAGAAGCCTCAAGGAATGAAAACGATCACGTGAAGTGAACGCCTTCGATGACTTTAGAACGTTGGTGGAACACCAAAACGTTCAAGAGGGTTTAATCAAATAAAACCAAGAAAGTATATATGATACTTAATAATACTTTGGGCGGCAAAACCCTCGATTAGCTCTCAAAATCAAATACTCACAAGCAAGCGGGGAAACGAGGCGGCGCGAAGCACTTAAGAGCCTTTTTCCTTAGGATATATTTTATAATATCCGCCTTATACCCACCTTATAGTTTGTATTTTTCAAAATCGAGCTTCTCGAAAGTATTTATCTATTTTTGCCTTTTTTCTTTGGTTTGAGATTCGAATACAATGATTGGGTAATGACCTCCCAAATCAAGGTTGTGATTTCTCACGTATTTGGAGTACTGTGAATATATTGTTCTACGTATACAATATAGTAATAGTATTCACACAAAAACCGAAAACCGATAATACGTATTAGTAGAGTGCTACTAATACAAAATACTATTTTCGTTAGTATATAAAAACAACAATTCCAAATCAAAACACAACACGCCTCCCCGGCAGTGGCGCCATTTTTGATGTTGAGTATTTGTACACTTTTGTTTTAGGAAAAACAAAGCGTCAAAAGCGGATAAGTATTAAGTATCACGTTTTGTGAAAAACGCGAATACTCGTCGTCGAGTTCGTTCTCGGTGGAGGTATGATGTTTAGCCAAAATATATAGACGTATATAATCGAGTGATTACGTTTTTGGAAAGAAAGAAAGAAAATAAAACGGAGACGAATTACGTTAAAGCCGGTCAAAAACGCTTAAACGTACGAATGTCAAAACGCGACCAAACGAAAAATTTCACCTAAAAAAGTTTTGAAAATTACTAAAATATTCTAAAAAACCTAACTAAGAAAAATATGAAAACCAAAAAAATTAAAAGTGCTTAAATTATTTTATATTAATTTTTAAAGTTAATTAAAAAACCTAAGAATTAAATTAACTAAGAAAAAGACAAAAACCAATTTTTTTTGTTTGTAAACCTGAAAATCCTATATGTAAAGACTAAAAAGAAATAAAAACTCATTTAAAAACAAAAATGGGCTAAAAAGTCTAAATAACGGAAGCACGAAATTAATAACGAACGTAAAAACGCGACAATTTAACAATTTTTTGAACTTTAAACTCTACGAATACGAATTTATTTTTCCTACATTCTAAACGATAAAAGAAAATTTTAAAAAGATTGTATATATTTTTTTTTACTTTTAAATATTTAGTTATGAATTAAAAACGAATTTAATATAAAAAATGCATAAAAAAATACTAAACGATTTTATAAAAATCCTAAAAAATTACATAAGATAGCTATTGATGCAAAGTTTATAAGAAAAATATAATTTGTAAAAATAAGCTGTAGATAAACTTCTAATAAGCTGTTTAAAGCTGAATTGAAAAATAGACAGAAAAAAAATGTGTTTAATAAGAAAGAGAAGAAAAATGTAAACAAAAATCTCTAATAGAGCAGTTGGTTGTTGCAAGGGTTGCTGTGTCTGATATGCAACTTAAGGTCAGGAGTTCGAATCCCCCTTACATCTTTTTGTCAGATTATTATTGTGCTGCTCATTGTTAAAGAAAAAGAGATAAAAAAAACGTGACAAATAAATAATAAAGGTAAGAATAAACAAAATAAGAATGCAAAGCAGATGGTGGAGTTGGGTGTATTCTGCGTCTGATATTGATGTGCAGGTTAGGGGTTCAAAACCTTGTCACTGCTACTTTCTGTGATTATATTTTGGACAGATTTTGGCCCCCTTTTTTGTTAAGTTCGAACCGAATCCTGACAGTAACGTTTCTGCTGCCACTTATTTTTTTTATTATGTTGCTGAGCTTGTTTTGATTCAGCAATAATCACCAGCCAAGAAGTTGTCTAGGTGGTGAATAAACCCTAATGGCAATATAATAAACTCGACACAGCTATATAAATCAACCACTAAAATGCACCAACAGTTCACAGTTAAGTTATAAAAAAAATCAAGCAGGTGCTTTTCTTTTGTTTTTCTTTGTTTGCGCAGACCACAAACACAATCACTACACATACAACCACAAATTTGTGCTGTATGCACCGTCAAAGAACACAAATACAAAGCCTTTCCCTTTTTTACTTATGTTACCTGTTGGTTTACTTGTTTTATGGTCTTGCTGTTTGGTGTGATACAAGGGGCACCCCACAAGCGTTCGTGCTTGTGGGAGTCACAATATAAGCACAGGAAAACTCAAATAAGCCACAACATTACACCGAGAGTAATCTAATGCACAGTTAACAAGCCATGGGCAAACAGAAACTAACACGTCAGCAACAATGTCACTTGAATGATAAATCCATGTAAGCTTAATAAGAGCATATTAACACGCACTTTGGATTGCAGAAACAAGAACAGCAACAACTAGCAACCAAATTCAAGTTAATATAAAAATCTAAGGAATAAAGTGAAAAAGAAAAGAAAAAAAATCCTAAGTGCTTAAATGGATAATAACAGTGGGCTTAACAGTTGGCTACTTACGCAACCTTGATCTCTTTTTGAGCTAATCTTCACTTGTCAATAAACACTCCAAAGGCTAAATAAGCAAATACCTAAGAAGAAGTAAACAAGAACCTAAAACAAAGAGCTTTGGTGACTTCTAAAAAAACAGGAAGGGTGACAGTATGGGCTTATTAGCTTTTTAACGAATAGCTTGCTAAGCTATACACTAAATAATCCCACAATCCTTCACACCAATGAAATGCAGCCTTACTTCTACCCTAAGACTTTCAAACCTAAGATTTAAAAACTCTAAACCTCAAAACAAGGAACCTAAAGCTACTGGTGCATATGCAATTTTACGGCGAATAAAACGAACTAAAAGAGCAACTATTCGAGCAATTCATTCCTACAACCCATGAATCCTATTAGCATTTATAAACGACACAAAAGGTGGACCTAGACCACCTGCATACACACTGATTCAATAACTTAGCTCCAAAATTCCTATATTACAAAGGAAAAACTCAAAGACTTAAATGATACTAACTCTTTTTTTTCTGATTATCAAAGATTCTTGACAAAACCAAAACCTGCAAACCTACTTCTACTAATCCTTGAAACTGGGCGCAATCACGTCCTAACTTTAATCCAAAGCCTAGAGCAGATCAAAGCTTATACCTAACACCAACTTTGGGCAGAAATTTGATAACTACAAAATGACTGGCCGAATTAAAAACAAATACATAAATGATTGAAAACTTAATAAAACAATAAAAACCCAGTCAAGAACGGAATTCACAGGCCTCTTTATCTCTCTCTTTTTCTTCTTTTTTTTATTATTATAACTGTTGGTACACAAGGGCTAAAACTCAAGCCTCAATCAAATCAACATACAATCGTCACAATGTAAATTTAATAAACACACAACGAGGTAAAATGAAGCTAACAGTGGGCTAGCAGTAAGTTTAAATGACTTTGGTTGAGATTGCTTACGAAGAATAAACTTAAACAAACCTACAAAACATAAAACTAAAATCAACTCTTGTAAAACCCGCATCCTTTTACCATGAATAGTACCCTTAAGATCGTACGTACTAGATTTAAACTTTCCTAATATAGCATGATTACGATTACGTGTTAGGATTTTACGTATTACGTACGTGTTAGAACACGATAAGTATTTACTACGCACGAGCACGTAATAATTATTTGACAATAATTAATCACGAACATGCGATCATGAAATCATGAACGTAATTAAAACATGAACTATTATTAATTATGTATATATATTTATTACGAGCGTAATTAAATATATTAGATCACGATATTTACGTAACGAGAACACTTAAAACGCGAACACAAATAATCACGAACGTATAACTTAACACACGAGAACACACCAATGTTTTAGACACGGAAAAAATTCGGGTTACCCCTTGTGGGCCCCATTACCACAAAATTAGGAGGGGGGATGGGCTTAGCCCATCAATTTTTCACTAAAAAAGAAAAGGGATATTTTTCACTACTCATTTTCATTCACAAAAGATTTTTAGAAAAACCCTAAAACCCTCTTCCTTGTTCTTCTTTGTGCCGCCACCTTAAGAACACCACAAGAGGTGGTTTGTGATCTTGGATCTTGAAGTTTTAGTGATTGATCGTGTTGGTTCTTCGTCCTTTTGATCCACGAATTCGGTAAAACCTTTTTACACCTTTTCTTTTGATTTAATCTTTTTATAAATCAAGAACATGTGTTGTTTTTATAAAAACATAATAATTAAACATGGATCTAACATGATTTGGTGTTAAATAAAATCAAAAGGGTGTTTTTAAGGGGTGTTTGTTTTGGCCGCACGCTGCACCGAACCCGAATGGGTTTCGGTTCGCCAAGCCGACCACCACCAAGACCATATGGTCTTGGTTGGTGCGTGTGGGTCCCACGAAAGCAGTGAAACACGGGATACCCCGATTTGGTTCGGGGTACGGTGTCGATTTCATGTCCGATTCATGCTTTTTAGTCTAGATCCGGTTCATGGTATATGTTAGTTTTTTTTATGTTTATGATCTTATGTTAAAATTAAATTAATAAAATGATGAGATTAATTTAATAACATGACTTAGGTTATTTAATTATTAATGATCATGAAATTATTTTAACCTAAGTATTTATATATTTAAGACTTATAATTAATTAATTATTTTAAAACCATGGATATAATTAATTAATTAACATGACTTAGGTTATATTATTAATATATAGTAATACATATTTTAACCTAAGTATTTAACTTATTTGTTAGGACCATTGTAATAGTTATATGTAATAGGTAGATTAGGAGGTATGTAGTTCCTCCTGGTCCTAGTAGTAGTAGGAGCAAGTCCTGCTCCTGGTCCTAGTCAAAGTCAAACTTTATTATTTACTTAATATTCTGTTAGGATATGCATGAGATATGTTAGGAAAGGATATGCATATCAGTTTTACACGTTTTCTTTAATGTTGTATTAGGGTTTCCTTGTAGTATAAAAGGAACCTTAGGTAGAAGGGTTATACACACCTTCACAAAACGTAGTTCTAGTGATTATCAATATTAGAAATCCTTAGAAAGGATCAAGTCTTTATAGTTATTCTGTTCTTCTTAATTATATTTGTATTCTACATTCATATTGTGTATAGAGTCTCTTTGTGATTTGACTAGTGATTACAGAAGTCATTCACCGGTCCTGACAGGCTGCAAGATCTACATCTAGTAGACTCAACAAGTGGTATCAGAGCCTGGAAGGGTCTCTATACAAGAAGAATCAAGTTTTCTTATTACTGACATTTTGTTTATCATGTCTGCCTCAACTTCTACTCAAACAGGAGAAGACAGCACACCTAAAATTGTGCAACCTCAGCAGATCCTTGCTACAGTCTCAAACACAAATGGTAAATTCCCTCTTCTGAAAAAGGGTGAATATGACAACTGGTCAATGAAGATGGAATGGTGGATCACCAATACTGATCAAGATCTATGGAAAATCATTCTGAATGGGAACAGCAGGAAGCTTACTGGAAGAGACAAGAATGGTAATATTACTCTTCTTGACCCTAAGTCTCATGAAGAAATCATAGCTATTCAGAAGGAGGTCAAAGAAAAGACGATTTTGCTTCAATCTCTTCCTGAAGATCACATGGGTGACTTCTACCATTTGGATGATGCCAGAGAGATCTAGAATGGCATAAAAGCAAGGTTCGGTGGGAATGAGGAGTCAAAGAAAATGCGCAGATCCATGCTGAGAGATGAATTCACAGAATTCAAAATCTCAGAAACTGAAGGGCTACATCAAGGGTATGATAGGTTCCAGAAGATATTGAGCCAGTTGAATCAACTTCGGTCAAAGCCCGATGATGGTGACATTAATGCAAGGTTTCTTAAAGCCTTACCCTACTCATGGAATCAGGTGGTGATCTCTCTCAAAGCCAAAGGTGGGCTTGACTATCTCAACTTTGATGATCTGTTTCATAGGCTTAGAACTTTCGAACCTCATGTAAGAGGATTTTCGAGTGACTCTTTTCCCACTCCTGCTAATTCTGCCTTTGTGAGTTCTATGGCATCTAGTCCCATGTCATATGCAAGTAGCCCAAGCAATACTGTCTCCTCTCAGCATACTGTTCAGCATACTTCTGCTCCTGATCCTACTGCCAAGTCTGGTAGTATGGTAGAAGCCGTTCTTCATTCTTTTGTGGCTGATGTTAATGCTGAACAACAACTTGCTTTTGATGACTTCAAACAGGTTGATAAACTTGACCTGGATGAGATGGATCTTAAATGGCAGATGGCCATGCTTACTCTTAGGGTTCACAAGTTTCAGAAGAAAGCAGGAAGGAAATTTAATTACAACCCTCGGGAGCCAGCAAGATTCGACAGAAGCAAGGTTCGATGCTATAACTGCCAGCAACAAGGTCACTTTGCAAGGGAGTGCCCTAGCAAGAATGATCAGGAGAAGAGCAGGTACTCCGCTTTCAAGGTTCAGGAGATAAAAGATGACAAGAAGGCATTGGTATCTGTTGACTCCATGGTCAACTGGAATGATCATCAGGCTTCTACTCTGGAATCAGCTGAGTCCTCGACTGACGTGTTTGCAATGATTGCTGGGAATCTCTCTGATGCAGAAGAAGCAGACGAGTTTGCTCTTATGGGCATCTCACCTCAAGTACAATATTGTCCTCTTGGGTGTCATGATAAATACTCAGAATTGTTGTCCCAATTTAATGAAGTAAATGATCAAAATGATAAGTATTTTTTAGAGGTTCAAGCCTATAAGGCTTCATTAAACACATTGGAACAACAAAAGAGGTGGTTACAAGATACACAACGTGCGTATGAGGATAAAATCAGGATACTAAGCATTGATTTAGAAAACACGACAAATATGCTTAAATATACAGAAACAGTAAGAGATGCTAGTATCAAAGAAAAAGAGGAGATGCAAGCAAAATTAGATGCTACAATGCTAAGATTTGAAAAATGGCAAAAGGCACCTAAAAATCTTTCAAAATTAATTGATAGGAGCATGTCTGGCAGAACTAAAAGAGGCTTAGGATTTGAAAAATATATTGATTCAGAAGATGTATTTGTTTTATCTTTTTCAAGTGTCTTTGATGCCGACAAAGAGGATGAGGGCAAACCTAGTTATATTAGGTTTAAACCAGCAGCAGAAATGCATGCTGTCCCTCCTCCTCTTACTGGAACTTTTATGCCCACTTCATGGCATAATGACTTGGATGGATCACAGATGCTTGAGTCCCCAACAAGTTCTACTAATACTAATGACTTTGTCTCGTGTACTTTCAGTGACAAAGCCGGTGACTCTGCATCTAGTGGTTCAAGTGAAGAGTCAAGACCTACAAGTTCCAAGTTGAATGAACATGCTGCTACTGGTGCTAGGAAGTGTGAAGAAAGAGTTGCTGTCAAGTCAAGTGTGTCTGGTCCTAGTTTATTGAGTCCTAGGAAGAATGTTTCTCCTAGAATTGTGTGTAATAAAGTAGGCAGTATGAAACAATCTCATTCTAATAAAAGGTCTTTCAAAACATGTTTTGTTTGTGGCAGTGCCTTTCATTTAATTAAAGATTGTGATTATTATGACACACATGCTTCTGTTAATCATGCTTTTCCTGCTCTTGGTCCACCAGGAGCTGCTTCATATGCTTCTAGAAGACTTAATCCTAGTGCTCCAACATTTACTTCTTCTCGAGTTTCCTCTCCTTTAGCTTCTGATTATTGGAGAAATATTGGATTCCAAACAACCAGTAATTATTTTCAAAATTTTAATCCAATCTATCCACATAATTTGGACCACATGTATTTTGGTTTGGGAAATTTGGGAACTGCTGTTAAGCCCTCAGCAGGTTGTCCTTGGTCAAATAATAATACCGAAATGATGCATAGGCAACCAAGGAACAACGGTGGATCTCATCAATCTTCTTGGCACTCTTCTAAAGATCCACAAGGCAGGCTCAAACCTGAAAAGGTTTGGGTCCCCTTAAGACACTAACTTTTGAATTTTTTTATTATCTTGTTGTTGTAGGTTACTCCATACCAGGATCCTAGTCTAGGCATTGTTGATAGTGGTTGCTCCAGGAGCATGACTGGCAATAAAAGTCTTCTCTCTAACTTTGTACCATTTCATGGAGGCAAGGTCTATTTTGGTGGGGGTGAAGGCAAAATCACTGGCAAAGGAACGATAAAGACTCCTAATCTAAATTTTGAGCAGGTCTACTATGTGGAAGCACTTCAACACTTCAACTTGATATCGGTCTCTCAGATTTGTGAAAAGAAGCAGTTTGTTCTCTTCACCGATACTGATGCACTTGTGCTATCCAAAGACTTTCAGCTTCCGGCTGACTCACAAGTTTTACTCAGAATCCCTAGAAGGCACAATCTCTATAGCATCAAGTTGAATGAAGTCAACCCTACTGGTAATGTTGGGTCAAAAAGTTGATGTGGCAGAAACTCAAAATCGAAGGACATTTACTCAAGCGTTGACAAGAGTAATATAGACGTTGACAAGAGCAATGTAGGCGTTGACAGAAGTCAACAAAAGTCAAACGCAGTCAACAAAAGTCAACGCTGATGGATTTGATGGAGAATTCTATTTACAGAATATATTGGATATATTCTAAATAATATATTCAGTATATATCTATAGAAATAGAATATTTAGTTGTTTATTTGATTTGATCTCTTGTAAACCCTAATCCTTACACTATAAAAGGAACCAAGGGTCTTAGGTTTTATTCATATACTTTCAATCACAATGTAAACCTAAAAGTCTGTGTGCACTAGACGTGGGATTCAATGTATACACGTCTAGTGGATGTTTGTTATTAATATAATGAACATCCCATTTGTTTTAATTCATGTTATTCGTGCCTAAACACCTTGTTAATGTGTCATGTTCTAATTCTGCTTTGATTGTTAAATCATATGAACGTGATGCATTCCTAGTAGCTTAAAAGATCCGGAAACCAAGGTTTCCACAATTGGTATCAGAGCCTCATGGCTCGTGATGCTAGGACCAACAAGGTGTTCGTGTTTCGAGAAGAAAAGAAAAATCCGTCTAGGGTTTTTCTGGACGTTTTTGTGTGCGCAACAGTATTCAGAAGGTCATAACTTTTGATTGAACCGTTGGATCGTCACGAAATTTTATATGTGTGTTCTACATACATAGATCTAAACATCCACCGGAGGGATTCTCGAGTTTTATCCCCAGGCAAAAGTTATCAGGCGTCAAAGTCAGCAGTAGGAGGTATGCAGTTTTCTGTGAACAGCCATGTTCAAAACACGATCTCTCCTTCGTTAACCGTTGGATCTTCGTGATTTTTGGACTGTAGATTCTTGGCACTTGTGTCTGGAATCTCACCGAAGGGATCTTCGATCTGAGCCCTAATGAAGAAGTTATTCATGGTCGAAGTTCGCTGTAGTAAAGGTATTAATGTTTTTGCTTTCACATAAAATCATGAACTAGGGTTTCTCAAACCCTAGATCGACATAAGAAGCAGAATATTACGAGGTTTGTGGTTGTTGTGGTTCAAGATAAATATATGATCTAAGGTTTATTTACAAACCCTAAGTTAGGGTTTCAATTAATAACGCTATAAACCCTAGGTCGTTATGAAGAGAAAAGATGGTCTTCACGTGATTGATGAACGATGCAGCAGGTTATCATCAACAAGTTGTGAAGGATTTTTGTCACGTTATTATGTTTGCTGCTATTGGTTTGTTTATTCTTTGTTTCATGTACTGCTCATGATTCATTGATTAGAGGTGTCGGCATCGTAGAAGGCTGGTGGACAGTGTTTTGGCTTCAAGCTTGTTGGTGTTGTTTATTCAACACTTATGCATTCACACGGTATAAGGATTATGATTGGTTGTTTAGCATTGTGTTCACATGGTGTTTGCTTTCTAATTGGTGGAAAGATTTTGGTTGCGTTCACATGGCCAAGAAGTGTGTTCACACGGTTGAAGATTTCTTATTGGTTGATGATATTGTGTTCACACGGTACTTAGATTTTGATTGGCTATTCAAATATATATCTTGCCTTGATCGTGGGACAAAGGAGACGTGGACGCTGGTAAAGAATGAGATACTGTTATCAAGCTATTAAGCTCTAAATGACGTCAGCATAAAAAAAGAGACGTGGACGCTGACAAGGGTTGAATTGACGCTGACAGGAATGATTTTGACGCTGACAGAATAAGTCAACGCTGATAGAGTTGGCAGTGTCGTCCGATATATGAACTTCAACGCTGATAGGTATTGTCCGATATTGGACAATACATCTGTCAAAGATATTGGACAGAAGAAGATATTGGACAACACAAGGTTTGCTGCTGTTTGAGAAAATTGGACGTTTTAAGCACACAAAAAGGAGGAATTTACACACAAAGGTACATGGAATCTCCGTTTTAATTTAGAATATCATGATGATATTTATGGCTCGGATATTTTTGAAAGGAATTAATGATCTTAAAGCGAGTTAGCAATTATTCGTGAGAATTTGATGGATATTTTAAACTATGTAATCGGGATAGCCTTGCGAAAGAGTTATCCGGTCTAAGACTTTTACATATGGTATGAAGATGTTATTCCATTAAATTCATCATGAAGAGGTGTTGGCTTAAGGGGAAGAATTCTTATGGTAAGTTTGATGATTGAAGAAGATTTTCGCGAGTTTGTGTTCTATCATATCTTAAAGTCGTGGACTCTCAACCATAGACTTTAAAGGTAACTTGTTCGTGCTTTACATGTTTGGTGACGAAGACTTGTCATAACACTTGAAGGAGTTACATTATCGTGCTCAGTGTCTCACAAAGGATGAGAATATTGACAAGGGATCGAGGTCTACTTATACTTTGTGACATGAGTATAAGTTCTTCATCACGTGGATAGTACAAGACATGGAATACAAGGTTGGGTTATTCTACTTCTACATCAAAAATATTATATTAATTGTTCTTCAAGATCATTACATAGAGCTACTTTTGGAGAATCTTCAAAGATTGCAACATTGTTTACTTCCTTGTTGATGTGACAAAAAGGGGAAGATACAAATGCTACACTTGAGGGGAAGCAATTTGAAGATCATGTACAACTTACAAGAGATACACATAGAGTTTTGCCACCATCAACTACGGGAAGATTGTTGGGTCAAAAAGTTGATGTGGCAGAAACTCAAAATCGAAGGACATTTACTCAAGCATTGACAAGAGTAATATTGACGTTGACAAGAGCAATGTAGGCGTTGACAGAAGTCAACAAAAGTCAAACGCAGTCAACAAAAGTCAACGCTGATGGATTTGATGGAGAATTCTATTTACAGAATATATTGGATATATTCTAAATAATATATTCAGTATATATCTATAGAAATAGAATATTTAGTTGTTTATTTGATTTGATCTCTTGTAAACCCTAATCCTTACACTATAAAAGGAACCAAGGGTCTTAGGTTTTATTCATATACTTTCAATCACAATGTAAACCTAAAAGTGTGTGTGCACTAGACGTGGGATTCAATGTATACACGTCTAGTGGATGTTTGTTATTAATATAATGAACATCCCATTTGTATATATTCTAAATAATATATTCAGTATATATCTATAGAAATAGAATATTTAGTTGTTTATTTGATTTGATCTCTTGTAAACCCTAATCCTTACACTATAAAAGGAACCAAGGGTCTTAGGTTTTATTCATATACTTTCAATCACAATGTAAACCTAAAAGTGTGTGTGCACTAGACGTGGGATTCAATGTATACACGTCTAGTGGATGTTTGTTATTAATATAATGAACATCCCATTTGTTTTAATTCATGTTATTCGTGCCTAAACACCTTGTTAATGTGTCATGTTCTAATTCCGCTTTGATTGTTAAATCATATGAACGTGATACATTCCTAGTAGCTTAAAAGATCCGGAAACCAAGGTTTCCACAGGTAAACTAGCATGTCTAGTTGCTAAAGCCTCAGAAGATGAAGCCACTAAATGGCACCGAAAGATGGGGCATGTGAACTTCAAGACCATTCACAAACTTGCAAATCTGAATCTGGTCTCTGGTTTACCTCCTAAGACGCTTAGAAATGATATAAATTGTATTGCCTGCAGCAAAGGCAAACAACACAAAGCATCCTTCAAGGCCATTACTGCTCTTAGTCTTATTACTGACCCATTGCAGCTACTACACATGGACTTATTTGGTCCTACTTCCATTAGAAGCATTGACCACAAGCAATTCTGTCTGGTGGTAACTGATGGATATAGCAGGTTTACGTGGGTGTTCTTCATGGCTGCCAAGAGTGAGACCTACTCAATTCTTAGAGATTTTCTTACCATGATAGAGAACCAGTTGTCTAAGAAAGTTAAAGGTATTCGTTGCGACAATGGAACCGAGTTTAAAAATAAAGACCTCATCGCACTTTGCATTGCTAAGGGCATCAAAAGAGATTATAGTGCAGCAAGGACTCCTCAACAGAATGGTGTGGCAGAAAGAAAGAACAGGACACTAATAGAAGCAGCAAGAACTATGCTTGCCGATTCCAAGCTTCCAACCATGTTCTGGACAGAAGCTGTTAATACTGCAAGTTATGTTTTGAATAGGGTTTCTATTACCAATCCTCACAAGAAGACTCCTTATGAGCTGCCCACGGGCAAAGTTCCAAATATTGCTCATTTGAAGCCTTTTGGGTGTCCAGTCACCATTCTGAATACTAGTGACTATTTGGGAAAGTTTGATGGCAAGGCAGATGAAGGATACATTGTGGGATATTCAGCTCATTCTCGGGCTTATCGTGTCTACAATCTTCAAGCCAAGCGGATCATTGAAACTATTAATCTAAGGTATTTTGAGGAAAAGTCAAACATCCAAGGCAAGGGTCCAGAATGGTATTTTGATCTTGATTATCTTAGTGATTCGTTAGGATATTTTCGTTTCAAAACTAACCATGATGCAGGACCACAAGTTTTTGCAACTTCTAGTACTGGTGTTCCTTCTAGTCTTTCTGATTCAGATGATGAGGATGACATTTTTGTGGTTCCATCCTATTCCACCACAGTTTCTCCTACTCCTCCTAGTGATGCAACTCCATGGGATGTACAGGATTCCCAAGTAGCTCTTGACACTCTTCTCAAACAACAACAAGAAGCTACTAAAGCAGCTTCTCAAGGTAGTTTTGAGTTTCCCTTGGTTGAGCCTACTGACAAAGTTGCTCCTGGTGCTCCAGCTTCTGCTCCTAGTGCTAGCTTATCACCTACTGGTACTCCGGCTAGTGAGTCTGCTTCCAATACTCGTTTCTCCAGTCCTTCTGATTTAGGGAACCATCAAAAGAAGTCTTCTACCAAGCTAGATGATATTCATAAACAACCAGTAGATGGGATTTTCCACAATGCTTCATATGATTCTGACTTTGATGGTGATCTCAATAACTTGGCACCAGAAGTGGAGGTTTCTTCCAATCCAGTATTGCAATCACACAAAGATCATCCTACCACTCAAATAATTGGAGATCCTAGTTCTACTGTCAAGACACGCAGAATGCAGCAGAAGGCTTCGTCTGATCATCATGCTCTTGTGAGCTATATTTAAGATCACAAGCGTAATAATCATACGGACTTTCAACACTGTTTGTTTGCTTGTTTTCTTTCACAGGTAGAACCTAGGTCTGTTTCTCATGCACTTGAGGATCAAAGTTGGGTGGAGGCTATGTAGGAGGAAATGCAGCAATTCTTGTTTCAGAATGTTTGGGTTCTGGTTGACTTACCAGATGGGAAGACAGCTATCAATACCAAATGGATTCTCAAGAACAAGAAGGATGCACGGGGAATTGTCGTAAGGAATAAAGCTAGGCTTGTCGCACAAGGACACACTCAAATTGAGGGCATTGACTACACTGAAGTTTTTGCTCCGGTTGCAAGGATAGAGGCCATTCGTCTGTTTTTGGCCTTTGCTTCTTATGTGGGCTTTACGGTGTTTCTAATGGATGTCAAGAGTGCATTTCTCTATGGCAAAATTGATGAGGAGGTGTATGTCACTCAACCTAAGGGCTTTGTTGATCCACTTCATCCCAATAAAGTTTACAAGGTGGTCAAGGCTCTTTATGGATTACATCAGGCTCCTAGAGCTTGGTATGAGCGTCTTTCCACTTTCTTGTTGAAGAATGGCTATAGAAGGGGTACCATTGACAAAACACTATTTCTTCGGAGGAATACCAAGGACATTATCCTTGTTCAGGTTTATATGGACGACATTATCTTTGGTTCTACTAGGAAGGAATGGTGTGATGAGTTTGAACACTTGATGAAAGGCGAATTTCAGATGAGTGCGATGGGAGAACTTTCCTTCTTCCTTGGTCTTCAGGTCAAGCAACAATCGGATGGGATTTTCATCAGTCAAGATAAATATGTTCATGAGATTCTTTAGAAGTTTGATATGGATCCTCTTAGACCAGCAACGACTCCTTATGAAGTTGCTAAAATCAAACTTAAGAATGAGCCAGACCCCCCGGTCAATGTTCACATGTACAGGTCTATGATTGGCTCCCTCATGTATTTGACTGCATCACGTCCGTACATCATGTTTGCAGTAAGTGCTTGTTCTAGACACCAGGTGACTCCAACGGTTTCGAACTTAAATGCAGTGAAGAAGATTTTCAAGTATATCAAGGCTCAACCCAGATTGGGTCTATGGTATCCTAGAGAATCACCTTTTGTTCTGGAAGCCTATAGTGATAGTGACTATGTTGGTGCTAATAATGACAGGAAGTCTACTACTGGTGGTTGTCAGTTTTTGGGTCGTCGACTTATTTCATGGCAATGTAAGAAACAGACAATAGTAGCTACTTCTTCAACAGAAGCTGAATACGTTGCGGCTGCTAGTTGTTGTGGACAAGTTTTGTGGATCCAAAATCAAATGTTGGATTATGGTTTCAATTTTATGAACACCAAAATTTTTATAGACAATCAAAGCACTATTTGCATTGTGAAGAATCCTGTTTTTCATCAGCGAACGAAGCATATTGAAATTCAGCATCATTTTTTACGGGATGCCAATGAGAAGAAGCTGATTCAGGTTCTTAAGGTTCATACGGATGATAATGTTGCTGATTTGCTGACTAAAGCATTTGATGGTGCTCGGTTTAACCACTTGGTGGTTCATATTGGGATGGTCAATCCTTTAGGTCTAGGATTGAGGGGAGGCCAAGCCTAAGGGGAGGCTTTGTGTACATATCCTTAGGACAGACTAACGTATTGATAGATTTTAACAACTTATTTTATTGGTTCTGGTGGTGTGTGTTACTTATGGTAAAGGTTTTTGCTCCCTTCTAGTGGATATGGTCTTACATGACTGGCGTCTGGTCCTCATTGGTCAGCTTCTAGTCATAATTGGTTGGCTTCTGGTGGTTTAAAATCCTTCCATGTCAAGTGGTGTTTGGCTCCTGGTACTGGTATTGGACACTGTTCATTCCTTTTGTCCTTTGTTAATCACGTTTTGCTCCTGGTCTGACCATTGTGTGCTTTGACTTTTGGTCAACGCTCCCAATCCTGGTATTTATATTTTTGATTAAGTATGGTAAATTGGGAGTTGGTAATTATATTAAAAAGGGCAAGTGGTTACTATGCAATTATGGTTAAATTTGAAAGGGCAACCCCCCATTAATAGGGGTCAATGAACAGTTACCATTTTCTTTATTTATGGTCAAAATACACCCTTGACTCACTCATTACAATCAACACACACACAAAACCGCTCCTACTATCTCCACCCTAATCACAATCCTTCTTCCATCAATTAATCAAGATCCATGGCTGCTCATGCTTACCAACCTGCTCACAACCGAGTTGCTTATCTGGGTGATGGTCCACATCGTGAACATTTTGCTGACATTCTGGAATTCATTGAAGCTTCCAACCTAAGGTTTGCATTTACGGTTTGTCCCACCATATATGATAGTGTTATTCGTCAATTTTGGGCGTCTGCTCGACTTGTGAATGTGGCTGGTCGTCCACGTGCACTCCATGCTACTATAGATGGACGTGCATATGTGGTGACGGAGGCTTCTATTCGCTCTTCCCTTCATCTTCAGGATGAGGGTGGTGTTGAATCCATCCCCAATTTGGAGGTATTGGAGGGGATGGCTGCTTTAGGATACGAACATGGGGGGAAGTTTAACTTCCAGAAAAATAGGTTTTCCCCCCAATGGAAGCTTCTGGTCCACTTTCTAATCCATTGTATGAGTCCCAAGTCTGGGAGTTGGGATGCTTTCCCTACTCCTTTGGCTACTGGTCTTATTTGCTTAGCCCAGGGTAGAGTTTTTAACTTTTCTCATTATCTATTTGAGGGGATGGTTAGTAATCTGTCTAATGCTGGTTCGAGAAAGAAGTTTCTTATGTACCCTAGGTTTCTTCAGCAAATACTGGTTTGCATTCCTCGTGATATGACTGAGCATGTGCCGTCTAAGCTTACAGCAAAAGGGTATTACAATATGGTCAATGGGTTTACTGGGGAATGGAGGCCCCTGACTGAGGCCATGTTGGGACTGGCTCAGGGTCCTATGGGTGAGGAGGAGGAGGCTCCTGAGTTTGTTGTGATTGATGATGTCCCCATGGAGGAGGAGGCTCCTAATGCTGGTACCACTCATGTGGTTGAGGAGGAGCTGGTTGAGGAGGTGGTGGTTGAAAAACCATCCCCTTCCAAGGCTGTTCCTTCTTCAGTCCCACAAAAGTCTCCATTTGTGGAGACTCCACCTCCTAGTCCTGCCCCTCACTCGACTGATAAACCGTTTGGTGCTAGTACTCCACAGGTTGACCCATATGTTGCTTCGGGCTCCAATGACGCTTTCCCTGATCCAAGTTCTCTTGGTGGGCAGGCGGAGGAGCCTACTACACTTATATCTTTGCTTGATCTTATGCGCAGGTACCATGAGCGGATGATTTCTTTGGAAGCTGATTTGAACCAACATCGGAAACTTACTAGGGAGTTTGTTCTTCCTCTAGCTGATCGCATCAAAGCGTTCGAAACTCAGCAACGGCGTCGCAAGAAGCATGTGATCCATTCAGATTCTGATGAGGAGGGTACGGAGAATGTTGAGGATGGTTTGACATTATTGGCAAAGGCTGCCTTTGCTGATAAGGTTTATGATGATTTTCCGGTTCCTCCGACATCCTCCAGTGTTCCTTCTCCTGGTGCTATTCCCACTCCTATGGATGGTGATTCTGATCCTGCTGCTGGTTCCAATGCTGGTCCCTCTCATGATTCGAAGGGCAAGGCCCTAATGATTGATGCTCCATCAACATCTCGCAAGCGTACCCGTCGACAGCTTGAAGAAGAGAGGCTCGGTGAGGAGGCTGCTCGTCGGATTCAAGCCGAGATTGATGAAGCTGATAGGGCTGCTGAAGAAGAGCTCCGAAAGCGGAGGCGTGAACAAATTCAGCACGATGCCATGCATTGGAGTGATAGTGAATGGATGCAAGTTTTGACTGTTCTCACCCGGGATTATGCTCAGTTTACAGATCTTTTGGGTGACAATGTTGATGAGCACAATTGTATTCTGAGGGCTATGGTATTGATGCGTAAGCACCAGTTGGCCCTTTCTGCACAACTTAGGGAAAAGAGAAAGAACAGACCTTTATCTCGGACTGAGGAGCGCAAGCAGATGCAATGTTATGTGAAATATCAGTCTGCTGCTCATTTTAATGCTCCTTGGAAGTGAGACCGGGTGCGGGCTTTGACTTTTGATGAGCTCAAGGCACTTTATGAGAATATGGTTAAGCGTCAGAGTCAACCAATTCCGGAAAGATTTATTTACCATCCTCGTGGTGTGACTTCTTCTTCGCCTGCTGCTTCTACTGGTCTTTCATCTGCTCCCACTCCTGGTTCTGGTGCTAGTCCATCTGGTTTTGTTGCTACTACTGTTGGTAATTCTACTTCTTCATTG
Source organism: Glebionis coronaria (assembly GCA_025667525.1). Classification (NCBI taxonomy): domain Eukaryota; kingdom Viridiplantae; phylum Streptophyta; class Magnoliopsida; order Asterales; family Asteraceae; genus Glebionis; species Glebionis coronaria. Next base: position 490,316,702 of record CM046875.1, read on the forward strand.
GTTGCTCCTTTGGGTTCTACTGCTGGTCATGCTACCACCACCTTTGATGCTACCACCACCACTCATGCTTCTACAACCATACCTGTTACTACCACCACCACACATGTTCCAACCACCACCTTTGCTACCACCACAACTACTGCTGCTACACCTGATCTGTCATCTCCATCACCACCGGTTACTGGAACTCAACCAAATCCTACTTCTGATGCAGCTCCTATTGATCCATTGGGTGGGCACACTCATGAGTCTACTTCTACTGCTCCCACTGCTGCTGCTGCGGTTAGGGTAAAGGTTGAACCCACACCTAGTGATCCCACACCTAGACGTTCCCTTCGCCAGAAACAAGCTCGTCGTGTTCTCCGTGGTAAGACAGTCCCTTTTGAGAAGCGTGATCCTGAGAATTTGATTGATGCAGCTTCTGACAGCGATTCTGACTTGCCGTTGGGGAATGGGAATATTACTGGTTACACGGTTGAGCGTTCCACAACTCTTCATGGTGTGGTATCCCATAGAATTACTTTGAGTGATGGGTCTGTGCGTTTGGCTTCGGGTTTGCAGGGTGTGTTATCGTGGGCTGACCGTATGGATCTTATGGCGTTGTATGGACTTGTGGATTCTAGCATGCCTTTTGACCCCATGGCTGTGTCTTCATGGCCTGGTCTGCGTATCTGGGCTGATCTTAAGCTGATGTTGGATGCTCCTCCTAATGCTCCTGTTTCGGGCATATGGAAGGATCAAATGCAATGGGTGATTCAGCGCTGGAAGCTATATGCTGGATGTGGTGTTCATATGTTGGAATTAGAATCTGGTCATATGGTTTTTATGCTGACTGATGTGGATTATCCTTTGACAATTTCTTCAATGGAGGCGATGTTGGCTACTCATTTGCAAATTTCTAATGCTCCATCAGGAAATGAGTCCTCAATGGCCACGACGTTGGTGAAAGGTATTCAGGCGCGGTTGATAGCCGATAAGAAGGTTGCTTCTGGTATGTAATGTGATTGGGTTGTAAGTGTTTATGTTTTGTATTTTTGTTCATTTGTTCATATTCTCATTCTTTTCACCAATATGTAAAGTGATTGGTGAACTTCATTCTTTATAGTTAAAAAAAAACAAAAAAAAACAAACACAAATAATATAACCCTTCATATAATTAAAAAAAACATACTTTTTATATAATATCTGCTTATTCTTTTAACACATTTTGGATTTTATACTTGTGAATAATATCCCTTGGCTGCTTCACATTGTGGGTTCTGGTTCCTGGTTTGTGCTTGTACTGATATTTGGCTTCACTTGGTGTTGGACGTGGTCCACACGACAAATGGTTCTCAACTTACCATGTCTAATCGACAAGAAAAAGTTGATTCACCTTGAGGGTACGGCTCCTGGTGCGATTCTCAAATCCGTTGATGGTTGCCAGGTTACCCAAAACTGGATGGTTTTCACTTGCCATAGTCTTGGACTGAAAAGTGGCAAATCCAAGGGGGTACGGCTCTTGGTTAAGATTTTATCAAATCCGTTGATAGCTGTAGTAGCTTGCTTAAAGCTATAGGGTGTTCAACTCGCCGATGCTTCATTGCTAAGAGTTGGCGAGTCCAGAGGGGTACGGCTTCTGGTAAAGACGCATTAAATCCGTTGACGGCTGTGATGGTTTGCCAAAAATCATCAGGGTACTCCCACTCACCATTGATTCACGTTCTAAGAGTTGGGCTGGGTTCTAGTCTCCCAGGGTGATGCTTATTCCACCAGAAAAACTGGCTAGCCCAAGAGCGAGCAGCTACTTGGTAAAGGCTCATCAAATCTGCTCATGTTGCTGAAAAGATTCAACACGATGCTGATTTGTTCCAAGCTTTGGAGAAGCTTCTAGTGTTTTATGTTGTGGCGGTTACTCTGATTCTTATCTTTTTGATGCTGCTATTTATTTTGCTGATACAATCCTCGGGCTTTATTTGCACGTTTTCCAGGAAACTTGAACTCAACAGGTCAAATTCAAGTTTAGGGGAGGATTGTTAGGACCATTGTAATAGTTATATGTAATAGGTAGACTAGGAGGTATGTAGTTCCTCCTGGTCCTAGTAGTAGTAGGAGCAAGTCCTGCTCCTGGTCCTAGTCGAAGTCAAACTTTATTATTTACTTAATATTCTATTAGGATATGCATGAGATATGTTAGGAAAGGATATGCATATCAGTTTTACACGTTTTCTTTAATGCTGTATTAGGGTTTCCTTGTAGTATAAAAGGAACCTTAGGCAGAAGGGTTATACACACCTTCACAAAACGTAGTTCTAGTGATTATCAATATTAGAAATCCTTAGAAAGGATCAAGTCTTTATAGTTATTCTGTTCTTCTTAATTATATTTGTATTCTACATTCATATTGTGTATAGAGTCTCTTTGTGATTTGACTTGTGATTACAGAAGTCATTCACCAGTCCTGACAGGCTGCAAGATCTACATCTAGTAGACTCAACATTATTTAATTAAAAACATGTTATACTTTAATTAAATATTTTAACCTATAGTTTAATTAAATTACATGAAATAATTATTAAACTATACATTATATCATATGACTTAGAAAATAATCATGTAAACACTTAGGCTTATATACTTAGCTTATTTAACCAGCTTATTTCTAATTATGGAAACTTTCTATTTTTAGAAACTTAATTAAGTAAGGCAGCTAATCTATTTATGGAAACCATCTATTTTTAGAAACTTATTTATTTCAGGCAGCTAATCTATTTATGGAAACTTATTTAATTAAGGAAACTAATCTATTTATGGAAACTTTCTATTTTTAGAAACTTATCTATTTTAATCAGTAAATCAATTTTTGGAAACTTTCTATTTTTGGAAACTTTCTATTTTTGGAAACTTTCTATTTTTGGAAACTTTCTATTTTTGGAAACTTTCTATTTTTGGAAACATTCTATTTTTGGAAACTTTCTATTTTTGGAAACCTGCTATTTTTTGAAAGTTACTTATTATTAGACAGTAAGTATAATAACACATGAAATACCAGAAATACTTAATCAGATTAAACAGAATATAAGATAAAACACAGTTTAAGGCTTTTAAACAGTAAAACATGGTAAGAACACATAAAATAAGCTAAGACATGACATAAAACCAGCTATGTATTTAGTAAGCAGATACTTATTGACGTACGTATTTATGTAGCACTAGTGATTCGGAAGTAGGATTCCTCGCAGTTCGTCTTTCTCGTTCACTGGACATAAGGTACGGATTCCCGTCCTTTCAGTATGGACATTCTTTCCTTATTAGGATTCCCCGTATGCAGCCAACTGTTTTCCCGTAGTATAAGTTACGTGTTTGATTGCTTATGTTTAGTTAAAATTACCTATATCCATATACATGCATGACCAGTTTCACCTAGTTATGGAGGTACCATAACCATAACATTAGAGGCACTGATGTTATGACTTCATCACGGCGGAGTGATTGCTCGTGGCGTCCCTTCAGCTTTTGGCCATATTATTATATTTATCATGTGGGGCGTATGGGTGCATCCTAGTTACATGTTTTATTCAGGATTTCATGGTGAATGTGGTGTGTGCCTTGCATCCTTCACAAGGAGCTGATCCCTCCTACCCAAAAACCAGTATATTAAATTAGAGGCAGCCCCTCTAATTTGCATGATGAGGTCACCCCTCCAAGTATTCATGCACGGTGGATTTTCATGACCTATATTGGCTAATGGTAAAAATATGTTAAACAGTTTTCATAAGATAAACATAAGGCTTTTCAAACTATTAAACCAGTTTTATGAACATGTTTCGGGTTTTCTAGGACTTATTCATTTCCGCTGCTATTAAGTCTTTATTATGCTTAGTCATCCATACTATGTCTATATCCGTGCACTGAGCGTTTTGCTCAGCTGTTACTTTCCTTTCCATGTCCCAAAACGGCAGGTACCCTAGGAAATATTCGAGAATTTGGAGGACGTGCATAGGATGGAAGCTGCTAGAGACTTCTTTTCCTTTTGCCTTAATATATTTATGCTTGTGTAGTCTTTCGTTCATTTCTTTTGCTTTATTATGTTTTGGGCTTATGTTTGGGAACCGATGTTTGATTCCGGTTATCCCTATGGTCATGTAATGTTTTATACATTTATCCTTGTATGCTTTGAGGACACGCGATAATTACGCGTGACATTCCATTATCAAAATGGGGTGTTACAACTCTCCTAAACTTAACTTGATAAATATGTGCAGAGCTAAGTTAATCCTAGAATAGAAACTTCTACCCAAGATCCCACTGTCCCAAACACTACTTCAAAATCTAGCTAGTCAATTTAACAAAGAAATTACACTCTAACTTGTACCAAATCTAGTCAAATCTATCTCTAACATGTTCAAGATCAACAAATAAACAGTATTATGCATTTGTCTAACATCCTATAGCTTTAATCACAAATCATCAAAACTCAAAATAGAGACTTCTAAAACAAGTATAGAGAGAGTTTAAGACTTTCTTACCTAGTGAGCTTACATCCAAGCATCACAAAGGCTTAGCTTAAGCCTTCTCCATCAAGCTCGGGCTTGAGCTGAATGACTCTTGAAAATAAGCTAAGGGAATGGGAAGAAAATGATGATGATGCACTTATCACAGCTCAACCACCATCCAATATGCTTAATCTGATTTCCTGCTAATATCAAACAAAGAAAAGAGAGAGAGTGACCTGGAAAATCAGCCAACAAGAGTATAAGCCTAGCTTATTGATTAAGCTAGCTTATCTCTTTTGGCTTATAAAAAAAACTTTGAAACTGACTTTTTCAAACCAATGAAAAATAAACTGAAACTTGAATATTTTTGACAATAAACTTGTAAAAATCAGTAATTTCCCTTTTAAAACTCCACTTTCACTTTGTTTTAAAATAGATTCCAAGATTTTTCAACTTTTGACCAAAAATTCCAAGAACATATTTTTTTCTGAAAACTATTGCTAATAGTGAAATCTTTTAGCTTTTAAACTGATTTCAAACACTAAATATCAAGAACTAACTAACAATGAATTTGGAACTCAGATGTGCCAAACATTAACTTTTTCCATTAATAAAATTAATATTATACAAAATCTGGAACAAGGAAAATATGAAAGTCCTAAGGCTTTATATAGCAGCTACAAATATTCTAGAAACAAAAAGAACTACAAACCCTAATTGCTACGATTTTCCTCAATTGCCCTTTGGATATTCGGATCAAATTTAGAATATGCTGCTTTTGAATCATGCCATGTGATGATCTTGGAGCCTTGTGACTTGTACAGCTACTGCTTTTTGATCTTGACCATCTATGATGTTGTGGGGATCACGTTTTTGCATCTCAGACGGTGATTTGGTCCAAGATGTCAGTTGAAAAGAGAACTCGTGATTGGATGTTGAGGGAGAGGAGACAAGAGTACACCAAGGTCGTGGGGTTGGGAGCAAAACCCCTAAGTTAATTAAGAAAAAACCTTTGTTTTGAGGTTTAATTAGGCCAAGACATAATTAGGGTTTATAGGATTTGGGTTCGTAGTAGATGGGGTTTTAATTTGGTTTAGGGTAAATTGTGACTGTTTCCCACCAAGTGTATCAATATTAAACCCCGATTAAAAAAATAGGGTTAACATTAACAGATGGTTTGGGTAGTGGGTTTAATTGTGGGCTGGGTTAGGTAAAAAGGTGTTAGTTGGGCTTGGGTGTGGGCTACAACCAAGTTTAAGATGGGTATGGGTTTGGTTTTGCTCAACTTTGGTCCCTGGTTTTGCAAAAAGTGTGCATACAAAGACTTTGGCAGATTTTCTTCATTTCCTTCACATATATCTTAGAGCAATTTGCAAATTCAGTGCCTCAAAACTTGTTCAACTTGTATAAAGGACTTTAAATGTCATTTTCAACAATCTTCAAGGGCCATAATGGTACAATCTTGAAAGTTGGGGGCCAATCTTGTAATTTGTGAGATTTACAAGGATCAACAGTGACAAGTCTTCAAAAGTTGAGGGGCCATTCTTGACAAATCTTCAAAATTGGAGGACTAAACTTGGAAAATCATCATTCGGGTCCGGTTCATTGTGCGGCTTCGTTTCCCGTGTTCGTTTTTGATTGATTCTTGTGATCTTTTTGTCATTTCCTCAATATCCATACCTAAAATACACAAGCAACAAACACAAGCATATATTTGGCATTTTTAATGATATTTAATGAATTTTAAGCCTGTTTTTGGACGATGAGACTATGTATAAAAAGCACATCCCCCACAAGATAGTTGTGGCATCCTCTTGTGAAGAGATAGACATGAGTCCCTCAAGTGGAAAGGATTCATTTATTTCTTTATGAGGCAATTCTCCTTGAAAAGGATGCTCAAGTCTACTCAAATGATCCGCCACTAAATTCTCGGCTCCTTTCTTATCACAAATTTCTATGGAAAACTCTTGGAGCAACAAAACCCATCTCAATAATATAGGCTTAGCATCTTGCTTTGTCATAAGGTATTTGAGAGCAGAATGGTTCGTATATACTATGGTCTTCGAAAGCACAAGATAAGGGCGAAATATCTCAAAAGCATACACAATAGCTAACAACTCTTTTTCCGTAGTGGTGTAATGCAATTGAGCACCCGTCATTGTCTTACTAGCATAGTGTATAGGTTGAAAATGTTTATTTATTCCTTGCCCCAAAACGGCCCCCACGGCATCACTAGCATCACATATGAGCTCAAAAGGCAAATCTTAATTTGGTGAAACCAAAACTGGAGCCTTAGTCAATTTTTCTTAAAGGATCTCAAAAGACTCTAAACACTCTTGTGTGAATATGAAAGGAGCCTCTTGTTCAAAGAGATGGGTCATGGGTCAAGATATTTTTGAAAAATATTATATAAAACGTCTATAGAAACCCGCATGTCCCAAAAACCTCCTAACTCCTTTCACTGTGGTAGGTGGGGGAAGTTTCGCAATAACATCTACTTTAGCACGATCCACTTCTAATCCTTTCTTAGATATCATATGCCCCAAAACTATCCCTTCTTTGACCATGAAATGGAACTTCTCCCAATTTAAAACAAGACGTGTTTTTTCACATCTTTTAAGCATACATTCTAAATGGGAGAGACAAGAAGTGAATGAATCTCCAAAAACCGAGAAATCATCCATAAACCCTTTCATTGTGTGCTCTATCATGTCATGAAAGATTGTCATCATACACCTTTGAAATGTCCCCGGGGTATTGCACAAGACAAAAGGCATTCTCTTGTAAGCAAATGTGCCATAGGAACAAGTGAATGTGGTCTTTTCTTGATCTTTTGGATCAATGGGTATTTGGAAAAAACCTAAGAATCCATGAAGAAAGAAATAGTATTCATTTCCCGCTAAGCGTTTTAGCATTTTGTCCATGAAAGGTAATGGGAAATGGTGTTTCCTAGTGCCATCATTAAGCTTTCTATAATCAATACAAACTCTCCAACCCCTGACAAGTCTTGTCAGAATCAACTCGTTTTTTCATTTGGAACAACGGTGATTCTACCCTTTTTAGGAACACAATGCACCGGGCTAACCCATGGTGATTCAGAAATTGGGTAAATCATACCCACATCAAGGAGTTTGATAACTTCCTTTTTGATGACTTCATGGATTTTGGGTTAACCCTTCTTTTGTTTTGAATGGCGTGTTTGTAATCATCCTCCATAAGGATTTTGTGTGTATAAAATTTAGGATCAATCCCCTTTATGTCGGATATTTTCTAAGCTATAGACTTTTTGTGCTCCTTAAGAACTTCTATGAGATTTTTATTTTCATCTTCCTTCAAATTTAGCTATGATAACGGGTAGCTTATCCTCTCCCTTTTAAAAAGCATACTTAAGGTAGGATGGTAAATCCTTAAGCTCTAGGGAAGGTGGACTCTCAATAGAAGGTTGAACTAATGTGGGATCATCATTAGTAACCTCTTGTTGAGTAGGTGAAGGAATGGGGTCCTCATTGAGTAACTTTTGGATAGTAAGAATATCTTCTTCCCAATTGATGGGATAATCTTCATTGCTAAGAAAGTTAGACTCAAATTCCTCTAAGAGAAAATCACTCTCTCCAAATGGTGTTAAAGATGGAGTAATTGAGGCTTTGGTCTCAACATGTGGAATGTACTCATTATTACTTTTGCAAAGATCATGAAAGTGTTTATTACAAACTTCATCAAGAACTTTCACAATGTTAACGGTTTCACAACTTTGAGATTTCTTAGTTACTTTTCCCAACTTAAACACAACTTTCTCATCCTCTACCCTCATAATTAGTTCCCCTTCCACCACATCAATAAGAGTACGACCGGTCCTTAAAAAGGGTCTTTTTAGAATAAGGGGAACTCTAGGATCCATTTCATAGTCAACAACTACAAAATCCATGGGGAATGTGAACTTATCAATCCTACAAAAACATCTTCCGTAATCCCCACCGGATAAGCTATTGAACGGTTTTCTAACTCAAGTGTCATTTTAGTAGGTGTAAGCTCGGGAAGAGAGAGTTGTTTCTAAACCGAAAAAGGCATCAAATTAATGCTAGCACCAAAGTCCACTAGTGCCATGCAATTCTCTACCCCCGGGGAATTGCAAGGAATCAAGAACCAGCCCGGATCACCAAGTTTAGTAGGTAAAGTCTTCAACAACACCGCGGAAGAATTTTCGTTCAATGAAGTGTTAGGCATGTCAATCAATTTTTCTTTGTTGGAGAGAAGGTCCTTAAACATTTTGGCAAACTTAGGCATGTAAGCTAAAGCCTCCGCAAAAGATATGTTTATATTCAATTACTTAAACATCCTCGAGAAGTTGGACACTTGTATGTCATCTTTGTTCTTAAGCTTCTCTTTTCTCAATTTTGAAGGATATGGAAGATTTGGTTTGGGTAAAGGTTGAGTAGAGGGTGTTGAAGGAATATCTTCTTGTGTTTCTTCAATGATAGGTGTAGAAGGTGAAGGCTTAGTAGGTGTAGAATTTGAAGGTGAAGGTTTGTCACAAGGAGGAACCGTGGTAGGAGTCACCAAAGGAGGTGTAGCAGGAATGGAAGGTTCCATGGTTATTTTACCACTTCTTGTAGTGATTACATTTACATTTGCCCTTGGATTGGTTTGAGTGTTGGAGGGTAAAGCACCTTGTGGTCTTTGGTTTTAGAGTAACATAAATTTCTTTTTTGTGTCATCTTGCATGGCCCTCAATTGGTCTTGAGCTCTTCTTTCACTCTCACGGATCCTTCTTTTGGTTTCTTGATTCATCTTATGGAGTAGCTTAATGGTTTCATTTTTCCCATTCCCTTGTATGTAACCTTGATTGTGGAAAGGTGGAGGTGGATGGTGAAACCTTTGGTTATTTCCATGAAAGTTGTTTCCTTGGTTTTGAAAGTTATTAGGCCCTCTATTGTTGTTATTCCCTTGATAATTTCCCCTTGGCTCTTGGTTTCTATTGAGCATTTGTGGAATGTTTGGTTAGTTTTGAGTGGGTTGTTGGGGAGGGAAACCCGGTGGAGCAAGGTAGTTGTTAGACTTGTATGAAAGGTGATTAGGATTGATGTTTGGTTTAAAGTGTTCTCTTCCATCATCATTATAACCATAGCATTCTCTTTAATTGCCTTGAACTTTGTCACATTGCAAGTATGAGTGAGGGCCTCCACATGTCTCACAAGATAGGGTGATGGCATTGACATTGTTGGTAGAAGAATTTTTCAAGGTAATTTTCATAAACTCTTGGAACATGTCTTGAGATTGATTAAACTTTTGAAGTAATTCAATGTTTTGCTTAAGTAATTGACTATCAATTGATTTAGGAGCTCTCTCTTGCAAAACATGTACCACCTCATCTCTATCCCTATTGCTTTAGACCATGGATTTTGTCTTAATGATGTCCCATGCATCTTGAGTGGACTTTGAAAGAATGTTCCCACCCGAGGCCGAGTTAATGGAATCTTGATGGTGAGGTCTCAAGCCATTGTAGAAGGTGTTAATTTGGTGAACTTGATCAAAACCGTTGTTTGGACACTTTCTTAACAACTCTTTGAACTCTTTCCAAGCTTCACTAAAGGTTTGGTCTCTCTTTTTTTGAAAGCCTATGATTTGGTTTCTCAATGCGGTGGTTAATTAAGGGGGGAAGAACTTGTTCACAAATTTATTCTTCAAGTCCTCCCAAATGAAAATGCTATTTGAGGGTTGCTTATCTAGCCAACTCCTAGCATTTCCCTCCAAAGGTAAAGGGAATAAGATCAACTTAACAGCCTCGGGAGGTACCCCATTATAATTGATGGTATTACAAAGGGACATTAATCTCTTGATGTGGTCATGAGGGTCATCCATAGGTCTCCTTAAGAAAGATATAGAAGAAACCATTTGTATCATGCATGTCTTAAGCTCAAAATTGTTAGCGGCTATCTTGGGAATGACTATGGCATCCGCATTCCCATCCACGTTGGATTGGAGAATCTTAATCAATGGTCGATTGTTCATGGCTTCATTTAAATCGTCGTAAGCACGATGCTCGTGATCGGCTTGATGGACGGCTTTGTTCTTGTTTCTCATCCTTTTGGGAGGAAGTGGTACACCAATAGGTATATGTGCACGTGGTCGAGTGCGCATGCAACTCAACACGATGAATGAGAGAGGAGCTCTCGGTCGACTTAGAAAGAGAATAGATTATCTCTCCCAAGGTTCAATAGTGAAAACCACAAGAAAGTATAATATATATGTAGTACTAATTGGGCGGCAAAAACCCCAACAAGCCTTCCTTCTTGAAATACTTACTAGTGAACGGGGGGAATGAGGTGGTAATAAGCTCTTAAGTACTTGTTTCCCTTAGGCTTGCAATTTATAGCAAAGCCGCCTTTCTGTTCACTTTATAGTTCGTATTTCTCGAATTCGTGCTTATTGAAACTGTTTATCTATTTTAGCCTTTATTTTGATTGATTGATACACGTAAATGGGACCGGAACACCCCCAAGTACGGTGTATTGCCAAGGCAATACTTATGGAAGTAAGTAAATTGGTTGTTCGTATCTACGTATATCTATTTACATATAAAAGTATATAGAAAATATTTTTGTATTTATTTGAGTTTTATGAAAGTATAATATGCATGTAAAAACGAGTGAATCCATTATATACAATATATTTTGGTGAAATCTTTTAGAAAAAAGATTACTTTTTTATTTTATTTTTTATTTTTTGGTCCAATTATTGGGAAAGAATTGATTTTTGTTATTTTTTATTTTTTATATTTTTATCTTCTTGATTTTTTTATATTTTTTATTTATGATATGTAAAAGGAACGTCCACAAGTGAACGGATCCCAAAATCCAATATGTAACCGTCAATCAATCGTCAACCTCCACGTAAATAACCGGCGGCGCCATTTAATATTTGTCTTTTTAAAGTTCGTTTTTCTCGATGTCTTTACGAATTAAATGATCGAGAGAAATCAAGTCAACTAATTGTTTTTGGTGTTTGATTAGCAAATTTATGCTAATCTAGGTCTAATTATAACAAACCCGTAAAAAGTGAAAAATAGTATCGTATACATATCCATACTACGCTAAAAACATAGTGCACATACCAGTTACAAAGCTCAAAGTACAACTATGTAATGCACAAAAAGTAAAAATAGCTAAAATGTAAAGCTATAGAAAGTAAAGGGACTGAAATTTTAAATGTAGAAAGCTAAAGTACTGAAAATGACAATTATAACAACTAATAACCAAACTTAACAAAATTAACAAACTTATAACAGAAATTTAACAAACTTAACAAGATCAAGGACTAACTAGCAAAACCTAGAAAGTTTCAACCAACTAAAACAGACTAGCACATTTAACAATTTCCAAGGACTAGAATGCAATTAACAAAAGTAGTTAACCAAAAATCGGGCTTAATGAAGATTACGTAATATCTAGAGTTATACTCAACCAATTAAGTTGAAATCAGTTTCAAAAGTTTGCAAATTCAAAATGACTTAGCCATGTATAAGGAATTCAGCTGAAATGGACTAAAACTTCAATAAGAACTTTCGTAATAAGCCACTTTTAAGAGATCAGCTTATTGGAATAAGCACAAGATCTGATATTGTCAAAAGATGATTAAGAGCCCAAATAAACGACACCTATCAAAGAAAATCTAAAATTCATCCAAGAAATAAGCCAGAAAAGCCAATAAGCCAAAATTAGCTTATGTTGACCAGCGTTGACTAAAGTTGACCAACTTTGACCTTTGTCAAATCTTATTTTTATGTCTTGTTAAGCTGTTTTATGAAAGAAAATGGCCTAGTTTATGAAAAGAATAAGCCAGAAATGAAAATGACTTATCACAGAATCTTGAGCTTATTATAGAGACTTTCAATTGCTTATTTCTCACTCAATTCTTAGAGCTGTATAAAATGGCATATATAATATTGAAGCTAGGATGTTATATTGTCTATAGAACCAAAAATCACATTTTATTTCCAAGGAATGAACATTTTATGAAGGTTTAAAGTTGGCATGTTTTAGGCTAAAAGTCTGACCCATAGCTTTTAACTACCATTTACCTGTTTGAAAAGGTGTTTGTTGGGTCCACTAGTTGTAGATCTTGCAGCCTATTAAGGATGGTGAACGAATTCTGTAATCAGAAGTCTATTCACAGTGAGACCCTTAATGAAATACAAAGTATTAGTACGAAAAACAAATACAAGGAACAAGAAGAAACAATATAACTAAATAACTTGATCCTCTCTAAGGATTTCTACTATTGATATGAAATGAATACTGGTAAAAGGTGTCTCTAACACTTCTATCAATGGGTTCCTTTTATACAACAAGGAAACCCTAAATTACATTATACATAAAAGGTGTAACTCCTGATATGCATATCCTTTCCTAAGATATCTCATGCATATCCTAACAAACTACTAAGAATAATACTGTTTGACTTTCTACTAGACCAGGAGCACGTGTTACTCCTACTACTACTAGGACCAGGAGGAACTACATATGTAAAACCCGCATGCTTTTACCATGAATAGTACCCTTACGATCGTACGTACATGATTAGAACTTTCCTTTTATAGCATGTTTACGTTTCACGAACTAGAATTACAAGTATTACGTACGTGTTATAACACGATAAGTATTTATTACCTATTAAGACAAGATAATTATTTCAATAATAATTATAATCACGAACATACGAACATGAAATCATGAACGTAATTAATCACGAGCTTAGTATTACGTACGTATGTATATTTATTACGATCATGAATAGATATAATAAGACACGAACGATAACTATTTAAATCACGTAAAACAAGAACACAAGAACAAACTAAATATTAGAGACAGAAAACATATGGGTTACCCCCATGTGGGCCCCCTACCCACGCCTAGAAACAAAGAAAAGGTCCAAGCCCATTTATTTTTACTAAACATGAAATTAAGGGAAAATTTGTTTCATAATAACAAAAATTTGGAAAAACAAGAAAACCCTAAATCTCTCTTTCTCCTCTCCTTTGGCCCCCGGGTTTAACACACACCAAGGGGGTGTTTGGTTGATTTTGGTGTTGATTTATTGCAAGGTTGTTAGTGTGTTCATCCTCCTATGATTCACGTAATCGGTAAACCCTAAACCTCTTTTCTTTTTATGATTTTGATTTATAAATCACATAAAATCATGTATGTTTTAAAAACAAGTTATTAATCATATAATTAAACATGGGGGGTAAAATAATTAATGGTTAAGGGGTGTTTGTTTATGGTCGACGCAAGAACCGAGCCCCAAGGGGGTCTCAGCTTGATTTATGTCGCACCAAACGAGACCTCAAGGTCTCGATGTGGTGGTTTTGTGTCTCGGCAGCAGGAGGAAAAGGAACCCCGACCTCGGTCGGGGTATGTTTGTGCTCGGGTGGGTCTCGGCTAAAACAAAGAACCACCACCGGCCTAAGCCGATGGCTAAATAAGGAAAGCAGGGGGAACCCAAGCCGCGACAGCAGGGGTAACCACCGGCTAGCCGATGAGAACTTTTGCTAGCCGGCGGCTAGTTTAGGCCAAGGGTGCGTTTGGCTAACGGTTCACGGGTTTAAACCGGTCTGGTTCACACATGTTTAAAATAAAACACGGGTTCGGTTCATGGGTTGTTTTTACAAGGTTAATTATTTTTACAAGTTTATGTTTTTACAAGAATTAAATTAAATTAATTAAAACATGCACATGATTAATTTAATTTATACATGACTTAAGTTATTAATACTATTATTAATACATGAATTTTAACCTAAGTATTTATCATTTAATTAGACTATATAATTAATTAATTATTAAAATCATGACTTATAATTAATTAATTTACATGACTTAGGTTATATTATTAATAGATAATAATACATGTTTTAACCTAAGTATTTTTACCTTTATTTAATTAAATCATGTTATATTTAATTAAATGCTTTAACCTATGGTTTATTTAATTTACATGAAATAATTAATAAACTATACTATTTAATTACACGACTTAGAATATTAATCAGTGATCACTTAAGCTTATATAATTAGCTTAATAATCCAGCTTATTTCTATTTATGGAAACTTTCTATTTTTAGAAACTTATTTATATAAGGCAGCTAATCTATTTATGGAAACTTTCTATTTTTAGAAACTTATCTAATTTAAGCAGCAAATCTATTTTTGGAAACGTTCTATTTATGGAAACTTTCTATTTTAGGAAACCTGCTATTTTTAGAAAGTTACTTATTATTACACAACAAGTGTAATAATTCAAGAAATACAAGAAATACTTTTAACCAGAATAGACAGAATACATGATAAACACAGTATAAAGCTTAAATCAGTGAAACATGACATGAACATATAAAACAAGCTAAGACATGATATAAAACCAGTTACGTACTCAGTAATCAGATACTTATACACGTATATTTATGTAGCATTAGTGATACCGAAGTAGGACTCTCTTCTGTTCGTCTTCTTCGTTCACTAGACACAAGGTACGGATTCTCCGTCCTTTCAGTTTGGACATTCTTCCTTATTAGGATTTCCCGTATGCAGCCAACTATTTTCCCCAGTATATGTTTTATATGTTTTTGAATTTCTTATGTTTAATTAGAATACCTAAAGTCGTATACATGCATGACCAGTTTCACCTAGTTATGGAGGTACCATAACCATAACACTGGAGGCACCAGTGTTACGACTCCCCCACGACGGAGTGATAGCTCGTGGCGTCCCTTCAGCTTTTGGCCACATTATTATTATCAGGTGGGGCGTATGGGTGCATCCTAGTTTACATGTTTACAGCAGATTATTCAGGTGAATGTGGTGTGTGCCTTGCATCCTTCACAAGGAGCTGATCCCTCCTACCCAAACCAGTATATTAAATTAGAGGCAGCCCCTCTAATTTTCATGACGAGGTCACCCCTCCAAGTATTCATACACGTGGATAATTCTGACCTATATTGGCTAATGGTAAATATGTTAAACAGTTTTTTTACAAGATAAACATAAGGCTTTTTAAACTATAAAACCAGTGTTACTAAGATATAACCAGGTTATCCAAGACTTAGTCTTTTCCGCTGCTTCATGCGTATATCCGTGCACTGAGCGTTATGCTTAGTCGTTCTCCTTTTCATGTTCCCAAAACGGCAGGTACTCAGGGACGCTCGTAGACTTTAAGCGTACGTGCATATGGATTGGAAGCTTCCTAGCCTTCTTTACTTTATGCATTTCTTTATACTTTGATACTCATTTCCATGGACA
This sequence comes from Glebionis coronaria, assembly GCA_025667525.1. NCBI lineage: Eukaryota > Viridiplantae > Streptophyta > Magnoliopsida > Asterales > Asteraceae > Glebionis > Glebionis coronaria. The sequence goes on from CM046875.1 coordinate 490,332,474, forward strand.
TTGTTTAGTCCTTTCATTTAGTGTACTTATGTTTGTTTGTGATGAGTTCTACTTTTGGGGTACCAATGTTTGATTCCGGTATTTCCTTTATGGTCATGTAATGTTTTATAAATTTATCCTTGTATGCTTTGATGGCAGGCCATAATCACGTGTGACATTCCATTTATCAAAATGGGGTGCTACAATTATGGTATCAGAGCCAAGGCTTCGACCTGTAGGCTCTCAAAACACGACATGTGATTAGTGGATAGTCACTATGGTCTTCCTAGAACTGACAGTCGGTTTTCATGCATTCATCATTTTCATGCATACATATATATGTCATTTGTCGCAAGTTTATGACTAAGTAATGGTTGGTACAGGACTGACCCTATTTAGTCCCATGTGTTTTATCGAAACTTTTAAATTTGGGACCGACCCATTGGCGTCCCCTCGCAATGTCTTTTGTTTTGAGTGAACTGACCATAGGCGTTCATTCTCGCGCATACAAAACTTTTCATAAAACTGCATCATGCATTCATGTATTAGTTTTTCCTGCATAAAATTTTTCTCATGATTTATTGGTATAAATTACTTCATGTATATAGTTTATGTTTTGATCAGTTTAATCATGTATTTTATGTTATACTGTCAGATGGTAAACACACACAATATCTGGGAGATGGTTGAAGCTGCCAATACAGACTTGCAGGACTATCCTCCTCCACCTCGCATCTTTCCCACGGAAGGAAGGAATAGGCTCATGAGTGAATACTACACTATTAGCCAGCGACCTGAGGAAAATAGCAGTGATTTCATGCAGCGTTTCCTTCGGTTCGCTGGTGTCTGAGAGCAGCCGCGGGCACTAATGAAGAGTAGGCACAACATTTTCGTTGGGCCCTTTCTCTAGTGATTGCCAATAACTTAGAAGGTGCTCCATTAAACACGGTGGCACAAGTGGCCGATGTAGCACGTAAGCTGGAGATGCTGCATGAAAGAGATGAGTTTAGGGAAGCAGAGAGACCCGATAAGATGTAAACATACGTATTCAACGATGACCAATCCGTATTCTTTTAGTATATGTCAATATTTCATCTCTTTAAATTGTATCTTCCAGGCAGAAGACTGGGGACCAGTCTTAGCCGGCTACTCAGCAGCAGCCTAATCAACCCAAGGGAAACAGTCAGACTCACGACTGTTCTGCTACGGATAGGCGTGGCGGTAATGATAATTATCTAAACAACGCTGGACACTCCAACAACAGCAGGTCCTTATACTTACTCATTTTCTTATGATAACATGTTATAATTCTTAATTCTGACACATTAGCAAATCTTCTACCAGGAATCATGGTAACGGGAGGGACCAGCACCAGAGAGGTTCACAGCCTAACCGTCCAGCTATCACTGGTATTCAGTCTCACGATTATCCGCATTGTCCTTTGTACCTATTATCATGTCTCATGTATATTGTTTTATCAGACTCTCAGCCAGTCAGGAAACCTGTTGGAGGATATACTCATCCTCTTTGCTTTACTTGCCACCGTAGGCACCTAGGGCCATGTCGCCGCGACAGCAACGCATGCTATAAGTGTGGTCTTCCTGGCCATCGCATAAAGGATTGCCCCAAGGGCGAGATGGAGGGTACATCAGGACATGCCGATACCAAGCCGCCTCCTACTAGTGGACGCGTATACACGACATCTCGATCAGGCCAACAAGTCTACAGGTACCATCACTAGAATCTTGTATATGTATGGTCAAGCTGCATGTGTTCTGTTTGATACGGGTGCTACTCACTCGGTTATTTCTACTGTTTATGCCAAGAATGTTAGGATACTCCCCATGCCACTAGAGAATATACTGAGTATTTCCACGCCTTTGAGAGACTCTGTACGCATAACCCATGTGTACAAGAGCCTTCCCCTAGAGTTTGACGACAAGGTTCGTCCTGTTGACGCACTTTCGCTGGACATGAATGATTTTGACATGATTTTGGGCATGGATTGGCTATCCAAGCATCATGCGACCATAGACTACCATTCATATCGAGTCATCTTCGGTGATGTTAATGCGCCAGAGTACATTCACTACGGGTTCGTACCTGGCAGGTCTGTACAAATCATATCAACCCTGCAAGCACGTGCATTACTTTCACATGGTTGCGAGGGTTATCTAGCTACTGTTCATGACATGGATGTTGAATCTCCATCAATTCAGGATCAACCGATAGTGTCAGAATATCCAGATGTATTTCCAGAAGAACTTCCGGGCATACCACCTACACGTGAAGTAGAATTTAATATCGAGCTCATCCTAGGAGCTGAGCCGATTTCCAAGGCTCCTTATCGCATGGCTCCAATAGAGTTGAAGGAGCTGAAGGATCAACAACAAGAACTTCTGGAACGAGGCTTCATTCGACCGAGCGCATCTCCATGGGGCGCACCGGTCTTATTCGTTAAGAAGAAGGACGACAGTATGCGTCTTTGCATAAATTATCGCGAGCTCAACAAGATTACCATCAGGAATAGGTTTCCACTACCACATATAGATTGTAAAACCCGCATTCTTTTACCATGCATAGTACCCTTAGGATCGTACGTACTAGTTAAACTTTCCTAATATAGCATGATTTCGACTACGTGTTTGGAGTTTACGTATTACGTACGTGTTAGAACACGATAAGGATTTTATATGCACGATCACGTAATAATTATTTAACAATAATTAATCACGAACATGCGATCATGAAATCATGAACGTAATTAAAACACGAACTATTATTAATTACGTATATATATTTATTACGAGCGTAATTAAATATATTAGATCACGATATTTACGTAACGAGAACATTTAAAACACGAAGCATAAATAATCACAAACGAGTAACTAAATAACGAGACACGGAAAAAGGTACGGGAACCCCATGTGGGGGTCCCTACCCGCGGCCAAACAAGGGCAATGGGCCAAGCCCATTGTCAAATTTTACTAAAGGGGGTTATGTTTATTTTTCACTACACAAATTAAGTTACAGAAGATTTTTAAGAAAAACCTAAAACCCTCCTTCTTCTTGTTCTTTGTGCCGCCACCCATAAATCACCATACAAGGTGATTTGTTGATCTTTGATCTTGAAGAATTAGTGATTGATCGTGTTTGTTCTTCGTTCTCTTGATCCACGAATTCGGTAAAACCTTTTTAAACCTTTTCTTTTAATTTAATCTTTTTCTTAATTATGAACATGTGATGTTTTTATAAAAACATAATAATTAATCATAGATCTAACATGTTTTGGTGATTAATTAAATCAAAGGGTCGTTTTAAGGGGTGTTTTATTTTGGTCGTAGGCTGCAACCGAACCCAAGGGGGTTTCGGTTTGCCAAGCCGACCACCACCAAGACCATATGGTCTTGGTTGGTGCGTGTCGGTCCCACGGCAGCAAGAGGTACCCCAAGTTGGTTCGGAGTACGGTGTCGATTGATGTCCGGTTCATGTTTTCTAGACTAGATCCGGTTCATGGTTTATGTTAGTTTTTTATGTTATGAACTTATGTTAAAATTAAATTAATAAAAGATGTGATTAATTTAATAACATGACTTAGGTTATTTAATTATTAATGAACATGAAATTATTTTAACCTAAGTATTTATATATTTAAGACTTATGATTAATTAATTATTTTAAAACCATGGATATAATTAATTAATTAACATGACTTAGGTTATATTATTAATATATATTAATACATATTTTAACCTAAGTATTTAACATATTCAATTAAAAACATGTTAAACTTTAATTAAATATTATAACCTATAGTTTAATTAAATTACATGAAATAATTATTAAATTATACAATATACCATATGACATAGAAACTAATCATGAAAAACACTTAGGCTTATATACTTAGCTTATTTAACCAGCTTATTTCTAATTATGGAAACTTTCTATTTTTAGAAACTTAATTAAATAAGGCAGCTAATCTATTTATGGAAACTAGCTATTTTTAGAAACTTATTTATTTAAGGCAGCTAATCTATTTATGGAAACTTATTTAATTAAGGCAGCTAATCTATTTATGGAAACTTTCTATTTTTAGAAACTTATCTATTTTAAGCAGTAAATCTATTTTTGGAAACTTTCTATTTTTGGAAACTTTCTATTTTTGGAAACTTTCTATTTTTGGAAACTTTCTATTTTTGGAAACTTTCTATTTTTGGAAACTTTCTATTTTAGGTAACTTTCTATTTTTGGAAACTTTCTATTTTTGGAAACTTTCTATTTTTGGAAACTTTCTATTTTTGGAAACTTTCTATTTTAGGAAACCTGCTATTTTTGGAAAGTTACTTATTATTACATAGTAAGTATAATAACACATGAAATACCAGAAATACTTAATCAGATTAAGTAGAATAAAAGATTTGATACAGTTTAAGGCTTTAAAATAGTAAAACATAGTAAGAACACATAAAATAAGCTAAGACATGACATAAAACCAGCTATGTATTTAGTAAGCAGATACTTATTCATGTAAGTATTTATGTAGCACTAGTGATTCGGAAGTAAGATTCCTCGCAGTTCATCTTTCTCGTTCACTGGACATAAGGTACGGATTCTCGTCCTTTCAGTATGGACATTCTTTCCTTATTAGGATTCCCCGTATGCAGCCAACTGTTTTCCCGTAGTATAAGTTACGTGTTTGATTGCTTATGTTTAACTATGATTACCTATAGCCATATACATGCATGACCAGTTTCACCTAGTTATGGAGGTACCATAACCATAACATTAGAGGCACTGATGTTATGACTTCACCACGGCAGAGTGATTGCTCGTGGTGTCCCTTCAGCTTTTGTCCATTTATTTATATTTATCATGTGGGGCGTATGGGTGCATCCTAGTTACATGTTTTTATTCAGGATTACATGGTGAATGTGGTGTGTGCCTTGCATCCTTCACAAGGAGCTGATCCCTCCTACCCATAAACCAGTATATTAAATTAGAGGCAGCCCCTCTAATTTGCATGATGAGGTCACCCCTCCAATTATTCATGCACGGTAGATTTTCATGACCTATATTGGCTAATGGTAAAATATGACAAACAGTTTTTATAAGATAAACATAAGACTTTCAAACTATAAACAAGTTTTATTAAGACTTAACCAGGTTACTCAGGACTTAGTTTCTTCCGCTGTTATTATGTTATATGCTATCCTATTCATGCTTTATTGTACATCCGTAAACTGAGCGTATTTGCTCAGCCATTTTCCTTTTCTATGTTCAAACGGAAGGTACTCAGGGACGCTCGTAGACACTAAGAGTACGTGCATATGGACTGGAAGCTGTCTAGCCTTCTTTACATTATGCATTTCCTTTCTTTTGATACTTATGCTTTGGACATTGTTTAGTCCTTTCCTTTATTATAATATGTTTGTGTGTGATGAGCTTTACTTTTGGACTACCGATGTTTGATTCCGGTATTTTCCTTTATATGGTCAAGTAATGTTTAGACATTTTACCTTGTATGCTTTGATGACACGCCATAATTACTATGATATTTCCATTTCCAAAATGGGTGTTACAATTATGGTATCAGAGCCAAGGATTCGACCTGTAGGCTCTCAAATATGACCTGTGATTAGTGGGTAGTCACTACGGTCTTCCTAGAACTGACAGTTGTTTTCATGCATTCATCATTTTTAAGCATACATATACATGTCATTGTTGCAGGGTTTTTGAGTAAGTAATGGTTGGTACAGGACTGGCCCTATTTAGTCGTATGTGTTTTATCGAAACTTTTAGATTTGGGACCGACCCATAGGCCTCCCCTCGCTATGTCTTTGTTTTGGGTGAACTGACCAGAGGCGTTCACTCTCGAGCATACAAAAGTTTTCAAAAAACTGCATCAGGCATTCATACACAAAACTTTCTTGCATAAATTGTTTCTCGTGAAATTTTAGTATAAATTTTTTTTCATGTATATATATTTATATTTTATGTTTTGAACTGTTTAATCATATGTTTTATGTTATACTGTCAGATGGTTCTCACACGCGGATAGGAGCAGCTCAATGCTGCAATTCAGGCTGCCATGCAAGCCTTGCTTCCTCAACTGAGGAATGACATCCGGGCTGAAGTTCAAGCTGCCAACAATCAGCAGCACAATCAGCCACCTCCTCCTCTTCCTCCAGTGACATTAGCAGTATGGCTGGAGAGATTCAACAAGCTCCGCCCTCAAGCTTTTGAGAAGACAGATAGCCCCAGCGATGTTGAAAGCTGGTTGGCTCACATCGAGAAGATTTTCAACGCTATGGGCTGTGACCCCGCATACAAGGCGAGGTTGGCATGCTATCGGTTTGAAGGTGATGTACTCAACTGGTGGTTAGCATTGATGCAGTCTGAAGGTGGTGATGAGTGGTTTGCTGGTTTGACTTGGGCTCAGTTCAAGGACAGGGTGATGGAGCAGTTCTTTCCCAAGGCTGAGCAGGACAAGCTCAAGAGAGAGTACCATGGGATACGACAGAGAGCTGGGGAGAATAGCAACGAGTTTATGCAGCGCTTTCTTCGCTTGGCTGGTTTCCTTGGTGCGGCAGCAGGTACTCCTGTAGAGCAGGCACATCACTTCAGATGGGCTCTTCGCACATCGGTTGCAAACAATCTGGTGTGTGCTACGTTCAACACTATAGCACAAGTGGCCGATGCAGCACAAAAACTGGAGATGCTGCAGGAGAGGGATGAGTTCGGGGAAGCCGAAAGACCCGACAAGAGGTAAACATTCGTATTCAAGCGGTGACCAATCCATATACTTTTCATATGTTAATTATTCACCTCTTTAACTGTATCTTCCAGGCAGAAAACTGGGGACCGGTCTCAGCCGGCTACTCAGCAGCAGCCTCATCAGCCCAAGGGAAACGGTCAGGCGTGGCGGTAATGACAATTACCGTAACAAGGTCGGGCACTCCAACAACAGTAGGTCCTAATACTTACGAAATTCCTTATGTTTTATGTTATAACTCATATGCTGACACTTTATCAAACTTCTACCAGGAACCATGGAAACGGTAGGGACCCGAACCAGAGAGGTTCGCAGCCTAGCCGTCCAGCTATCACTGGTATTCAATCTTACGATTATCCGCATCGTCATTTGTACCCAACTATCATGTCTTATGTAAAATGTTGTTATCAGGTCCTCAGCCAGCCAGAGCACCTGCTGGAGGATACACTCATCCTCTTTGCTCTACTTGCCACCGTAGGCATCCAGGACCATGTCGTCGTAATACTGATGCGTGCTTCAAGTGTGGTCTTCCTGGCCATATTATGAAGGATTGCCGTAAGGGCGAGATGGAGGGTACATCAGGACATGCTGATACCAAGCCGCCTCCTACTGTCGGGCGTCTCTACACGACATCTCGAGACCAGGCCAACAAGTCTACATGTACCATCACTGGAATCTTGTATATGTATGGTCGCGCTGCATGTGTTCTTTTCGATACGGGTGCTACTCACTCGGTTATTTCTACTGCTTATGCTAAGAACATTAGGATGCCTCCCTTGCCACTAGAAAATAGGCTTACTATTTCCATGCCTTTAAGGGACTCTGTATTAATCACCCATGTATACAAGAGTCTTCCTCTAGAATTTGATGATAAGGTTCGACATGTCGACGCACTTCCGCTGGACATGAATGAATTCGACATGATTTTGGGCATGGATTGGCTATTCAAGTATCATGCTACCATAGACTGCCATTCATATCGAGTTATCTTCGGTGATGTCAATGCACCAGAGTACATTCATAATGGGTTCATACCCGGACGGTCTGTACAAGTCTTATCCACCCTGCAAGCGCGTGCACTACTGTCACATGGCTGCGAGGGTTATCTAGCTACGGTTCATGACATGGATGCTGAATCTCCATCGATTCAGGATCAAGCAATAGTGTCGGAATTCCAAGACGTGTTTCCAGCAGAACGTCCGGGCATACCACCTGCACGAGAAGTGGAATTCAGTATCGAGCTGGTTCCAGGAGCTGAACCAATCTCTAAGGCTCCCTATCGCATGGCTCCCATAGAGCTGAAGGAGCTGAAGGATCAATAGCAGGAACTTCTTGAACGAGGTTTCATTCGACCTAGCGCATCTCCATGGGGCGCACCGGTTTTGTTTGTTAAGAAGAAGGACGGCAGTATGCGTCTTTGCATAGACTATCGCGAGCTCAACAAGATTACCATTCAGAATAGGTATCCACTGCCACGCATTGACGATCTGTTTGACCAACTCCAAGGGGCCAAACACTTCTCCAAGATTGATCTTAGGTCAGGCTATCATCAGCTACGGGTCAAGGAGCAGGATATCGCTAAGACTGCCTTTCGTACTCGTTATGGCTACTACGAGTTTGTAGTTATGCCATTTGGCCTGACAAATGCTCCAGAAGTGTTCATGGATCTGTTGAACAGAATCTTCCATGAATTTCTGGACAAATTTGTCATCGTTTTCATCGATGACATCCTGATTTTCTCAAAGTCCAAGGAGGATTACGAAGACCATCTTCGTATAGTACTACAGATTCTTCGCCAGAAGCAGCTGTATTCTAAATTCTCCAAGTGTGAGTTCTGGTTAGACAAGGTGGCATTCTTAGGTCACATTGTATCAGCAGAAGGAATCACTATGGATCCAGCGAAGGTTGAGGCCATTACTAAGTGGCCAAGGCCGACATCAGCTACGGAAGTCCGTAGTTTCTTAGGCTTAGCTGGCTATTACCGTAGGTTCGTGGAGAACTTTTCTCGCCTAGCACTACCATTGACCAAACTGATGCGGAAAGGGGAGAAATTCGTCTGGACTGAAGATCGAGAGAAGAGCTTTGAAGACCTGAAGCAGAAGCTAGTATCTGCACCTATTCTTACTCTACCATCTGGTACGGGTGGATTTCAAATCTACAGCGATGCATCGGGGAAGGGACTTGGCTGTGTTCTCATGCAACATGGGAAAGTGATCGCGTACGCTTCACGACAGCTTAAGCCTTATGAAGAAAAATACCCCATGCACGATCTAGAACTTGCTGCAGTCGTGTTTGCATTGAAGATATGGAGACACTACTTATATGGAGAATCATGTGACATTTTCACGGACCACAAGAGCTTGAAGTATATCTTCACTCAGCGTGAATTGAACATGAGGCAGAGGAGATGGTTAGAGCTGTTGAAGAATTATGACATTAATCTACAGTATCATCCCGGAAAGGCAAATGTAGTAGCAGATGCCCTTAGCAGGAAGTCCGGAATGATCAACGGCATTAGAATCGAAGAGGAGATCATCAAAGACTTGGAGCGACTAGACATCGAGATCATGGTACGTGGACAGCACGGTTACTGGGCTAATCTTAGAGTAGAACCCGAGTTACTATCTAAGATCTAGGAAGCTCAGAAGGATGACGGAGAAATCTGGGAGATAGTACAGAATTTGGAGAAGCAGACAGAATTCAGAATAGATGCAGATGGTATCGTATGGCAGGGCACTAGACTTTGTGTTCCTGATGACCAAGTACTCCGGGAAGCTTTGTTAGCTGAAGCTCATAGCTCCCCATTCTCGATACATCCTGGTTCGACTAAAATGTACCATGACATCAAGCAGTACTTTTGGTGGAGTGGTATGAAACAGGATGTGGCCACTCACGTCTCCAAATGTCTTACCTGCCAGCAGGTTAAGATCGAGCATCAGCGATCTGGCGGTCTCCTTCAACCGTTAGATATTCCAGAGTGGAAGTGGGACAAAATCACCATGGATTTTGTTACCGGTGTTCCGCCTACCAAAAGAAAGCACGATGCAATTTGGGTTATCGTTGATCGACTTACCAAATCAGCTCCTTTCTTATCGATCCGCAAGGAAGATCCGGTAAGTAAACTCGCATATACGTATAGACGAGAGATCATGAGACTCCACGGTGCACCATCCAACATCGTCTCAGACAGAGATCCTCGATTCACTTCGCGCTTTTGGAAAAGTCTGTAGAAAGCATGGGGTACATAACTTAAGCTTAGCACGGCTTTTCATCCTCAAACGGACGGACAGTCGGAGCGAACCATTCAGACATTGCAAGATATGTTGAGGTCATGTGCGTTGGAATGGACGGGTGATTGGGACGAATACATCTGTTTGGTGGAGTTTGCATACAACAACAGCTGGCACGCAAGCATCAAATGTGCTCCATTTGAGATGTTGTATGGCAGAAAGTGTCGCGCCCCAATCTGCTGGGATCAAGTTGGCGAGCGAACACTCGAAGGACCGGAAATCATAGAGATGACAAATGAGAAGATCGCAGTAGCTAAGCAGAAGATTCAGGAGGCACGGTCACGTCAGAAGAGTTACGCCAATAAGCATCGTAGGGATTTACACTTTAACGTATGAGATCACGTCTTCCTTAAGGTTTCGCCGGCACGTGGTGTTAGACGCTTCGGGATTAAAGAGAAGCTCAGTCCTCGTTTCATCGGACCGTTTGATATCATTGAACGAGTCGGTGAAGTATCTTACTGATTGGCGTTACCTCCGCAGCTTTCGCATGTGCACAATGTGTTTCATGTGTCCTTACTCAGAGGGTACCAATATCATCCCCTTCACATGGTTCAGTATCCACTAGAACAGATACGTGAAGATCTCACTTTTATAGAAGAACCCGAACGAGTTCTTGACAGGCAAGAACGAGTCATGAGAAAGAAGACGATTCCATTCGTCAGAATTCTATGGAGGGATCATACCGAGCGGGAAGCCACTTGGGAAACGGAGGAGTCTATCCGGGCTTCTTATCCTCATTTCATATTTTGAATTCGGGTATGTTCTTCTTTTCCAGTTTATTTTATCTATAATTCGGGGACGAATTATTCTTTTTAGGGGGGAAGAGTTGTAAAACCCGCATGCTTTTACCATGCATAGTACCCTTAGGATCGTACGTACTAGTTAAAACTTTCCTAATATAGCATGATTTTGACTACGTGTTAGGAGTTTACGTATTACGTACATGTTAGAACACGATAAGTATTTTATATGCATGGTCACGTAATAATTATTTAACAATAATTAATCACGAACATGCGATCATGAAATCATGAACGTAATTAAAACACGAACTATTATTAATTACGTATATATATTTATTACGAGCGTAAGTAAATATATTAGATCACGGTATTTACGTAACGAGAACATTTAAAACACGAGCATAAATAATCACAAACGAGTAACTAAATAACGAGACACGGAAAAAGGTACGGGAACCCCATCTGGGGGTCTCTACCCGCGGCCAAACAAGGGCAATGGGCCAAGCCCATTGTCAAATTTTACTAAAGGGGGTTATGTTTATTTTTCACTACACAAATTAAGTTATAGAAGATTTTTAAGAAAAACCTAAAACCCTCCTTCTCCTTGTTCTTTGTGCCGCCACCCATAAATGACCATACAAGGTGATTTGTTGATCTTTGATCTTGAAGAATTAGTGATTGATTGTGTTAGAAATACGTTTTTACGTATATTAGAAGTATCGGTCACTCCACAATAATATTCATGTTGTAATAGCTCGTAGTTAGTTATTAGTCGTTATTTGCTTATTAACTTAAGTAAGAACCGGTCCATGGGCTTGTCATGGACCGGCCCAAGCCCAATGTATGGCTTGGACTATAAATACCCCTTTCCACTAAGGAAAGGGGTTGGTTGTTTTTTCATTCACTTTTCATAGTAATAAAATCTTTCATATATTTCTCTCACTTTCTCTCTCTAGTTTCTCTCACTAGAAAAACATCAACCCACTTCATAGATTCATAGGTTATCAATTTCTACATTTGGTATCAGAGCTATGGGGTGATTTAAGGTAAGGATTGTGTTGCTTTTTTAGTTTTTGAATCTATTAGTGATCTTTAGGAAAAATCAATCTTGAATCTTGTTATTTTTGGTGTTTTTGTTATTGGGATTGATTGATAAGGATTGGGTTTAGCTTATTTTGGTAAAAATCATAAAACTTTTTGTGGTTTTGGATCAAAAATCGGGGTTTTTAGCTGTTTTAGAAGTCTCGGAAACATTTCACCAGATTATTCCGAATAGAATTTTCCGAATAGGAAGGTTTTCCGAGTAGACGGTTTATTCCGAATAGAAGTTCCGAATAGGAAGGTTTTCCGAATAGAAGGTTTATTCCGAATAGAAGTTCCGAATAGGATAGTATTCCGAATAGAAGGGTTTTTTCCGAATAGACTTTCCGTTTAGAAGAAACTTTCCGAATAGCCACATTTTTTCCGAATAGAAGTTTTTTCCGAATAGCAACAAACTTTCCGAATAGCCAATCTTTCCGAATAGACACCAATTTTCCGAATAGCCAATTTTTCCGAATAGACACCAATTTTCCGAATAGCCAAAATTAGGAAATATTCCGAATTGCCATCATTCCGAATAGACCAGTTTTTTCGAATAGGCCAAATTGCCAAAATATTCCGAATCGAAGAAAACATTCCGAATAGGGGTTTTTCCGCATAAGGGTTATTCTGCATAGAGTTTATTCCGAATAGGGTATTTTTCAGCATAGGATTATTCCGAATAGGCATTATTCCGAATAAGGGTTTATTCTGAGTTTGGATTATTTCGTATAAGCAAGTTCAAGGGATATTTGAGTTTTTTCCGACGATCTTTAGTGGATTTAATCTTGAGTTAACCAACACAACACAAATTCTCAACCTTTCTTCACTGCTCGATCAAACGATAATCTTTGAGTCTTCAAGTGATCACAATGAATCCAAGTTCATTAATGCCTCAGATGACATCTCTTACGGATATCTCGATCATAACGGGGACTGATAGTCGTCCACCGATGCTTATTAAAGAGGTGTTTGAGGCATGGCAAGGTCGAATGATGCAATATCTAAAGGGGAAACCGACATACGGAAGGCTTATGGTCAAATCGATTTTGAATGGTCCACTCGACTATGGTACCATTACGGTTGACAACGTGACTAGACCACGAGAATTTGAAGAACTCACTCCAGCTCAACAACTTGTTGCAGATGCAGATGAAAAAGCTCTTCAAACAATTCTTCAAGCTCTTCCCCATGATATTTATAGGATGGTAAGTCAGTATACAGTGGCAAAAGATTTATGGGAACGGTTAAAGGTGTTGCTACAAGGCACGTCGCTCACCAAACAAGAAAGGGAGTGTCAGCTGTATGATTTGTTTGATCGATTCACATACAGCCCAGGGGAAACACTACACGATTACTACTTCAGATTCACTACTTTAATGAATGATCTGAATGTATACAATCTGGTAATTGCTTCATTCCAGGTTAACACCAAGTTCTTGAATACTTTACCTCAAGCTGAATGGGGTGAGTATATTACCGATGTGAAGTTAACCCGGGATTTGCATAAGTGCAACTTAGATCAAATCTATGCTTTTCTTCAGCAACATGAGAAGCATGTGATTATGCACCGTTCTCCTCGCGGTATGTACCCAGATTCCTTAGCTTTGATGGCGAATCAACCAAGCTTATCACACAACAACACACCTTATATTTTGGGACATCAAGCCTATCATCCATCACCTTACATAACACCAACTTTTCCATAATACTCGATTTTACCACAACCTCCCACCTCACATCAGCAACAGTATCGGTTCAATGCACCTTCACCACAGTATGGTTCACAACTTCATCCAGCAAATGTTGCACCTTATGCTCAGCCTTCATATTCGTCTTATCAAGAGAATGCAGCATATCAAACAAGCTACCCTGATCAAATGAGTATTCCTTCTACTGATTATGCAACTCATCCAGATCAAGCACTGTATTGTGATGATGAAGAAGTCCCTGTTCCTGTTTTTCAACAAGGAGCTGACCCAGTTGAAGTGCTAACTACTATGTCTGCATATCTCACAAGAACTTTAAGCAAACGAGGATACAGAGGATCAGCTCCTACCAACAATCAGTTGAGGAACTCATCCAATTCTCGCCAACAAGCTACAATTGAGAATGGCAGGGTCATGGTTCAGCCAATTCAACCGTATCAGGGGAGATCTTCCACTTCAACCAATGCTCGCACGATTACTCCTGCTCCTGCTCCTATGGTCAACAATCCTCCACGGGCTAATACAGGCAAGTTGAGAATGATCACATGCTACAACTGCAAGGAAGAGGGTCATATGTCCAGGGATTGTAAGAAACCCAAGAGGAAAAGGGATGGACAGTGGTTTGCAGAAAAGATCTATCTGGTAAATGCTCAGGCGCAAGGAAGGGAACTTGATGAAGAGGAGCTTGCATTTCTTGCTGACCCAGGGATTGCTGAACAAGACGTTGTCACCAGGCAAAATGCAGCTTACCAAGCCGATGATCTTGATGCGTATGATTCCGACTGTGATGACTTTCAAACTGCAAAGGCTGCTTTCATGGCAACTTTCTCCAGCTTAGGGCCAGATAAGAAATCTGAGGTACTTATTAATAACACTGATAATGCCACTGATGCTAGTATTCAACCACATCAAGTTGGGCAAGAGAGTGCTGATTCGAATGAATCTTCGGTGGTGAGTCTCTCAAATGAAGAGACAAACAATGATAGCAATATCAATGTGAGTCCCCAGACTTTGAGTGAATCACAACCGGGATCCTTTTCGCATACGCCTACTCCTGCTCAACAAGATTTGGTCATGGTTCCTGCTACACTACTTAGCCAAATGAATGCTGCACTCTTAGAAACCTTAGCTAAGAATAAGAATTTGTCTGATGAGCTTGCCTTAAGCAATGAGAAAGTACAAACTTTGGAATTAGTGCCTTCGTCTAGTGTTCTCACAAATCTCGAATATGATCATTTTAGAAACAAACAAATGAGTCACTTGCAAGAAATCGAAAACTTAAGAGCAAATCTGTCTAGTGAACTTAAAGAAAAGGAGTTAGTGGTCACTAATTTTCAAAAACTTCAAACTGATTTTGAATTACTCGAATCTAAGAAGACTGAAATGGAGATTAATGCTACTAATAAGATTAGAAGTCTAGACTACTTGCTGTTAAGACAATATGCTGCTTCACAACTAGTTCACTTATTTGATGCTTCGTTTAAAGAGTTTAACTTATCACGTCTAAAAGGCCTTCCCCCTAATCCACGATATGCAAAACAAGCTTTAAGACATAGTCCTAGACTTTATAATGCAACTCAATTAGGATTGGCTTTAGACCCGATTGTTTTTCCCAATGATCGAACAAGTAAGGTTCTAGTTGATGAGGATCGGTCATACAATTCAGAAAAATATCCCGATTGTGATTATTTTAAAATGAATAAGGAGCTTGCTAAAACTGATTTTAGAGTTCGCTTCCATATGGACAAAGATCTCATTACAGCACCAACCTACATGATAGAGGAAGAAAGCCCTAGTACATTTCCTACACTTGTCAACATGGAAGGTCCTAAGGAAATTCCAAAGAATCTTCCACCTGTTAGCACTGTATGGTTAAACTTGCAAGAGATTAACCGATACTTTACTAACTTTGACAAGGTCATCTTGGAATGTACGACTTCAAATGGCTTAAATGCCGGAGAATGGGCTTTCGAACACATGAACGAGGTGTTTAAAACTAAGATCAATCCGTTTGTCGAAAGTCTAAAAGGAAGTTTTGCATCTCTTAAGGAAAATCTTCAGTTTGAAATTGGTGAAGTTCAAAAAGTGTTTTATGAAATGGACACCGCTTACGAACTGCAACTAATTGAAAAGGAAAAGATTTCAACCGAATATGACCGATTCTTGTCCGAAGTTATCTCGTGTGATGTGCTTACTACTGTAAATGTTAATTATTCAAATGAGCTTACATCTGCGGTGATTAATTGTGATGCTGTGAATATTTGTAATGATATTTGTGATGATGTTTGTGATATTTCTGTAAATGTTGCTGAAACTGTAAATGAGGTAGATAATCATTCTTGTCACGAATCTAACGCTGAGTTTTTAAAGCTACAAGATTCTTATAATTTACTTTCTCAACGCTTTAATCAACTAGAACAACATTGTATATCTTTAGAATTAAAACAACAAGCTCAAAATGAAAATCTTTTGATATCAAATGTTTGTGAAAACGGTGTTGAGACAAGTGACAAGATGATTGCAATTGTTAAGACATTAGAGGAAGAAATCATGAGATTGAAGAGAGAGATATCATCAAAGGAAACATTAAGAATGGAACTAGAGGCCGCAGAGTCTAAAAACCAGGTCTTAGAAATTAGACTATCAACTGTTCTAGGGGAGATGGATCGGACAAGGCAGGGACTATCCGCTCTTTATGGTTCACTAGAAGATCGATTCGCTTTTAATGCGACGCAGCAACAATATTATGTTGAACAACTGAACCAAAAGTGCGAAGAAATCTCTGACTTGAACATCCTGCTCATAGACAAAAATATGGTTTTGGCTGAGTTAAAGGAGACACTTCTTCTCACCCGACAAGAAGTTGTTGATAACTTAGCTACCGACTCTGCACCGTCCACTAGTGCTCCAACAACCAAGAAAGTAGTGCTTTATAAGAATCCACTTCATAAGAGAAACCAGCTTACCTATGATGATTATATGAGGAATGCCATTAAGCATGTCGATCTTCTTAGGGATATTATAGACGATCTTTATGCCTTAGATCCCTTAAGTAGCGACTATTATTCGGCTCATGAATATGTTAAGCGAGTTCAATATTGCTTGGCTTATTTGCAATACATAGGTACACCAGGTTCTGCACTACTTAATAATAGGCCCATTGCTGTCACTCCATTTAATAAGACTCCAGGAGCGAAACCGTCATTGGCACAATCAAGTAAGACACCTTTAAAATCTGCTGCTAATGTTCCCAATTTGCCTTCTACAGGATTAAAAGAGACTACTAAGGCTAAAGGATCGCCACTCAAGAAAGCTAAGATCAAGCCCTCCACTAGTAGTGCCACAAAGAAGAAAGTAGAAGTCCACAATAGGAATGCTAGTTCAGTTTTAAATAAAACGAATCATGTTAAGACTAAAGGCTCTGCGCCTGTGCAGCAGCCTAAACCATTCGTGAATTCTGATTTAAATTGTTGGAATTGTAATGAATGTATGTTTTCACAGCGTCATGATTTGTGTCTGATTGATCACGTTAATGAAATGAATGCTATTAAGAATAGTCTTGAATGGAAGCCAACGGGTAGAACTCGTGCCCAAGTTGGCTGGCAATGGCGTCCCACTGGTAGGACCTTTACTCTCGATGGTAAAATGTGCCCTTTAACTAGGAATGCATCCATTGAGGTTAGGTCTGAGCGTCCTTTAGTTAGGAACACTCGCACTCAAGTAAGGAAACAGCGCCCTTTAATTAGGTCAGCCCCCACTATAGTGCCTATCAGTGTAGAAATACCTCAGGATTTGAGCCAATTAGACTCTACACCACCAATTAAGAAGAAGAAGGCTAGGAAATCTAAGAAACCTAGAGTTAGCAAATCTAAGATTATTAAATCTGTACCTGCTAATAACAAGGAACACTCAGATTCCGATACCTCTACATTGTCTTTGTGTGGTGATATTTTCAGGTGGTCCAAATCATCCTGTGGTATTTGGACTCCGGTTGTTCAAAACATATGACCGGAAATCGCTCGATGCTCCGAAATTTCGTCAGCAAGTTTCTTGGTACGGTTAAATTTGGGAATGATCATATAGCAAAGATTATGGGGTATGGTGAATATCAGATTGGAAACGTGACGATTTCTAGGGTATACTATGTTGAAGGTCTTGGTCATAACTTATTCTCAGTAGGACAGTTTTGTGATTCCAACCTTGAGGTTGCTTTTCGACAACACACTTGTTTCATCCGCAACTTGGAAGGAAAAGATTTGTTGAAGGGATCTCGTGGTGCAAATCTTTACACTTTGTCCTTACAAGACATGATGGCCGCTTCTCCAGTATGTCTTCTCTCTAAAGCTTCGAAGACCAAGTCATGGTTATGGCATCGAAGATTATCTCATCTTAATTTTGATGCTATTAATCATCTGGCTAAAAACGAGTTAGTTCGTGGTCTTCCCAAGCTTAAATTTCACAAGGATCATTTATGTTCCGCGTGTTCAAGGGGGAAAAGCACCAAGAAATCTTACAAACCCAAAGCTGAAGACACTAATCAAGAAAAACTTCATCTTTTGCATATGGATCTTTGTGGACCGATGAGAACTGAAAGTGTGAGCGGTAAAAAATTCATTCTCGTCATTGTGGATGATTTTTCCAGGTTTACATGGGTTAGATTTTTACGTACAAAGGATGAAGCACCAAAAGCTATCATCACTTTTCTGAAGTTCATTCAGGTACGTTTGAATACCACTGTCCGCCGCATTCGTACAGACAATGGTACAGAGTTCGTAAACCAGACTCTTCGTGATTATTATGAAGGAGTTGGTATATCACATGAAACATCCGCTGCACGCACTCCACAACAAAACGGTGTCGTTGAAAGACGAAATCGCACACTTATGGAAGCTGCTAGGACCATGCTTATTTATGCGAACGCTCCATTGTTCTTGTGGGCAGAGGCTATTTCTACTGCATGTTTCACCCAAAACCGTTCTATCATTCGGAAACGCCATGGAAAAACACCTTATGAGCTTCTACATGACCGCAAACCCGATGTTTCATTTTTCCATGTGTTTGGTGCTCTGTGTTATCCAAACATCAATAGTGAGAACTTGGGTAAGCTTCAACCAAAAGCAGACATAGGTATTTTCATTGGTTACTCACCGTCTAAAAGAGCATACCGAATCTATAACCGTCGTCTTGGCAAGATTGTAGAAACTATGGACGCTGATTTCGACGAGCTGACAGCGATGGCTTCTGAGCAACACAGCTCTGAACCCGCGCTTCATGAGATGGGACCCGGTGCTATAAGTTCCGGATTAGTTCCCAACAATCCTACTTCTACATCATTTTTACCACCATCAAGGCCCGAGTGGGATAAACTGTTTCAACCGTTGTTTGATGAATTCTTCGATCCCCCGACTGATGAAGTTCCAGTACCTGTAGTAATTGCTCCAATACCTGAAGTGGTTGCTCAAGTTAATGAACCTTTATCTAATGCATCTACAATTCAAGTTGAACCTGATGCACCTTCACCAAGTGATTCACAAACTACAACTGAATCATCACCCCTACTTGTGCCTAATGATGTAGAAGAGGATACTACTGATCACGACCTGGAATATGCTCACTTGCAAGAGCTTCCTTTCTTTGGTGTTGCGATCCCTGAAAACCCTTCAGCCGCCTCTACCTCAGAAGAAGCTCCATCTATTGTTCACTCCAGACCACCTAGGATTGAAAACCATAGCACTAAATGGACAAAAGATCACCCAATTAGGAATGTTATTGGAGATCTAAATCGACCAGTCTCTACGCGCCATCAATTACAAGAGAGTGCACTTTATTGTTACTTTGATGCATTTCTCTCTGAAGTTGAACCCAAAAATTGGCAGCAGGCTATGACCCAATCATCTTGGATCGAAGCTATGCAGGAGGAACTCAATGAATTCAAACGACTTGAAGTATGGGAATTGGTTCCTCGCCCTGACAAGGTTAACATCCTTACTTTGTTATGGGTTTATAAGGTTAAACTTGATGAGATGGGTTCGGTATTAAAGAATAAAGCAAGATTGGTCGCTAGAGGATATAAACAGGCCTTGGGTATAGACTTTGAGGAATCTTTTGCTCCTGTGGCTAGATTGGAGGCGATTAGACTATTCCTTGCGTTTGCTGCTCATATGAACATGATCGTCTATCAAATGGATGTGAAGACGGCATTTTTGAACGGTGAACTAAGGGAAGAGGTTTATGTTAGTCAACCGGATGGGTTCGTCAGCACGGAGTCTCCTAATCACGTGTACAAGCTTAAGAAGGCTCTCTATGGGTTGAAACAAGCTCCACGCGCGTGGTATGATCTCCTGTCAACATATCTCATGTCGGAAGGCTTCTCCAAAGGCAAAGTGGACCCCACACTATTCACTCTCAAGGACGGCAACGACATGCTTCTGGTACAAATTTATGTTGATGATATAATTTTTGCTGCCACTAACATAGAATTGTCTAAACAATTTGAGAAGATAATGTCCACACGCTTTCAGATGTCGATGATGGGAAAAATCTCATTTTTCTTAGGATTACAGATTTCTCAGAATCCCAGAGGCATCTTTATAAATCAATCCAAATATGCTCTAGAATCTCTTAAGAAATATAATTTTGAGAATTGTGACCCCGTAGACACTCCAATGGTGGAGAAATCCAAGTTAGATGAAGATAGGGATGGGATTATTGTCGATCCGAAACTTTACCGTGGAATGATTGGCACCCTTCTCTATCTGACTGCTAGCAGGCCTGATTTGCAATTTGCTGTATGCATGTGTGCCCGGTATCAGGCTCGGCCTACCGAAAAGCACTTACATGTTGTGAAAAGGATCTTTCGGTATCTAAAAGGAACACTTCATCGTGGTCTATGGTATCCGAAAGATTCCTCGATTGCTTTAATATCATACGCAGATGCCGATCATGCTGGATGTCAAGATACGAGGCGTAGCACTTCTGGATCTGTGCAACTCCTAGGAGATAGATTGATCAGTTGGTCTTCAAAAAGGCAGAAAAGCGTTGCAATATCAAGCACGGAGGCTGAATACATCGCCATGTCCGGTTGTTGTGCTCAAGTCCTTTGGATGAGATCACAATTAACTGACTACGGTCTTGGATTTAACAAAATCCCGATGTATTGTGACAACAAGAGCGCCATTGCCCTTTGCTGCAACTATGTTCAACACTCCCGGGCCAAGCACATAGACATTCGCTACCATTTCATCAAGGAGCAGGTGGAGAACGGAGTGATCGAGCTGTATTTTGTCACTACTGAGTACCAGCTGGCGGATATGTTCACCAAAGCCTTAGATCGAGGACGAATCGAGTTTTTGATCGACAAGCTTGGCATGAAATCATTCACTCCAGCGACTCTCAAAGAGTTGGCAGAAGAATCAGCTGAATAGTCGTGGTAAACTGTTCAGAGTATCCTTTGGTTGTGATCATGTATATTATCGTACATATATAAACCACAAAAAGAAAATACAAAAATAGAAAACCAAGAAAAACCATAAAAAATATAAAACCAAGAAAAACCATAAAAAATATAAAACCTAGAAAAACCATAAAAATTATAAAATCAAGAAAAACCAAAAATATTTTTCGTTTAAAACGGGCATGTCTTTTAGTACGGTAATATTTACGGCCTTAGAAATGTCGATTAATATTGACACGGTGCCATAAATAGAGTCCGTATAAAAGTTGTACATCTTTAAAACATGCCCACAATGGCGTGTAGTTATTTCAGACTGCAACCCGGTTTTCATATTAAAGTCACGTATTTCTTTGGAAAACGTTGGCTCAGAACGGGAATTAATTTTCTCGGGCGTGATTTACAAGCCAAATCATGCAAAGGGATCAAGTTTACTTTATAACTTGGTCTGACACGAATTAGTGTACGTCTCAGTGCATTAATTTGTTAAAATAAGAGAAATCTTATTGACACCACGAATCAAACTTTTTCAAGATATCAATTGGGAAATGTTTTTCATCATCATGTGCCTCGTTAAACAATGACTACAGCACTTTAAATAGAAAACGGGTCATCGTTTAAGGGGGAGAAAATGTTTCGTCATCTTTCACATCAAAAAGATCTTCAAAAGTTTTCAAGGAAAATCATAAAGCTTAATGGATAATGGTTGGATTGCTTTGGCATTTGTAGTGTTGTTGCTTATAAGTTTGTCGTGGATAGTTTTGTGCTTGTGTTAAGTTAAGTTAATCACTAAGGCTCGGATAGTTAACATAAGATAGGATCAATGTGACAAGTATCAAAACTTGGTAATCAAAACAAAATGATTGAATGAAGCAAAAAGAAGAATTGAGGGGGCAAAGTTGACAACATGTCTAACTTATGGAAAACTTGACCTAGTCAAACCTTCCCCCCCGTTTCATCTATCTCATTCACTGTTCCTTGTTTTCTCCCTTGCCGCCATTGATAAACCTCCACACAAAACAAACACGCGAACACCAATCAATCTGAAATCAATAACTCTTCTAATATCAAGATCATCAAAAAGGTATAATAATCGGTCTAATCCTTCATGAAAATCAATTTAATTAACTCTTTTTTAACTGCAAATCATTTGAATCAAATTACTGTTTAAATTAGGGTTAATTAATTGGGGGTTTTGCCTGGGAATGACTCGGAATAGGTTTAATTGCTCAGATTTGTCCATTAGAACACTTGTATCACTCGATTGCATGCCCAATTAGAAAAAACGTAACTGTTTAAAACTTTCCGAATAGAAAAGTTTTCCGCATAAGCCAAAAGTTCCGCATTAGGGAAAAAGTTCCGCATAGGAAAATGTTCCGCATAGGGTAAATTTTCCGCATAGGGCAAAATGTTCCGCATAAGGCAAAAGTTCCGCATAGGGCAAATTTTCCGCATAGGGCAAAAAGTTCCGCATAGGGCAAAAGTTCCGCATAGGGGAAAATGTTCCGAATAAGGAAAAATGTTCCGAATAAGGAAAAATGTTCCGAATAGGAAAATGTTCCGAATAAAAAAAAAAAAAAAATTCCGAATAGGGCTAATGTTCCGAATAGGGGCAAATGTTCCGAATAGGGATAAAAGTTCCGAATAGGGATAAAGTTCCGAATAGGGATAAAAGTTCCGAATAGGGATAAAGTTCCGAATAGGATAAAGTTCCGAATAGGGATAAAGTTCCGAATAGGGATAAAGTTCCGAATAGGGATAAAGTTCCGAATAGGGATAAAGTTCCGAATAGGGATAAAGTTCCGAATAGGGATAAAGTTCCGAATAAGGAATTTGTTCCGCATAGGCCAATGTTCCGAATGGAGAAATTTTTTTCCGAATAGCCCAAATGTTCCAAATGGAGGAATTTTTTCCGCATAGCCCTAATGTTCCGAATAGAGCTGTTATTCTGCATAGCCAAATGTTCCGCATAGGCCTTTATTCAGAATAGGGTTTTTATTCCACATAGGCTAATTATTCCGAATAGAAGATGTTTGAATGATTTCAAAACTTAAGGGATTATGTCATATGTACAATGCTTAGGTTTAAAGTCATAATGATATTTATACTTGTTTGTATCAACTTTTGTGTTTTTATCTTAAGCAGAAACGATGACTAACCCTACCGTACAACAACTACAAGACAACAGAGCCGCCGCCATTGCTGAAGCCAAGACTCTAAAGTTTGTTCCAAACAACTACCGTCTGAAGGAGGTATCTCACTCTACCCATAATGGCTTTAAGGTAGCTATAGCCATGCTTGATAAATCTCACTTCAAGTATGCGCTAAGGAGAAGTGCTTCGGTGCCATATGACTACCTTTACGAGTTCTGGGCTACCATAGAGAGGACGTCGAACAAGATCACTTTTTCCTTGGACAACAAGCAGCAGACGCTTACTGTGTCAGACTTCAGGAAGATCTTTGGCTTTCGACCGTTACTCAAAGGTCTACCATCATACTCACCCAACCCTACCAAGGACCAGATGATGGAGATGTTCACCGCCATTGGATGTCTTGACATTCGAACCCCGTCTGAGTTTACTACTGCCAAAATTGGTCAACCATGGAAAGCTATTTTTGGGATTCTTAGCCGATGCTTGACACCCAAAACAACTAGGTATGATGATGTTCGTCCACCAATCATCAAGATGTTTTATGGTATGTTCAAAGGTATGGGTATTGATTATGCATCACTGCTGTGGGAGGAGTTTACTTTTCAACTCTTCACTAACACCAAGGGTAAAATTAAAACTTATCAGTACCCTAGGTTTATTAAGTTGATCATCCATTACTTTATGGAAAACGATGCATCCATTAACAAGCTTGCAGGTAGTCGTCACCACATGATAGATGATGATGATTTGGTAGACTTAAGGCAGGAGACTCATTCGAATACGGTTATTCCTGGTCCCATTCCCAGTCATCTTCTGACCGATGAGATCATTGAATCTGATGATTACAAGAACTTGCTCACGGAAATTGAGAAACAACGAGCAAGCCTTCTAGCAGGTGAAGACTCATCTACCACGGTTAAAAGCAAAGGTAAAAGGAAGCAAGCAGATTTACCTGAGCCCAAAACCAAGAAGAAGAAGACAGAGGGTAAGAAGGGAAAGGGTAAGGACTTGATGCGTCTGCGTGACGAAGAAAATATTGCTGATCCTGATATTGAGAAAACTGAAAAACAAATGATGAAGACAGCCATTCAAAGGAGCAGGAAAGATACTGGTGGTAGTGGTTCAGGTGTAAGAGTAGACGTTGAGGATGAGTATATTGAACCTCATGATGTTGATGAGTTTGGGTCACCTGAAAATTATTCCACTTCGAAGGAGCCATCAATCCCTGTTTCTACACCACCTCCTCCACCTACTCAACCTTTAACAACTCAACCTCCACCAACTCAACCCTTACCAACCAAACAGGTTTCTACACCACTTCCTCCACCACCACCAAAGCCCATCCTTAGCACCGCAGTCACAACCGAGCCTATTCCATCAACATCTGCAACATCTGCAACATCTGCAATGGCAGCAATAGTGTTGGGCGAGATGTTGGATAAACATGTGGATGCTCACAAGAGAGAAATGAATGAACTTCGCCAAGAGTTAAATAGAAGAGCTCAAAGTGAAGAAGCATCAAGGAAAGCTCAAGAAGAGTTGATTGCCAAGTTCGCTGCAGACATGGAAGCTACACGTAAAGCTCATGCAGAGGAACTTGCTCAGGTAAAAAGGGATGAAGCTAATAGGCATAAAGCACGAATTGCAAGACTTAAAGCTATTAAGGATGACCTTAAAGAGCAAAACGACGCTCTTGAAGCTACTATTGAGCAGAAAGTAAAAGACTCAGTTGAATCCTTAATGCCTAAACTGCGTGATGACTTGAAGACGCTTGCTGCTGATAACTTGATGATCAAGTCATCCAATCCTTCAGAAGCCGCCTACAAGATCGCATATGACTTGACGGATTTTGAACTGAAGAAGATCCTTAAGGCTCGAATGAAGGAACTTGGTTCGTTTGATAAATCGAGGAAACAACGAGCTCTCTTCAAATCCCTGAATGACGCTATCATGGAGGATGATAGGTTATTCAAGACGTTTGGAAGTGTGGTACCCTACCACATTCTCCCTGAAGAAGAACGGGAAGAGAGTGAGGAAGACGAGGGTACTGGTGGAGAGGAGGAAGAAGAAGAAGAAGAAGATAAGAACGAGGAGGAGGATGAGGATGAGAATAATGATGAGGATGATGAGAATGATGAGGATGATGATAATGATAAGGATGATGAAGATGATGATGAGGATGATGAGGATGATGATGATGAGGATGGAGATGATGATAATGATGGTAATGATGGTGGTGATGGTCACCAGGAGAGTGTTAAGGGGAGCAATGCGGATAAAGGTGAACAGAGTGAGAAAGGGGATAAAGGCGCCAGCTCAAAGAAAGTGGTTAAGTCTAGCACCAAGTCAAAGAAGGATGCAGCACCAAAGGAGAAGTCTACATCCACGGAATCCAGACGATCGAAGTGGCGCCATGACGTGAATGCCACTACAGGGTCATCTATTCCTGGTACATTTATCCATAAATCAATACCTGTTACCACTAACCCCGTTAGTTCTTGTGTTGTTACTCCTGTGATTGCAGAATCGGTTACAGAACCAGAAGCTGCTCAACACTCACCCATCCATGACACTGCTGAAATGCCTGAATCTGAAGCAGATGTTCACATCTCGACTCCTCTGCAACAAAACCCACAATCCACTGTTCCTGAACCAAGCACAAGGAACTGGGAGGACACGTTGGAAATCGACGAGACTGCTCCACCACAGGCTTGGATCATGGCAGCGGCGCAGTATGATCCGATCACCGACGCCGACAAAGATGTCTTGTACCTTCGTATCCGAAGTCCGATTGACTTATGTGCATTTCTTGCTCATGAGTATAAGACTTCGGTTACTCCATCATTGGTGAAGAAAGTACTGAAGGATAAAAGACTTCGCGCCAAAACCCGGTTGCCCCAAATGGAGTTCGAATATTATGCCGAGGAGATCCTGAAGGCTCTGAATACCGTTCAACGGCCAGGTCTTCATGAATCAGAAAGAGCTCCACCTCCAATGGATCAAGATAATCAGATTGCTCTTGACTTCTTTGTCACCAATGATCTGGTGTATCTACTGAAGGGGTCATCAAAGTACGCAACATCCCTGACATTGCTGAAAGCTGCCAACTGGGGGACAATACCCTTCATCGAGGAAAAGGTAAACCGACTCTGGGTCCCTAAGATAAATCGTAATTATGATATGTATGCTGTCATAGGTGCATCTCATTGGGACGAACGAGTCAGAAGGGCGTACAGGTGTTGCTGCTTAGTCAATTCTGGAAGCTCAGTTAGATCCGATATCCGCATCTCCAGCATTTTAGGGATGAAAACAGAAGCCAAGAATGGCTACTATCATGTGACGGAGATTCGTTTGAAAAGGGAGGATGACAGGGAATACAAAATCCAGCAGGGAGATTTTTCCATCATTCGCCTTGAGGATATCGAAGATATGCTGCTTCTGATGACCAGAGATCAACTGACACATATTCCTCGTGAAGACCTGATTGCGTTGAATACAGCACTTCGTATGTTCACACGAAGCGTTGTCATCAAAACACGAGTTGAAGATCTTCAATTGGGAGTCGAAAGCTATCAGAGGAAGCTCAATTTAACCCGTCCTGTGAATCAAGTGTTACCTCAACATGTAGCAAGATGTCCTTATACCGGCATTTCTGTTCCGAATTCCGGCATCTTCTACTTAAACAGTCGAGGTTTGATGAAGTTTATGAGGGTGGGGGAGCTCCACAAGTATAGTGATGGCACTCTTATACAAGTCAGAGACAAGTTGGAGCATCTGAACTCGGGTGGAACTTTGCCAGAAATGACGGAGGATTGGCATCCAGGTTACCGGCAGATGGCAAAGTACGTGATCAAGAAGATCGATCAGAAGCTCCGTGAACGTAGATTGATGAGGAGCTTGGAAAGATTCGTGGGTGGTAGACCATATGGAGTGCACTACAGGACACTGCAACGATCCATCTGAAGGGTCGTACATTTCAGGTCACTCTATATTGGTATTATTTGTGAATATGTATATTTGTGAATAATGTGCTTTAATGGCTTGTTGTAGTGTTAAAGTATGATAATTTTTCAAGAATTTCTCACGAGATTCTAAATCTTTCAAAATATATCATACTAAAGCACTACAACTACCCCTTATTAACTTAAGGGGGAGCAATCATTTGTTCTATGGCCAAACATCAATTTCATTTTTACCCAAAGACCGGTTAATCCATTCAATATCCCAAATATTAATGGTTAACATTTTGGATAAGGGGAGAAAATGGGATTAAGGAGATTTAAATGATACTTGGCTAAAATGAAAAAGACTTAAAGATTATTCAACTTAATATGTGTAAAGCACGTGTTAAGGGGGAGCGTTTTTGATGAACAAAACACCTAAGGTACAAAACTTTTGATTTCAATATCACAAGTACTTTAGGTGATTTTTAATGATTTTTCATGGTGGCTATTCCTTCCCAAAACACGCTTAATTCACGACGGATGTGGTGACAAAAGGGTGGTAGGAATAGGTTTAGTCCTATGATTCATCAGAACCGATGGAATCTTCCCAAGGACAATTCCTTAGATAGAATTAGAAGTCCTAGGAAAGATGGAGAAAGAATGTGAACGTAGCTGAATGCCGACCAAGTACTTAAGCTAGCACTGGAACAATCACAACAAGGTGCTAGTGATGACGTATTGGTAAGCATTGAAGGGGTTGAAGAATGAAAAAGAAATGTAAAGATAAAGGGTGTAAAGAAAGAAGCCCTCCTTACAACTTTAGGCAGAAACCGGGTCAATACATATGCTATTGAGGTCATTTTTGCTAATGATTCTCGGTATTGAAGAAAGACATCATGGACCCAGTGATGCAATGCACAACCCTTCCCCAGCTAACTCAAATATCTCTCAAAAGGTATTTGTTTTAATCACACGGAGATCAACACGTTATCTACTGGTTTATTCACTCCGAATAGACTGGTATTGAAAAGGTGGCACTCCTCTCCAGCCATCGCTCACTAAATCAAAACGCACAATCGAGTCTAGAGCCAAGAGATCATCAAAAGTCTCATTAGGACACTTTCCATTTATTCCTTGCTTTCTCACACACTGTGAAAAGTAAGAGATTTTCATGAGTCCTACGCAGTATTCCTGTAATATTGCCAGAACATCCGAGTAATACGCAAGTATTACAATGAAGATGGAAATCCTGCTTGAGCCAACATCAAACAAGCTCATGGTAGGTTACACGTGCGGTTCTTTTAGAACCAATCTTGTGAAAAACTGGAAGGTAACAGTGGTTTAATTCTTAATTGAACTTAAACTCGTTCCAGGCCTCTTCGCATTATCATATGATCTTGCCAGAACACTCAGAGTGACTCTTTATTGACCACAGTGACGAGTGGAAATCCTTCTAGTGTCAACATCAAACAGCACTTGGTAGGTAACGCGCAAGATTCCTTATGAATCGAGCTCGTGACAACTGGAAAGCAACGATGGTGAAAATCTTAATTGAGATTCACTTGTTCCAGGTTTCATGAATTGACGGCTTTTAATCACAAGGATAATTTATCCAAGTGATTCACTCTTTATGTTCGCAGTCAGCTTTGGACGGTCGAATAAAGAGAACGGGTTTACCCGCGAAATCCTGTCAGGAAGTTACTTAATTGAAACTATCCGTCACGGGTACGATATCTAATATCGTCCAACGGTCTTCACCGACCGGAGGTAAAATGCTACCGAATTAGAATAAAATGTTCAAAGCCATTTTATTCGTGTCGTTGCTGTGTACCTGCTAAAGACGGTGGCGTTGCTGAGTACCTGTTGAAGACGGTGGCGTTGCGGTGTACCAGTGAAGACGGTGGTGTTGCGGTGTACCTGTAAAAGTCGTTCCCACATGCTTATGTCTTTTGCAACAAAAATTCAAGAAAGTACAAGATGAAGTCTTCCGCTGTACCAAATTCTGAAGCTTTCAAGAATCCAACAAAAAGACGTAAGTGTGTGGAACATGAAGTCACGAGGAGGCAAAGTTCACAAGAAAGGCAAAGATCGCACGTGAAAGGCCAAAGAACAATGCTCTCAAGTCAAAGCCAAAAAGATCAAATCAACATATTCACAACAAAAGAAAGAAAAGAAGAAAAGACTACGAGCTAAAGAACGAAGACTTAGTATAGTATGCTAGGTTTAGAACTTTGTAACGTGGAGTGACCTCCCTTAGGGGGAGATTGTTAGAAATACGTTTTTACGTATATTAGAAGTATCGGTCACTCCACAATAATATTCATGTTGTAATAGCTCGTAGTTAGTTATTAGTCGTTATTTGCTTATTAACTTAAGTAAGAACCGGTCCATGGGCTTGTCATGGACCGGCCCAAGCCCAATGTATGGCTTGGACTATAAATACCCCTTTCCACTAAGGAAAGGGGTTGGTTGTTTTTTCATTCACTTTTCATAGTAATAAAATCTTCCATATATTTCTCTCACTTTCTCTCTCTAGTTTCTCTCACTAGAAAAACATCAACCCACTTCATAGATTCATAGGTTATCAATTTCTACAGTTCTTCGTTCTATTGATCCACGAATTCGGTAAAACCTTTTTAAACCTTTTCTTTTAATTTAATCTTTTTATTAATTATGAACATGTGATGTTTTTATAAAAACATAATAATTAATCATAGATCTAACATGTTTTGGTGATTAATTAAATCAAAGGGTCGTTTTAAGGGGTGTTTTGTTTTGGCCACAGGCTGCAACCGACCCCAAGGGGGTTTCGGTTTGCCAAGCCGACCACCACCAAGACCATATGGTCTTGGTTGGTGCGTGTGGGTCCCACGGCAGCAAGGGGTACCCCGAGTTGGTTCGGGGTACGGTGTCGATTCATGTCTGGTTCATGTTTTCTAGCCTAGATCCGGTTCATGGTTTATGTTAGTTTTTTTTATGTTATGAACTTATGTTAAAATTAAATTAATAAAAGATGTGATTAATTTAATAACATGACTTAGGTTATTTAATTATTAATGAACATGAAATTATTTTAACCTAAGTATTTATATATTTAAGACTTATGATTAGTTAATTATTTTAAAACCATGGATATAATTAATTAATTAACATGACTTAGGTTATATTATTAATATATAATAATACATATTTTAACCTAAGTATTTAACATATTTAATTAAAAACATGTTATACTTTAATTAAATATTATAACCTATAGTTTAATTAAATTACATGAAATAATTATTAAATTATACAATATACCATATGACTTAGAAAATAATAATGAAAAACACTTAGGCTTATATACTTAGCTTATTTAACCAGCTTATTTCTAATTATGGAAACTTTCTATTTTTAGAAACTTAATTAAATAAGGCAGCTAATCTATTTGAGGAAACCATCTATTTTTAGAAACTTATTTATTTAAGGCAGCTAATCTATTTATGGAAACTTATTTAATTAAGGCAGCTAATCTATTTATGGAAACTTTCTATTTTTAGAAACTTATCTATTTTAAGTAGTAAATCTATTTTTGGTAACTTTCTATTTTTGGAAACTTTCTATTTTTGGAAACTTTCTATTTTTGGAAACTTTCTATTTTTGTTAACTTTCTATTTTTGGAAACTTTCTATTTTTGGAAACTTTCTATTTTTGGAAACTTCCTATTTTAGGAAATCTGCTATTTTTGGAAAGTTACTTATTATTACACAGTAAGTATAATAACACATGAAATACCAGAAATACTTAATCAGATTAAGCAGAATATAAGATTTAATACAGTTTAAGGCTTTAAAACAATAAAACATAGTAAGAACACATAAAATAAGCTAAGACATGACATAAAACCAGCTATGTATTTAGTAAGCAGATACTTATTCATGTACGTATTTATGTAGCACTAGTGATTCGGAAGTAGGATTCCTCGCAGTTCATCTTTCTCGTTCACTGTACATAAGGTACGGATTCCCGTCCTTTCAGTATGGACATTCTTTCCTTATTAGGATTCCCCGTATGCAGCTAACTGTTTTCCCGTAGTATAAGTTACGTGTTTGATTGCTTATGTTTAATTATGATTACCTATAGACATATACATGCATGACCAGTTTCACCTAGTTATGGAGGTACCATAACCATAACATTAGAGGCACTGATGTTATGACTTCACCACGGCGGAGTGATTGCTCGTGGCGTCCCTTCAGCTTTTGGCCATTTATTTATATTTATCATGTGGGGCGTATGGGTGCATCCTAGTTACATGTTTTTATTCAGGATTACATGGTGAATGTGGTGTGTGCCTTGCATCCTTCACAAGGAGCTGATCCCTCCTACCCATAAACCAGTATATTAAATTAGAGGCAGCCCCTCTAATTTGCATGATGAGGTCACCCCTCCAATTATTCATGCACGGTGGATTTTCATGACCTATATTGGCTAATGGTAAAATATGACAAACAGTTTTTATAAGATAAACATAAGACTTTCAAACTATAAACCAGTTTTATTAAGACTTAACCAGGTTACTCGAGACTTAGTTTCTTCCGCTGTTATTATGTTATATGCTATCCTATTCATGCTTTATTGTACATCCGTGCACTGAGCGTATTTTCTCAGCTGTTTTCCTTTTCTATTTCCCAAAACGGCAGGTACTCAGGGACGCTCGTAGACACTAAGAGTACGTGCATATGGACTGGAAGCTGTCTAGCCTTCTTTACATTATGCATTTCCTTTCTTTTGATACTTATGCTTTGGTTTGGACATTGTTTAGTCCTTTCCTTTATTATACTATGTTTGTGTGTGATGAGCTTTACTTTTGGACTACCGATGTTTTATTCCGGTATTTTCCTTTATATGGTCAAGTAATGTTAAGACATTTTACCTTGTATGCTTTGATGACACGCCATAATTATTGTGATATTTCCATTTCCAAAATGGGGTGTTACATAGATGATCTGTTTGACCAACTCCAAGGGGCTAAACATTTCTCCAAGATTGATCTAAGATCGGGCTATCATCAGCTACGGGTTAAGGAGCAGGATATTGCCAAGATTGCTTTTCGTACACGCTATGGCCACTACAACTTTGTAGTCATGCCATTTGGACTTACCAATGCTCCAGCAGTGTTCATGGATTTGATGACAGAATCTTCCATGAATTTCTGGACAAGTTCGTCATTGTCTTCATTGACGACATCCTGATTTTCTCTAAGTCCAAGGAGGAACACGAAGACCATCTTCGTACATTACTACATATTCTTTGCCAGAAGCAGCTGTATGCTAAATTCTCCAAGTGTGAGTTCTGGTTAGACAAGGTGGCATTCTTAGGTCACATTGTATCAACAGAAGGAATCACGATGGATCCAGCGAAGGTTGAGGCTATTACCAAGTGGCCAAGGCCGACATCAGTGACTGAAGTCCGTAGTTTCCTAGGCTTAGCTGGTTATTACCGTAGGTTCGTGGAGAACATTTCCCGCTTAGCACTACCATTGACCAAACTGATGCGGAAAGGGGAGAAATTCGTCTAGACTGAAGAACGAGAGAAGAGCTTTGAAGACCTAAAGCAGAAGTTAGTATCTGCACCGATTCTTACTCTCCCATCTAGTACAGGTGGATTTCAATCTATAGTGATGCATCGGGGAAGGGACTTGGCTATGTTCTCATGCAACATGGGAAAGTGATCGCATACGCTTCACGACAACATAAGCCTTATGAGGAAAATTATCCCACGCATGACTTGGAACTTGCAGCAGTCGTGTTTGCATTGAAGATATGGAGGCACTACTTGTATGGAAAATCATGTGACATATTCACGGACCACAAGAGATTGAAGTATATCTTCACTCAGCGTGAATTGAACATGAGACATAGGAGATGGTTAGAGCTGTTGAAGGATTATGACGTTAGTCTGCAGTATCATCCCGACAAGGCGAATGTAGTAGCAGATGCACTTAGCAGAAAGTCCGGAATGATAAACGACATTAAAATTGAGGAGGAAATCATAAGAGACTTGGAGCGACTAGACATAGAGATCATGGTACGTGGACAACACGGTTATTGGACTAATCTTAAAGTAGAACCCGAGTTACTCTCTAAGATCAAGGAAGCACAGAAAGATGATGGAGAAATATGGGCGATAATTCAGAATTTGGAGAAGCAAACATAATTTCAAGTAGATGCAGATGGTATCTTATGGCAGGGCCCGAGACTTTGTGTTCCTGATGATCAAGAACATCGGGAAGCATTGTTAGCTGAGGCTCATAGCTCCCAATTCTCTATCCATCCTGGTTCGACCAAGATGTACCATGACATCAAGAAGTACTTTTGGTGGAGTGGTATGAAACAGGATGTTGCTACTTACGTCTCCAAATGTCTTACCTGCCAGCAGGTTAAGATCGAGCATCAGCGATCTGGCGGTCTTCTTCAACAGTTAGATATTCGAGAGTGGAAGTGGGACAAAATCACCATGGATTTTGTTACTGGTCTTCCGCCGACGAAGAAGAAGCACAATGCAATTTGGGTTATCGTTGATCGACTTACCAAATCAACTCATTTCTTACCGATCCGCAAGGAAGATTCGGTCAGTAAACTCGCCGATACTTATAGAAGGGAGATCATGGTACTTCACGGTGCTCCATCCAGCATCGTCTCAGACAGAGATCCTCGTTTCACTTCGCGATTCTGGAGAAGTCTGTAGAAAGCTTGGGGTACACAACTTAAGCTTAGCACGGCTTTTCATCCTCAAACAGACGGGCAGTCGGAGCGACCGCTTCAGACATTGGAATACATGTTGAGGTCATGTGCGTTGGAATGGACGGGTGATTGGGACGATTATATTTGTTTGGTGGAGTTTGCATACAACAACAGTTGGCACGCAAGTATCAAGTGTGCTCCTTTCGAGATGTTGTATGGCAGAAAGTGTCGCGCCCTAATCTGCTGGGATCAGGTTGGTGAGCGAACACTTGAAGGACCAGAAATGATAGAGCTGACTAATGAGAAGGTTGCAGTAGCTAAACAGAAACTGCAAGAAGCATGATAACGTCAGAAGAGTTATGCAGACAAGCATCGTAAGGACTTACATTTTATCGTAGGAGATCACGTTTTCCTTAAGGTTTCACCGGCACGTGGTGTTAGACGTTTTGGAATAAAAGGGAAGCTCAGTCCTCGATTTATCGGACCGTTTGATGTCATTTAACGAGTCGGTGAAGTATCTTACCGTTTAGCGTTACCTCCACAGCTTTCTCACGTTCACGATGTTTTCCATGTGTCCTTACTCAGAGGGTACCAGTATCATCCCCTTCACATGGTTCAGTATCCACTGGAACAGATTCGTGAAGATCTCACTTTCATAGAAGAACCCGAATGAGTTCTTGACAGACAAGAACGAGTCATGAGAAGGAAGACGATTCCATTCGTAAAAATCCTTTGGAGGGATCATACCGAGCGGGAAGCCACTTGGGAAATAGAGGAGTCTATCCGGGCTTCTTATCCTCATTTCATATTTTGAATTCGGGTATGTTCTTCTTTTCCAGTTTATTTTATCTATAATTCGGGGACGAATTATTCTTTTTAGGGGGGAAGAGTTGTAAAACCCGCATGCTTTTACCATGAATAGTACCCTTACGATCGTACGTATATGATTAGAAATTTCCTTTTATTGCATGTTTACGTTCACGAACTAGAATTACAAGTATTACGTACGAGTTATAACACGATAAGTATTTATTATGTATTAAGACACGATAATTATTTCAATAATAATTATAATCACGAACATACAAACATGAAATCATGAACGTAATTAATCACGAGCTTAGTATTACGTACGTATGTATATTTATTACCATCATGAATAAATATAATAAGACACGAACGATAGCTATTTAAATCACGTAAAACACGAACACGAGAACACACTAAATATTAGACACGGAAAACATATGGGTTATTACAATCATGAATAAATATAATAAGACACGAACGATAACTATTTAAATCACGTAAAACACGAACAAGAGAACACCCTAAATATTAGACACCTCTCTATCCACCTTCTGAGGATGAGATTGTGCGATTTATGAGCGGATCCTCTTCAAGGTCTACTGAGCCTAAGTGTTATTTTCCCCTAAAGGAAAAGGTGTTGGATCCCGGTATTGTAATTTTTAAGCCATCTCAGTATCCATCTGATGAAATAAAAGGAAAGATTTTTGGAACTTATGGAGATATGCTTGCACCTCATCACCCTTGCTACCACCGTGCTCAACAACTGCTTAAGGGAAGCTTGCCTACTCTTTTTTGGCTTGCCTTGTTCGCCTTAAGCTTGTGATATTTGATGGATGAAACCATGTCTTTGATCCCGGTGGATGTTCTTCAAGGTTATTACCATGCTAATCAAGGTCGATTCAGGCTCACGACTCGGTTAACAAAAACAAGCGCTTCTCGGGAGGCAACCCGCAGTATCTATCCTTTTTATTTTGTTTTTATAATAAGTGTAGGGGAGAACCTAGTATGTGTCTGTTGTTTTCTTTCTTATCATGTGCAGGGATTCGAGCTTTCAAAGATTCATTCTTGATGACTTTTGACGACCCGTGATTCTGTGTACCCGTCTTCCCGGTTCTATCCTAAACTCTTTTGATTCTCTATTTTATATTCTTCAATATTGAAATAGGAATTACTTTAGTTGTCCTTTCCTTAGCAAGATTTAAACAAAGTACACAATGTCCTAAGTGTAGGGGAGTTTACTCCCACATGCTTAAACATTGAGGACAATGTTTATATTAAGTGTGAGGGGACATCTATCAAAGTTAAGTGGACTTTTCCTTGTATTTGTCCTCATTTTGACCAGAAAATTGATTTTTCGACATTTTTCAAAAATTTTGATCTATTTTGGCCTAGTAGTTTAGTAGTGTTTTCCTTTGTTATCATTATTTACCTTCTTTACTAGAATAAATTTTGAATAAAGTGGTTTTAATTTTTCAAAGTCATGAATCTTTTGACTCAACCCAAGTTTACTTATCCGAGTTTACTCTAGCTAGTATCCTTAACATGTTTAAGTCAAGTTTTGCTAGCTTTTATATAGGGAACTTTAAAATGCGAAAGTCTTAACTCTTACGGGTTAAGAACAAGAACTTTTCGCAAGTTCCTATAATTGATCCTAGAAAGTCGTTTATCAAGGGAACTTTAAAACGTGAATTCTAAACTTGAAAGAGTCTAAGAAGTTCCAAGAGCCTATAGATGACTTGAAAACCCAAAACTTTGATTTAATTGGCTAAGCATCCACGAGTCTCATTCTTTGAGATTTTAAATTGTTGAGAACGAGAGATGATAGAGTCAATTATAAGTTTGATATTCTTTCATGAGTTTATGTGAGTTGATTATGAGCTTTTTCTCCCATCGCTTGTTAATAAATTTAATTGCAATAAGTAAGGTTGTACGATTTGATAAGTTGCTTAGCTTCTAGCACAAGATCGTTTAAAAGTTGCTCGGTATTAATTAGACTTCATAGCCAAGGCATAACTTATTGAAGCGGGATGCGAAGATTGGCGAGTCCGAAAAGGTCCTAACAAGACATGAGGGCTATATTTTGTTGCTAAAGATCCAAAAGTGATGTGAAGAATCATTTATCAAAAATCAATATGAAGGATCAAGACACACGACGAAAAGCAAATACTCCCCTAAAGATCATGGAGAAGTCTATCCAAAAAGTCCTAACAAGGTATGAGGATAAATAGATCCAAGTCCTACGTGATTTGCATCGGCGCAATCGGTCCTCCTCGTCCAAACATTGTGGGTTGACAAAGCTCCTCCATTGTCCGAAGATCGGCCTGTGGAAGAACATTGTTGTTGTTATTGTTGAGGTGCGGTGGATTATTGTTTTTGTTCACACCTGCCATAGCTAAATCTTCACGAGTCTCGGGCTCTGGATAAGTTGAAGATCTAGTACGCATACACCTGCAAAAGCAAAAGAAAAAGATACCAAAGCAATAGACAATATATATACACTATAGAAATAAAAATAAAATCTTTTTGCACTTTTGAAAATTTTTAAGTTTTATGGATTTTTAACAATTTTTAAGCAAGAAAAATAACGCTCACGAATGAACGGATTCCAAAAAGCAACGCGTCTCTCACAGAAAACCGTTACTCTTAACGAAAAGAGCCGGAAGCGGCGCCATTTAATAACTAGGTTTTCACCAAGTATAAAAATTTTATCGTCCGATCTTTTCGAATTGAAAAAGGGATTAACGTGCGACTCAGTCGTCTCTTGGTGGAAAAGAATAGATTTGTCGTTGTAGTAAAATTAAATTGCAAAACTTTAACGTAAATGACGGTAATTTAAATAAAGCTAAGAATAATTGAAAAGTAAATGGTGCAATATTAAAACAATTAAAAGTAAATGAATTAAATGACAGAAAATAAAAGCGTGACGAAAAATTAAATTGACAACGTAATAAAAACGTGAACTTTAAAATTAAACTAAGAGAAAAATAGCGGGAAATATAAATGCTTGAGACTGAAACAGAGGATAAACAAAACCTGAGTTGGACCCTAAAATACTGTCACTAACCGGAATTCACAACAAGATACTGCTTATCCAGAATAAAGATGTCACCTTTATCCGAAATCTGATTCTGCTCCTTATCCGGAATAAATGCCCAACAGCTTATCCGGAATATTGGTTCAACAGCTTATCCGGAATATTGTCACTTTATCCGGAATAATATCCAGATGCTTATCCGGAATACCTTCAAGTAGCTTATCCGGAATAAATGGTTAGACGGCTTATCCCGAATACTCGAAAGTTACCTTATCCGGAATCCTCAGCAGACCACTATCCGAAATAAAGTTGCCCTGCAGCTTATCCTGAATAATCTTCAGATGCTTATCCGGAATAAGTTCCTTGTCCTTATCCGGAATAAATCTTCACTCTCTTATCCGGAATAACTTTCTCGTGCTTATCCGGAATGTGATTTAACGAACCCTTATCCTGAATATGGAGAGCAAGTACTTATCGTGAATATGTCTGAACCTTTATCTGGAATACCCTGTTGGTTAGCTTATCCGGAATAATTTCCGAGTACTTATCCTGAGTAACAATTGAGTCCTTATCCGAGACAAACTATCACCTTATCCGGAATGCAGGATCAAATGATTATCCGGAATAATTAGTTATAGAGCTTATCCGGAATAAGGTTTGAACCGTTATCCGGAAAAAGAGGGTTTTACCGAAACCCGGATAACAATTAAAATCTAATAAGCTAGAAACTATAATTAAGCTAAAAACAAATAAGCACTTATCTAAAACTTTTACCAAATCAATTTTAAGAAAAAGCTATTAAGCCAAAATTTAAAAACTTTCAAAAACACTAAATAATAAAAATGTTAAAAATCAACTTTTTATAAAAATTAACTAAAAGCACTTAATTAAATTTAAAGAAAAACACAATAAACTATCAAATCAATAAGCTAACAAGATCAAAAACATAAAAGCATAACAAGTAATCAAATAAGCATGACAATAAGATAATAAGCACAAAGATTAAGCAAAACAAGAAAGGTAGAATGAGAGATTAAAATAAAAACTTGATTAAAGAAAAGATTCAACAACAAAATTAAAAACACTTACTTGGAATTAAAGGAATTAAAGTGCAAGACAAGTATTTAAATTGACAATTAATTAAAATGACAAGAAATTAAGGTGGAAAGACTAATGTGTCAAATTAGCTAACACCTCCTAATGGTGGCATTAGGAGGGTATTTATAGGGGATTAGGAAAGACTAAGCATGTGTTGGTTATTCTTCTTCTTCACGTCTTTTCGTCTTCTTAATTCTTCGAGTTTTTCGACTTTGTCTCGGGATTAATAAACTCGTCTTGTAATTTCTTCATTAATTTAGACTTGAGTTCTTCGCCTTTTATTAAACTTCCGTCTTTAGACTTTTTCTTCGATAAATCTTCAGAATTGGCCTTGGACTTCCGTTCTTTTAGCACTCTTGATCTTTTGACTTCGTCTTTTGTCTTTTTCTTCGATAAAAGCCCGTGAAAGACCGTGTTTTCCTCCCTTTTCACATTTTGATCCTAAATCACAACAAAAACACAAACCACGCATAATTCCGAAATTTAAGACATAAAATACACGTTTTGGCTTGGTTATTATTGTAGTTAAGTGGTAAAAGGATGGGTGTTTACACACCTATCAGCGGATCGTTGTATATCAAAATCCCAAATAAAGATTGGAGAAAAATGAAGAAGTCGTGGTCCAAGTATGAAGAATCTCTCAAAAAGTTCAAGTGAAGAAATTCCTATTATGAAGAGAAGACCATTATTTCATGAACGTCTCTCAAGACTTGAAGTATGAAGTCACTGCCAATTATCGGTCCGAGAAAGGTCTCAAATCGTGAAGCGGGTTATGCGAAGATCTGAACTTTATGAGGTCCCGAGAAGCAGTTTTAAAAGATTTTGTCCTTTAGCTAACTATTGATTAAATCGTCCTACTTTATTTTCTACCTAAATAACTATCGAAATAAGTCAACAATGCATCCTCGTGATCATTCAAGACAACAATAAAATATAAGAGATACACCTAGGAATAAGGGAGTCTAAGTAAATAATTGGCCCACATGAGTTCGTGTTAGTTTGCTAACTTATAATAACAATGATCTCGTTTTTAAGCTTGGTATGGGGAACGTGAAACTTGAGGTAGATGATCATTCATGACATTTCCAAAACCATAAGGTAAGTTTTTGATCTTTTTACTTGTTTTTCTTCCCATAAATATTTTTTCTCTTTAATAAAGGCCAATGTGGATTGATTGTGATGAAAAATGTAAAACTTGCTTTGTAATTAATGCATTGCATGAGGACATTGCAATGGTCAAGTGTAGGGATTTAATAAGTTTGAAAACACTTATCCTTTTACCACTTAATTATAATAATAACCAAGCCAAAACGTGTGTTTTATGTCGTAAATGTCGGAATTATGCATGGTTTGTGTTTTTGTTGTGATTTAGGATCAAAATGTGAAAAGGGAGGAAAACACGGGCTTTTATCGAAGAAAAAGAAAAAAGACGAAGTCAAAAGATCAAGAGTGCAAAAAGAACGGAAGTCCAAGGCCTATTCTGAATATTTATCGAAGAAAAAGTCTAAAGACGGAAGTTTAATGAAGTCGAAGAACTCAAGTCTAAACAAATGAAGAAATCATAAGACGAGTTCAATCAATCCCGAGACAAAGTCGAAAAAAGTCGAAGAATTTATAAAGACGAAAAGACGACAAGAGAAAGGAAGAATCAAGACATACTAATCCTCCTATAAATATCCTCCTAATGTGTCATTAGGAGGTGTTGACTATCTTGACAAAATAGTTATTCCTTTTTAATTACTTGCACTTTCTTAATGTTCTTTACTTAATTGACATTTAATTACCTTGTCTTGCACCTTAAATTTGTAAGCTTTTAATTCTTGCTTTTACTTTTAATTGTTGAATCTTAATTTTAATCAAGTTTTTATATTAATCTCTCATTCTACCTTTCTTGTTTTGATTTAATCTTTATGTTTATGTGCTTATTGTCATGCTTATTTGATTAAAAGTTATGTTTTTATGTTTATGATTGTGTTATCTTATTGATTTAATAGCTTATTGTGTTTTTCTTAAATTTAGTTAAGAGTTTTTAAAAGTTATTTTATAAAAAGTTGATTTTAAATATTTTTATTATTTTGTGTTTTTAAAAGTTTTTACATTTTGGCTTATTAGTTTTTTCTTAAAATTGAATTGGTAAAAGTTTTGGTTAATTGCTTATTAGTTTTTAGCTTAATTTTAGTTCTTAGCTTATTTTCATGTTATTCCTATCCAGGTTTGTTTAAAACCCCTTTATTCCGGATATAGCCAAAACCTCTCCAATTCTGGATCGTGGACAGATTGCGA
Organism: Glebionis coronaria; assembly: GCA_025667525.1. NCBI lineage: Eukaryota > Viridiplantae > Streptophyta > Magnoliopsida > Asterales > Asteraceae > Glebionis > Glebionis coronaria. The sequence goes on from CM046875.1 coordinate 490,373,553, forward strand.
ATTCCAGATAAGGAGTTGAATTTATTCTAGATTGCCACAAGAACATTATTCCGGATAGTGAGGTTTTGTGGGCATTCCGGATAAGAGCTTGATCTCGGATTCAGGATAAACCTTCGTTAAACACTATTCCGGATAAAGGTTCTAGTACGAATTCCGGATAAGGGCAACGACCAGATTCCGGATAAGCAGGATTTGAAATTATTCCGGATTGCAGTTAGAAGGTGATTTCGGATAACTTATTCCGGATAGCTAGCTTGGGACATATTCCGGATAAAGTGAAGTTTTGTTAGGATTCCGGATACGAGAAAAGGAAATATTCCGGATAAGCAGCAGATATAGAGATCCCGGATAAGGAGATCTTGGTATTCCGGATAGCTTGCATTTATTAGATTCCGGATAAGCTTCTTTTTGGGTTATTTCGGATTAGTGACAGACCGGGGATTCCAGATAGTGAATTTTGGATTCCGGATAAGGCAAGGTTTGTTATTCAAGATAAGAGTATGTTTGGTGTTCTGGATAGTGATAGTATTTTGGATCCTAACTCAGATTTTGTTTATCCTCAATTTATTTTCAAGCATTTATTTTTCCTGTCATTTTTCTTTAAGTGTTATTTTAATTGTTTTGCTTTATTTTAAATTTCAAGTTTACATTTCTATATCATTGTCAAATTTACTTTTAAAGTTTTAATATTGCACCATTTACGTTTTAATTACTTTTAGCTTTAATTACCCGTCATTTACTTTAAAGTTTTGCACATTTACTTTACTACAACGACAAATCTATTGTTTTCCACCAAAAGACGACTGAGTCGCACGTTAAACCATTGTCAATTCGAAGAGATCGGACGATAAAATTTTATACTAAGTAAAATCTGGTTATTAAATGGCGCCGCTGCCGGCTCTTTTCGTGAAGATTAACGGTTTTCTCTGAGAGACACGTTGAATTTTGGGATCCGTTCACTCGCGAACGTTATTTTTCTTGCTCAAAATTTTCCAAAAATCCATAAAAATTAAAAATTGTTAAAAATCCATAAAAATTAAAAATTTTCAAAAATTCAAAAAGATTTTTATTTTTATTTTTACACGTACATATATATTCTCTATTTCTTTGGTATCTTTTTCTTTTTCTTTTGCAGGTGTATGCGTACTAGTTCTTCATCTTATCCAGAGCCCGAGACTCTTGAAGATTTAGATATGGCTGGTGTGAACAACAACAATAACCCACCGCACCTCAACAATAATAATAACAACAATGTTCCCCCACCTGATCTTCGAACAATGGAGGAGCTGTGCCAATCCACAATGAACGGACGAGGAGGACCGATTGCGCCAATGCAAATCACGGCTCCAGAATTTTCGTTGAAGCATCACATGATCCAACAATTTCAAAACACTTGTCCATTTCGCGGATTGACGGATGATGATGCCAACAAACACCTCGACAAATTCATTACCGTTACTCAAAGCATGAAGTTGCCCGGTGTTAATATGGATTTTCTTCGCCTTCACCTATTTCCACACACCTTATCCCACCATGCCGAAAAATGGTTTGATCGTCTTCCGAAGAATTCAATTCATACTTGGGATGAGATGATTCGACGCTTTTTGTCGCGCTACTTTCCACCATCCATGGTCACGAACCTTCGGAATCAAATTAGTGGATTTACTCAAGAACCCGATGAATCACTTTTTGATGCTTGGGAACGATTTAATTTTTTGATCGATCGATGTCCAAACCACAACATGCTCCCTGTCACCTTAATTGATACTTTCTACAACGGTTTAACTTTTCATGATCGTGATACGATTAATGCAGCCGCCGGTGGCACATTTATGAAAAGAAGACCTGAGGAGTGTAGAGAGCTTATAGAGAACATGACTACTCATCATAAAAATTGGGATTCATCCGCATCCTCAAGATCAAACCCGAGAGTCAATGTTTCTTCTACTTCTTCAAACCCTGATATCACCTAATTGACCCGCGCAATGGTCGAAATGAGCAACAATATGCAACTTTTGGCTACAAATAAACAACAACAAGTTAAAGCTGTAGCAACTTCTTGTGAGATTTGCGGGGGTCCTCATTCATACACTGATTATCCTTCCACTCATGACAATCCGGAAAACGTGTGTGCGGCTTATGGTAACTATTCAACGGAAAACTACCAAGCCCGACCTCAAGGTGATCGTAACTTGCTAAGTTACCGTTCGAACAACTCTCTTGCACCTAGTTTTTCTCCTCAAAACCACAACCCCAACAACTACAATAGAAGCAACCCAAACCCACCTCGAGCTTCTAATCCTTATCACCCACCCACTCAACAAGCCCCACCCATTAATCAAGATGTTGAAGCTTTCATGAGGACCCAAGGAGAGCAAATCAAGAATCTTCAAAGCCAAATTATCAACTTGAAAGGGGATATCACTAAGCAAGGGAATGATATTAGATCCGAGATTCGACATGATATACAAACCTCTTTTAGCACTCAAACAAATGATTTGAAGAATATACTGGCTAGTTTCTTACCAACTACTCAACCCTCTACTTCGTGCTCTTTTCCTTCTACTACCGTCACCAACCCGAGAGCGAATGTGAGTGCTATTACTACATGAAGTGGAGAAACCTTAGTAGGACCATCTACCCCTACCCCAGTTACTCCATCTACACCTCCTCCACCACCATTTATCCCTCCTACTCCCACGCCTAGTATTAGTTCTCCATTACCGTCTCCACCGCTTACTGTAGAAGTACCCAAGAAACACCCTTCACCAATCCCACCTTCCACCAATAAACCCAACATCCCTTATCCTTCTCTCTTAGACAAAGGCAAATTGCTCACCAAGGATGACATTCAAGTGTCGAACAATTTGAAGAAGATTTCGGGACTGACCATCACCTTTAGCCTTGTTGAAGCTCTTGCCCAAATGCCTAAATTTGTTAAGATGTTTAAGAAATTGCTTAATAAGAAGGAGAAGATGGTCGAGTTTGTTAACACTCGATTGAATGAAAATTGTTCTACAATCCTTCTTAAAGAACTTCCGGAGAAACTTGGAGATCCCGGTCATTTTGTGCTCCCACGTACTTTTCACCAAACCGAAGAATTTACTGCCTTAGCCGATCTCGGGGCAAGTATAAATTTGATGCCCCTAAGTGTTTGGAAAAAGCTACCATTACCCGAACTTACTCCAACGAAGATGATTCTTGAGCTCGCAAATCGCACTCTCGCTTACTCCATTGGTATTGCCGAAGATATGTTTATTAAAGTTGGTACCTTCACTTTCCGGTCGATTTTGTTGTTGTTGATTATGAAATGGACCCTCGTATTCCTTTAATACTTGGACGGCCAATCTTGAGAACCGGAAAAGCATTAGTCGTTGTTGCCGAAGGTGAACTAATTTTAAGGGTCGTGAATGATGCTCAAGTATTTAAAATGGGGAAGATAACAACCAAACCCAATGGAAGGGAATCAACGAATATGATTAATGTGCTTGATAATATTGTCATCTACAACAATCCTCTTTTCGATTCTTTCTATGATAATCCACTGTTCCAAGATGATGTGGATGATTCTCTCTCCAATTTAGATCCTCCACCAATTTATGATTCTCCACCAATCTATGATGATTATGATGATGATTCTAGTTCCGATGGGGATAATTATTATAATTTTGTTTCAGAGTATCCAGACATGCCAACTTATGATGATTTTGATGATGTCGATACTCTCTCGAGTGATTCTTCTCATCATGACCTTACTCCTACTTTTGATGAAGATCCTCCACCAAACACTATTAATACTTTGGATAATTACTCATTTGAGGAAGATTTTGCTACTTTTCTCAATACCTACTTCCCAAATGAGAATGATTCTCCTCCTTTGGACTTTGATGTTACTCTTTATCCTCCTTCGGATATTAAGAAACCCGTTCCAAAGGAGAAGAAACTGGAAGACACGAACACCGCAGTACTTATGTTTTGACAGCTCTCTATCCACCTTCTGAGGATGAGATTATGCGATTTATGAGCGGATCCTCTTCAAGGTATACTGAGCCTGAGTTTTATTTTCCCCTAAAAGAAAAGGTGTTCGATCCCGGTATTGTAATTTTTAAGACATCTTAGTATCCATCTGATGAATTAAAAGGAAAGATTTTTGGAACTTATGGAGATATGCTTGCACCTCATCACCCTTGCTACCATCGTGCTCAACAACTGCTTAAGGGAACCTTGCCTACTCTTCTTTGGCTTGCCTTGTTCGCCTTAAGCTTGTGCTATTTGATGGATGAAAACCATGTCTTTGATCCCGGTGGATGTTCTTCAATGTTATTACCATGCTAATCAAGGTCGAGTCAAGCTCACGACTCGGTTAACAAAAACAAGCGCTTCTCGGGAGGCAACCCGCAATATCTATCCTTTTTATTCTGTTTTTATAGTAAGTGTAGGGGGAGACCCTAATATGTGTTTGTTGTTTTCTTTCTTATCATGTGCAGGGATTCGAGCTTTCAAAGATCCATTCTTGATGACTTTTGACGACCCGTGATTCCGTGTACCCGTCTTCCCGGTTCTATCCTAAACTCTTTTGATTCTCTATTTTATATTCTTCAATATTGAAATAGGAATCACTTTAGTTGTCCTTTCCTTAGCAAGATTTAAACAAAGTGCACAATGTCCTAAGTGTAGGGGAGTTTACTCCCACATGCTTAAACATGGAGGACAATGTTTATATTAAGTGTAGGGGGACTTCTATCGAAGTTAAGTGGACTTTTCCTTGTATTGTCCTCATTTTGACCGGAAAATTGATTTTTCGATATTTTTTCAAAAATTTTGATCTATTTTGGCCTAGTAGTTTAGTAGTGTTTTCCTTTGTTATCGTTATTTACCTTCTTTGCTAGAATAAATTTTGAATAAAGTGGTTTTAATTTTTCAAATTCATGAATCTTTTGACTCAACCCGAGTTTACTTATCCGAGTTTATTCTAGCTAGTATCCTTAACGTGTTTAAATCAAGTTTTGCTAGGCTTTTATATAGGGAACTTTAAAACACGAAAGTCTTAACTCTTACGGGTAAAGAACCAGAACTTTTCGCAAGTTCCTATAATTGATCCTAGAAAGTCGTTAATCAAGGGAACTTTAAAACGCGAATTCTAAACTTGAAAGAGTCTAAGAAGTTGCAAGAGCCTATAGATGACTTGTAAACCCAAAACTTTGATTTAATTGGCTAAGCATTCGCGAGTCTCATTCTTTGAGATTTTAAATTGTGGAGAACGAGAGATGATAGAGTCATTTATAAGTTTGATATTCTTTCATGAGTTTATGTGAGTTGATTATGAGCTTTTTCTCCCATCGCTTGTTAATAAATTTAATTGCAATAAGTAAGGTTGTACGATTTGAAAAGTTGCTTAGCTTCTAGCATAAGATCGTTTAAAAGTTGCTCGGTATTAATTAGAGTTCATAGCCAAGGCATAACTTATTGAAGCGTGATTCGAATATTGGTGAGTCCGAAAAGGTCCTAACAAGACATGAGGGCTACATTTTGTTGCTAAAGATCCAAAAGTGATGTGAAGAATCATTTATCAAAAATCAATATGAAGGATCGAGACACACGACGAAAAGGAAATACTCCCCTAAAGATCATGGAGAAGTCTATCCAAAAAGGCCCTAACAAGGTATGAGGATAAATAGATCCAAGTCCTAAAAGGAGGCGGATCGTTGTATATCAAAATCTCAAATAAAGATTGGAGAAAAATGACGAAGTCGTGGTCCAAGCATGAAGAATCTCTCAAAAAGTTCAAGTGAAGAAATTCCTATTATGAAGAGAAGACCATTATTTCATGAACGTCTCTCAAGATTTGAAGTATGAAGTCACTGCCAATTATCGGTCCGAGAAAGGTCTCAAATCATGAAGCGAGTTATGCCAAGATATGAACTTTATGAGGTCCCGAGAAGCAGTTTTAAAAGATTTTGTCCTTTAGCTAACTATTGATTAAATCGTCCTACTTTATTTTCTGCCTAAATAACTATCGAAATAAGTCAACAATGCATCCTCGTGATCATTCAAGACAACAATAAAATATAAAAGATAAACCTAGGAATAAGGGAGTCTAAGTAAATAATTGGCCTACATGAGTTCGTGTTAGTTTGCTAACTTATAATAACAATGATCTCATTTTTAAGCTTGGTATAGGGAACATGAAACTTGAGGATGATGATCATTCATGACATTTCCAAAACCCTAAGGTAAGTTTTTAATCTTTTTACTTGTTTTTCTTCCCTTAAATATTTTTGTCTCTTTAATATAGGTCAATGTGGATTGATTGTGATGAAAAATGTAAAACTTGATTTGTAATTAATGCATTGCATGAGCACATTGCAATGGTCAAGTGTAGGGGATTTAATAAGTGTGAAAACACTTATCCTTTTACCATTTAATTATAATAATAACCAAGCCAAAACGTGTATTTTATGTCGTAAATGTCAGAATTGTGCGTGGTTTGTGTTTGTGTTGTGATTTAGGATCAAAATGTGAAAAGGGACGAAAACACGGGCTTTCACGAGCTTTTATCGAAGAAAAAGACAAAAGACGAAGTCAAAAGATCAAGAGTGCAAACAGAACGGAAGTCCAAGGCCTATTCTGAAGATTTATCGAAGAAAAAGTCTAAAGACGGAAGTTTAATGAAGTCGAAGAACTCAAGTCTAAATAAATGAAGAAATCATAAGACGAGTTCAATTAATCCCGAGACAAAGTCGAAAAAAGTCGAAGAATTTATAAAGACGAAAAGACGAGAAGAGAAAGGAAGCATCAAGACATACTAATCCTCCTATAAATACCCTCCTAATGTGTCATTTGGAGGTGTTGACTATCTTGACAAAATAGTTCTTCCATTTTAATTACTTGCACTCTCTTAATGTTCTTTACTTAATTGCCATTTAATTACCTTGTCTTGCACCTTAAATTTGTAAGATTTTAATTCTTGCTTTTACTTTTAATTGTTGAATCTTAATTTTAATCAAGTTTTTATATTAATCTCTCATTCTATCTTTCTTGTTTTGATTTAATCTTTATGTTTATGTGCTTATTGTCATGCTTATTTGACTAAAAGTTATGTTTGTATGTTTATGATTGTGTTAGCTTATTGATTTAATAGCTTATTGTGCTTTTTTAATTTAGTTAAGAGTTTTTAAAAGTTATTTTATAAAAAGTTGATTTTAAATATTTTTATTATTTAGTGTTTTTAAAAGTTTTTAAATTTTGGCTTATTATTTTTTTCTTAAAATTGAATTGGTAAAAGTTTTGGTTAATTGCTTATTAGTTTTTAGCTTAATTTTAGTTCTGAGCTTATTTTCATCTTATTCCTATCCGGGTTTGTTTAAAACCACTTTATTCAGGATATAGCCAAGACCTCTCCAATTCCGGATAGTGGACAGATTGCGAATTCCGGATAAGGAGTTGAATTTATTCCGGATTGCCACAAGAACATTATTCCGGATAGTGAGGTTTTGTCGGGATTCCGGATAAGAGCTTGATCTTGGATTCAGGATAAGCCTTCGTTAAACACTATTCCGGATAAAGGTTCTAGTACGAATTTCGGATAAGGGCAACGACCAGATTTCGGATAAGCAGGAGTTGAAATTATTCCGGATTGCAGTTAGAAGGTGATTCCGGATAACTTATTCCGGATAGCTAGCTTGGGACATATTCTGGATAAAGTGAAGTTTTGTTAGGATTCCGGATAAGAGAAAAGGAAATATTCCGGATAAGCAGCAGATATAGAGATTCCGGATAAGGAGATCTTGGTATTCCGGATAGCTTGCATTTACTAGATTCCGGATAAGCTTCTGTTTGGGTTATTTCAGATTAGTGACAGATTGGGGATTCCGGATAGTGGTGAATTTTGGATTCCGGATAAAGCAAGGTTTGTTATTCAGGATAAGAGTAAGTTTGGTGTTCTGGATAGTGACAGTATTTGGGATCCCAACTCAGGTTTTGTTTATCCTCATTTTACTTTCAAGCATTTATTTTTCCCGTCATTTTTCTTTAAGTGTTATTTTAATTGTTTTATTTTATTTTAAATTTCAAGTTTAAATTTCTATTTCATTGTCAAATTTACTTTTAAAGTTTTAATATTGCACCATTTACGTTTTAATTAGTTTTAGCTTTAATTACCCGTCATTTACTTTAAAGTTTTGCACATTTACTTTACTACAACGACAAATCTATTGTTTTCCACCAAAAGACGACTGAGTCGCACGATAAACCATTGTCAATTCGAAGAGATAGGACGATAAAATTTTATACTAAGTAAAATCTAGTTATTATTACCCCCATGGGCCCCCTACCCACGGCTAGAAACAAAGAAAAAGGCCAAGCCCATTGATTTTTAATAAACATGAAATAAAGGGAAAACTTATTTCATAATAACAAAAATTTGGAAAAACAAGAAAACCTTAAATCTCTCTTTCTCCTCTCCTTTGGCCGCCGGGTTTAACACACACCAAGGGGGTGTTTGGTTGATTTTGGTGTTGATTTATTGCAAGGTTGTTAGTGTGTTCATCCTCCTTTGATTCACGTAATCGGTAAACCCTAAACCTCTTTTCTTTTTACGATTTTGATTTACAAATCACATGAAATCATGAATGTTTTAAAAACAAGTTATTAATCATGTAATTAAACATGGGGTAAAATAATTAATGGTTAAGGGGTGTTTGTTTGTGGCCGACACAAGAACCGATCCCCAAGGGGGTCTCGGCTTGATTTATGTCGCACCAACCGAGACCTCAAGGTCTCGGTGTGGTGGTTTTGTGTCTCGGCAGCAGGAGGAAAAGGAACCCCGACCACGGTCGGGGTATATTTGTGCTCGGGTGGATCTCGGCTAAAACAAAGAACCACCACCGGCCCAAGCCGGTGGCTAAATAAGGAAAGCAGGGGGAACCCAAGCCGCGACAACAGGGGTAACCACCGGCTAGCCGGTGGGAACTTTTGCTAGCCGATGGCTAGTTTAGGCTAAGGGTGCGTTTGGCTGCCGGTTCACGGGTTTAAACCGGTCTGGTTCACACATGTTTAGAATAAAACACGGGTTCGGTTCATGGGTTGTTTTTACAAGGTTAATTATTTTTACAAGTTTATGGTTTTACAAAATTTAAATTAAATTAATTAAATCATGCACATGATTAATTTAATTTATACATGACTTAGGTTATTAATACTATTATTAATACATTTATTTTAACCTAAGTATTTATCATTTAATTAGACTATATAATTATTTAATTATTAAAATCATGACTTATAATTAATTAATTTACATGACTTAGGTTATATTATTAATAGATAATAATACATGTTTTAACCTAAGTATTTTTACCTTTATTTAATTAAATCATGTTATATTTAATTAAATGCTTTAACCTATGGTTTATTTAATTTACATGAAATAATTAATAAACTATACTATTTAATTACATGACTTAGAATATTAATCAGTAAACACTTAAGCTTATATAATTAGCTTAATAATCCAGCTTATTTCTATTTATGGAAACTTTCTATTTTTAGAAACTTATTTAATTAAGGCAGCTAATCTATTTATGGAAACTTTCTATTTTTAGAAACTTATCTATTTTAAGCAGCAAATCTATTTTTGGAAACTTTCTATTTTTGGAAACTTTCTATTTTTGGAAACTTTCTATTTTAGGAAACGTGCTATTTTTAGAAAGTTACTTATTATTACACAACAAGTATAATAATACAAGAAATACAAGAAATACTTAACCAGAATAGACAGAATACATGATACACACAGTATAAAGCTTAAATCAGTAAAACATGAGATGAACATATAAAACAAGCTAAGACATAATATAAAACCAGTTACGTACTCAGTAATCAGATACTTATACACGTATGTATTTATGTAGCATTAGTGATACCGAAGTAGGACTCTCTTCCGTTCGTCTTCTTTGTTCACTGGACACAAGGTACGGATTCTCCGTCCATTCAGTATGGACATTCTTCCTTATTAGGATTTCCCATATGCAGCCAACTGTTTTCTACAGTATATGTTTTATATGTTTTTGAATTGCTTATGTTTAATTAGAATACCTAAAGCCATATACATGCATGACCAGTTTCACCTAGTTATGGAGGTATCATAACCATAACACTGGAGGCACCAGTGTTATGACTCCCCCACGACGGAGTGATAGCTCGTGGCATCCCTTCAGCTTTTGGCCATATTATTATTATCAGGTGGGTCGTATGGGTGCATCCTAGTTTACATGTTTACAGCAGATTATTCAGGTGAATGTGGTGTGTGCCTTGCATCTTTCACAAGGAGCTGATCCCTCCTACCCAAACCAATATATTAAATTAGAGGCAACCCCTCTAATTTGCATGACGTGGTGACCCCTCCAAGTATTCATGTACGTGGATAATTCATGACCTATATTGGCTAATGGTATGTTAAACAGTTTTTTTACAAGATAAACATAAGGCTTTTCAAACTATAAAACCAGTTTTACTAAGATATAACTAGGTTATCCAGGACTTAGTCTTTTCCGCTGCTTCATGCTTATATGCTTATATTATTCATGCTTTACTTGTATATCCGTGCACTGAGCGTTATGCTCAGCCGTTCTCCTTTTCATGTTCCCAAAACGGCAGGTACACAGGTTCGCTCGTAGACTTTAAGCGTACGTGCATATGGATTGGAAGCTTCCTAGCCTTCTTTACTTTATGCATTTCTTTATACTTTGATACTCATTTCCATGGACATTGTTTAGTACTTTCATTTACTATACTTATGTTTGTGTGTGATTAGTTCTACTTTTGGGGTACCGATGTTTGATTCCGGAATTTCCTTTATGGTCATGTAATGTTTTATACATTTATCCTTGTATGCTTTGATGACACGCCATAATCACGCGTGACATTCCATTTATCAAAATGGGGTGTTACAACATACCTCCTAGTTCATATATTCAAATAACCTATTACATAGGTCCTAACAATCCTCCCCTAGACTTGAATTTGACTGGTTGAGTTCGAGTTTCTTGGTAGATCTTGCAAAAATAGCTTGAGGATTGAAACAGCAAAACCAAAGAAGCAAAATAACCATCAGTAGTGAAAACACAAATCATGCAACTAAGAACTCTAGGAAGCTTCTTGAAAGCTTGGAAAATATATGCGCGTGTTGAATCTTCACAACAACATAAGCAGATTTGATAAGCCTTTACCAAGTAGCTGCTCGCTCTTGGGCTAGGTAGTCTTTGTGGTGGAATCAAGCATCACCCTGGGAGACCAGAACCCAGCCCAACTCTTAGAACGTAAATCAATGGTGAGTGGGAGTACCCTAATGATTTTGGGCAAATCATCACACCCGTCAATGGATTTGAGTAAAGTCTTTACCAGAAGCCGTACCCTTTCGGACTAGCCAACTCTTAGCAATAAAGCATCGGTGAGCTGAAAACCCTATAGATTTGAGCAAGCTATTACAGCTATCAACGGATTTGATGGAAGTCTTTACCAGGATCTGTACCCTCTTGGACTACCCACTTTTCAGTCTAGGACCAAGGCAAGTGAAAACCCTCTAATTTTTGGTAAACTGGCAACCATCAACGGATTTGATAATCACACCAGAGATGTACCCTCATGGTGAACCAACTCCTTCTTGTCTGCAAACATGGTGAGTTGAACTCCATTTGTTGTGTGGAAGAATTCCAACACCAGTAGTATCGCATAACAGCCCAAGTGTGAAATGGCCAAGATATAAAGAATTTCTTAATGGAAAAGTATAAGCAGATAGTATAACTATATTATTCACAAGCTTTGAATTTTCCAGCACATGTTAAAAGTATAAGCAGATATTATATAAAAAAATTTTTTAACAATGAAAGTGTTAGTCACCAATCACTATACATATTGGTGAAAAGAATGTATAAGAAATCAAAAGTATAGAAGAAACATACTAATCACTAACCAGAAGCAGCAAACTTGTCTACAAGAAGTCGAGCTTTAATATTTTCAACCAAGGTGGTAGCCATAGCAGACTCGTTACCAGAAGGAGCATTTGACACCACCAGGTGACACTCCAACATAGCTTTCATACTAGCAATGGTAAATGGATACTCCAGATCCGCAAGCATAAACACACGAGCACCAGATTCCAACTCCAAGACATGCACTCCACAACCAGCATACAACTTCCACCTTGAGATGACCCAACGGGGTTGTTTTGTCCATACCCTAGCACTAGGAGTACCAGGAGGCAAGTCCAACATAACCTTCAAATCACCCCAAAGTACCAGACCAAGCCAGTTAGGAATAGCACTAGGAGAATTGGGGATAGCAGCATCAACCAATCCTTAAAGAAGCATAAGATCATGACGTTTTACCCAACATAATATGCTTTGCAGCCTAGATAAATATTTGTGGTAGCCATCACTTGTCTTGACCATATGAGTAAATGTACCAGCAACAATAAGGGATGGTTGAATTTTACAATGCACAATCCTGCCCTGGCCAAGTGGGATGTCATCATCGCTGTCAGAAGCGATATCAATTAGGTGGGCAGGATCCCTCTTCTCCCATGGAACAGCCTTGCCCCGGTGAGCCTTGTTCTTCCGAATAGACCGGCGAGGGGTAGGGGCCGAAGTAGATGGTTCCTCCTTGATCTTGACATTAGTAGCAGTAGCAGCACCAGAAGGAGAAGGGTGATCATCATCCTGAATGATCAGATCTACAAGCTTGGGATCAGTAGCAGATTCATCAACAAGTGTTGTAGGGGACGGTGCAGAAACTGGTGGAGGAGTAGGATCAATAGCAGGAGTAGGATTAACATCATGTGTGGTAGTAGCTTGAACATGAGAAGGGGTGGGACAAACTGTTTTAGAAGGACTAGAGGGAACAACAGAAGTACCCTCATTAGAAGATGGGATACCAGATGTACCTTCTTCATGAACACCGGAGGATGGAGTAGGAGCACCATTAGGAGTGGGGGTTTGAGCAACAGGAGGAGGTGGGGGAAAGATGGCATTAGCAGGCTTGAGCACATCCTTCTGCTTGATCTTCTTGTTGTACAAATCCTTAATATCATCATCAGACAACTTTTTGACCCTCTTCCAAGTCCAGCCATAGGTGAAGTAAGATCCAGATTGATTTTTCACATATTGCTACATCAGCTTCTTCTGTGCAGCATAAGAGAGAGGTCGGTTGCGGCAAAGTTGTCTAAGTTGAGCAGCCAAGTCTTCCCTTTACCTTTGAACCAAAAACATAGAACGCTTCACCCCATTCCCTTGGTTCACATCCGAACCCAAGATATCAGAGAATTGAGAAACATCCGAGGTGACAATGGTGACCACATCCATCCTGTGACAATCCGTCAATTTATGGTTGATATTTTATTCTCAAATATTATTTAAAAACATTATTTTAATGTTATATTATGAACTCACTTATTTTTGGGAAGAAATTTGGATTTACGTCTTGAAGTAGCATCGACTACGTCTAAACCGGAGGATTCAACGTTACGTGCTTACGTTTACATACACCGTTTTGGTGACAGTCCGACATTTCAGAAAATAAATTTGTCCGTGAATATTATTTTGAGATTTTAAATTTGTGTTGGTTCATAAACTCACAAATTTACGAGAAGAGATTAGGACTTACGATTTTAATTTAACGTCCTTTACGACTAAACCGGAAACCTTAGGATTACGTATTTACGTTTTCGAACTCCGTTTTTGATAAGACAATTTTTATTAGATTCGTTTTGTGCCGTTGATTCATAATTTATAAAAAGGTTTTTCGTAAAACGACCAGAGGGCATGTAAATCAAGGAAACTAGAATCGAGGAATACCCGTAAATTAGCGGGATGGAACAAAACAAGTTTATCCCACCCCACTAACTAAAAGGGATGACCAAGAGGACACCACATCATTTGATGTGGTATCCTTGCACTCTACAAGCTTACACATGTAAGCTTAGCTTAACATGGAAGCATTATTCACCCACCAATACCACAAAACCCACTAACTTATATATTTCATTTATATAAAAATGCATAAGGATAAATAAATGGACATTATATAAAAATGGTAGTTTGGTAAGTTTTATAAGTTATAAAAACTATATACTAAGTTTTACGTCTTTTCGGCTAAAACCGAAAGATTAACGTTTTTGTTAAATAAAACTTAGACGGTTGGACCCGTCTAATGTAAACTTTTATAAACTCACATACTGATATATAAACATATATAACAAGTAAAAACCGATAAAACCCGAGCTTTACAACATATAGACATTAACGGGCCAAAGTAGCCTTAATGGACAATAAACCCGACTAATTTGGTAAAACACTTATAAACTTATTTATTGGGCTTAACCCATTTGGGCCCAACATATAAAGTATAGTACTGATAATAAAAGTATAATTGGGCTAATGAATAGTATTGGGCTTGTAATAGGCCCATTGGGCTTCAAAATGTAAACAAGTTGAACTAGTGTAACTAGTCTTGAAAATTACCAACACATAAACACTATAATGAATGAGTAAAGATGTATAAACCCACTTGATCATCATCATATATATAAAATCATCATATGTATACATAATTGTTATTTTTATAAAGTCATTGGACAAGAGTCTAAGACGAGTATTATTTGTCTAGGTTTCCGTGATTGAAGCATGTACCGTACATCCGAATTGCCGATAATCCGCTTTCCCACATCAACGTGAGTTCATAGCCTCGCACTCTTTTAAATGTTTTTATAAATGTTTTATAAACCCGCGAGGGAGATAACATGTTAGTTTTTATAAAATAAGACACCATTTGTCCCGATTGCTTGTTTATTGATTTGGACCCGAATGATTATATGACCTGATGAATGATTAAATGACCCGATAGATGAAATAAAATGGATTATTAAAGTTAGGTTATGTCACTAAAAGTCCCATTAGCATGAATTGTGAACTACCGGGATTTGGTAGACGCTTATGCATATAATAGTACTATTTGGGGACGATCACCCCAGTTCGCGCCTTGACGGTTGATCCCCGTCGTGCCACTTTGATTGGTAAGCGAATTTATGTATGAGAAGATTACACAAGCGTGATTATTGTGGCGATATGCTAATTTAGATGGGCAAATTGAGTTTCGGGCTAGCTACCCGTTGTTTGGTTTAGTAAGGTAACAATGTCATGCGGCTTGTAATAATCCAATTAACGAAATACTGCTTTAAGCATTAAATTACGATATATTGCCGGACTAGCAATACGGGGTCTTACTATTGATATTATGTTCGTGTTTTGGTTTTCATAACCATAATCATATAAAAGTTTTTATTTAACTCCATACAACGTTATAAAACGTATTGTATGATATTTTTACGACATTGGTTCGTATAATGATTTTGAAGGCGAAAGCCTATATTATGATTTTGATAAGGATTTGTATAAAATGACTTTGGCTATTTTATGGCCTATTACAATGAATTGTACAAAATGATTTTCGGTAATAATTTTATACCGATGTTAAATTGATGGATTTTATTAAACTTTATGAATTCACTCGGCGTTATCGCTGACCTTTTCTTTTAACATGTTTTATCTCAGGTACTTGAAGGTAATTCTCGGGAAGACAACAAGAATTCATGGCCCGCACTTAAATAACAATTTCCATTCAAATCTTTTGTAAAATTGTATGAAATGACTATGACTTGGGACCTATGTAAATTTGATCTTTATGAATGGAAATGCTCTATTATTAAACGACACGATTTTTAAGCGTTGTTTATGATGTGAGTAATGTGCTATCCCGTAACACCAACGAGTCTTCCGCTGTATTAAATTGTGTAAATTTGGGGGTGTTACAGTTTGGTAGAGCTCTCGTTATAGAGAACGAAAGATTTTTAAAACTAAGGTTTTGAATAAAACTTTTCAAAATCTTTTAACTATAATCATTTTTCTCAAAATGTCTAAAAAAAATCTTTTGACTATAACGGCGCCGAAGAATTCCCGAGTTACCGACAAGGCCAGACTGAGAATTGTTATTTTAATATATATATAACTTGGATTATATATATATATATATATATATATATGATGTAATTTTATTACTTGATTATTTGATGATTATTTTGATATTTATACGAGGTATTTATACGACGTAGATTGTCACAAGGAACCCTAAATCCCCTAGTAAATTAATCGAAGCTATTCTCGTAGGAATTCTAGCTATCCTAGATCTAAACCAAGTTGTGGATATTTATGATCCCAATGAAATGGTTGATATTCGTAGAAATGTAGATATTAGTTGATTGTGATATTAAAGAAGAATTGGCGAGATTAAAATTGATATCAATGTCATGACGATCTTTCCTTATAGAGTGGAGTTTGACAAATCGTTACCACCTAGAAAGATGTCATCTGATTCGTTGTCATCCAATTCTTAAAATTTGAAATCGAAAGGGTGAATGTTGCACTTGAGTCTGTCATTGGAACCATTACCCAAAAGCCTCATGCCACTAGTACCTTTCCGAAAAGTCTAATTGAATGTATGAGTCATCTCATACTAGTGACTCATTTGATAACTATTGATGAAAGAGCTATACGATTGGAAATTAAGTGTTGTTCATATCGAGCTTTTATTGCCCTATTAAGGTTTATGAATAAGGTTGAAAGTATTGGAGAATGATGTAGGATATCACATTGAGTATGATTTGGTTGAAACTTGAATAAAGAAAAATTTAACCCGTATGGAATATGAGATTGTTAATATAAGTCGTTAAGTCCTGTGATTGAATTATAAGGTTTTAAATGATTGATAGTTTGTGATAAGTGTTGTTCCTAGGCCATTGTCCACTAACGAGGATGCCAAGTGTCCAAGAAATAAATTGAAGAAATATTCTTCTGAATTGGGACCAATGGATCTTCCAGGACATGTGGAACACCTAATGACTCTTGTAGATTAGTATTCATTGTGGTATCTTTTAAAATAATCCCTAACTTAACTGAGACATCAGTTGGTAGGATGAGTTCTTGGAATTGTATGACATAGTGAGACGTAATGTGTTACGGTACAATTTTGACTTGTTTATGATTAATGAAAAGACTACCTTTGATTTCTAAATTCTACATGTATCAATGTTATCTATCCTTTATTTCTTCATCTTAATGCTCGCATTAGTGATGCAACCATTGAACAAGTACTCATCTCGATTTGAGTTACGTAGTGAATTATTCTTTTTGAGTGCCATCGAGGTCATGAACCTCATGATTAATTGGCTAATCTCATTTCCTATCATATCGTAGTTAATTCTTGGTGAACAAGCTTTCATCACTCTTCTGCAGATCACTCATTGTTTTTATAACGTTAAAACAGTATCCCTTGAGAAAAATTGAATTTTCATCACTATAAGGATTATTCAAGTGAGATTTATAAGTGATCGTTATCAAAATGAAGCTGTTTATAAAACACCTTGGAAAACTTAATTGTTTTCATAACAAAGAAAATCTTTGTAAATTTATTTTTAATTCTTATTTAAGAATTAAGCATGAAAATGTTTTTATTATAAACATGATGATAAAATTTTGACGAACTGAGTATTGCATCGTTAATCTTGAAATTGTATATAGTTGCGCGCCTACATACAATTTGGAATGGACCATGCAAGGCTGATTAGTAGTCACCATAAAACTGATTAATAAACACTAAATTTTCTTGAAAGATTGTGGAAGATTAAAATTTATGAGATCTGGAAAAATAAGGACATAGTGTTAGGGACACCTACATATGTGCCTGTAGCATCTATTCTTCTGAGTCGAATTTACTCATCTCTGGAATTTGTCTTATTTGACAATTGATATTCCCTTCTTGTCCAATTCTCCCGTGGTGAGATTCTTTGGAAAAGTATCTGATTACCGAGTGTTGATACCCGACTGGATGTATTGACGTTCTTATCATTTCTTATGATTTGATTTCATTTGAATGACCTGGGTAACGATCCGAGGAGCTTTCGAATGCGCGTACTCAAATTATGAAAACATGGTATATATTCATATTCGTTAAATGTTTTCGTCTGTATCTAATTTGAAATTCTCTCGCATAGATTATGCGTTGACCTTACTCTTTTAAGGTTAGTTATGTCTCCAGATATCCTTGAACTTGTGAAGGATTATGAGTTATTATTAGTCTTTTGAGAAGTTCACATCTTATCGACGGCAATAAAACTGGAAAGTTGATAGTGCCAGTAGAATGGATTGATTGATTATGACATGACGACATTGTCTTAATTGATGGGAACTCGAATAGAATTCCCCTAAATAATAAGATGTTGATTATCAAAAGTGATGATGACCATATCCTGCATTTAGACTTGAAATTATACCATGAATGGTTGTGAACTAGTTATAGATATTGTAATCTAGAAGAACCTAATATGAATTTATTAAAAGATGTTTCCGTTATCTGAAACTTTAGGAGGTATTTGTTGATGAATTACCTAAACTTTCGCCATTAAGGCAAGTTGAAATTGGTATTGATTATATTCCCGGTGCTGCACCTGTGGCGTGTGCATTGTACGTCAGCACCATCTGAATTAAAAGGAATTACCGTACAACTGAGAGAGTTGTCGGAGAAAGATTTTATTCTACCAAGCTCGTCATCATGAAGAGCTATGGTGTTATTATTTCTTATATTTATAGATTACTGTGAACTAAGTAAATTGACAATCAAAAACGATATCCATGACTCGAAATGGAAGATTTGTTCGATCATTTACAAGGTTCTAGCGTATGTTTTAAAGATTTGATCCATGGCATGGTTATCATCAACTTCGCGTCCGCGAAAAAGATTATCTATTCCAATCATTACATCTAGAACTTGTAATGAACATTATGAGTTTCACATGATGTCGTTTGGATTGACTAATACACACGTAGCATTCATAAATTTGGTGAATCACGTGTGAAGGCTGTAATTTGATAAATTCATGCTTGCGATCATTAAGGACCATTTGTTTGTTTATAAGAATAAGAATGAGTTAATAACTATTTATAAATTGCCCTGAATTGGCCTAACAACAAAAACCTGTACCTTGAGTATTTAACATGTGATTAAAGACTAAATCCTTTACATTATTTGATCGTGTGATTGATAGATAATGGAATCTATATTGACTCTTTAAAAATTAGAGCCATTTAACACTTTGGGTTTTACCAAAAAGAAAGTGCAAAAATGTTTTGACAAATGTTTTATCAAAAGAACTTTTGAGGGATTATTCTCTTATACCCAGAACATTTAACTAAACTCCTGTTTAGGGGTAAATGTTTGTGTAGACTTCTAGACAACTTAAGAGGAAAACATATAAACTATGACTTGAAATTTGAAACGACAATTTTTGCTTTTCAATTAAGAAAATTTTGACCAAAGTATAAATAAAGATTTTTCGAACATTTACAAATCTTATTAAGTATTTTCAATAAATCAACCAAAAATCGTGTTAACTAAATTCAAATTTATTTTGAACATTTTTATATAATTGGTCGAAATAAGAAATTTAAAATTTTTACGTTTACGTTTCATAAAAACTTAATAATTATTATTAATTTATTTGTAATAATTATCAACGCTTTAAACGTCGGATTGAGTAAAACAGATAAAAATGATAGTTGAGACGAAACTAAAACTTAGAAAATATGAAGGAATAATTTCTGAATAAATAAGGTCCTGATAATTATTTCATCAGGAAAGGTGAGTGTAAATACTGACACATTATATAGAAAGGATAAAGAATCAATTAGGACGTGTTCCTTAATAATGATTGTGCAAAATAAATTGCCGAACAATTTAAAAATAGCAGATGCTTGTAAAAAGGCTAATATAGATAATAAAAAGAGGTTCACGGCTAATGTTAACCATTAGAATTGAGGAGCCGATGGCGTTAAATGTATAAAAGGCCACTTGTAATTGCCTAAATTTTAAGATTTAGTCATGTTGGAATCTCGTAAGTATAAGTATTCTATTGCTGTCATTTCTGACTAAATGTATCTTTATCTGAAGAAGTTGTACTAATGGCAAATTATGAAGGCAGACATCGCCTCATACCTTAGTAAACCTCTAACTATTGCAAAGGTCATCATCTGAATTTGATACGATTTGGGTCATCGTCGACAGACTGACCAAATCTGCTAATATCATTCCCGTTAATGATAAATTCTTGATGAAGAAATCGACTCTTTGTATTTAAAGTAGTTGTGTAAACATGGTGTGCCTGTATCGATCATCTCTATCAAGATCCTCGCTTCACATCGAATTTCTAGAGATTTGCTCAGAAGTCATTAAGAACGAATCTTGATGACAGTACTGTGTACCACCCCAATCTAAGGGACGAGGTAAAGTAACGATACAAAATACTATAA
The DNA here is from genome assembly GCA_025667525.1 of Glebionis coronaria. NCBI lineage: Eukaryota > Viridiplantae > Streptophyta > Magnoliopsida > Asterales > Asteraceae > Glebionis > Glebionis coronaria. The sequence continues at coordinate 490,393,964 of CM046875.1, forward strand.
GTGATGTTCTATGTTTGAATGATTGACCTTTGGTAATAAACCGTATAATCGCTTTCCTTTGTAGAGATTATCATTGATAATTATTGTCTTAGGATTGAGATCGAATCTTGTGAGGATATATATTAGAGCATCTGTAAGCAAGAGTTGGGATGAAGACACCCGACATACACCCATTGTGAGTTGGACATGTCTTTTAGGTATAAGGTTTCCTATGATGGCGAACCTAACCTTACAAAATACTCGACCCGCGAGACCTGAAATGATTGTTGAAATTAGGATCTGATTATTAACTGCCGGTAGTGGGAAAGAGGTTATGTGAATATGAAATGTAGATCTTGAAGTGCCAGATGGGTAGCGAAGTTATGCCAAAAATTTTAACCATGGAAATGAATTGATGATCTGGAATATCATGGGATATAAGTCCCCGTTGTATGGGACCATTGAGATGATGTAAACGTTGGTTTGAAAGGCATATAAGCTGGATCTACCCTAGGACTTCAAGAGCTGCGTGAATTATGTTTCGTATATCGAACTTGATGAAATGTTTATCAAGTGAAAGTCTGATTGTTTCTTAGTAATGTTTAGATCGGCGAAAAGTTGCATTCATCAAAACCCCGTGAACATAATGGATAGAGAAAGTAAGTCAACATTAAGCCTGATCTTATTCCCGTAGTTATGTTTGATGAAACTCACGTATTGTAATGAATTACACTTGTGAGAAAAGACTGAATGTGGAGGAAATACCCACATGGCTTTAACTCTATAAGAAGCGAGTAGTAAGGTAAGATGATCTTTGAGGACAAAGATCTTGTTTAGGGGTAAATGCTGTGACAATCCGTCAATTTATGGTTGATATTTTATTCTCAAATATTATTTAAAAACATTATTTTAATGTTATATTATGAACTCACTTATTTTTGGGAAGAAATTTGGATTTACGTCTTGAAGTAGCATCTACTACGTCTAAACCGGAGGATTCAACGTTACGTGCTTACGTTTACATACACCGTTTTGGTGACAGTCCGACATTTCAGAAAATAAATTTGTCCGTGAATATTATTTTGAGATTTTAAATTCGTGTTGGTTCATAAACTCACAAATTTACGAGAAGAGATTAGGACTTACGATTTTAATTTAACGTCCTTTACGACTAAACCGGAAACCTTAGGATTACGTATTTACGTTTTCGAACTCCGTTTTTGATGAGACAATTTTTATTAGATTCGTTTTGTGTCGTTGATTCATAATTTATAAAAACATTTTTCGTAAAACGACCCGAGGGCATGCAAATCGAGGAAACTAGAATCGAGGAATACCCGTAAATTAGAGGGATGGGACAAAACAAGTTTATCCCACCCCACTAACTAAAAGGGATGACCAAGAGGACATTACATCATTTGATGTGGTATCCTTACACTCTACAAGCTTACACATGTAAGCTTAGCTTAACATGGAAGCATTATTCACCCACCAAAACCACAAAACCCAATAACTTATATATTTCATTTATATAAAAATGCATAAGGATAAATAAATGGACATTATATAAAAATGGTAGTTTGGTAAGTTTTATAAGTTATAAAAACTATATACTAAGTTTTACGTCTTTTCGGCTAAAACCGAAAGATTAACGTTTTTGTTAAATAAGACTTAGACGGTTGGACCCGTCTAATGTAAACTTTTATAAACTCACATACTGATATATAAACATATATAACAAGTGAAAACCGATAAAACCCGAGCTTTACAACATATAGACATTAACGGGCCAAAGTAGCCTTAATGGACAATAAACCCGACTAATTTGGTAAAACACTTCTAAACTTATTTATTGGGCTTAACCCATTTGGGCCCAACATATAAAGTATAATACTGATAATAAAAGTATAATTGGGCTAATGAATAGTATTGGGCTTGTAATAGGCCCATTGGGCTTCAAAATGTAAACAAGTTGAACTAGTGTAACTAGTCTTGAAAATTACCAACACATAAACACTATAATGAATGAGTAAAGATGTATAAACCCACTTGATCATCATCATATATATAAAATCATCATATGTATACATAATTGTTCTTTTTATAAAGTCATTGGACAAGAGTCTAAGACGAGTATTATTTGTCTAGGTTTCCGTGATTGAAGCACGTATCGTACATCCGAATTGCCGATAACCCGCTTTCCCACATCAACGTGAGTTCATAGCCTCGCACTTTTTTAAATGTTTTTATAAATGTTTTATAAACCCGCGAGGGAGATAACATGTTAGTTATTATAAAATAGGACACCATTTGTCCCGATTGCTTGTTTATTGATTTGGACCCGAATGATTATATGACCCGATGAATGATTAAATAACCCGATAGATGAAATAAAATGGATTATTAAAGTTAGGTTATGTCAGTAAAAGTCCCATTAGCATGAATTGTGAACTACCGGGATTTGGTAGACGCTTATGCATATAATAGTACTATTTGGGGACGATCACCCCAGTTCGCGCCTTGACGATTGATCCCCGTCGTGCCACTTTGATTGGTAAGCGAATTTATGTATTAGAAGATTACACAAGCGTGATTATTGTGACGACACGCTAATTTAGATGGGCAAATTGAGTTTCGGGCTAGCTACCCATTGTTTGGTTTAGTAAGGTAACAATGTCATGCGGCTTGTAATAATCCAATTAACGAAATACTACTTTAAGCATTAAATTACGATATATTGCCTGACTAGCAATACGGGGTCTTACTATTGATATTATGTTCGCGTTTTGGTTTTCATAACCATAATCATATAACAGTTTTTATTTAACTCCATACAACGTTATAAAACGTATTGTATGATATTTTTACGACATTGGTTCGTATAATGATTTTGAAGGCGAAAGCCTATATTATGATTTTGATAAGGATTTGTATAAAATGACTTTGGCTATTTTATGGCCTATTACAATGAATTGTACAAAATGATTTTCGGTAATAATTTTATACCGATGTTAAATTGATGGATTTTATTAAACTCTATAAATTCACTCGGCGTTATCGCTGACCTTTTCTTTTAACATGTTTTATCCCAGGTACTTGAAGGTAATTCTCGGGAAGACAACAAGAATTCATGGCCCGCACTTAAATAACAATTTCCATTCAAATCTTTTGTAAAATTGTATGAAATGACTATGACTTGGGACCTATGTAAATTTTATCTTTATGAATGGAAATGCTTTATTATTAAACGACGCGATTTTTAAGCGTTGTCTATGATGTGAGTAATGTGCTATCCCGTAACACCAACGAGTCTTCTACTGTATTAAATTGTGTAAATTTTGGGGTGTTACACATCCAGTCCTTTTTGTCCCAAAACATTGCGTTGTGCTTAACCTGTTCATACCTTTGTTTCTTCAAAGCTTCATCCTCAGCCGCAGCAGTTGTTGCAGCCGCAACCTCTTGGTTAAGTTCCTCTTGGAGTTTTTGAGCAACTTCCTCTCTTATCCTTTCTTCCTCCAGTTGTCTGCGGGTTCGCTTCCTAGGAGGGAAGGGTGCATCAGTCATTAGGGCTTTACCCTTGTTGTCATGAGAGGGACCAGGAGATAAGGTTGAAGGACCAGAAGTATTAGTCCTTGGCACGGGGCCAGTAGCAGAAGGTGGAATGCTGGAAGCACTACGAGGAGCAGGTAAATCCTCACTACGCTTTGCTACAAAGGCGGCCTTGGCAAAAATAGTCAAACCATCTTCCTCTTCTTCTTCATCAGTATCAGATAAAACAACCTTCTTCTTATGACGCTCCAGCAACTTCTCCAATGACTTTACTGTGGGTTTGCAATTTGGTATGATCCGGTGGTCTAGGGTGGTGGTGGAAGATGAATGCCATGGTGGAGAGAGAGAGATGAGAGGGTTGTGTGTGAAAAAAAGAAAAGTTGAATAAACTCAAAATGAAACACAAGCAACACCCCTCCTTGGAAGCCTTGGAGGGGTATATATAGTCACACACCACACTTAAACTATACAGCGTTTCCTAGTCTAGTCTATGCGTGTGTGACTATGATAACTAATGGGAATTCTTAAATGTCGTCACATAAAGTGAATTTCCAACAATCTTCCCCCATGGGACGACGTGTAGAGTTCCTTACAATATTTTTCCTAACAAGTACATAATGATTAAGAACAAAAGCTTTCATGAAGCGTCCAATGCTGATGATGTCTTCTGAGGCTTTTGACTTCAAGTCTTCACTTCAAAATGACTCATCTTTAAAGTAACTGGTAGTGGAAATACTGTAACGGCACGAGCTAAGTAATGCATATACTTCTGGTTAAAGAGAAGCTTCTAAATTAACTTCCCCCTAATTCATGCCACATAAACTTGATGTAGAAGCTTTTAAATAGCTTCCCCCTAAACCGACAATCCTCGTAAGCAACTTCAAAGCTTTCAATAAAGCTTAGAATGATTAATCGCACAACGGAATTTAAAAAGCAAACCGCATTATATAACATGATAATGTTGCTTTGAGGGATTGAAGGTAAGGGGCACACCAAGTAGATCAACAACATCTCTTCTCACGCTTGAATAATTCTTCTGAATTTTTTCTTCCCCCTGAGAGTTCAAGTTATGCATACTAGAAAGAATCAAGACATTTCTTCCCCCAAATAGTTGAAGAAAATAAACCAATCCCAGGTATGAAGCTCAAATACTGAAGTAGACACTTTATCCCATTCATGAAGTTGACATCGTAACACCAGAGTCAATTAAGTCCCGGAAATGCACATATCTTCTTCCGGAGATGCACCAGAGTCAATTAAGTCCCGGAAGTGCATATCTCTCCATATAGGATAATGATGATGAATAATTGCAACATCAAAACAATTAAACATCGAATCAGTAGTGTACCGTTTAGAGATTGATAACGCCACGAGTTAAAACACTGAGTTTCTCTGAGGTTATAATAGATGTCTTCCCGGAATGTCTTCAAATGAAAAGAAGGTATGAAGTTCATCACATGTACTCGTTGTGCGTTTAATGTGTCTTTGATAAGTGTGAAAACACTCATCAATTATGATCCATAAACCACTCAAAACACAGTCAAATACATTATTTTAACTTTAAAATATCAGATTTATGCGTGTATTTGGTGTTTCTGTATTTTCAGGTAATATAGGTACATTTGAGACAAAATACGAGCTTTCAAGGATTTATTTGAAGAAAAGACGAAGAAAAGGGCAATAGAGCTTTCAAGGACCATATTTGCCAATATTCTCAAAGATGGAGGACTAGATTTGCAGTTTTCTACAAAGATAAAGGATGGAAAAGATATTACTTAAAAGCTTTATACACTTTTGAAAAGAAAGGAAAAATGGAAGGACTAAATGGAAAATATAATGAAAAGAGTTATTATCTTGGTCCATTGACCAGACTCGGTCAAAACACAAACCAAACGCGTCTTCTTCTCCAAGATAAGAGAGAGAAAACGTTTATCTCTTCTCTCCATTCCACTTTATAACCTGCAATCGAATATCAATGACGATCAACAAAGATTCAGCCAAAGTGTTCAACAGCAAAAATACTCTCCTCTTTCTTCTCTACAAGATGGTGCTAGTCAATTAGATCAAGACCCAAGAACAAAGAAAGCCCCAATTTTGGATAGAAGATGAAGAACGAGTATCCTCGTATTTTACACGTGGCATCCACTCATTGGATTAACCACGTCACACCTCTTCCACACGGCGGCTATAAATAAGAGATGAAGGCCTCATTTTGCAACCGGTTAGCTTAGGAGTAGATTACACATAGATAGGTTAGAGTTAGTTAGGAGTTTTAATTTTCTTTCATTTTTCTTGTTAAACTTTTGTAACTGATTAGTTTTCTGTTATAACCGAATGTAATATTTTCCTCCATTAATGAATTCTTTAAAAGCTTCATATTTTCTTCTTTCTCTTATCTTTTCTTGTTTAGAGTTAAAAAGCTATAGAGAATCTGTTAATGTTCATATGGTCAGTTACTGTACACGGATTTGAGTTACTCATTTACTTTTTGATTCAATTTTTTCATGAGATCTTTCCTTTAAATCTGCTTATATTCTCAATTTAGTTTGTTAAAACAGTCATGTTTTCAACTTGTCCTTAACATTCTTTTAATTTTCTATTTTCTTTAAAAACAGTCACTGTTCACATGGTAATTAGTGGTTAGTTTGGATTTAATTTTAGTTTACGAGAAGCTTTTCTTTGAGTTTGTGTTCTAGATCGGTTAGACTAGGTGCTAGTGCGATCCGTTTAGTTTGAGCGTTTGAATGTTTCGGTTAATCAGTTTAGTTTAGGCATTTGTATTTGTTGATGATTAAACAAGCTATTACAAGCTTTACATTGATTGAAATTTCTGTAAGGAGAAAAGATTTTTGTTATTAGATTGATAAGCTCGTTCTGCCATAGATGTTAGTTTAGTTCTCTTATGGAAAGGATTTAAGTTGTTTAGAGTATAGGAAAATCTTAAGTACTGTTATACCGTTCAGTACATATGTTGTTCACAGTTAAATAGATCACACGTAAATGAGATTCTAGTAGTCAGATACTTGATTTCGTTCAGTAGTCAGGTTTGCGAAAGGATACAGTTCTGTTCAAGTTTATGCAGGTTAGGAATCGAAAGATCTTGTCAAGTTTTTCTTTGCTTTATTTCAGATTTTGCAGGTTAACGGATTTGCAGGTTTTGGATTCAGTTTGGTGGTGTTTTGTTTTAAACCGGCTCAGCGCCGCGTTTCTCGTCTCAACGGACTAGGCTTCGGATGATTGGTTAAGCTCGTTTAGTTTCTACGTTTATATTTCTGCATTTGTAGCGTAAGATCATTGTTAAACTGCTTGGAGATTGGTTGTTATAGTTTTGTGTGCTTCAGTTTGTTGTTTGTTGATATTCCTTTGTTACATGTTATTAGATAGATGTACTGATTCTGTCAGTTGATCATATTGCTTTACTTTTTGAATTTTGAATAGCTGATTGAAATAGTGGATTGAATAGTTAGGAGTTACTAGTATAGATATGGTTAACAGTAGTATTAGTATAAAATTTGGCTGTAGGATAGGCTTTGTAAAATAAAAAAAAGAAAAGTAGTTTAGCTAAAAAGGTTTCAGTAGGTTTCGAACTTATGACCTTTAGTTAAAAGACACTCTTAGTTACCATTAGACTAGATGTATTTTCTTATTACAATCTTACAACGAATTAATTTTCAGCCCTTCGATTTGTGAAGCTGTTTGTACTTGCCTTGTTAGTATAATTTGTTCTTTGTGTAACAATAGGAAGTAGTGATTGGTAGGAATCAACATGTGCGTTTTTTTTATATTAGTATATTTGAATTTGCATTTTGACTAATAGTGTAAGTGAATGAGATTACGTATTTTGCACTTTTATAGTTTTATAAATTGTTTTTTTTGTTAGACTTATATTTTGAATTTTATAATTGTAGAATAAATGTGAATTGTGTATCTTTGTATTTGGTGCATTTAAATGTTATAGTTGCAATGTTTTTGTAGAATAGTATGTATTAGGTATATACATATTTTTACTCTTTTTTAAATGCTTTGTGCCAAGTAGACATAGATTCCAAACAAATTTGTATAACCAAGAACAATTAAGTCTTTGCTAGAAAACGTTATATCAATTCGAATCGAGCTGAGAAGACAACTACACTAAAAAACGAATTATTAAATGGCGCCGCTGCCGGTTCTTTTCGTGAAGATTAACGATTTCGAGTGAGACGATTGGATTTTGGGATCCGTTCACTTTGTGAACGTTATTTTTACGTATTATAAATCAAAAAGATAAAAAAAAAATCAAAAAGATAAAAATACAAAAAAATAAAAAAAAATCACAAAAATCAATTCTTTTCCTAAAGAATTGAACCAAAAAAATCAAAAATCCAAAAAGTAATCTTTTTCCTAAAAGATTACAACAAAAATATATATATTATATCGATTTCATCGCTTTTTACGTAGATATAGTATTTTTCTTAAAAAAATCAAATAAATACAAAAATATTTTTGATATATTATTATATGTAAATAAGTATACGTATAAGAACAACCAAGTTACCTATCTTCCATAAGTATTGCCGAGGCATTACACCGTGTTGAGGGGCGTTCCGGTCCTTGACACGCGTATCGATAAAATTTAATTAAGCAAGAATAGATAAATACTTCCAATTGGCAATAATTCGAAGAATACAAACTACAAAGTGAATAGATAGGCGACGTGCTATAAAATGCCGTCTAAGGGTCAATAGGTACTTAAGTGTTTCGCGCCACCTAACCCCCCGTTCACTAGTGCGTATTCTAAGAAGGAAGGCTTAATTGGAGGTCTTGCACCCAAGTAGTAATTATATATATACTTTCTTGTGGATATTTCATATCGAAACTCGAAGAGGATAATCTTATTCTTTTCAAAGTCGACCGAGGGCTACTCCCTCATTCCTCGTGTTTACTTACACGTGTACTCGCACACGTGTAAACATACCACCTTTGGTGTATCACTTCCTTCCCCGAGGAAGCTTTTAAACGTCATTATACTTGTATATACATTCGGCCACCTTGTTACACATGGATACTTATTTATGTGATCAAAATAATGGTTATTATGGGGAGGGATATGCTTATAATGGAACCGAGAACCCTAATTTTCAACCTAACACTCAAATGGACTACACTTGTAATGACTATATGGGATATTCCGGTTTTTCATCACAACCTCCACCATCATTTCATGATCAAACCTTTAATGTGCCATACCAAAACCAAGGATTTTCTAATTATGGAGGTTTTCAAATTGATAATAATTTTCAAGGCTATAATCAAGAAACCTTTCATAATCAAGGATTTTCACATTATGCGGGTTTTCAAAATGAAGGAAATTTTCAAGGCTACAATCATGAGAATTTTCATAATCAAGACTCTTTTCAAACCTATAATTCACCTAATTATGGAAATCCACCTCCACCCTATTCTTCGACTTATTCATGTGAGTATTGTGGAAAAGAACCCCATTATGGTTATGATTGTCGATCCAGGGATCCGCCTTCTTATACTCTTATTAAGCGCAATGAGATTTCTGTTGTAGTCGAGCAACTAGGAAGATTCGATGGATATAGATTAAAGGCTCTTAATCTTATGATAGAAATGAGTATCGAGAAAATGAGAGAAGAATCTCGTTGGTTAAGGGAAGAAATTAAGTCTCTTGAGGATGATTTAAGGAACAAACGGTTTAATATCGAGAATTTTGGTAACATTTATAGAGCATCGGTGAACAAATCTTCTCAGTTCCTCCAGAAAGAGTTAGACGATTTACTCATTAAGATTGATAAAGAAGAAAAAGAAGAACAATTTATTGCTAATCGTGCTCGGTTGCTTAAACAATGCTTATTAGATGAAGATTATGAGGAACCTTCGATTTGCATGACACTTAATGATGACACATCTTCATCACCTTTACCTCACGTGGAACCCACCGACTCTTTAACCATGGGGGACGAGCCTCTTAGCACTAATACAAACACCAATTTGGATGAATTAACCGTTTCTAGTGTTGAGAACCTTATCCCAATCCAAAGAGAGCTTGAGAGGGTTTCAAATGAACTATGTGATGAGCTTTGTGTTGATACCTCTTCTCCTCATGATTACATTGAGATTTCATCCCATATTGACCTTCATGCTACTACTAGTGATTTTGGTGACTTTGATCTTGATGAATTGTTTAAAGAAAGGGATAATGAGATTGAGGAAGAGTTTGTGAAAGACTTAACACAAATGGAGGATGATGATTGTGATTCTAGTGACGCGTCTTATGCTATATCATCCAATGATTTGTCTTGTCAAGATAACATTCCTAATTTGGATGAAGAGTTTGCTCCTATAGCAAAAGTGGATCCTTCTCCTCTACCACTTTATGATTCTTGTGATGAAACCTTTGATGATCCTTATGATAGTGATGAGTCTTTTACTTCTGATGATGATGACTCCATTTCTTCTATGACTCCTTCACCTATTCCTCTAAGTGATTATGTGATACATTCAAATCCTCTTTTTGAGACATGTTTTGATAACCCACTTTTTGAGGAGTGTGAAGAACCTAATAATGAGTCTATAGAAGAAGAACCCTTAATTGATAATCCTTCACTGGTTTTTGAGGATACACCTATTGATTTTCATGATCATATCATCCCTTTGAGTGATTCTCTCATTAATACACCTCCTTTTGAGCCTTATGTTCCCACCCTCCCACCCTTGAAGTTGGTTATTGATGAAGATCCTTTCCTCTTAGAGATTGATACTTTTTCACCTAAGGCACCTTTAGAACTCAAAACCTTTGATATGGACTCTTTTATGGAGATTGATGCCACCATAGAGGATACTCTTGCACATTTTGATATAGAGGTCGACGATAGTGTTTCTAATTTGGAAGAGGAGGTTCGTCTTATTACTACATTGCTTTTTGGGAACATAGAGCCTACACCTCATCCACAAGACACTATTGATCTTGATCCTCCTTTCGCTATGCCTTCTATGGAAGATTACCCACCTTTTGATGATGATGATGAGCCTAATATGGATATACTTGTTATGAATGTTTTGATACCTACACCTTCATATTCTCATGATGCTTTGATCACTAAGGGGGAATCTTATATGGTTGATATGAGTTCATCTTCTTATTTTCCCATGAAGGGAAAGGTTTTTGATCCTGGGATACGTATCTTTGGGAAAAATTGGTTTTCATCTACTCCACTTAAGAGTGTGATTGCGATTGACATGGACTTCTTGTATGAGCTTACTTTGGTGATGCTACCTATTTTGGAGTTGTTCATATGTAGAGATGGAAATTATGTATTTGATCCTGGAGTGCTTCATATTTGAGAGTTTTCGTATGTTGGACAAACTTGAGACACGTTGGACCGTTCCATTTATCGAGGCAGATTTGGTAAATCTTATAGTAAATGGAAACGTGCTAAGTTTGAGTGTGTCATGTGAGACGAGCTTCAAAGTGGATATTCTTTATTCTCCATGATGGTTTCCCCAAGGACAACTTAATTCGGGGCCGAGTCGAGCTAGCGACTTAGGGTTAGAAAAACTCAAGCATTGAATAACTAGGTTCGAAAACGTAGAGTAGATTTTCAATAGGTTAGGTTTAATTAAAAGGATGTTATAGTAGAGTTGAAGTGGAGGGGTTCCTTTCTTCGTCTTTTGGTGTTTGTTTCAAGGGTTGCTCTCTCACATTTCATGCTTGGAGCTTATGGAGGAGGCCCGTGTATCTGGTTCACTTCGTTTAGTTTTTGCTATCGTGATATTAAACACTTGTGCTTAAAATGAATACCCTTTAGTTGTCTCTTCCTTAACTTGGGTTAAGCAAAGTTATCAATGTAATAAGTGTAGGGGAGTTCATTCCAATGCTCTTAAACATTGAGGACAATGTTTATCTTAAGTGTAGGGGAGACTTCTATCGAAGTGACCTTACCTAGACCATTGCCTTAACTTCATGATAATTGGGAAAATTAATTTTCAACATTTTTCAAATTTTTGATCTACTTTGGCCAACAAAAATATGCATTCATGATTTTTGCATCTTTCATTTTTCATTTGCATAACACATTTGCATTGTATATATATTTCTTCTTTTATTTTTCATCAAAAATATATAAAAGGAAAAATATAATAAAACATGGTTTTAACAAATTTAGACTTCTTTGACATATTAGGCCCGCCATGGATATTTTGACTCAACCCGAGATTGTTTATTTTAGCATTCTCTAGCTAGTATCCTTAACCATGTAGTCCTTCATTGGTCTATTAGGCTAAGCTTCCACCAATTTCATTCTTTGAAATTTTAAATTTGTGGAGAATGGGAAATGATAGAGTTGAAGCAAGTGTAAAAGGGCTAGATAGACTTCATGGCAATTACTTGTGGCTAAACCCTTCTCTTCTCTACCTCTATTTTCTTCGCATGTATATAATTGTTAATAAATAATCAAGTACGGTTTTAATTGGTTTGTAATCTCTTATGCATTTTTGGCTAATCATTTATGGTTGATATGAGTACGTCTTAAGATTCTAAGTTAGCACGTTTTATGTGTACTAGACTTATGTCATGCTCCATATTTAGCGGGTGTTTTTCCTTTTCTTCTTTTCAAATTTCTTTGTGAGGAATAAAGAAAAATAAGAGCGGCTTATGAAAAAAAATGAGTGGCTAGAAAAAAAAAAATAAAAAAAAAAATAATGCAAGACTCCCAAGAGGGGCAGTGTGGTGTTAATTATAGTGACTATTGAGTTCCAATATTACCTTGACGGGTTGCGGGGATTCAATAGATTGCTCCAATCCAATATTACCTTGACGGGTTGCGGGGTTGAAGATCCAAAATCTCAAAAAGATGCGGACGTAAATTATTGCGTGAGTTTTATTTTTCTTTCCTTAGCGAGTGTGTAGTTACTTATGAAAGCATGACATGAGGATTTTACACATAAGGCGAATGACTTACTACTCTTAATACGGACTTGTATTAATTGTGAGCGGTTTTTCAAGTAATGGATGAGAAGATTACTTAGGATTAAAACCGTGCTTCCTTATTTTTGGATTTTACACTTCTTATATTTCACACTTGAATAATGACAAATTTGCTCTCAAGCAATTTGCTCAATTAATAACCGGTTCCACATTTAATTGTCATGAATAAGTTGATGCACTTTTTACTTGTGAATGCAATGATCCCATTTACTAGCTTGGTATGGGGAAAGTGAAACTTGAGGGTGATAAGTGTCCATGGTACCCAAGCCCTAATCCAAGTCATTGATTTCTTTATGAGTTATTTCCATCAAAACCATTTATGGAAAATCCAAAAATATATTAATAGAATTGTTTTCTTTGCATTGCATTGTAAATATTCAAAATCATGCATCATATAGTGTAGAGTAGTGTAGATGCATTCCATAATGGCCAAGGTGGGTTAATTATGAGAAAAGTGTAATTTAGAGCTTTAAAATGTTGCATTGCATGAGGACATGGCAATGGTCAAGTGGAGGGGAGTTGATAAGTGTGAAAACACTCATCAATTATGATCCATAAACCACTCAAAACACAGTCAAATACATTATTTTAACTTTAAAATATCAGAATTATGCGTGTATTTGGTGTTTGTGTATTTTCAGGTAATATAGGTACATTTGAGACAAAATACGAGCTTTCAAGGATTTATTTGAAGAAAAGACGAAGAAAAGGGCAATAGAGCTTTCAAGGACCATATTTGCCAATATTCTCAAAGATGGAGGACTAGATTTGCAGTTTTCTACAAAGATAAAGGATGGAAAAGATATTACTTAAAAGCTTTATACACTTTTGAAAAGAAAGGAAAAATGGAAGGACTAAATGGAAAATATAATGAAAAGAGTTATTATCTTGGTCCATTGACCAGACTCGGTCAAAACACAAACCAAACGCGTCTTCTTCTCCAAGATAAGAGAGAGAAAACGTTTATCTCTTCTCTCCATTCCACTTTATAACCTGCAATCGAATATCAATGACGATCAACAAAGATTCAGCCAAAGTGTTCAACAGCAAAAATACTCTCCTCTTTCTTCTCTACAAGATGGTGCTAGTCAATTAGATCAAGACCCAAGAACAAAGAAAGCCCCAATTTTGGATAGAAGATGAAGAACGAGTATCCTCGTATTTTACACGTGGCATCCACTCATTGGATTAACCACGTCACACCTCTTCCACACGGCGGCTATAAATAAGAGATGAAGGCCTCATTTTGCAACCGGTTAGCTTAGGAGTAGATTACACATAGATAGGTTAGAGTTAGTTAGGAGTTTTAATTTTCTTTCATTTTTCTTGTTAAACTTTTGTAACTGATTAGTTTTCTGTTATAACCGAATGTAATATTTTCCTCCATTAATGAATTCTTTAAAAGCTTCATATTTTCTTCTTTCTCTTATCTTTTCTTGTTTAGAGTTAAAAAGCTATAGAGAATCTGTTAATGTTCATATGGTCAGTTACTGTACACGGATTTGAGTTACTCATTTACTTTTTGATTCAATTTGTTCATGAGATCTTTCCTTTAAATCTGCTTATATTCTCAATTTAGTTTGTTAAAACAGTCATGTTTTCAACTTGTCCTTAACATTCTTTTAATTTTCTATTTTCTTTAAAAACAGTCACTGTTCACATGGTAATTAGTGGTTAGTTTGGATTTAATTTTAGTTTACGAGAAGCTTTTCTTTGAGTTTGTGTTCTAGATCGGTTAGACTAGGTGCTAGTGCGATCCGTTTAGTTTGAGCGTTTGAATGTTTCGGTTAATCAGTTTAGTTTAGGCATTTGTATTTGTTGATGATTAAACAAGCTATTACAAGCTTTACATTGATTGAAATTTCTGTAAGGAGAAAAGATTTTTGTTATTAGATTGATAAGCTCGTTCTGCCATAGATGTTAGTTTAGTTCTCTTATGGAAAGGATTTAAGTTGTTTAGAGTATAGGAAAATCTTAAGTACTGTTATACCGTTCAGTACATATGTTGTTCACAGTTAAATAGATCACACGTAAATGAGATTCTAGTAGTCAGATACTTGATTTCGTTCAGTAGTCAGGTTTGCGAAAGGATACAGTTCTGTTCAAGTTTATGCAGGTTAGGAATCGAAAGATCTTGTCAAGTTTTTCTTTGCTTTATTTCAGATTTTGCAGGTTAACGGATTTGCAGGTTTTGGATTCAGTTTGGTGGTGTTTTGTTTTAAACCGGCTCAGCGCCGCGTTTCTCGTCTCAACGGACTAGGCTTCGGATGATTGGTTAAGCTCGTTTAGTTTCTACGTTTATATTTCTGCATTTGTAGCGTAAGATCATTGTTAAACTGCTTGGAGATTGGTTGTTATAGTTTTGTGTGCTTCAGTTTGTTGTTTGTTGATATTCCTTTGTTACATGTTATTAGATAGATGTACTGATTCTGTCAGTTGATCATATTGCTTTACTTTTTGAATTTTGAATAGCTGATTGAAATAGTGGATTGAATAGTTAGGAGTTACTAGTATAGATATGGTTAACAGTAGTATTAGTATAAAATTTGGCTGTAGGATAGGCTTTGTAAAATAAAAAAAAGAAAAGTAGTTTAGCTAAAAAGGTTTCAGTAGGTTTCGAACTTATGACCTTTAGTTAAAAGACACTCTTAGTTACCATTAGACTAGATGTATTTTCTTATTACAATCTTACAACGAATTAATTTTCAGCCCTTCGATTTGTGAAGCTGTTTGTACTTGCCTTGTTAGTATAATTTGTTCTTTGTGTAACAATAGGAAGTACTGATTGGTAGGAATCAACATGTGCGTTTTTTTTATATTAGTATATTTGAATTTGCATTTTGACTAATAGTGTAAGTGAATGAGATTACGTATTTTGCACTTTTATAGTTTTATAAATTGTTTTTTTTGTTAGACTTATATTTTGAATTTTATAATTGTAGAATAAATGTGAATTGTGTATCTTTGTATTTGGTGCATTTAAATGTTATAGTTGCAATGTTTTTGTAGAATAGTACGTATTAGGTATATACATATTTTTACTCTTTTTTAAATGCTTTGTGCCAAGTAGACATAGATTCCAAACAAATTTGTATAACCAAGAACAATTAAGTCTTTGCTAGAAAACGTTATATCAATTCGAATCGAGCTGAGAAGACAACTACACTAAAAAACGAATTATTAGTCTTCTTCTTCCCCCTTGATGGTTTCGAAACTCGGAACCAGCAATAAATCGTACGCACATGTACCTGAAATCTCGTGAGAATAATAAATAAGATGAATTATATATTTTGTGAGAATCAGCTGCTGATCGAAAATCTCTACTCATAAACTCTCCATGGCCATCTTTACCAACCCCCTTGTCGGCAATTTGAAGTGACCACTGATAGAATGAACCAGATATATCAAACGTGAAACTGAATAAAAATCCTTTGATCTTGTGACTAAGCTTGCACAATTGTGGAATGAGGAACGGTGGAGAAATCTCCAAGTACCCAATACATCACTGAAGAAGTATATAAGCACAACACCTCTTGAAATTATCCACGTCGACTAAGCATGTGACACTGAGTACAACAATGTAACCCGTTTATGTGATAGTTATCCAAGTCATCAACCAACTACCTCGAACCCGAAAACTAGATAAACAAGTCTTCATTCTAAGATTAAGCACGAACAAGTTATCATTGAAATTATGCATCCCACCAACCCCGATTTCAAAATAAAATAAGTGCACGCCTTCGATAAATCCGTCTTCAGTTGCATATAATAATACCTGATTAACTCCATAGCCACTAAAATTCAAATCTAACCATTTATCATGGTCTCGTCAAATAAATTTGTCACTTTGTCTTTTCTTGTTGTCACTTTCCAAACCGTTAATCAAAATATTATCATTTAGAAAATAAAATTATAAACAATTTTTTTTATCCAAACCAAAATCTGATCCATGGTTGAGTGTGTTAAATCTCGGCCCATTACACACGCAAATCAATCTAAACATAAAAAAAATTACTTGGCCCATCCAATTACTAGTCAAAACACAGCCTATTATGAATCAGTCACAACCCGGTCCGACAATTGAGATATTTAATCTCTAACCCTAATCACACTCACCATTTAACACATAACCCTAATCACTCACCTAGAAACATCCGCCTACTTTTCTCTCAACTCCTAAAATCTCCTCCCCATCTTGCCTCATCTTAATCTATAACTGATCAATACAAACAATCATATTAATCTCAATCACTGACTTTCAATCTCATCAATCTCATCTCGTTCGAATCATCTAAACGTCCAAACCAAATCAGTCAGAATAGATGATATATGCATCAAATTCGAATCATCTTTTTTCCTGGCTTCAAGATTCATAAATGAATCTAAGGTAGGTTTGAATGTTATTTTCGTTGTGATTTATCGAAACAAAGAATGATTAATAACATAATTGTTATTAGTCTTTCTTTTAATTCGAAAATTGAAAGGGATTTTGTGCCTCACAAATCTGTGATGATGATCGAAGTCGTGTGATGAGATGTTTAAAGATCTTACATGCATGTCTTTTTTTCACTTTTTTTTCATGATGTGATCGAAGTTGTATTAAAACATGGAATGTTTTTTATATAAGCTCATGCCCGAGAAAAATGAATTTCTTGTTGTAAGGATAAGTTTATCTTCGACGATTAACTTTCCTTTCTTTGATGAACGAGTTACAGTCTGTGATGTGACTATAAGTCCTTTTTAGTAAGCTTAACCATGAATCCCCTGAGACACTTGTTTCTCCGATATCTGCTTCTTCAGCAACCAAACTCTAAGAGTGTCCTTAGTTGAACGGTATACAACGATTGGACCGCTTTGTTCTTTTGGAACATCAACTTTGGTACCTGCATTCTCATCAGGAATTTGCATGCTTTGAC
Organism: Glebionis coronaria; assembly: GCA_025667525.1. Classification (NCBI taxonomy): domain Eukaryota; kingdom Viridiplantae; phylum Streptophyta; class Magnoliopsida; order Asterales; family Asteraceae; genus Glebionis; species Glebionis coronaria. The sequence goes on from CM046875.1 coordinate 490,411,397, forward strand.
ATGGGTTTGCGATATCAATTTTAGAAGCACGCGGGGGTTCACAGTTGGCTTTACTTGTGTCAGAGGCGACCTGAGTAGATGATTCACTTGTCTTAGCTGGCAAACGTTTCCTTTTATAGAAAACCAGAAGTTTAGGCTTAAGTGATGTATCATCCTTTTCAATTTCCTTCCTAGCAGTCTTAGTAGAATTGAAGACTATCCTAGTTAAAGGGCACTCGTTTCCTACAAGAGTGAAAGTTCTACCAGGGGGGCGCCACATTTTACCCATGGGTTTGATTTTAGCTATCCACTGGTATTTAAGTCTAGCACGGGAGTTCACCTCATTAAGTAATTTCTTGACACAAGAGTCATGATTTGCCGTAAAGACACATCTTCTACATGTTTTACAAGTAGCATATTTAATGTCCGAGTAATTCCTAGATGATTGATCGATGCTCCTACGAGTTGACATGCTACGGTTAGCAGTGTTGGGTAATCTATAAGGCATCTGACTACGTTTGACATTGTTATCTCTTACATGTGTCTTTTGCTTAGCTTCCCTTAGACTAGATTTATGGCAAACGTCATTTGAACTAGTTCTAGACGTGGTCTTGGTATTTTTAGAGAAACTAGAGGCAATCATGTGATTAGGTCTTGCTAAAGCTGTTTTGCTCACTAATGTTATTATTTTGCTAGGTTCAATTGTTGTTCTCGGTATCTTAACGAATTGATCTAGGTTCTCTACGTGACTCTATTGTTTTTGGTGAAACAAATATTTTTGGTTGTTTTTAAATAAAGGTGCAAAACAATTAAAGTAAAGTGCAATTAAAATAAATCTAAGTCTAATTAAAATAATGGTGCAAGTATTTAAAACATGACTGAAATTAAAGGGCACTAAAAATAAATGACGCAAACTTAAATCTAACTAAAGCAATCTTAAAACGCAACTAAAACTTAAACTAAAGCAAGGCTAAAATAAAGCTAGGGCAAATAAACTTAAAGTGCAATTTAAATAAAAAGGCGGGAAAAATAAAGCTTGAAAATAAAAAACTGAAATTTAAAAACAGATACTAAATAAAACTGAAAGAAACCTTGGTTCGGAAGTTTTTGAGTCGGAACTTGTTGATTCGGAACTCTTCTGAATGAACACTCTTGAGTCGGAACTCCTTGATTCGGAAGACTTCCGGATGAAGCCTTCTTGATCCGGAACTTTCAGACTTCCTAATGAACACTCTTGAGTCGGAATATTTCGTCTGGAACTTGACTCGGAAGATTCGTTCGGAACTTCTAATGTTCCGAATGAGTTGCTGATCCGGAACTTCCCTTGATCCGGAACTTTTCGCCCGGAAGTCTTCGTCCGGAAGTTTTCGTCCGGAACTTTGAATGTTCCGGATGAAGCCTCCTTGATACGGAACTTTCGTTCGGAAGTCTTTACTCGGAACTTTTGAGTTCCGAATGAACACTCTTGATCCGGAACTTTGAATGTTCCGGATGAAACCCACTGGTTCGGAACTTTGAAAGTTCCAATGAACAGCCTTTCTTGTCTTGGCTCGGAAGTTTTCCTGGGAATCTCAGACACAGAAACAAACACTCCCGAAGAACAAGGGATCACAATAATAACAAATCTAACACAGATTAATCAAAATCAACACAAACGATTTAACCAAATTAATAACGAAACGACAAACAATCATAAACAAACAATCTATATCAATTAAACTAACAAATTTAACCACAACAATCAAAAATCACTTGGATCAAAATAAGAACATGAACATGAACACAAACATAAACATAAAAATCAAAGATCAAGAAAGGTAGATAGGAGATTAACAAGATAAAATAAAGACTGACAAAAATTAAATGGAAACTTACTTGAAATTAAAGGAATTTAATGTGCAAGACAAGGTAATTAAATTGACAAGTATTTAAATGACAAGGAAATTAAAGGTGCAAGGTAAGTAAATGGTGGAAGACTAATTGTCACACTTAGCCAACAAAGAAAATAATTAACTAGTCCTAACTATATATAGGGGAGGATTAGGAAGCTTCCTCCCCTCTTTCCTTTTCTCTTAATTACAAGTTTAAGTCCTTCCTTCTTTAATCTTCATTAATTGCATCATTAGTCCTTTATTCTTCTAATCTTCTTTAAACTTGGACTTTAAGGACTTTTGGCTTGGGATTTCTTTGAACTCGTCTTTAATTTCTTCAATAAATTAGACTTGAGTTTCTCGGCTTTAAGTAAACTTCCGTCTTTTGATTTTTTCTTCGCTAAATCTTTAGAATTGGTCTTGGACTTCCGTTCTTTTTGCACTCTTGACTTCTTGACTTCGTCTTTCATCTTTTTCTTCAATGAAAGTCCGTAAATGCCCGTGAATTCCCGTGTTTTCTCCACTTTTCAGCTTTTCGTCCTAAATCACAACAAAAACACAAACCACGCATAATTCCGACATAAAAGACATAAAATACACGTTTTGGCTCGGTTATTATTGTAAATAAATGGTAGAAAGGATGGGTGTTTACACACCTATCAAATCCCCTACACTTGACCATTGCAATGTCCTCATGCAATGCATTAGTTACAAAGCAAGTTTACATTTTTCATCACAATCAATCCACGTTGGCCTTTATTAAAGAGATAGAAACTACAAACATTCAAAGTAAAGAAATCAAAAGCATACCTTGGGTTTTGGCAATGTCATAAATAATCATCATCCTCAAGTTTTCACTTTCTCCAAACCAAGTTTAAAAACGAGATCATTGTTATTATAAGTTAGTAAACTAACACGAACTTATGTGGGCCAATTATTCACTTAGACTCCCTTATTCCTAGGGGTATCTATTATATTTTATTGTTGTCTTGAATGATCACGAGGATGCATTTTTTTTTGACTTATTTCGATAGTTATTAAGTCTGAAAATAAAGTGAACGATTTAATCAATAGTTAGCTAAAGGACAAAATCATTTAAAACTGCTTCTCGGGACCTCATAAAGTTCATATCTTGGCATAACTCGCTTCGCGATTTGAGACCTTTCTCGGACCGATATTTGGCAGCGACTTCATACTTCAAACCTTGAGAGACGTTCATGAAATTATGGTCTTCTCTTCATAATAGGAATTTCTTCACTTGAAGTTTTGAGAGATTCATACTTGGACCACGACTTCTTCATTTTTCTCCAATCTTTATTTTGGACTTTGATATACAACGATCCGCCTCCTTTTATTACTTGGATCTATTTATCCTCATACCTTGTTAGGGTCTTTTCGGATACACTTCTCCATGACTTTTGGGGAGTATTTGCTTTTCGTCGTGTGTCTCGATCCTTCATATTGATTTTCGATAAATGATTCTTCACATCACTTTGGATCTTTAGCAACAAAATATAGCCCTCATGCCTTGTTAGGGCCTTTTTGGACTCGCCAATCTTCGCATCCCGCTTCAATAAGTTATGCCTTGGCTATGAAATCTAATCCATACCGAGCAACTTTTAAACGATCTTGGGCTAGAAGCTAAGTAACTTTTCAAATCGTACAACCTTATTTATTAGCAGATAAATTATTAGCAAGCGATGGGAGAATAGGCTCATAATTAACTCACATAAATTCACGAAAGAATACCGATCTTATAATTGGCTCTCTCATCTCTCGTTCTCCACAGTTTAAAATCTCAAGTAATGAGACTAGTGGATACTTAGCCTATTAAATCAAAGTTTTGGGTTTTCGAGTCGCCTATAGGATCTTGCAAATTCTTAGACTTTTTCAAGTTTAGAAATCACATTTTAAAGTTCCCTTGATAAACGACTCTCTAGGATCAATTATAGGAACTTGCGAAAAGTGCTTGTTCTTAACCCGTGAGAGTTAAGACTTTCGCGTTTTATAGCTCCCTATATAAAAGCCTAGCAAAACTTGACTTAAACACGTTAAGGATACTAGCTAAAGTAACTTAGATAAGTAAACTCGGGTTGAGTCAAAAGATTCACAACGTTTGAAAATAAAAACCACTTATTCAAAGATTTATTATAATAAGGAAAGAAAATACCTATACAAAGGGCAAAACTAATAAGCCAAAATAGATCAAAAATTTTGAAAAATGTCGAAAAATTGATTTTCCGGTTAAAATAAGGACAAATACAAGGAAAAGAGCCACTTAACTTCGATAGAAGTCCCCCCTACACTTAATATAAACATTATCCTCAATGTTTAAGCATGTGGGAGTAAATTCCCCTACACTTAGGACATTGTGTATGTTGTTTAAATCTCGCTAAGGAAGAGGCAACTAAAGAGATTTCTATTTTAATATTGAGAAAATATAAAATAGTGAATCGAAAAGAGTTTAGGATAGAACCGGGAAGAAGTGGAACTGGAATCATGGGTCGTCCAGAATCATCAAGAGTGGATCATTGAAGCTCGAATCCCTGATTAAGAAGGAGGAGAGGTAAGCAAACCAAAGGGTCTCCCCCTACACTTATGATAAAGAAAGCTAAAAGATAGATGCATGGGTTGCCTCCCAAGAAGCGCTTGATTTTTGTTAACCGAGTCGTGAGCCTGACTCGACCTTGATTATCAACGGAAGAAGCATGAAACATATCCACCAGGATCGAAGACATAGTTTTCGTCCATCAAATAGCACAAGCTTAAGGCGAACAAGGCAAGCCAAAGAAGAGTAGGCAAGGTTCCCTTAAGCAGTGATGGAGCACGGTGGAAGCAAGGTTGAAGTGGTGCAAGCAGATTTCCATAAGTTCCAAAGATTTTTCCTTTTCTTTCATCAGGTGGATACTGAGATGGCTTAAAGACTTCAATACCGGGGTCGAACACCTTTTCCTTTAGGGGAAAATAGCACTCAGGCTCAGCAGAGTGTGAAGAAGATCCGCGAAGAAGCACAACCTCGTCCTCAGAAGGGGGACAAAGAGGTGTCAAATCATATGTGCAACGGATATTGGTGTCAACCAGTTTCTTCTCCTTTGACAGAATGTTCTTCAAATCCAAAGTAAGATCAAGACGATAATCTTCAAAGTCATAAGGAGGAGCATCACTCTCATGAGGGAGTAAGTGTTGAGAAACATAGAGAAGTCTTCCTCGAATGAGTAATTGTCCAAAGTAGGATCGAGTGATGGCGGAGGATCTTCATCATGTAAAGAATCGCTCGAAAGAGTATCGGCCTCATCAAAATCATCGAAAGTGGGCATCTCGGGATACTCAGAAGTACAATCATCAAAATCATCCGAATCTGAGCTAGAATCATCATCATCATAAGCATCAAAGACCGGTGGAGAATCATAAATGGGAGAAACTTCCAAAGTGGAGCGAGAACCATCCACATCATCGTCAAAGAGTGGATTATCGATGGAAGAATCGAATAGAGGACTGTCATAGACGGTAAAGTCATCGAGCACATTAATCATATTCACTGATTCTCGTCCATAATATTTGCCTGTAAGCTTCCCCATTTTGAAAATTTGTGAGTCATTCCCGACTCTTAAGATTAACTCACCTTCGGCAACATCAACTAGAGCTCGTCCGGTTCTCAAGAATGGCCGACCAAGTATTAAGGGAATACGAGGGTCCATTTCATAATCAACTACGACAAAATCGACCGGGAAAGTGAATGTGCCAACTTTGATGAACACGTCTTTGGCTATACCAACGGGGTAAGCGAGAGTGCGGTTTGCAAGTTCAAGAGTCATCTTTGTTGGAGTGAGGTCGGGTAATGATAGTGTTTTCCGAACACTTAGTGGCATCAAATTAATACTGGCCCCGAGATCAGCAAGGGCAGTGAATTCTTCAGTTTTGTTGAACACGCAAGGCAACACAAAACGACCGGGATCTCCAAGCTTTTCCGGAAGTTCTTTAAGAATAACTGCAGAGCAGTTTTCATTTAAGCGTGTGTTGGCGAGCTCAATCAGCTTCTCCTTCTTGCTAAGCAATTCCTTGAATGCTTTGACAAATTTCGGCATGTGGACAAGTGCTTCAACAAGGCTAATGTTGATGTTCATTTGAGAAAGCATCTTCACATATTTCGACACTTGGCAGTCATTCTTGGTTAGCTCGTTGGTTTTGCCTAAGCGAGAAGGATATGGGATGTTGGGTTTATAGGTGGAAGGTGAAGGTGTAGTCGGTAAAGGTTGAGATGTTGAAGGGTCCTTCCGAGAAACATCGTCATTACGAGGCGGAGACGGTAATGGTGCACTAATACTAGGTGTAGGAGGAGTAGGGATACATGGTGGTGGAGGAGGTGTAGATGATGGGGGTGGAATTGGTGGTCCTACGATGGTAACTCCACTACGAGTAGTAATAGCACTCACATTAGCTCGCGGATTGGTGACGGTGTTTGAAGGTAGAGAACTCGAAGAAGAAGGTTGAGCTGCGGGCAAGAAACTAGCCAATAGATTCTTTAATTCATTCGTTTGAGTGCTGAAAGAGGATTGAATATTATCGCGAACCTCGGACCTTATCTCATTTCCTTGCTTCGTGATATCTCCTTTCAAATTGATTATTTGGCTCTGCAGATTCTTGATTTGCTCACCTTGAGTTCTCATAATGGCTTCAACATCGGAGTTAATGGGTGGGGTTTGTTGAGCGGGTGGGTGATAAGGATTAGAAGCACGAGGTGGGATTTGGTTGCTTCTATTGTAGTTGTTGGCGGGGTTTTGGTTTTGAGGAGAAAAACCGGGTGAAAGGTAGTTGTTGGAACGGTAGCTCAGCAGATTTCTATCCCCTTGAGGTCGAGCTTGGTAATTTTCCGGTGAATAATTACCATAAGCTGCATACACATTTTCCGGATTTCCTTGTGTTGAAGGACAATTGGTGTATGAGTGAGGACCGCCGCATGTTTCACAAGGATTAGCAACCGCTTTAACTTGTTGTTGTTGTTGGTTTGAAGCGAGAAGCGTAATACTTTTGCTCATTTCAGTCATCATGCGGGTGAGTTCGGTCATATAAGGGTTTGCTGAGGTGGAGGAAACATTGACTCTCGGGTTGTTCCTTGAAGAAGCAGAGGAATCCCAGTTTTTGTGGTGAGTAGTCATGTTCTCAATTAGCTCTCTACACTCCTCGGGTCTCCTTTTCATGAATGTGCCACCAGCGGCTGCATTAATCGTATCACGATCTCGAAAAGTCAAACCGTTGTAGAAAGTATCGATTAAGGTCACAGGGATCATATTGTGGTTTGGAAATCTATCGATCAAGACATTATATCTCTCCCAAGCATCAAAAAGAGATTCATCAAGGTCTTGCATGAAACCGCTGATTTGATTGCGAAGGCTTGTGACCATGGATGGTGGAAAGTAGCGCGATAAAAAGCGTTGAGTCATGTCATCCCAAGTGTGAATAGAATTCTTCGGGAGACGATCAAACCATTTCTCGGCATGATGTAATAAAGTATGTGGAAAGAGTTGTAGGCGAAGTTCATCCATTGTGGCACCAGCCAACTTCATGCTTTGGGTGATTGTAATGAACTTGTCGAGGTGTTTGTTGGCATCATCATCAGGCAATCCACGGAATGGGTTAGTTTGTACTTGCTAAATCATATGGTGCTTCAACGAAAACTCAGGAGCGTTGATTTGCATCGGCGCAATCGGTCCTCCTCGTCCAAACATGGTAGGTTGACAAAGTTTCTCCATTGTCCGAAGATCGGGCTGTGGAAGAACATTGTTGTTATTATTAGGGTGCGGTGGATTATTGTTGTTCACACTTGACATAACTAAATCTTCTTGAGTCTCGGGCTCTTGATAATTAGAAGATCTAGTACGCATACACCTGAAAATGCAAAAGAAAACAAAACCAAACACAAAGACAATATATATACACAATAAAGATAAAATCTTTTTGGATTTTTGAAATTTTTAATTTTTATGTATTTTTACAATTTTTTAATTTTTATGACTTTTTTGAATTTTTAATGCAAGAAAAATAATGCTCACAAGTGAACGGATCCCAAAAAGCAACGCGTCTCTCACAGAAAACCGTTAATCTTTACGAAAAGAGCCGGCAGCGGCGCCATTTTAATGTTATTATTTTGCTAGGTTCAATTGTTGTTCTCGGTATCTTAACGAATTGATCTAGGTTCTTTATGTGACTCTATTGTTTTTGGTGAAACAAATATTTTTGGTTGTTTTTAAATAAAGGTGCAAAACAATTAAAGTAAAGTGCAATTAAAATAAATCTAAGTCTAATTAAAATAATGGTGCAAGTATTTAAAACGTGACTGAAATTAAAGGGCACTAAAAATAAATGACCCAAACTTAAATCTAACTAAAGCAATCTTAAAACGCAACTAAAACTTAAACTAAAGCAAGGCAAAAATAAAGCTAGGGCAAATAAACTTAAAGTGCAATTTAAATAAAAAGGCGGGAAAAATAAAGCTTGAAAATAAAAGACAGAAATTTAAAAACAGATACTAAATAAAACTGAAAGAAACCTTGGTTCGGAAATTTTTGAGTCGGAACTTGTTGATTCGAAACTCTTCCGAATGAACACTCTTGAGTCAGAACTCCTTGATTCGGAAGACTTCCGGATGAAGCCTTCTTGATCCGGAACTTTCAGACTTCCGAATGAACACTCTTGAGTCGGAAGATTTCGTCCGGAACTTGACTCGGAAGATTCGTTCGGAACTTCTAATGTTCCGAATGAGTTGCTGATCCGGAACTTCCCTTGATCCGGAACTTTTCGCCCGGAAGTCTTCGTCCGGAAGTTTTCGTCCGGAACTTTGAATGTTCCGGATGAAGCCTCCTTGATACGGAACTTTCGTTCGGAAGTCTTTACTCGGAACTTTTGAGTTCCGAATGAACACTCTTGATCCGGAACTTTGAATGTTCCGGATGAAACCCATTGGTTCGGAACTTTGAAAGTTTCGAATGAACAGCCTTTCTTGTCTTGGCTCGGAAGTTTTCCTGGGAATCTCAGACACAGAAACAAACACTCCCGAAGAACAAGGGATCACAATAATAACAAATCTAACACAGATTAATCAAAATCAACATAAACGATTTAACCAAATTAATAAGGAAATGACAAACAATCATAAACAAACAATCTATATCAATTAAACTAACAAATTTAACCACAACAATCAAAAATCACTTGGATCAAAATAAGAACATGAACATGAACACAAACATAAACATAAAAATCAAAGATAAAGAAAGGTAGATAGGAGATTAACAAGATAAAATAAAGATTGACAAAAATTAAATGGAAACTTACTTGAAATTAAAGGAATTTAATGTGCAAGACAAGGTAATTAAATTGACAAGTATTTAAATGACAAGGAAATTAAAGGTGCAAGGTAAGTAAGTGGTGGAAGACTAATTGTCACACTTAGCCAACAAAGAAAATAATTAACTAGTCCTAACTATATATAGGGGAGGATTAGGAAGCTTCCTCCCCTCTTTCCTTTTCTCTTAATTACAAGTTTAAGTCCTTCCTTCTTTAATCTTCATTAATTGCATCATTAGTCATTTATTCTTCTAATCTTCTTTAAACTTGGACTTTAAGGACTTTTGGCTTGGGATTTCTTTGAACTCGTCTTTAATTTCTTCAATAAATTAGACTTGAGTTTCTCGGCTTTAAGTAAACTTCCGTCTTTTGACTTTTTCTTCGATAAATCTTCAGAATTGGTCTTGGACTTCCGTTCTTTTTGCACTCTTGACTTCTTGACTTCGTCTTTCATCTTTTTCTTCAATAAAAGTCCGTAAATGCCCGTGAATTCCCGTGTTTTCTCCACTTTTCACCTTTTCGTCCTAAATCACAACAAAAACACAAACCATGCATAATTCCGACATAAAAGACATAAAATACACGTTTTGGCTCGGTTATTATTGTAATTAAGTGGTAGAAAGGATGGGTGTTTACACACCTATCAGTCACATTGGGCCTAGTTGCTGGAGTGACTGGTCTAGAAAGTGAACCAAATCAACTTGGGAGTCAAACCGCGGTCTCGAGGATTGAGGTCGCTCGGATCTAAATGCAGTAGGTTGTCTGACGGTCGGTTGTCTGACGAACTGATTTGTAGGCGGTTTCCCCAAGATTGATGGTTTTTCAAGCTTAGTGTCCACACTAGTTCCTCTATTTTTCCTTAACTCATTTTTCAACGGAGCTATGACAAAAACCTTTTCCTGAACTTGAGCTTTTAAAGTCTCATTCTCTTTGAGCAATCTATCTTGGGATGCCAACTTAGATTTTAGCAGTTGAATTTGTTTCAAAAGATTATCCTTTTCAGCTTTAGAATCTAAAACTTTTTGATCCAATTTTCTTTCAAGAACAAAGTTTGACTTTTCAAGTTTTTCAAAATAAGTTTCAAATTTATCCGTTTTATTGGAAAATTCTAATTTGGCATCCTCAAGATCTTTTGATTGTTGAGCAACAATCGTTTTGAGCTCTCTAATCTTGGAATCAGAATCAGTCAATGAAGCAGTTAAAGACAATTATCATGATGTTTAGCATTTTGAACACTTTCTCCCCCATTATGACTCACATCGGATGAATTAGAAGTGGTATTTCTATCACTCTTTTCCATCCCATGTTTGTCATAATTAGGTTCAGAATGCTCAATATGCAGCATTTCATCAGCATATACATCATAAACAACATTACATTGTACCATGTTCGCAGGCTCTTCGTCATAAACGGGTAAGGTGTCATCAAAAGAGATCTCGTGAACATTCCCTGCCGTGGCACTGGTATCATGTTGTCCTCCTGATTCCGTGCTCTTGCCATCGTTAGGAGCCAAATTGTCAACTGTATGACCAACCTCCTCTTGCATCTGCATCATAGATTCTTACACCCCATTATCATACGCTTGCTGAATTCTGGATCTTTCATAAATAGAAGACGAAACCGATGTCATAAATTTCTACAGTGTATCACGGAAGTCTTTAACCTCATTATGTGTGTATTGAAGAAATGACCGGCATATCCCTGAATTGTCAGACTTGATGATATTGAATTGGAGGAAAGGCGTAAGTTGTGTCACAAGATCATTATAAGCAAGTGCCGATGCAGAGTGATTAAAGTCTTCTTTTTGAAGTTGATCAGTAAGTTGGTGCAAGTTGAGGAATAGTGAATCGATGAATGTATAATGATTTTGACCAAAGAGTTTCACAAATTTGCTTCCTCCTTGAACCCATGCAATGGTCATAAGATGTGACTGAAGTAGTCGACAGGAAATTATACCAATTTCTCTAGCTGTGTCTTGCATGTGATGCAAGTCTTGAAACATCGAAGTCAGCGAATCCATTGAAGTTCGATGAAATATGATTGTGTTAATTGTCGAAGGACCAATACGAGATTTGACAAGACGAGGAGAAACCGTGAGGTCGAATTTGCTAGATTTTATACACCAACAAATAAACCGTAACACTTTAATTCGTTTTTGGTAAGATGTACCTCTTTCTCGTCACCGTGGTTCGTTACTTTGTCCCGTAACCTTGTCTGTTTCGAAGCCCGAATAAAAATTAACTAATATATCTTGATACCCCCAATATTCGGATATATATAATTTTTTTTCCCTTCACTTGTCTCGTCACTTTGTGATGTTAAAAAAAAACAAAAAAAACCGCAAACTATCAACCAACTTTAAAAGAAAAATACTGATATTAAAAGAATCCCCCAATATAAACAATCCCAAGACCGTTTGTATCACATGACATTACTGGTCCAAAATTCAATTTGTGCCACAACAAAGAAAAGTTTGAATATTAATTGGCCCGTATTTTCTAAATAGCATGATACCAACTCACCATTAATATCATACATCCACCAAATTAATAAGTAGATCCAATATCATTTGAAATGTTCGTTTGATGAAGGCCCACGAAAGTTATTAGCGTCACATTAAAAATGGCTCAACAACAAATCCATTACCATTTAACTACCAACCATTAACCAGCCCATAGTCCGTTTGAATAACCAGCCCATGTTGAAACTGTATAAGTCGGTTAAGAGCTTTTAGGATATAATACATCTAGAAAACCCTAACACTTCTCATATTACCCTAATCTTAAACTCTTAGTAAACTCCGCCTCTTTCTCACTTATCAAACATAGTCACAAACAGAAACATCAATCCCATCACTTGATCATACTAATCCATGCGGCTAAATCTTATATTTCCCCAATCAATTGCAAGTGTAAATCACAAGCCATCCCCTTATTACTCCATAAGATGAAACGTAAAGACCTATTCTTCCATTTTGCTTCAAGCTCATCGACGACTTCAAGATCTATATGAGGGTCTCGGGTAGGTGATTAGATAGTTGTTTTAGTTTGAGTAAATTGATATTAAAACGAAGCTAAGATCAATTCTAACAAAGTTGTTATGAATCTTTCTTAAAATTCGTAAATCAAAAGAGGGTTAACCTTAATAGTGATCTATGATGTATTGTTTCGATATGAAAATATATTTTAAGGTCTTGGATAAAATCTATAACTCGAAACAGATCTGAGATCATTAGATGGATGCATGTCTAGTTGAGGTTTGTTTAGATTAATTTATGTTGGTTTAGTTGGGTGTGGGTTTGTTCGAGGGTTGTTGGTCGAGAGAAGAGTTAGGTGTTGTTCGAGTCGAAGGAGGGTGGGTCGTGGGAAGAGTGTCGAGTCAAGAGTGTTGTGTAAGTCTTGTTGGTTTGGTTGAATGAGTTTTATCCGAGTGTGTTGACTGAGATGGTTCTATCACAATATTTTAGAAGACAGTCATCGCAATATTGAAATATTTTTCCATAGCAATATGTAGACTCACTCCATCGCAATCTCTATAACACTCACCATCGTAATACTCAAACTTACAACCCATCGCAATACCTAACATACAACCCATCGCAATATGTATCATCTTCATCGCAATATCAACCACACCTTCGGAATGTCTCGATAAAAACTTTGGCAGAGTTTCATCTCAATGTCCCTTAAAAACCGTCGCAATCCATGATCGCAATGAGCGATCGGAATAATCATCGGAATAAGGTATTTGAATCCTTGTGATCGCAAAGTAAAATCCTAGGGTTATTGCGATCGGAATGTGCAAAACTAATACTTTCCGATGGATGTGAAAAACGCAAAGAACAAACCTAGAATCTTGATGAATACGAGAAAAGTGATATGCTAGACAAGATGACTGAAACTTAAACTCAAATAAGACAAAAAAATTGATAAAAAAAATTAAAAAAAAACAAACTGATACTTTTAAGACTTTTTATAAAAATTGATACTTTTGAGAAAATAAAAACTGATATTTTTCAAGAATGGTATCTGAATATTTAAAAAATGTGATCCGTGACCAAAATAAATAAGATAAACTTTAAAAGAAAGAAAGAAAAAAAATAAAATTAAACTTTATCAAAACAATAGATTAAAACACGCCAATCCGAAGAATCAACCAAGCTCTTGATACCAATTGTGGTTTTGCTAATTGGTATGATCCAGTGTGTTGATCCCAAACTTAGATCGATTTAGCTTGTGTAAACGAGATTAGATCAAGTTAAACACGTAGAGAAACTTTGTTGTGTATAAAACAATTCAAGTATTATGCGGAATTAATACTTAAACAAGAACACACAAACAGTTGTAAAACAAACTTTCACTTGATTCATAATCATAAACTTGCTTACAATGTAAGTGTCAAACGTATGAAAAATAAGAAACATAACCTAAAGGTCTTCTTTTATAGACATAAGAAGCCTTGTACAAGAATCTACGTATCAGCTATTCTAGGTAAAGATAATTATAGAAAATACATTGTTGATCCTATCTTTACTAGAAACAAACTAGAAACAAAATACGCGTAGACCATATCTTTCTATCAGTGCTTGTCTTCAACCTATCAACGCTTGACTTCTTCCTGTCAACGCTTGATCTTTCAACGTTTATTTTCTTCTTATCAACGCTTGTTTTCTTCTTGTCAGCGTTCAAGTGTACTGGCTACATTTTATTCCCAACAATCCTCCTCTAAACTTGATATCTACTCTAGTAATCAAGTTTCTGAAAAAAAATTAAGAACTAGGAGGAATCTTACAAATCTTTTCATATTGGTAATAAACATGCCTAATCAAATCTTTGGCCACGTCACTTGAATAGTCAATCTCCAGCTGTGTTGTCTTCATCTTTTCCAAAACTTCTTTCGACATGGGATACTCAGCATCTACAAGTAGATACTCAGCAAACTTTGTAGAGCTCAAATAATACACACCAGCAGCTGAATACAAACGCCATTGAAGACCACTGATATCATCCTCAAGATCCTTCCAAACAGGATCTTCTTCTTCTAGTGCACACATTCTCTTGAATGTTGACCAAATCTTTATTCCATTGACTGAAGTAGGTGCTTCAGTCTCATACTTAGCCATCAACAACCTCCAAAGGTCTGCCAAGTCTTCTCTATCCATACTTGCAAAGAGAGACATAAGAGTAGTAAATGTGTGTACCTCTTTCCCATATCTGCCAATCTTCCAAAACCCACTTGCATCTTCTTCATAGCTAATTATAGGGTTTCTGGCATCAAGAGGTAACACTTGTACCATATCTGAAGCTTCCATGGGTGAGAGCTTAATGCTCCTTCTAAGAACAGCTTCAATGGGAACCACTTTATTTAGATCTTTAGGAAACTCAAGTGGAACTCCTTTCTTCAAACGCCTTGGAACAATCATTGCCTTCTGAATCTCCATCTCTTCTGCAAGTTCTTCTTTCCTTTCATCTGAAAGAAGTCTAAGAGTGTTCATTTTCTACACTCTTGCCCAAATGGGATAAGCCTTGTACTCCAATTCCATGACATCTGAGTAACATGTAGTAAAGCTCTCTTCTATCCCTCTTCAGCAGTGAGAAAACATTGCTAGCCTTGTGTTTCAGAATTACCTTGCAGTCTCTTTGAACTCTTAGAAGAATCTCTAATCCACAAATTTGGTCTGAAATTGTCAAATCTGGATTCTCCATTATCCTATTCTCCCAAGCATGGTATATCTAAACTACTTCTGGCATATCAAAGTCTACTTGCAATTTTAACTCTCTAAGCTTCTCTTTTGCCAAGTCATCACCATATTCAAGTCTTTCTAGTTGTTCAATTATCATCACACTTGAATCTGAACTTTCTTCATCACTTCCTTCTTGTTCCTCAGAAGTGACAACAAATGGTGATTCACCAACCTTCTTCCTTTCTTGTTCCATAAGTTGTGCAGCCAACTTTGAATCAAACTCTACTTGTGCTACATCCTTTGGAACTTCTACTTCTACCATGGTTCCTTTACCCTTATCTAATGGATCAATGATGGGTAAAGATTATAATGGTACCTTTAATGACACTTCTTTGATGATAGCTGATGACTGGAATACATCAACCATATCTGCAGGTCTGTCAACGCTCAAATTCCTTGTGTCAACGCCCAATTTACTCTTGTCAGCGCTTGGTGTGTCAGCGTTCAAATATTGCTTGTCAACGCCCAACTTACTTGTCTTAGCGTCTCTTGTGAACTGCTCCATCATAGCTGTAAAAGACAAGTTCAAATTTGTAGGAGTAACCAGAGATATATCAAAACCTGGTTGCTTCTCCAATGTAGTGAGGGCTTCAGCAACACCCAAAGATTCTCCATCATGTGAGCCTTTGTCACTCACATTAATCTGCTCATCCTCCCCTTTGGAAGAATCCTCCATTCCACGCCAAGTGTTAGAATCCTCCAAAAGAACAATCCTCTCCCTTAATTGCTTGAGTTCAAGGCCTTGTGTACTGACTGTTTGTACCAAGTCTGCATTTTGCTTTTGCAAGCTAATGCAGACAGCCGTCAATTCCATCAATGTGTATGGTTCCAATCTGCCCTCCTCTAGAATGGGTATTTGACCTCCCAAAGTAGAGTCATGGGGCATGGAGGAGGTCTTAAAGATGTTAGGACTGTCTTGGCCTGCATCTAAGCAAGTACCAATAGTCCCAGCCTCATCCATAGCACCAACCACACTTGTGGTGGTGGTTCTCTCTGCTACATTGCTAGGACCACTAGAGGAGAACACTCTAGTAGTCCTTGGGCGTTTTTGCAACCTATATTCAGGTGGGGTAGAGGATGATGTGGATTGGGTGGTAGTTTGAAGGTTAAGGGGTGTTTGGGTCTGTGAAGGAAAGGTGTCAACGTTTGGATTACTTGTGTCAACGCCAACATTTAATGTGTCAGCGTTGAAGGGTTCTTGGTCAATTTCCATGTGTTGAGGTGAAGGCAAAGGTTCTGGTATTGGGTCAAGTTGTGGTTGTGGGTCTGGTTGGGGTTGTGTTGCTGCAATAACAGCAAGCATAGCTTGGGTGAGGGGTAATTTACGGTGAGGGGGTGAGTTCATCTTGATAAAAATAGCTTTCTTTTGCACAGGGATCTCATAAAAATCATCATGATCCCTTGTGCAGTAATTTTGCACATCAAAAATCATTTTCAAAAATCTGGGATAAGCCAAAGTCATCTTATTCCCTTTGTTTTTACACATGCCATCAAAAATCAGTTTTGAAAAATTAAACTTTTGCCCATTTGCAAGGCACATACTTGCACTAGCAATTGATCTATTAATTTCATTGTGTGCAGTACATTTGGGACTCAAACATTGAAGGATGACATGTTTGAGGTACTTCCAGGCTGGGGGAAACTCTTGTTTATGATATTTGTTTAAAGTGCCCTCATCAGGGAAAGGATACCCCAAAGCCCGAAGTCCTTGTTCTATTTCATTAATGGGGAGAGTGGTTATACCATCTGCATCATTAAGATGAAAAGCCTGGTGAACCAAGGCTTCAGTAACCACCCAAGTACGCCCATGAAACAATAGCTGATAATGTAGTCACATTATTAATTGTTGAGGAACTAACAGTGTTCCAACACTGTTTAATATGAGTGATAGTGATGAGAGGAGCATGAGAAAGAGCATACCAAATAAGAGATGCATTCAAATACGCCACCATCTGTGTGTATTGTGGAAACAAAGTATCATCAACGTCCAAATAAGCAATCATGTTGTGCTGACTCATGAATCCAAATACCAAGTCACTTGGTTTAAACTTTGGTGCCATTGTTGAAGAAAGCTGTTTGTGAATTATTGAGAAAGATGAATTATAGGAGAAAAAGTGTTAGACAAGAATATGAGATACCCTGTTTAAAAATAGGATCCAAATATATAGGAGAGATAGGCACATGTGATTGGTCAAAAATAAGGCAAGTATTTTCAAAATATAATGATGAAAATCTTGAAAAGAAAATAAGTTATCTTGTGCATTAATTAAAAGTTATCTACTCCCAAAATTTCGGCCCCAAAATTCGTCGAAAATAACAACTGGGTAGGTCCCAATGAGTGTCAATGGTCAAAACTAACCCATCAACGCCCAACGGCTATATTCTTGTCAACGTTTGCCAAAGCCATGTCAGCGTCTAAATTGGTCATAACAATGCTTGGAAAAATATTTGTCAGCGTCCAAAAATAAAAGTAATAAAAATGAAAAAGGACCTTAACAAAGTAATTTATCCTAGTGAAGATAACCTATAAATTGATAATTATTATAGGGCGGCAAGCACTGTCCAGTTATGCACACTTGCTTATGCAAGATAGACATAACAGTCCTCTAGTGTCCCTTGCTAACCAAAATTCTTAACAATTATGTTATCTCATAAAATCCCTTGTAACTCCCAGGTAAACCCATTATAAATCATTCCCAAGTCTCCCAACAGACCACATCCAATTCTAGGCCAAAAATGTCTTGGCGGTATGCATAGTATGCCAACTTTGCATGCTACAGTGCCTTATGATTTAGTAAACTAACTCATACTCACCTGTGGACACAATCTATAATTATGATAAGAGCATTATAAGAATACCCAAAAGTCCTAAAGGTTCCTAAAACCTCCCCTTAAACTGTGATACATATGTTGTCCAATAATATGCATGTATATAAAAATTTATGTCAAGATAGGAATATAAATATTCCAACCATCATCCATAAATTGAAACATGCTCTAATTGATTCTCCAAGAATCCATAAGCAACTCTGTATCCAATGGTACAATGCTAACAACGCCTGCACACTTATATCAAAACCACAAAACTAACATGTTGCTGACAACGTCACGATAACACTTATCAGCATTAAGATAACCTTTGTCAGCGTTAGACAAATATAGTGGAAAATCTAACTTTTCAAAAAGACCAATAACAATGCATATCCTGTACATACTTTTACAATAAGACTCCAAAACACATATTAAGTGAGATTGATCATTCCAATACTTTTTACCAAGTATTGAAACCTTCCAGTATCAAAAGGTTTAGTTAATAAATCAGACACATTTTCTTCTGTGTCAACCCTATCTGGTTGTATTAAACACTTTTCAAAACAATCTCTTATAAAATGATGTCTAATTTCTATGTGTTTTGTTTTAGAATGATGTACAGGATTTTTAATAATGCATAAAGTACTATTATTGTCTACAAAAATCTTGGTATGCATGAAATTATACCCATAATCCAACAGCTGGTTCTGAATCCATAAGACTTGTCCACAACAAGCAGCTGCAACTACATACTCTGCTTCAGTTGTAGAATTTGCCACCACTATTTGTTTCTTGCATTGCCAAGATATCAACCTACTCCAAAGAAACTGACATCCACCAGTTTTGGATTTTCTATCAAATTTGTCACTACCATAGTCACTGTCTGAATATGCAATAAGATCCAATGGCGAATCTTTTGGATACCATAATCCCAGATCTGGATAACATCTAAGGTATCTAAAGATTCTCTTGACAGCATGAAGGTGACATTCTTTGGGAGTCACTTGATGGCGTGCACATGCATACACAGCAAACATAATGTCAGGTCTTGAGGCTGTGAGATACATCAATGAACCAATCATTGATCTATAGTGCCTGACATCCACATCTTTTCCATCTCCAACTTTTCCCCAAGGGTGTTCTCTATCCATAGGAGTACTAGCCCGTTTTTCATGTGGAGAAAAGCCAAACTTCTTCAAGATTTCTACTAAATATTTATCCTGAGAGATGAAGATACCATCTTCTTTCTGCTGAACTTGTAACCCTAGAAAGAAGTTCATCTCCCCATTGCACTCATCTTGAATTTGTCTGTCATAAGCTTGGAAAAGTCCTCACTCATCTTTGGGTTTGTAGAGCCAAAGATGATATCATCCACATAAACCTGAACAAGTAAGACATCCTTACCAGTCTTCTTTGTAAATAAGGTCTGGTCTATAGTGCCCCTTTTGAATACATTTTCCACCAGATAGGTGGACAATGTGCCATACCATGCTCTTGGGGCTTGATGAAGTCCATACATAGCTTTCTTGACTCTATACACCGTGTCTGGATGCTCTGGATCTTCAAAACCAAGAGGCTGCATGACATATACCTCCTCAACAATTGTGCCATAAAGGAAAGCACTTTTCACATCCATTTGATAGACAGTGAAGCCCATGCAGGAATCATAGGCTAGAAATATCCTTATAGCCTCAATCCTTGCAACTGGTACACAGACCTCCTCATAGTCTATCCCTTCCTCTTGTGTATATCCTTGAGCCACTAAACGTGCCTTGTTTCTGACCATAATGCCTCTTTCATCTTTCTTGTTTCTAAGAACCCATCTTGTCCCAATAGGTCTGACATATCTGGGGCAATCAACCAACTCCCAAACATCTTGAATAGTAAATTGGTGAAGCTCATCCTGCATTGCTTCCACCCAACTTGGTTCTTTGAGACCATCAAAAATCTTCTTGGGTTCCTATTGTGACAGAAAACAGGAAAACAAACATGCTTGAACAAGAGGGGTATCAACCTTCTTGTGTATATTGGCAATAAATCCTCCAAGATTCTGATGAGATCTTCTAGTCTGAACAGGATACATCACATCTCCAATAATTAGAGAAGAGGGGTGATCCTTCATTATAGAAGTAAGAACTCCTCCCTCAAAAAGTCTGTTGTCTTCAATCTCATCATCCATGCTACCAATATCTTCTTCAGACTCTCTTCCATCAATATCTATATGAACCTCTCCATTTCTGTTTGACGGTTCACCTTGTTCAAAATTGGAAGAGAAAATATGGTCAAAAGAGTTGTCAATGCCTGAACCAAGGTTGTCAGCGTTGGATCCATCAACGCCTGAAATGGTGTTGTCGACGTTTGAGCAATCAACGCCTGAAGTTGTCTTGTCAGACCAGATTTCCCTTTGTCAGCGCCTGAAAGACCATGCATGTCGTTAACTGGTGATACTTGGGGCCACCATTTTCCTTTCCAGTAGAAGCAGCAGCAGCAAAAGCATCTGTCCATATGGGAATAGTGACATACTCAAGTATGGGAGATGACTTGTCTGCTTGTGATCCAACCTCTTCATTAACCTGTGTACCTGAAACATCAACAACTGGTTCTTCCACAACATTTGAAGTTACCTTCACAATGTCTGGATTAGTAACATGCATATAATTCAAAGTCCTAGATAGAGGTTCCAAGTCAAACAACCAATTTGGACCACTTTCAGGATCACTAGGTTTACTCTCTAAAAACCTAACATGTACTTTTTCAAGTATATGTTTTTCCTTCTTAAGGTAAACCCTATATTCCTTACTCTGCACTGAATAACCCATGAAGTAGCCTTCATCACCTTTAGCACTAAATTTACCTAAGGCATCACTAGTATCTAACACAACTACATGACAACCAAAAGGTTTAAGAAAACCAATATTTGGTTTCCTTCCCCAAAGTAACTAATAAGGTGTTTTGTTATGTATCTTGTTGACCAATGCTCTATTCTGAACATAACAAGCTGTATTCACAGCCTCAGCCCAAAAAGCAATGGGAAAGTGAGCATCAGCCAACATAGTCCTGGCTACTTTAATTAGGGTTCTATTCTTTCTCTCAGCAACCCTATTTTGCTGTGGTGTCTTGGCAATACTAAACTGTCTAGTAATCCCTTTCTTGGCACAAAAATCATCCAATAGCTTATTTCTAAACCTACCACCATTATCACTTCTAAGCATCTTAACTTCATTACCAATTTTCTTTTCTATTTGGTTAATAAAGTTAATTAAAGTATCAGTAGTGTCACTTTTCATGGCTAAAAAGAAAGTCTAAGTAAACCTAGAAAAGTCATCAGTGATGACAAAACAGTAAGATTTACCATTCAAACTCTCTATATTAGTTGGACCAAACAGGTCCATATGCAGCAAGTGAAGAGGTTTAGAACTAGAGTGCACCTGTTTAGACTTAAATGAGACCTTGTGCTGTTTGACTTTAAGGCATGCAACACAAGAGTGGTCATTGTGGAAATCCTTTTCAGGCAAACCATCAACCATGCCATGTCTCGCAAGTCTGTTTATATTTTTAAAGTTAATGTGCCCTAGTCTCATGTGCCATAGATTACTCTCATCGACTGAAGCTTTAGCATAAAGACATGACAAGTTATTATTCATCCTGATTCCATTAAGATTCACATTATAAATGTCCTTATGCCTAGGTGTCCTATAATAAATGAATTTATCATCTAGAACTTTAAAATCCTTGCTCAACACCAAGCATTCAGTATCATTGAAAACAACCTTATTTTTGTTATCACAAACTTGTGATACACTAAAAAGATTATAGTCAAGTTCGTTTACCAGAAACACGTTTTCAAAAAGCAAATTATTGGTGAGAAGAGTTCCTTTTCCTGTGATAGTTCCATATCCGCCTCCAAAGTAAACTTTATCACCATCCTTAATGGGAGTGAAGTTTGTGAGATAATCTTCCTTCCCAGTCATGTGCCTAGAGCATCCACTATCCCAATAGCCATAATCATTTACCTGCTTTTGAATGCCCTGCACATAAAGAAAACAAATTAGTTTTCTTTGGGAACCCAAGCCTGAGCAGACTTGGATTCATCTGGTTGTTCAACAAGAACAGACTTAGTTCTCATAACAACCCCTTGTTCATCCCTTATTGGATGAAACACCCAGTTAACCCCAATTGGTTTTGTGATGACCTTTGAAATATAATTAAATCTGTTACAGGTCATAGAAATCCCATTAGAATTAGGGTATTGATCTTGCTTAGGTCTTCATGTCAAGCTAGAAGAAGCTTTAGACCCCTTTCCCTGCGGTTGCAAATATTTACCATTATTTGGTCTGGCAACGTTTCTGTTAGCGTTTGATTTGGTCTTGTCAACGCTGAAATTACCCTTATCAGCGTTGAACCTAGGGTTTGCTACAGGAACCCATTGCCTATTAGACCATGTATTGGTCTTCTGAAAAGGTCTTTGTCCATAAGTGTTAGAACCTTTAGTAAGGAATGGGGCTGGTCTAACAACTTGTGGACTTTGCTCCACAAAAGTTTTGGGTCTGACAGTGTTTGACCTTTTGTCAGCGTTGACCTTGGAAGCACTGACACACTTATAGGCTAAATGTGAAAAGCTACCACAAGTATAACAGGCTTTTCTAGACATAACTCTAGGTCTAGAAGAAAAGAAACCTGTTCCATTATCACTAACTTGGCTTTTTGGTGACCTAGTATTCCTATACATTTCTGCATATTTAATGCTAGGTTTTCTAACAACATTTGAGCCAAGGTCAACAGTCTTGCCAGTGATTGGGTTTGTTACTTTGATAGGGGTAGACTCATTTGGACTATTACAAAGCATGCCACCCTTGACAAACAAGGTAGGGTTGGCTTTCTTCCATTGGTCCAAGTCAGTCAACTTCTGCCTATATTCTTCTACTGTGGTAAGGACTCTTAGTGGAGGAATAAATTCCTCTTCTTGGAGTTCTGGTAAACCAGTCCAAGATAAGTCCTTTCTTTGGACACCATAGAAGTCCCCAGCTGGTGGTGGAACACCAGCATACTCTTTCATCCCAATCCCAGTCATATCCTTAGAATCCCTTTGTTTACTAACACATTCTCCTAGGGTTTGTGAGGCCTTATCAAATCTTTGAATTTTAAGGTCTACATTATTCTTATTCTTGATAGCCTCATCTAACTTAGTCTGTAGTTCAGCATTGACCCTCTCCATGATATTTCTAATATCAGTACTAGCATTTAATTCATGTTTTAAGATATTGATTTTATCTTTTAGGTCAAGCTCCATTTTCTTATACTCAGCTACAATCTTTTCAGTTTGAGTAAGAGCAAGTTGATAGTTAGACAACTTGCATCTCTCAGTACTCACATCTGATAACAGTCTTAAAACCTCTTTGTTAAGTCTTTTAGTATTTAAACGACAACCCTTACTACAAAAAGCATCATCATATACCTCATTGTCTGATGAAGATGAGGAGTGTGCCATGAGAGCATATTGAACATGCACATGCTCTTCTTCTTCTATCTCAGCAACCAAAGCTTTATCCTCTTCCTCATCCTTAGCCAAATAGCTCCAGTCCCATCCAACACCATCAATTTCTTGCATTGCCACCATGGCCTTAGGATCCTGAGCCTTAACAATTTGGCTTGAGGGTTTTCCAGCATCAGATCTTCTTGGAGATCTGCATTCTCTCATAAAGTGCCCCATACGATGACAATTGTAGCACTCAACCTTGGATTTATCAAATCCAGCAGTGTCCTTTGCATTAAAAGTCATCTTCTTCTTGAATCCTCTATTCCATCTGTTTGCTCTTATACTTGCAAGAGCCATATTCCACTTAATATTCATCTCCTCCAAATGCTCATCACTGATTTGCTCAAGGTCCTCATAAGTAATCACTGAACCATTGGGCAATGAAGCAATGTATGCACACATAGTATCCAGATCTATACCAGCAGGTTTAACTCTTGGTGAGTCAATTTTGTATGTGTCAACGTCTGAATGTGAGGCGTTGACAGGACATGATCCAGTGTTGACACAGGTTGATCCAATAACTGGGTGCATGTATGACTCCTTCTGATCAAATTGACCTTCACTATGTGAGAAGAAGGCCATAATACCATTTGTAGACTTGCCTCCATGATCCAAAAGAGTTTCATTCTCTATCAGCCTCAGTTTATTGTATACATCATCAAAAGTAGAACTTTTGTGAGTGTTATTTGCAATTATAGACCTTGCCTCAATTTTCCATGCATCACCAAGGCTTTTAAGAAAAGTAGCAATAATGTCAACATCACCAATCACTGTCCCCATGAAGGATAGCTTACTTGTAATGTCGAGAAGTTTGCTTCTCACACTACTTAGCTTCTCATTAGGTTGAGCCTTGAAAACAGCATACTCATGCAAGAGTTGCTTCTTTTTCTCTTCCACCGTATCAGCATTACCACCATAGGCAACTTCAAGGGCTGCCCAAAGATCTTTTGCCGAATTATAACCTCTGTATTTGTGCTGATTTTCTTGTCCCAACGAGAGTTTCAGAATGCTTAGGGTTTTCATATCAACCCTTCTCTTTGATATGTCCTCAGCAGACACAGCTCTACCATCTTCAGGTTTTTCTTTCTTGTCTGCTTCTGAGCATCCTTGAACAGCTAATCTTGTAGCAATGGCATCCGCAATCTTTTGAGCTTTATTGAATGTGTTTCCATATCCAATAATCTCCCAGAGAGTGTAGTCATGGATTTGCAGATATTGCTCAAAGTTAAACTTCCACAGCTCAAAATTGTATGGATCTAACATGGGAATCTTGATGTTGTGGTTTGAGGAGGAGGAGGAGGTTACTTCTGGAGTAGACATGATGTTTTTAGGGTTTTGTGTAAATTAGGGTTTTTGGTGATTTAGGGTTCTTGTGTTCTTTTAGATCAAAGTTTCTCAACAAGCTCTGATACCACTTGTTGATCACAAACTTAGATCGATTTAGCTTGTGTAAACGAGATTAGATCAAGTTAAACACGTAGAGAAACTTTGTTGTGTATAAAACAATTCAAGTATTATGCGGAATTAATACTTATACAAGAACACACAAACAGTTGTCAAACAAACTTTCACTTGATTGATAATGACAAACTTGCTTACAATGAAAGTGTTAAACGTATGAAAAACTTATATGAAACATAACCTAAAGGTCTTCTTTTATAGACATAAGAAGCCTTGTACAAGAGTCTACGTATCAGCTATTCTAGGTAAAGAAAATTATAGAAAATACATTGTTGATCCTATCTTTACTAGAAACAAACTAGAAACAAAATACGCGTAGACCATATCTTTCTATCAGTGCTTGTCTTCAACCTATCAACGCTTGACTTCTTCCTGTCAATGCTTGATCTGTCAATGTTCGTTTTCTTCTTATCAACGCTTGTTTTCTTCTTGTCAGCATTCAAGTGTACTGGCTACATTTTATTCCCAACACGGTGGTCTAGGGTGGTGGTGGAAGATGAATGCCATGGTGGAGAGAGAGATGAGAGGGTTGTGTGTGAAAGAAAGAAAAGTTGAATAAACTCAAAATGAAACACAAGCAACACCCCTTCTTGGAAGCCTTGGAGGGGTATATATAATCACACACCACACTTAAACTATATAGCGTTTCCTAGTCTAGTCTATGCGTGTGTGACTATGATAAATAATGGGAATTCTTAAATGTCGTCACATAAAGTAAATTTACAACATTTACTCGATTTGCTAAAGGGAGCACAAAATCCCTAGTGAGCTTTTGGTGCTTGTTGAGCTGATCTTCCAAAATAGTATCTTCTCATAGTACCTGTGCACTAAAGGAAGCAATGAAGTGAGAGTAACAGGTTCCTCAACTTCCCCACCAGGAGGACTTGATTGGGGGATGCTTCATTGGGACCAGAAGCAAATGATTGGTCAGTCTTAGGATCATGAGAGATATAATGCTCCTAAGTAGAAGGGTGGAATGGACTAGGAGGGGGAGAATCAAGAAATGGGGACACATGTGGGTGAGTAGAAGAAGAATCCTTTGAGGTAAATAGCATTTCTACCACCACCTCTCTAGCATGTTCCTCAACCTCCACATGAGGTACCCCAATAGTAAGAACCTCCTCCTCCGTAGGATCATCAACCAATTGTGGTTCCTCCTCAGCTTGATCAGCCGGAGGAACCACATTGGGACCCCCTTGGGCAATGTCCAGCATAGCAGCAGTGAGGGGCCTTTTAGGACCAAGAAATCTAAGCTTCATATTCACATACACTTTAGGAGTGAGTTTAGAAGGCACATATTCTTTCCTATTTCTAAGCAAACACATAAGTATCTGTTGCAAGAACCTAGGATACATGAGAAACTTCTTTTTCGAACCAATACTACTAAGATTGCTAACCAAACCATCTAGCAGATAACGAGAGAAGTTAAACCTACGACCATGGGCAATACAAACCAAACCAGTAGCAAGGGAGATGGGAAATGCATCCCAACTCCCAGCTTTGGGACTCAAGCATTGAATCAAGAAGTGGACAAGAAGCTTCCATTGAGGGGAAAAACGATTTTTCTAAAAATTAAACTTCCCCTAATGATTATACCCAATAGCAGCCGTCCCATACAAAACCTCCGCATTTGGGAGAGAAATAATGCCATCTTCATCTTAGAGATGAAGGGCAGACCTGATGGAGGCTTCAGTCACCATATAGGAGCGACCATCAATAGTGGCATGGAGCTCCAATGGGCGACCCAAAACCTCGTGCGTGTCGGCAGTAGCCCAGAACTGGCGAATGACAGATTCATACACAGTTGGACATACAATTAATGCATACCTAAGATTAGATTCCTCGATGAACTCCAAGATGTCTAAGAACTCCTCCCTTCTAGGGCCTTCACCTAGGTAGGTGACCTTGTTGTGATCAGGTTTGTACTGAAGAGCAGCCATTAATGATTGATGAAGAATGGAAGGTGATTACAAGAAGATGGTTAAGGGTAGGAGCGTGTGTGTGTTGTGTTAAGTTGTGATAATTGAGTCAAATGATCCCATTGACCATAAATAATGGTGAGGGAAAACTGTTCGTTGACCCCTAATTATGGGGGTTACCCTTTCCAAGTTAAGGCATTAATGGTGAGTAACCACTTGCCCTTTAATCCATTAAAAGATAATCCCAGTTACCAAAGATATACAAATATGGGTAGCAGAAGTAACTTGCGTTGACTGAAAGTTAAAACGGCTAGAAGTCAACGCTAGGAGCAGAGAGTGGTCAACAAAAGTCAACATAATGAACAGTGACCCGAAGTGATACTAGAAACCAAACACAAGTGGATAATAGGGGTTTTGACCCACTAAGAGCAGAAGAGTGCCACTAGGAATAACCAAATTCTACCACCAGAAGTTGCACACACAGCAAAAACCTATGGAAAATGTCATAAGAAGCTACCAGAAGTAAGAATGTACAAGTATACATGTACAAGAAGCCTCCCCTTAGGCTTTTCCTCCCCTCAATCCTAGACCTTAAGGATTGACCATACCAATGTGAACCACCAAGTGGTTAAACCTTGGACCATCAAACACTTTAGTCAACAAATCAGAAACATTATCATCCGTATGTACCTTGTGAACCTGTATCAGCTTCTTTTCATTGGCATCACGTATAAGATGGTGCCGAATCTCTATATGCTTGGTTCGTTGATGAAACACATGATTCTTCACAATGCAGATAGTGCTTTGATTGTCGATGAAGATTTTGTTCTTCAAAAGTTGAACCCATAATCTAGCATTTGGTTTATAATCCATAAGACTTGTCCATAACAACTAGCAGCAGCTACATATTCAGCTTCTGTTGAGGAAGTAGCTACAATTATCTTTTTCTTACATTACCATGAGATAAGTCTTCGTCCCAAAAACTGGCAACCACCAGTAGTTGACATCCTATCATTATTATCACCTGCATAATCAGTGTCACTATAGGCTTCAAGAACAAAAGGTGATTCCCTTGGATACCATAAGCCCAGCTTGGGTTGTGCCTTAATATACTTGAAAATTTTCTTGAAAGCATTCAAATTTGACACGGTAGGTGCCACCTGATGTCTAGAACAAGCACTAACAGCAAACATAATGTCGG
Organism: Glebionis coronaria; assembly: GCA_025667525.1. Lineage (NCBI taxonomy): Eukaryota > Viridiplantae > Streptophyta > Magnoliopsida > Asterales > Asteraceae > Glebionis > Glebionis coronaria. The sequence continues at coordinate 490,439,262 of CM046875.1, forward strand.
GGCGTGAAGCAGTCAAATACATGAGTGAGCCAATCATGGACCTGTACAAATGAACATTAACCGGAGGATCTGGCTCATTCTTGAGTTTGACCTTAGTTACCTCATAAGGTGTTGCTGCTGGTCTAAGAGGTTCCACATCAAACTTCTGAATTATGTCATGAACATATTTATCTTGACTAATGAAGATACCATCCGGCTACTACTTAACTTGGAGACCAAGGAAAAATGTTAGTTATCCCATGGCACTCATCTGAAATTCGCCTTTCATAAGTTGTTCAAACTCGTCGCACCATTCCTTCTTAGTATAACCGAAGATAATATCATCCACATATACCTGAACTAGGATGATGTCTTTGGCATTCCTCTTAAGGAACAATGTTTTGTCAATAGTGCCTCTTCTGTAGCCATGCTTCAACAAGAAAGTAGATAGACGCTCATACCAAGCTCTAGGAGCTTGATGAAGTCCATAAAGAGCTTTGACAACCTTGTAGACTTTCATAGGATGAAGTGGATCCACAAATCCCTTAGTTTGAGTGACATATACCTCTTCGTCAATCTTGCATATAGAAATGCACTCTTGACATACATCTGAAATATATAAATCCAATATAAGAAGCAAAAGCAAAAAATAGACGAATGGCCTCAATACGTGCAACAGGAGCAAAAACTTCATTATATTCAATGCCTTCAAGATTAGTGTGACCTTGTGCTACTAGTCTTGCCTTATTCCTCACCATAATACCCCTTGTATCTTTCTTGTTTTTGAGAATCCATTTGGTACCGATTGTTGTCTTTCCATTTGGTAAATCAACTAGGATCCAAACATTATGAAACAAGAATTGCTGCATCTCCTCATGCATAGCCTCCACCCAACTTTGATCCTCAAGAGCATGTGAGACAGACCTAGGTTCTACCTGTGACAGAAAACAAGCAAACAAACAGTGAAGAAAATATGTGTGATTATTTCTCTTTTGGTCTTCAATGTAGCTCACAAGAGCATGATGACCAGATGTTGCTTTCTTATGCATACCGCAAGTCTTGACAAGAGAACCAGGATCTCCTATGATTTGAGTAGTAGGATGCACTTTATGGATCTGCTGAATAGGAGTAGGAGCTACTTCCAATTCTGGTGACAAGTTATTAAGATCCTCAACAATGTCATCATCATATGTAGCAGAGTCGAAAAAGCCAGCTATTGGTTGCTTATGAATATCATCTAGCTTAGTTGAAGACTTATTTTGATAGTTTCCTAGGTCAGAAGGACCATAGAACCTAGTTGTGGAAGTTGGATCACTAATAGGGCTTCCGATAGGTGTTGAACTTGCACTAGGAGTAACAATAGGGTCACTAGGAGTAGCTGGTACAGCAGGAGTATCCAAAGGAAACTCAAAGCCTCCTTGGTTAGCTGCAGTAGTAGCATCTTGTTGTTGCTTAAGCGGTGTATCAAGAGCTCCTTGTGAGTTCACAATGTCTGATGAAGTAGTACCAACAGGAGTAGCAGTGTTGTCGGGAGCGACTGTGGTGGAATAGGATGGTATGACAAAAATGTCATCATCTTCATCGAAGTCTGAAAAGCTAGTAGTTGCACCTGCACTAGAAGATCCAAATACTTGTGCACCTACATTTTGGTTAGTTTTGAAACGAAAATATCCCAATGAGTCGCTGAGATAGTCAAGATCAAAATTACATTCAAGACCTTTGCCTTGGATGTTTGTGTTCTCCTCAAAGTACCTGAGATTGATTGTTTCAATGACACGCTTGGCAGTGAGATTGTAGACCCTATAGGTTCTCGAGTGAGCTGAATATGCCAAAATGTAGCCTTCATCCGCCTTGCCATCAAATTTCCCCAAATAGTCACTAGTGTTGAGACTGGTGACAAGACAGCCAAATGGCTTCGAATGTGTAATGCTTGGTACTTTAGCTGTGAGTAGCTCATAGGGAGTCTTCTTATGTGGATTGGTAATGGAAACCCTATTCAACACATAACACACAGTGTTGACAGCTTATGTCCAAAACATAGTCCGAAGCTTGGAATCAGCAAGCATGGTTCTTGCAGCTTCTATAAGGGTCCTATTTTTCCTTTCTGCAACACCATTCTGTTGAGGAGACCTGTCAATACTATAATCTCTTTTAATACCTTTTGAATTGCAAAGTGCTATGAGGTCTGCATTCTTGAACTTAGTTACATTGTCACAACAAATACCTTTTACCTTCTTGGACAACTGATTTTCAATGAGTGCAATGTAGTCTTTGAGAATGAGGTACGTCTCGCTTTTAGCAGCCAGAAAGAAAACCCATGAAAAACTGCTATAACCATCAGTTACCACAAGACAATAGTGTTTATGGTCAATGCTCCTAATAGAGGTAGGACCAAATAGATCCATATGAAGTAACTGCAATGGTTCAGTAATTAAGCTGAGAGTAGTAATGGCTTTGAAGGATGATTTATGCTGTTTGCCTTTGGTGCAAGCAAGGCAATTGATGTCATTCCTGAAAGTTTTAGGAGGTAACCGGAGACCAAGTTCATACTAGCCAGCTTGTGAATGGTCTTGAACTTTACATGCCCCATCCTCCTATGCCATTTAGTGGCTTCATCTTCTGATGCTTTGGCAACCAAGCAAGCTAGTTGACTAGTAGGATTAACTTCATTCAACTTGATACTTTAGAGGTTATGTCTTCTTGGGATTTTGAGTAGAACTTGAGAGTCATCCAGTAACTTAAAGTATTTGGACAACACCAAGCAATCAGTATCCGTAAAGAGGATAAACTGCTTCTTGTAACAAATCCGAGAGACAGAGATCAAGTTGAAGTGTTGAAGTGCTTCCATATAGAAAACCTGCTCAAAATTAAGGTTAGGGGTCTTAATAGTTCCTTTGCCAGAGATCCTTCCTTCACCACCTCCAAAGTACACCTTCTCGCCTTGAAATGGTACAAAGTTAGTCAAAAGTCCTTTATTCCCTATCATGCTCCTAGAGCATCCACTATCTACAATTCCAAGAGATGGATCATGGTATGGAGTAATCTACAACAACAGAAAAATTATGTAACAGTTAGTGTCTTAAGGCGACCCAAACCATTTTTGGGTTGAGTCTTCCTTGTGGATCATTTTTAGATAGCCATGGAGATTGACGAGATCCATTATTGTTCTTGTGGTACATGTGCATCATATGGGTTTTATTTTTTGACCAAGAACAACCTGCTGAGGGCTTAACAGCAAAACCCAAATTTCCCAATCCAAAACGCATTTGGTATATAGTAGCAGCATAATTCTGATTAAAATTTTGAAAATAATTTTTGGTTGGTCTATTAGAGGTACAGGCATTGCTTCTCCAAGTAGTGGAAGCTAAAGGAGAGGTCCTTCTAGTCAAAGGATAAGATTGGGCACATGGATTTAGCCTTCTAGAAACAAAGCTCACACCAATTAGCGCAGCTCCTGGTGGACCAGGAGTCCCATAAGAGCGATAGCCAGGAGGCTTTTGATCATAAAAATCACAATCTTTAATCAAATGAAATTTACTATAACAAACAAAGCATGTTTTAAAAGACCTTTTATTCAAATGACATTGTTTCAAACTGTTATTCTTATTACAAACAACTCTAGGAGAATCAACATTCCTAGAATTCAACAAACTAGAATTAAAAACAATAGAAGTAGAAGCAGTAGCAACTCTCTCATCACTCATCCTAGCACTAGTAGTAGCAATGTCATTTGTCTTGGGACTCGAAGGTCTTGACTCTTCACTTGAACCACATGATGCATAGTCACTTGCCTTGTCACTGAAAGTACAAGAGACAAAGTCATTAGTATTAGTAGAGCTTTTGAGAGACTCATGCATCTGTGATACATCCAAGTCTTTATGCATGGATGTGGGCATAAATATTCCTGTAAGAGGTGGAGGAACAACATGCATTGTTGCAGTTGGTTTATACCTATTATAACTAGGTTTTCCCTCCTTCTCTTTGTCAGGATCAAAGACACTTGAAAAGAATAAATCAAAAACATCATCTAGACCAATATAGTTGTCAAAGCCTAACCCTCACTTAGTTCTACCAAGCATGCTGCTATCTATTAGTTTGGAAAGATTCTTGTGTGCTTGTTGCCATTTATCAAATTTTAATAAAGTAGCATCCAATTTCTCTTGCATTTCTTGTTTTTCCTGATTACTCTAAGTATTAAGTTTTTTAGTGTACTTAAGCAAGTTAGTGGTATTCCCTAAATCAATACTTAAGACCCTAATCTTATCTTCATACTCCAGTTGAGTACTTTGTAACCACTTCTTTTCTTGTTCTAAAGTTTTGAGAGAACTTTTATAAGCATGAACTTCTTAAAAATACTTGTCATTTTGAGCATTTAGTTCATTGCATTGTGTTAAGAGGTCAGAATATTTATCATCACAACCAAGAGGGCAATTGTGTACCTGAGGAGATATTCCCATGAGAGCAAACTCCTCCGATTCCTCAGCCTCAGATATATGGCTAGCAATCATAGCAAACACATGAGTAGCAGAGTCAACTGATTCCAAGGTAGGAGTCTCATGATCATTCCAGTTGACCATGTTATCAACATATACCAAATCTTTCTTTTCCTCTTTAAGCTTTTGAACCTTGAAGGTTGAATACCTGTTCTTCTCCTGGTCATTCTTATTAGGGCATTCTCTAGCAAAATGTCCTTGCTGATGAAAGTTGTAGAATTTTACTTTGCTTCTATCAAACCTGGCTGGCTCTCTTGGGTTGTAGCTAAATTTTGTACTAGCTTTCTTTTCAAACTTATGAACCCAGAGATTCAGCATAGCCATTTTCCATTTGAGATCCATTTCATCCAAGTCAAGTTTATCAACCTATTTGAAATCATCAAAAGCTAGCTGCTTTTGTGGATCAACATCAGCAACAAATGAGTGAAGAACTGTTTCTACCATGCTACTGGTCTTGACTTTAGATTCAGGAGTAGGAGTATAGCTTGAGCTACTGGTATAGGGCATTGGACTAGATCCCATGGATCTCACGAATGCATAATTAGCAAGAGTGGAGTAGGAGTCACTTGAGTATCCTCTTACATTAGTCTCAAAAGTTTTGAGTTTATAGAACAAGTCATCAACAGAGAGATACTCAAGGCCTCCTTTTTCTTTTAGAGAGATGACTACCTGATTACAAGAATGAGGTAGAACACTAAGAAACACGACATTGATTTCTTCATTCTCTGGTTTGGACCTGAGTTGATTCAACTAACTGAGAATCTTTTGAAACCTGTCATAGCCTTGATGAAGACCTTCTGTCTCAGAAGTCTTAAATTCTGTAAATTCATCTCTTAGCGGATCTACGCATCTTCTTGGATTCTTCATTTCCTCCAAATCTTGCCTTGATGTCATTCGAAATTTCCCTAGCATCATCCAAGTGATAGAAATCACCCATATGATCATCAGGAAGAAACTGAAGCAAAATAGTTTTTGCTTTGATTTCCTTTTAAACAAATGTTATTTCTTCATGAGATTTAGGATCTAGAATGATGATCTGACAATTCTTGTCTCTACCAGTTTTCTTCTTGCTGTTGCCATTATGAACAATCTTCCACAAGTCTAGATCAGTGTTGGTGATCCAGCATTCCATCTTCAAGGCCTAGCTATCATACTCTTCCATCTTCAGGAGTGGGAATTTTCCATTTGTATTAGAAACAGTAGCAACGATTTGTTGTGTTTGCTATGTTGTGGCGGTGCTTGGTTGTCCTGTGTCAGTAGAACTAGAAGCAGACATGATTAGAAAAAGATGTTAGTAAAACAAAATGGTTCTTCTTGTGCAGAGACTCTCCCAGGCTTTGATACCACTTGTTGGGTACACTAGTTCTAGATCTTGTAGCCTGTTAAGGATGGTGAACGACATCTGTATTCACAAGTCTATTCACAGAGAGACTCTTAATGGAATACAAAGTATTAGTGCGAAATACAAATACTAGGAACAAGAAGAAACAAAATAACTAAATAACTTGATCCTCTCTAAGGATTTATACTATTGATATGAAATGAATACTGGTTAAAGGTGTCTCTAACCCTTCTGCCAATGGGTTCCTTTAATACTACAAGGAAACCCTAAACCACATTAAACATAGAACGTGTAACTCCTGATATGCATATCCTTTCCTAAGATATCTCGTGCATATCCTAACAAACTACTAAGATTAATATTGTTTGACTTTCTACTAGACCAGGAGCACGTGTTGCTCCTACTACTACTAGGACCAGGAGGAACTATATACCTCCTAGTTCATCTATTACAAATAACCTATTACATAGGTCCTAACAGTGTTTGACTTTGAAAACTTGCAAATCCACTTGATAATAGTATGTGAGTGCAAAACACCACTTTTATCCAATTTTACTTGCTGAATCAAAGTTAAGCTATTAATCCAAAAACTGATTACTGGTTCAAGCAAATTTTAAGCTAAGTGAAATACCCAATTCCAACAGACTTAGACTAAGAGCTATCAAAACATATCAACAAGCACAAAATGAACAGTTATCAGGCTAATTCAGATAGAATTACACTAGTTCTAGGAAAATAGCATGCAGACTACTCTTTTATGGGAAAATATAAAGTAAAACTTATGGATTGAATTTGAAGGCTTCTTTTATGAAGAAGCTAAATGTTGAGCTTGCTTAGACACTAATCACCACCAATTTTAACTAATAAACTCATCATCAAACCTAAACAATCGTCATCATCATCTAAATCTGATCAAAATCTGCTTTATCTCCTCTTTTGGCTATCTCTAAACTAAAGGCTGAATAAGATGATCTGATCACTTGAAATAGCTTCCAAATTAACAAAACTAACTCTGTTGTTCAAGTATGACAATAAAATCCATGAGAGTAATGAAGGAACAATTATAGAGTAAGAGAGTTGAGAGTTGAGTGAATTTAAATGTGGAATTCTATTAATGGAGTAATTAGTTACAAAAGTGGTTATAACTGCCTAACAAACTATCTCAGAGTGGTTGTCAATCACTCTGAGAAGTTAAACTAATGAAGGAAAAACAAAGTGGAAGAATTAAGCTAGGAGTGTGTGTTTTCGCACCTAGAGTTACAATTCACAAATGAGAAAGATACAAAGTATTTATAGAGCTGAGATGAGATGTAGGTGAGGTCCCTGACATGTTGTTGCCAATTACCAGATGCCACGTGTCCAAATCCTGCTAATTAGTCTTCATCCATTCTTGATTAAATTGGTGAAATCATACGAGTCAATTTTAGTCTAATTGGGTCATTGGGTTAAGCTCGTCATGTCTTTGGGAAGATTTTTCATGAACAAAACTTTTTTCTGAAATGGTCTCTATCGTGATATGCGTTCTAGAGAAGAGAAGACACGTGTCCATCCATGATTGATCCATTAAATTAGCCATGGATCATTATCCAGTTGAATAGTAGCGATTGTTGAAGTGGCAGTTTGTTATTGGTGGACAAGTTTGAGTGGAGGTCACTGTTAGGATACTGTGGCTTTCCTTCTCTCTTCATTTATTGTGTCTTAACTAGCAATCCGAACCCACCTTTTCCTCTCTTCTAATTGGTTCTCTTGTTATCACACGGATCATGTCTTGTAAACTTTCCAAAAATGGCAGTTTAGATCCTTAAGCTTGGAAGTTTGTTATTTTGAGCTCAAATCTTCATAAGCTTGACATCCTTGGCCCTTTGACTTGTAATTTGACCAGCTTTAACCCTTTGACTTTGACTTTGATCTTGAGGTCCTTTGACTTTGTTCTTGACTTTATTAAATTTTCACTTTTCACTTTTAGTCCCTCAAGTTTGGCAGCTTGGCAAGAAAGGTCCTTTGACTTTGTAGACTTGTCATCTTGAGTCCTTGTTTTGTCTTTTCTTCAATATAAATGCATTGGAATCTGTGTTTGCATCAAATTTTTATCTTTTTACCTACAAAAGCACAAACAACAAAGAATACCCCATAATACTACTTTTATACATAAAATCTGGTATTTTTCATTGTGTTTTAGGGTTTAATATGTTATAATTGAGATGAGATTTCACTCATATCAACATACTTTTTCCTGGACTCCTTCAGGAGCGTAGTTATGAGATCATTAAAAATGATCTCACCTATGTCAACCTTCAGTCCATTAATAAGACTGAAGGTTAGCATCTGCTGAGTAGACTTAACTTGTTTAGTAGATGAATGGTTCCTACCGATCAACTGAATCACAAAAGTGACCGGGATCCTCCAAGCCATGGAGAAAGCAGTTTTGATCAATGGGTTTTATCTGTAAGTAAATCCGGGACCCTAATACTTTTAAGTCCATTTTTAACTGACTCATTGTCAGGGTGTTCAACCTAGCTTCCTTTGTTATAACCAAGTCCACTGGCTTCACAAAATGTTTTAAAGTTTGAATTCAATGGTGTCTTCCTATTGTTTACAGTCAACTTGATGATCGACCCCTTGTGTGACTTAGTCTCAGACCCCTGAGACTCTTCAGGCCCTTTGGTTGGGGTTACAGCCACAACAATATACCATAACTCCCTGAGATAATCATGGTATAGTACTGAGGGGGTATTAGTAAACGCATCGGCCCAATCACAACTTTTATGAAATTTGCAAATAGGTTTATAGGCTGATACATTATGAGGGTGATTGAAATTCCCCCCCATTATTGTTTCCTGAAAAGTAGACCTCCTCACTAATAAGATGCCTAGCCTGAGGGGCATATGGAATAGCCATGGATAGTGCCATTTAAGATATGATATTTAGAAATCTTAAATAAAAGGACAATGGCACTTTTGACAATCAAACTAAGACTTGTTTCTTTGTATAAAATGACGAGTTATCACCAAGTGACTTAGTGCAAGCTTTTGAATGTGAACCAAAAGAAGGATGTTATCACTAAATAACTTGATTTCAACACAAGTAGAAGTTTTATCAGTAAAACAAGTAGATGATGTGATTACCAATTTTGAAATACCCTTGCTTGAATCAAACTTTGAACACACACTTTGCTTGGATAAAAATTTTTGAAGAGTATAATTGCTAAAAACAATTGTGTGTGTTTTCTGTGAAAATTATGTATTTATAGGCTCGGATGCGAATATATGATTATGTGAAATAATTTTGAATTATTTTTGCATCCGCATTAAATGTATTGTACCAAAGTGGTACCAGATTTTTCTCGGTAACTGTTCCGCACCTGCATACCAATCGCTGTTTTGTAGAGATGACATGGGGTCATGTGCAATTGAGAGGACAGTTTTACAACAGAATGAGTTGAAGAGGCAAGCAATAAATGCTTAGTGGGTAATTTTAATAGTGGGTCCCTTTGACTAGTTTATGTCAGTCAAACTAGGAATATTTGTTCCTTATTTAATGTTTTGACTCACCAACCTAGGACATTAAATAACTAAATCCTTAGAGTATTTAGTTACTCATTTAATATGTCTCAGTGTCAAGAGGAAGACATACAATATTTTCAGGGAGTTGATAAGAATATACATTATTCTGAACATAACATCATCAGGTAGCCTGATTAGTCGATGTTCAGCATACCAAGTTCAGTTTTTAGTCTAGTGAACGTTGGTTCATCCAATGGTTTTGTGAAAATATCAGCTACCTGATATTCAGATGGAATGAAGTGTAATTCAATATCACCTTTCATGAGGTGATCCTTGAGGAAGTGATATCTTATGTCTATGTATTTTGTCTTTGAGCGTAGGACAGGGTTGTTTGATATGGCAATAGCACTGGTGTTGTCACAAAATATAGGAACTACCTTGTATTTAACATTGTAGTCCCTGAGTTGATTGTTCATCCATAGGATGTTTGTACAACAACCAGCTGCTGCCACATATTCAGCCTCAACAGAGGACATGACTAATGACTGTTGTTTCTTTGCACTCCAACAAACTAACTTGCCACCAAGAAATTGACATGTACCTGGGGTGCTTTTTGTTAGCCATTTTAGAGCCAGCATAGTCTGAGTCTGAGTATCCTTTAAGATCGAAGCCTGAGCAACGAGGATACCAAAGAACCAATGTTAGAGTACCCTTCAGGTACCTGAAGATTCGTTCAACAGCAGTAAGATGTGATTCTTTAGGATCGACCTGATATCTTGCACATAAGATGGTTGATAATTAGATATCAGGCCTAGTTGTTGTTAGGTAAATTAATGATCCCATCATTCCCCTGAATAAGGTTTGATTGACTGGTTTACCAGTTAGATCAGGACCCAATATGTTTAGCGGAACCATATAAGTCTTTACTAAAGCACACTAAGAGATGTCATACTTCTTGAGTATTTCTCTAGTGTATTTTTCTTAACAGACTGAGGTCCCTTTGTCCCCCTGTTTGATTTGTAGTCCAAGTAAATATGTTAACTCACCCATCATGCTCATTTCAAATTTCTTTGTCATAAGTTTTTCAAACTTTCTACAAAGCTTACAGTCAGTGGACCCAAATATGATGTCATCAACATATATTTGAACTAGCAAAACATCCTCTTTGGTTTTGAAGATAAACAATGTATTGTATATCTTCCCTATGACAAATTTATTCATTATTAGGAAGGTAGAGAGAGTTTCATACCATGCCCTAGGTGCTTGTTTCAGTCCATATAGGGCTTTGTCTAGTTTGCAGACATGGTTAGGAAACTCAGAACTCTCAAAACCAGGAGGTTGACCTACATAAACTTCTTAAGTGATCTTGCCATTCAGGAAGGCTTTTTTCACATCCATTTGATACACTTTGAAGTTTATTTATGTGGCATAGGCAAGGAAAATCCTGATGGCTTCCATTCGTCCTACAGGGGCAAAGGTCTCTACATAGTCTATACCTTCCAACTGACCACACCCCTTAACAACAAGCCTAGCCTTGTGTTTTATAACAGTTCCACTTTCATTAGTCTTGTTTTTGAACACCCATTTTATGCCTAGAGCTAAATTTCCCTTACGGAGTGGGACTAATTTCCAGACTTTGTTTCTGAGGAATTTACTGAGTTCTTCTTGCATAGCCTCAACCCATCGTGGGTGTGTCAGGGCCTCTGAAACCTTTTTAGGTTCGATTTCAGAAAGAAAATCTTCGAATAGACATTCATGAGCTGAGGCTGCATAAAGTTGAGCAGCTTGAATGCGTGTGAGCATCCCCTGAGACATATCACCAATTATATTCACAAGTTCTATGTGTTGTTGTCTTGACCATCTATCCTGAGGACGTGGGTTAGAACTAGTGGTTAATTGATGATTGTCAGAGATTTGTTCTTCAGTACATAGTATTGGATGATTGGTTTCCACTAAAGGATGTTCAGTGGTTGTTAGGTCACATGATCTATCGGCAGTCCCTTCAGTAATTGAACTACTAGGTAAATCATTAGATTCATCATCCTGAGTAGATGGGGTAATAACCTCAGGGACATGTTGATTTATGATCAGATTTGTTGATTGACCTATTATGAGGTGAGATGTAAAATGATACATCAACATCAGTCTGATATTGTCTTGAGGAAATGTTTTCATACTCATCAGGAGGGTATCTTGATGAGTCATTAATCCTTATATTTTCCACTTATTGATTTGTGAAGTTTATGGCATCCATACTTTCATCAAATGTGATATGAAAGGATTCCTTAATTTGTTTTCTCCTTGTGTTAAATATCTTGAAGGCTTTGGATACATAGGAGTATACAAGGAAGTATCCATCATTAGAATTTCCATCAAATTTCCAAAGATGATCATTTTGATTGTGAATAAACACAGGACATCCAAACACATGAAAGTAGATAATATCAAGATATATTTCCCTAAATATTTCATAAGGAGTCTTATCATGTCTTTTGACAATTATACTTCTGTTCTAAGTGTAACACACAATTTTTATTGCCTCGGCCCATATGTTTTTTGAAAGATTTGAGCCATTGAGCACAGTCCTTGCAACTTCAATGAGAGTTCTATTCTTCCTTTCAGCCACACCATTGTGTTCATGTGTGTAAGGAGAAGAGAAGTTCTAAAATATTCCTTTCTCATTACAAAAACTCTCAAGATCTTGGTTCCTGAATTTTGTTCCATTATCAGTTCTGAGTTGCTCGACTATGGTGTCATTTTTATTTTCTACTTGCATGATAAATGACATGATGAATTTAGGAGCCTGACTCTTTTCTTTTTGAAGTATACCCATGTGTATCATGAAACTTCATCAAAAATTACTAAGGTATACTTCTCATGATTTATAGATATTGGACTGATAGGTCCAAATAAATCCATATGTAGCAAGTGAATACACTTCCTGATTGAGAAGTTTTGTTTTGGCTTAAAGGATGCTCTGTTGTGTTTACCTTTCTCACAAGCCGAGTAAGGTTTATCTTTTGAGTACACAAGAGAAGGCAAGCCAAGGACTTTGTTTTGTTTAGCAATTTTATTAATGTATTTGAAATTGAGATGAGAGAACCTCTTATTCCATAGCCAATTGACTGGGTTTGAAGCTTTGTCAAAGAAGCAGGCTACTGAGGGAGTCACAGATGACATGTCTAGGACATATACATCATTCCTTCTTGGAGCAGTCAACACAATTTCTTTGTTTGCATTAAATATTGTTCCTTTCTTATCATCGAACTGAATGATGTATTTGGCATCACACAGCTGGCTGATATTTATGAGATTGTACTTTAGATCATTTACAAACGCCACTTTTGAGAAAACTATTTCAGCACATTTAAATGAACCATATACCTCAGTAACACAAGATGAGTTATTACCAAATACTACTTAGGACCTAGTTGCTCCACGTACTTGTGCAGATAACATTTGACCCCTGTTATACATCTCGAACACCCACTGTCTAAGTACCAGACAGGCTCCATGCAGTGTTTCTGCATAAATAACGAGGTAGCTTAGTTCTCTTGTGAGCCCAATTTCTAGTAGGCTCTTGGGCACTTGGAGCCTGACGACTTTCACCTCGTTTGAAGTATTCAAACTCATCATGGGCTGACGTGGAATGACAGTGCTTCCACATGTGTTGCAACTTAGTCCTACTCAATGTAGTCTTTTTGTATATACTTTATTTTTGAAAAAACTAAGCGTACAATCGGTAAGTATTAAATTCTACGTTTTAGGAAAAACGCAAAATCAAATAATAGAGTTCGTTCTCGAAGGAGGTGTTTCTATGTGTAGCCAATATCAAAAATATAATATTTGGGTTAGTTCGTTTTTAGATGTGAAAGGAGATTGAAAAGTAAAGACGAGTTATGCTAAAAATTATACTACAACGTAAATAACGTAAAATCATAAAATTCGAGTAAAATTAAAATTTATCTAAAAAATTTTTAAAAAATTAAATTAACTTACAAAAGTTATATCTAGAGTTTACAAATAAAGAAAACTTGTTGACACTTTTTAAATTATTAATATTTAATTTTTAAATGCTAATTAAAGCCCTAAAAATCAAATAAATTAATAAAAAGCCCAAACCAAGATTTTAAAGTATGGAAACCTCCAATACACTTTTCTAACACTAAAAAGTATTTTTCAAAATTTTTAACTAATTAAATCTATTTTTAATGCCTAAAAACAAATTTTAAATTAAAATAATCATAAAAATAAAATAATAATGGGAAAAATATGAAACCATTTTCAAAAAATCCTAAGTTAGTTGAAGTATCAATGAAAAATAAGAAAAGCTAAAAAAGACTGAATAAGCTAAAAAGGCTTTAAAAAAAGTTGTTGGTCAAAATGAACTAACATTAGGAAAAGTCTAATTAAGTCAGTGGGAACTATGGTTCCCACTGACAGTGTAATTTGAGTAGAAAGATTTTGGAGCCTGTTTTATTGATGGTTTGTGGATTACTTTGGAAGCAAATGGCACCCCCACAAGCATGGACTAGTGGGGAGTCAGTATAAACACACAAAAAAATCACTAACATAAATCAAACACTAATCAAAGGCTACAGGACTGATTACTAGCAAATTGCAGACAGAAGGTGTAAAGCTGATGTATATTGCATTTTAACGACTTTCAGTGAGCTCTAAAAGCTACCTTAAGCTACTAAACTCAAATACTAGGCATCACATACCAATACCTACCTTATAGCTAACGGATTGCTAAAATTGAATTCATGAAACACAAGAATAAAACCTAAAGGACCTACTATGCACGCAGACTGGTGCATTTGCTGATGCAAATGACACAACTGTGAGATTCAAGCTAACAGAGCAAGTACAATAGCTAACCAAAACTATAATCCACTAGCATACAGCCCTATATCATCATATTCTCTAACGGTGTCCAAAGTTTCAGGGCTTAAAACTTGAAAATAAATCACCTAGCCGATTGTTAAGATCTTGACAGATTTTATCAAAAATACTTGAAAACTTTTACCAAACCTTACAACCTATGAAAACTACCAAAAAAACTTTATTATACAGATAAAAGATATGTAGGCTAAAAAGTCTGGATGAGTTATCACCCACACCCAATTTGACAGCTAAACCAAACACTCCTTAACATCTATTTTGAAGGTTTTTTCAAAGAATAATTTGTAAATCAAGACCAAACCTAACATGAATCCAATGTGAAGTACCAAATAATCTTAAAAAGCAACAATAAATAATTAAGCAACAAAGTCAAGAACAAATTTCACAAAAATACACAAATTCCAAAAAAGGTTTCAAAACGGAGTTCACAACTTATACATTGTTCAATCTTGTTCAGACTGAACTATGAGTGGATTCCACCAGCTCTTGAAGATCTTTTCTGCTTTGTGGCTTTTGGAGAACTTGTGATGAGCTGGTATTTGTAAAAGGACTACTACAGTCCCCAAAGATAAAAGTAATAAAGGGATGATATGCCTTCAACTTAGCTACTTGCAAACACAAAACAGGAAACACAAGTAACCAAAGCTAGAATAAGCTCACTTTGTCAGAGTTAGCTTATTGGAGCTTATTCTATAGTAACTCTCAAGAGACCAAAAAAGTAAACTTACTTTTTTTGAATCTCCTTGGAACCAACTTTTATGCAAGAAATGTAACTTGAACAAGTATTTAACAAGGTAATAGGACTTAAATGTGTATTTTAGTGTCAATCAAACATATCATCATTCATACAATCTTGGATCCCACTAGTACAAAAAATGCTATATGTCACACTTGAAATGAGTGACTATATGTCTTTCGCCACACACGATTTTTTGGGTCCCTTGTGACTATAAGTCGCGCCACGATAGGGTATCCTATGGTGTCACTGTGAATCAGTGTCCTATTGTGCAAAAACGAGTGACTAAAAGCCAGTTATGTGTGACAAATTTGCAGAAGTTTTGTTGGATTAATCAATATGTGTGACTGTAAATACTTTATAGTCACAGGGATGTTTTTTAAAAGTAACTATTGTTTGTAGTTTTGTCACATAAATAGATGATATATGTGACATGTTAAATGAGTTATTCAAGTAAATGTGTGTTTTATGTGACTATTCCTTGTCTTTTGACCACACAAGTATATAAAAATGTGGTGTTTCAGATGATTTAGTCACCTACGTTATATCTTTCTTTTGGAGTTTGTCACAAAGAATTTAATCAAAAGTGGATTAAAATGCTAATATAAGTCACCATATGCTTGTTAAAATCTAGTGAATGTGTTTTTTATGTGACTAATGTTATCCAACGACCACATGAAGTTTATGATTGTGTGACGTTGTGTAATGTTTAGTCACACAAAAGTGGCTTAAAATTTGTTATATGTTGTTGAAATTCAAATGAATGTGTATTTTGTGTGACTATTATTATCCAATAGCCACATGATGTTTGATATGAGTTAAATCTCATATCAATTTAATCATATTAAACCCTAAAACACGAAGCAAAATACCTACTTTATTGTGTCAAAACAGGTTTATGTGGTGTTTTTGTGTTTGTGTTCACTTGAATATGTAAATTGATACAATATGAAGAAATCATGGAAATCAAGCTTATTTGTGATGAAAAAGACAAGAAGGATGCTAAATGATAAGACTTTGAAGATGAAGGACCTATCTTGACAACATTTAACAGTTGAGGGACTTAACTACAATGTTGATAAAGTCAAGATTCATGTCAAACATGGTCAATTCTCAAGTCAACTTAATCAAGGAGCTTAAATGTTCAAGTATGCAAGTTGAAGGACTGATATTGCTATTGTTATGAAGATTAGAGCTCATTTTGATATTTTGATAAAGATAAGGGGCTGAAAGTGTCAAATATGCATTAACTTTGGCCTTGATCCGTGTCATGTGCTTCTTGACCAATGAAAACGCAAGAAAAAGAGGTTTTGGATTGCCAAGTGGTGCGCCAGTTGGCCACTAACTCGGATCTACATTTAATTAACAAATCAGAAAGTGGGGGCGAATTTATTATTCATTAACCAATAACCAGCTGCCAGCCAATAAACTCTTTTATCCAATTGGATTTTGATGTGTGACTAGTTAAGAACAAATCAAAATCCTCCACGTGGCCTCTTCTTCAACATCACAACCCAGATCGAACAAAGAGTTATACTGCATTTCAGAAGATGATTTATACATGAAAGATGCCCATTTTCAAGCAAGGATTTAAACCTATTCACTTAATTAGCCTGAAATTCACTCAAACAGAAAATCCCAAATTCAAGTTCATAACGGCTAGTTACAATTGAGAGTTTTATGACACCTGGCAACCTCCTATTGGTGGGAACACGTCATTACTCCTCACCTCACTTCATTTCA
Organism: Glebionis coronaria; assembly: GCA_025667525.1. Taxonomy (NCBI): domain Eukaryota; kingdom Viridiplantae; phylum Streptophyta; class Magnoliopsida; order Asterales; family Asteraceae; genus Glebionis; species Glebionis coronaria. Next base: position 490,455,963 of record CM046875.1, read on the forward strand.
GTTCTATAAATAGATGGATAGGTCCTCATTTTGTGTAATGTAGAAAGTGTGAAAAACACACACACTTTTCTTTTCTCCTTCAATTCAGTTAGTAGTTAGTTAACAACTCAAGAGATTGACAACCTTTTGAGTTTGTAAGTAGTTATAATTGATTTCCTTACCTCTTGTAACAACTTTTACTTCAATCAATAAAATTCACAATTCTCCATCATTACTCCTTTACTATTCACTGCATCTCTTTGTTCCTACCGTTGTTATGAGTTTCTATTTATCATAATTGATCAATGGAAGCTTTGTGATTGCTTGTTACTATTCAGTTAATTCCAGTTCCTGCTTTGAAGATAATTGTAGCTGTTTGGGTATATGATTAGAAATGGTGAATGGAGGTGATTGATATGATTGATTGGTGGTGCTAAGGTGGTGGTTTAGCACTGTTAGAAGGCTCAATGCCTCACGACTCCATCAAAGGAGGCCTGTTGCTAAAAGGTTTCAAGCTTCTTAGTTTGGTTCCACTCAAATGTTGATTGCATGTTAAATTCCAAGTGTAAACATAATATGTTGCTCTGATCATGTGCTTTGGTTTGATTTAGTGTAAATAATACTAGATCTTTGTTCAATTAAGTTCGTTTATCCTCGACTCACTCGAATTGAAATTCAATTTTAACGTAAGACTTAACTTTGTTTTTGGTAACTAATTTTTTTAGTTTTTTAAACTAAAAGACTATTTAATATTAAAAACTATTAAAACAATTTAAATAAAACTAATTTTAAAATAAAACTTAAATCTAAATTGAAATCTAATTAATTTTAAACTAAATACTTTTAAAAACTTTAAAATAAATCTATTTTAAAATAAGACTTAATTAATTTAAATAAACTAATTTAAAAGTCTATTGAAAACTAAATTAAAATTATAAAAGTAAATAAAATATTTTTATTAACTTTTTATATTTTTCAAAACTGAATTAAAAAAAATGAAATAAAACTTCTACTTAAATGAACTAGAAACATGTATTTAATCTACTAATTAAAATCTGACAAGGGAAAAATTGCTATATTAATTAAATCCTAAGTTAACAAACACAAAAAGGGTCTAGAGCAGATGGTTATGTCATATGGTAACTGGACAAGAGGTCTAGTGTTCGAGTCCCAAATGGGACGCTTAGCTATTAATATTTTTTTTTTTGGAATGAAGAAACCTCAGACAAACTGTGTTTGAGATTTTAACAATATAACAGCAACTTCAAATAAGTTAAACAAAAAAAACAATAAGCAGTCTGGCCAAATAAGCAGTTAAATCGGATAAGCTAATATGAAAAAGACAAGATAAGCTAAACAAACTTAACTAAATAAAACAATAAGCCACTAAATGTTCCTATAAGCTAAATAATAAGCATATGACAAACGATCAAATAGACCAAACAATCAAATAAGCCAAATCCTAAATAAGCTCAACAGTCTTAACTCTCAACCAATATAGTAGATAAAAACAAATCTAATAGAACTAAGCAAATCCAAATAAGCTACTTAAAAACTTAAACAGGTATAAGATAAGCAGATCCGAACTACTCCAAAACCAAACAAGTTAAATAAAATAAGCAGAACCAAACAAAGATAAGCAGATTAAGCATAAACAGATTTATCATAAACTTTAAACTAAATAAACCCAAGAACAATAAGCAGATATCCAAAACCGAAACTTATCAGATTAAAACTAAACTAAAACATAATAAACTTGACAACAAATTTAAAAGAAGAACAAACGTATGATGTTAACCGTTGGGCAGTAGGGTGGGCGCTGAACCCCCTATTACTCGAAACCGAGACCAAACGAACCAACACCACCGATTTTACCCAATATCCATCATCATCGTCTTCAACAGTAACAGTAACAAACCATATATATATATATATTTTTTTTATATATTTTTTTTATCTTTCCAGTGGGGAAAGAATATTAACTTTTCATATTACTTTAACAATTATTTAATCTAAATTAAATTAAAATAAATTGCAATAAAATTAAAGGAGACCAAGAATTTAATAAAACTGAAATTTCATTAATAATCAAAATTCGAATACAATACTTTTAAAAAGGAAATTACAATTAACCCTAATTCTATTTTTCAAAAATAAAAATTAAAATAAAAGAAAAGCACACAAAATTACAGATATAAAGGGGTTTTTATAGGCAAACCCCTTGGAAACCCTCTTGTTAGCTTCCAAAGTAAGCATCGAATCCACGCCGTAGAATCCAGCTTTCTTCCTTCTCTCTCTTCATTTTCTTCAATCTACGGTGGAGAATGAATTATAGGACACACGGATTGCCATGATGGCAAGAGATGTGTTTGTTGTGCTAGTTTGAGTGTGATGTGGATCACTCTTATTGGATGAGAGGGTTTGTGGAACGTGGCATAGCCAATCAAATCACAAGGATTGGCCATGTCGGGTGGAGAGATGAGGACCACAAGTAAGTGCTGCTTCCGAAGACTATGGGATTTAAGCCCTCTTGGTGTGAATTAACCGAATTGGGTAAAACCCCTAATATTCGTTGGTTAATTTTGGGTGATGGTAAATAATTAGGGTTTGAGATTGGCTGCGTTTTTTGGGGAAGATGGGAGTGGGTGAGAGAAAGTTTAACCTTGTTTGTAACGTCACAAATGAAAGTGGGGAAGGGTAAAAAGTTATTTATTTATTTAGTGTGTTGGGGTGGGGATATTTGACTGGGTACACATGTGAGTGAGTTGGGGTGCGTGTGTGTTTGTGTTGACCTGGGGTTGACCATCTTTTTGAGAAGTAAATTGTTTCATTCGTCCCATGTGTTTGTGTAAATGGGCTTTATAGCCCAAATATCCATCCGTCCCACAAAAGGTAGTTATCAAATGGGCTTTAGGCCTTTTAAATAACTTTTTTGAACCGTTTTAGTTTAGGTTAACCATCCCTTAAATGAGCTTGTGGGCCCATTAAGCAAAAGTGGGACCCACAAGGCCCAAAATCTTCGTAACTGATTAATTTCACTAGAACGAGCTCGATTTTGTCTTTCTCGATCTTTTCTTCAATTCCTTGTTGATTTTGACGGTTTTTGTGATCTTGGCACACTTTTGGTCTTTCGATTTTGTCTTTGTCTCTTTCTTGGACTTTTCTTCAACATTTGACCGTGAAATCCCGTGTTTTCTCTTCTTTTGATCATTTGTACCTATTTAACACAAAAACACAAAACCACGCGTAATTCCGACATTTACGATATAAAGCACATGATTAGGTCTTGTTTTTCCTTGATTTTAGCGGCAAAAGGATAAGTGTTTACACACTTATTAAATCCCCTACACTTGACCATTACAATGACCCCATGCAATGCATTATTTTAAAGCATAAAGTTACATTTTTCTCATAATTAATCCATCTCGGCCTTTATTACTATTGCTACTACTACAATGATGAAAACATAAAAACTTAAAAGGAAACAAAAGTTAATACAATTTATTAACTTGGAAATTATTTGATGGAAGAAACTTGTAAAGAAATCTAAGACTTAAATTAGGGCTTTGGTGTCATGAATATTAATCACCCTCAAGTTTCACGTTCCCCATACCAAGCTTAAAAACGAGATCATTGTTTACTATAAGTCCTTAGGTTAGAACCACTTATATAAGACAATTGTGTAATACTCTTTCTCCAATTCCTACTTTGTATCTCTAGATTTTATTGATTGTCATTCACCCGTAGGCTCATTTGACTTATTTGATAATTATTATTCCAAAAATGAAGGCCAAACGGTGCAAACCCGACACTCAAAACCTAACCTCGTCCTCAAAAACGTTGTCACTAAAGTAAGCTCACATCAAGGATGATTCAACACGATTTGGGGAATAAATTCCCGGACCCAAAATTTGGCAAAATAGTACTACTTATTAATTATTTCCTCCAAAGTCATGTAGACTTTATGTGGAGTTTAGCAAGTTCACATCATATACCCTTAGGCTCTTTAAGATGTAAAAATGCTCCCCGTTTATTGTCCACACCCTAAGGCTCCTTGAACGATAAACAAGGGAATTGATTTTTTTGATCAATTTTTATTCAACACTTACCATGTCATACACCCTTAGGCTCTAATGACAAGGTTCATGCTACATGCCCCACACCCTATGGCTCCTTGAGGTCATGTTTTAATCTTATTCTTTCTTTATTTATGATATATATAGTAGGCCAAATTTTGCGGTCCCATGGTCTGAATACCTCCTACTTAGTGGTTATGAGCCACCTTAGTCGGAAGTCCACAACGCTGGCACCCTCAATGTGTTCATGCTTTAATTACAAGGAGAATAAAGATTTGGCTAAGAGTTAAGATATCGAATCTACACCGCAAGAATCCTCATTTATTAAGCAATTAAATAATCAAGCGGGAAGAAAGAGCCACAAAAACCATATAAGCAAAAATTAACCCTTAAACTTATTATCAACTCTATCATTCTCGTTCTCCACAATTTAAAATCTCAAGGAATGAGACTCGTGGATGCTTAGCCTAATAAACCAATTAAGGTCCATATTGTTAATGATACTAGCTAGAGTAAACTTGGATAAGTAAACTCGGGTTGAGTCAAAATATTCACGACGGGCCTAATATATCAAAGACATCTAAACTTGTTAAAACCATTTTATTTATTGATTTATTATTTTATTTTATTTTTACTTTTATTCTTGAAACGGAAAATATAAATAAGATGCGATGATAAAAGGGAAGACATAAATGAAAAATACTACTAGGCCAAAATAGATCAAAAATTTGAAAAACGTTGAATAATTTTTAAATTTTCTGGTTAAATGGGGTCAAATTCATGGAAAAGCCCACTAAAATTCGATAGAAGTCCCCCCTACACTTAATATAAACATTGTCCTCAATGTTTAAGCATGTGGGAGAATAAACTTCTCTACACTTAGGACATTGAGTACGTTGTTTAAAATCGAGCTAAGGAATGGACAACTAAAGTGATTACATTTATTCGTTTTATTTATATACATGTATGAATCACAATAGTTTTGATAGAACCGGGTACACGGAAACACGGGATCACAGGTCGCGTCAAAAGTACCAAAAGTGGATCATCAAAGCACATGTCCCTGCACAACATCACAACACACAAACAACCTACTTGGCTCCCCCCTACACTTATTGGTGGAAATGGATGAAGGTGAAAAAGGGGTGGAAAGGATGGTAAAGGTAAAAATCTAACCTAGTTATAAGATGCTTGATTTATATATCACGAGTCTCTAGCTCGACTCGATTTCCCCGAATTAGTTCAAGGGAAATGTGGAGAGGGATGGAATCATCTCGTGAGAGATGTCCTCTCCATAGTACAACTTAACCCGTTGGCCATTCACCTTAAAATTGGGCCCATTTGGTTGGGATAACTCAATGGTGCCATAAGGGAAGACTTGGGCCACGGTGAATGGACCGGACCAACGGCTCTTAAGTTTACCCGAAAAGATTTTCAACCGAAAGTTAAAGAGTAAAACTTGATCACCAACATGGAACTCTCGCTTTTTAATCTTGGAATAATGAATGAGCTTAGTCTTCTCCTTGTAGATTAATGAATTTTCATAAGCCTCATTCCTAAATTCATTAAGTTCATTGACTTGGATTTTCCTATGATCACCGGCTTTGTTTATGTCAAAATTAACCCATTTCAAGGCCCAATAAGCCTTATGCTCCAACTCAATGGGGAGGTGGCACGCCTTTCCGTACACAAGGCGATAAGGGGTACAACCTATAGGTGTCTTATAAGCGGTACGGAAAGCCCACAAAGCATCATCTAATTTATCGGCCCATGAGGCACGATGCTCTCCCACGGTTCGCTCTAAGATTCTCTTAAGACCACGGTTAGAAACCTCGGCTTGTCCATTAGTTTGAGGATGATACACGGTGGAAAGTCGGTGATTGACACCATACTTAGCCATGACTCGTGCAAATTGATCATTGTAAAAATGAGTCCCGCGATCACTAATAATAGCACGAGGCACACCGAATCGAGCAAACAATTGTTTCAAGAAGTTAACAACCACCCTCGCATCGTTAGTAGGTAAAGCCTTTGCTTCAACCCATTTTGATACGTAGTCAACGGCTACGAGGATGTACTTGTTTCCTTTCGATGATGGAAATGGCCCCATAAAGTCGATGCCCCATACGTCAAAAATTTCCCATTCTTGGATGAAATTTTGAGGCATCTCATCTTTATGTGTGATCTTGCCTTGTCTTTGACAAGCATCACAATGCTTAACCATTTCATGTGCATCATGATAAATGGAGGGCCAATAGAATCCGGAGTCGAAAACTTTTTTAGCGGTGTAATTAGGACCAAAGTGACGACCGGTGGGTCTTTGTGGCAAGCTTCAAGGATTTGTAAAGCCTCCGGCCCATCAACACATCTACGAATGATTAAATCCGCACATTTCTTGAAAAGATAAGGGTCGTCCCAATAGTACGTTTTAACGTCCTTGAAAAAAAATTTCTTTTGTTGGGACGATAACCCTTCGATAAGAACACCACCCGCCAAATAGTTTGCAATGTCCGCAAACCATGGGGTATCATCAAGATTGGAATTAATAGACATTAAGATCTCAAGGGGAAAGGATTCATTAATCTCTTGATTTGGAGATTCCCCTTGATAAGGATCCTCAAGTCTACTAAGATGATCCGCGGCTAGGTTTTCCGCTCCCTTTTTATCACGAATTTCAATTTTAAATTCTTGTAGGAGCAAAGCCCAACGAAGGAGTCTCGGTTTAGCATCTTGCTTGGTCAACAAGTATTTCAAGGCGGAATGGTCGGTGTAAACGATGGTGGTGGAAAGCACAAGATAGGGGCGGAATTTCTCAAAAGCATACACTACGGCTAAAAGCTCTTTTTCGGTAGTGGTATAATGAAATTGAGCCCCCGTCATTGTCTTACTAGCATAATGAATGGGTTGGAAATGTTTGTTAACTCGTTGACCTAAAACCGCTCCTACCGCGAAATCACTAGCATCGCACATGAGCTCGAAAGGTAACTCCCAATTTGGAGAGACTAAGACCGGTGCCTTAGTTAATTTACCTTTAAGAAGTTCGAAAGAGTCGAGACATTCTTGAGAGAAGATGAAAGGAGCATCCTTTTCTAAGAGATGAGTCATTGGACGAGCTATTTTCGAGAAATCTTGGATGAAACGTCGATAAAATCCCGCATGGCCTAAAAAACTTCTAACTCCTTTGACGGTGGTAGGTGGAGGTAACTTAGCAATGACATCAACTTTAGCACGGTCGACTTTGATACCGGCTTTGGAAATTTTATGACCGAGGACGATGCCTTCTTTTACCATGAAATGGCATTTTTCCCAATTAAGAACGAGACGAGTGTCTTCACACCGTTGGAGCATACGTTCTAAATTAGCAAGGCAAGAAGAGAAAGAATCACCATACACCGAGAAATCGTCCATAAAGACTTCCATAGTTTCTTCAACCATGTCATGAAATATTGCCATCATACACCTTTGGAAAGTCCCGGGAGCATTGCATAAGCCGAAAGGCATTCGTTTGTAAGCAAATGTTCCATTAGGACAAGTGAATGTGGTTTTCCCTTGGTCTTTTGGATCGATAGGGATTTGAAAATATCCGGAAAAACCATCTAAGAAGCAATAGAAATCATTACCCGCTAAACTCTCGAGCATTTGATCCATGAAAGGAAGAGGGAAATGATCCTTACGAGTGGCATCATTGATCTTACGATAGTCGATGCAAACTCGCCAACCCGTTACGAGTCGAGTAGGAATCAACTCGTTGTTTTCATTGGGAACAACGGTGATTCCGCCTTTCTTAGGCACACAATGGACGGGACTAACCCATGGCGAATCCGAGATAGGGTCAATCATTCTGACATCTAGAAGTTTGATAACTTCTTTCTTAATGACTTCATGAATTTTTGGATTAACCCTTCTTTGATTTTGGATTGCGGGTTTAAAGTCATCTTCCATGAGAATTTTATGAGTACAAAAATTAAGATCAATTCCACGAATGTCAGAGATTTTCCAAGCAATTGCTTTCTTATGATTCTTAAGCACATCGATAAGTCGGGATTTTTCATCTTCTTTTAAGTCCTTAGAAATAATGATGAGTAACTTATTATCCTCCTCTAAGAAAACGTACACTAAATGAGACGGTAAATCCTTAAGCTCTAAATCCGGTGGATTGTCAGTGGAAGGCTTAGTCAAATTAGGATCATCGTTTGTAACTTCCTTAGGAGTAGGTGGAGAAATATGGTCCTCATTGAGAAGTCTCTCAATGGTACGAATGTCTTCTTCCCAATCGGTGGGAGAATCGTCATATTTTAAATCCACATCCCCTAAACTTGCTTCAAATTCTTGTAAAAGAAAGTCACTTTCTCCAAATGGAGTCAATGAAGGAGCAATAGAAGCTATGGTCTCAACATGAGGAAAAGGAGAAATCCCGCTCGTACAAGCCTCGTGAAAATGTTCTTCGCATGCTTCGTCGAGCACATGGATGTAATTCACGGATTCAGGCTCATCGGGAAGTTTGGAAAGTTTACCCATGTTAAAGACAATTTTGTCATCCCCGACCCTCATGATAAGCTCACCCGCGGCTACATCAATTAATGTACGCCCGGTTCTCAAGAAGGGTCGTTCCACAATTAATGGAACACGGGGATCCATTTCATAGTCGACTACGACGAAATCGGCGGGAAAAGTGAATTAGTCGACTCGTACAAAAACATCCTCGGCTATCCCCACCGGATAAGCAACCGTACGGTTAGCTAATTCCAATGTCATACGAGTGGGGACTAGCTCGGGTAAAGATAATTGTTTCCACACGGACAATGGCATAAGATTGATACTCGCTCTGAGATCCGCCAAGGCCATACAATTCTCAACACCCAGAAAATTACAAGGAATAAGGAATCGACCGGGATCTCCTAACTTAACCGGTAATTTTCTCAAAAGAACCGCGGAACAATTCTCATTCAATTGGGTATTGGCAATATCAAGCAACTTTTCCTTATCACTTAAAAGATCCTTAAACATCTTAGCGTACTTAGGCATCTGAGCGAGCGCCTCGGCAAAGGTGATATTAAAATTCAATTGTTTGAACATTTTTAGGAAGTTCGAAACTTAAATATCACCCTTATTCTTCAATTTCTCTTTCCGCAACCTTGAGGGATAAGGTATATTGGGTTGAGATGAAGGCTTTGGAGTGGATTGCTCACTCACATCCTTTGGTGGAGGAGGAGTAGAAACGGTAGGTGAAAGAACCGGTTTGGGAACCGAAGGTGTGGTAGAAAATTTGGGTATCGGTGGAACATAAGGTGTAGACGAATGCATAACGGGTGGTATGTCACAAGTGGAAGAAGAAGGAGGTTGTGTAGAAGAAGAAGGTATCTCGGATCCTTGGTTAGGTGGGGAATAGGAAGGTTCTACGGTGTTCTTACCGCTCCTAGTAGTGATAGCATTAACATTAGCCCTAGGATTGGTCACGGTGTTCGGAGGGAGGGCACCTTGGGGACGAAGGTTTTGAATCATAGTCAAAAATTTCTTATCGGTCGATTCTTGCATCTCTCTCATAATTCGTTCATGGTCGGTCAATTTTTGTAGAACCAAGTCCATTTGAGGGTTATGCATGTTCATTTGATTATACCCTTGATTGTTAAAACCTTGATTGTTAAAACCTTGATTATGAAAACCTTGGTTTTAATATTGATTATAACCTTGATTAAATCCTTGATTGTGAAAACCTTGGTTATTAAATCCTTGATTTTGGTTATTGAACCCTTGGTTTTGCCCTTGAAAATTCCCTTGATTTTGATTAAAACCCCGTTGATTAGAATTTCCTTGAAAATTACCCCGTTGAGGACCTTGGTTTCTATTTTGGGTGGGTGGGGGTGGTCTTTATGGTGAAACAAAACCCGGGGGAGCCAAATAGTTATTAGACTTGTAAGACAAATGGTTAACATCAACATTTGGTTTGAAATGAATCCGCTCATTTTCATTGTTATTATAAGCATAAACTTCTTGTTGATTATTGTAAACCTTGTCACAATTAAAGTATGAATGCGGTCCACCACAAGTCTCACACGTTTCACAATTTTCTTTCACGTCATTCACATGTGTAGTGAGGGCGTCGGTTTTTAGAGCAAGTGTTTCAACAAGCGAAGTGAGTTTATCGATTCTCTTGTCACTCTCACTAGAACTAGCACTTGCCATAGTGGCCCTAACACTCTTGGTTTGCACTTTAGCCTTGTTTTCAATTATGGCCCAAGCCTCGTTCATTGATTTCACAAGAATATTGCCCCCCGCGACACTATTAAGTGAGTCTTGGTCATTTAGAGTTAAACCATTGTAAAACGTATTAATTTGATGCACTTTAGTGAAACCATGTTGTGGACATTTTCTTAAAAGCTCTTTAAATCAATCCCAAGACTCACTAAACGTTTCCCCATATTGTTGTTCAAAGGTGATGATCTCATTCCTTAAAGAAGTAGTCCGTGATGGTGGGAAAAAGTAATTAATGAACTTGGTCTCTAAGTCGATCCATGTTGTAATACTTGGGGTGGTTCCTAATCAAGCCAAATCCGGGCTTGTCCCTCGAGGGAAAAAAGAAAGAGTTGCAAACGAATAGCCTCTTGTGGCACCCCATTGTATTTGACGGTGTTGGCTAATTGTATGAAACGTTTGATATGAGCGTGTGGGTCATCATTAGTACGGCCTAAAAATGGTGTAGCAGAAACCATTTGAATAAAACCCGTTTTAAGTTCAAAGTTATTAGCTCCAATATTCGGCACCTCAATCGCGTCATCGTTTCCTTCAACGTGAGATTGGAGAATCTCAATCATTGGTCGATTATCCGTTGCCATCGTTATGTCGAAAGCTCGATTCTCAGGATCGGCTTTAATGATGGTCTTTTTGTTTTTCTTCTTCTTCTTCTTTTTGGAAGAATTGGAAGAGTTTGGTACACCAATCGGTATGTATGTATGCGCGCGAGTGCGAATACAATTAAAACTTTGGAATGAGGTAGGTGACCTCGGTCGACTTTGAGAGGAAAAGGATTTTCCCTCTCGAGGAGCAATATGAAAAAGCTTACAAAAATATATACTTAATTACTAATTGAGTTGGCAAACCAATAATCGGTCGTCCCTCTCAATATACGCACAAGCAAGCGGGGAAACGAGGTGGCACAAAGCACTTAAAAACCTTTTTCCTTAGACGGCCTTTTATAGCGCGTCGCCTTATACCCACCTTATAGTTTGTATATGTCGAGTTCAAACGTATTACTAGTATTTATCTATTTTTCCCTTTTTTCTCGTTATGGATGCGACTACAATAGTTAGGTGATGAAATCCCAACTAAGGCTTATTTGAAAAGTAGGTAAATTATTGTGCTACGTAATATACTATAGTAAAAGAAAAATCTTTTTGTATTTTTTTAGAAAAATATATATTCACAAGAAAAAAAAGAAATCGAACTAAGAAAAATAACACTAATACCTAATATTTTTGGTGTAATACTTTTAGGAAAAAGTATTACTTTTGGATTTTTTAATTTTTTTGGTGCAAATCTTAGGAAAGAATTTGCTTTTGTGATTTTTTAATTTTTTTGTATTTTTAAGTTTTTGATTTTTTTGTATTTTTGATTTTGTTGCAAGAAAATAACGTTCAAAATGAACGGATTCCAAAATCCAAACGTCTTCACGAAAAATCGTCAATCATACGAGCGAAGCGGCAGCGGCGCCATTTTAATACTAGATTTTTGTTCAATTAAGTTCGTTTATCCTCGACTCACTCGAATTGAAATTCAATTTTAACGTAAGACTTAACTTTGTTTTTGGTAACTAATTTTTTTGGTTTTTTAAACTAAAAGACTATTTAATATTAAAAACTATTAAAACAATTTAAATAAAACTAATTTTAAAATAAAACTTAAATCTAAATTGAAATCTAATTAATTTTAAACTAAATACTTTTAAAAACTTTAAAAGAAATCTATTTTAAAATAAGACTTAATTAATTTAAATAAACTAATTTAAAAATTTATTGAAAACTAAATTAAAATTATAAAAGTAAATAAAATATTTTTTTTAACTTTTTATATTTTTCAAAACTGAATTAAAAAAAATGAAATAAAACTTCTACTTAAATGAACTAGAAACGTGTATTTAATCTACTAATTAAAATATGACAAGGGAAAAATTGCTATATTAATTAAATCCTAAGTTAACAAACACAAGAAAGGGTCTAGAGTAGATGGTTATGTCGTATGGTAACTGGACAAGAGGTCAAGGGTTCGAGTCCCAAACGGGACGCTTAGCTATTAATATTTTTTATTTTTTTGGAATGAAGAAACCTCAGACAAATTGTGTCTGAGATTTTAACAATATAACAACAACTTCAAATAAGTTAAACAAAAAAAACAATAAGCAGTCTAAAATAAGATAGGCCAAATAAGCAGTTAAATCGGATAAGCTAATATGAAAAAGACAGGATAAGCTAAACAAACTTAACTAAATAAAATAATAAGCCACTAAATGTTCCTATAAGCTAAATAATAAGCATATGACAAACGATCAAATAAACCAAACAATCAAATAAGCCAAATCCCAAATAAGCTCAGCAGTCTTAACTCTCAACCAATATAGCAGATAAAAACAAATCTAATAGAACTAAGCAAATCTAAATAAGCTACTTAAAAACTTAAACATGTATAAGATAAGCAGATCCGAACTACTCCAAAACCAAACAAGTTAAATAAAATAAGCAGAACCAAACAAAGATAAGCAGATTAAGTGATTGGTGTGTAAACACCCATCCTTTTTACCACTTAATTACAGTAATAACCGAGCCAAAACGTGTATTTTATGTCTTTTATGTCGGAATTATGCGTGGTTTGTGTTTTTGTTGTGATTTAGGACGAAATTGTGAAAAGTGGAGAAAACACGGCATTCACTGGCTTTTATTGAAGAAAAAGATGAAAGATGAAGTCGAGAAGTCAAGAGTGCAAAAAGAACGGAAGTCCAAGACCAATTCTGAAGATTTATCGAAGAAAAAGTTAAAAGACGGAAGTACTAAAAGCGGAAGAACTCGAGTCTTATTTATTGAAGAATTAAAAGACGAGTTTAAAGAAATCCCGAGCCATAAGTCATTAAAGTCCAAGATTAATAAAAGATTAAGAAGGGAAGGACTTAATGGCGCAATTAAGAAGAAAGGATGGAGGGGAGGAAGCTTCCTCTAAACACCTTCCTAATCTCCTATAAATACCTCTCATTTTCATTTCATTAGTTTTGTTGGCTAGAGTGACACTAGTTCTTTCATCTTTATTTACTTGCACATTTACTTTATTGCACATTTAATTACCTTGTCTTGCACTTTAATTTTCCAAGTAAGTTACTTTTATTTTAATTGCACCTTTACTTTTCTTGTTAAAATCTCTCATTCTACCTTTCTTTCTTGCTTGATCTTTATTTTTATATGCTTATTGTGTTGCTTATTTGATTAAAGATTGTGTTTTTATGCTTTTGATTGTTTTAGATCATTGATTTTTATAGCTTATTGTGTTTATCTTTAAGTTATTAAATGGCGCCGCTGCCGGCTCTTTTCGTAAAGAATAACGGTTTTCTGTGAGAGACGCGTTGCTTTTTGGGATCCGTTCACTTGTGAGCTTTACTTTTCTTGCACAAATATTTTCAAAAAATCATAAAAATTAAAAAATTGATAAAAATCCATAAAAATTAAAAATTTCAAAAATCCAAAAAGATTTTATTTTTATTGTGTATATATATTGTCTTTGCGTTTGGTATTGTTTTCTTTTGTCTTTGTAGGTGTATGCGTACTAGATCTTCTAATTATCAAGAGCCCGAGACTCGAGAAGATTTAAGTATGTCAGGTGTTAACAACAACAATAATCCACCGCACCTCAACAATAACAACAATGTTCTTCCACAGCCCGATCTTTGGACAATGGAGGAGCTTTGTCAACCTACCATGTTTGGACGAGGAGGACCGATTGCGCCGATGAAAATCAACGCTCCTGAGTTTTCGTTGAAGCACCACATGATTCAGCAAGTGCAAACAAACCCATTCGCCAGAATGCCTGATGATGATGCCAACAAACACCTCGACAAGTTCTTTACAATCACCCAAAGCATGAAGTTGCTTGGTGCCACAATGGATGTTCTTCTCCTACAACTCTTTCCACATACTTTATCACATCATGCCGAGAAATGGTTTGATCGTCTCCCGAAGAATTCTATTCACACTTGGGATGACATGACTCAACGCTTTTTGTCGCGCTACTTTCCACCATCCATGGTCACGAGCCTTCGCAATCAAATCAGCGGTTTCATGCAAGAACCCGATGAATCTCTTTTTGATGCTTGGGAAAGATATAATGTCTTGATTGATCGTTGTCCAAACCACAACATGCTCCCTGTGACATTAATTGATACTTTCTACAACGGATTGACTTTTCGAGATCGTGATACGATTAATGCAGCCGTCGGTGGCACATTTATGAAAAGGAGACCCGAGGAGTGTAGAGAGCTTATTGAGAACATGACTACTCACCACAAAAACTGGGATTCCTCTGCTTCTTCAAGGAACAACTCGAGAGTCAATGTCTCTTCTACCTCAGCAAACCCTGACATGACCGAACTCACCCGCATGATGACTGAAATGAGCAAAAGTATCACGCTTCTCGCTTCAAACCAACAACAACAACAACAACAAGTTAAAGCGGTTGCACCTTCTTGTGAAACATACGGCGGTCCTCACTCATACACCGATTGTCCTTCGACACAAGGAAATCCGGAAAATGTGTATGCAGCTTATGGTAATTATTCACCGGAAAATTATCAAGCTCGACCTCAAGGGGATAGAAATTTGCTGAGTTACCGGTCCAACAACTACCTTTCACCCGGTTTTTCTCCTCAAAACCAAAACCCCGCCAACAACTACAATAGAAGCAACCAAATCCCACCAAGAGCTTATAATCCTTATCACCCACCCACCCAACAAGCCCCACCTATTAACCCGGATGTTGAAGCCATCATGAGAACCCAAGGTGAGCAAATCAAGAATCTGCAGAGCCAAATTATCAATCTTAAAGGAGATATTACCAAGCAAGGAAATGAGATATGATCCGAGCTTCGAGATAATATCCAATCTTCCTTCAGCAATCAAACGAATGATTTAAAGAATATGCTTGCTAGTTTCTTGCCCGCCGCTCAACCTTCCACTTCGAGTTCTCTACCTTCAAACACCGTCACCAATCCGCGAGCAAATGTGAGTGATATTACTACTCGTAGTGGAATTACCATTGTCGATCCACCAATCCCACCCCCATCATCTACACCTCCTCCACCACCATTTATCCCTACTCCTCCCACACCTAGTATTAGTGCACCATTATCGTCTCCGCCTCGTCATGACGATGTATCTAGGAAGGACCCTTCAACATCTCAACCTTTACCTTCACCTACACCTTCACCACCCAAACCCAATATCCCTTATCCTTCTCGTATAGGCAAGACCAAAATGCTAACCAAGGATGACTCTGAAGTGTCGCGCTATGTGAAGATGATCTCTCCAATGAACTTCAACATTAGCTTTCTTGAAGCACTTGTCCATATGCCGAAATTTGTTAAAGCATTTATGGAATTGCTTAACAAGAAGGAGAAGCTGATTGAACTCGCCAACACACGCTTAAATGAAAACTGCTCTGCAGTTATTCTTAAAGAACTTCTGGAAAAGCTTGGAGATCCCGGTCGTTTTGTGTTGCCTTGCGTTTTCAACAAAACTGAAGAATTTACTGCCCTTGCTGATCTCGGGGCTAGTATTAATCTTATGCCATTGAGTGTTTGGAAAACACTATCATTACCCGACCTCACTCCAACAAAGATGACTCTTGAACTTGCAAATCGCACTCTCGCTTACCCCGATGGTATTGCCGAAGATTTGTTCATTAAAGATGACTCTTGAACTTGCAAATCGCACTCTCGCTTACCCATCCTTTTTACCACTTAATTACAGTAATAACCGAGCCAAAACGTGTATTTTATGTCTTTTATGTCGGAATTATGCGTGGTTTGTATTTTTGTTGTGATTTAGGACGAAATTGTGAAAAGTGGAGAAAACACGGAATTCACAGGCTTTTATCGAAGAAAAAGATGAAAGATGAAGTCGAGAAGTCAAGAGTGCAAAAAGAACGGAAGTCCAAGACCAATTCTGAAGATTTATCGAAGAAAAAGTTAAAAGACAGAAGTACTAAAAGCCGAAGAACTCGAGTCTTATTTATTGAAGAATTAAAAGACGAGTTTAAAGAAATCTCGAGCCATAAGTCATTAAAGTCCAAGATTAACAAAATATTAAGAAGGGAAGGACTTAATGGCGCAATTAAGAAGAAAGGAGGGAGGGGAGGAAGCTTCCTCTAAACACCTTCCTAATCTCCTATAAATACCTCTCATTTTCATTTCATTAGTTTTGTTGGCTAGAGTGACACTAGTTCTTCCATCTTTATTTACTTGCACATTTACTTTATTGCACATTTAATTACCTTGTCTTGCACTTTAATTTTCCAAGTAAGTTACTTTTATTTTAATTGCACCTTTACTTTTCTTGTTAAAATCTCTCATTCTACCTTTCTTTCTTGCTTGATCTTTATGTTTATATGCTTATTGTGATGCTTATTTGATTAAAGATTGTGTTTTTATGCTTTTGATTGTTTTAGATCATTGATTTTTATAGCTTATCGTGTTTATCTTTAAGTTTTTTAAGTTCTTATAAAAGTTATTTTTATGTAAAAGTTGTTTTTCGTAAAGCTTATTCATTTCGTGTTTTAAAAGTCTTTAAATTTCAGTTTAGTAGCTTTTTCTTATACGGTTTGCCTTTGGATTTTCGTTGTGTGCTTATTTTATTAGTAGCTTATTTTTCTAGCTTATTTTGTGCTTTTTCCTCCGTATTTCGATCTGGTAAATCGGAAAGGGGTTTATTATTCCGACCATAGCTTTTTGGCTTGGTCGGAAAAGGGTTTACAACATTCTGATTGGAGGGCTTTGGTATTCCGATCAGGGTAGGGTTTTGAGTATTCCGATTAAGGGGTTCCGATCAGCATTCCGACCAAGTTCAACTCCACATTCCGACGGGATCAATATTCCGACCAGAAGGGTAAGTAAACATTCCGATCAGGGTTCTAACATTCCGATCGAGGGTAAGTGACAGTTATTCCGATCAAGAGTGTTGACGATATTCCGATCAGGGTGTTTTGGTTATTCCGATGGTGAGTCTGATCGGAATATATTCCGATTAGGGTGGTTTTCATATTTTTTTTTCTTGTTTAGTTTTTACGCTATCATTTTAATATTTTGTCTAATTTTAATTCTCGTCACGCTTTAATTTTAAGTCATTTAATTATTTTACTTTTCAAAGTTTTAAATATTGCACCCTTTCTTTTAATTAGACTTAAATTTAACTTCTCGCCATTTATTTTAACGCCCTTTACTTTTACGTCGTTTTCATTTACGTTTTTGCACTTTTAATTTAAAAACAACCAAAAATACAAAGAACAACTGAGTCACACTTGGAACCTAGATCAATTCGATTAGACCACTAGAACGATAATTTTCTTACTAGGCAAAATCGAGTTATCATTAAGCATAAACAGATTTATCATAAACTTTAAACTAAATAAACCCAAGAACAATAAGCAGATTAAAATAAGCAGATATCCAGAACCGAAACTTATCAGATTAAAACTAAACTAAAACATAATAAACTTGACAATAAATTTAAAAGAAGAAGAAACCTATGATGATAACCGTTGGGCAGTAGGGTGGGCGCTGAACCCCCTATTACTCGAAACCGAGACCAAACGAACCAACACCACTGATTTTACCCAATATCCATCATCATCGTCTTCAACAGTAACAGTAACGAACCATTTTTTTTTATTTTTTTTTTATCTTTCCAGTGGGGAAAGAATATTAACTTTTCATATTACTTTAACAATTATTCAATCAAAATAAAATTAAAATAAATTGCAATAAAATTAAACGAGACAAAGAATTTAATAAAACTGAAATTTCATTAGTAATCAAAATTCGAATACAATACTTTTAAAAAGGAAATTAAAATTAACCCTAATTCTTATTTTTCAGAAATAAAAATTAAAATAAAAGAAAAGCACACAAAATTACAGATATGAAGGGGTTTTTATAGGCAACCCCCTTGGAAACCCTCTTGTTAGCTTCCAAAGTAAGCATCGAATCTAGGCCGTAGTATCCAGCTTTCTTCCTTCTCTCTCTTCATTTTCTTCAATCTACGGTGGAGAATGAATTATAGGACACACGGATTGCCATGCTGGCAAGAGATGTGTTTGTTGTGCTAGTTTGAGTGTGATGTGGATCACTCTTATTGGATGAGAGGGTTTGTGGAACGTGGCATAGCCAATCAAATCACAAGGATTGGCCACGTCGGATGGAGAGATGAGGACCACAAGTAAGTGCTGCTTCTGAAAACTATGGGGATTTAATCCCTCTTGGTGTGAATTAACCGAATTGGGTAAAACCCCCAATATTCGTTGGTTAATTTTGGGTGATGGTAAATAATTAGGGTTTGAGATTGGCTGCGTTTTTTGGGGAAGATGGGAGTGGGTGAGAGAAAGTTTAACTTTGTTTGTAACGTCACAAATGAAAGTGGGGAGGGTAAAAAGTTATTTATTTATTTAGTGTGTTGGGGTGAGGATATTTGACCGGGTACACGTGTGAGTGAGCTGGGGTGCGTGTGTGTTTGTGTTGACCTGGGGTTGACCATCTTTTTGAGAAGTAAATTGTTTCATTCGTCCCATGTGTTTGTGTAAATGGGCTTTAGAGCCCAAATATCCATCCGTCCCACAAAAGGTATTTATCAAATGGGCTTTAGCCTTTTAAATAACTTTTTTGAACCGTTTTAGTTTAGGTTAATCATCCCTTAAATGGGCTTGTGGGCCCATTAAGCAAAAGTGGGACCCACAAGGCCCAAAATCTTCGTAAATGATTAATTTCACTAAAACGAGCTCGATTTTGGCTTTCTCGATCTTTTCTTCAATTCCTTGTTGATTCTGATGGTTTTCGTGATCTTGGCACACTTTTGGTCTTTCGATTTTGTCTTTATCTCTTTCTTAGACTTTTCTTCAACATTTGACCGTGAAATCTCGTGTTTTCTCTTCTTTTGATCATTTGTACCTATTTAACACAAAAACACAAAACCACGCGTAATTCTAACATTATGATATAAAACACATGATTAGGTCTTGTTTTCCTTGATTTTAGTGGCAAAAGGATAGGTGTTTACACACTTATTAGTAAACTTGACAGATTTGATAGCTTGTTAGTAGTATTGTAGCCTTGAGACTGTTTTACATTGATTTCAGCTTCTTATTCATCAGATTTAGCTTTTGAGTGTACTTTGAGTTCAAGTCTGTTAACAAGTTTGTTTTTAGTTCTAAAACTCTTCATTTTACTCATAAAACATGATTTGATATCAAACTTGGTTTACTTCAATCTTTTACTCAAAATTTGTTTGTTAAAGTTCATAACAGACTTGATCATTGGTGTTTGGATCTGCTAGGTTTTTGTGATAAAAGTTTGTTAAACCTTTCAAGTTTTATTCATAGTCATTCAGTAAGCATTTGGTAATAGTTTTGTTCAATTTTGAAGTCAAAACTCAGGTCAAAAAGGCAATTGGTTAGGAAAAAATTTGGGTCAACATCTGTTTTAATTTTCATTCAGGAACTTGCTCATTTCAAATCATTGCCAATTGTTCATTTCTTAACTAAATTTCTTGAAACCCGTTTCTAGTTAAAGCTAAACATCTAAGGAACAAATCTGTGCAAGGAAATTCTACAGACTTTATATTTCAAGGAGAAATTAGCTTATTAATGAGCTGGATAGCAAATGAAAGTTTCTGTAATGTCAAGTGGACTGTTCCTAGATAGCAAAATCTACTTCATAAAAGTTCTAATTTTCTTTCAATAACTAGTTTAGAAACATGTCTTGAGTGATTTTGGAGCTTTTCAGCTTTTTCCATTTTTTATCAACAAAAGTCAAATAAGCTACATTTCAGCTTAAATCCATTTTCGTGCTTATTCTATGGATCATTTTCAAAAAGAAAAGACATTCCATACTCTCTTAAAGCTGTTTAATAAGTTTGAGCTTAAAAATCAAGATGTGCATGTCTCAATTTTCAGATAGCTTATTCATAGCATATTGGAATAAGCTAGTTTGAGCTTTTCTTGGTTTTAAGCAAATTCCTTATACAGGTCTAGCTACTTTTCAATTTTAAGACTTTTGAAACTTGTTTGAGCTTATTTGGTTCAGTAATAAGCTCATACGAGCTTATTTTTGGTTGATACCCGTTTTTGATAAAAAGTTTCCATAAATTGCATTTTGGTCCTTGTAGATTGGATCTGTTGTGTTTGTTGCTGATTGTTCAAGTAATTAGGGTTTGCAACATTTTAATCCCTTAACTTTCATTTACTTGTCATTTTCAGTTTGACAGTTTGTTAAGTTTGATAAAGTCAGTTAAAAGTTGTTAGAATTTACATTTTGGGTCCTTTAACTTTCTAGCATTTACATTTCAAGCTTTGTAGTTTCAATTTCTTTACATTTTGAGCACATTACTTTTATGTTCTTACATTTTGCCCTTTTGTGAATAAAAACTTGGTATTTGCAAAGTGTTTTACGGATATATAACTTAATATTTTTCACCATTTTTACGTGTTGTTTGAAATAGACATAGAATATCCAAAAAAAACTTATCAACCAAGAACAATAATATACTTGAGATTTTTAGGACTTTCAATTGGTCAAGAATCGAGAGAAACGAACTTTAATATTCTCAATTTCAAATGGCGCCGTTGCCGGTTCTTTGACTTTACTAGAGTCTATCGATTGACGATTTTCATTGACTTTTGGGATCCGTTCACCTCGTGAACGTTATTTTTACGTATCATAAATCAAAAACATAAAAAAAATCCAAAATATAAAAATATAAAAACTAAAAAAGAATAAAAACAATTCTTTTCCTAAAGAATTTACCAAAAAAATAAAAAACTCAAAAAGCAATCTTTTTCCTAAGAGATTGCACCCAAAAATATATATTATTAGATTTCATCGGTTTTTACGTACATATAGTATTTTCTTTAAAAAAACCCCAATAAATACAAAAATATTTTCTCTATATTATTATATGTAGATACGTATACATATACGAACAACCAATACACATATATCCATAAGTATTGCTTTTGCAATACACCGTGTTAGGGAGCGTTCTGGTCCTTGACACGTGTATCGATCAAATTTAATTAAGCAAGAATAGATAAAAACTTCCAATAGGCAATAATTCGAAGAATACAAACTACAAAGTGAATAGAAAGGCGATGTGCTATAAAATGCCATCTAAGGGTTAATAGGTACTTAAGTGCTTCGCGCCACCTAACCCCCCGTTCACTAGTGCGTATTCTAAGAAGGAAGGCTTGATTGGGGGTCTTGCACCCAAGTAGTACATACGTATATTATAATTTT
This sequence comes from Glebionis coronaria, assembly GCA_025667525.1. Classification (NCBI taxonomy): domain Eukaryota; kingdom Viridiplantae; phylum Streptophyta; class Magnoliopsida; order Asterales; family Asteraceae; genus Glebionis; species Glebionis coronaria. Next base: position 490,477,548 of record CM046875.1, read on the forward strand.
TTGTGGATATTTCATATTGAATCTCGAAGAGGATAATCCCTTCTTCTTCAAAGTCGAACGAGAGCTTCTCTCTCACTCCTTGTATTGAGTTGCATGCTCACTCGCGGGCGTGCACAAATACCATTTGGTGTACAACCCCTTCCTCCCAAAAGGAAGAAAAAGAGAAAGAGTAAACACACCACCGTCCATCAAGCCGATCCTGAGAATTTTGCTTTGATCCACACACAACAAGAAGCCATGGCCGGCGTTGACACTCGACCTTTGATAGAGCACTTGCAATCCAATGTGCAAGGATATGCCGATGCTATCAAGAAACCCGATATTCCCGCAAATACCTTTGAGATAAAGACATCTATGATTAACTTGGTTTCCAACACACCATTTTATGGGAATAAAAATGATAATCCACATGATCACCTTAAGAAGTTTCTTGCTCTTTGCAACACCATTAAGTACAATGGAGTTCCCCATGATGCCATTAAGTTGATATTGGTACAATTTTCACTAGAGGGAAGTGCTAAGCATTGGTTAGATACACAACCACCCGAGAGCATTGCTACATGGGATGATTTCACTAAGAAGTTTTTGAACAAGTTCTTTCCTCCATCTAAGACCACGGCTTTGAGGAACTTAATTATAGGCTTTCAACAAAAACCTAGTCAAACATTTAGTGATGCTTGGGAGGAGTTCAAGGAGTTATTGAGGAGATACCTAAATCATGGATTCAATGAGGTTCACCAAATCAATAATTTCTATGATGGACTGAGACCACACCACCAAGATTCACGTAATGCTTCCGTGGGTGTAAATATTCTTGCTAAATCCATTCAAGAAGCCTGGGACATTATTGAGACCAAATCAATGGTGCAAACTAACACACAATTTGAAGAAAGGGTACATGTTGTGCAAAATAGTTCTCAAACACCTTGTGATAACCAAATCCTCAAGAGTCACCAAGAGATACTCCAAAGAATAGATAGGGATCATGAGATGAATCTTAAGGCAAATCAAGAACTAATCCAAGCCATTAAGGGCCTTTCCTTGAACAATTCCACCAATGATGTGCATGCTATTACTCTTTCATGTGAGACTTGTGGAAGTCCCCATTCCTATCAACAATGTGACAAAGTTCAAGGTTATCAAGGGGAGTGTTATGCTTACCAAGAAGAACATCGAGAACATTTCAAACCCAACATCAATCCAAGCAATCTTTCTTACAAGTCTCAAAACTACCTTGATCCACCAGGATTACCACCCCAACCACCCACCCAACCTCAACACAATCCTCCTCAATTGTTACAAAGGAATCAAGGGACGAGGCCACAATACCAAGGGAACAACTAGAGAGCACCAAATACCTTTCATAATCAAGGAAATACCTTTCAAGGCAACAACCAAGGGTTTTACAATCAATCTCCACCCTTCCAACCCCAAGGTTTTCAAGGGAATGTGCCTCATGATTATAACACCATTGAGCTTCTTCACAAAATGAATCAAGAGAATGAAAGGAGGTTCCAAGCTAATGAGAAAATAATGAGGGAAATGCATGAGGAAACAAACAAAAAGTTTATGATGCTTCTCAATCGAAGACCACAAGGATCCTTACCCTCTAACACAAAAACAAACCCGAGGGCCAATGTCAATGCTATCACAACAAGAAGTGGAAAAACAACTCATGATCCTTCACCACCCAAACCTACTTTGGTAAATCCTACTATGATTCCTTCTTGTGATCAACCTTCTACATTTAGTTCACCATCCTCAAGTTCTACTACTTCACCACCCACATCCTCTCAACCTATACTCACTTCTCCTTTACCCTCCACACCTATTCATGAAGAAACCAACAAGGAAAATCATTCATAAACTACTCAACCACAACCAAAACAAAGTCTCCTTTATTCATCAAGATTGAGAAAGGACAAGCTTAAGAACAAGGATGATATACAAGTCTCAAACTTTTTGAGAATGTTCAAGAAACTTAACATAAACATCTCCTTTGCGGAAGCCTTAGCCAATATGCCTAAGTTTTCTAAGATGATCAAGGACTTACTTTATAACAAGGAGAGATTGGTGGATTTTCTTAATGCTTCTTTAAATGAAAATTATTCCGCAGTTTTGCTTAAGAAGTTGCCTACTAATCTTGGAGATCCGGGGAAGTTTTTTATTCCTTGCAATTTCCCGGGGGTGGAAAATTGCATGGAATTAGCGGATTTAGGAGCAAGAATAAATCTCATGCCATTATCGGTTTGGAAGAGACTTTCACTTCCCGAGCTCACTCCTACTAAGATGACTCTTGAGTTGGCCAACCGTACTATAGCTTATCCGGTGGGAATTATGGAGGATGTTTTTGTTGGGGTTGATAGATTTACCTTTCCCGCGTATTTTGTGGTAGTTGATTATGATATGGATCCGAGAGTTCCTTTGATTGTTGGTAGGCCATTTTTGAGAACGGGTCGAACTCTTATAGATGTGGCGGAGGGTGAACTTACAATGAGGGTAGGAGATGAAAGAGTTGTGTTTAACATGGGAAAGTTGTCAAAGAAGTCTAATGAGCCCGAAGCGGTGAAGCATATTGATGTTGTGAATGAGGAAACTCAAGATGATATCCTTGATGAAGTTTGTGATGAATATTTTTATGAAGTTTGCTCAAGAGGAGATTATGATTTACCTCATGTTGAGACCATTGCTTCCATTACTTCATCCTTGGATTTTCATGAACCTCAAGAGCTTAACTTTGGTGATTTTGTGATTTATTCCAATCCTCTTTTTGAAACCTCATATGATAACCCACTTTTCCACCATGACGAAGACATCAATGAGGATCTTAGTGATGAAGAATCTCTTCTTTGTGATACACTATTATATGATGCTTATAGTGATGATGAGAACTCTACTTGTGACTCTCCATTTGTTGATGATCACACTTCCTTGAGTTTTGAGGAATCACCAATCTTTGATAAACTAATCTATGATGTTTATGGTGATGAGGAGGATTCTATTATGGATGAGAGTGATGAGTTTTTAGAGGTGGATATACCTTTTGAGTATACTCTTGGTTATATTGATGAGGAGGGGGACATAATCTTTCTAGAATCTCTATTGCTTGAAGATCCTTTACCTTCTTCCTTGTCCACCTCAACCTTTCAATGTGACAAAGGAAAACAAGCCATGATGGTTCCTTTCAAAAGCTTGTTGTTACCCTTTACTCCACAACCTTTCTCTCACCATGTGACTTACAATGGAGAATCTTCTAAGGCAACCAACACTTGTTGTTTTCCCATCAAGGAACTGATTTTTGATCCTGGTATAAAGCTTGCTAAACCATCTCAGTATCCGCCTGATGCAACAAAAGGAAAACTTGTGAACGATTTGAGTGTATCACCTTTTCACCTTTTGAAGAACATATGGGCTACCATTTTGGAGAGTACCACCTCACCTTTTTCACCATTGCTTGGGAAATTAGTTGTTGAATTGTGTTATAAGTGGGATGGTAATTAGGTATTTGATCCGGGGGGATATTTCTGGAGTTTTGATAATTGAAAACTTGTTTTACCTCATCATGGAGATTCTTCTTAAAAAGGGAAAAAAATTTATTCTCCATGATAGGTTTTAGACACTTTTAATTGTGGGAAGATTCGAGCTAGAGACTCCTTAAATCAAGCTTGAATAACTAGGGTTAGAGGTTTTAGACTTAGAGTGTTGTAGGTTAGAAATAAGGATGGAGAGTTGATGAGAAGTGTAGGGGAGACCGTCTTTTGTCTTCATGTTGTTTGTAGGGTTGCACATTCATCACGTGCTTTGGAGCTTATGGAGGAGGCACTTGTATTCGGTTCACTTCGTTACTATTGTGATTTTTCATGGACACATTATGCTTTAAAAATGAATTCACTATAGTTGATCTTTCCTTAACTTGGGTTAAGCAAAGTCTATTCATTGTCATAACTGTAGGGGAAGTTTATACTTCCATGCTCTTAATCATTGAGTACAATGTTTAGCTTAAGTGTAGGGGGGGGGGTCTTCTATCGAAGTGACCTTACCTAGACTCTGTCATTGACCTTCATGATAACTTGAAAATTAATTTTTCAAACATTTTTCAAATTTTTGATCTACTTTGGCCACCAAAAATTATGCATTCATAATTTTTGCATCAATCATTTTTCATTTGCATAACACATTTCCATTGTATATATTTCTTCTTTTGCTCTTTATGAAAATTTTAAAAAAGAGAAAAAAAATATAATAAGGACATGGTTTAACAAATTTAGAATTCTTTGACATATTAGGCTCGCCATGGATATTTTGACTCAACCCGAGTTTGCTTATCTAAGCATTCTCTAGCTAGTATCCTTAACCATGTAGTCCTTCATTGGTCTATTAGGCTAAGCATCCACCACTCTCATTATTTGAGATTTTAAATTTGTGGAGAATGGGAGATGATAGAGTTGAAGCAAGTATAAAAGGGCTAGATAAACTTCATGATAATTACTTGTGGTTAAACCCTTCTCTTCTTTACCTCTAATTTCTTCGCATGTATATATGTTAATAAATAATCAAGAACGGTTTTAGTCGGTTTGTAATCTTTTGTGCATTTTTGTCTAATCATTCATGGTTGGTATAAGTACGTCTTAAGATTCTAAGTTAGAACGTTTTATGTGTACAAGACTTATGTCATGCTTAATATTTAGCGGGTGTTTTTCCTTTTATTCTTTTCAATTTTCTTTGTGAGGAATAAAGAAAAATAAGAGCGGCTTAAAAAAAATGAGTGGCTAGAAAGAAAAAAAAAGAAAAAAAAAAAAAGAAAAAGAAAAAAATAATTATACAAGACTCCCAAGAGGGGCAGTGAAGTGTTAATTATAGTAACTATTAGATTCCAATATTACCTTGACGGGTTACGGGGATTTAATAGTTTCTCCAATCCAATATTACCTTGACGGGTTGCGGGATTGAAGATCCAAAGTCTCAAAAAGATGGCGGATGTAAATTATTGCGTGAGTTTTATTTTTCTTTCCTTAGCGAGTGTGTAGCTACTTATTAATGCATGACATGAGGATTTTACACATAAGGCGAATGACTTATTACTCTTGAAACGGACTTATATTAATTGTGAGCGGTTTTTCAAGTAATGGATGAGAGGATTACTTAGCATTAAAACCGTGCTTCCTTATTTTTGGATTTTATATTTCTTATATTTCACGCTTCAAATAATGACAAATTTGCCTTCAAGCAAATTGCTCAAATAATAACCGGTTCCACATTTAATTGCCATGAATAAATTGATGCACATTTTACTTGTGAATACAATGATCCCATTTTTAAGCTTGGTATGGGGAAAGTAAAACTTGAGGCTGATAAGTGTCCATGGTACCAAAGCCCTAATTTAAGTCATTGATTTCTTTATAAGTTTTTCCATCAAAACCATTTCAAGAAAATTCAAAAATATATAAATAGAATTGTTTTCTTTGCATTGCATTGTACAAAATCAAAGTCATGCATCATATAGTGTAGAGTAGTGTAAAACCATTCCATATTGGCCAAGGTGGGTTAATTATGAGGAAAATATAAATTTGTGCTTAAAAATATAGCATTGCATGAGGTCATGGAAATGTTGAAGTGTAGGAGATTTGATATGAGTTAAATCTCATATCAATTTAATCATATTAAACCCTAAAACACGAAGCAAAACACCTATTTTATTGTGTCAAAACAGGTTTATGTGATGTTTTTGTGTTTGTGTTCATTTGAATAGGTAAATTGATACAATATGAAGAAATCATGGAAATCAAGCTTATTTGTGATGAAAAAGACAAGAAGGATGCTAAATGACAAGACTTTAAAGATGAAGGACCTATCTTGACAACATTCTAAAGTTGAGGGACTAAATTGCAAAGTTGATAAAGTCAAGATTCAAGTCAAACATGGTCAATTCTCAAGTCAACTTAATCAAGGAGCTTAAATGTTTAAGTATGCAAGTTGAAGGACTGATATTGCCATTGGGATGAAGATTAGAGCTCATTTTGATATTCTGATAAAGATAAGGGGCTGAAAGTATCAAATATGCATTAACTTTGGCCTTGATCCGTGTCATGTGCTTCTTGACCAATGAAAACGCAAGAAAAAGAGGTTTTTGATTGCCAAGTGGAGCGCCAGCTGGCCACTAACTCGGATCTACATTTAATTAACAAATCAGAAAGTGGGGACGAATTTATTATTCATTAACCGATAACCAGCTGCCCTCCAATAAACTCTTTTATCCAATTTGGATTTTGATCCGTGTGACTAGTTAAGAACAAATCAAAATCCTCCACGTGGCATCTCCTTCAACATCACAACCCAGATCGAACAAAGAGTTATGCTGCATTTCAGAAGATGAAGGAGATGCCAACACACTCACTTAATTAGCCTGAAATTCACTCAAACAGAAAAGCCCAAATTCAAGTTCATAACGGCTAGTTACACTTGAGAGTGTTATGACACCTGGCAACCTCCTATTGGTGGGAACAGGTCATTACACCTCACCTCACTTCATTTCAGTTCTATAAATAGATGGATAGGTCCTCATTTTATATAATGTAGAAATTGTGAAAAACACACACACTTTTCTTTTTTCCTTCAATTCAGTTAGTAGTTAGTTAACAACTCAAGAGATTGAAAACCTCTTGAGTCTGTTAGTAGTTATAACTGATTTCCTTACCTCTTGTAACAACTTTTACTTCAATCATTAAAATTCATAATTCTCCTTCACTACTCCTTTACTATTCACTACATCTCTTTGTTCCTGCTGTTGTTATGAGTTTCTATTGATCACAATTAATCAATGGAAGTAATGTATGAATTTTTACAATTCTTTTTAATCTCTATTTATCGTTCCTCGACTCGACTCGAATTGATATCGGATATAACGTGGATTAATTGTTCTTGGTAAATCAAAACTCTTTTTGGTCTTTTAAAAACTTTTAAGAAAAAGTATGTAATTAAAAACTAATTTATCTAATTTAAAGAAAATATGTAATTAAAAATACTTAATTATAACTAATTAAACTATTTTAAAATTCTTAAAATTAAATCTAATTTAATTAACTAAAAATTTACTACTTAAAAATTTAAAACTAATTTAGACTAATTATAAAACTATTAAAACAAATGTGAAAACTATTATAAAACTATTAAAACAATTTTATAAAAACTTTTAATGAAATCTATTAAAAACTATTTTTAAATAAAACTAAATTAATTTTGAACTAAATTTATAACCAATTTAAATTTACAAAAGTAATTAAAATATTTCTATTTTTTCATTTTTTTGAAAACTTTATAAAAGAAAATATAAAGATAACTTTTAATTAAAATTAATTAACCTAAAACTTGTATTAAAACTATTTAATTAAATCTGGCAACTAGAAATAAATCCTATGTTAATTAAATAAACTGAGAATAAACTCAAAGGAAGTACTAGACGAGATGGTTAAAGCTTTGAGCTGTTAAACGAAAGGTCTAGGGTTCGAGAACCTTTGGAGACAAATTTTTGGAATATTATTTTTTTTTGGAATTTAATTTTGGAAATTTGTGAAACAAACATATCAATAGGATATGTTTCCTTGTAGTAATATCAACAAATCAAAAACCCAAATAAACACAATAGACCAAATCAGCATATAAGCAGATAAGCTAACACAAAAAAACGAATCTAAATAAGCAGTTAAGAGAAAACTAAATAAGCAAATAGACTAAAAACTTAAAACAAGCAAATCAGTAACTTAGCAAAATCCAATAAACTAAAAAAAATGCTAATAAGCAGATCTAATTTTAATGAAATCGAATAAGCTAATAAGACTTGATAAGCAAAACCAAACAAAAAATAAGCAGATAATAATATTAAGCAGACTAATCAAAAAAAGAAATAATTCTAAACTTAAAATAATAAAAGGCAAATTCAACGAAAATTTAAACAAACTCAAATTCCAAAAGAAATAAACTAAGCAGATACTACGAATCCAAATCCAAATAGGTGTATAACAAGATCTAAAATATCAGAACGAATTCATAAAATAGTAAAACTAAAAGTATGCAAAGCAGACTTAAACAAACATAAATATTATCTAAAAATTAAACAAACATAAGAATAAAAAGAGATAATCACCTGGTGTCGAATCCGTTGGGCCGAAGGTAAGGCGTTGAGCCTCCTTATGAACAAAATTAAGAACTACCTTTACCAACCGATCATCAAACCATAATCATCTACCATCGAACCTCGAACCAGATTTTTTTTTATGAAATTTCCTAGTGGGGGAAATTTAACATCCACCTTTTTTTACTTGATATTTATTAATGAAAAACAGATAAAAATAGATTGCAGTAATTTAAATAAACGAGGCAGGATTTAAACGAAAGAAATATTTTATTAATAACCAAAAATCTGAGTACAATACTTGAGAAAATAAAAATTACAATTTAATCCTAAAAACTAATTTTGCATAAATTTAAAAATTAAATAAAAAAAGGCACACATGAATTAAAGAATATATGGGTTTTTATAGGGAAACCCTAGAAACCTTCTTCATGAAGTTTTGTGAGCAATCTTCAATCTCAGCCACCCTTTTCTTCTTCATTCCTTCTCTTTCTTGATCAACGGTGGAAAATCATTTACGGTCACACGGATCACCAAGGTGGATTGAAGATGTGTTTGTTGTGTTTGTTAAGAGCTGATGTGGAGGATTATTATTGGAGGATTGTTTGTGGAGAGGTGTTTCAGCCAATCAAATGAAGGGATTTAGCCACGTTTGATGAGGACCACAACAAGTTCTTCCCGAAATAATTGGGGGATTTAATCCCCAAGCGTGTGAATCACACGAATCACATAAAAGCCCCAAAATTTCCTGGGTAATTTTTGATTAAGGTTTTTGGGGAATAGTAAAAAAAGTTGCCTGGTTATTTGTTTTGGGAGAGAGAGAGGTGAGGGGTGAAACTTTGGTTGTATCGAAAGTTTTAATGGGGTGGGTAAATGTTTGACTGGATGTGTGTGGGTGAGTACGTTTATAAAACGTGTGTGTGAGTTAACAAAGTTAATTCTTATTCACTTTTATCCTTTATCCGTCCAAAACAAAAGTGTTAAAATCCCAAATGGTTTTGAAGCCCAGTTACTCCTTTCGTTTTTAACTTGGCAAGAAATATGGGCTTATAGCCCAAATAATAACTCCATCCGTATTTATATATTTCCCTTTTGTAAATGGTTTGGGCCATTGTTGGGCTTTTACTCAAAAGATGGATAATTTGTACTCCTTATTGGGCTTTTGGGCCCAATAGTCCAATGTGGGACCCACAAGCCCATTTATCCTCATAAAAAGTTAAATCCACTAAAATCGAGCTTGATTTTGACTTTGTTGATCTTTTCTTCACTCTCATGTCAATTTTGCCATTTTTCATGATCTTCGGTACACTTTTGGTTTCTTGACTTTGTCTTTGTCTCTTTCTTGGACTTTTCTTCAACATCTGACCGTGAAATCCCGTGTTTTCTTTCCTTTTGATCATTTGTACCTATTTCACACAAAACCACGTGTTATTCCGACTTTTACGATATTAAACACATGATTAGGTCTTGTTTTCCCTTGATTTTAGTGGCAAAAGGATAAGTGTTTAAACACTTATTAAATCTCCTACACTTGACCATTGCAATGACCCCATGCAATGCATAGTTTTAAAGCATTAAGTTACATTTTTCTCATAATTAACCCATCATGGCCTTTATTAAGATATACTATTACTATTACGATGAAAAGATAAAAAATTTAAGGGAAACAAAAGTTATAACAATTTATTAACTTGGAAATTATTTGATGAAATAAACTCGTAAAGAAATCTAAGACTTAAATTAGGCCTTTGGTGTCATGAATATTAATCACCCTCAAGTTTCACGTTCCTCATACCAAGCTTAAAAACGAGATCATTGTTTACCATAAGTTCTTAGGTTAAAACCACTTATATAAGAAAATTGTGTAAAACTCTTTCTATTCCTAAATTGTATCTCTAGCTTTTAAGGATTGTCATTCACCCGTAGGCTCATTTGACTTATTTGATAATTATTAGTCCAAAAATGAAGGAAAAATGGTGCAAACCCGACACTGAAACCTAACCTCGTCCTCAAAAACGTTGTCACTAAAGTAAGCCCACATCAAGGATGATTTAACATGATTTGGGGGATAAATTCCTGGATCCAAAATTTGGCCAATAGTACTACTTATTAATTATTCCTCCAAAGTCATGTTGACTTTATGTGGAGTTTAGCAAGTTCACATCATATACCCTTAGCCTCTTTAAGATGTAAAAATGCTCCTTATCTATTGTCCACACCCTAAGGCTCCTTGGACGATAAAAAGGGAATTGATTTTTGATCAATTTTTATTCAACACTTATCATGTCATACACCCTAAGGCTCTAATGACAAGGTTCGTGCTACATGCCCCACACCCTAAGGCTCCTTGAAGTCATGTTTTAATCTTATTCTTTCTTATTTATGATATATATAGTAGGCCAAATTCCGTGGTCCCATGGTCTGAATACCTCCTACTTAGTGGTTATGAGCCACCTTAGTCGGAAGTCCACAACGCTGGCACCCTCAATGTGTTCATGCTTTAATTACAAGGAGATAAAAGATTTGGCTAAGAGTTAAGATATCGAATCGACACCGCAAAAATCCTCATTTATTAAGCAATTAAATATACAAGCGGGGAGAAAGAGCCACAAAAACTCATATAAGGAAGAATTAACCTTTAAACTTATTATCAACTCTATCATCTCTCGTTCTCCACAATTTAAAATCTCAAGGAATGAGACTCGTGGATGCTTAGCCTAATAAACCAATTAAGGTCCATATGGTTAAGGATACTAGCTAGAGTAAACTTGGATAAGTAAACTCGGGTTGACTCAAATTATTCACGACGGGCCTAATATATCAAAGATATCTAAACATGTTAAAACCATTTTATTCATTCATTTATTTTTGACTTTATTCTTTAAATGGAAAATATAAATAAGATGCGATGACAAAAGGTAAGAAAATAAATGGAAATACTACTAGGCCAAAATAGATCAAAAATTTTGAAAAATGTTGATAAATTTTTTATTTTCCGGTTAAATGGGGTCAAATTCATGGAAAAGTCCACTAAAATTCGATAGAAGTCCCCCCCTACACTTAATATAAACATTGTCCTCAATTTTTAAGCATGTGGGAGAATAAACTCCCCTACACTTAGGACATTGAGTACGTTGTTTAAATCGAGCTAAGGAAGAGACAACTAAAGTGATTACATTTATTCGTCTTATTTATATACGTGTATGAATCATAATAGTTTGGAGAGAACCGGGTACCCGGGAAACACGGGATCACGGGTCGCGTCAAAAACACCAAAGTGGATCATTAAAGTACATGTCCCTGCACAACATCACAAGACAAACAACTTACTTGGCTCCCCCTACACTTATTGGTGGAAATGGGTGAAGGTGAAAAAGGGTGGAAAGGATGGAAAGGGGTAAAAATCTAACCTAGTTATACGATGCTTGATTTATTTATCACGAGTCTCTAGCTCGACTCGAATTCCCGAATGTCATCATTCAAATGGGAAAATCATGGAAGAAACGAGATTTCCAAGGGAGGAAAATCTCTCGATGATAAAGGGGTGAAATAAAGTCATATAAGGAATACCCCATGAAAATCCACCCGGGTGAAACACATAATTTCCATCACTAAAGGAAATAAACCCCGAGGTGGTTAAATCACATAAAGTAAAGTAAAGTGGGGTACCCTTAGTCAAAAATTTCTTACGAGGAAAGGTAAGGTGATTTGGAAATGATAGCACTAAAGTCTCTATTCCGGGATCAAACACCGGTTCCTTAACGGGAAAATAGCAAGAGGTGTTGACATTTAAGCTCAAAATATCATCATAATCCAAAGTGGGAAAGTCGTCCTCTTCCAAACTTGATGTGAAAACATAAGTATCATCGGAGTCATAGGAAAACTCATCCTCGTGAGGAAAATAGGTATTTAGAAAGGTATCTAAATCCTCCTCAAATGGAATATCCTCTAAAGTAGGAATGATCTCTAAGAGTGGAGGATCCTCCTCGAAAGTCATGACTTCTAAAATTGGAGTATAAAAGTCAAAGGGAGTCTCCATGGAAGAATCACTCATAGGGATATGAGGTGCATTAAGATCATGGGGTGGGTCATCAAAGTTAATGAGATCACTTAAAGAAGTGTCATGATCGTAGGTATCAAAGATTGGTATATCAAAAATGGGTGGGTCAAAAGTGGGTGGGTCAAAAGATAGGTCGTCTAAACCAAAGATAGCGTGATCACTTACAGAAGTGTCATCACTATAGGTATCGTAAATAGGAGTTTCAAAATTTTGATGTTCTAAGGGAAGGGATGAAGTTATCACAAAATCATTTTGATTAGTCGTTTTATTTCCAAAAGGATTAATAAAAATCTCTTCATTGTCATAATTAAGAACATCAATCATATTAACCGACTCTTTTCCATTTGATTTTGTTGTGATTTTTCCCATTTTAAAAACTTGTTGTTCATCACTAACCCTAAGAATTAACTCCCCTTCGGCCACATCAACTAATGCTCTTACGGATCGTAAGAATGGTCTACCAAGTATTAACGGAATACGAGGATCCATCTCATAGTCGACGACGACAAAGTCCACGGGAAAAGTGAATGTACCAACTCGAACAGAAACGTCTTCGGTAATACCAACGGGGTATGCGAGAGTTCTATTAGCTAATTCGAGAGTCATGCGAGTCGGTACAAGGTCGGGTAATGATAATTGTTTCCATACCGAGAGTGGCATAAGATTGATGCTAGCGCCGAGATCCACTAAAGCCATACAATCATCAATTTGAGGAAACGAGCAAGGTAACACGAATCGTCCAGGATCTCCTAGCTTTTCGGGAAGCTCTTTGAGAAGAATCGTGGAACAATTCTCATTTAAACGAGTGTTCACGAGCTCAACCATTTTTTCTTTCTTATTAAGCAAATCTTTGAACATTTTCACAAATTTAGGCATTTGAGCAAGTGCTTCAATAAGGCTAATGTTAAAATTGATGTTGGGAATCATTTTCAAAAAGTTGGAGACCTGAACGTCATCTTTGGTGAGCACTTTAGCCTTGTCTAACCTAGAGGGATAAGGAATATTGGGCTTGGACTTTGAAGGTTGAGAAGGAGAAGGACTCGCTTCTTGAACAACCTTTGGGTTGGGCTCTTTGGGCAACGGATAACTAGTACTAGGAGTGGTAGTGGGGGGAATCACCGAAGGGGGAGTAGGATTACTCATTATGACCTCCGGGCCTTGTCTCTCCTATATGGGCGAAGAGATGGAAGGTCCCACTAAAGTGGCTCCACTTCGAGTAGTGATCGCACTCACATTAGCACGAGGGTTAATCTCGGTATTAGAAGGTAAGGCTCCTTGCGGTCTAAGGGCTTGAATCATTGTCAAATATTTCTTATCAGTCGATTCTTGCATCTCTCTCATAATTCGCTCATGGTCGGTTAATTTTTGTAGAACCAAGTCCATTTGAGGATTATACATATTCATTTGATTATACCCTTGATTAGGAAAACCTTTATTAGGAAAACCGTGGTTTTGATATTGAGGTTGAAAACCGTTGTTATTATGAAAACCTTGGTTATTATTTTTAAAACCTTGATTTTGATCATTAAAATTCCCTTAATTTGCATTCCCTTGAAAATTACCCATTTGAGGACCTTGGTTCCTATTTTGGTTTTGGGTATTTTGGGCGGGTGGGGGTGGTCTTTGTGGAGCTACAAAACCCGGAGGAGCCAAATAATTTATACTCTTATAAGACAAATGGTTAACATCAACATTTGGTTTAAAATGAACCTTCTCATTAGCATTGGTGTTATAAGCACAAACTTGTTGTTGTTGATTGTAAACCTTGTCACAATTAAAATATGAATGTGGTCCACCACAAGTCTCACACGTTTCACAAGTTTCTTTTAAGGCATTCACTTGACCATTGATGGCTTTGGTTTGTAGAGCAATTGACTCAACAAGCAAAGTAAGCTTATCAATTCTCTTGTCACTCTTACTAGAACTAGCACTTACCATAGTAGCCCTAACACTTTTGGTTTGTACTTTTGCCTTATTTTCAATTATGGTCCAAGCCTCGTTCATGGGTTTCACAAGAATATTGCCCCCCGCGGCACTATTAAGTGAGTCTTGGTCATTAAGTGTTAAACCATTGTAAAACGTATTAATTTGATGCACTTTAGTGAAACCATGTTGTGGACATTTCCTTAAAAGCTCTTTAAATCGATCCAAAGACTCAATAAATGTTTCCCCATATTTTTGTTCAAAGGTGATGATGTCATTCCTTAAAGAGGTGGTCCGTGATGGTGGGAAAAAGTAGTTAATGAACTTGGTCTCTAAATCAATCCATGTAGTAATACTTTGGGGTGGTTCCTTATCAAGCCAAATCCGGGGTTGTCCCTCGAGGGAAAAAGGAAAGAGTTGTAAACGAATGGCCTCTTCTGGCACCCCATTGTATTTCACCGTATTAGTCAAATGGATAAATCTCTTGATATAATCATGGGGATCATCTTGGGAACGACCCAAAAATGGTGTAGCGGAAACCATTTGAATAAAACCCGTTTTGATTTCAAAATTATTTGCTCCAATTGCGGGGACAACGATAGCGTCATCGTTTCCCTCAACGTGTGATTGCAAAATCTCGGTCATAGGTCGGTTAGCCATCGTATTGTCTAAAGCGCGATTCTTGGGATCGGCTTGAATGACGGTCTTTTTTTTTCTTCTTCTTCTTTTTGGAAGAATTAGAAGTATTTGGTACACCAATCGGTATGTATGTACGCGCGCGAGTGTGCATACAATTAAAATATGGAATGAGGTAGGAAACCTCGGTCGACTTTGAGAGGAAAGGGATTATCACTCTCGAGGTGCAATATTAAAAAGCTACAAAAAATATATACTTAATTACTACTTGAGTTGGCAAACCAATAACCGGTCGTCCCTCTCAATATACGCACAAGCAAGCGGGGAAACGAGGTGGCACAAAGCACTTACAAACCTTTTTCCTTAGACGGCCTTTTATAGTGCGTCGCCTTATACCCACCTTATAGTTTGTGTATATCGAGTTCAAACGTCTTACTAGTATTTATCTATTTTGCCCTTTTTCCTTGTTTTGGATGTGAATACAATAGTTAGGTGATGAAATCCTAACTAAGGTCTTATTTGAAAAGTAGGTAAATTAATTGTGCTACGTAATATAGTAAATGAAAAATCTTTTTGTATTTTTTAGAAAAAAAATATATATTCACAATAAAAATCGAAAGAAATCGAAATAAGAAAATTAACAATAATAAGTAATATTTTTGGTGTAATACTTTAGGAAAAGTATTACTTTTGGATTTTTTTTTATTTTTTTGGTGCAAATCTTAGGAAAGAGTTTGCTTTTGTGATTTTTTTATTTTTTTGTATTTTTATCTTTTTGATTTTTTTGTCTTTTTAATTTCTTTGCAAGAAAATTAACGTTTAAAATGAACGGATCCCAAAATTCAAACGTCTCACGAAAATCGTCAATCGTAACGAGCGAAGCGGCAACGGCGCCAATTTAATGTATGAATTTTTATAATTCTTTTTAATCTCTATTTATCGTTCCTCGACTCGACTCGAATTGATATCGGATATAATGTGGATTAATTGTTCTTGGTAAATTAAAACTCTTTTTGGTCTTTTAAAAACTTTTACGAAAAACTATGTAATTAAAAACTAAATTATCTAATTTAAAGAAAATATGTAATTAAAAATACTTAATTATAACTAATTAAACTATTTTAAAATTCTTAAAATTAAATCTAATTCAATTAACTAAAAACTTTACTACTTAAAAATTTAAAACTAATTTAGACTAATTATAAAACTATTAAAACAAATGTGAAAACTATTATAAAACTATTAAAACAATTTTATAAAAACTTTTAATGAAATCTATTAAAAACTATTTTTAAATAAAACTAAATTAATTTTGAACTAAATTTAAAACCAATTTAAATTTATAAAAGTAATTAAAATATTTTTATTTTTTTATTTTTTTGAAAACATTATAAAAGAAAATATCAATATAACTTTTAATTAAAATTAATTAACATAAAACTTGTATTAAAACTATTTAATTAAATCTGGCATCTAAAAATAAATCCTATATTAATTAAATAAACTGAGAATAAACTCAAAGGAAGTACTAGACGAGATGGTTTAAGCTTTGAGCTGTTAAACGAAAGGTCCAGGGTTCGAGACCCTTTGGAGACAAATTTTTGGAATATTATTTTTTTTTGGACTTTAATTTTGGAAATTTGTGAAACAAACAGATCAATAAGATCTGTTGCCTTGCAGTAATTTCAACAAATCAAAAACCCAAATAAGCACAATAGACCAAATCAGCATATAAGCAGATAAGCTAACACAAAAAAAACGAATCTAAATAAGCAGTTAAGAGAAAACTAAATAAGCAAATAGACTAAAAACTTAAAACAAGCAACTCAGTAACTTAGCAAAATCCAATAAACTAAAAAAAATCCTAATAAGCAGATCTAATTTTAACGAAATCGAATAAGCTAATAAGACTTGATAAGCAAAACCAAACAAAAAATAAGCAGATAATAATATTAAGCAGACTAATCAAAAAAAGAAATAATTTTAAACTTAAAACAATAAAAAGCAAATTCAACCAAAATTTAAACAAACTCAAATTCCAAAAGAAATAAACTAAGCAGATACTACGAATCCAAATCCAAACAGGTGTATAACAAGATCTAAAATATCAGAACGAATTCATAAAACAGTAAAACTAAAAGTATGCAAAGCAGACTTAAACAAACATAAATATTATCTAAAAATTAAACAAACATAAAAATAAAAAGAGATAATCACCTGGTGTCGAATCCGTTGGGCCGAAGGTAAGGCGCTGAGCCTCCTTATGAACAAAATTAAGAACCACCTTTACCAACCGATCATCAAACCATAATCATCTACCATCGAACCTCGAACTAGATTTTTTTTATAAAATTTTCCAGTGGGGGAAATTTAACATCCACCTTTTTTACTTGATATTTATTAATGAAATACAGATAAAAATAGATTGCAGTAATTTAAATAAACGACACAGGATTTAAACAAAAGAAATATTTTATTAATAACAAAAAATCTGAGTACAATACTTGAGAAAATAAAAATTACAATTTAATCCTAAAAACTAATTTTGCATAAGTTTAAAAACTAAATAAAAAAAAGGCACACATGAATTACAGAATATATGGGTTTTTATAGGGAAACCCTAGAAACCTTCTTCATGAAGTTTTGTGAGCAATCTTCAATCTCAGCGACTCTTTTCTTCTTCCTTTCTTCTCTTTCTTGATCAACGGTGGAAAATCATTTAGGGGCACACAGATCACCAAGGTCGATTGAAGGTGTGTTTGTTGTGTTTGTTGAGAGCTGATGTGGAGGATTATTATTGGAGGATTGTTTGTGGAGAGGTGTTTCAGCCAATCAAATGAAGGGATTTAGCCACGTTTGATGAGAACCACAACAAGTTCTTCCCGAAATAATTGGAGGATTTAATCCCCAAGCGTGTGAATCACACGAATCACATAAAAGCCCCAAAATTTCCTGGGTAATTTTTTATTAGGGTTTTTAGGGAATAGTAAAAAAAAAGTTGTCTGGTTATTTCTTTTGGGAGATAGAGAGGTGAGGGGTGAAACTTTGGTTGTATCGAAAGTTTTAATGGGGTGGGTAAATGTTTGACTGGATGTGTGTGGGTGAGTAAGTTTATAAAACGTGTGTGTGAGTTAACAAAGTGAATTCTTATTCACTTTTATTCTTTATCCGTCCAAAACAAAAGTGTTAAAATCCCAAATGGGTTTTGAAGCCCAGTTACTCCTTTCGTTTTTAACTTGGCAAGAAATATGGGCTTATAGCCCAAATAATAACTCCATCCGTCTTTATATATTTCCCTTTTGTAAATGGTTTGGGCCATTGTTGGGCTTTTACTCAAAAGATGGATAATTTGTACTCCTTATTGGGCTTTTGGGCCCAATAGTCCAATGTGGACCCACAAGCCCATTTATCCTCATAAAAAGTTAGATCCACTAAAATCGAGCTTGATTTCGGCTTTGTCGATCTTTTCTTCACTCTCGTGTCGATTTTGCCATTTTTCGTGATATTCGGTACACTTTTGGTTTCTTGACTTTGTCTTTGTCTCTTTCTTGTACTTTTCTTCAAAATTTGACCGTGAAATCCCGTGTTTTCTTTCCTTTTGATCATTTGTACCTATTTCACACAAAAACAAAAAACCACGCGTAATTCCGACTTTTACGATAATAAACACATGATTAGGTCTTGTTTTTCCTTGATTTTAGTGGCAAAAGGATAAGTGTTTACACACTTATTATGAAGCTTTGTGATTGCTTGTTACTATTCAGTTCATTCTAGTTCCTGCTTTGAAGATAATTGTAGCTGTTTGGGTATATGATCAGAAATGGTGAATGGAGGTGATTGATATGGTTGATTGGTGGTGCTAAGGTGGTGGTTTAACAATGTTAGAAGGCTCAGCGCCTCTCTACTCCATCAGAGGCCTGTTGCTAAAAGGTTTCAAGCTTCTTAGTTTGGTTCCACTCAAATGTTGATTGCATGTTCAATTCCTAGTGTAAACATAATATGCTGCTCTGATCATGTGCTTTGGTTTGATTTAGTGTAAACTTGACAGATTTGATATCTTGTTAGTAGTATTGTAGCCTTAAGACTGTTTTACATTGATTTTAGCTTCTTATTCATCAGATTTAGCTTTTGAGTGTACTTTGAGTTCAAATCTGTTAACAAGTATGTTTTTAGTTCTAAAACTCTTCATTTTACTCATAAAACATGATTTGATATCAAACTTGTTTTACTTCAATCTTTTACTCAAAATTTGTTTGTTAAAGTTCATAACAGACTTGATCATTGGTGTTTGGATCTTCTAGGTTTTTGTGATAAAAGTTTGTTAAACCTTTCAAGTTTTATTCACAGTCATTCAGTAAGCATTTGGTAATAGTTTTGTTCTATTTTGAAGTTAAAACTCAGGTCAAAAAGGCAATTGGTTAGGAAAAAGTTTGGGTCAACATCTATTTTCATTTTCATTCAGGAACTTGCTCGTTTCAAATCATTGCCAATTGTTCATTTCTTAACAAAATTTCTTGAAACCAGTTTCTAGTTAAAGCTAAATATCTAAGGAACAAATCTGTGCAAGGAAATTCTACATTCTTTAGATTTCAAGGAGAAATTAGCTTATTAATGAGCTGGATAGCAAATGCAAGTTTCCATAATGTCAAATGGACTGTTTTCCCAGATAGCAAAATCTACTTCATAAAAGTTCTAACTTTCTTTCATAAACTAGTTTAGAAACATGTCTTGAGTGATTTTGGAGCTTTTCAGCTTTTTCTATTTTTACTCAACAAAAGTCAAATAAGCTATATTTCAGCTTAAATCAATTTTCCTGCTTTTTTTTGTGGATCATTTTCAAAAAGAAAAGACATTCCATACTCTCTTAAAGTTGTTTAATAAGTTTGAGCTTAAAAATCAAGATGTGCATGTCTCAATTTTCAGATAGCTTATTCATAGCTTATTGGAATAAGCTAGTTTGAGCTTTTCTTGGTTTTAAGAAAATTCCTTATACAAGTCTAGCTACTTTTCAATTTTAAGACTTTTGAAACTTGTTTGAGCTTATTTGGTTCAGTAATAAGCTCATACGAGCTTATTTTTGGTTGATACCCGTTTTTGATAAAAAGTTTCCATAAATTGCATTTTGGTCCTTGTAGATTGGATTTGTTTGTGTTTGTTGCTAATTGTGCAAGTAATTAGGGTTTGCAACATTTTAATCCCTTAACTTTCATTTACTTGTCAATTTCAGTTTGTTAAGTTTGTTAAAGTTAGTTAAAAGTTGTTAGAATTTACATTTTGGGTCCTTTAACTTTCTAGCATTTACATTTCAAGCTTTGTAGTTTCAATTTCTTTACATTTTGAGCACATTACTTTTATGTTCTTACATTTTGTCCTTTTTTGAATAAAAACTTGGTATTTGCAAAGTGTTTTACGGATATATAGCTTAATATTTTTCACCATTTTTACGTGTTGTTTAAAATAGACATAGAATATCCAAAAAAACTTATCAACCAAGAACAATAATAAACTTGAGATTTTTAGGATTTTCAATTGGTCAAGAATCGAGAGAAACGAACTTCAATATACTCAATTTCAATGTTTAAGATTATGTGACGTTTTATTATGTTCAGTAACATATAGCGTGTATTTTGGGGGAATTTTGTCACCTACAATGAATCTAAAAGTGGCTAATAGTGTTAAAATATGTAGCCATATGCTTTTCTAGTTCAATCAAAAGTTTGTTTTGTATGACTATTGATATCAAATAGCCACATACAGTTTATGATTATGTGACGTTTTGTAATGTTTAGTCACATATACCATTGGCTTTGGGATTAGTTAGTCACATACTATGAATCGTAAAGTGGCAAATGGTGTTAATATGTGTGACAGTATGCTTGTCTAGTTCAATCAAAAGTGTGTTTGTATTACTATTGATATCAAATAGCCACATACAGTGTATGATTATGTGACATTTTGTAATGTTTAGTCACATTTTGCATTGGATTTGGGTTTAGTTAGTCACATATAATGCATCCTAAAGTGGTTATTAGTGTTAATAAGTGTGACAACATGCTTTTCTAGTTCATTCAAATGTGTGTATTGTGTAACTATTGTTATCCAACATCCACTTGAAGTTTATTATTATGTGACTTTTTGTAATGTTTTGTCACATATAACATTCAGTTTGGGTTTAGTTAGTCACATACAATGAATCATAAAATGGCTAATAGTGTAAATAAGTGTAACAGTATGCTTGTCTAGTTCATTCAAATGTGTGTTTTGTGTGACCATTTTTATCCAACAGTCACATGAAGTTTATTATTATGTGACTATTCGTAATGTTTTGTCACACAAAGTGCATCAATGGTCACTTGTATTTTACATTTATGTGGCATTTTATAATTTATAGCCACCCATAGAAATAATCTAAGAGTCGCCCAAAGTGTTGATAAGTGTAACCATATCATATGTGACTTCATCTTTCAGTCACACACAACAAATCAATGATCTGTGTCATTATTAATTTATATATATAAATAAAAAAGAATTAAAAATAAAAAACAAAACAGATTTTCATATTGATTAAAACTCAAATGTTATACAACTGAACCAAGTAGGGAATTATAATTTCGTACATAATAAATTGCTCATCAATTATACTCTAAAACCTTTTGAGTCTTCGACGACCTAGCTTGCTGCTGCATGGAATGAGGAGGGATAAAAATTTTGCGCTTTGTTCCTATTTTTGGAGCTGCACTGTTCTTGGAAATGGTTTGTATCGTACTTGGTGGTGTAGTATCTTGTTGTAAACAAAAGAAACTTGTAAATAAGATAGGTAAATATAAAGGTATGATATATATGTAACATTGAAAAAAATCTATATGTACCTGTTCTAGAAGAATTACTTTTTCGATTGGCCATGCATAAAACCCACATACGCAATCCAAAACGGTTTTTATACCATTGTTTCCTACATTGGGTATGGAGGCTGCATCCACTATCGATTTATCAACCGATACTTTGTAGCAATCATCTGGAAGTGGCCTATTGTGCATCATTTGTTTTTTGTTAGACTTGTGTACGGTACCCTCAACAATTATTTGTGATTTGTATATGTGCCACAATCTACACTTAATTATCTGATAATAGAATGTTAAGTATATATATCAGAAACTATTTACACGGAAAATAACTAGAGACATGTTGAAATACATACTGTTATTTCTTCTTGAGTCGGAGACACACTTTGTTGCGACTCGGAATCTGCGAGTTTCCTTCGTTGTGTTATAGGAGTTTTCTTAGATGTGACATTTTCAATAGGTTCATGTATGTATATATTAATCAAGGTACATAAGTGATATATTCAAAATTCATAAATCAAATGGTGTGGTTTTGGTTAGTTATATTTGTTGTTTCCCATACCTTATCCGAAATTATAATATAATTATACTTATTCTGAATTCTCGCATCCTTATCGCGTACAGCACCACTTGACTCGCTTGACGGTGTACATATAAAACAGGGTACATAAGTCATGTATCTAATATTCAAAAATCAATGTGTGATGTTTTTATTAGTTTGTTTCCATTACCTTTTGTAAACTTGAAACCCCAATAGACTTCTTCTGAATTCCCGCATCCTTATCACGTACAACAACACTTGGCTATGTACATATAAAACATGGTACATAAGTCATGTATCTAAAATTCAGAAATCAAATGGTGATGTTTTTATTAGTTACCATTGTTTCCATTACCTTCTATGAATTTTCAAGCCCATTAGACTTCTGAATTCCCGCATCCTTGTCACGTACAACAACAATTTACTGTGTACATATAAAACACGGTACATAAGTCATGTATCTAAAACTCAGAAATCAAATGGTGATGTTTTTATGAGTTACCATTGTTTCCATTACCTTATCTGAACTTTCTGGCCCTATATATTTTTTCTTAATTCCCGCATCCTTATCACGTACAACAATTGCATGTGTTGCCTCCATATCTGAAGCTCCGGCATCTATAGTATTTCCCATTGGAGTGACTTGTAATATAAATTAATAAATACGTTTACTCATCAGTTTAGGTTCAGTGCCTGCTATGATTATCACCATTGGTGTAAGAGTAAAAATAAAAAAATTAAGAACTAAAGAATTTGGCTTACATCAGAGTTTACTGGCAAGTGAGTTGACAATGTATTCAACTCCACCCCTTGTGAAGACAAATTAGCCATCACCATAGCAAGCATATCTTTTGTTTCTATACAATCTTTGGACAATCTGGAGACCATTTATGTAACACTCTCAAATTTCGTATCGGGTCAGCGGAAGGGTCAATAGAGTGTTACGGGATAGCACAATAACGTCAATCATAGACAACGCATAAAAATGGTTGTAAAAGGTTTAACATACATTCATTCGAATAAAAGTTTTAGGTTTACAGCAGGTCCCCAAATTACACAGTCATAAAGTTTACAAAACATAGATCGAATGAATAATTTTATTATGTGGGCCATCATAGTCGATCTCCATCCAAGTTACCTTCAAGCACGTGAGATCAAACATGTGAAAATTATATCATCGAATGCCGAGTGAATTCATAGAGTTTAATAAAAATCTGCTATATAAAAAAGTCATAGAAATCAGAACACAAGTATAATATCAGAAGTGAGTCCTCGTATTGCTAGTCAGGCGATATATATAAATTAAGTCATACATCTAAAACCGTCCATGAAACCGTAGTCTCAGTATTACCATTATAGGTAACATTATTATTTTGGATAATTGGATTATAGTGGATTATTATCAGTTGTCACACCCCCACCATGGCGGAATATGGGACGCGACGCATGGATATCATCACAACAATAGCGTGTCCATAGAGAGAACTATATGAATTAGAAATGTCATAAAAGGTGACACAAATGTCATGACAATATCTCATCAATGCAGGAGTCTAGGTAAGTAGGTAACAATCCTACCTCTTACCCAAGATAAACAAATAACACAAACAAATCAAAATATAGGTTCATAGTATCACTTATTGAAACAAACAGAAAAATAAACTAAGAAGGAACGGGGATCTCCTTCTAAATGCAATCCTAATGCCTCCGAAACTAGCCACTTCTATTCTCAAGCTTAACCACACTCTCACCAGAAAGAGACACTAAAACACGTCAACATAAAGTTGGTGAGAGTCATAGGTTTAGACTCCAACGCCAAAATTAAACCATAATCTGTGAATAATAACCAAATTTAAGAACATATGGACAATGTGATACAAACATGCATTAACAACTCATATTCAAGATTTAACAAAACAAACCAAATCCAAGGCTCCCAGCCTTACCAAACACCATGGTACCATAGGCGCCCAAACACCTATGTACCAATCCCAAGGCCCCGCCTTGTCATTAACCATTGGTCCCATAGATGCTCACACATCTACGTACCTCCCCAAGGCCCTGCCTTGTCAACATCCCCTTGGTACCAAGTCAAAACATAAAACAATCATGAATCAACTAGCAGTTAATCACATAAGTATGCACAAGTCCATCACCAAACACAAAACATTCATAGCATAATTTATAAAAACAAGACAGTGTCTCTTCCATCCCATCTGGAAGTCAAAATCATTAGTAGACATGGGACTATGAAACTCACCTGATTGAGCTTCTCCAAAAATCCGCGCACTAGCAAAAAGCTAACAAACAAAAGCACACAATCAAAAGATGAACCAAACACTAAAATGGTTCATCAACCCATGATGGACATCTAACCTTCTCCCATATATATACCTCATTTATATGCTATAAGCATCTCATTACACCCCTCTATAAAGCCCTTAACTTAGTTTACTTCATAACCCGTCTCGTTAACATTTTACCCAAAACAGTCCCGGTTTTTAGGTCTCCAAACTATAAGCCAAACGGCCACCTAGCCATACCCATGACCTCTGTAAAGGAAACCTTATTCCCTTACATATGTTAGCTAACTCCTCCCCTTTGCCTCAACCTTAAATCTACTGTTAAGGCCCCGATATATATATATATATATATATATATATATATATATATATATATATATATATATATATATATATATATATATATATATATATATATATATATATATATATATATATATATATATATATATATATATATATATATATATATATATATATATATATATATATATATATATATATATATATATATATATATATATATATATATATATATATATATATATATATATATATATATATATATATATATATATATATATATATATATATATATATATATATATATATATATATATATATATATATATATATATATATATATATATATATATATATATATATATATATACATATATATATATATATATATATATATATATATATATATATATATATATATATATATATATACATATATATATATATATATATATATGTATATATATATATATATATATATATATATATATCTATATATATATATATATATATATATATATATATATATATATATATATATATAAAATATATATATATATATATATATATATATATATATATATATATATATATATATGTATATATATATATATATATGTATATATATATATGTATATATATATATATATGTATATATATATATATATATATATATATATATATATATATATATATATATATATATATATATATATATATGTATATATATATATATATGTATATATATATATATATATATGTATATATATATATATATATATATATATATATATATATATATATATATATATCTATATATATATATATATATATATATATATATATATATATATATATATATATATATATATATATATATATATATATATATATATATATATATATATATATATATATATATATATATATATATATATATATATATATATATATATATATATATATATATATATATATATACTTTTGTCTATCCGGATTTTACTGATTTTGAACATACAAAAAGTTTGTTATGATAAGGGGGTCTTACCCTAACCCATTTGCTTAGCCCTCCTCCAGTGCTTTTATTTAATATATAAACCAACTCCTATGCTCATTAGAGGGCTCAAGTGTACTCCTAAGTACCCCAATCACACTAAAACATTAATTGAAAAGCCACTGATTTCAAAACTGTTTTGACCTCCGACTGTTTTAACCTGTTATTAACCTACTTCCTGACCTCCAATTTAGTTCTCGTTTCTTGCATTTGAAATCCAACTCAATTAATTTTCCAGGGATACTTGGATCGTAAAATAAGAGTTTGTAGAACTCTATATATGGTCAAAACTATTGACCTAAAATTCTGCCCAGTTTTTAAAAAACGATTTTAACATAATTAGTCTAATTAATTACCCATAACTCCACTAATTACAAGCCCTAATTCACCTAATCATTATAATATCATTAGTATACAGATTTTAATTTAAACCCTAACCTAAATCCATCATAAGATGATTGAGAAATAATTAAAAACAATTAATTTTAAAAGGGATTTGAAGGTTTTACCTTAAGATTAATGGAAACCAAGATTTTTTTGAAGAACCCTAACTTTTCTCAACTGGTCGTCGTTTTTTTCTTTTGATACAGGGATTATGTCTTTTCCATCTTATTTTACACCTTATATAGTTATTGACAAGTCCTAGGCCAAGTATAATTGCCCACTTTCCTTTTTTTCTTTTTTTTCTTTTTTTTCCTTCCTTTTGTTTTAACCGACCCTTACCCCCCATAATTTCGTTTTTTTATTAAACTAATTAATAATTGTAATAACAATATTACCTTAATTTTCCTTAATTTATTCAGCTCCTAAAACCTTCAAAACCTCAAAACCGTAAAACTAGTTAAATTTACGCGTATACCGTAAAAAACGAAAAATATACCGTTTTAAAAAAAAATCTTAAATTTTGAAATAAACTTTATAACTAAGTCCTAAATTACTGAAAACCATCCTTAAAAATACTAACATGACTAAACACCTTACCTGAGACCTCTAAATGCTAAACCCCCAAATCCTAAAAAAATACAATTTACTATAATACTTATACGTATACGTAAACACCAAAATAACACCATTTCATTTCATAGTCACTAATTTGTGAGCTCATGAACATGAAATAACCGTTCCTCGATTTACTTATGAGTACTTTATACCCATAAACGATTATCCACACCAACCTCGTTCACGCAAAATAACATGTAAACACGCAAATCACATAGTCACACATAAATTAACCTTAAAATAAGACCAAGTGACGAACCTCAAAACCACGGTTGTCACATCACTCCCTCCTAATAGAAATCTCGTCCCGAGATTTACTCCTTAGGATCGTCATTATCATTAGCTGATGATACTTGCTCCTCATAAATCCTTCCCGTTCCCACGTGAACTCTAGTCCACGTTCCAATTCCATCTACCCATAACTACGGTATATTACCCTTTTTATCAACGTCCTAGCTCACGACCCAAAATCTCTATCGGCTCTTCGATAAAACGAAGACTCGTATCCATACTAATATCATCTAACGGTACTTGCAAGTCAGTTCTTGCTAAGCATTTCCTCAAGTTTGATACATGAAATACGTCATGCACACTACTCAATTCCTCTGGTAATCTCAACCTATACGCCACTATCCTAATCCTTTCAAGGATTTCAAATGGACCCACAAATCTAGGTGCTAACTTCCCTTTTCTTTCCAAACCGCATCACCCCTTTCCATGGTGAAACCTTTAGCATAACTTTATCTCAAATCTTAACGGCTTACGCCTCTTGTCCGCATAGCTCTCTTGTCGGTTCTTTGCTATTTTCAACCTCTACTTAGTCACTGCCACCACCTCCATAGTTTTCCGATCCACCTCCGGTCCAATACGTTGGCCGCTTCTAACTTCATCCCACTGTAAACGGTGATCCACCTCATCTCCTATGAATTAACTCCAGCAGTTTCTACTATAATTCCTATCACCATACCTAACAACTTCTATCCTCTACGGATTTTCCATCATTCGGAAGTTCTCCCAACCTTAAACACATCTAATGGTATATGCAGGATTGCATAACCAAAAGCTTCCCATAATATTCACAAGAAACATGTCATAACCACCACCTCATCTTTGCTTTCCCATGATCGGCACCAAGTAACTAACCATCCTTCATACTAACATGTGTTACAACCTTTTCGCTCAGGTGGTCGTTCCAGTGTTCGTGACTACTAATCTCTTGCTCTAACGGTTTCTCTTCAATATCACCCCACTATCTTCACAACCTCTTGCTCCCTCGAATCATTCTTCTCCATACTACTTTTCGCTTGCCTCTCCATAATCTTAATTTCCTTACCATCTTATATCCCCGTCTTCAGCCTATAATTTAGGTGTTTCCTCCTTTATTTCCTTACATCCTCATCAATGGGGAATAAGCCCCTCTCACCGGTGACTCTCTCTTTGTAGGAGAATTCTTCCTAATATAATGCGTTCTCCAACTATCTCCAAATCTCACGCCAATGCTCTAGGCGTCTTTCTCAATTACCCCTATGGTATGCTCATACCAAACATTAGTCTATCAACGGTATACTACGCTTGCTTCCCATCGTTTCTTCTTTTGCCATAATCCTTCATAAGGCATTCCATACATATTAGGCTAACTTTTACGCAAAACCCTCTATTCCATAACATCCGTACGCAATCCTTCCAACTTCTCAACTACGTGACTTCTCATTCCTCTTGAAATATGAGATGAATTAGTCAAACGACTATCACCCAACTCTCGTCGTACTTATTCCTCCACCCCATTATGTATCCCTTTCACCAACTTCGTCTTACATCGCCCTTTCTAAGCTACTCCTATCTATGTAGGAAGTATAGTCTACGTCCCTTTTCTCCATATGATTGGTCCAAAGCCACGCAACATACATGTTGACGCGTTCTCTGCTTTAGCAACTCAACTCGTGCAACCTACATCCTTCATCCAAACCACCCTAATACGTCATCCATATAGTTCAAGTTTGTCACAGCTTCACTTCATTCTTCTTATTCCATGTCTCATCAACCATGCTTGCTTTCCCAGATGGTACTTGGCCTTGCAATTTTCTTTCATCACTTAACTCCACCCAACACCTTTTCCAAATATTCAATCAAGATGATTAAATATGTGTTGGAGACGTTCATGATCTGTATAGATCATTCTCTACGTCTCGTACCCCAAATGCCTCTAGCATTCTTGGCAAATATAACAATCTATCTCCACTAACTAAGTCTATATAGTTCTTCCAAATCTTTAGTTCCCACAACATATAAACAACCGCCTTTCTTTGTCGTTCTCGTATACATCTAAATCCTTGCTCCACGTATCGTCATGCTTCGCGAATTCATCCAGTCCTTCCGATAATTCCAAGATCTGCTCATTATCCAATCCACCTCTTCAGCCTCCAAAACGCTTCCTCACCCTTCTTCACTTTGCCCATTGCTGGTTCCACGATATGCCATCATCTCTGACTACTCGTCCTGGCCAACTTAATCCTAAAAACTCACACTTGAAAATCTCACGTTTAATTCCCTTTCCTAACAACTCCAAAACCAACTCATAATTCGCCTCACTCACCTTCTTAGATTTAAGTAGATCAAGATGTCGTCGATGCTCCCTATGACAACTCGTTTATATATTGTCATGCACCCCCGGTTCATTTACTCCATGAAATCTGCTAGCGCCTCGGCGAGCCAAAATCATAACCGTAAACCCAAAGCGTTCATACAACATCCTTAGTAGTTTCACTACGTCCTCCTTGCACCCTCTCTTAGAAGCAATACGAATAAATTTCTACCTCGTTCTACTCGCGAAAATCTACACGTATTCTAAAGACCAATACTTCTCTTATCAGACCACTCAACCGCTTTCAACAGCCAATCTACTACTAAACCAACTCAAATTTTACCTTGCATCCGTTGCAATTTCTAACAACTCTTGCTCTTAAAATCATTCCATCAACAATTTCCTTGGAAAGGCACTAACTACAACTCTCTCACTTCTCTTACTTGCTCTATTTATGGTTCTACCTCATAGTAATAGGCAAACCTACTAAATCTCAAGAAATTTTCAGAAAACTTACATGCCTTACGAACAATCATAAATACCTTTGAGGTATTATATCCCCTTCCAACACTCTCTATGGCTCGTTACTTGTGCCAATATCCATACATTATACAAATCTCTATTTATCTCCCTTGGCACTCCTAAGAGACCTCATGACCACATTAGTTCGTCTACGAACTTTTAACTCTTTCATCCCCACTAAGGGCATTCCGGACCATTCTCTCAGGGCCACCTACTTAATCGTGTAGCCGCGACCAAGTCTTTCATATGTCTACCTCAACGCTCCCAATCAATATGAACCCAAACTACATCCTGAATCCACTAGATACGATCAACGAATCAAACCCACGATAACTAAAGACATTTCACGTGCACGAGTTAAAACAGACAAAACCACGAAAACTATCAAAAGAAAACTCAAACATGTACCAATTCAAATGACTCATGACAACGAAAATGATTCAAGAAACACTTAAATGCCAACCAAAACATCTTATGCCTCGCGTCATATTATTTAAACCGTGCATAAGATCGACTTTTCCAAAGAGTATTTTTTTCTTTCCTCATCACATCTATGTGACTCAAACTATCTACCAACAACCTTCTAGACGATCTCAAACTCAACTCAAAGACTAGGTATCCCGTGCATCCCAAATCATAAAAAAACTACTATTCAAAACTCAACCTTGAACCCGTCAATTGTACCAAAATTTAGATCAAGCTACTGACACCCCATGACTATACATACCAAATATTTGAAAGTACATTCCGAGTACATAATTTTAGGCTTTTGAATCACCCAAAAAGCTTTAAAAACGAATAAGTTATGACCAAAACAGTTTTATACTAGTTGTTTTTAAAAAAAACTAAAGAATCCTCTTAGTAATTAACGTAATCCTTTTTAAACGAAAAGAAATAAATGTATGTGTAAATTTTCATGAACTTTGTTTAGTCTTGCATAAATAATTATAAATGACGTATATTGATTAAGCTCATTTATATAAACTATTTAAGTAGAAAGAAATGACTAGCGTGGATGATTATGGTTCAACCAGCACTAGTCACACCCCGAAAAGAGAATAACATGTGGCTAAGTGTGAACTACTATGGTTTCAACCCATACTAGTCAAAACTTAACAAACATCGCAAGTAAAAACCAATAACATCCAGAAAACTTTAATTAATATAAAATGCACACATACTCCTATGACGCCTATATGTAGGGACCCTTAAGCTATAGGCTAGGTTACTAGACTAGGCAACCTAATTCTCTATAACCATTGGCTCTTGATACCATTCTGTCACACCCCACCATGGCGGAATATGGGAGGGCGACGCATGGATATCATCATAACAATTAGCGTGTCCATAGAGAGAACTATATGAATTAGAAATGTAATAAAAGGTGACACAAATGTCATGACAATATCTCATCAATGCAGGAGTCTAGGTAAGTAGGTAACAGTCCTACCTCTTACCCAAGACAAACAAATAACATAAACAAAATCAACATATAGGTTCATAGTATCACTTATTGAAACAAACAGAAAAATAAACTAAGAAGTAACGGGGATCTCCTTCTAAATGCAATCCTAATGCCTCCGAAACTAGCCACTTCTATTCTCAAGCTAACCACACTCTCACCTGAAGAGACACTAAAACCACGTCAACATAAAGTTGGTGAGAGTCATAGGTTTAGACTCCAACGCCAAAATCAAACCATAAGTTGTGAATAATAACCAAATTTAAGAACATATGGACAATGTGATACAAACATGAATTAACAACTAATATTCAAGATTTAACAAAACAAACCAAATCCAAGGCTCCCATCCTTACCAAACACATGGTACCATAGGCGCCCATACACCTATGTACCAATCCCAAGGCCCCGCCTTGTCATTATCCATTGGTCCCATAGATGCTCACACATCTATGTACCTCCCCAAGGCCTCGCCTTGTCAACATCCCCTTGGTACCAAGTCAAAACATAAAACAATCATGAATCAAACTAACAGTTAATCACATAAGTATGCACAAGTCCCATCACCAAACACAAACATTTACAGCATAATTTATAAAAAACAAGACAGTGTCTCTTCCATCCCATCTGGAAGTCAAAATCATTAGTTGACATGGGACTATGAAACTCACCTGATTGAGCTTCTCCAAAAATCCGCAGCACTAGCAAAAAGCTAACAAACAAAAGCACACAATCAAAACATGAACCAAACACTAAAATGGCTCATCAACCCATGATGGACATCTAACCTTCTCCCATATATATACCTTATTTATATGCTCTAAGGATCTCATTACACCCCTCTATAAAGCCCTTAACTTAGTTTACTTCATAACCCGTCTTGTTAACATTTTACCCAAAACAGTCCGGTTTTTAGGTATCCAAACTATAAGCCAAACGCCCGACCTAACCATACCCATGACCTCTGTAAAGGAAACCCTATGCCCTTACATATGTTAGCTAACTCCTCCCCTTTTCCCCAACCTTAAAGCTACTGTTAAGGCCCCCGATATATATATATATATATATATATATATATATATATATATATATATATATATATATATATATATATATATTATATATTATATATATATATATATATATATATATATATATATATATATATATATATATATAAATATATATATATATATATATATATATATATATATATATATATATATATATATATATATATATATATATATATATATATATATATATATTATATATATATATATATATATATATATATATATATATATATATATATATATATATATATATATATATATATATATATATATATATATATCTATATATATATATATATATATATATATATATATATATATATGTGTGTGTGTATATATATATATATATATATATATATATATATATATATATATATATATATATATATACTTTTGTCTATC
Organism: Glebionis coronaria; assembly: GCA_025667525.1. Classification (NCBI taxonomy): domain Eukaryota; kingdom Viridiplantae; phylum Streptophyta; class Magnoliopsida; order Asterales; family Asteraceae; genus Glebionis; species Glebionis coronaria. Next base: position 490,510,380 of record CM046875.1, read on the forward strand.
CGGATTTTACTGATTTTGAACATACAAAACGTTTGTTATGATTAGGGGGTCTTACCCCAACCCATTTGCTTAGCCCTCCACCAGGCCTTTTATTTAATATATAAACCAACTCCCATGCTCATTATAGGGCTCAAGTGTACTCCTAAGTACCCCAATCACCCAAAAATATTAATTGAAAACCCGCTGATTTCAAAACTGTTTTGACCTCCGACTATTGTAACCTGTTTTTGACCCACTTCCCAACCTCCAATTTAGTTCTCGTTTCTTGAATTTGAAATCCAACTCAATTACCTTTCTAGGGATACTTGGATCATAAAATAAGAGTTTGTAGAACTCTATATATGGTTAAAACAATTGACCTAGAATTCTGCCCAGTTTTTGAAAAAACGATTTTAACATAATTAGTCTAGTTAATTACCCATAACTCTACTAATTACAAGCCCTAATTCACCTAATCATTATAATATCTTTAATATAAAGATTTTAATCTAAACCCTAACCTAAATCCATCATAAGATGATTGAGAAAGAATTAAAAACAATTAAATTGAAAAGGGATTTGAAGGTTTACCTTAAGATTAATGAAAACCAAGATTTTTTGAAGAACCCTAACTTTTCTCAATTGGCCGTCGTTTTTTTCTTTTTCTCTAGGGATTATGTCTTTTCCATCTTATTTTACACCTTATATAGTTATTAACAAGTCCTAGCCCAAGTATAATTACCCACTTTCCTTTTTTTCTTTTTTTTTCTTTTTTTTTCCTTCCTTTTGTTTAACCGACCCTTACCCCCCATAATTTCGTTTTTTATAAAACTAATTAATAATTGTAATAACAATATTACCTTAATTTTCCTTAATTTATTTCAGCTCCTAAGCCTTCAAAATCTCAAAACAGTAAAACTAGTCAAATTTACGCGTATACCGTAAAGAAACGTAAAATATACAGTTTTAAAAAAATCTTAAATTTTGAAATAAACTTTATAACTAAGTCCTAAATGACTGAAAACCATCCCTAAAAATACTCACATGACTAAAAACCTTACCCGAGACCTCTAAATGCTAAACCCCAAATCCTAAAAAAATATAATTTACTATAATACTTATACGTATACGTAAACACCAAAATAACACCATTTCATTTCATAGTTACTAATTTGTGAGCTCATGAACATGAAATATCCGTTCCTTGATTTACTTATGAGTACTTTATACCCATAAACGATATCCACACCAACCTCGTTCACGCAAAATAACATGTAAACACGCAAATCACATAGTCACACATAAATTAACCTTAAAATAAGACCAAGTGACGAACCTCAAAACCACGGTTGTCACATCAGCCGCATGACATTGCTACCTTACTATATCAAACAACGGGGCGCGAACCCGACAAACAATTTGCCCATCTAAATTAGCGTGTCGTCACAAAAATCACGCTATGTAAATCTTCTCTTACATAAATTCGCTTACCAATCAATGTGGCTTGACGGGGATCAACCGTCAAGGCGCAAACTGGGGTGATCTTCGCCAAATAGTACTATTATATGCATAAGCGTCTACCAAATCCCGGTAGTTCACAATTCATGCTAATGGGACTTTAAGTGACATAACCTAACTCATAATAATCCTTTACATCTCATTTATTGGGTCATAGCATCATTCGGGTCCATATCAATAAGCATACCATCGGGACTACTTGTGTTCTATTTTTATCAAAACTACCATGTTATCTCCCTCACAGGTTTACAAAACATTTTATAAAACATTTAAAAGAGTGCGAGGCTATGAACTCACGTTGATTTGGAAAGGCGGGTTATCGGCGACGGTGGATGATTCAATCATGGAAACCTAGACAAATAATACTCAGTCTTAGAATTTTGTCCAGTGACTTTATAAAAATAATGGCTATGTATATATATGATGATATTATACGTATGTTGATGATCAAGTAGGATTTTATCTCTTTATCAACATTATAGTGTTGTGTGTTGGTAAATTTTAGACTAGTTACACTAGTTTTAACTTGTTTACATATTGAGGCCCATTAAAAGCCCAATACATTATATTAGTCCATTTATACTTTTTATACCAGGCCTATACTCATATGTTGGGTCCAAGTGGGTTAAGCCCATGAGTAAGTCCATTATTGTTTAGCCAAACTAGTTAGGTTAATAGTCCAATAAGGCTACTTTTGCCCGTTAATGTCCATAAGTTATAAAGCTCGGGTTTTATCGGTTTTTACTTGTAAAATGTACTTACATATCATAAGATGAGTTATAAAAAGTTTACATTAGACGGGTCCGACCGTCTAAGTTTTATTTGACGAAAACGTTAATCTTTTGGTTTTTAGCTGAAAACACGTAAAAGTTATATATATAGTTTTATAACTTAGAAAACATATCAATTTGTAATTTTATAAAATGTCATACTTATTTATCAAATTATACAACTTATTTTATAAGTATTATCATAAGTTAGTGGGTTTTATATATGTATTTTATAATAACATTACTTGAGTGCTTATTTTATATTATATACTTTTATTTCCAAATCTGATTATCAAAATCACTTTTACCATTTTTGCCATATCTTGAGTTCTACAAGGAGATAGAAGCTCAAATTTGGGCAGCACAAACTACATAATATATGATAAAAATAACTCCATTTTAGCTACTAGTCATTCATCCTTTAAGTATCCCTAATAATTCGTTCAAAACAGACTATACAGATTTGAACCTTAATAGTATTTTGATCATATCTTGCTCATTTTATTGATTCCATTGAGTGGTAAATTGGCCACATATGTAAAAATCATATATCTAACTGTATATTCAATAATCCAAGTCATTTTACCAAGTTATCATATGGTTACTTACTGTTTTATACAGCCTATAATTTTAGTCAAGATTTTAACATCTTTACATGTAGATTTTAGTCTTTTTAACAAAATTTATCAATACAAGATCCCCACATCATACTTTGATCATTATTTATCATCATATACATATACATTTATAAAGAAAATACAAGATTATATTTACAAAATAACAAGGTAATAGAAGAAATGATCTTGTTACCAACCAAGATAGTGAAAGTTAAGAATAAGACTTGGTTTTTGATAACCAATCTTATGATAAACCAAGACCAGCTTCAAGATCACCCAAATATATGAACAACTTTAGAAAAATCAGCCCTAGACTCCAAGGAAACTTCTTGTAGATGTTAGGATCACCTCAAATCAACAAGACTTCAAAAGGTTTTTATGTTGTGCAAGTTAAACACAAGATTCATGGTTAAATTTTGATCAAATGGTGGTTTATGGTGGAGTAGGGACGGCAATGGGGGAGAGCTAGAGAGAGTTTGTGGAGTTGTTGCATGTAACAAATGAGTTAGATGGTATGTGTTAGCTAGTTTTAGGAGTTAGTGGTTTTGGTGTGTAACTAAGGATAAGTGTCCTTAGTTATCTTGTTAAGTTGACACATAATGAGGTGTGTTGGCTAAGCTTGGCCGCCCCTTAGTGGGGGTGGGGCAAGTGTTAACTTGTCTCATCCCCACTAATTTACGGGTACTCCTCGATTCTAGTTTCCTCGATTTGCGTGCCCTCGGGTCGTTTTATGAAAAACGTTTTTATAAATTATGAATCAACGGCACAAAACGAATCTAATAAAAATTATATCATCAAAAACGGAGTTCAAAAACGTAAATAAGTAAACCTAGGGTTTCCGGTTTAGTCGTAAAGGACGTTAAATTATGCACGTAAGCCCTAATTTCAACCCGTAAATTGTGAGTTCATCAACCAACACAAAAATAAGTTTCAAAATAATATACGAGAAAATAATTTACTACCTGAAAATGTTAGATTGTCACAGCATTTCCTCCTAAAAGGGATCAACGTCCTCGTGATCCATTTCATCTTGATGTCCGTTTCTTATTGAAAGCAAAGAGGTGTGGGTATTTCTTCCACATTTCATCCTCTCGTTCCCAAGTAAATTCTAGTCCATGCTTTGAATTCCACCAGATCTTAACGATAGGTATCTGACTTTGTTTAAGTTGCTTTACCTCACGATCCATAACCTCTATGGGCTCTTCGATAAAATGAAACTTCTCATCAATTCGGACCTTAACCAACGAGATTTTCTCATCACACACTGCTAAACATTTCTTCAGATTAGATACATGGAGTGTGTTGTGAACACCATGAAGTTCTTGGGGTAACTCTAGTTTGTAAGCAACCGGACCTACACTAGATAAAATCTTAAAGGGTCCAATATAGCATGGATTAAATTTCCCTCGCTTTCCAAATCTTATGACGCCTTTCCATGGCGACACTTTCAACATTACACGGTCACCCACTTCAAACTCCATCGGTTTCCACCGCACATCCGCATAACTTTTCTGTCTACTTCGGGCAGTCAACAGCCGATTCTTAATCTAAACTTTCATCTCCGTAGTCTCCGAGATCAATTCCGGTCCTGTGAGCTGGGTATCCCCAACTTCACTCCAACATACAGGAGATCTACACTTCCTACCATAGAAAGCTTCAAACGGTGCAGCCTTAATACTAGCATGATAACTATTGTTATATGAAAACTCTGCTAAAGGAAAATGTTTATCCCAATTCTTACCAGAATCTATCACACAAGCTCTCAACATATCTACCAGTGTTTGTATTGTCCTTTCACTCTGCCCATCAGTTTGGGGGTGATAAGCAGTGCTCATGTCGATATTCGTTCCCAAAGATCTTTGAAGGGATTTCCAAAAATTCGATGCGAATCTAGGATCTCGATCAGAAATGATCGATACAGGCACTCCATGCTTAGACACAACATTCTCAAGATAAATACGAGTCAGCTTCTCCAATGAGAACTGCTCTTTAACCGGAATGAAGTGAGCTGATTTGGTCAGTCTGACGACAATGACCCAAATCGAGTTATTTCCAGAAGATGTTCTAGAAAGCTTAGTGATAAAGTCCATCGTGATTTGCTCCCACTTCCATTCAGGAATCTCTGGTTGTTGAAGTATTCCTGATGGTTTTTGATGTTCAGCTTTGACTCTTGCACAAGTCAAACATTGAAGAACATACATAGCAATATCAGCTTTCATATTCGACCACCAGTACAACTTCTTCAAATCATGATACATTTTATCAGATCCATGATGAATGGAATATTTAGATTTATGAGATTCCAACATGATTAAATCTCTTAAGCCTCCAAACTTAGGTATCGACATACTACCTCTTAAACATTTCACTCCATTAGCTCTAACCCCTAAAGGATCTCCTTCTCCTCGAAACCCTTCATTAACAAAATTTTCTTTCTTACAGGCTTCTATTTGTGCATTTCTAATTTGCTTAGGAAAATTATTGTGCACAGTCAAGACTAGAGAACGTACCCAGAGAGGCTCTCTATCTTTTCTACTTAGTGCATCGACAACAACATTTGCTTTTCCCGGGTGATATTTTATATCAAAATCATAATCACTTAACAGTTCTATCCATCATCGTTGCCTCATATTTAATTCCTTTTGATCGAGAATATACTGTAGGCTTTTATGATCGGTGAATACCGTACACTTGGTGCCATATAGATAATGTCTCCACAACCTAAGAGCAAAGACTACAACTCCTAACTCAAGATCATGAGTAGTATAATTCTCCTCATTTTTTCTTAATTGCCTAGAAGCATAAGCTATCACCTTTTTCTCGTTGCATCAAGACAGCTCCATAACCTCTAAGAGATGCATCACAAAATACCACAAAATCTTCACTTCCGTCGGGTAATGATAGAAGTGGTGCACTACATAAATTTTGCTTCAATATCTGAAATGCTCCATCTTCTTCACTTACCCAAACGAAGGGTTTATTTTTCTGAGTTAGCTTGGTCAGGGGTTTAGCTATTAAATAAAATTCTTTAATGAATCGTCTATAATATCCAGCCAATCCTAAGAACTGTCGCACCTCCGTTGGCGTTGTCGGTGCAGACCAATTCTTAATAGCTTCAACCTTTGCAAGATCAACATGAAATCCATCTTTGTTAATCACATGACCAAGAAACTGCATAGATTCCAACCAAAAATCACATTTCGAAAACTTAGCATGCAACCTTTCATCCTTTAACAAACTCAAGATAATCCTTAAATGTTCTCTATGTTCCTCTTTATTATTAGAATAGATTAGAATATCGTCAATAAACACGATCACAAATTTGTCCAAATAGGGTTTGCACACTCGATTCATTAGATCCATGAAGACCGCAGGTGCGTTAGTTAACCCAAATGGCATCACTTGAAATTCATAGTGTCCATAACGAGTTATAAATGCAGTTATTGGAATATCTTCTTCACGGACGCGAAGTTGGTGATATCCAGACCGTAAATCTATCTTAGAATACACATTATATCCTTGTAGTTGATCAAATAAATCATCAATCCTTGGTAAAGGATATCGATTTTTGGTTGTCAACTTATTCAGTTCCTGATAATCGATGCACATAGGAAAGATCCATCCTTCTTCTTAACGAACAAGATTGGAGCTCCCCAAGGCGACGAGCTCGGTCGAATAAAACCTTTATCAAACAACTCCTTAAGTTGTTCGGATAATTCCTTTAATTCAGAAGGTGCTAATCGGTAAGGCGCACGTGCCACCGGTGCAGCACCAGGAATTAAATCGATTCGAAACTCGACTTGCCTTATCGGCGGAAGTCTGGGTAAAGCATTAGGAAATACCTCTGGAAAATCACAGATAATAGGTACATCTTCCAATCGTTTCTCCTTAGACTCATTCCCGATCACTTGAGCTAAGAATAGCTCGCAACCGTTCCTGGTGTACTTTTGGACTTTAATACATGAAACGATTTTCAAACGGGATTCACCTCGATTATCATCAGTTACTAACGTCCTATTCCTAAGAGGAATCTTAACCTTCTTTTCTCCACATAAAATTGTAGCATTATTCAAAGATAAGAAATCCATACCAATAATAATATCAAAACTACCTAGTTTTATCAACATCAAATCAATGGGAAAGGAATAGTTTAAGAGATTTAAAGAGCATCCTTTTAACAGCTTATTAGTTTTTACTAATTGACCATCAGCCAATTCCACTTCGTAACTGGTATTTATCTCAACAGGTTCAATGTCAATAAGGGCACTAAATTTAGTGGATACAAAGCTCCTATCAGCATCCGAATCAAATAAAGCAACAGCAAAATGATTATTGAGTAAAAACGTACCAGTAACGACATTCAGATCCTCTTTCTTAACCTCAACCGTTCCAAGTTGATAGGCACCACCCTAGGGGTTTCTTCCAGGTCCAATCGTTTTCAAATTGGGGCAATCCGATTTCTTATGACCTTCTTCATTACAGTTGAAGCAAATAACTCCCCTCTTACACTTTTCCACTTTGTGTCCTAGCTTTCCGCAATTTCAGCACTTCTAGCAGTCGCTAGCATGCCTCTTATTACCACACTTAGGACACTTTTCATCATTGCGCGGTGTGTTGTTGGTAAGAGCATTTTCATTCCCCCTTCTTGGGTTTTGACGGCGATTAAAATTCTGCCTATTATCACCTCGACCTCCACGATCGCCATCACCCTTTCTTTTCTCACCAACATGTGCTTCATCCTCCTTGTCCTGAATTATTTGCCCAATGAGTTGGTAAGCCATTCCAACAGCATCATCAATGGTCAATGGTTTTGATGATGTCACATCCCCTCGGATATTCTTGGTCAACCCTTTAATGTATTGCTCAATTCTGATCTCTTCGGGTTCCACCAATCGAGGACACAGCAAGGCCAACTCATGGAATCGGTTTTTGTAGCTATCGATGTCCACACCTTTCATTCTTAAATGAATCAACTCTTGTTCCAACCGTATAATCACACTACGGGGACATAACTCCAGAGTCATCCACTTTTTAATTTCAGCCCAAGGAGTAGTATTAGCAACATCAATACCCATGAAAGCAATTCTCCCATTCCACCAAGTCAACGCACGACCATTAAGAGTAGCCATAGCAAAAGTCACTTTATCCTCCTCCTTACACTTACTAATCCAAAACACCGAATCTAACTTCTCAATCCACTGGCTTAATCCTACAGAACCTTCATTTCCATTAAAAGGTACAGGTTCACACTTCATGAACGTCACATAAGTACAACCACCGACTTCAGGCGCATTAGGTCCAAGTCCTCCTACATTTCCTCCAGCATTAGCATTCACTTTATTAGCATTCACATTCACATTAGTACCACCAATTCCACTACCGCCAGCTCCACTACCGCCAGCTCCACTACCGCCAGCTCCATTACCGCCAGCTCCACTACTGCTAGCTCCATTTCTAGAATTTGCCATAAATTTAGTCATAGATGCGGCAACTTGATCCGTAATGATCCTACGTACATCATCCTCAGTCACAGCTTTCTTGGGCAGCATTGTTCTATAATTTCACAATTTCAAAGTTTATTAAGCATTCACCCAACGAGGGATTCATATAAGATGGTTTGAATTCATAATCAAGATACAAATAAGGCACGATATGGAATTCAAGACAAAGATACATATTTCATTGGATTAGAAACAACCACATTGTCTTAATTAACATTCCACATCAAAGTTTCTAGCACTATACAGGCCCAAAATTCATGCCAGATCTACTAACCAATAGGTCGGTTTAGTTAAAGTTATAAAAGATACAAAAGATACTACTAAAGATAGATTGGTCTACTAAGAACTGCTAGAAGGTCCATCATCCATCGTCTTCGGTATCTTTCTCGGACGATCACAAGACACATCTTCAGCTGGGCGCTTACGAATCACTCCTTTCTCGACCATCTTAGTATAAAACCTATTGTTCCAACCAACAAATATATTCAACTCTTTTTATGCATTCTCACGCATTACATGAGCCACACTCAACTAAATCTCCATTCTATTCACCATTTTCTTCATTCCAGCATACTCACCACTTTCCAACACAGATAGTCTCCTAAACGCCTCATTCAGACCACGCTCCACATCAGTCAAATCTAAATTAAGCAACTATCGTTCTTTCTCACCAATCTTAGTCTTCGACTACAAATAAGCAACATGAGTCTAAACAACACCTAAACCAATCTCTGTCATACTACCTTGAACACGGGAAGCATCTAAATCACGTCTCAAGGCCCAAGGTGCAAGTCCATCAATATGAGTAGCCTCTCGAACCCTCGACGACTCTCCTATCACATGCCTACGAGTAGCAATCCCATCAGTACCATCAGGTGCATCATCATCCTCTGATTCAGAATCAGATTCAGACGATTCAGTCAATTCATCTCTAAGTAACTCAAACTCAGAATCGGACCAATCAACTAGAGGGGGTAAGGGCTCACCCTCCTCTACATCATATGGGAAAATAAGCTTAGCCTCATCATCATCATCAACCTCATCATCTATACCTATCTCCTCCTCGACATCCTCGTCGTCATCCTCATTACCTACATTATCTATACCAAACTCATCATCTTCCTCAATACCAACATTATCATTATCATTCTCTACAACATCAACCTGAGGGGCAATCTGATCTCCTAGTCCTATCTCGGGCTCAGGATCCTCAAATAGTTCCACCTCTTCATCATCCATATCCTCCTCTACATTATAATCCACTAATTCTAAGTAAGGGTTATCATCTACGTTAGGTTCGGGAATAGCATGGTTCTCTACAGGAATATTAGGGTCAGACATGACAATCTGCATTATATGATATATCTCGTATTAGCATAAAATAATATTAAACAGTTACATACTGAATTCATGATATATACATATATATAAATTAAATTATATATATCAAAATATATATTTTCTCAATAAGGCTTGTGGGTAACGTCGGAGATCTTTGGCACCGTTATAGTCAAAATATTTTTCAAACATTTTAAGAAAAATGTTTAGAATTGAAAGATTTTGAAATGTTTTATTCAAAACCTTTGTTTTAAAAATCTTTCGTTCTCTATAACGAGAGCTCTGATACCAAACTGTAACACTCTCAAATTTCGAATCGGGTCAGCGAAAGGGTCAATAGAGTGTTACGGGATAGCACAATAACTCCAATCATAGACAATGCATAAAAATGGTTGTACAAGGTTTAACATACATTCATTCGAATAAAAGTTTTAGGTTTACAGCAGATCCCCAAATTACACAGTCATAAAGTTTACAAAACATAGATCGAATGAATAATTTTATTATGTGGGCCATCAAGGTCGATCTCCATCCAAGTTACCTTCAAGCTCCCGAGATAAAACATACGAAAAGTATATCTGCGAATGCCGAGTGAATTAATAGAGTTTAAAACAGTCATAGAAATCAAAACACAAGTATAATATCATAAGTGAGTCCTCGTATTGTTAGTCAGGCAATATATATAAATCAAGCCATACATTTTAAACCGTCCATGAAACCGTAGTCTCAATATTACCATTATAGGTAACATTATTATTTTGGATAATTGGATTATAGTGGATTATTATCAACCGCATGACATTGCTACCTTACTATATCAAACAACAGGCCGCGAACCGGACAAATAATTTTCCCATCTAAATTAGCGTGTCGTCACAAAAATCACGCTATGTAAATCTTCTCATACATAAATTCGCTTACCAATCAATGTGGCACGACGGGGATCAATCGTCAAGGCGCGAACTGGGGTGATCTTCCCCAAATAGTACTATTATATGTATAAGCGTCTACCAAATCCCGGTAGTTTACAATTCATGCTAATGGGACTTTATGTGACATAACCTAACTCATAATAATCCTTTACATCTCATTTATTAGGTCATAGCATCATTCGGGTCCATATCAAAAAGCATACTATGGGGACTACTTGTGTTCTATTTTAATTAAAATTAGCATGTTATCTCCCTCGCGGGTTTAGAAAACATTTTATAAAACATTTAAAAGAGTGCGAGGCTATGAGCTCACGTTGATTAGGAAAGGCGGGTTATCGGCGACGGTGTGTGCTTCAATCACGGAAACCTACACAAATAATACTCGGTCGTAGACTTTTGTCCAATGACTTTATAAAAAGAATGGCTATGTATATATATGATGATATTATAAGTATGATGATGATCAAGTGGGATTTTATCTCTTTATTCAACATTATAGTGTTGTGTGTTGGTAAATTTTAGACTAGTTACACTAGTTTTAACTTGTTTAAATATTGAGGCCCAATAAGCCCATTAAAAGCCCAATATATTATATTATACCATTTATACTTTTTATACCAGGCCTATACTCATATGTTGGGCCCAAGTGGGTTAAGCCCATGAGTAAGTCCATTAGTGTTTAGCCAAACTAGTTGGGTTAATAGTCCAATAAGGCTACTTTGGCCCGTTAATGTCCATAAGTTAAAAAGCTCGGGTTTTATCGGTTTTTACTTGTAAAATGTACTTACATATCATTAGATGAGTTATAAAAAGTTTACATTATACGGGTCCGACCGTCTCAGTTTTATTTGACGAAAACGTTAATCTTTTGATTTTTAGCCGAAAAGACGTAAAACTTATATATATAGTTTTATAACTTAGAAAACATATCAATTTGTAATTTTATAAAATGTCATAATTATTTTATAAGTATTATCATAAGTTATTAGGTTTTATATATGTATTTTATAGTAACATTACTTGAGTGCTTATTTAATATTATATACCTTTATTTCCAAATCTGATTATCAAAATCACTTTCACCATTTTTTTACATATCTTGAGTTCTAAGGAGATAGAAGCTCAAATTTGGGCAGCACAAACTAAATAATATGTGCTACAAATAGCTCCTTTTTAGCTACTAATCATTCATTCTCTAAGTATCCCTAATAATTCATCCAAAACAGACTATACAGATTTGAACGTTAATAGTATTTTGAACATATCTTGCTCATTTTATTGATTCCATTGAGTGGTGAATTGGCCACATATGTAAAAATCATATATCTAACTGTATATTCAATAATCCAAGTCATTTTACCAAGTTATCATATGGTTACTATACAGCCTATAATTTTAGTCAAGATTTTAACATCTTTACATGTAGATTTTAGTCTTTTTAACCAAATTTATCAACACAAGATCCCCACATAATACTTTGATCATCATTTATCAACATATACATATACATTTATAAAGAAAATACAAGATTACATTTACAAAATAACACGGTAATAGAAGAAATGATCTTGGTACCAACCAAGATAGTGAAAGTTAATAATAAGACTTGGTTTTTGATAACCAATCTTATGATAAACCAAGACCACCTTCAAAATCACCCAAATATATGAACACCTTGAGAAAAAATCAGCCTAGACTCCAATGAAATTTCTTTGTAGATATTAGGATCACCTCAAATCAACAAGACTTCAAAAGGTTTTCATGTTGTGCAAGTTAAACACAAGATTCATGGTTAAATTTTGATCAAATGGTGGTTTATGGTGGAGTAGGGACAGCAATGGGGGAGAGCTAGAGAGAGTTTGTGGAGTTATTGCATGTAACAAATGAGTTAGATGGTATGTGTTAGCTAGTTTTAAGAGTTAGTGGTTTTGGTGTGTAACTAAGGACAAGTGTCCTTAGTTATCTTGTTAAGTTGACACATAATGAGGTGTGTTGGCTAAGCTTGGACGCCCCTTAGTGGGGGTGGGGCAAGTGTTAACTTGTCTCATCCCCACTAATTTACGGGTAATCCTCGATTCTAGTTTCCTCTATTTGCGTGCCCTCGGGTCGTTTTACGAAAAACGTTTTTATAAATTATGAATCAACGGCACAAAACGAATCTAATAAAAATTGTCTCATCAAAAACGGAGTTCAAAAACGTAAATATGTAAACCTAGGGTTTTCGGTTTAGTCGTAAAGGACGTTAAATTATGCACGTAAGCCCTAATTTCAACCCGTAAATTGTGAGTTCATAAACCAACACAAAAATAAGTTTCAAAATAATATACGAGAAAATAATTTACTACCTGAAATTGTTAGATTGTCACAATTTCTTCTTTTTCTGACATCTAGGAGGATAATTTATCGACCTATGCATCCTTTTCTTTATGAGCGCGTCTCTCCTTATCCAGTTGAGTTTGAAGTACCTCAATCCTTTCATCACTTAGTTGTTTTCTACGAGGAATGTCAAAATACTTCTTGTATGTAACCCCAGTTCCAACTCCTCTAGCGTACCCACCATTTTACTTACCAAAAACAACTGTCATGGCATCGCCATCATCAACAGTCAAGGTTCCTTTCTCAATTTTCTCATGTGATTCTTCCTGCACAAAACATATGTGAAATAGGTTAGCATACGAATTTATTTCCCAGTGATAGTATAATAATATAGGATTTCCAGTCATACTTACAAGTTTATTTGCTAATGATAGTATATCAGGATCTGTATCTACTCCTTCTTTTTCCCTACCTTTCAACCACAGTATACCCCGCGGTCGTTCTACATCCGCTGAAATTTCATTCTTTTCGACCTAATACACATGAAATGTATACATATGTAAAAAGATTCATTTATCATACTCGTATATCATTTTGTAAATCAAACATTAACTAATCTTACCATTTTCTATTTTATATGTATATATCCACCTCTCCCCATTGTGTGGTCATAAATATTTTTGGAACGCGCCAATTTACCTCTTGTTGATGACGCCTACAACACAAAATAATAAGTCGTTTATATGCAGTAATGGAAACACAAAATTATGAATAATGAATTGACTGATATATAGTTGAGTAATTAAAACCTTGTATGCGTCAGATTTAGTGTGATTTACAAATTCTACCCATTCTTCTGCATTAATAATTGCACTATATTTAGTCAGAAGTTCTTCCATTTTTGAAGGATTATCTATGTTGGGGAATATGTATGCTTCTCTTAGTTTCATCCTCAAATTCCTAAGAAGTCGACCAAGACGAGTCATAACAAGCTTTCTGACTGTCGTGGCAACAACAAAAATTTGCTGCAAATAGTAACACAATGTTGTTAATTAGTTCTACATAATGTAAGTGCATATATAAACTTATAAAGTGATGGTTTATAAAACATTATATACGTACTGTGATTTCTTCCCATAATTTGACTCTCGATTATTTACAGACCAACCTCCAGGACATAACCTTCAAACCTATGTTCTCACGCACCAGGTCTCCCAAGAAACTTGAAAATATGGATCTACTTGACCCTGTTAGTCTATTCAATGGATCAAATGATACAGTGATTTTTGTTGCACCAGGTTTTCCCAATCGGGTGCGAAACTTTGCTAACCTGGTTATGCCCCTTGTAGAATATTTCAGCTTAGCATGGTTGTTTATGTCTTCATCTTCACCGTTAGAATATGTCTTTGAAAAATAACCGTCATTCTCATGATCTGATTTATCAAAATCATCAAAGTGAACATAATCATCTCCATTTTCCATCGAATGATCAATAAAATTGGATGGATCTGACATCAATTGGTATCAGGTAATGTGTAAAAGAAAGAAAGTCTAAATGGTAGAAGTAAATGAGATAAAAGAGTTGATTTTTCTTTTATGGATTAAACCTTATTTTTAGGAGAAAAAAACTGTCAATTATAGAAACTGTTAAGATATGGAATTGATTAGAAAATTTTAAATATTTTGGATGAAATTTTGGCTTCAAAATTTTTGACAAAGAAGAAAAATATTTATTTTTTTGGAATTTGGCTCCAAAACTAATTTTTGGCTCCAAATTTTTTTAGGCAAGGACCTGGTTTGATTTTAACATATTTTGTATACTGAAAACCCCCAAATCGACCCATAATGATAGCATATGCAATTTAACATTATTTAATAATCTGAAACTTATAGAATCAAATATGGTTTATGAACAAGCACTATGTTGAGTCGCTGCGATAGCTACTGCTGCAATAATCTTTGAGAGGCACTGGGTTGATACACATCGTTACCTAAAAAATTAAGTAGAAATGGAGAGAAGACATTCTGATATGTATATATCATAAACATAGTTAAATTACAGGAAATATTCATAATTACATATACGTGTCACTACATACAAATAATAGCAAATTGTACCAAACAAAAAAGGTAAAAAGGGCAGTAGGTGACATTCATGAACGAAACACAAAATAAAATATTGTTTTTGTTACTTGCTATAATATATTATATATAATGATGTGACATCAACATAAAACCTCCATTTTTCCCTTGCCCTTGCCCTTACCCTGCTCCAGTTAGATCAGGACCCAAGTTGTTTGGGTGAACCATAGGAGTCTTCACTAAAGCACACTAAGAGATTTCATACTTCTTGAGTATTTCTATGGTGTATTTTTCTTAACAGACTGTGATCCCTTTGTCCCCCTGTTTAATTTGTAGTCCATGTAAATATGTCAACTCACCCATCATGCTTATTTCGAATTTCTTTGTCATAAGTCTTTTCAAACTTTCTACAAAGCTTACAGTCAGTGGACCCAAATATGATATCATCAACATATATTTGAACTAGCAAAACATCCTCTTTGGTTCTGAAGATAAACAATGTATTGTCTATCTTCCCTATGACAAATTTATTCATTATCAGGAAGGTAGAGAGAGTTTCATACCATGCCTTAGGTGCTTGTTTCAGTCCATATAGGGCATTGTCTAGTTTGTAGACATGGTTAGGAAACTCATAACTCTTAAAACCAGGAGGTTCAGCTACATTAACTTCTTCAGTGATCTTGCCATTCAGGAAGGCACTTTTCACATCCATTTGATACACTTTGAAGTTCATGTAAGTGGCATAGGCAAGGAAAATCCTGATGGCTTCTATTCTCCCCTACAGGGGAAAAGGTCTCTGCATAGTCTATACCTTCCAACTGACCACACGCCTTAACAACAAGCCTAGCCTTGTTTTTTATAACAGCTCCACTTTCATCTGTCTTGGTTTTTAACACCCATTTTATGCCAAGATCTGATTTTCCCTTAGGGAGTGGAACTAATTTCCGGACTTTGTATATGAGGAACTTATTGAGTTCTTTTTTCATAGCCTCAACCCATCCTGTGTGTGTAAGGGCCTCTGAAACGTTTTTAGGTTCGATTTCAGAAAGAAAATCTTTGAACAGACATCCATGAGCTGAGGCTATAGAAAGTTGAGCAGCTTGAATGCGTGTAAGCATCCCCTCAGACATATCACCAATTATATTCACAAGTTCTATGTGTTGTTGTCTTAACCATTTATCCTGAGGACGTGGGTTAGAACTAGTGGTTAATTGATGATTGTCAGAGATTTGTTCTTCAGTACATAGTCCTGGATGATTGGTTTCCATTGAAGGATGTTCAGTGGTTGTTAGGTCACATGATCTATCGACAGTCCCTTCAGTATTTGAACTACTAGGTAAATCATTAGATTCATCATCCTGAGTAGATGGGGAATAACCTTAGGGACATGTTGATTTGTGATCAGATTTGTGATTGACCTATTATGAGGTGAGATGTGAAATGATACATCAATATCAGTCTGATATTGTCTTGAGGAATTGTTTTCATACTCATCAAGAGGGTATCTTGATGAGTCATTAATCCATATATCTTCCACTGATTAATTTGTGAAGTTTATGGCATCCATACTTTCATCAAATGTGATATGAAAGGATTCCTTAATCTTTTGTCTCCTCGTGTTAAATACCCTGAAGATTTTAGAAACAAAGGAGTATCCAAGGAAGTATCCATCATCAGAATTTCCATCAAATTTTCCAAGATGATCATTTTGATTGTGAAAAACACAGGACATCCAAACACATGAAAGTAGCTATATCAAGAGTTCTTTCCCTAAATATTTCATAAGGAGTCTTATCATGTCTTTTGACAATTATACTTCTTTTCTGAGTGTAACACGCAATTTTTATTGCCTTGGCCCAGAAGTTTTTTGAAAGATTGGATCCATTGAGCATAGTCCTTGCAGCTTCAATGAGAGTTCTAATCTTCCTTTCAGCCACACCATTTTGTTTAGGTGTTTAAGGAGATGAGAAGTTCTGAAAAATTCCTTTCTCATTACAAAAACTCTCAAGCTCTTGGTTCCTGAATTTTGTTCCATTATCAGTTCTGAGTTGCTTGACTTTGGTGTCATTTTGATTTTCTACTTGCTTGATAAAGGACATGATGAATTTAGGAGCCTGACTGTTTTTCTTTAGGAAGTATACCTATGTGTATCATGAAAATTCATCAACAATGACTAGGGTATACTTCTCATGATTTATGGATATTGGACTGATATGTCCAAATAAATCCATATGTAGCAAGTGAAGACACTTCCGGATTGAGAAGTTTTGCTTTGGCTTAAAGGGTGCTTTCTTGTGTTTACCTTTCTCACAAGCTGAGCAAGGTTTATCTTTAGAGTACACAAGAGAAGGCAAGCCAAGGACTTTTTTTTGTTTAGAAATTTTATTATTGTCTTTGAAATTAAGGTGAGAGAACCTCTTATTACATAGCCAAATGATTGAGTTTGAAGCTTTTGCAAAGAAGCAGGCTCTTGAGGGAGTCACATATGACATGTCTAGGACATATCTTGGAGCAGTCAACACAATTTCTTTGTTTGCATTAAATATTGTTCCTTGCTTATCATCGAACTGAATGATGTATTCAGCATCACACACCTGGATGATACTTATGAGATTGTACTTCAGATCATTTACAAACGTAGCTTTTGAGGAAACTATTCCACCATATTTAATTGAACCATATCCCTCAGTAACACAAGATGAGTTATCACCAAATACTACCTTAGGACCTGGTTGCTCCACGTATTTGTGCAGATAACATTTGACCCCTGTCATACTTCTGGAACACCTACTGTCTAAGTACCAGACATGCTCCTTGAAGTGTTTCTGCACAAATAACGAGGTAGATTAGTTTCTCTTGTGAACCCACTTTCTAGTAGGCTCTTTGGCACTTGGAGACTGACGTCTTTCACCTCGTTTGAATTATTCAAACTCATCATGGTCTGAGGTGGAATGAATAGTGCTTTCACATGTGTTGCAACTTAGTCCTACTCATTGTAGTCTTTTTGTATATACTTTATTTTAGGAAAAACAAAGCGTACAATCGGTAAGTATTAAATTCTACGTTTTAGGAAAAACGCAAAATTGAATAATAGAGTTCGTTCTCGAAGGAGGTGTGTCTATGTGTAGCCAATATTAAAAATATAATGTTTGGATTAGTTCGTTTTTGGATGTGAAAAGAGATTGAAAAGTAAAGACAAGTTATGCAAAAAATTATGCTACGATGTAAATAACGTAAAATCATAAAATTCAACGAAAATAAAAATTTATCTAAGAAATTTCAAAAAATTAAATTAACTTCCTAAAAATATATCTAGGGGTTACAAATAAAGAAAACTTGCTGACACATTTTAGATTATTAATATTTAATTTTTAAATGTTAGTTAAAGCCCTAAAAATTAAATAAATTAATAAAAGACCCAAACCAAGATTTTAAAGTTTGGAGACCTCCAATACATTTTCTAACACTAAAAAGTATTTTTCAAAAAATTTTAAATAATTAAATCTATTTTTTAATGCCTAAAAACAAATTTTAAATTAAAATAATCGTAAAAAATAAAATAATAATGGGAAATATATGAAACCTTTTTCTAAAAATCCTAAGTGACTTAAAGTATCAATGAAAAATAAGAAATGCTAAAAAAATGACTGAATAAGCTAAAAAGGCTTTAAGATAAGTTGTTGGTCAAAATGTACTAACAGTGGGAAAAGTCTAATGAAGTCAGTGGGAACTATGGTTCCCACTGACAGTGTAATTTGAGCAGAAAGATTTTGGAGCCTGTTTTGTGGCTTGTTTGTGGATTACTTTGGAAGCAAATGGCACCCCCACAAGCATCGACTTATGGGGAGTCAGTATAAACACAAAATAAAATAACCAACACAAATCAAACACTAGTCAAAGGCTACAGGACTGATTACTAGCAAATTCCAGACATAAGGTGTAAAGCTGAGGTACATTGCACTTTAATGACTTTTAGTGAGCTCAAAAAGCTACCTTAAGCTACTAAACTCAAATACCAGGCATCACATAGCAATACCTACCTTATAGCTAACAGATTGCTAAAATCCAATTCATGAAACATAAGAATAAAACCTAAAGGACCTACTATGCAGGCAGACTGGTGCATTTTCTGATGCAAATGACACAACTATGAGATTCAAGCTAACAGAGCATGTACAATAGCTAACCAAAACTATAATCCACTAGTATACATCCCTATATCATCCTATTCTCTAACTATGTCCAAAGTTTCAGGGTTTAAAACTTGAAAACAAATCACCTAGCCTATTGTTAAGATCTTGACAGATTTTATCAAAAATACTTGAAAACTTTTACCAAACTGATTGTGGTAAAATACGACCTTTAGGAAAAGGTGCGTAAAAGCGGTAAGTATTAAGTGATGATTTAGGAAAATCAAGCACTAATGACCCAATGAAGTTCGTTTCCCAAGGAGGTATATGTGTGTGAAAAACTTGTTAAATGTTTGTGATTAATGATTGGTTTAGAAGGGGATGAGAAAAGAAGATGACGAAGACGTGAAAATTACTACTACGACGACAAAACGTAAAACCGTAAAAACTACAAAAATAAACATTAATTCTAAAAAATACCAAAAATTCACCAAAAATCAAAATTAATAAACTAAGAGTTTACCAATGATCAAAACTTTTTCAAACCTTTTAAATAATTAAATATTCAATTTTTAAATGCTAATTAAAGCCCTAAAAATCAAATAAATTATCAAAAAGCCCAAATAAAGATTTTTCAATTGGTAAACCTCTAAAATGACCTAAAAAGATTAAAAACTATTTTTAGAAATTTTTAAACTAACAAAAACTATTTAAAATGATTTAAAAACTATTAAAACTTAAAATAATTATAAAAATTAATCTAGAAGTGATAAAATTATTCTAAAAGTTGCTAAATTCCTATTTTAATGTATTAAAGCTAAGAAAAATGTAAAAAGTTGGAAAATGTGAAATTTGAAAAATTATAATAAAATAATATTAAAATATTATTAAAAATCTAAAAATTATAAAAAATTTTAAAAACTTGCCAACTAGTTTATTTTAACCTAAATAATCAGAAAATCAAAGTGAAATGACCAGAATACCCCTATTGGGCCCTCAAATGGGCCAAAACCAAAAACAGTCAACCTAAATGGGCTTTTTAGCCCAAAAAGTCAAACTTGGCCCAATTGACTTGAAAAAGCCCTATCTGACTCAAAATTTAATTCTAAACAAAAAACTCTAAAGTCCCAAAAGCTGAATGTGAGCTTATCACAGCTTAATAAGCAAACATCTTATTCTTATTGGGCTTTTCAGCCCATTAAGCAATAAGCCAATGCCATAAGCTCTAATTTGACACACAACCTTCTTTTGGGATGCTTATGAGATCTGTAAAAGAAATTTTGAAAAAGCACTCTCAATAAGCCAGAAATAAGCAAAGTAATATTTCACTAAAAGACAAAATAGTCGTTTTTGAGAAATAAGGCACCTCAGGACTTGATTCAACTTGCAAAAGATCACATATGGACTCAATAAGCCAAAACAATCAACAAAATTCCAATAAGCAAAACCAATAAGCCAGAATAAGCCAATAAGCACTTATGAAAAAGTCAATTAAGTTGGTTTTCTAGTCAAACCCTAAAGTCAACCCACCAAATGCTCTAGTATGAACAAATGGGTCAAATAATGAGCACCTATTACAAAATTCAAGTTGTTGCTGGTTAAAATAAGCTATTTTAGCTTATTGATAAGCTGACACCAAATTAACACTAGCAGTGGTAACCAGCAGGGGAAAGGAGTTCCCACTGCTTTGACTATTTGACTGAGCTTTTTAGAGAGTTTTAGTTGGATTCAATTGGAAACAAGGGCACCCTTGTGATCAGTGAATCACAAAGAGTCAATAGCAACAAGAAAATCCAAATTTGGTTCACACAATAAGCCACAAATGATCAAACAGTCACCAGATACATCACAGACATGGAAATAAGCAGTTATGCACTTAATAAGCAGATTTAGCAAGAATAAGCCAACCAAACTTAACAGGATGCATACACAAGCTATATTAACTATGAATAAGCACAAATCAACTTATAACAAACACTGAATCAAAGTAAACAACAAGATCAAAGCATAAACAGTTACTGATAAGAACATGAACAATATGCAGACAAGTTTGCTGATCTATTTGACACTAGATCCAATTTCAAGCAGTCAAATCTCTTCTCCTGGTGTAATTAACTAAGGTTTAGCACTTGTTAGCCCTAGCCTAAGCTTAGATCTAGGTGTCCTCAAAATCCTAGCCAATTTTACCAAGGATCCAAAATTTTATACCCTATTTTATGAATCTAGGTGTTTAAACCTTCAAAACCTGCAAACAGATGAACAATAGCAACCAAATAACAGATACTAACACTTGCAAACACAAAACCACCTCTTAACATACCACAATTCCAACTTATGCAGTTAACCCAAACACCCCTTAAAAACTTGTTTTCACAATTTTTCAAGGTATTATCCAGATTTCACCCACAAATCAGACTAACAACACCTCATAAACATCAAACAAAGCCAGATTAACAATAATCAACCACAATATCACAGATTCAAGAACAATCAAACAAAAATCACAAATATTCAGAAACTTAAAGAGGAAATGAAAAGGGAAGAAGGTGCAAACCTCCAAGACCTACATCCAGGCCTCGGATTGTTTGAGCTGAGGTACTAGCAGAACAAGTACCAGCTTCCAAGCTGCTAAGAAGAACAAACCACAAAAGTGAGATCAAACAATATCAAACTTTCTGATTTTTGAAGCACAAGCCTTATCACTTAAAACCTTGCCTCAAAAACCTTCAAACATGAATATGGAACTCAGAATCAGGCTATTCTAACACCAACTTTTAACAAAATATAAAAGAGATTTTTCAAAATTCAGAAAATCAAATTTTATTAATTAAAAAGGAATTACAAAGATTTAATAGCCTAAAACTGGAACAAAGGGACTCTCACATGTTGAGGTCTCCTTTTATAGGCAAATGCCTGGCTAACACTATTCACAAACCCTAGCACTGAATTCTCTAAAATGCCCTTGAGTCTTCTAGATCATTTGATGGAATGAGCTGTCCAAATGCATCCAAACCGTTTAAAATAGCTTTGATATGAAGCAAGGATCCTAGGCTGTTGATTTGGACACGTAGGATGACTTGGAGGTTAAGTTGTCACATGATTGGTGGACGGGTATTGGGGGTGGGGTCCATAGTGAGTGGGATTAAGGGTTTTTGGTGTGGGATAGGTTTCTGCACATGTGAATCAAGTGTATGCAAAGGGAATTGATTTTTACCCTAAGTTTAAGTGGAGTAAAAACTGGGGGTGAAGAAGGGTAAACAGTAGTTCTTTTGATCCGATTTTGGGGGAAACAAAGTTGTTTGGCGCAATTTTGTTTGAATGTTTCAAATGTGGCAGTTTAAGTCCTTGTGTTTTGGTAAAAAGTGTATAACACGTTTTTCAGCAACAAAACTCATATCCCTTTGTTTTTAACTTTCATGACTTGGCAGTTTTGGCACAAAACTTTGGAAAAAGGTTTCAAAGGGTTGTTTTTGCCATTTTGAGATAATTCAAGGGCTGATCTTGGACAATGTTGATCTTCAAAGGTCTTCAATTTAACTTTGACTTCATGAGGGACCATAATTGGCAATTTGGTATTGTTGAGGGACTAAACTTGCCATTTCTTCAAAGTTGAAGGATCATTTGTGTATTTTGACAAACTTAAGGGACCAAACTTGTAATTATCAATATACAAGGGTTTTAAGTGTCATTTCTTCATTAAATGAGGATCAATCTTGCATGTCTTCAAGTCTTCAAGGGTATTTGTTGAATATTCCATGATCTAGGGCCCAGTTCTTTGTACGGCTTCGTTTCTCGTGTCCGTTTTTCCTTGTAACTTGTAATATTTTGTCTTTTTCACGATATCCATACCTAAAATACACAAGTAAACAAACACAAGCATATATATGGTATTTTATGACATTTTTATGCATTTAAAGCCCGAAAAGAACGATGAGATCATGTATAAATGCCATCTCATCACTCCCCCATACTAAGCCATTGCCGTGCCCTCACGCAATGCTAGAATAAAGTATCTAAGCATCACCAAAGTTCAACTTTATTAACCTTTATTGAAGAGTAAGAGACTTGCAACATACTACGAAGATGTGTAAATACATAATGTATGATTTTCATCACGAAAAGTGACTTTTAAGGTCAAAGAATAGAAACAAGTGAATGTCCCTTAGAGTAAACTTCGTCATCCTTGATTGTCATACATTCCATGCTAAGTGCAAAAACGAGATCATTGTTGGTACAAGTCACAATGCTAACACTACTCATACGTCCAAATTGTGTAATACTTTTTCTCCCCGCAATCCTAGTTATTATAAAAAGAAATGGGTTACTAGCATTTTTTAACTATTTGTCATGGATCACAAGTGATTCATATTGACTTATTTGAGTAGTTATTAGTCCGAAAGCAAAGTAGCACGATTTGATCGATAGTTAGCCGAAGGACAAAATCTTTTAAAACGGCTTCTCGTGTATCTCCTTAAGTTCATATCTTGGCATAACTCGTTTCACGATTTGAGACCTTTCTCGGACCGATATTTGGCATGTACTTCATACTTCAAATCTTGGGAAGACGTTCTTGAAATTATGGTCTTCTCTTCACATATTGGAATTTCTTCACTTGACGTTTTTGAGAGATTCTTCATATTTGGACCACGACTTCATCATTTTTCTTCAATCTTTACTTCGGATTTTAATATACAACGATCCGCCTCCTTTTCGGACTTGGATATATTTATCCTCATACCTTGTAAGGGTATTTTTGGATAGACTTTCTCCATGATCTTTAGGGGAGTAATTGCTTTTCGTCGTGTGTCTCGATCCTTCATATTGATTTAGGAATAATGATACTTCACATCATCTTGGATCTTTAGCAAAAAAAATAGAGCTCCTCATGCCTTGTTAGGGCCTTTTTGGATGATCGCCAATCTTCGCGTCCCGCTTCAATAAGTTATGCCTTGGCTATGAACTCTATTCAACCCCGAGCAACTTTTAAACGATCTTGCGCTAGAGGCTAAGTAACCTTTCAAATCGTACGACCTTACTTATTGCAATTATGATTTATTCCTAATGCATTGATCTTATGGGAAGAAAAAGCCACAATTAAAAACATATGAGTTTTTGAAAGAACATTTTCATGTTCTACGTTTAGCATGATAACTTGTCTAACTCTATCATCTCTCGTTCTTCACTATATAAAGACCTCTAATTAAAGAGACTCGTGAATACTTAGCCATGCAAGTCAAAATTAAGCCAAATTTGGATTAGCTTTCATTAAGACTATATCAAATCAAAGTTTTGGGTTTTCAAGCCACCTATAGGATCTTGCACTTTCTTGGACTTTTTCAAGTTTAGAGAATGCATTTTATAGTTCCCTTGATAAGTGACTTTCTAGGATCAATTATAGGATCTTGCAAAAAGTTCTTTTTAACTCGTAAGAGTTAAGACTTTCACGTTTTAAAGCTCCCTATATAAAAGTCTAGCAAAACTTGAATTAAGCGGGTTAAGGAATGTAAATGGCTCCAAATGCCCATCAAGTCAAAAATTAGCTCTTATTCTACCCAACGGAAAGTATACATTCGTGTCTTAAAAACACTTATGAAAAACTAAGAAAAATTTTAAAATTTGGCCATTTTTAGCCTTATTAGCAACAAAAACAAAACATTGAAAGTCGGAGAACGTGAGGGCGTAGCAAAGCAAGTACCTATTCACCCCCCATACTAAAAGTAAACATTGTCCTCAATGTTTCGAGTCTAAGGGTGGAGCACCCCCATACTAGAGACGAAGAGTCGAATGCTTAGGATCTAGCATGGAAAGGGTGATCAATAATATATCTAAAGCCGTTTATTAAGTATGCTAAAAGGTAATTGTTAGAACAATAAAGGATATGTCATGGATTCGTGAAAAACTTGTTCAAGCAAACGATGGAGGCTCACGTAAACGAACACGAGAGTCTTCAATCGTAGATGATGATGATGATCTAGATAACACAATCACAAACAACCACGAGACAACGAGTTGAAAGGGTACAAGTCCCCTTATTAGTGAATAGTAAGCATAAAGGATAAGCATGGGATCTCCCCCACGAGGCACCTCGTTTTTTATTACCGAGTCATGAGCTCGACTCGATCCCCTCAATGCTAATTATCATTGGGGAATGTGACTTGGTCGAGGGCAACCATTGAAGGAATTTCCCCACGAAAGTAGTGCTTAAACCTATGTCCATTCACCTTGAAATTAGGACCATCATCTTGAGCTAGCTCGATGGTCCCATAAGGAAACACTTGTGTAATGGTGAACGGACCCGACCAACGAGATTTCAATTTCCCAGAAAATATCTTAAGTCGAGAGTTAAAAAGCAACACTTGATCACCAACGTTAAAAACCCGGTTTTTAATCTTTGAATCATGAAACTTTTTAGTCTTTTCTTTAAAAATTAATGAATTTTCATAAGCATTATCTCTTAATTCATCCAATTCATTCAATTGTATTTTCCGGTGATCTCCCGCGGTCTTCAAGTTAAAGTTTGCATGCTTAAGGGCCCAATATGCCTTGTGCTCCAACTCAATGGGCAAATGACAATTCTTCCCATAGACTAACTTATAAGGAGTGCAACCGATAGGTGTCTTATAAGCGGTCCTAAAGGCCCATAAAGCGTCATCGAGTTTGTCGAACCATGAAGCACGGTTTTCTCCAATTGACCTCTCTAAAATCCTCTTCAAAGCTTGGTTCGAAACCTCAACTTGCCCACTCGTTTGCGGGTGATAAGCCGTAGAAAGACGATGAGTAACTCCATATTTCTTTAGAACCTTTTCGAATTGGTCATTACAAAAATGGGTTCCACGATCGCTTATAATAGCACGAGGGGTTCCGAACCGAGAGAATGGTTGCTTCAAAAACTTCACTACCACACGAGCATCATTAGTAGGCAAAGCCTTAGCTTCCACCCACTTAGAAAGGTAGTCCACCGCGACGAGGATATATTTGTTGCCATGAGACGATGGGAACGGCCCCATAAAGTCTATTCCCCATATGTCGAAAATCTCACACACTTGAATTATGGTTTGCGGCATTTCATCGCGTTGAGACGATTTTCCTTGATGTTGGCACGAATCACACGACTTCATAAGTGCGTGTGCATCACAATAGATAGAAGGCCAAAAGAAGCCGGCATCGAACACTTTCTTAGCCGTGAGATTAGCACCATGGTGACCACCCGTGGGTCCCTCGTGACAAGCTCTAAGGATATTAGAAGCTTCGGCACCAAACACACAACGTCGAACGAGTTGATCCGCACAAACCCGAAAGAGATAAGGGTCGTCCCAAAAATAGAACTTGACGTCACGAAAGAATTTTCGTTTTTGTTGTGTCGTCATACCCTTGATTATGAAATTGCCCGCATGGTAATTTGCGATGTCGGCAAACCATGGGGTGGTGCCTTTAGAATTCACTACACCGAGAGTCTCAAGAGGAAATGTTTCGGTGATTTCCTTGTTCTCGAAAACATCTTTGTGAGGGTCTTCTAGACGAGAGAGATGATCGGCCGCTAGATTCTCGGCTCCTTTTTTGTCAAGTACGGTGACATCAAATTCTTGGAGGAGGAGCATCCAACAAAGCAATCTCGGCTTAGCATCTTGCTTAGCTAAGAGATACTTGATAGCCGAATGGTCGGTATACACGATGCTTTTAGTCAAGACGAGATAAGGTCGGAATTTCTCAAAAGCATAGACCACGGCAAGGAATTCCTTTTCCGTTGTGGTGTACTTTAATTGAGCCTCGGTCATCGTCTTACTAGCATAGTGGATAGGACGGAAATGCTTGTCATAACGTTGCCCTAAGACGGCCCCTATAGCATAATCACTTGCATCGCACATGATTTCAAAGGGTAATTCCTAATTAGGAGCAACAAGAATGGGAGCTTCGGTAAGTTTCCTTTTGAGAGTTTCGAAAGCTCTAACACAATCCTCATTGAAAATAAAAGGAGCATCCTTCTCGAGAAGGTGTGTCATAGGTCGAGAGATTTTCGAAAAGTCCTTGATGAAACGATGATAAAAGCCCGCGTGGCCTAGGAAACTCCTAACTCCCTTAACGGTTTTGGGATGAGGTAACTTGGCGATGACGTCTACCTTAGCTTTATCGACCTCAATCCCCGCTTTCGACACCTTATGTCCTAAGACGATTCCTTGTTTACACATAAAATGACATTTTTCCCAATTATGCACAAGATTGGTTTCTTCACAACATTTTAACATTTGCTCGAGATTAGATAAACACGACGTGAACGAATTGCCAAACACCGAGAAGTCATCCATAAACACTTCCATCGACTTCTCGATCATATCGTGAAAAATCGCCATCATACACCGTTGAAACGTACCCGGTGCATTACAAAGTCCGAAAGGCATCCTACGATAAGCGAACGTTCCATAAGGACACGTAAATGTAGTCTTCTCTTGATCACGAGGGTCGATAGGGATTTGAAAGTAACCGGAAAAACCATCTAAAAAGCAATAGAATTCATTTCCCGCAAGTCGCTCCAACATTTGATCCATGAAGGGCAAAGGAAAGTGGTCTTTACAAGTGGCGTCATTTAACTTTCGGTAGTCAATACACACCCTCCAACCGGTCACAACACGAGTGGGAATTAACTCATTGTTTTCATTAGGCACAACGGTCATTCCTCCCTTTTTAGGGACACAATGGATTGGGCTCACCCATGGGCTATCAGATATAGGATAAATCATTCCCATGTCAAGGAGTTTAAGGACCTCCTTTTTAATGACATCGTGAATTTTGGGATTCACCCTTCTTTGACTTTGAATTGCGGGTTTGGATTCCTCCTCCATTAAAATCTTGTGAGTACAAAATTTTGGGTCAATACCCTTAATGTCGGATATTTTCCACGCAATTGCCCTTTTATGAGCCTTAAGAACTTTCAAGAGCTCGGTTCTTTCATCATTAGCAATACCTTTTGCAATAATAACCGGCAACTTGTCATCACCTTCGAAGAATGCATATTCAAGGTGAGAAGGAAGATCTTTCAATTCGAGGATAGGTGGTTCCTCGATTGAAGATTTTGGTTCAACACTCATAACTTCCATCGGCGGAAGAAATGGTGGAATAGAAATATCATCACTATTTAACACCTCATCTTCATTGTCGATTTCATTTGAAGTGAGATCGCCTCCTTGGAATGGAGTGAGATTTTATGTGGAATTAGCAAGAATTGGATCCAAAATAGTGGGATTGCCACTTGACGAGCTATCGGAAAAACCTAACACTTCTTGGGAAAACTCATCGCAAACCACATCAACGATGTCAATGTGATTGATGGTAGCGATTGCATAAACATGAGAAGGTTTCGAGTTTTGAGTAGCGTTTATAACAAGTTCCTCTTCGTTGAATCTCAAAGTGATAGTTCTTGCATGAACATCGATAAGCGATCTCGAAGTGTCTAAAAATGAACGACCTAAAATTAGAGGAACTTGAGGATCCGCGGGGATGTCAACTACTATAAAATCAACGGGATAGTAGAACTTCCCCACTTTCACGAAAACATCTTCGGCTACTCCACATGCTAAAATCGTAGAATGATCGGCCATCTCGATAGACATGTTCGAAGGAATAAGAGCCGGAAGCGAAAGCGATTTCCAAATGGAAAATGGCATCAAATTAATGCTCGCACCAAGATCGGCCAAGGCGAGGTATTCTTTCATATCTTGTATGTCACAAGGAATGAGAAACTTTCCGGGATCACCAACTTTTTTCGGTATGCGGTTAAGATAAACCGAAGAACAATTAGCATTGAAAGCTTTTCCTTATCGCTCATCATACTTTTAAAAGTGGAAGCGAAACGAGGCATATATAACAACGCGTCGGCTAAACTCACATCAAAATTCACTTGTTGAAACATTTTTATAAAAAGCTCGATTTGTTGTTTGTTACGTTCTTACAATTTCTCTTTGTTTCGTCTCGAAGGGTAGGGTAAAGGTGGTGTGGGTTGGTCATTAGGCAACGGCCTTGGAATCTCGGGTTCCACAATTGGTATTGGTTCAACCGTAGGTGTGGTTTGAGCGGTACTTCGTGGGATTGTAATGTGCTCCTTTGCGACCATCACCTCGGGTTCTTTCTCGATTTCCTTCTCCGTAGAAGTACTTGGACGAGAGATTGGTTCCTTGAAAGTTTTACCACTTCCTGTAGTAATAACCTTCATTTCTCCCTTCGGGTTTGCAATGGTATCACTAGGAAGACCACCCGAGGAAGAGGGTTTACACATGATTGATTCAAACATCTTAGCCATTCGATCCTCAAATTTTGATTGCCTAGCATCCGCTGTTAATAACTCTTGCTTAATCTCATGTTGTCCTAATTCCATCTTTTGTTGATTTTGTTGAAGACGTTGGACATTTCCTTCCATTTTGTTTGCATGAGTTTTAAGTTCATTAGCAAGTTCATTTTTTAGCTCGTTTTTCAACACGGATCTTAAGCTAATCATTTCACGTTGCATGTTATCAAATTTAGCATCATTTGCTTTAGCATAATCCAAAAATTCTCCTTGAAGATTTTTAGTGTGAGCATTTTGAAAACCTTGTGTAGTGTTTTGAATATCACGGTTTTGGTTTTGATTAGTCACTTGTCCATTCCAATTTTGATAATTCCCCTTGTTGTAATTACGTGAATTGCCTTGGTAATTACCACCTTGGTTGTTGTTTCGATAGTTATTAGCATTTTGATTTGGTAGAGCTTGATTTGTGTGGGAACCTTGACCGTTTTGGTTGTATCCCGTTGCTACATAAGAACTCGAAGTGTTACCATCCGCGGTAATGCACTCGGAAAGATCATGAGCTCCACCACAAGACAAACAACTCTTAGAAACCGCTTTAATCGAAGCAGAATTTGAAGCTTCTTGAGCTTTCCAATGGGACATAAGATTAGCAAATCTATCAAAAAAATGATTTTCCTCATGAGCTTCATCATGTAAGGCATTAATGATACGAGACGATGACGATGATGACGAACCCAAATTGGCAACACTTGGTGTGTTACGAGGGCTATAAACCTTAGATCTATTCTCGATGATTTTCAAAGCCTCATTTTTCGTCTTACACAAAAAATTACCACCCGCGGCGGCATTCAAATAATCTCGTTCATGATCATTAAGCCCATTATAAAAAGTATCAATTTGATGCAATTCCGAAAAATCATGGTGTGGACATTCATGTAACATTTCTTTAAAGCGTTCCCATGCCATTGAAAAACTTTCCTTATTTCTTTGCACAAATCGTGAAATCTCATTTTTCAAATGTGTTGTTTTAGATGGTGGTGACTATGAAATGAAAATGGTGATATTGTGGTGTTCACGTATACGTATAAGTATTATAGTAGTAGTATTTTTTTTTAGGATTTACGGTTTAGCATTTAGAGGTCTCGGGTGAGGTAATTATCCATATGAATATTTTTTGGGATGGTTTTAGGTCATTTAGGACTTAATTATAAAGTTTATTTCAAAATTTGAGATTTTTTTTAAAAGTGTATATTTTACGACTTTTACGGTAAAACGCGTAAAAACTGACTAGTTTTACGGTTTTGAGGTTTTGGGGGCTTTAGGAGCTGAAATAAATTAAGGAAAATTAAGGTAATATTAATACGATATTTATTAATAATAAAATAAAGAGAAAAACGAATTTTATGGTGTTTAGGTCGGTTTAGAAGAGAAAAAAAAGGAAAAAAAGAAAAGATTTATGGTAAGTGGTAATTGGGTTGGACAATGATTGTTTTGGCTATATAAGGAACCCCCAACACTAAAACAAACGAATTTTCTTTTATTCCCTGGATTTTTAGTCGACCAAAAGAGGAGAAGAGTTAGGGTTATTCAAAAAAATTTGGGTTTTTACATCTTCCATTGAATTAAAGGTAAAAACCTTCATAACCCTTTTAATTAAATTGTTTTATTGTTTTCTTTAATCATCTTATGATGGATTAGGGTTAGGGTTTAATATAAAAACAGTAAATTAATGTTGTATTAATCATAATATGATGATTACATAAGTTAGGGCTTGTAATTAGAGGGATTAGGGTTAATTAATGAGGTTGATTTTGTTAAACCCGTTTTTAAAAACTGGGCAGATTTTGAGTCAATTGTTTTGATCATATCGGGAGTTCTATAAACTCTTATTTTACGATCCAAGTACCCCTGGAAATATATTTGAAGTGGCTTTCCAATGCAAGAAACGAGAACTAAATTGGAGGTAGGGAAGTGGGTCAAAAACAGGTTACAACAGTCGGAGGTCAAAACAGTTTTGAATTCAGCCTGTTTTCTTTTTAAGTTTTGGGTTGTTTGGGGTACTTAGGGTTGCATTGGGATCTTCTCACGAACGTGAGAGATGGTTTATATATTGTAGTAAGTATCTGCACTTGGGCTAAGGTTGTGGTTTAGGGTAAGACCCCTTAATGGTAAAAAACTTTTAGTACGTTTAAAATTAGTAAATCTGGCATGACAAAAGTGGATATATGTATATCGGGGCCTTAACAGTAGCTTTAATGTTAGGGCAAGTGGGAGGTGTTAGCCAACATATGTAAGGGTATGAATATTCCTTTTACAGAAACCATGGGTATGTTTAAGTGGACGTTTGACTTAAAGTTTTGAGACCTAAAAACTGGGACTGTTTTGGGTAAAATATGAACTGGTTAGTTATTAAACTTAACCAAGTTAGGGACTTGTTAAGGAAGGGTAATGGGGTGATTAGAGCTTAAAAATGAGGTAATTATACGGGAATAGGCTAGATGTCCATCATAGGTTGATGAGCCATCTTAGTGATTGGTTCGTGTATTGATTGCGTGTTTTTGGTTTGTTAGCTTGTTGCTAGTGCAAGGACTTGTGAAGGAGCTATCAGGTGAGTTTCATAGTCCCATGTTTACTATTGATTTTGACTTCCAGATGGGATGGAAGAGACACTGTGTTGAATTATTTTCTAAATTAATGTTGTGAATGTTTTAAGTTTTGAGATGGACTTGTGTGTACATTTATGTGATTAACTGCTATGTGATTCTTGTTTGTGTGTGATCTGGATTGGAAAGGTACATAGTGTATGG
This sequence comes from Glebionis coronaria, assembly GCA_025667525.1. Classification (NCBI taxonomy): domain Eukaryota; kingdom Viridiplantae; phylum Streptophyta; class Magnoliopsida; order Asterales; family Asteraceae; genus Glebionis; species Glebionis coronaria. The sequence continues at coordinate 490,542,646 of CM046875.1, forward strand.
GCGCCTATGGGACCTATGGTTAATGATAAGGCGTGATGCCTTGGAAATTGTGATTGTTGGTAAGGCGTGATGCCTTGGAAATTGTGATTGTTGGTAAGGCGTGATGCCTTTGAAATTGTGATTGTTGGTAAGGCGTGATGCCTTGGAAATTGTGATTGTTGGTAAGGCGTGATGCCTTGGAATTGTAATGATTGATTAATCTTGATTAATAGTTGTTAATGCATATTTGTAACACATTGTCCATATGTTTATTGGTTTATGGTATTCACAGCTTATGACTTGTCTTGTGTTGGAGTCTAAACCTATGACTCTCACCAACTTTATGTTGACGTGTTTTAGTGTCTCTTTCAGGTGATACTATGGTTAAGCATGAGAACATAAGTGGCTAGGATTGGAGAAGCTTAGGAATGCATATAGAAGGAGAATCCCTGTTTCCTTCTTAGTTTTATTTGTTTGTTCATTTTAATAAGTGATACTGTGGCACACATATGATTGTTTTGGTATGATATTTGTTGTCTTGGGTAAGAAGTAGGACTGTTACTTACTTACCTAGACCCCTTGCATTTGTTGAGATATTGTCATGACCTTCGTATCACCATTTTTACGACATTTCTTATTTCATATAGTTATCTCTATAGACACGTTATTGTTGTGTTGATATCCATACGTCGCACCCCATGTTCCGCCATGGTGGGGTGTGACAGGATTCCACCAGCTCTTGAAGACATTTTATGCTTTGTGGCTTTGGAGAACTTGTGATGAGCTGGTATTTGTAGAAGGACTAATACAGTCCCCAAAGATAAAAGTAATAAAGGGATGATATGCCTTCAACTTAGCTACCTGCAAACACAAAACAGGAAACACAAGAAGCCAAAGCTAGAAAAACCTCACTTTGTCAGAGTGAGCTTATTGGCGCCTATGCAATAGTAACTCTCAAGAGACCGAAAAAGTAAACTGATTTTTTTCAAAATCTCCTTGGAACCAACTTTTATGCAAGAAAAGTAACTTGAATAAGTATTTAACAAGGTTATAGAACTTAAATGTGTATTTGAGTGTGAATCAAACACATCATCATTCATACAATCTTGGATCCCAAAAATTCTTAAAATAAAAAAATGGATTTTTAGGAAACAACTTTTGGTAAGTTGAAAAGAAAATTTGCTTAAGAAGTAAACTTGCAAGAACTTAAAGAAAGCAGTAAATTGGAACTCAACTCTAATGAGCTATAAAATTCTAAAAATTAAAAAATAGGCTAGGAAGCTACTAGAATGTAAAGAAAATTATAAAACCATCCACATAATTTTATAACTTAATTAAAATTATAAAAATTAAAAAATTGATGGAACCAGTAAAGCCATCCATAGACGGATTGGTTTTATACTAGGCTAGGAAGCTACTAGAATGTAAAGAAAACATAAACCCTAATGAGCTATAAAATTCTAGAAAAGCCCTTGGTGAAGTTATCAAAAATCCTTGGTCAAGGCCCATGTGATATGCCAGCCGCATTGGATTAATCTTGGATGTTGGTTATTTCTTGGAGGAGTTAGTCACCTCATGTGAACCATAGATTTGCTAGAAGAATTTGTTTGCTAGCTCAAAGGTGGGGTTTTGGTGTAGGGCACCCATGTGGGGAGAGCATATGTGACGTGGGGACCAAAATGAAGGTGGGGTTATGTTTAGGGTTTAGGTAATTAGGGATCTAGAAAACCTTGTGAGAAAACCCTTTTGTTTACTTGATAAATTAGACTAGGGTTTGAAGTTCATAAGTTTGTGAGTGAGTGTGTGAGTTAATCTAGTATTAGGGCCACAGTGTTTATTTTCTGTCCAAATTAATTATTATAAAACTAATTCAAAATTATTTTATTATTAATTTAGGTTAGTGGTTAGTGACATAAGGGTGGTTGGGATGGGCTTGGGTTTTTGTTATGGGTCGGGTTATGGTAGATAGTTTGGGCTAATGGTGGGTTTGTTTGGATGGTATCGGGTTTAACATGGGTTTGGGTTAGGATTGTTGGCAGTTTTAGTCCCCTGGCTTCCAAGAACTCTTCACAGGTTGTTTAGCAGCTTTTTATCTCATTTCCTTTGCAAACAAGATTGATCAAATGAATCATTGGCCCTCCAAACTTTTATATCTTATATCAAGGGTCTTTGTTGTAATTATGTCCATTCTTCAAGGACCATAAATGTACAATATTGAAACTTAAGGACTAAACTTGTAAATTTGGAGTTTTACAAGGGCCAAAAGTGACAAGTCTTCAAAATATAAGGGACCATTCTTGACAATCTTCAAAACTTTAAGGACTTCTTTGGAAAAACATGACTAGGGTCCGGTTCTTTGTGCGGCTTCGTTTCCCGTGTTCGTTTTTGCTTGTTTCTTTTGATCTTTTGTTGATTTCACGATATTCGAACCTACAATCACAAAATGAACAAATACAAACGGTTTTTTCATGGTTTTTATGATATTTTGTACATTTTAAGCTCGATTTGGACGACGAGAATATGTATAATTTCAGTCTCATCACTCCTCCATACTAAACCATTTGTCGTGCCCTCACGAAATGCTAGAACTAAGTATCTTAGCATTTCCAAAATTCATTTTTTTATTACATTTATTGAAACGTAAATTTAATTTAACTACTACTTGCGTTTTAAACATAATGTATTGTTTTCATCACGAGAACGTGACTTCTAGGGTCAAAGAATAAGAACACGTGAATATCTCATAGAAATAATTTTGTCGTCCTCAATTTTCACCAATTCCATGCTAAGCATGAAACAAGATCATTGTCATTATAAGTTAGTAATGCTAACACTACTCATATGCTCTAATCACGTACTTAAACTCTCGTATTCCTAAGGTGTATCTCTTATATTTTATTTTTGTCTTAATGATCACGAGGATACATTTTTTACTTATGCGTAAATAGAGATTAGGTCCAAAAAGAGAGTCAAAACGGTTTAATCAAAATCATTAAATTATTAGCCTTCTCTAATAGACAACGATGTCAAAAAATTAAGTCAACAAATAAGATTCGATAAACACGTTTTTATAACTGTTTTGAACATTTGGATTATTACCATGATTTTTATTACCCGCCTCATCATCGGTGGCTTTGATTATTGATTGTAGTAAAATTACACTCGTTTAGGAAAACGAGGTAAAAGCGGTAAGTATTAAGTGTACGTTTAGGAAAACGTAAACACTTTTGACCCTTGTTGTGAGTTTGTTCTCGAGGAGGCTTAATGTGTGTGTTTAATTTGATTAGGATTTGTGATTAATATTGATGGAAAGGAGAAAGAATAAGACGAATTATGCTAAAAATTACCCTAAGACGTAAAACACGCGAAATCGTAAAATTCGACGAAAATAAAAAGTGCTCAAAAAATTACCAAAAATTTAAATTAAACTAAGAAAAATATAAATAAAACAAAATTGAAAACCAAATTATCTAAATACTTTTAAATAATTTTATAATAATTTTTAAAGTTTAATTAAAAACTAAAAATTAAATAAAAATGAAAAAGAGTTTAATTGAAAACTTTTTGTTTCGTAAACCTCAAAAATATTAATTAAAACTTAAAAACTATTTTTTAGATTTTTAAACTACTGTTTTCTATTTTTAAATTACTTTACGAAATTTAAATCTAAAAATAATGATAGAAAATTAAATAAAAATGGGAAAAATATACTTTTTGAACAGAAAAATTACTAAGTGCTATTAAGCCGCGGGTAAAATGTAAACAACCTAAAAGATTCAGCCAATAAGCTAAAACAGCTTAACAAGCTCACTGCTTTTTATTAGTAAGGACCACTAACACATGTATAAGTAATTGAACTTGTAGATGTTTACACAAGATTAAAGCTAGCACATCGGTAAGTACCCTAAGCCCTCCTACGAGAGGTCAGTGGTTCGAAGCCGGGCTAGTGGATTTTTAGTTTTTTCTTTTTTTTTCTTCGGCTACACCAACAGTAACTACAAACTAGAAAAACTTAAACACAATTTGATTTTTAACTTCTGATTAGCACAACAAGGTTGAACAAAAACACGCCAGACCTGGACCTTATGACTTGTATCTGCTTATGCAGTTTTGAGGGTTTTTGGAGCCCGGCTAAGGATGTTGGGTATTGCTTGGGCACAACGGCACCCTCACACCAAGTTGTGGTGTGAGGAGTCAGATTCGACAACACCAATATCAAAACAAGCTCAGATAAGACTCAAAATCAAATCAGCAAATAATAATGTTCAACTGAGAATAGGAACAATTAGCAGCAAAGAGTCCAAGGTGAGCAACTAATGACAACAAAACAACAGGCCTCTAGATTCTTAGCTTATATTTGCTCTTACTTTGGTCACTATTGGCGGCTGATGGAAGGCAAGTACTCAAGCAGAAAACACCAAATACAAAACAAAAGCATAGGCCACAGTTACGTTTAAACAAACGAGCAGGTTAAAACTTTTCTTGGTTCACTTCGCTGGTTGCTATAGATTGTAGTTAGGAACAAGATGGCATGAATATGATAATCATGGTATACGCAGTGAGTTCAACAAACACAACGCGCCAATACAAACAATCAGGATCCAGAAATAACGCATCAACCTATGATCTAATGAGTGTAACCAAGAACAAATCCCAACAACAGACTGAAACAATTTTATAACATATACCCTGCTGAAACAGATAGCTATGATTCACTTTGGGCTTATAAGAACATAGCAGACATTCTAAAATGAAAAGTAGCTGTGCGGCAAATCAACAAACTCCCCTACTATCGTTGTCTGATGAACAGTAGCAGCAAGCACAAAAAGGAAATTAAGACATATGTTAAACTAACTTTTAAGCACCCTAATAAGCAAAAATAAATTTAACAAACCTTAAATCAGCAAGAGGACATATTTTATGCTTATATTTTAACTTGCTAAACACTTATGATGAAATAATGAACACGAAACCAGCAGTCACCTAGAATCTCAAACTTATGCACACCGAATACAAATAAGCAATCAATAGGTCATACTTGTTCTTAGATTACGTTGCTGCTAGGTTGCTTAGGTTAGGCAGGACACCAGTAAACAAACAAAGACACAATCAACAAACTGAACTCAGACACCCTCTTTTTAGTACCCTAAGTCATGTCTATAAGTTTTGAGAAGGAAGAGTTTTATACCTACCCCCATCTACATCCAACGGGGGTCAGCTATGCTACCCAAAAAACACTGGTTCAACAGCGGAACAAGGTCCTTGGGTGTCTTAGACAGGGAAGTGATAAAGATGCTCGTTGAGGTTCAACAACTGAACCGAACACCACAGGTAGACAAAGATATCACTGCTAAGAAAGAAAGAGAGTTCAAACTTAAAGGCTTGGGACCAAAAGCTTGGTGAGGAGTTTTTGGTTTGAAGCCTTTAAGTAGTGAGTATATGAGATAAACAGGATAATAATCAAAAGAAAACAAGTGACAAACCAAGTCTTATGCAAGACTCAAGGTCCCACAGTCTATGCAATACTCTCTCACGGCTTCACTACCACTTGATCAACAAGAGCAGCTGGTTATGATCAACTATGAAGACTATTTCTTAGCCTATTAGAACTCTAGGTACTTAGCAAAAGGACTTACGAATTCTTAGAACCAAAATTAGTAGCTTAAAAAGTTTTACTAGAACATAAATACCAAACAGATTATACTAAAACTGAAAGTAAAATTGGAACTCGTTTTCTTCAACAAACACTAAACCAATTTTTCATTTCTTAGACAAAAGGGCTTTACAAGGCTGTGAACAAATGAAAACAAGAACAACCAAAATAAGCTAAGGTAATGTGTCCTTATATAGGGACTTACAGAAGCATCTAGAAAACTAAAAAATATATAAAAATGATAACACTAATCCTTGAATGTCCTAAAATACCCTTTTATTGAATTCGAATTTGGTCAAGGATGGCACATGTGATGATCCAGTTGTGTGATGGAGATCCTAGCCGTGAGTTTTGGTGTGGGGAACACACAAAATAATCCAAACCGCTCAATTTCTGCCTTCTATTTGTGTTCTTGTTCTTGGCTGGTGCAGGGGGTTTTGGTGATGCCACGTAGCCAAAAGGGGGGGACCAAAGTGGTGATAAGATTTGGTTTAAGAGATCAGGAATCAACATACTGGAGTTGATGGGATTATGATTTGTGGTAATGAACGATTATGGGATTTAGGGTTCATGTTTTAGGAGGATAGGGGGTTTGATTAATTTTGGATTAACAATATGTGTTACCCGGTTTTAGTTTTGGTTTAAAAGAATGATTATATTAATCCAAAGTGAGATGGCAATGGAAGGGTGAGGTGGCATAACCGGATTGGTGTGTTAGGTTTGAGTGTAGTGGCAACTTTAGTCCCTTGGTTTTCATTTTGTATGCATTTCAAGGTAAACAGCTTTAAAACTAAATCCCTTTGTTGATGAAGTTTTAAGATTCAAACTTTTGCCACAACATCTTTTATAAAGTAGGATTAAGGATATTTCTTATACTTTTTCGTATCTTCAAGGACCATTCATGACTTTTCTTCAAATTTGAGGGTCTTTTATTTTGTGATTGACTTTGTGGAGGACTAAAAATGACAAGTCTTCAATTTTGAGTGACCCATCTTGCCAATTCTTTAAAGTGGAGGGTCCTTTTTGTAATTTGACAAATTTTAAGGACCAAACTTGTAATTATGAATATACAAGGGTTTAAAGTGTCAACTCTTCAATATTAGAGGACCCTTTTGTACAATCTTCAATTTTTCAAGGGTTATTCTTGGAAAATCAAAACTAGGGCGTGGTTCATTGTGCGGCTTCGTTTCCCGTGTTCGTTTTTGCTTGTTTCTTGTGATCTTTTGTCATTTTCTCAATATCCGTACCTAAAATACACATGTAACAAAGACAAGCATATATTTGGAATATTTCATGATATTTAATGCATTTTAAGCCCATTTTGGACGATGAGACTATGTATAAAAGCAGTCTCATCACTCCCCCATACTAAACCATTGTCGTGCCCTCACGCAATGCTAGAATAAAGTATCGTAGCATCTCCAAAATTCATTTTTATGCACTTTTATTGAATGATAAACTAGTTACACTACTACTACTACTGGCGTTTTAGACATAATGTATGATTTTCATCGCAAAATGGGACGTTTAGGTTCGTAGAACAAGAACACGTTAATGCTTCATTAGAAATAATTTCGTCGTGCTCGATATTCACCCCAATTCCATGTTAAGCGTGCAACGAGATCATTGTCATTATAAGTTTGTAATGCTAACACTACTCATATGCCCTAATCACGTACTTCTACTCCCATTTTCCTAAGTGGTATCTCTTATATTTTATTTTTGTCTTGAATGTTCACGAGGATACATTTTTTACTTATGCGATGAGAGAGATTTAGGTCTAAAATAGAATCATAACGGTGTAACCAAGACCATCGAATTAATAAACCCCCCCCCCCTAATAGACAACGATGTCAAAAAATTAAGTAAACAAGAAGGATCGATAAACACGGTTTTATAACGGTTTTGAACATAAGACTTATTACCAAGAATTTTATACGCCCCCTAACGGATGGGCCTTATTATCATAGGTTTACCTTCATCTTTTATTCAACTTCGCCATGAAGCTTTTATTATGACTTCGGTCTTGCCTTGCCTTTTATTTAACCTTCCCATGAGGTGTTTATTATGGCCAAAGACGTATATCCTCACGCTAAAAGGGAATTTTGGATCTTTAAAGCTTCAAAGATTAAGGCTTGATTCACTTTCAATTTCGCATAGATTTTTCGGCCTTGTGAGCTTCAAATTGTTTGTTTGATTTAGGTGAGCACTTGAAATCTTATTATTAGGTGAAGCTTTCGATTATTCGGGTTGCCAATACTTCAAAACCGTGACGCTGGTGATACCTTAATGTTTTCCCAATTTAATTACATGGAAGCTACTAGAAAAGACTAGAAACCAACAATCAAGACTAAACCGCTAAGTCAATACTTATTAAGCAAAATATATACAAGCGAAGAGAGAATAAGCAAACAACGAGAACACATGAGTTTTTGAAAGAAGATCGACTTCTAGGTTTAGCATAGTAACTTATAATTAACTCTATCATTTCTCGTCCTCATTTAAGATACTTAGCCTAATATAAAGTTAAGGAATCGAAGCTAAGTTCTCAACACGTACGGTCGAGTCAAAAATTACTCTTATTCTCGCAATCGGAAAATCTACATTCGTGTCTTAAACACTTATAAAACATGAGAAAAATTTTAAAATTTGGACATTTTTAGCCTTATTTTGCAACAAAACAATAAACAAAAGATAAACTTTGGAAAGCGTGAAGGTTTGGCATGGCAAGTATCTATTCACCCCCCCCCCCAATACTAAAGTTAAACATTGTCCTCAATGTTTCGAGTCTAAGGGTTGGAAACCCCCATACTAGAGACGTAGTCGAATGCTTAATCTAGCATGGAAAGGGTGTAACCGTTAAATTTAAATCCGTTTATGAAGTGTGTTATAAACCTAAGGTTTGAACATCAAAGGATATATCATGGATATTGAGAAATTCTTCCAAGCAAACGATCGAGTGCTCCCATAAAACGAACACGAGAGGCTCAAATTGTGAAGATCATGATCATCTAAAAACCACATATCAAAAACAATCACGGAACAAAGGTTGGAAGGACACAAATCCCCTCACGTTATTACATTAGAAAGCGATAATATGTACATAGGATAAGCATAGGACTCCCCTACGAGGCACCTCGTTTTTTATTACCGAGTCATGAGCTCGACTCGATCCCCTCAATACTAATTATCATTGGGGAAGGTGATTTGGTCGAGGTAGTTCAAAGAGGGAACTTCCCCGCAAAAGTAGTGCTTCAACCTATGTCCATTCACCTTGAAATTGGGGCCATCATTTTGAGCTAGCTCGATGGTCCCATAAGGAAAAACTTGGGTAACAGTGAATGGACCCGACCAACGGGATTTCAACTTGCCGGAAAAGATTTTCAAATAAGAGTTAAAAAGCAACACTTGATCTCCAATGTTAAAACCCGGTTTTAATTTTTGAATCATGAAAATTTTTAGTCTTTTCTTTGTAAATCAATGAATTTTCATAAGCAATGTCTCTCAATTCATCTAATTCATTCAATTGCATTTTCTGGTGTTTTCCCGCAGTCTCAATATCATCATTACAATGCTTAAGGGCCCAATAAGCTTTGTGTTCGAGTTCAATTGGCAAGTGACAATTCTTCCCATACACGAGCTTATAAGGAGTGCACCAGATAGGAGTCTTATGAGTGGTCCAAAAGGCCCATAAAGCATCATCCAACTTATCCGACCAAGATTTTCGGTTTTCTCCAATCGATCTTTCCAAGATCCTCTTCAACGCTCGGTTTGAAACCTCGACTTGCCCACTCGTTTGTGGGTGATAAGCCGTAGAAAGCCGATGTGTAACCCCATATTTTCTTAAGACCCTTTCGAATTGGTCATTACAAAAATGGGTTCCACGATCGCTTATGATTCCACGAGGGGTTCCAAACCGAGAAAACAAGCTTTTCAAAAACTTGACTACCACATGAGCATCGTTCGTGGGCAAAGCCTTAGCTTCCACCCACTTAGATAGGTAGTCAACGACGACAAGGATGTACTTATTACCACGAGATGATGGGAACGACCCCATAAAATCAATTCCCCAAACGTCAAAGATCTCACACACTTGGATGATGTTTTGTGGCATTTCATCGTTTTGTGAGGCTTTTCCTTGTCGTTTGCACGAGTCACACGACTTCACAAGTGCGTGTGCATCTAGCTAAATAGTAGGCCAAAAGAAACCGACATCAAAGACCTTCTTCGCCGTGAGATTAGAACCATGGTGACCACCCGTGGGTACCTCGTGACAAGCTCTAAGGATATTAGAATCTTCGGTACCAAAGACACAGCGTCGAATGATTTGATCCGTACAAGTCCGAAAGAGGTAAGGGTTGTTTCAAAAGTATAACTTGAGGTCACGAAATAATTTCCGTTTTTGTTGAGTCGTCATACCCTTAATGATGAAGTTGCCCGCATGGTAATTTGCGATGTCCGCAAACCATGGGGTAGATGAATCAAGCTTAGATTCACTACACCAAGTGTCTCGAGGGGAAATGTTTCGGTGATTTCCTTTAGCTCGTAAACACTTTGGTGAGGATCTTCCAAACGAGAAAGATGATCGGCCGCTAGATTCTCGGCTCCTTTTTTGTCAAGGATTTCGACATCAAATTCTTGTAGCAGAAGAATCCAACCAAGTAATCTCGGCTTTGCATCTTGTTTAGCCATGAGATACTTGATAGCCGAATGATCCGTATACACTATGCATCGAGTCAAGACGAGGTAAGGTCGGAAGTTCTCAAATGCATACACCACGGCAAGGAACTCCTTTCCGTTGTAGTGTATTTAAGTTGAGCCTCGGTCATCGTCTTTGTAGCATAGTGAATAGGCAAGAAGTTCTTTTCATGATGTTGCCCAATACGGCCCCAATAGCGTAATCATTAGCATCACACATGAGCTCAAAGGGGAGGTTCCAATTGGGAGCAACAAGAATGGGAGCTTCGGTAAATTTCCTCTTAAGGATTTCAAAGGCTCGTACACAATCTTCGTTAAAGACAAAAGGAGCATCTTTTTGAGGAGATGTGTAATAGGTCGAGAGATCTTTGAAAAATCCTTGATGAATCGACGATAAAAGCCCGTGTGGCCTAGGAAACTCCTAACTCCCTTAACGGTTTTGGGATGAGGTAATTTGGCGATGACGTCTACCTTAGATTTGTCTACCTCAATCCCCGTTTTTGAAACCTTGTGCCCTAAGACGATTCCTTCCTTAACCATAAAATGATATTTTTCCCAATTGAGCACAAAGTTGGTTTCCTCACAACGTTTTAACATTTGTCTTAAATTTCCTAGACACGAGGTGAACGAACTACCAAACACGGAAAAGTCATCCATGAAGACTTCCATCGTCTTCTCGATCATGTCACGAAAAATAGCCATCATGCCCTTTGAAAGGTTCCCGGTGCATTGCAAAGTCCGAATGGCATTCTACGATAGGCAAACGTTCCATATGGACACGTAAACGTAGTCTTTTTCTTGATCAGGAGGATCGATGGGGATTTGGAAGTAACCGGAAAAACCATCTAAAAAGTAATAGAAATCGTTTCCCGCAAGACGCTCCAACATTTGATCCATGAAGGGAAAGGGAAAATGGTCTTTACGAGTGGAGTCATTCAACTTACGATAGTCGATGCACACCCACTGAAAGTCCCAAAATACAACAATTGTTGAAACTAAGACACGAAAACAATAACACACAATAGATATACTTTTCAAACGAGTAATCTTTTATTAACTATTATCAACAAAGTATTACAAAGTGTTATGAATACACCTGTTGAATAACAACAAGAAATGAACCCTAGAACAAGTAAACTTGATTCGAGACTCAAGTTTACAAGAGAACCAACGAGTCGCTGATGGACAGCTGAGGCCTCAGTGGTTCTAGTGGGAGAAAGAACTTAGATAAAGATTCCAAGCACAAGGGTTGAATCTTAACTTCTTTCTCATCCCCTATTTATAGTGGTACGAGGTTGTATCCTTAGTGGGGGTAGTTGATACGTGTCCTCTTCTGAATGGAAGAGTACAACGTATTAAATGCATGTCCAAATCGAGACATGCCTTTAACTACTTTAGGTGAACAGTTCTGCCAACTGTTCACCTTTGTCCCACTAGGTCGTACTAGGCATTGACTTGAATCTCTTGTTTTGTCCCGCTCAAAACACTTGTAAGATTCTCCCGCCTAAATATAAAGGGTTGGATAAGCTTTGCTTAAACCAAGTCTCTAGGGTTCTTAAGTGATCTCTGAGTGTTGTCAACTCAGAGATCCTTGAACACCAGTGCATTCCTTTGACATCCCAGCTATCCATAATCGCTGGTGAGTCTGACTTCAGATTGTCTTCGACTTCTCTGACGTTGTCTTTGACTTGAATGATCCTGGTGTGCCAGCTGAGGCTTTGCCTTCCACTGGTCTAGTCTCTGTCGCTGGTCCTCTCAGCGACCTTTCAACACTTAGTCTAATTTAAACAAATCTAGACAGGGCCATAGTTAAAACTTTCATTGGCCCAACAATCTCCCCCTATTTGTTTATAAATTATACTAAGTCTAAAATTATTGTAAGTGAGTACACAGCTTCTTCTTACACATAATTTAACAAACATACCTCAAAGTTTTATTAAACAGAATGAACCTAGTCTATTATAATAGCACCCTAAGGTGAAAACATAAACAAAAATAAATAGGTTCTTCAGCGATCAAGGCCTTGATCACAGATTCTCTGGGCTTCGACTTTGTCACTCCTAGAGTTAATGACAAGTTCAATTTCAAAATCGAACTCATCAGCTTCTTTGCAATTTCTTAGGATGCCCTGCTTGAGTCTGATTAGCTGAATGGTTGATGCCAGAGGTAGCTCATTCAAACGCTGAAAAGCATAATCACAGTTACCATTCATAAATACCATACCTACCTCTGGCTCAGTGTAAACTTGGCCTTCTATGGGTTTTGTGATTTCCTTGGGAAGGACCAAGTTTCTGAGCATCCCATCGACCACTACATCTTCAGTGACCAACCTTTCGGTCAGAGGCCCCATTGGTGTTTTCCTTTTTCTTTGTGCCTGAGAAGATGATTGAGAGGAAAGCTGTGGAGGTAGGGGTACCTTCAGCTTCTTTGCAGTATCTCTTACCCAATTGAGTTTTGCTTGAATGTTTTTCATCATTTGGGCAGGACCAGGCCCAGTCTTCTTTTGGGCAAGAGATAGTATTTCCAACCACTCAGAGAGGCTCAGATCTCTGAGTTTGAAGTCGCTGGAGACTTTATAATTCTGCATGTCATTCTCCCTATAAATGGTCATTACCACCTTTTTGTCTTTGTTAGTGAAGCATGTGTACTTAGTGATACGACCGGGTTCAGATCTCTGGTTGACCAGTCTTTGATATTCTGTTAGGAGGTTGTTCCTCTTAACCTCCAGTTCCTTGAGTTTAGCCAGTTGAGCTTTCTTAGCAGTGGGAGAGAGCTTGTCCAGAGCTTCTTTGCTCCTTAGTTCAGCAGCCCTGATATTTGCTAACCTTTGATGTTCAAGGATTTGGGCTTTAGCTTGCTCTGGGGTGAGTGGTGGTTCATCAGCGCTTTTGAATTTGTTGAGGTCAGAGTTTTTGGAGGGTTTGGCTGTGGATCCACCTTCAGCTTAAAGGGAGTGTAAGGTTATCTCTGGTTGCTCAGCAGCAATTCCTTTTCCCTTATCTTTCGCAGTTTCAGCAGCGGATTTGAAAGATCTCAGTGGTTTGGGTGTTGGAATTTCAGCTGTGGATTCATCTTCTTCAGAGGAGGAGGCAGAATTCTCCCCCTCAGGCATAGCCCCAGCAGGTGCTGTGCCTGAACCTGCCTTATTAAAGCGAAGGAACTCATTGTGAACAAATATGCAAATTTCCTTAAGTTCACCTTGGAGAAGTTCCTGAAGAAGATGTCTTGAGGGTTCAGCAGCCTGAGCTATCGCTGCAACATTTGCCTGCACCGCTGAGGTGAGAACAGAAGGTATGTACGTCTGAAGACTATGGCTGAGTAGGTCAGGTAATTGTGCCTTCAGAGCGTTGTTCAGCAGTTGCGGAAGCATTGCGGTCATGGAAGACTCCACTGATGAAGTTAGTGATGTTTCTAAGTTTGTAGTAAGCTCCTCAGCAGCATGAGTCAGGGTCTGGATTTCAGAGAGAAGAGCTTCGTTTGTGACTTTGGGTTTAGTGATGCTGATATCCCCTCTCTTTTCCCATAAAGCCTCAGCAGCCAGTTCCTGTACATTTTTCATTCGTGGGACTTGTGCTGACTTGCGTGAGAGTAGGTATTCCAGGTGTTGCTTAGCCCCGAGCTCCATGACACTTGGCAAGGTGGGAAATGGAACAGGTGCAGGGGAGCTAAGTCTCTGTTCCCATAGCCTTTTGGCAGCTAGTTCTTGAACATTAGGAAGGGAGGGGACAGAGACCGGTGTCAGCTTAATGGAGGACAGGTTGTAGTCATCAGTGCTCATTTCCTCAAAGTCAGAGGTGAAGGGGCCTTCCTCTACAATAAGAACTTCATCATCAGGCAGAGATTCGAAGTCTGAGAGGGCATCAAGATCAATTGTGGCAACTTCAGCGGAATTGTCATCAACAATCAAGTAATCATCATTGTTAAGTTGTTCCTGATGAAGATTGTGAGCCTGTGATAAGAGTTATTAGTAACCAGTTGTGAAAAATAATGCAGTTATAGATCGCCAGTCACTGCCCCTAGGAAAGCTGGGTGTGATTATCCAGCCCCCCCTAAGGATTTCTCCTTGGGACTCTTTTAATTGTGAAATAGGTATGTTAAGGATCGCCATTCGCTGCCCCTAGGATAGCTGGGTGTGATTATCCAGCTCCCCCTGAAGGATTGCTCCTTGGGACTCTTTTAATGTGAAGTAAAAGTGTTGAAGGATCGCCATTCGCTGCCCCTAGGATAGCTGGGTGTGATTATCCAGCTCCCCCTGAAGGATTTCTCCTTGGGACTCTTTTATTTGTGAAACATGATATGGGAATGGTCGCCTTTCTCTGCCCCTGGGATAGCTTGGTGTGATTATCCAGCTCCCCCTGAGGGATTACTCCCTGGGACTCTTTTGATTGTGAATAAAATGAGGGTAAAGGTCGCCTTTTATTGCTGCCCCTAGGAAGACTGAGGGTGATGATTCAGTCTTCCCAAAAGAATAAATTCTTTGGGACTCTTTTATTAATGAGGGGACCCAGAGTCAGTGAAAAGTGCAGAGACTCTGATTCGGGACTTATATGTGCTTAGGTTGTTATTTGACAAAAGCACAGTCCAGAGGGTGAAGGATCATCGGGGTGCGTTAAGAGCACAAGTGAATCACTTCCTAGTGAAGACAGAGTGTACAGAAAATCCTAGTGGATCTATGTGCTGACACAGACACTCTAAGAGTTGAGGCAAACTCTAAAGTACATCACTCTCTCCTAAAGACAATGAGAGTGAATGTATGTGGACCTCTGAAAGAAATAAGGGACAAACTAATACCTGAGTGATATCAGCGTGGGAAGGGATCTTAGTCGTCTTCGCTGACTTGGAGACACTAGACACAGGTTGTTTGTCAGCAATGGGCTCTTCGACCACATCCTCCAGAGAAGGGGATGGGTTCTTCTTTGTCCTTATCTTCTTCGAAGGATTAACAGAAGGGGTTTCAGAGGAAAGGGTGATGTTTTTCCTCTTCTTCTTCTTTTCCTTGAGCTCCTTGGGCTGAGAAGTAGATTGCACAGAGGTCTTGGACAGAGACTTATCAGCCATACTTTCAGCATTCACCTCAAGTTGAGGGATCAAGGGCTCGTCATCCTCAGCAAGTAACCCAGCGATTTTCATCATATGTCTGGTAAGAGGCACTTCATCTTCAGTTGGAGCTTTCAGTGATGCAGCGGTGATATGATGAGAGGGAAAGGAGTGTAGAGTGTCATCAGTGTATGAGTCACCAAGAATATTTTCTAAGACAAGAGAGAGATATCTGGTGTAGCAGATGGTGGCCCCACGGTTCTTCTTCCCTTTGTTTTCCAATTTAGCAATGAGATCGGTGTAAAGAATGTGAGCGATCCCTATGTCCAAACCCCAGATTAAGCTGTAGGCAATGGCCAGTTGGGAGCCATTCAGTTGGTCGTGAGAGCCAGTGTTCCCTCCCAGACATTTGACAATGTACAGCATCAGCGTTCTCCATGTGGGAGAGAAGTAATTGACCTTAATGAGGGATTTGTTTTGGAAGCCAACAGCAGTGAAAGGTTTTTCCTGATCATCATGAGGCTGAAGGGTGGCCAGAGCTTTTCTCACTGTGGCACTAGTGGGTAAAGCTGATATATTGTTGTTGTAAGGGAGTCCAATGGCTGTGGCAAAGGTTGTGAAATCAAAGGTGAGAGGTTGAGGATGGGTGGAAAGGTTGAAGGTGATTTGGGAAGAGGATGGATCGACTTCAGCGCTGTACCAGAACTCTCGAAGGTATTGATAGTAACAAGTGGAGGGTTCCTTGGTGATAGCTTCGCCAATGGTGGAGTTCTTGAGGAATTGGAACAACGGATGGTAGAGTGGGTTGTTGTGTTCGAGAAGGGCCACACAGTTATTTAAAGCAATCTTGCCATCTGAGATCTCGAAATCAACGTTTGTGGCGGCTTGTACAACGAAGGTTTGGTTTGGTGAAGAAGACGCCATTGTTGTGAGTTTGAAGGTGGTGAGAGAATGGAGAAGATGAGAAGGAATGTGTGAGAGAAGATTTTCAAAGTGACAAAAAAATAATTTTGGGTCAAGGGTTTTGAAAGGTTTAGCCGTTTTCCAATAAGAGCATTAAATGCAAAGATTAACCTTTTTCAGAAACTCGTGGGTCCCCTTGACCTTTCATGGTATACTTGTCCCCTTGGAAAGCGGGAAAGTTGGTGGCATAAAGAGACAATCATTTGAATTTAATATCTGATTAAAAACATTCCCATTGAAATGTAACTACCTCGTTACATTCAATTCCCTTAAATGCCCAGAGACAGCGGTCATCATCAGATTTATTTGCCAATATTGAGCATTCCCAGCTCAGCGACAAGCCTAGTAAAACTTTGCTCAGCCAGCGGCTTAGTGAAAATGTCAGCGAGCTGGTACTCAGTGGGTATGAAATGTAGCTCAATATCACCTTTTAGAATATGGTCTCTGATAAAGTGATACCTGATGTCAATATGCTTGGTTCTGGAATGAAGTACTGGATTATTGGAGATGGCTATGGCACTGGTATTGTCACAGAATATGGGAACCTGCTCATAATTAATTCCATAGTCAGCCAGCTGACTTTTCATCCAGAGAACTTGAGCACAGCAACCAGCGGCCGCAACATATTCAGCCTCAGCTGATGACATAGCCACAGAGTTTTGCTTCTTTGCACTCCAGCATACCAACTTTCCTCCAAGGATTTGACAGCTACCAGAGGTGCTCTTTCTGTCAAGGCAGCACCCTGCGTAATCTGAGTCGGAGTAGGCTTTGAGGTCGAAGCCTGAACCATTTGGGTACCAGAGACCCAATGAGGGAGATCCTTTCAAGTACCTGAAAATTCTTTTGACAGCTACAAGGTGGGATTCCTTGGGGTTAGCTTGGTACCTAGCACAGAGACAAGTGGAGAATTGTATGTCTGGTCTACTTGCTGTGAGATACATCAGTGACCCAATCATGCCTCTATATAAGGTCTCATTAACAGAGACCCCTGAGTCATCAGCTCCCAAGTTGTTGGGAGGAAGCATGGGGCATTTCACTGATGCACAATCAGACAGATCATACTTCTTGAGCAAATCTCTAACGTACTTTTCTTGACAAATAGAAATTCCTTTTGAATTTTGTTTGATTTGAAAACCCAAGAAAAAGGTTAGTTCCCCCATCATGCTCATTTCATATTTTTTGGTCATAAGTTTGGCAAATTGTTTGCTCAAGTTAACATTGGTTGAACCAAAAATTATGTCATCCACATAAATCTGTACTAATATGACGTCACCCTTGGACCTATAGGTGAACAAGGTTTGGTCAATGGTACCTCTGACAAATTTATTTTCAAGAAGGAATTTTGAGAGAGTTTCATACCAGGCTCTGGGCGCTTGTTTCAGCCCATAGAGTGCTTTGTGAAGTCTGCAGACATGATTTGGGTAGTCACTGTTTTCAAACCCTGGGGGTTGACTGACATATACTTCCTCTGCAAGTTTCCCATTAAGAAAGGCACTCTTCACATCCATCTGATAAACCATGAAACCCATATAAGCTGCAAAGGCTAGGAAAATTCTGATGGCTTCCAACCTGGCCACTGGTGCGAAGGTTTCATCATAATCAATTCCTTCAGATTGGTTATATCCCAGCACCACGAGCCTAGCCTTGTTTTTTAGAATCATACCAGCTTCATCCCTTTTATTTCTGTAGACCCATTTTGTTCCAACCACTTGCTTATCAGCTGGAGCTTTAACCAGAGTCCACACCTTGTTTCTCTTGATCTGATTGAGTTCATCTTGCATGGCAACAACCCAGCCTTCATCAAGCAGAGCAGCAGCCACGTTCTTAGGTTCATCCTCAGAGAGAAAATTTGCAAACAGGCATTCATTTGCAGAGGCGGTTTCCAGAGTTTTTAATTTTCCTCTGGTGGTGACTCCCTCAGAGGGTTCTCCAAGAATATTAACTAGAAGAATATCTTGGTTCCTACTCCATTTGGATTGTGGAGCAGGAGTCTCTGTGGGATCAGGAGTCACTTCAAGTTCAGGGAGTGATGGAGGTTCATCACATGTAATCTCTTCGTCCATGATCTCTTCATCTGATTGAATATCCAAAGTGACAGGATCAGCATTTTCTTCAGAGATTTGAGTAAGAGATTCAACACCAACAGTCTCTGGAGTGATGTCAGAGATGGAGTGAGGATCAAAAGCTTGAACATATGGGAGATCCTTGTGACGACTTTGAGATGATTCCTTGGGATTTGAGAAATCATCTTTGGGATAAGATTTAACTTCGTTGAAGTCAATGTCACAATCCTCTGAGTTGGTGTGTGTTATGACAGCGTCAGCTTCATTAAAGGTGACATGAATGGACTCTTCTAGTTCTTGCCTGCGAATATTGAATACTCTGAAAGATCTGGAGGTGGGAGAGTATCCAAGGAAGAATCCATCATCTGATTTTTCATCAAATTTACCCAGGTGATCTTTGTAATTGTGAATGAAAACAGGGCAACCAAAGACATGGAAGTAGCTTACATCAGGGGCTCTCTTCCTATACACTTCATAAGCGGTCTTGCCATGTCTCTTCACAATAATGGATCTGTTTTGTGTGTAGCATGCTGTGTACACAGCCTCACCCCAGAATTGTTTAGGAAGTCTAGATTCGCTGAGCATCGTTCTGGCAGCTTCAATGAGTGTTCTGTTTCTTCTTTCAGCGACACCGTTTTGTTCAGGGGTTCCTGGGTTTGAGAAGTTCTGTGATATACCCTTTTCATCACAAAAGGCTTCCATGGCATGGTTTTTGAATTCTGTGCCATTGTCGCTTCTGATAGCCTTTACCCTGCAGTCATTGAGGTTTTCTATTTCTCTGATGAAGGACATGATTCTTTCAGCAGCATCACTCTTTCTCTTAAGAAAGAATACCCATGTGTATCTGGAGAATTCATCTACAATGACCAAGGTATATTTGTTGTGATTGAGGGATTGAGGTTTAACTGGTCCAAACAAGTCCATGTAAAGAAGATGAAGGCACTTGTTAATGGAGAATGATTGTTTTGTTTTGAATGAAGCCCTGTGATGCTTCCCTTTCTCGCAGGTTGAGCAGGGTCTGTCCTTGCTGAAGGTCAGAGAGGGAAGTCCAGCTACCAAGTCATTCTTTGCCAGTTTGTTGATGTTTTTGAAGTTGAGATGGGAGAGTCTCTTATGCCAGAGCCAGTCTTCGCTATCAGATGCTTTGGCAATGAGACAGGTGTTCTCTCCTTCAGGGGATGATGTCATGTCAGTGACATAAACATCCCTTCTTCTGGGTGCAATTAGAACGACATCATCGTTCTGATTGAAGATAGTTCCTTGGGTCTTAGAGAACAGAACCTTGAACCCAGCATCGCAGAGTTGACTAATGCTGATTAGGTTGTGCTTCAAACCATTTACATAAGCGACCCTTGTGAAGGTTAATCCATTGCAATCCATTGAGCCATATCCTTCAGTGGCCCCTGAGGAGTCATCCCCAAAGACTACTTTTGGACCAGGCTCCTTCTTATATCTATGCAGATATTGTTTAATTCCTGTCATGTGTCTGGAGCACCCGCTATCCAAATACCAAACAGATTTCTTTAGGTATGCCTGCATAGATATAACAAACCAGATTAGTTTCTATGATGAACCCACTTTCCAGTGGGTCCATGCTGTCGCTGACTGGCGACATTGGGTCTTCTGGGCCTTTCTCCCCCTCTTTGGTTGCAATCCCTGGTTTCATGTCGCATGCTGCCACAGATGTCACAACCAGGGTAATGTTCACACTCATCAGAGTGGTGGTCATAAAAGCCACAATATTTGCAGGGAGGATTAGGCCTGTATCCCTGAGAACTTTCTCTGGATTTTGGTTGCTCAGGTCTTCTAGAGGGCCTGTGAGGGGTTTTAGATCTAAGCTGTGTTCGAGTTCTCTGAACAGCGATGATCTCCTCATGCTCTCTAGAAGAGTGTTCAGTGGACTCACATGTGATACACTTGGGTCTCTTGGAACAATCATCTGAGGAATGATTTTTGAACCCACAGTGTTTGCAAGGCCTGAATAGCGTTCTCCCCTTTGAGCTGCTGGAGCTTTCACCAAGGGAGTTAACAGAAGGACTGTTATCCTTGGGGTTGATTTTTTCTTTCAACCCTTTTACCTCTTCCATCAGGGTGAGGAGAAGTTTCTTGGTAGGAGATAACTCTTCGGGGGAAGAAGTGGGTATGTCAGTGTTTTTGGCCACATAAACCTTCTTGTGTGCTTTATCAGCAACTTTGGAAGTGAGGTTCCCAGAGGTTTTGAGAACTGGTTTTGGGCCAAGCAAGGAATCTGATGGGTTAGCACCAGCAAGTTTGGGAGTAGCTGATGCGTCAGATTCTTTGTCAGAGTCCTTCTCAACCACAGAGGTGGAGAGAGGAGAAGTGACTTCTGATGGGACAAATTTAACACTGGCCACTGGAATGTGGTTTTTGAACCTACCCTTACCCCCTATGGCTTGAACCACATTTCCTGGAATGGTTTCAGCAACTATTTCTTCCACAGTGGACTGGGCAAGGTTCCATTTTTCAATGGTTTTTCTCAACTCAGAGTTTTCATCAGCTAAAGATTCATTTTCAATGGACAACTTGCTGACCTCATTTTGAAGTTGATTAGCGATGTTCACAAAAGGTTTGAGATTAGCTAATTCAGATTGACAAAGACTCAACTCATTTTTGAGATTTTGAAACTTATTTAACAGATTTTTTCTTTGTTCTTCAACAAAATGGAGGTCAACTAAAGTGTAATCACTGACATGGTCTCTGTCAGGACCCTCAGGCATGGAAAGTAATCTTTGTACCTTTTTCATTGTGATGTCAACCCATTGACCTGATCTAGCTTCACTTTTACCAACCGCTGGTTCTTCATCAGCAACAGCCATGAAGGCTCTGACGGTGGTGGTTCCTTCATCCTCAGAGGTGAGGGGTTCATCATCCCAGTCAAAAGAAGCAGCTATTAGACCTTTTTCAGTCTTTTTGTTATCCTTCTTCTTGGCAGCATCATCAGCTTTCTGATTGAGTTTGATCAGCTCAGCTTTCAAGGCCTTGTATTTTAGCTTGTAGTCTTTTTTACCCTCAGAGTCACTGAGAGAGGATTGCTTGAAAGGTGAGGAAGAAAACTTCTTTTTGCTGGGGGTTTTGCTGGATGATGGAAAACTGGGAGAAGATGTCTTGTTTGACCAGCAGTCCTTTTGGAAATGACCAGTCTTTCCACAAGTGTAACATGACACTTTGGATTTGTCAATCTTGGCAGCACCAACTCTACCAGATCTTTTGTAGTATCTCTTCTGGTCAGCTAAGAGGGCTCTGTCATGGAATTCAGCATGTAATTCATCAAGGAATTCTTGACTACTTCTTGTGTCTTCTTCCACGTCAGAGTCACTATCCTGAAAAGAGTGATTAGCAACAAGAGCTTTTGACCCAGATATAGGAGAAGTAAACCTATCAGTCTCTGATTTGTAAATAGAGTCAATCAGTCCTTCTTCATAATTGTATCTACCAAATAGTTGAGCAAGAGTATCATTCTTTATGGCATTATTTGCTCTCAGGGTTTGGTTAAGGCTAAGCCATTTCCTAGGCAAGCTGTTTACAAATGTGGCATTAACCTCAGCCTTGGGTAGTACAACACCATTGTTACCTAAATCATTCAGTAAGATCTTGAGTCTGGTGTAAGTTTGAGAAACAGTTTCAGTTTCCAAGGCTTTGAAAGCGTTAAACTTAAGTCTTAATGCTTGGATTTTGGTCTCTTTAGTCTCTTCTGGTCCTTCATAACCTAGAACCAACTCAGTCCACATTTCTTGTGCGGTATTGCACTTGATGATGGACATCATAATGTTCTTGGGTAGGCAAGAGACTATTATACTTTTAAGTCTCTTGTCCTGGTTAGCCAGACGTCTATCAGCGGGAGACCATTGCTTAACAGGTTTCTTAATGGGTCTCTCTGGTGTAGAGGAAATAGCCAGTGGTACATAAGGACCATTTTCTAAGATTTCAAACAAGAAGGGTTCTAGGCCATCTAAGTATATAAGAAATTCACTTTTCTAACTTGAGAAATCTTCTTCATCAAACGCTGGAACATTAGACACATGTGACCCTCCACGATTATCAAGAAGTTGTGGAAGATCATCCTCATTTACACCAGTGCTTACAACGGGTGTAGGCATGGTAGTAGATGTGGTGGCTGGAGTGTTTGTTGAAGTATTTGCTTGGTTAGATTGACCAAACGGTGGTGGGATGGGTGGCATAGTTTCAGTCATATTTGGATCTTGATTTTAAAAACTAGAACGGTTTTTAGAAAAGTTTTATAAATCAAACCGCTCTGATACCAATTTAAAGTCCCAAAATACAACAATTGTTGAAACTAAGACACGAAAACAATAACACACAATAGATATACTTTTCAAACGAGTAATCCTTTATTAACTATTATCAACAAAGTATTACAAAGTGTTATGAATACACCTGTTGAATAACAACAAGAAATGAACCCTAGAACAAGTAAACTTGATTCGAGACTCAAGTTTACAAGAGAACCAACGAGTCGCTGATGGACAGCTGAGGCCTCAGTGGTTCTAGTGGGAGAAAGAACTTAGATAAAGATTCCAAGCACAAGGGTTGAATCTTAACTTCTTTCTCATCCCCTATTTATAGTGGTACGAGGTTGTATCCTTAGTGGGGGTAGTTGATACGTGTCCTCTTCTGAATGGAAGAGTACAACGTATTAAATGCATGTCCAAATCGAGACATGCCTTTAACTACTTTAGGTGAACAGTTCTGCCAACTGTTCACCTTTGTCCCACTAGGTCGTACTAGGCATTGACTTGAATCTCTTGTTTTGTCCCGCTCAAAACACTTGTAAGATTCTCCCGCCTAAACTATAAAGGGTTGGATAAGCTTTGCTTAAACCAAGTCTCTAGGGTTCTTAAGTGATCTCTGAGTGTTGTCAACTCAAAGATCCTTGAACACCAGTGCATTCCTTTGACATCCCAGCTATCCATAATCGCTGGTGAGTCTGACTTCAGATTGTCTTCGACTTCTCTGACGTTGTCTTTGACTTGAATGATCCTAGTGTGCCAGCTGAGGCTTTGCCTTCCACTGGTCTAGTCTCTGTCGCTGGTCCTCTCAGCGACCTTTCAACACTTAGTCTAATTTAAACAAATCTAGACAGGGCCATAGTTAAAACTCTCATTGGCCCAACACCCACCAACCGGTCACGGGTCGAGTTAGAATTAACTCGTTAGCATCGTTTGGCACAACGGTCATTCCTCCCTTCTTAGGGACACAACGAATAGGACTCACCCAAGGTCTATCGGAAATAGGGTAAATCATTCTCGCGTCAAGGAGTTTAAGGACCTCTGTTTTGATGACGTCGTGAATTTTAGGGTTCACCCTCCTTTGACATTGGATTGCGGGTTTGTAGTCCTCCTCCATTAAGATCTTGTGGGTACAAAATTAGGGATCGATCCTCTTAATGTTGGATAATTTCCACGCAATTGCCCTTTTGTGATCCTTTAGAACATCGATAAGTGCGGTTTTTCATCATTCGAAAGATCCTTCGCAATAATAACCGGCAACTTATCGTCCTCCTCCAATAATACGTACTCAAGATGAGGAGGTAAATCTTTCAACTCGAGGATTGGTGGTTCCTCAATTGAATATTTAGGCTCGATACTCATAACCTCCTCAGGTGGAGGAAATGGGAAATCGTTAAGAAAATCCTTGATAATCGATAATTCCTCATCGTTGTCGAGGTCTTCATCACAAGTACGTGGAACATCAAATTATTCCAACGTAAAACCACCACCTTCAAATGGAGTGAAGGATGGTGTCGAATTATCAAGAATAGGATCGGGCATAGTGGGATTGCCACTATTTTCATCGTCACAAAAACCTAAAACTTCTTGTGAAAATTCTTCGCAAAGGACATCGATCATATCAACGAGGTTTATGCTCGCGACGGAATAAACAAGAGAAAGTTAAGATTTTTGTGTTGCGTTTATAACAAGTTCCTCGTCGTTGAAACGTAAGGTGATTTTTCTAGCATGCACATCAATCAATGCCATTGACGTATCCAAAAACGAACAAAATAAGAGGAACTTTAGGATCCATTGGAATATCGACAACGATAAAGTCTACCGGATAATAGAACTTTCCCACTTTCATAAAAACGTCTTCGGCCAATCCACATGTGGGAATAGTGGAATGATCAGCCAATTCGATAGACATTAGTGAAGGAGTAAGATTAGGAAGATTGAGCGACTTGAAGATTGCAAGTGGCATCAAGTTGATACTGTGACAATCCGTCAATTTATGGTTGATATTTTTATTCTCAATATTTATTTGAAAACATTATTTTAATATTATTATATGAACTCACTTATTTTCGGGAAGAAATTTGGATTTATGTCTTGAAGTAGCGTCGACTACGTCTAAACCGGAGGATTCAACGTTACGTGCTTACGTTTACATACACCGTCTTTGGTGACAGTCCGACATTTTAGAAAATAAATTTGTCCATGAATATTATTTTGGAGTTTTAAATTTGTGTTGGTTCATAAACTCACAAATTTACGAGAAGAGACTAGGACTTACGATTTTATTTTAACGTCCTTTACGACTAAACCGGAAACCCTAGGATTACGTATATACGTTTTCGAACTCCGTTTTGGATGAGACAATTTTTATTGGATTCGTTTTGTGACGTTGATTCATAATTTATAAAAACGTTTTTCGTAAAACGACCCGAGGGCACGCAAATCGAGGAAACTAGAATCGAGGAGTACCCGTAAATAAATGGGGATGAGACAAGTGGGTCACTTGCCCCACCCCCATCAAAATCGGCCACATTAAGTTACTTACACCATGAGGTGTCACAACCTCATAAACAAGTAAACACTTGTCTTTAGCTTAACTAGTAAGCTAAGCTTACCACAAAACTACCTAAACCAAAACCATTAGTCCATTTTCACCATGCAAATCAACTCACAAACTCTCTCATCTCCTCTCAATGTGCCCTCCATATCTCACCCAAAAACACCTAACTTGATCTTGATTCTACCATAAAATCTCATGTTATTTACACACATGTTGAAGCCCTTTTGAAACCTTATTGATTGGTGCAAGTTATAACATCCAAGGAGGAGTTTTCATGGAGTAGTAGGGCTGATTTTCCACAAGGTATTCATGAAGATTGGTGATCTTGAAGATGGTCATGGTTATCCACAAGTTTCTCCATCAAAATCCATGTCCAAATCATAACCAACATCAACTTGGTGGTATAAAGATTGTCCTCCTAATCCTCTTGTTATTTTTGGTTATGTAATCATGTATTTTATTTCCTATTGTATATGTTTACGATGATTATATGATGATAAAAATATTGTGTGGGGATTTGGTGTTGATAAACATGCTTAAAAAGATGAAAAACTATAAGAAACAAGGCTAATATATTGTCTAAATTTGTTGGCTGTATAAAACAGTAAAGAAACATGTCATGAACTGATAAAATGATGAAGTATAACTAATATACAGTAATCTATGGGTCTTGTACACATGTGAGAGTTGGCAATGCAATGGAATCATTGCAATGAGTGATATATGATCAAAAAAAGTTTAAGGTACAAATCTGAGTTTACTGTTTTGGACGATTTTTAGAAAATACTTAGCAGATGATTCAACAGTAGCTATAGGAGAGTTAAATGGGGCAAATATCATGTAGTTTAGGTGATAAAAATTTGAGCTTCTATCTCCATATAGAACTTTAGATATGGCAGTTTTGGTGAAAGTGAAGATAAAAATCAGATTTTTGGAAATTAAAGTATAATACTATTATATAAGCACTCAAAATTTAATAGTATAAAATATAAATTAAAACCCACTAACTTATATAATACATTTATATAAATATGTACAATGGTAAATAAGTGGACATTTTATAAAAATGGTAACTTGTTAAGTTTTATAAGTTATAAAACTATAAACATGATTTTTACGACTTTTTCGGTTAATACCGTAAAATTAACGTTTTTGTTAAATAAAACTTAGATGGTTGGACCCGTCTAATGTAAACTTTATAAAACTTATATACTGATATAAACACATGTATAACAAGTAAAAAAACGATAAAACCCGAATTATAGGACATACGGACATTAACGAACTAAGTAAACATATTGGACTAATAATTGGACTAAATAAGTTAAACTCTTATAAAAAGAACTTATTGGGCTTAACCCATTTGGGCCCAACTTGTAAAGTTTAAATACTGATAATATAAGTATAAAATGGATTAAAACAAGTTAAAGAACCTATAATAAGTTTATTGGACTGAAGACACGTAAATAGGTAAAACTAGTAAACTAGTAAGAAGTTACCAATACGTAAACCCTAAAAAGAGTAAAAGAGAATAAGTAAACCCACTTGATCATCATATATATAAAATCATCATATGTATACATAATCGTTATTTTTATAAAGTCATTGGACATGAGTCTAAGACGAGTATTATTTGTCTAGGTTTCCGTGATTGAAGCACGTACCGTACATCCGAATTGCCGATAACCCGCCTTCCCACATCAACGTGAGTTCATAGCCTCGCACTCTTTTAAATGTTTTTATGAAATGTTTTATAAACCCGCGAGGGAGATAACATGTTAGTTTTTATAAAATAGGACACCATTTGTCCCGATTGTTTGTTTATTGATTTTGGACCCGAATGATTGAATGACCCGATTGTATGACCCGATAAATGATTAAAGGACCCGATAGATGAAATTAAATGGATTATTAAAGTTAGATTATGTCACTAAAAGTCCCATTAGCATGAATTGTGAACTACCGGGATTTGGTAGACGCTTATGCATTTAATAGTACTATTTGGGGACGATCACCCCAGTTCGCGCCTTGACGGTTGATCCCCGTCGTGCCACATTGATTGGTAAGCGAATTTATGTATGAGAAGATTTCCATAGCGTGACCTTTGTGACGACACGCTACTTTAGATGGGAAAATTGAGTATCGGGTTAGCTACCCGTTGTTGGTTTAGTAAGGTAACAATGTCATGCGGCTTATAATAATCCAAACTAACAAAATACTACTAGACGCTCCGAATTACGATGTATTTCCTGACTAGCAATACAGGGTCATACTATTGATATTATGTTCGTGTTTTGGTTTTCATAACCACATTCATATAACGGTTTTTATTTGACTTTATACAACGTCATAAGACGTATTGTATGATATTTTTACGACATTGGCTCGTATAATGATTTTTAAGGCAAATGCCTATATTATGATTTTCAATAAGGATTTGTATAAAATGACTTTGGCTATTTTATGGCCTATTAAAATGATTTGTACAAAATGATTTTAAGTAATAATTTTATACTGATATTATATTGATGGATTTTATTAAACTCTATGAATTCACTCGGCGTTATCGCTGACCTTTTCTTTTAACATGTTTTATCTCAGGTACTTGAAGGTAATTCTCGGGAAGACGACAAGAATTCATGGCCCGCACTTAAACAATATTTTCCATTCAAATACTTTGTAAAACTTTGTATGAAATATAATGACTTGGGACCAATGTAACTTTGATGTTTATGAATGGAAATGTTTTATTGATAAACGACGCGATTTTTAAGCGTTGTCTATGATGTGAGTAATGTGCTATCCCGTAACACCAACTAGTCCCAGAAATAAATTGAAGAAATCTTCTTCTAAATTGGGACCGATAGATCTTCTGGGACATGTGGAACACACCTAATGACTCTTGTAGATTAGTATTCATTGTGGTATCTTTTAAAAATCCCTAACTTAACTGAGATATCAGTTGGTAGGATGAGTTCTGAGAATTGTATGACATAGTGACACGTAATGTGTTACGGTACAATTTTGACTTGTTTGTGATTAATGAAAAGAAAACCTTTGATTGCTAAATTCTACATGTATCGATATTATCTATCTTTTATTGCTTCTTCCTAATGTTCGCATTAGTGATGCAACCATTGAACAAGTACTCATCTTGATTTGAGTTACGTTGTAGATTAATCTTTTTGAGTGCCATCAAGGTCATGAACCTCATGATTATTTGGCTAAAGCTTATTTCCTATCATATTGTAGTTAATTCTTGGTGAACAACTTTTCATCACTCTTTTGCAGATCACTCATTGTTTTTATAAGATAAAACCGTATGCCTTGAGAAAAATTGAATTTTCATCATTATAAGGATTATTCATAAAGAGATTTATAAGTGATTGTTATTGAAATGAAGTTGTTTATGAAACACCTTGGAAAACTTAATTGTTTTCATAACAAAGAAAATCTTTGTAAATATATTTTTGATTCTTATTTAAGAATTAAGCATGAAAATGTTTTTATTATAAACATAATGATAAAATTTTGACGAACTGAGTATTGCATCATTAATCTTGAAATTATATATAGTTGCGCGCCTACATACAATTTGGAATGGACCATGCAAGACTGATTAGTAGTCACCATAAAACTAATGAATAAACACTACATTTTCTTTGAAGATTGTGAAAGATTAAATTTTATGAGATCTGCAAGAAGTGAGAAATAGGGACATAGTGTTAGGGACACCTACCTATGTGCCTGTAGCATCTATTCTTCTGAGTCGAATTTACTCATCTGTGGAAATTGTCCTATTTGACAATTGACAATTCTTTCTTGTCCAATTCTCCCGTAGTGAGATTCTTAGGAAAAGTATCTAATTACCGAGTGTTGATACCCGACTGGATGTATCGACGTTCCTATCATCTCTTTTGATTTGATTTCATTTTGAATGACCTGGGTAACGATCCGAGGAGCTTTCGAATGCGTACTCAAATTATGAAAACATGGGATATATTCATATTCGTTAAATGTTTTCGTCTGTATCTGATTTGAAATTCTCTCGCATAGATTATGCGTTGACCTTACTCTTTTAATAGTGGCTGTGTATCCAGATATCCTTGAATTTGTGAAGGATTATGATTTACTATTAGTCTTTTGAGAAGTTCACATCTTATCGACGGTAATGAAACTGGAAAGTTGATAATTCCAGTTGAATGGATTGATTGATTATGACATGACGATATTGTCTTAATTGATGGGAACTCGAGTAGAATTCCCCTAAATGATAAGATGCTGATTATCAAAAGTGATCTAAATAATTCTTGATGGATGACCATATCCTGCATTTAGACTTGAAATTTTACCGTGAATGGTTGTGAATTAGTTATAGATATTGTAACCTAGAAGAACCTAATATGAATTTATTAAAAGATGTTTTTGTTATCTGAAACTTTAGGAGGTATTTATTGGTGAATTACCTAAACTTTCGCCATTAAGGTAAGTTGAAATTGGTATTGATTATATTTCCGGTGCTGCACTTGTGGCTTGTGCACTGTACGTCAGCACCATCTGAATTAAAGGAATTACCGTACAACTGAGAGAGTTGTCGGAAAAAGATTTTATTATACCAAGCCTGTCATCATGAAGAGCTATGGTGTTATCATTCCTTATATTCATAGATTTCTGTGACTGAGTAAATTGACAATCGAAAACGATATCCATAACTCGAAATGGAAGATTTGTTCGATCATTTACAAGGTTCTAGTGTATGTTTTAAAGATCTGATCCACGGCATGGTTATCATCAACTTCGCATCTGCGGAAAAGATTGTGTATTCCAATCACTACATCCGGTACTTGTAATGAACATTATGAGTTTCACGTGGTGACGTTTGGATTAACTAATGCACATGTAGCATTCATAAATTTGGTGAATCACGTGTGTAGGCTGTAATTTGATAAATTCATGCTCGTGATCATTAAGGACTATATGTTTGTTTACAAGAACAAGAATGAAGTTAATAATTAATTATGGATTGCCCTGAATTGGCCGAACAATTAAAAAGTGTACCTTGAATATTTAACATAAGACTTAAGACTTAATACTTTACATGATTTAACCATGTGATTAATAGATAATGGAATATAAATCGACTCTTCAAAAATTAGAAGTCATTTAAGACTTTGGGTTATACTAAAAAGAAAGTGCAAATATATTTTGACAAATGTTTTAAACAAAGGATTTTTAAGGGATTATTCCTTTATACACAAACCATTTAACTAAACTTCTGTTTAGGGGTAAATGTTTGTGTATACTTCTAGACAACCTAAGAAGAATTGAGGAAACTATATAACTTATGACTTGAAATTTGAAACGACAATTTTTGCTTTTCAAAAAAAAAAAAAAAAATTGACCAAAGTATAAACAAAGATTTTTCGAACATTTACGGATCTTACTAATTATTTTAATTATTTTCGATAAATCACCAAAAATCTTGTTAATTAAATTCAAATTTATTTTGAACATTTTATATAACTGGTCGAACTAAGAAATTTAAACTTTTTACGTTTACGTTTCATAAAAACTTAATATTTAATATTAATTTACTTGTAATAATTATCGACACTTTAAAACGTCGGATTGAGTAAAACTGATAAAAATAATAGTTGAGACGAAACTATAACATAGAAAATATAAAGAAAGAATTTTGAATAAATACGGTTATGATATTTAGTTCATCAAGGAAGGTGAATGTAGATACTGACACATGATATGAAAAGAATAAAGAACCAATTAGGACATGTTCCTTAATAATGAAGGTGTAAAACAAATTGCTGAACGATATAAAAATAAACAATGTTTGTAAAAAGGGATAATATAGATTATAAAAGAGGTTCGCGGCTAAAGTGAACCATTAAAATAAAGAAGCCGATGACGTTAGATGTATAAAAGGCCACTTGTGATTGCCTAAATATGGAGGATTGTGAGATATAGTTATGTTGGAAGCTGTAAGTATAAGTATTTTATTTATGTCATTTATGACTAAAAGTATCTTTGTCTGAAGAAGTTGTACTGATGGCAATTATGAAGGCAGACATCGCCTCATACATTAGTAAACGTCTAGTTATTGCAAAGGTCATCATCTGAATTTGATTCGATTTGGGTCATCATCGACAGACTGACCAAATCTGCTAATATCATTCCCGTTAATGATAAATGCAAAAGAGTTGTGTAAAGATGGTGTGCCATATCGATCATCTCTATCAGGATCCTCGCTTCGCATCGAATTTCTTGAGATTTGCTCAGAAGTCATTGTGAACGAATCTTGATGAGAGTACTATATACCACCCCAAATCGAAGGGACGAGGTAAAGTAACGATACAAAATACTATAAGTGTTGTTTTATGTCTGAATGATTGACCTTTGGTAATAAACCGTATAATCATGTTCCTTTGGAGGGATTATCGTTGATAATCATCATATTAGGATTGAGATCGAATCTTGTTAGGATCTAAATATTAGAGCATCTGTAAGCAGGATTTGAGATAAAGACGCCCGACATACACCCATTGTGAGTTGGACATGTCTTTTAGGTTAAGGTTTCCTATGATGGCGAACCTAACCTTGCAAAATATTCGACCCGCGAGACCTGAAATGATTATTGAAATTAGGATTTGATTATTAACTGCCGATAGTGGGCAAGAGGTTATGTGAATATGAAATGTAGATCTTGAAGTGCCAGATGGGTAGCGAAGTTATGCCACAATATTTAACCTTGGAAAAAAATGAATTCATGATCTGACAAATCATGGGATATAAGTCCCCGTTATATGGGACCATTGAGATGATGTAAAAGTTGGGATTGAAAGGCATATAAGCTGGATCTACCCTAGGACTTCAAGAACTACGTGAATTATGTTTCGTAAATCGAACTTGATGGAATATCTATCAAGTGAAAATCTGATTGTTCTTAGTAAAGCTTAGATCGGGGAAAAGTTGCATTCATCAGAAACCCGTGAACATCATGGATAGAGAAAGTAAGTCAACATTAAGCCTGATCTCATTCCTGTAGTTATGTTTGATGAAACTCGCGTATTGTAATGAATTACACTTGTGAGAAAAGACCGAGTGTGGAGGAAATACCCACATGGCTTTAACTCTATAAGAAGCGAGTAGTAAGATGATCTTTGAGGACAAAGATCCTGTTTAGGGGTAAATGCTGTGACAATCCGTCAATTTATGGTTGATATTTTTATTCTCAATATTTATTTGAAAACATTATTTTAATATTATTATATGAACTCACTTATTTTCGGGAAGAAATTTGGATTTACGTCTTGAAGTAGCGTCGACTACGTCTAAACCGGAGGATTCAACGTTACGTGCTTACGTTTACATACGCCGTCTTTGGTGACAGTCCGACATTTTAGAAAATAAATTTGTCCATGAATATTATTTTGGAGTTTTTAATTTGTGTTGGTTCATAAACTCACAAATTTACGAGAAGAGACTAGGACTTACGATTTTATTTTAACGTCCTTTACGACTAAACCGAAAACCCTAGGATTACGTATTTACGTTTTCGAACTCCATTTTTGATGAGACAATTTTTATTGGATTCGTTTTGTGACGTTGATTCATAATTTATAAAAACGTTTTTCGTAAAACGACCCGAGGGCACGCAAATCGAGGAAACTAGAATCGAGGAGTACCCGTAAATAAATGGGGATGAGACAAGTGGGACACTTGCCCCACCCTCATCAAAACTGGCCACATTAAGTTACTTACACCATGAGGTGTCACAACCTCATAAACAAGTAAACACTTGTCTTTAGCTTAACTAGTAAGCTAAGCTTACCACAAAACCACCTAAACCAAAACCATTAGTCCATTTTCACCATGCAAATCAACTCACAAACTCTCTCATCTCCTCTCAATGTGCCGTCCATATCTCACCCAAAAACACCCAACTTGATCTTGATTCTACCATAAAATCTCATGTTATTTACACACATGTTGAAGCCCTTTTGAAACCCTATTGATTGGTGCAAGTTATAACATCCAAGGAGGAGTTTTCATGGAGTAGTAGGGCTGATTTTCCACAAGGTATTCATGAAGATTGGTGATCTTGAAGATGGTCATGGTTATCCACAAGTTTCTCCATCAAAATCCATGTCCAAATCATAACCAACATCAACTTGGTGGTATAAAGATTGTCCTCCTCATCCTCTTGTTATTTTTTGTTATGTAATCATGTATTTTATTTCCTATTGTATATGTTTATGATGATTATATGATGATAAAAATATTGTGTGGGGATTTGGTGTTGATAAACATACTTAAAAAGATGAAAAACTATAAGAAACAAGGCTAATATATTGTCTAAATTTGTTGGCTGTATAAAACAGTAAAGAAACATGTCATGAACTGATAAAATGATGAAGTAGAACTAATATACTGTAAGCTATGGGTCTTGTACACATGTGAGAGTTGGTCATGCAATGGAATCATTGTAATGAGTGAGATATGATCAAAACAAGATTAAGGTACAAATCTGAGTTCACTGTTTTGGACGATTTTTATAAAATACTTAGAAGATGATTCAACAGTAGCTATAGGAGAGTTAAATGGAGAAAATATCATTTAGTTTATGTGATAAAAATTTGAGCTTCTATCTCCATATAGAACTCTAGATATGACAGTTTTGGTGAAAGTGAAGATAAAAATCAGATTTTTGGAAATTAAAGTATAATACTATTATATAAGCACTCAAAATTTAATAGTATAAAATATAAATTAAAACCCACTAACTTATATAATACATTTATATAAATATGTACTATGGTAAATAAGTGGACATTTTATAAAAATGGTAACTTGTTAAGTTTTATAAGTTATAAAACTATAAACATGATTTTTACGACTTTTTCGGCTAATACCGTAAAATTAACGTTTTTGTTAAATAAAACTTAGATGGTTGGACCCGTCTAATGTAAACTTTATAAAACTTATATACTGATATATAAACATGTATAACAAGTAAAAACCGATAAAACCCGAATTATAGGACATACGGACATTAACGAACTAAGTAAACATATTGGACTAATAATTGGACTAAATAAGTTAAACTCTTATAAAAAGAACTTATTGGGCTTAACCCATTTCGGCCCAACTTGTAAAGTTTAAATACTGATAATATAAGTATAAAATGGATTAAAACAAGTTAAAGAACCTATAATAAGTTTATTGGACTGAAGACACGTAAATAGGTAAAACTAGTAAACTAGTAAGAAGTTACCAATACGTAAACCCTAAAAAGAGTAAAAGAGAATAAGTAAACCCACTTGATCATCATATATATAAAATCATCATATGTATACATAATAGTTATTTTTATAAAGTCATTGGACATGAGTCTAAGACGAGTATTATTTGTCTAGGTTTCCGTGATTGAAGCACGTACCGTACATCCGAATTGCCAATAACCCGCCTTCTCACATCAACGTGAGTTCATAGCCTCGCACTCTTTTAAATGTTTTTATGAAATGTTTTATAAACCCGCGAGGGAGATAACATGTTAGTTTTTATAAAATAGGACACCATTTGTCCCGATTGTTTGTTTATTGATTTTGGACCCGAATGATTGAATGACCCGATTGTATGACCCGATAAATGATTAAAGGACCCGATAGATGAAATTAAATGGATTATTAAA
This sequence comes from Glebionis coronaria, assembly GCA_025667525.1. NCBI lineage: Eukaryota > Viridiplantae > Streptophyta > Magnoliopsida > Asterales > Asteraceae > Glebionis > Glebionis coronaria. Next base: position 490,577,573 of record CM046875.1, read on the forward strand.
GTTAGGTTATGTCACTAAAAGTCCCATTAGCATGAATTGTGAACTACCGGGATTTGGTAGACGCTTATGCATTTAATAGTACTATTTGGGGACGATCACCCCAGTTCGCGCCTTGACGGTTGATCCCCGTCGTGCCACATTGATTGGTAAGCGAATTTATGTATGAGAAGATTTCCATAGCGTGACCTTTGTGACGACACGCTACTTTAGATGGGCAAATTGAGTATCGGGTTAGCTACCCGTTGTTGGTTTAGTAAGGTAACAATGTCATGCGGCTTATAATAATCCAAACTAACGAAATACTACTAGACGCTCCGAATTACGATGTATTGCCTGACTAGCAATATAGGGTCATACTATTGATATTATATTCGTGTTTTGGTTTTCATAACCACATTCATATAACGGTTTTTATTTGACTTTATACAACGTCATAAGACGTATTGTATGATATTTTTACGACATTGGCTCGTATAATGATTTTTAAGGCAAATGCCTATATTATGATTTTCAATAAGGATTTGTATAAAATGACTTTGGCTATTTTATGGCCTATTAAAATGATTTGTACAAAATGATTTTCAGTAATAATTTTATACTGATATTATATTGATGGATTTTATTAAACTCTATGAATTCACTCGGCGTTATCGCTGACCTTTTCTTTTAACATGTTTTATCTCAGGTACTTGAAGGTAATTCTCGGGAAGACGACAAGAATTCATGGCCCGCACTTAAACAATATTTTCCATTCAAATACTTTGTAAAACTTTGTATGAAATATAATGACTTGGGACCAATGTAACTTTGATGTTTATGAATGGAAATGTTTTATTGATAAACGACGCGATTTTTAAGCGTTGTCTATGATGTGAGTAATGTGCTATCCCGTAACACCAACTAGTCTTCCGCTGTATTGAGTTGTAGAAATTTGGGAGTGTTACAGATACTAGCACCAAGATCGGCCAAGGCATAGCATTCTTCCATATCTTTAATTGCACATGGAATCAAGAATTTACCGGGATCACCGACTTTTTGAGGTATGCGGTTAAGATAAACCGATGAACAACTAGACAATTGTTGCAATTTCTCCTTGTTGTTTAACATACTCTTAAAGTTAGCGGTAAATCAAGGCATTATGACCAAAGCATCGGCAAAACTTATATTGAAATGAAAATCACGAAACATTTTCATAAAAAGCTCAAATTGGTAATTGTCGCGCTCTTGACGTTTCTCCTTTCTAATTCTCGATCGGTAGGGCAAGGGTGGTGTGGGTTGAGGCATAGGCGTAGCCTTTGGAATCTCAGGTTCCAAATGTGGTAATGGGTCAACCGTAGGTGTGGCATGAGCGGTACTTCGTGGGATTGGGATTTTCTCCTTTTCAACCACCACCTCGGATTCTTCCTCAATTTCCTCCACCGTTGGAGTAATTGGTTGAGTATTTGGTTCCTTTAAGGTCATACCACTACGTGTGGTAATCACTTTCATCTCTCCCTTCGGGTTTGACACGGTGTTACTATAAAGACCACCCGAAGTAGAGGCTCTACTCATCATGATAGCATCTAAAAGCCTATTTTCCATCTTTTTACGTTCCTCCCTATCTTGCTCTTTCTCGAATTTTGCATTTTGCTCCAACCTAAGTAAGGGTTATTCAATCTTATGTTTTCCTTGTTCCATTTTTTGTTGATTTTGTTGGAGCCTAACCACATTCCCTTCTAATTTGTTACTTTGAGTTTCAAACTTAGCTCTTAGGTTACTAACATCATTTGCCATGTTTGTGTACCTATCATCATTAGCCTTAAAATAGTTCTAAATTTCCGGTGGAATGTCTTTTGGTAATGCATTTGAAAGCCCTTGTTTAACATTTTGGAAATCATGATTTTTATTTTGATTTTGCAATTGACCACTAGTCCCTTGATTCCCATTGTTGTAATTATTACCCTTATAATTGTTCTTGTAACCACCTTGATTGTTTCGATAATTGTTAGCATTTTGATTTGGTGGAAAACCCGATGGTGTCAATTGATTAGTGCGGGTAACTTGACCGTTTTGGTTATAAGTTACCGCGGCCGCGAAGGCACTCGAAGTGTTACCACCGTTGGTAATACACTCGGAGTAATCGTGAGCTGCACCATAATACATACAAGAAACCTCAACCGATTTAGCCGTAGCGGGAGTGGGTTTTTCACCAACTTTAAACTCAATTAACAATCCCTTAAGCTTATCAAAAATCTTGTTTTCCAAATTAGCCTCGATTTGGCAAGCATCGATGGTATGAGACAATGAAGGCGAAGTCGAAGACGAAGACTTATGAACACTCGACGTGCTACGAGGACTATAGACCTTAGACCTACTCTCAATGATCAACAACACTTCCTCGACCGTTTTACACAAAAAATTACCACCCGCGGCGGCATTATGATAATCACGCTCATGATCGTTCAAGCCATTGTAAAACGTGTCAATTTGATGCAAGTCGGAAAAACCATGATGAGGACATTCGTGCAACATTTCCTTAAACCTATTCCAAGCCGTTATAAAACTCTCATTATACTCTTGTGAAAATTTGAAATTTTGTTTTTCAAATGCGTAGTCTTAAAGGGCAGAAAAAATTGGTTCATAAATTTTGAAACGAGATCCTTCCACGTCAATATAGAATTGGGTGGCTCTTTCTCTAACCAAATTTTAGCGGGCCCCTCTAAGGAATACGGAAAAAGCATCATCTTAATCGAGTCATTCGAGACGTCCTTAAACTTGCAAGTGGCGGTAAGATGATTGAATTGGCGGATATGGTTGTGTGGGTTGTCCTTTTCATCACCACGGAATTTGTTGTTTTGGATCATCGACAACAAACCCGTCTTAACTTCAAAATTCTCCGCAAGGATGGCGGGAATCACAATAGCCTCTCCATAACCCTCGGTGGGTGCTTGAAGTAACTCCATCATTGTTCGATTCGCCATGGTGACTTCTTGTTCTACGATAGGTTCGTCAATAGGAGATTCCTCACTAGAAGGCGTTCCTTCCTTTCGGTTTCTACGTTTACGTGCACGTCTTGCTTGGTTGCGAGTTTGCATAAACGTCACGTACAACGTGAGGATGAGCAAAGAAGATTTTTTTGGTGTTTTTAACTTTTCCAATTTTTTTTTTGGTAATGTATTGACTAGACAAAAATCTACAAATCTCTCCTGAAATCAAATCTCTTGATTAAAGGATCCTCAAGGAATGAAAACGATCACGTGAAGTGAACGCCTTCGATGACTTTAGAATGTTGGTGGAACACCAAAACGTTCAAAAGGGTTTAATAAAATGAAACCAAAAAAATATATATGATACTTAGATAATACTCTGGTTGGCAAACCCTCGATTAGCCCTTCTTATCTAAACACGCACAAGCAAGCGGGGAAACGAGGCGGCGCGAAGCACTTAAGAGCCTTTCTCCTTAGGGTATATTTTATAATACCCGCCTTATACCCACCTTATAGTTTATGTTTGTCAAAATTAAGCTTCACGAAAGTAACTATCTATTTTGCCTTTTTTCTTTGTTTGAGATTCGAATACAATGATCGAGTGATGAAATCCCGAATCAAGGTTGTGTTTTCACACTTTTGTAGTACTTGTGAATTTATAGTTCTACGTATACAATATAGTAATATTCACACAAAAAACAAAAACCGATAATACGTATTAGTAGACTGCTACTAATACAAATAGATATTATGACTAACATAAAAACAATAATTGTTCAAATCAAAACACAACACGCCTCCCCGGTAGCGGCGCCAAAATGATTGTGGTAAAATTACACTCGTTTAGGAAAACGAGGTAACAGCGGTAAGTATTAAGTGTGCGTTTAGGAAAACGTAAACACTTATGACCCTTGTTGTGAGTTCGTTCTCGAGGAGGCTTAATGTGTATGTTTAATTTGATTAAGATTTGTGATTAATATTGATGGAAAGGAGAAAGAAAAAGATGAATTATGATAAAAATTACCCTAAGACGTAAAACACGTAAAATCGTAAAATTCGACGAAAATAAAAAGTTAAATAATTCTATAATAATTTTTAAAGTTTAATTAAAAACTAAAAGTTAAATAAAATTGAAAAAGAGTTTAATTGAAAACTTTTTGTTTTGTAAACCTCAAAAATATTAATTAAAACTTAAAAACTATTTTTTTAGATTTTTAAACTAATGTTTTCTATTTTTAAATTACTTTACAAAATTTAAATCTAAAAATAATGATAGAAAATTAAATAAAAATGGGAAAAATATATTGTTTGAACAGAAAAATTACTAAGTGCTATTAAGCCGCGGGTAAAATGTAAACAACCTAAAAGATTCAGCCAATAAGCTAAAACAGCTTAACAAGCTCACTAATTTTTATTAATAAGCACCACTAACACATGTATAAGTAATGGAACTTGTAAATGTTTACACAAGATTAAAACTAGCACACCAGTAAGTACCCTGAGCCCTCCTACGAGAGGTCAGGGGTTCGAAGCCGAGCTAGTGGATTTTTAGTTTTTTTTTCTTCGGCTACACCAACGGTAATTAAAAACTAGAAAAACTTAAACACAAATTGATTTTTAACTTCTGATTAGCACAACAAGGTTTGAACAAAAACACACCAGACCTGGACCTTATGATTTGTATCTGCTTATGCAGTTTTGAGGGTTTTTGGAGCCCGGCTAAGGATGTTAGGTATTGCTTGGGCACAACGGCACCCTCACACCAAGTTGTGGTGTGAGGAGTCAGATTCGACAACACCAATATCAAAACAAGCTCAGATAAGACTCAAAATCAAATCAGCATATAACAATGTTCAATTGAGAATAGGAACAATTAACAGCAAAGAGTCCTAGGTGAGCAACTAATGACAACAAAACAATAGGCCTCTAGATTCTTAGCTTATATTTGCTCTTACTTTGGTCATTATTGCTGCTGATGGAAGGCAAGTACTCAAGCAGAAAACACCAAATACAAAACAAAAGCCTAGGACACAGTTACGTTTAAACAAACGAGCAGGTTAAAAATTTTCTTGGTTCAGTTCGCTGGTTGCTATAGATTGCAGTTAGGAACAAGATGGCATGAATATGATAAGCATGGTATACGCAGTGAGTTCAACAAACACAACGCGCCAATACAAACTATCAGGATCCAGAAATAACGCATCAACCTATGATCTAATGAGTGTAACCAAGAACAAAGCCCAACAACAGACTGAAACACTTTTATAACCTATACCCTGCTGAAACAGATAGCTATGATTCACTTTGGGCTTATAAAAACATAGCAGACATTCAAAAATGAACAGTAGCTATGTGGCAAATCAACAAACTCCCCTACTATCATTGTCTGATGAACAGTATCAGCAAGCACAAAAAGGTAATTAAGACAGATGTTAACCTAACTTTTAAGCACCCTAATAAGCAAAAAAAATTACCAAACCATAAATCAGCAAGAGGACATATTTTATGCTTATTTCTTAACTTGCTAAACACTTATGATGAAATAATGAACACGAAACCAGCAGTCACCTAGAATCTCAAACTTATGCACACCGAATACAAATAAGCAATCAGTAGGTCACACTTGTTCTTAGATTACCTTGCTGATAGGTTGCTTAGGTTAGGCAGGACACCAATAAACAAACAAAGACACAATCAACAAACTGAACTCAGACACCCTCTTTTTAGTACCCTAAGTCATGTCTCTAAGTTTTGAGAAGGAAGAGTTTTATACCTACCCCATCTACATCCAACGTGGGTCAGCTAGGCTACCCAAAAAACACTTGTTCAACAGCGGAACAAGGTCCTTGGGTGTCTTGGACAGGGAGGTGATAAAGATGCTCGTTGAGGTTCAACAACTGAACCAAACACCACAGCCAGAAAAAGATATCACTGCTAAGAAAGAAAGAGAGTTAAAACTTAAAGCCTTGGGACCAAAAGCTTGGTGCGGAGCTTTTGGTTTGAAGCCTTTAAGTAGTGAGTATATGAGATAAACAGGATAATAATCAAAAGAAAACAAGTGACAAACCAAGTCTTATGCAAGACTCAAGGTCCCACGGTCTATGCAATACTCTATCACGGCTTCACTACCACTTGATCAACAAGATCAGCTGGTTATGATCAGCTATGAAGCCTATTGCTTAGCCTATTTGAACTCTAGGTACTTAGCAATAGGACTTACGAATTTTTAGAACCAAAATTGGTAGCTTAAAAGTTTTACTGGAACATAAACACCAAACAGATTATACTAAAACTGAAAGTAAAATTTGAACTCGTTTTCTTCAACAAACACTAAACCACTTTTTCATTTCTTAGACAAATGGGCTTTACAAGGCTGTGAACAAATGAAAACAAGAACAACCAAAATAAGCTAAGGCTATGTGTCCTTATATAGGGACTTACAGAAGCATCTAGAAAACTAAAAAATATATAAAAATGATAACCCTAATTCTTGAATGTCCTGAAATACCCTTTTCTTGAATTCGAATTTGGACAAGGATGGCACATGTGATGATCCAGTTGTGTGATGGAGATCCTAGCGGTGAGTTTTGGTGTGGGGAACACACAAAATAATCCAAATCGCTCAGTTTCTGCCTTCTATTTGTCTTCTTGTTCTTGGCTGGTGCAGGGGGTTTTGGTGATGCCACGTAGCCAAAAGGGGGGACCAAAGTGGTGATAAGATTAGGTTTAAGAGATTAGGAATCAACATACTGGAGTTGATGGGATTATGGTTTGTGGTGATGAACGATTAGGGGATTTAGGGTTCATGTTTTAGGAGGATGGGGGGTTTGATTAATTTTGGATTAACAGTATGTATTACCCGGTTTTAGTTTTGGTTTAAAAGAATGATTATATTAATAAGTGAGCTGGCAATGGAAGGGTGAGGTGGCATAACCGGATTGGTGTGTTAGGTTTGGGTGTAGTGGCAACTTTAGTCCCTTGGTTTCATTTTGTATGCATTTCAAGGTAAACAGCTTTAAAACCAAATCCCTTTGTTCATGAAGTTTTAAGATTCAAACTTTTGCCACAACATATTTTATAAAGTAGGATTAAGGGTATTTCTTGTACTTTTTTGTATCTTCAAGGACCATTCATGACTTTTCTTCAAATTTGAGGGTCTTTTCTTGTGTGATTGACTTTGTGGAGGACTAAAAATGAAAGTCTTCAATTTTGAGGGACCCATCTTGCCAATTCTTCAAAGTGGAGGGTCCTTTTGTAATTTGACAAACTTTAAGGACCAAACTTGTAATTATGAATATGAAAGGGTTTAAAGTGTCAGTTCTTCAATATTGGAGGACCCTTCTTGTACAATCTTCAATTCTTCAAGGGTTATTCTTGGAAAATCAAAACTAGGGCTTGGTTCATTGTGCGGCTTCGTTTCCCGTGTTTATTTTTGCTTGTTTCTTGTGATCTTTTGTCATTTTCTCAATACCCGTACCTAAAATACACATGTAACAAACACAAGCATATATTTGGCATATTTCATGATATTTAATGCATTTTAAGCTCATTTTGGACGATGAGACTATGTATAAAAGCAGTCTCATCAATTATTGTGGTTTACCTCCATCTTTTATTCAACTCCGCCATGGAGCTTTTATTATGACTTCGGTCTTGTCGTTGTCTTTTATTAAACCTCGCCATGAGGTGTTTATTATGACTTGATGTATATCCTCACGCTAAGGCGAATTTTGGATCTTTAAAGCTTCGAGTTTTAAGACATTCACTTTCAATTTTGCATAGATTTTCGGCCTTGTGAGCTTCAAATTTTTGCTTGATTTAGGTGAACAGGAACTTAAAATTATTATTGGGAGAAGCTTTGATTATTCGGATTGCCAAAACTTCAAAACCGTGACGCTGGCGATTCTTAAACTTTTTCCCAATTTAATTACATGGAAACTACTAGAATTAGCTAAAAACCAATAATAGTGAATAAACCACAGAAAAAACCTATTTATTAAAAATTTAATATATAAAGCAATCGGAGAAAAAGCAAACAATTAGGACACATGAGTTTTTGAAAGAATACGAGTACTCTACGTTTAGCATAGTAACTTATAATTAACGCTATCATTTCTCGTCCTCAATTTAATGAGACTTAGCCTAATATGGTTAAGGAATCCAAGCTAAGTGCTCAACATGCACGGTCAAGTCAAAAAATACTCTTATCTCACCAACGGAAAACCTAAATTCGTGTCTTAAACACTTATGGAAAACGAGACAAATTTTAAATTTTGGCCATTTTTAGCCTTATTTTGCAACAAAATGATAACAAAAATGATGAAAATTGGATTGCGTGATGGTGTAAGCAAGGTGAAGTATTTATTCACCCCCCATACTAAAACTAAACATTTTCCTCAATGTTTTGTTTCTAAGGGTGAAACACCCCCATACTAGAGACGAAAAGTCTAATGCTTAATCTCGAGCATAGAAAGGGTAAAACGAATCATCTATAGCCGTTTATGAATTATGTTAAAAGAATAAACGTTATAACGTAAAAGGATATCATCGGATATCGGAATCTTCAAAGGCAACAATCGAAGCTCGAGTGATACGTAAAACGGACACGAGAGGCTTCAATGATGACGATGATTCCTAAAATCACAATCACAAACAACCACGAGACAAAGGTTGGAAGAGCACCAGTCCCTTCATGTTACACTATGAAAGCAATAATATATACAAGGATTAGCATGAGATTTCCCCCACGAGGCATCTCATTTTTTTCTAACCGAGTCAAGAGCTCGACTAGAATCCCTATAAATATGATCATTTAGGGATTATCATGGTAAGGTCATTTTTTGTGGGGCTTACATGATAAACGAGGCCCAAAAATCAACCGGTAATAAAGACTAAGTCCTTTGATGAAGCATAATACCGGGGTCGAAGATAGTGTCTTCGTTTTCATTGGACAAACAAAACAACAGCGCTCCAAGCAAAACCTCAAAGAGGTGGAAGATAGTAGATGAGAAGAAATAGAAGGGTGGGACAAAGGGTGGTGCAAAACATTGAGCTACTAGAGGTAGACTCAGACCAAGAAGATAGATATATTTTCCATTTATTGCATCGGTAGAAGACCGAGGTTTCCTTTTACAAGCAATTCTAGGATCGAATATCTTGCCCTCGGAGGTAAAGTGTGAGGAAACATAAGGGGCTTCCCCACAATAGAACCACACACACCATCGTCAAAAGGAGTAGACGAGGTGGTAGCACCCAAATAACACGGTGATGACGGAGTTAATGTAGGAACATCATTCAAATTAACTTTAAAATCTTTTCCTTTTTCATCATTTTTATACTCTTCATGAAAACCCGTTTTAGCATTTATTAAGTAAAACATATTTGGCATTTCTAATTCAATATTAGTCACACTAAAAATCCTTACATTTAAGTCATGGGTATTTTGAGGGGGATTGTATAAATTCTCAAAACGATGGTCAATAAAAAAACACATCCCCATCGGGGTCTACATAAACGTCATCCTCTAGATGGTCAATCTCGTCAATTTCTTCATCGTAGATAGGCTCGTCAAACCAAGGTTTTTCTCTCCCCACAGTAATTATTTTAGAAACTCTCTCGAAGAGATCACGATCAAGCACAAAACCATTATTCTTTTGTGAGGATTTTTTATGAATTAAATCCTCAAGAATGTGGCAATCGTCATTCTCAAACGAGGAGTGTTTATAAGGTAACTCATCGACAATGGGATTCGTGTCTATAGCAAGAAAATCATCAACCTCCTAAAGAATTCTTCATCATCACAATTGTGAAACGAAGGAGGATCGATGATATGGTCATCAACGTTCTCGAAACCTTCATCAAAAATAGGATTATGATGAAAAATAGGTTCGTAAACGGAATTTGAGAACGTGGTGAAAGTGTCGTCATTCTCGTCATCACAAGAAATTTCTGACATGACATCATCATCTTCATTTGAAGATTTATCAAGGGGCAAATCCTCGAAGATGGATGATGGATTAGCAAGTACATGCTCGATTTTGGCAAAATCACCATCGTCATCAAAGAAAGAGTTGATGTGAGCAAGTTCTCGAGAGGATTTCTCAAGAGTCACCACCATGGTATTACAAGTCTTTGGACTCTACTTAGGTTACTTTTCCATGATGGGTGAAATTTCATTGGGTTGGGCTACTTCCTTAGCCTTAGTGGATTTTGGGCTAAGAGTGGGGAGGCACTTCAATAGGTAGAAGTTTGGGCCTCAAAGTGATGGTCCTTTTGAGGTGGTGAAAACGAATCCATATTGGTCATTGTCGTGATGGAATTAACGTTACCCTCCGGAATTGTTTGGCCACTTGTTTCGTCGAATACATCCCAAAATGATTTTTCGTCCATAAATCTACGAATACATTTTTCGATTAGGTAAATGTATTCTTTATTGTTAAAATCTTCATCTCGAAAACCGTTGCTTTAAATTCTTTCAAAACACGTATCAAGCCTCATTTTTTCCGCTAAAGTATGTACTTTTAAATCGTTAAATTTTAAAACCTCGGTTTTGCTTTGATCATTTTGAGTTTGGGATCTACTCGCGAAAAAGTCCATCTTATTCTCCCCATATTTCATAGTTAACATTCCACCGTGAACGTCGATTACGGCTCGAGCATCGATAAAGTCGACCTAAAATAATGGGACATTTAGGGTCACACTCGTAATCAGAAATAACGAATTCTGCAGGAAAAGTGAACTTTTCAATTTTAACATAGACATCCTCGGCTATCCCAATTGGTTAAAGTGGTGTGCAATTAGCTAGCTCGATTGTCATGTTCGTGGGGGTAAGATTTGGCAATTTCATCAATTTACAAAGAGAATGAGGCATGAGATTGATGCTAGCACTTAAATCGGCAAGGGCTAAACATCCCTCAATCTCGGAAAAATCACAAGGTAGTAGAAATTGCCCCGGATCTTCTTCCTTTCTCGGCATATGCCTTTTTGGTTTCTTTAGAAGAATCAAAGCACAAACTTCTTCAAGGTAAACTTTGATAAGGTCTATGAAGCTCTCTTTTTGAATGGTGGATGGAATTTGAGGTACATGAGGATGTGCATTATTTTCCTTGGTCACCACCTTCTTTCCCTTGACTTTTGAACATGAAGTCGTTTTAGAACTCGAGGGTAGAGACGAATGCACAACTTTAAAACCATCAAGGTTTGGGGTAATCACATGACTTTTTCCATGAGACGAGGCGGCTTTGATGTGTTCCTTCGGATTAGGTACGGTGTCACTTAATAACGTACTCGAAGACGAACTCGATAGTTTGTTTATTACAGCCGAAAACATCTTGTTAATATCAATTTGACCTTGATCAATCTTGGTGTTTTGCCCTCTCAGCGTGTTGGAAAATTCGTTTTTCATTTCAGCAATTCGGGTTTCTAATCTCTTCATATTAGTGCCATTTGACTTTACATAATTTTGAATATCATTTGAAATCTCTTGATTTTGATTAAAACCTTTGTTTTGATTATTTCTTTGAAAATTTCCTTGATTACCGCTTGAAAAATTGTTTCCTTGATTGTTGTTTTGAAAATTCGAGTTTTGATTGTTGTTAAAATCTCGATTTTGCCAATCCAAATTACGACCTTGATAATTGTTTCCTTGAAAATTTTCTTGATTTCCTTGTTGATTATTTCCATGAAAATTATTTCGATTTTGATTTGAAACATTATTGCCTTGATTACTATAATTCTTTTGTTGCGAGGGACCAACGTGATTTGATTTTGAAAATTGTTGTTTCCATTTAACGCGTTTACACTCGACGTTTGGCCATCCGTAGCCGCACACTCGTAATAATTATGTGGTCCACGACAAAACATACACGAAACCTCAAGCGCTTTCACCGTAGCGGGAGCGTCTTTCTTTTGCATTTCAATCAAGAAAGACGTAAACACATTCGTGAACTTATCGACTTTCACATCAACCCTCTCAATGTCACGATTAGGCCTACTAACATTGGCGACACTGGAAACACTCGGTGTGCTACAGAGTTAAAAACCCTTAGATCAATTTTCGATAGTTATCAACGCGTCTTTTGGAGTTTTACACAAAAAATTTACCACCCGCGGCAGAATTTAACGAATCTTGCCCGTGAAGATTAAGAGCGTTATAAAATGTATCGATTTAGTGCAACTCGGAAAATCCATAATGAGGACATTGCCTAAGCAGTTCCTTAAAACGATCCCACGCGTCTCTAAACGGCTCATTCAGTTTTTGCTCAAACCTCGTGATCTCGATTTTGAACAACGTAATCTTAGACGGCGGAAAAAAATGATTAATGGATTTGGAAACGAGATCGTCCAACGTAACTATGGAGTTAGGTGGTTCTTTCTCGTCCCAATCCTTGGCAGCGCCATCGAGCAAGTATGGAAAAAGCATAAGCTTAATGACATCGGTGTCAACGTTCTTAAACTTGCTCGTGACTAAAAGACGATTAAAACTCCAAATGTGATCATGAGGATTATCCGCCTCACGACCCTTAAATGTTTTCGCCTGAATCAATTCCAATATTCCTCTTTTGATTTCAAAATTCTCCGCTTCAATTGTAGGAATTACGATCGCGTCTCCATGACCCTCGGTGGGTGCTTGGAGCAATTCCATCATTGTACGATTCTCGGCCATCTCGTCTACGATTTTGACAATGATGTTAGGAACGTTCGTTTATAATTCACGTCTCTGTTGTCGATTCCTTCGATTTCGATTACGTCGATTTGACACGTTGTTAAAATTCGAATAATCCTTCGAACGAGTGCGCATGCACTAAACGTAGAATGGGAGGTAGCAAAGAAGATTCTTTTTGGGATTTTTTATTTTTTTGATTTTTGATGGGTTTTTTAATTATTTTTTTTGGATTTTTGGGTGTATTAAGTAGATAATTAAATCCACAAAATCATTATCCAATAATCAAAGTCTGGATTAATGAATCCAAAGGAATGAAGGAAATTACGTGAGGTAAAAACCTTCGGCGACTTTGAAACGTTAATGGAACACCAAAACGTTTCGAGTGTTCAATAATATAAGGACATAAATATGATTAATAATACTTGAGTGGCAAACCCTTAATTAATCGTCACTAAATCAATACGTACAAGCGAGCAGAGAAAACGAGGCGGCGCGAAGCACTTAAGAGCCTTTTTCCTGAGGTCGTGAAATACAACCGCCTTATACCCACCTTATAGTTTGTATCAATTGAGATTAAACCAATTAAGAGTATTCATCTATTTTGCCTTTGACTTTTGTTTCAATTCGATACACTTAATAATGACCGGAACGCCCACTATTAAGGTGCGTTTTCACGCGTATTTGGATAAATATTGTTTATTAGTTGTGCTACGTAATTACAATATAGTATTCACAAGAAAAACGAAAAACGATTTTGTGTTAACTGATTTCAATTTAACACTTTTTATTTTTATGGATATTAACAATAAGAAAAAATAAAAACGAGTATGTACGATATTTACGCTTTCCCAAAATAGAAAGTCAAAAAAGCACTACTAAAACAAACACGATATATAATAAGGCATTATAAACACCTCCCCGACAGCGGTTTGGGTTAGTTCGTTTTTGGAAGAAAAGAGGGAAATTTAATGACGAGTTATGCTAAAAATTACACTACGACGTATAAAACGTAAAATCGTAAAACGCGGCGAAATTTAAAACTTTTACTAAAAAAATTTCAAAAATTTAAATTAACTTCCTAAAAATATACCTAGGATTTATAAATAAAGACAACTTGTTGAAACTTTTTAAATTAAGTAATATTTAGGTTTTAAAAGCTAATTTAAGCCCTAAAAAATAAATTAATAAAAAGCCTAAACCAAGATTTTAAAGTTTGGAAACCTCCAATATACTTTTCTGACACTAAAAGTATTTTTCAAAAAACTTTAGCTAATTAAATCTATTTTTTAATGCCTAAAAACAATTTTTAAATTAAAATAATCATAAAAAATAAAATAATAATGGGAAAAATATGAAACCTTTTTTAAAAAATCCTAAAAATGCTTAAAGTATCAATGAAAAATAAGAAAAGCTTAAAAACGACTGAATAAGCTAAAAAGGCTTAAAAATAAGCTATTGGTCAAAATTTACTAATAGTGGGAAAAGTCTAATGAAGTCAGTGGGAACTATGGTTCCTACCAACAGTGTAATTTGAGCAGAAAGATTTTGGAGCCCGTTTTGTGGATTACTTTGGAAGCAAATGGCAGCCCCACAAGCATGGAATTGTGAGGAGTCAGTATAAACACAAAAACAGCAATCACCAACAAAAATCAAACACTAATCAAAGGCTACATGACTGATTACTAGCAAATTGTAGACATAAAAGCTAATGTATATTGCACTTTAATGACTTGCAGTGAGATCTAAAAGCTACCTTAAGCTACTAAACTCAAATACCAGGCATTACATTCCTATACCTACCTAATAGCTAACAGATTGCAAAAATCCAATTCATGAAACACAAGAATAAAACCTACAGGACCTACTGTACAGGCAGACTGATGCATTTACTGATGCAAGTGACACAACAGTGAGATTCAAGCTAACAGAGCATGTACAATAGCTAACCAAAACTATAATCAACTAGCATAAATCCTTATATCATCCTGTTCTCTAACTGTGTCCAAAGTTTCAGGGTTTAAAACTTGAAAACAAATCACCTAGCCTATTGTTAAGATCTTGACAGATTTTATCAAAAATACTTGAAAACTTTTACCAAACCTTATAACCTATGAAAAACTACTAAAAACACTTTATTATAACAGATAAAAGATGAGGCTAAAAATTTTGGATGAGTTGTCACCTACACCCAATTTAACAGCTAAACCAAACACTCCTTAACATCTGTTTTGAAAGTTTTTCAACAAAAAATTTGTAAATCAAGACCACACCTAACATTAATCAAAGGTAAAGTACGAAATAAACTTAAAGCATCAATAAATAATTAAGCAACAGCAGTCAATAAAAAATTTTACAAAAATAAAAAAATTCCAAAAAAAAACTTCAAAAGGGAGTTCACAGCTTATACAAGGGTTCAATCTTGTTCAGACTGAACTATGGGTGGATTCCACCAGCTCTTGAAGACCTTTTCTGCTTTGTGGCTTTTGGAGAAGTTGTGATGAGCAGGTATGTGTAGAAGGACTACTACAGTCCCCAAATATAAAAGTAATAAAGGGATGATATGCCTTCAATTTAGCCACCTGCAAACACAAAATAGGAAACACAAGTAGCCAAAGCTAGAATAACCTTACTTTGTCAGAGTGAGCTTATTGAAGCTTATGCTACAGTAACTCTCAAGAGACAAAAAAAAAGTAAACTGGTTTTTTTTTAAATCTCCTTGGAACCAACTTTTATGCAAGAAAAGTAACTGGAACAAGTATTTAACAAGGTTATAGGACTTAAAAGTGTATTTGAGTGTCAATCAAACACATCATCATTCATACAATCTTTGATCACAAAAATTCTTTAAATAAAAAAATAGATTTTTAGAAAACAATTTTTGGTAAGTTGAAAAGAAAAATTGCATAAGATTTAAACTTGTAAGAAATTAAAGAAAGTGGTAAATTGGAACTCAGCTCTTTATAAAGTTCCAAAAAAAAATTCATTAAAATTTTTAAAAATTACAAAATAGCTAGAACCAGTAAAACCATCCACAGACGGATTGGTTTTATACTAGGCTAGGAAGCTACTAGAATGTAAAGAAAACATAAACCATAATGAGCTATAAAATTCCAGAAAGTCCCCTTGGTGAAGTTATAAAAAATACTTGGTCAGGGCCTATGTGATATGCCAGTTGCCTTTGATTGCTCTTGGATGTTGGTTATTTCTGGAGGAGTTAATCACCTCATGTGAACCATAGATTTGATGGAAGAATTTGTTTGCTAGCTCAAAGGTGGGGTTTTTATGCAGGGCACCCATGTGGGGAGAGCATAAGTAACATGGGGCAAAAATGAAGGTGGGGTTATGTTTAGGGTTTAGGTAATTAGGGATCTAGAAAACCTGGTAAGAAAACCCTTTGGTTTAGTTGATAAATTAGACTAGGGTTTGAAGTTCATAAGTGTGTGAGTGAGTGTGTGAGTTAATCTGGTATTAGGGGCACAATGTTCGTTTTTCTCCCAAATTAATTATTATAAAACTAATTTAAATAATTAGTTTATTATTAATTTGGGTTAGTGGTTAACGACGTAAGGGAGGATGGGATGGGATTGGGTTTCGGTTATGGGTCAGGTTATGGTAGATAGTTTGGGCTAATGGTGGGTTTGTTGGGCTGGTACCGGTTTTAACATGAGTTTGGGTTAGAATTGTTGGCAGTTTTAGTCCCTTGGCTTCCAATAACTCTTCACAAGTATATTAGCAGCTTTTTATCTCATTTCCTTTGCAAACAAGATTGATCAAATGACCAGTTGGCCCTCCAAACTTTTATATCTTGTATCAAGTGCCTTTGTTGTAATTTTGTCCATTCTTCAAGGACCATAAAACTATATTCTTGAAACTTAAGGACCAAACTTGTAACGTTGTTACAAGATCCAAAAGTGATAAGTCTTTAAAAGATGAGGGACCATTCTTGATAAACTTTAAAACTTAAGGACTTCTTTGTAAAATTATGAATTGGGTCCGGTTCTTTGTGCGGCTTCGTTTCCCGTGTTCGTTTTTGCTTGTTTCTTTTGATCTTTTGTTGATTTCACGATATCCGAACCTACAATCACACAATGAATAAATACAAAGGGGTTTTGCACGGTTCTTATGATATTTTGTACATTTTAAGCCCGATTTGGATGATGAGACTATGTATAATTGCAGTCTCATCACCTACTGATGACTCATTAGTTTCAGATGACTCAGCTAGCATGCCTCTGCTAACCATAATGATCCTATTATGCTCTGATTAGTATCATCATTGCTTCAATAAATTTCACACTCAAGGTAGTATACGTAATCATCAGGTCTATGGTCAGAGATACCACAATGTGTACATGGTGGAAAAGGCTTAGCCTTAGGCTTCTTGATTTGTTTAGAGGTGGGTCCATAGTTATACGGTTGTGCATTATATCTATTAGCATTTCTAATATAATCCATGTAGACATCATGATCAGTCGTCCTAGATCATCACCTTTGCATTTCATGCAGTAGAGAATTCAAAAGCAATTATCAGTGGTATGATTTGTGTAGTGACAGAGTTCACATGAAGGCTTTTTGGTTTTAACATTCTTGGAAGACTCAGGTTCTGGTTTGTTACTTTTTAATGATTCAGGCTGTGAGGACACAGTTGTTTCACCCTGAGTATTTGAAGCTGAGTTCAGCTTTTCTTACATGAAAATTTGAAACAGTCTAGCCAATTCCTCCTGATTAACAGTAAGAGTGGTTATAATTAAATTTATGGGAGTACCTGAGGAAGATGTTGGTTCAGTTATTTTTCCAGTGACAGTTCCTGACTCAGTGTCATTAGATGACTCCTTTGAGTCAGGCTTTGTTTGTTCTGAACAACCTAAACCAACTCTTTCTCTAGGTGAGTGTTCCTAATAAGATAAAGGCTTTATCTTAGAGCATGGACTTGCTCCATGAAGTGTTTTCAAAGGAGGCAGAGGAGTCTGAATGTCTGTCTCAGTAACACTTAATGATTCAGTGTTACTAGGCTTATTAGAGACATAAGGCTTCTCATTAACACTAAGCATTTCATTTACATCCTGGGTTTCAGGTATCAAGATTTTTCTAGTGTTGAAGTTAGGCAACATACTTTCAGGGTTTTATCTTTCAACCCAATCCTTTGACTTAGGTATCATTTCATGATCGAACCCTACTGAGGCTGGGAGGAATGCCTTTTCACTCATTTCCTAAGTAAGTGGCTTCTCAGTGAGTTGACTTGCCCTAATAATTTTATTCTTTTGGGCAGGAATTTGACTACTAATGCGCTAAGAGACTAAGGTGGAACTATTGGTCCATTTTTCATTTATCCATTTTTCTTCCTTAAGTTGTTCTTGAAGAGCATGATTAAGTTTAGTAAGTTCAGTGTTCTGAAGTTGACAACTTATTGCTTCTAGTTTAGCTTGTTTCAAAATAAGTAAATCATCTCTACATTTGTTTAATTTAAACACAATTTTGTTATATTTTGAAAGAAGGTTTAATCTTTGCTCTTTAACAAACGATAAATCGATTTTTATATACTTAAGGTATTTTTTCCGTTCAGATTCATCATCCATAGATAGAAGTATGTTTACCTTTCTCATGGTGATGACTGAAGGTTTATTAACATCATAAAAATTATATAAAATCCTAAACGAGATCAAAGTACATATAGCAGAAGCGATTTAACAAGATTATAATAATAACACAATTATAATTAGTCGAATTAGGGTTACATACCTTTACGCTAAAGCAAATCCACAAGACAAAGAACGAATCACCAATTCGGGTTTATACCGTATATCACCAAGATATAGTCTAAAGTAATACTATATTACGATATTGTACACACGTAATACAACGAGCTAACCATGATTTTAGCACGTTAAAACCGAGCTACAACACTTGTATCTAATCTACCCAACAACCCTAGAGAGGGGCTAGGACTAGATTATCAACACAATCAAACAACCAAGAAAACCAACCGAAAACCCCTTCGTGGTATACCTTGCGATCGGCCAAAGAGGAGAGAAAAGGAGAGATTCAAGTTATGAAGATTATGAGGGGTAAGGGGATGTATTTATAGGCCTAAAATCATTGTAGCCCAAATAAATAAAAGGCAAGTTTCACCCCCCCCCCCCCTCCCCCCTGGTTCCCTAACCGACCGACGAACACCCCTCTATGGAGTGTTCCGGAACCTTCCGTCCTTCTTCCTTTTTAATCCTCTTCCTATATATTATTTAACACTCGTTAATACTTAACTCTTAATTAATTAACGGTCGTTAAGTTATATAGTTATTTAGCTCGGTTAAATTTAAAAATATAATAAATATATTTAATAAATAAATTAACTCTTTATGTATTGATGCAATCCCGTAATCTCGGGTTCGATCCTATCACACGACTATTAAATATAAGTCCATAAACTTTCAGCTCCCACTTGGACATATTTCGAATATCGTGATTACATTGACTAGCGTCTAGTTACACTTAACAATGTCTCTAGTACAACTCGAGTAAGGTCTTCTTGACAAAACCTTTTAATGATACATCATCTTTATTATTATCCTTTTATTTCTAATACAATGTTAATAAGGATATGGATCTCAGTCTTTTCTTTCATTAACCATTATGTTTCTCGTTCACATATTCAACAAGATTACCAAACCAAATTTGGGTGTAGCCACACAATCATCTTACTAATCCCACGAGGGGCCCAGCTGTATTAAACTCCAAAATGAAATTGGAGGAAATAAATCCCATATTGACTACGAGCAAAACTTATGAATTTTGCAACACTTCTGAAAATAATCCTTATAGTTACCAGTTACGTTTAGCGTTAGATTATTCCATAGAGATGCACTAGATTCATAACAGTTTCCTGGTATCTCAAGTCTAAGGATAACTATTT
This sequence comes from Glebionis coronaria, assembly GCA_025667525.1. Taxonomy (NCBI): domain Eukaryota; kingdom Viridiplantae; phylum Streptophyta; class Magnoliopsida; order Asterales; family Asteraceae; genus Glebionis; species Glebionis coronaria. The sequence goes on from CM046875.1 coordinate 490,597,113, forward strand.
ATGTTTTACTTGATGACAAAGAAAACATATAGTTGGGATAAGTCCAATATTCGATTCATCGAATATAATCCAAAATTGATCAATATACTTTCAAGTATACTTTGTCACTATTTTGATTTGTCGTATTTTAATAATATTCCCATATTATTAATCGACAATGGACATTTAGCATAACAATTTATTCATGGATCAAAACATGTAAAATAGGATAACCTATTAAATAATAAGAATAAACAAAAGCCAATCTTTATTTCATTATATAATAATGTCATAACATCCTTTATCCAAATACTAATCACAGATTTGTTGCATGAGTTCGCTAGCTAGTTGCAGCCCAATCGCCTTGGCATGCTTAACTACCTTTGGTCTAGGCAAAGCCTTACGTAAAGGACTGGGTACGTTATCATATGTGTGAACTTTTATTAATTTGATTTCCCGAGCTTCAACTTGTTCTCGGACGTAGTGATGTCTACGCATAAAGTGTCTGGTGCCTTTCATGACTCAAGGGTCATTGGCGAATATTATTGAAACAGAATTGTCACAATATATATATCAATAGGCTCTTTGATTGAAGGCATCACTCCAAGATCTCCAATAAACTTCCTAATCCAAACAGCTTCCATTGCAGCTTCTGAAGCAGCCATGTACTAAGATTTACTAGCATGCGTTGCAATCTTTGTCTGTTTCTTGCTCTTCCAGTAAACTGCTCCTCCATTGTTAACAAAAGCGTAACCCGTCTGATACTTCGTATCGTCTTTATCACATTGCCAGGACGCATCACAGAAACCTGCCACATTCAGTTCTGTGTATGGTTTCCCTCCAAATACCAAGAACATATCTTTCGTACTCCTCAAATACTTTAGAATATGTTTAACAGCAGTCCAGTGGAGCTTCCCTGGATTCTGTTGGTATCTACTGACCAAGTTCTGAGCAAACACCACATCAGGCCTTGTACCTCTGAAAGCATACATTATAGATCCTGCAGTCGAAGCATAAGGCACCTTCTACATGTATGCCTCCTCTTTAGGAGTTGATGCATCCATCTTATGACTCAGATTATGCTTAACTTCCATAGGTTGAAAACCTTTCTTGGAATTATGCATATTATAATTCTTCAAAATCTTATCTATATAAGAATCTTGACTTAGACCAATTAACCATCTTTTCCTATCCCGATAGATCTTAATTCCCAGAATGTATGTAGATTCTCCTAAATCCTTCATAGAAAAACATTTACCAAGATAATCCTAAACAGCTTTAAGTCTTGGAATGTTACTTCCCATGATTAATATGTTATCAACATATAGGACTAGGAATACTACATCACTCCCACTAGCTTTGCAATATACACATGGCTCATCACGATTCTGAATAAATCCAAACTTTTTTATTTCTTCGTCAAATATTTTATTCCATTGACGTGATGCTTGCTTCAAACCATAAATGGATCTTTGAAGTTTGCACACGTATCCTGGATTCTCAGGATCAACATACCCTTCTGGTTGCTGCATATAGATGTCTTCATCTAAGCGGTCGTTCAAGAAGGCAGTTTTAACATCCATTTGCCATATCTCATAGTCATAGTATGCTCCTATAGCTATGAGAATCCTAATAGCTCTTAATTCTGCTACAGGAGAAAATGTCTCCTCATAGTCTATGTCAAAAGTTTGAGTAAAACCTTTAGCTACTAAACGAGCTTTATAGGATTGTACTTTTCTGTCCATGTCGGTTTTGTGCTTGTATATCCACTTATGTCTCACTACTTTAGCATTTGGTGGTGGTTCTACAAGAATCCAAACATTATTTACTTTCATGGATTTCATTTCCTCATCCATAGCAACCATCCACTTATCCTTTTTAGGATCAAGTATGGCGGATTTATAATTAGCGGGTTCACCAAGATCCCCTAACTCATCATCATCCTCTATTTTAAGACATATATTTCTATTTGTGTTTTTAATCCTTTTGGATCTATGCAGAGGAACTAATTCTGGTGGAACCGCTAGACTTTCTGGTTCTACAGGAATTACATCGCTAGTGTTTTCAGAAGGTAATGTATCTATATGACTCTCTTAAAGATCATAATTTCTCCCATTGAATTCTTGATTTACAAGATCAAATTCAAGTAAGTCTCCATACCTAGCAACAATCACTTTGTTCTCAGGTGGATAATAAAAGTAGTAACCCATAGTTTCCTTAGGGTATCCTACAAAGATACATTTTACAGATCGTTGTTGGAGTTTGTCACCCGAGTCACGTTTCACATACGCCTCGCAACCCCAGACCTTTAAATAAGACAAATATGGCTTCTTGCCATGCCATAATTCATATGGTGTCTTATCGACCTTCTTCGTGGGAACCATATTTAAAATGCGAACAGCAGACTCTAAAGCATAATCCCAAAAGGATAAAGGTAAAGTTGTAAGATTAGACATAGATCGCACCATATCCAATAATGTATGATTTCTCCTTTGGGATACACCATTTTGTTGTGGAGTATAGGGAGAAGTAAGATGCTGAACAATTCCATTCTCACTTAGATAAGCTATAAACTCTTGACTTAAATATTCACCACCTCTATCAGAACGAAGAGCTTTAATCTTCTTTCCTAATTGCAGTTCTACTTCTGCTTTAAACACTTTGAATGTTTAAAATATTCATGTTTATGCTTAAGTAAATAAACATAATCATAACGGCTATAATCATCCGTAAATGTTAAGAAGTAGCTAGCACCTTTCCTTGACACATGTCTAAGTGGTCCACACATTAGTATGTATTAGTCCAAGTAGATCAGTAGCTCTTTCAATATTTTTATTAAAAGGTTGCTTGGTCATCTTTCCAGAGATACAAGACTCACATTTATCAAATGATTCATCATTGATATTTTCCAAAAGACCTTCACGTTGAAGCTTTTGTATACGAGTCCTCCCAGTATGGGCAAGTCTACAATGCCAAAGATAAGAAGAGTTCTTGTCAAACTTTATCTTCTTACTCATGCTAAAGACAGATTTATCATTCTTGGATTCATTATCATGCATGTCTATTTCAAACACACCATTCACAGAAATTGCACAAAAATAGAAAATACCATTTTTCCAAATAGAAATTCCATTATTATCAATCTTGTGAACGAATCCATTATTCAACAAACAAGAAAAGGAAATAATACCCCTAATAATTGTAGGTGCATAATGACAATCATTTAAAATCAGTACTAAACCAAAAGGTAAAACTAATTTAAATGTTCCTATAGCTTCAACCGCTACTTGTGCGCCATTGCCCACTTGCAGAAATTGTTCCCCATAGGAAAGCTTCCTTTCCAGATTAAATCCCTGCAGCGTATTACAAATGTTAATACCGCATCCCGTATCATATACCCATGAATTTAATTTGTATGTTAAATTGAACAATTCAATCATAAATAAGGTACCTGAGGCTGCAGCGCTCTGCTCAGACTTCTTCTTTATTTATCGCAATTCTTCAAGGTAAAGAGGGCAATTCCTCTTCCAGTGACCACTTGCCTTGCAATGGTGAAAAGTCTCATCCTTCTGAGATCTATTCTTCTTGACAAAGTTCTGCTTATGTTTTGAATAAGTCGCAACTTGTTTGCCCTTATCACCCTTGCCTTTGCCTTTCTTATTATTCGCTTGCGGTTTTGCCTTACTCACTCTACCCTTTTGTATGGTTAGTACAGAAGGCGTAGCGGTAGATACCTTGTCTTTTAACCCCTTTTTCTAGTCAATGAGCATTGCATGCAAATCATTAATTGTCTTCCCCGTGCAATTCATATTATAGTTTCTAGCAAAATCATTGAAGTCCTTGTTAAGGGAGCTATTTATCAAGTTGATAGCCATATTATGATCATAGGGTTGTCCTATTGCAATAAGCTGTTCCATATAACCCCTCAGCTCCAAGTAATGGGCTCTTACAGACTTTCTTGGAGCTTGCTTTTAGCTATGCAAAGCATCTACCAAGTCATAGATCTCCACATCTTGTGGCTTCTCGAACATAGCCTTGAGCTCATCAAGCATTCGCTTAGGAGAAAATAGCTCATACTTCTATTGAAGTGGAGGAGCCATTTTTCCGAGCATTAAGCAAGCCACCTCCGAGTGCTTCTTAACATTATCAGCGTGTTCAAGCCTTTGTGCATCAGATGCTCCTTCAGCAAGATCCTTCGGATAGGGAGTAGTCAAGATATCGATAGTACCCGCTGCTCTCAAGATAATTCTTAACGAGCGATACCAATCATTGAAGTTTGGGCCAGCAAGTTCAGGACGTTCAAAGAATGACTTGAACGCATAACTTATAGTGTTATTGGTGGGTTGAGCCATTTCTACAGAAATAAGTCCAAATATTAGTATTTTCGATAACAAAATACTTCAAGAATCCATTACCCTGGTATAATAACCATATTATTTTCCTTGAATTCTAGAACTATATTGACATGAATCCATTACATCAGTTGATCTGCTAGTAATGAATGTACTCAACATAACGACTTGTCGAACAATTCAATTGACAAACAATTTTCAATTTCTAGATATTTAAGGGATTTACATTGCCAAAAAACATTTTGCATTGTAAACATGTTTCATCCGTTCTGACTGCATTAAGTTTCCAGATCTCACTAAGTAACTTAATTAAGTCGTCTAATCTGAGTAACATAAAACCATCATACGAATTCTCATTTTACGAAAGGTTTTCTCTCCATTACAACATCACCCAAAAATCTCATTTGATGACGAAGTAATTTTAGGTGTTCGTCAATTAGGAGCATTCGATTTAAATTTTAAGGTATAAATTTTAATGTCAAAATTAATGTATGGAGAAGCATGCATACAACTCCATAGCATAAGTTTAATAAAACATTTAGTAAACTTCTTCACGAGACTAAATTTCTACATAAATTATGTTGAGGTATTGGTTAAACCAATTAAAAAATTTATCCACAACGTACTTTTGCTAGAACTCGGCTATGCACAAAGCAATACCCTTATTCATTGTGTTTGGGGTGTGAATTTGTGATAAATCACCTTTAAGTTATAATTCAATTAAAAATCGTAGGTAATTTCAATTTGACACAAAGGTGAGGCGGGAATTTGGTCAGCGACTAATGGCATAACACCTCCTTCCTTAACCGGATACATGACCAGCGGTGCGTTATACCCACTTTATAGTTTGTCAAAAGGAGTAGGCCGTTAGATTATTATTGCAATTCACCAATCAACTTAATCTTATGTAATTTAAATCTCTAACAAATCATTATTTAATATGATTTAGTCCATATTATTTATGTAAAACCCGCATATAAATGCCATGAACAGTACACTACGTAAACATACGAACCAATTAAAACTTTACATTTATATCATGTACATGTGTCACGAACATTAAATTCAGAAACTATGTACGTGTTAGTGCACGATAATTATTAAGTACGTGGTAATACACGTAATTATTAAGAATAATAATTACAACCATGAACATATGATCACGAACATGTAAAGCACGATAATTATTACGTATAAGTATTATAACACGAATATTTAAAACACGAACTACACGAACATTTGAAACAAGAATACACGTGTATGATAATTAAACACGAACAAAGCCCGGGAGACCCTTGTGGGCCCTTGGTGTTCGCGGCAACCAAAAGAAAGGGGGCCCAGCCCATTTAAATTTTGACTAAACGAAAAACAAAACACAGAACTTTCATTCTACAGAATTTTAAGAAAAACTAAAAACCCTAGCCTCTCTCCTCCTTGTTGCCACCGGCTATTATCACACCAAAGGGGTTTTGGTTGATTTTTATCTTTGATTTTGGGTTGATCGTGTTTGCGTTCTTAGTTCTTTTCCAATCACGCATTCGGTATCACCATAACCTTCATCTTTTTATTTTTATTTTTCTTTTAATTATGTTCATTTGTTTAGAATATAAAAACATAATTAAAAACATGATAAATTGATCCAAGAAACATGGTATAGGGTTGGCTCGGTGTGGTTTGTTCGATAGGCCACAAGGACAAGGGAACCCCGACGTGAGTCAGGGTGATTTTTGGTTTGGGTTTGGTGCCAACCGAGACCCTACAAGGTCTTGGTGTGGGTCTTGGTACAACAGCAAGCACCACCAGCTTAAGCCAGTGGTTGTTTTGGTTCGAGCCGGGGGAAACGCAGCCAAGCAGGAGGAACCACCGGCTATAGCCGGTGGGAAATTTATTCGGACAGTGGCAACCGGCTAGGCCGGTTAGCCACTATCGGGGCTGTCTGGTTCGGCTTATATGTTCGACTGATATTAAAACACGAAAACGGCCAGGGGATTATTTTTACAAGTTATATGTTTTTCAAGAATAATGAAATTAATTAAACATGGTTAATAACTAATTTAAATTAAACATGGACTTAGGTTATATTTTTCTTATAAATAGTACATGTTTAACCTAAGTATTTAACCATTTAATTTAGACTATAGTTATTATTTAATTATTAAAAACATGGACTTATAATTAATTAATAAAACATGACTTAGGTTATAATTATTGAATATAATAATTCATGATTAAACTAAGTATTTTATTTAAACTAATTAAATCAAATCATGCTTTATTTAATTAAATCATGTAACCTATAGTTTATTAATTTACCATGATATATTATTAATTAATGAAACGTGGACTATTATTATTAATAAATAATCAGTTATAACCTATAGTATTTAATTAATAAACTATACTATTAATTACATGACTTATGACTTTTAACTAATAAACATTAGCTTCTTAATCCAGCTTAATTCTAAATATGGAAACTTTCTATTTCAGGAAACTTACTATTTGTAGAAACTTTCTATTTTTATAAACTGATCTATTTTTGGAAACTTTTTATTTTTGGAAACTTTCTATTTTTGGAAACTTTCTATTTTTTGGAAACCTGTTATTTTTACAAAGTTAATTATTATTACACAACAAGTATAGTAATACAAGAATACAAGTTAATACCTAATCAGAATACATAAAATACATGAATAATACAGTATATCATTTAAAATAGTAAAACAAGACAAGAACATATAAAACAAGCTAAGAACACGCTAGAACCAGTAACGTACTCAGTAATCAGAGGACTTATACATGTATCTTATTTATGTAGCATTAGTGAGGTCGGAGTAAGACTATTCATATTTTCATCTTTCCTCGTTCACTAGACACAAGGTACGGATTTTCCGTCCTTCAGTATGGGCATTCTTTCCTTATTAGGATTCCCCGTTTGTAGCCAACTGTTTTCCCAAGTATATGTTTATATGTTTGATAACTTATGTTTAGTTTTAAATGCCTAAGCCATATACATGCATGACCAGTGTCACCTAGTTATGGAGGTACCATAACCATAACACTAAAGGCACTAGTGTTATGAATTCCCCACGGCGAAGTGATTGCTCGTGGAGTCCCTTTACAGTTTTGTCCTTATATTTTTATTATCATGTGGGGCGTATGGGTGCATCCTATTTACATGTTTTACAGGATTTTCATGGTGAATGCGATGTGTGCCTTGCATCCTTCACAAGGAGTTGATCCCTCTTACTCAGACTATTTAATTAGAAGCAACCCCTCTAATTGTATGATGAGGTCTCCCCTCCAAGTATTCATGCACGGTGGAACCTCATGACCTATATGGGGTATTCGCTAATTAATAAAGTTTTCATATAAAAACGTAAGTCTTTTCGAACTATAAAACCAGTTTTATGAACATGTTCCAGGTTATCTAGGACTTATACATTTCTGCTGCTATTAGTCTTTTATGCCTATGGCATTTCATGTTATACTTGTATATCCGTTCACTGTGCGTTATGCTCGGCCGTTTTTCTTTCATGTTTTCAAACGGCAGGTACTCAAGGACGCTCGTAGACTTTGAGAGTATGTGCATATGGATGGAAGCTATCTAGCCTTCATTACTTTATGCATTTTCACACATTACGTTACTTTATTTCTTTGGACATTGTTTAGTCCTTTTCCATTTTAGTACTTATATTCATGTGTGTGAGCTTATACTTGGATTACCGATGTTTGTTTCTGGTATTTCCATTCATGGTCATTTAATGTTTTTGAACATTTACCTTGCATGCTTTGATGACACGCCATAATTATCTATGATATTCTATTTATCAAAATGGAGTGTTACAATTATGGTATAAAAGCCCAAGGCTTCGACATGTAGGCTCTTAAAACATGACCTGTGATTAGTGGGTAATCACCATGGTCTTCCTAGAACTGACAGTTGTTTTCATGCATTTGTTCATGTATCATTGTTGCAGGAATTTTGCTTATGTAATGGTTGGTATAGGACCGGCCGTATTTAGTCGCATGTGCTTTTAATCGAATCTTTTTTTATGAACCGACCCATAGGCGTTCATCCTCGTCATGTCATTTTGGTTAGGTGAACTGACCCATAGGCGTTCACCCAAACCCATGTCATTTTCATTGTCATGCACTATTTCCATGCATAATTTCTTTTTCATGTTTATATGCATAAAACAAATTCATGTTTATATATATATTATGTTTTAATCAGCTTAATCATTGCATTTTGTTTTATACTGTCATATGGTTCTCACACGTAAACAAGAGCAACTAAATGCAACAGTTTAAGCTACTGTGCAGGCGATGCTTCCTAAACTGAGGAATGAAATTCGGGCTGAGGTGTAAGCTGCTAACAATCAGCACCAGCACCAGAATCCTCCTCCTCTACCTCCAGCTACCCTGATCACATGGCTGGAGCGATTCAATAAGCAGCGTCCAAAATATTTCGAGCAGACTGACTGTCTCGCTGTGGCTGAGAGCTGGATAGCTCACATTGAGAAGATCTTTGACGCAATGGGATGCGATCCTGTCTTTAAGTCAAGGTTAGCTTGTTACAAGTTTGAAGGGAAAGTGCTTGAATGGTGGAAGGCACTGAAGCTGTCGAATTGAGGGGACGACGGGGTGACTAGATTTACTTGGGCAGATTTTAAGGAGTTGGTGATGGGGCAGTTCTTCCCGAAAGCTGAGCAGGACAAGCTCAAGAGGGAGTATCATGGTATTAGGCAGAGAGCTGGGGAAAACAGCAATGAGTTCTTGCAGAGGTTTCTTCGACTGGCTGGATTCCTTGGCGCAGCAGCGGGACTGCAGAGGAGCAGGCGTATCACTTTCGCTGGGCTCTTCGCACATCTGTCGCCAATAACTTGGAGTGTGCTACATTCAATAATGTGGCACAAGTAGCAGATGCAGCCCGCAAGTTGAAGATGCTGTTGGAGAGGGTTGAGTTTGGAGAGGCAGAGAGACCCGACAAGAGGTATATTTCGTCATCAGTGGTGATCATTTCATTTCATTCAGTACTATCCAGATATTTATCTTTCTCTATAAAAATTGCATCTTTCAGAAGACTGGGGACCGGTCCCAACCGGCCACTCAGCAGCAGAGTAAGCACAAGGGTAACGGTCCGACCCAAGACCATTCTGCTTCGGATAGGCATGGCGGTAATGACAATTACCGTAACAACGCCAACAACTCCAACAGCAGCAGGTCCCTAAACTACTCATTTCTTATGATTATATGCTTTATGATTCATAATTCTGACACTTCAGCATCTACTACCAGGAATAATGGAAATGGACGGGAGCAGGACCGTAGAGGTTCATAGCCCAACCGTGCAGCTACATCTGGTATTAGGTCAAACGATTTTCTGCATTGTCCTATTTGTACCTATTAATCATGTCTCACGTATACTTTTTGAACAGGCTCCCAGCCAGCTAGGGCACGTGTTGGAGGGTATATTCACCCTCTCTGCACTACGTGCAACTGTAGACACCCAGGGCCGTGTCGCCGTGATAGCGATGCTTGCTTTAAGTGTAGCCAACCAGGCCATCGCATGAAGGACTGTTGCAAGGGTAAGATCGAGGGCACTTCTAGACATGTCGACTCCAAGCCACCTCCTACCACTAGACGGTTGTACACGACCTCGCATGATCAGGCCAACAAGTCAACAGGTACCATCACTGGAATCTTGTATATGTATGGTCAAGCTGCATGCGTCTTATTTGACACGGGTACTACTCATTCGGTCATATCTACTGTTTATGCCAAGAGTGTTAGGATATCCCCCTATGCCATTAGAAAATGTCTTAAACATTTCCACGCCCTTAAGAGAATCTGTACGCATCACACATGGGTACAAGGGTCTTCCCCTTGAGTTCGACGACAAGATTCGTCCAGTTGACGCACTTCCATTGGACATGTGCAATTTCGACATGAGATTAGGCATGGACTGGCTATCCAAACACCACGCCACCATAGATTTCCATTCATATCGGGTCATCTTCGGTGATGTAAACGCACCAGAGTACATTCACAACGGTTTTTTACCTGGAAGGTCGGTACAAATAATTTCAACCTTACAAGCACATGCATTACTGTCACATGGTTGCGAGGGCTACTAAGCTAATGTTCATGATATGAAGACTGAATCTCTATCCATCCTGAATTAGCCGATCGTGTCAGAATTTCCCGACGTGTTTCCTGAAGAACTTCTGGGCATACCACCTGCTCGTGAGGTAGAGTTTAATACTGAGCTCATCCCAGGAGCTGAGCCAATTTCCAAGGCTCCTTATCGCATGGCTCCAATAGAGCTTAAGGAGTTAAAGGAACTGTTAGCTTCAAAATATTAAGTCAAACAAGAATGTTCGGTCATAGGTTTCTATTGTAATACTTATTAGAACTTTGTAATAGATAGTTAAATAGTCGTGGTTCACGGGCTTGGATTTAAGCTACTTAAAGCCCAAAAGACAAGCCCGGACCAAACAATATAGCCCATTATGGTTACATGTAAGCCCGGCTATATAAGGCCCTTCCTAGCATGTTAGGAAGGGTGGAAGATCATTTGTAACTCTCATTTTATTCTAATCTAATATTCACCAAGTTAATCATCTCTCTCTCTACTTTCTCTCACTACTTTCTCTCTCTAGAATCCATCTCTTTTCTACCTTTCTTTCTTGTTAAATCATCTAAATTTATGGGACAACAATTGGTATCAATCGTCATGGGGTAGATACGTGATTGGTTTTGGTTTTTCTTATTGTGTTCGTGAGTTTTATTCATTTTAAAGCTCGAATCATCAAAAAAATTTGTGTTTTTGTGGTGTTAGTGAGTAGACAAATCATCTACATAGGCGTGGTAGTGATTTGGGTTACTTGGATCGGTTAAAAACACGAAATTTGGTGGTGTTTGGCTTGATTTTAGGTGTGAAATCAAGAATTTCATAAGAGTTCATCCTTGTTCCTATTTTTTAGGAAAATCTATTACAAATTCGCAACTTTGTCCTGAATTGAGAAATTAAATTCCATCAAAATTTGCGAAATTGCATTAAAGGAATTGCGAAATTGTGTGTTAATTTTCAAAGGATTGTGACATCATTCTTCAGGGAATTGCGGATTTGTACTATTGCGAAATCTTGGTATAATTCCGGATTTGTACTATTGCGAAATCTTTGTATAATTTCGGATTCATCCCTATTGCGAAATCAATGATTAATTTTCTACCTTTCTTTCTTGTTTAATCATCTAAATTTATGGGACAACAGGAACAACTACAGGAACTTTTGGAACGAGGTTTCATCCGACCTAGTGCATCTCTATGGGGTGCACCAGTTCTATTCATGAAGAAGAAGGACGACAGTATGCGTCTCTACATTGATTATCGTGAGCTTAATAATATCACCATCAGAAATCGATATCCTTTGCAACGCATTGATGATATGGTTGACCAACTCCAAGGGGCCAAACATTTCTCCAAGATCGATCTGAGGTCGGGCTATCATCAGTTACGGGTGAAAGAGCAGGACATCGCCAAGACTGCTTTTCGTACACGTTATGGACACTACGAATTTGTAGTCATGCCATTTGGCCTTACCAATGCTCCAATAGTTTTCATGGACTTGATGAACCGTATCTTCCATGAGTTTCTGGACAAGTTCGTTATTGTCTTCATTGACAATATTCTGATTTTCTCCAAATCAAAGGAAGAACACGAAGACCATCTTCGTATAGTATTACAGATACTTCGCCATAAGCAGTTGTATGCCAAGTTCTCCAAATGTGGATTCTGGTTGAGTAAAGTGGCGTTGCTAGGCCACATAGTATCCGTAGAGGGAATAACCATGGATCCTGTGAAGGTTGAGGCTATTACCAAGTGGCCAAGACCGACATCAGCAACTAAAGTTCGTAGCTTTCTAGGCTTAGCTGGTTACTACCGTAGGTTCGTAGAGAAATTTTCCCGATTGGCACTGCCATTGACCAAACTGATGCGGAAAGGGGAGAAATTCGTCTAGACTGAAGAAAGAGATAAGAGCTTTGAAGACCTAAAGCAGAGACTGGTATCTGCACCGATTCTTACTCTCCCATCTGGTACAGGTGGGTTTCAGATCTATAGTGATGCTTCAGGGAACGGACTTGGCTGTGTTCTCATACAACATGGGAAAGTGATTGCTTACGCATCACGACAGCGTAAGCCTTATGGGGAGAAATACCATACGCATGACTTGGAACTTGCACCAGTCGTGTTTGCACTGAAGATATGGAGGAAATACTTGTATGGAAAATCATGTGATATCTTCACAGATCACAAGAGCTTGCAATACATCTTCACTCAGCATGAACTAAACATGAGGCAGAGAAGGTGGTTAGAGCTGTTGAAGGATTATGATATTAATTTGCAATATCATCCCGGTAAGGCGAATGTAGTGGCAGATGCTCTTAGTAGGAAGTCGGGTATGATCAACGGCATTAAGATAGAGGAAGAGATTAAACGAGACTTTGAGCGACTAGATATTGATACCATGGTACGTGGACAGCATGGCTACTGGCCTAATCTTAGAGTGGAGCCTGACTTACTCTTTAGGATCAAGGAAGCTCAGAAGGATGATGGTGAAATTTGGGCAATCATTTAGAACTTAGAGCAGCAGACAGAGTTTCGGTTAGATGACGACTGTATCTTATGGCCGGGCACTAGACTTTGTGTTCCTGATGATCTTACACTTAGGGAAGCGTTATTGGCTGAAGCTCATAGCTCCCCATTCTCCATTCATCCTGGTTCAACCAAGATGTACCACGACATCAAACAGTATTTCTGGTGGAGTGGTATGAAACATGATGTTGCTACCTATGTCTCCAAATGTCTTACCTGCCAGCAGGTTAAGATCGAACATCAACGATCTAGTGGTCGACTACAACCATTAGACATTCCAGAGTGGAAGTGGGACAAGATCACCATGGATTTTGTCACCGGACTCCCGCAGACCAAGAGGAAGCATGAAGCAATTTGGGTCATCGTTGACCGACTTACCAAATCGGCTCATTTCTTACCGATCCGCAAAGATGATCCAGTTAGTAAACTCGCTGACTTATATCAGAAGGAGATCATGAGACTTCATGGTGCTCCATCCAGTATCATCTCAGACAGAGATCCTCGGTTTACTTCGCGATTTTGGAGGAGTCTGCAGAAAGCTTGGGGTACCAAACTTAAGCTTAGCACGGGTTTTCATCCTCAAAAAGACGGACAGTCAGAGCGTACCATTCAGACATTAGAAGACATGCTTCGAGCATGTGCTTTAGAATGGACAGGAAGCTGGGACGATTATATCTGTTTGGTAGAATTTCCATACAACAACAGTTGGCACGCCAGCATTAAGTGTGCACCGTTTGAGATGTTATATCACAGGAAGTGTCGCGCCCCAATCTGCTGGGATCAGGTTGGTGAGCGAACACTTGAAGGTCCGGAGATGATAGAGTTGACCAACGAGAAAGTCGCTGTAGCTAGGGAGAAACTACAAGAAGCTCGTGCACGTCAAAAGAGTTATGGTGACAACCATTGTAGGGACTTACATTTCAACGTGGGAGATCATGTTTTTCTTAAGGTATCACCGATACGTGGTGTTAGACGTTTTGGAATTAAAGGAAAACTCAGTCCTCGATTCATCGGACCGTTTGATATCATCGAGTGATTCGGTGAAGTATCGTATCGTTTAGCGTTACCTCCGCAACCTTCTCACGTTCATGACGTTTTCCATGTGTCCTTACTCAAAGGGTAAAGTATCATCCCCTTCACATGGTTCAGTATCCACTTGAACATATTCGTGAAGATCTTACCTTCATTGAGGAACCCAAACGAGTTCTTAACCGTCAAGAACGAGTCATGAGGAAGAAGACGATTCCATTCGTTAAAATCCTTTGGAGGGACCATACCAAGCGGGAAGCGACTTGGGAGACAGAGGATTCTATCCAGACTTCTTACCCTCATTTCAAGTTTTGATTCGGGTATGTTCCTCTTTCAGTTTATGTTATTTTTAATTCAAGGACGAATTATTCTTTTTAGGGCGAAGAGTTGTAAAACCCGCATATAAATGCCATGAACAGTACACTATGAAACATACGAACCAATTAAAACTTTCCATTTATGTCATGTACACGTGTCACGAACATTAAATTCAGAAACTATGTACGTGAAAGTGCACGATAATTATTAAGTACGTGGTAATACACGATAATTATTAAGAATAATAATTACAATCATGAACATATGATCACGAACATGTAAAACACGATAATTATTACGTATAAGTATTATAACACGAATATTTAAAACACGAACAACACGAAAATTTGAAACAAGAATACACGTGTATAATAATTAAACACGAACAAAGCCCGGGAGACCCTTGTGGGCCCTCGGTGTCCGCGGCAACCAAAAGAAAGGGGGCCCCACCCATTTAAATTTTGACTAAAAGAAAAACAAAACATAGAACTTTCATTCTACAGAGTTTTAAGAAAAACTAAAAAACCTAGCCTCTCTCCTCCTTCTTGTCGCTGGCTATCATCACACGAAAAGGGTGTTTGGTTAATTTTTATCTTTGATTTTGGGTTGATCGTGTTCGTGTTCTTAGTTCTTTTCTAATCACGCATTCGGTATCACCATAACCTTCATCTTTTTATTTTTATTTTTCTTTTAATTATGTTCATGTGTTTAGAATATAAAAACATAATTAAAAACATGATAAATTGATCCAAGAAACATGGTATAGGGTTGGTTCAGTGTGGTTTGTTTGATCTGCCACAAGGACAAGGGAACCCTGACGTGAGTCAGGGTGATGTTTGGTTTGGGTTTGGTGCCAACCGAGACCCTACAAGGTCTGGGTGTGGGTCTCGGTGCAACAGCAAGCACCACCGGCTTAAGTCGGTGGCTGTTTTGATTCGAGCAGGGGGGAAACGCAGCCAAGCAGGGGGGAACCACCGGCTATAGCCGTTGGGAAATTTATTCGGACAGTGGCAACCGGCTAGGCCGGGTAGCCACTGTCAGGGCTGTCTGGTTCGGCTTATATGTTTGGATTATATTAAAACACAGAAACGGCCACGGGATTATTTTTACAAGTTATATGTTTTTTCAAGAATAATTAAATTAATTAAACATGATTAATAATTAATTTCATTTAAACATGGACTTAGGTTATATTATTCTTGTAAATAATACATGTTTAGCCTAAGTATTTTACAATTTAATATAGACAATAGTTATTAATTAATTATTAAAAACATGGACTTATAATTAATTAATAAAACATGACTTGGGTTATAATTATTAAATATAATAGTTCATGATTAACCTAAGTATTTTATTTAGACTAATTTAATTAAATCATGCTTTATTTAATTAAATCATATAACCTATAGTTTATTAATTTACCATAATATATTACTCCCTCCGTCCCAAAATTATAGTCCACCTTTCCATTTCGGTTTGTCCCAATTTAATTGTCCACTTCTAAAACTTCTAAAAATAGGTAAGAATTTTAGATCGAGATTACTAGTTTACCCTTAAGTGAAATCATAATTACAAACTTTACAAAGGTTTTTAATTAATTGGTTAAGGGTAAAACTGTCTTTCTGCAAAAAGTAAGAGAGAGAAAGCTGAAAAGGTGGTACTTTTCTTAAACTGTGTGTTTTTTGTCGGTGGACAATAATTTTGGGACGGAGGGAGTATTAATTAATAAAACATGAACTATTATTATTAATTAATAATCAGTTATAACCTATAGTATTTAATTAATAAAATATACTATTAATTACATGACTTATGACTTTTAACCAATAAACATTAGCTTATTAATCCAGCTTAATTCTAAATAAAGAAACATTCTATTTTAAGAAACTTACTATTTGTAGAAACTTTCTATTTTTAGAAACTTATCTATTTTTGGAAACTTTCTATTTTTAGAAACATGCTATTTTTACAAAGTTACTTATTATTACACCACAAGTATAGTAATACAAGAATACAAGTTAATACTTATTCAGAATACATGAAATACATGAATAATACAGTTTATCATTTAAATAGTAAAACAAGACAAGAACATATAAAACAAGCTAAGAACACGCTAGAACCAGTAACGTACACAGTAATCAAAGGACTTATACATGTCCCTTATTTATGTAGCATTAGTGAGGCCGAAGTAGGACTATTCATCCTTCCATCTTTCCTCGTTCACTGGACAAGAGGTACAGATTTCCTGTCCTTCAGTATGGATATTCTTTCTTTATTAAGATTCCCCATTTGCAGCCAACTGTTTTCCCAAGTATATGTTTATATGTTTGATTACTTATGTTTTGTTTTAAATGCCTAAGCCATATACATGCATGACCAGTGTCACCTAGTTATGGACGTACCATAACCATAACACTGGAGGCACCAGTGCTATGACTTCCCCACGGTGGAGTGATTGCTCGTGGCGTCCCTTTACAATTTTGGCCTTATAGATATATTATCATGTGGGGCATATGGGTGCATCCTATTTACATGTTTTAACCTACCCAAACTAATTAATTAGAGGCAACCCCTCTAATTGCATGATGAGGTCTCCCCTCCAAGTGTTCATGCACGGTGGAACCTCATGACCTATATGGGCTATTCGCTAATTAATACAGTTTTCATATAAAAACATAAGTCTTTTCAAACTATAAAACTAGTTTTATGAACATGTTCCAGGTTATCTAGGACTTATACATTTCCGCTGCTATTAGTCTTTTATGCTTATGTCATTTCATGCAATACTTGTATATCCGTTCACTGGGCGTTATGCTCAGTCGTTTTCCTTTCATGTTCAAAAACGGTAGGTACTCAAGGACGCTCGAAGACTTTGAGAGTATGTGCATATGGATGGAAGCTATCTAGCCTTCATTAGTTTATGCACTTCCATACATTACATTACTTTATTTCTTTGGACATTGTTTAGTCCTTTTCCATTTCAGTACTTATATTCATGTGTGTGAGCTAATACTTGGATTACCGATGTTTGTTTCCGGTATTTCCATTCATGGTCATTTAATGTTTTTGAACAATTACCTTGCATGCTTTGATGACACGCCATAATTACATATGATATTCCATTTACCAAAATGGGGTGTTACAATTTCTTTTCATAAAAAAACCCTTGTTTACAACAATTCAACAATTTTTAATATAAACAAGTAAAAAAACTAAATCATAAACACATAATAATAATTTATATGTGCAATAAATGAATCAAATAGCCATGTTGGGAATAAAATTAGCCAAGACACTCAGACGCTGACAAGAGTAAATTGGACGCTGATAGGAAGAAATCAAGCGCTGACAGATCAAGCATTGACAAGAGATATCCAAGCGCTGACAAGAAGAAGTCCAAGCACTGATAGAAAAACTTAGTCAACACGTTTGTTATTTAAAGAAAAGATATACTCAATATTGTATTTTCTATATTTATCTTTTCCTAAAATAGTTGATAGGTTATCCGTTGTACACGACTCCTTATGTTATAAAAGGAGGTCATAGGATTTGTAGTTTATATACGCATTATTCAGTATTCGACTTTCATTCTACTTAAGTTTGATTATCAATCAAAAGTGAAAATTTGGTTTATTTGTTTTACTTGTTCTTTAATCTAAGTGTTAATTCCGCATAACACTTGGATTGTTCATATAACAACAAAGTTTCTCTAAGTGTTAAACTTGATTCAATCTCGTTAACACAAAGCTAATCGATCTAAGTTTGGGATCAACAAGTGGTATCAGAGCTTGTTGAGGAACTTTGATCTAGAAGAACAGTAAACCCTAGAAACACCAAAACCTAAAACTAGAAAAGATGTCTGCTGTAGAATCTTCTTCATCGTCAAACCACAACCTAAAAATCCCCATGCTCGACCCTGACAACTTTGAAAAATGGAAGTTCAATTTTGAACAATATCTCCAAATTCATGATCATACTCTCTGGGAGATTATTGAATATGGAAATCAATTCGATAAAGCAGCTAAGATTGTTGCCGCTATTCAAGCAAGGTCTACCACTGGTTCTACTGCTGAAGAACATAGAGAAAGACCTGAGGATGGAAGAGCTGTCTCAACTGCTGATATAGCCAAAAGAAGGAATGACATGAAGACCTTGAGCATTCTCAAACTCTCTCTAGGTCCAAACAATCAGCATAATTATAGAAGCTTTGAGTCTGCCAAAGATCTTTGGGTAGCTCTTTAACTCAACTATGGTGGTAATAATGATACTGCCCAAGAAAAGAAGAAGAAACTTCCAAATGAGTATGTTGTGTTTAAGACTCTTCCCAATGAGAAGCTGAGTGAGGTAAGAAGCAGGCTTCTAGACATCACTGGCAAGTTAACCTTTATGGGAACAGAGTATAATGATGCTGATATCATTACTACTTTCCTTAAAAGTCTTGGTGATGCATAGAAAACTGAAGCTAGGTCTATCATTGTTACCAATGCCCATAAGAGTTCTACTTTTGATGACGTCTACAATAAGCTAAATATTGTAGAAAATGAAATCTTATTGGATCATGGAACCAAGTCAACATCTAGAAACATGGCTTTCATCTCACATAGTGGAGCTCAAGTCAATGAGAGAGAGTCATATGTGCATCCTGTTACTGGATCGCCTTATGTCAGTGGTGGATCAACCTTTGTCAGCACCTCACATTCAGACGTTGACACATACAATGTTGACTCACCAAGGATTAAACCTGCTGGAATTGATCTGGATACAGTATGTGCATACATTGCTGCATTGCCCAATGGTTCCTTGATTACATATGAGGATCTTGAGCAAATCAGTGATGAGAATTTGGAAGAGATGGATATTAAATGGAATATGGCACTTGTAAGCATAAGGGCCAACATATGGAATAGGAGATTTAGAAAGAAGATGACCTTCAATGCTAAAGACACTGCTGGATTTGATAAATCCAAGGTTGAGTGTTACAATTTCCATAGGATGGGTCACTTTATGAGGGAATGCAGATCTCCAAGAAGATCTGATTCTAGATAGCCTTTAAGCCAAGTCATCAAGGTTTAAGAGACAAAGGATATGGTTGCCATACAAGACATTGATGGTGTTGGATGGGGCTGGAGCTTTTTGGCAAAGGATGTTGAAGAGAATAAGGCTTTGATTGCAGAGAAGGGAGAAGAGGAGCATGTTCACTTTCCTCTTATGGCACATTCCTCGTCTTCATCAGATAATGAGGTATATGATGATGCTTACTGTAGTAAAGGCTGTCGTTTAAAAACTAAAAAGCTTAACAAATAAATCTTAAAGTTAAAATCAGATGTTTTTGATGAAAAATGCAAGCTATCTAACTATCAAATGGCACTTGTTCAAACTGAAAAGACTTTTGAGGAATATAAGAAAATGTAATTTGACCTAAAAGATTAAATTAATGTTTTGTCTTATGATCTTAAAGTTAGTATTAAACTTAGGGACACTCTGATGAGATCCAGAGAAGAAGTGCAACTTAAGTTAGATGATGCCATTAAGGATAAAGAAAATGTAGGGCTTAAAATTAAAAATTTTGATAAAGCCAGCAAAACCTAAGAAAAATGTGTTAGTGAACAAAGAAACCCTAGGGATATGTCTGGGATTGGGATTAATGAATATGTTGTTGTTCCTCCACCTGCTGGGAACTTTTCTGGTGTTCAGATTAAGGATCTCTCTTGGACTGGTATACCAGAAATCTAAGAAGATGAATTCATTCCTCCACCTAGAGTGCTCACCCTAGTTGAGGAATATCAACAAAAGGTGACTGACCTTGAGAAGTGGAAAGCAGACAACCTTTTTCTCTTTGTTAAGCGTGGAATGCTTAGTGAGAGTCCATTTGAGCCTAAACCCATAACTGTGACCAACCCTACCACTGGAAAACCTGTTGACCTTGGCTCATCTGTTAATAGAAAATCTAGTGTTAAATATGCTGAAATGTATAGAAAACCTAGGTCACATCAAAGCTAAGCTAGTGTTAATGGGACAGGGTTCTTTCAATCTAGACCTAAGATTATGTCTAGAAAAGCTTGCTATGTATGTGGGAGTTTTTCTCACTTGGCCTATAAATGTGTCAGTGCCTCAAAAGGCCTTTTTTGGGTAAAAGGAAATCAACACCCTAGTAAACTGCATTACACCAAAAAAAACGTTTAAGTACAAAGGATGAGAGTGAAATCCCTCATCTAAGCCCGTTACATAGGCAAAAATAAAGCAAAACTAGATGTTGGAGCATAGTTTGGCTAGGCCGGTTCGACGACTCTCCTGGGCCGTTAATCGTCTTCCCCGGTCTTGAGTAATGCTGCAAACAATAGAAAACCAGTGGACCCGAGGCCGGAGCCCCGGGGTCCACCTCCGACGATCAAGTTAGTATTGATCGATATATTGTATAAGAGGTGTGGTTAAGAGAGAGAACCTGATTATAATGAGACCCTTACCCCTGTTTATATAGGCTTAGGGTTTCTTGAAGGATAAGTTAGGCGTGTGTGGGCCGCGGGCCTGTTGGGCCAGGCCGAATACCGACTGTACGTCGACATGTCCCCCAGTCTAGTATGATATGGTCCATGATCATGTTATGCTAGACTCATTCGTGTATCACGCTTACCGACAACCGCGTGCGGCTTTTTGCTTAGGACATCCTCGTGGGTCGTCCGTAACATATGGCTCCACTCGTAATGGGCTACTTTTAACGAAAAGATGATGGTTTGGGATTACGAATAGTGAGCATAGCCACTATACGTCATCATGTCCCCCCAGTCTAGTATGCGAGGTTGTCACCGAGGTTACTAGACTTTACACCATATCCGCTACCTGTAAGCATATCCACGTCGAAAGAAATGGGAAAACATGTATACGTAAGACGGTTGATTGTGCTCGAATGCATGGTTTCTCGTGACTTGACGGTAAAGACCCCGTAAGAAGAAAACGTGTTCTATAGCCGGGGTAACACTGGCATTTGGCAAGGTTTAATTCTTGTCCATCACTAACGTGAGGACGACAAGAAGGTTTTGTGAAGATGGAGGTGGAACCCGTATGTTGTATTGTGAATATTTTGAAGGCGTACTTCTTGTACCCACTGATGATGCAACATAATGCGAATATTGCATTCGTCTTAAGGCCAACAGAATTCAACTTCTGTGGCAAATGATGCGGATATTACATCCGTCTTATGGCCACGGCATTTGATAACCACTTCCAAAATTTGTCACGGTTTTTCCTGGATTTAAACGATGTAAATTTTGGAAATTCACTCTTAGCCGGGCCAAGTAATTCAACACGGAAGACGTACTTCTGTAACAAAGATATGAACCAACAGAAGACGTACTTCTGTGGCAGAATGAGCCAATGGAAGACGTACTTCCATGGCAAAAGATAACGATGCGCCGTGGAAGAATACTTCCACGGAGAAAATAACGATGCGCCGTGGAAGAATACTTCCACGGCGAAAATAATGAGCACGTGGAAGAGATACTTCCACGGCGAAGATAATGAGCACGTGGAAGAGATACTTCCACGGCGAAGAAGATAAGCACGTGGAAGAGATACTTCCACGGCGAAGGAGAATGAGCACATGGAAGAATACTTCCACGGCGAAAGATAATGAGCACGTGGAAGAGATACTTCTACGGCGAAGATAATGAGCACGTGGAAGAGATACTTCCACGGCGAAGATAATAAGCACGTGGAAGAGATTCTTCCATGGCGAAGATAATGAGCACGTGGAAGAGATACTTCCACGACGAAGATAACAAGCACGTGGAAGAGGTACTTCCACGGCGAAGAAAACAAGTGCGTGGAAGAGATACTTCCACAGCGAAGATAATAAGCGCGTGGAAGAGATACTTCCACAGCGAAGGAGAATGAGCACGTGGAAGAATACTTCCACTGCGAAAGATAATGAGCACGTGGAAGAGATACTTCCACGGCGAAGATAATAAGCACGTGGAAGAGATACTTCCACGGCGAAGATAATAAGCACGTGGAAGAGATACTCCCACGGCGAAGATAATAAGCACGTGGAAGAGATACTTCCACGGCGAAAATAATGAGCACGTGGAAGAGATACTTCCACGGCGAAGATAATAAGCACGTGGAAGAGATACTTCCACGGTGAAGAAGAATGAGCCCGTGGAAGAATACCTCCACGGCGAAAGATAACGAGCACGTGGAAGAGGTACTTCCACGGCGAAGATAATGAGCACGTGGAAGAGATACTTCCACGGCGAAGATAATAAGCACGTGGAAGAGATACTTCCATGGCGAAGATAATGAGCACGTGGAAGAGATACTTCCACGACGAAGATAACAAGCACGTGGAAGAGGTGCTTCCACGGCGAAGAAAACAAGCGCGTGGAAGAGATACTTCCACAGCGAAGATAATAAGCGCTTGGAAGAGATACTTCCACGGCGAAGGAGAATGAGCACGTGGAAGAATACTTCCACGGCGAAGATAATAAGCACGTGGAAGAGATACTTCCACGGTGAAGAAGAATGAGCCCGTGGAAGAATACTTCCACGGCGAAAGATAACGAGCACGTGGAAGAGGTACTTCCACGGCGAAGAAAACAAACGCGTGGAAGAGATACTTCCACAGCGAAGATAATAAGCGCGTGGAAGAGATACTTCCACGACGAAGGAGAATGAGCACGTGGAAGAATACTTCCACGGAGAAAGATAATGAACACGTGGAAGAGATACTTCCACGGCGAAGATAATAAGCACGTGGAAGAGATACTTCCACGGCGAAGATAATAAGCACGTGGAAGAGATACTCTCATGGCGAAGATAATAAGCACGTGGAAGAGATACTTCCATGGCGAAGATAATGAGCACGTGGAAGAGATACTTCCACGGCGAAGATAATGAGCACGTGGAAGAGATACTTCCACGGCGAAGATAATTAGCACGTGGAAGAGATACTTCCACGGTGAAGAAGAATGAGCCCTTGGAAGAATACTTCCAAGGCGAAAGATAACGAGCACGTGGAAGAGATACTTCCACGGCGAAGATAATGAGCACGTGGAAGAGACACTTCCACGGTGAAGATAATAAGCACGTGGAAGAGATACTTCCACGGCGAAGAAGAATGAGCCCGTGGAAGAATACTTCCACGGCGAAAGATAATGAGCACGTGGAAGAGATACTTCCACGGCGAAGATAATGAGCACGTGGAAGAGATACTTCCACGGCGAAGATAATAAGCACAAGGAAGAGATACTTCCACGGCGAAGATAATAAGCACGTGGAAGAGATACTTCCACGGCGAAGATAATGAGCACGTGGAAGAGATACTTCCACAGCGAAAATAAAAAGCACGTGGAAGAGATACTTCCACGGCAAAAATAATGAGCGCGTGGAAGAGATCCTTCCACGGCGAAGATAATGAGCACGTGGAAGAGATACTTCCACGGCGAAGATAAGAAGCACGTGGAAGAGATACTTCCACAGAGAAAATAATGAGCCAGTGGAAGAATACTTCCACGGCGAAGATAAGAAGCACGTGGAAGAAATACTTCCACGGCGAAGATAATTAGCACGTGGAAGAGATATTTCCACGGCGAAGATAATAAGCGCGTGGAAGAGATACTTCCACAGCGAAAATAATAAGCACGTGGAAGAGATACTTCCATTGCAAAGGAATAAGCCAATGGAAGAAATACTTCCATTGCAAAGGAATAAACCGGCAGAAGGCGGACTTCTGCGGTAAAGGAATATATCCAAAGATATTTACGTGACGTGCACATAAATAGTGGTATTAGTATACCCTAGTAGCCCCCAAGTTTAATGGTACTACACTAGATTAGTAGTATTAAACTTAATCACGTATTCAAAAAATTACGGTCGCGTAGACCAACGCGAATGGACGTACCATAGCTGCGTACAAAAAATAGAAATTGGGTTCGAACGTGCGAACCAACGCGGATGGGTCTTGCCATAACCGCGAATTGTCACATAGTATAAGACGTATCTTAACTAACTTATGGGATGCGTTATGCTATTACGTGCGGCGTACCGTTACTACCATAAGGACGGTCAAAGTTTTGACAAAATTTTGTTAGACGTGCACAGTGTGTCTTTTGCAAGTCCATCATGAGTCATGTGGTTTGCGTAACTTACTACAACGTCTTGATAGTAAGGTGTCTAACAAGGATACATGATCCATGGTCGTTGGGGTTGCATCCCTCTTACACGACAAGTTGAATTATTAGGTTCATTCAATCCTCTTATTCCACCTGGGAACGATGTGTACATGTACGCCCGTAGGCAGAAGATATCCGAGTGTACGGACTAGCACGGATGGACGTACCATGACCGCGAATGATAAACATATTATTTAAAAATATATATGTAATATATCTTACCGATTTAAAAGATATATATAATAAAAAATATCGGAATATATCCTAAAGACTATCTTGTAGTAATTTAAATGATATGTGTAATATTTTATATTAATATAAACAATATATCCGAACATGCGGATTAATACGGAAGACGTGGCTCATGACCGTAGCGAAAAAATAAAATATGACGGAACATAAAAATGAGCACGGCTGGACATACCACGACCGCAAATAAAAATAAAATAATTGCTGAAAGTGCAGATGAGTATGGATGGACGAGCCATGACCGTGAATCACGATATTACTACGTCGGGCCGCGACATATATGAAAAACATATTTAATCAAATCAAAAGATATATGTAATATATCCTTGCCAATTTAAAAGACATGTGTAATATCTTTAAAAAATATCTATAATATTTTTTAATATAAGTAATATCTTCTATCAGTTCCAAAAAGATATGCGTAAAATTTTATAAAATTTAAAATATCAGAATATATGTTTACCAAATTTAAAAAATAGATAACATTTTTTATTAACTCAAAAAATATGCGTGAGCGTACGGACTATTACAGAAAGACGGAGTCCAAAACCGCTGATAAAATAAAATATGTCTGAATGTGCGATGGACGGCCATAGCCGCGGATTAAAAATAAAACATGTCCGGTCACACGGACTAGCAGGAATGGACATAATCGAATGATTGAATGAGTGGGAATATATATATATAATATATATATATATATATATATATATATATATATATATATATATATATATATATATATATATATATATATATATATATATATATATATATATATATATATATATATATATATATATATATATATATATATATTTCTGGTGAAAGACATGGTAATATTGACAAAAGCAGTTTTGCTTCAGATTTAAAACTATACCAATATCTAACAAAGGAAATATTCACATGTATTTTTATACTTTTTGAGGTGCCTCACAAAAGAAAAAGATTTACATGTTCAAGTAACCGAAATCTCTCAAAAAAAACTAGTCATAGGATCGTTATCTCCTACACACTTTTTTTAAAAGATTTGCATGTCACAAATTATAAATAATTTATTTTCCATAGAATTTGAAAAAACCTTACTGAGTTTATATATAATATTGCATGATATTGGTCAAGCTTTTAGCATGTATGATAAAAACAAAAATATTTTTTTATTATGATAAAATATAATATTTGTTAATATAACGTCATCAAGTAGAATGACCTTAATATTTGTCAATATAACATAGTGAAACAATTCATTAAATGTGATACCGTTATATTGTCGCGTAAGATCTATATAATACCCTACACGCCACAAAGAGTGATCAACAATAGATAATGCAAAGCTATTAACTTTTAAATATGTCTAGCCTACTAAAAATAAGGGATAAAAAATAGTAGGCTAATATGTCAAGTTGACTTATCTTATAAGAATTTTAAATGAACAATACTTTTGGACGATGGTCTTAGTGATTCTACGTATAGTAGTAAATTAGCGGAAAAGATATTAAGATTTGTGATTTGTGATCGTACCTTGGGCACCACCATGTGCAAGTTGTTTCATTGAATTCACTGAACTTCTATATGAACAAGTAGTTTGAATATGACTGGTAACGCCAGCATAGATTCTTTCACAGTGCGAAAAAAAATCAATCGGCATGACCGAAGTAGGACGAGGATTTTGGTTGGTGTCCCACGGATGGCGCCAACTTGTTGGAGCATAGTTTGGCTAGGCCGGTTCGACGACTCTCCTGGGCCGTTAATCGTCTTCCCCGGTCTTGAGTAATGCTGCAAACAATAGAAAACTGGTTAGACGTGGACCCGAGGCCGGAGCCCCGGGGTCCACCTCCGACGGTCAAGTTAGTATTGATCGATATATTGTATAAGAGGTGTGGTTAAGAGAGAGAACCTGATTATAATGAGACCCCTACCCCTGTTTATATAGGCTTAGGGTTTCTTGAAGGATAAGTTAGGCGTGTGCGGGCCGCGGGCCTGTTGGGTTGGGCCGAATACCGACTGTACATCGACACTAGATTTGCTACTTTCCTTTCCACTACATAAGAACGACAAGCCGATCTTATAAAAATAGAAAAAATAACTACTTCCTACCACGACATTTAAGTTTGAAGTCAAATTGGTCACAAAAATCTTGAAATAGGCTTGGATGTTTTTCAAATTGATCTTCATAGTCGTCATATGCATCAAGTATCTCACCTTCCAACTGTTGCCCACCACCAAACGACGAGGTAGGCAAAGGCATACTATCATCAGGTAGAAGTACTTCCTCTTCATCCGTATCCGAATCTACATTGAGAACTTCCCTAGATGAACTAGGTTTCATAGATGAAACCTTATCATCATGTATTTCCCCTGAACAACCCTCCTTAGTATTATTCCTAATATATTCTAGTATTGACTCCTCCTCAGTCATTTTATTAACAAAGTTCCTAAGATCATCAAAGCAAATATCATCACTAATAAAGTTCGACTTACCATCTTTTGAAGAAGAAAGAGGAGAAGGTTGCTTAGTTGTAGTCAAGGATTGTTTCATGTTATTGCTAACATGATTAACAGTTTGTGGTTTAACCACCGCACGATAAACAAGTTTTATCTTAGGACAGTTTACGCAATATCCTTTGATATAACGTTGAGTACTAACTTTTTTATCCGTATTCTTATTACCTGTCTTAACGACATGCATAGAAGCACTTTGTTTACCCTTGTCTGCTTTTGCCTTCGATTTCTTAGGATAAATGGCTTGCTTCTTAGGACACAAAGCCTCCAAATGATCAAACACTTTACAAGTCCCGCATCTTGGAGGCTGCCATTCACAGTGCCTCAAAAGTCAACGCTAACAATAGGTCAACCATGGTCAAACCCAGACCGTATGTCCAACCAAGTCCACAAGTTACTAGACCAGCTCCTTTCTTTACTAAAGGGACAAATACTCATGGACAAAGGCCCTTTCAAAAGACCAACACCTGGTCTAACAGACAATGGATTTCTGTAGAAAACCCTAATTTGGGCGCTGACAAGAACAAATTCAGCGCTGACAAGAACAAATTTAACGCTAACAGGAACAATTCCAACGCTGACAGTTCTAGGTATGGTATGCAAAGGCCACAACAAGCTGGTGTTGGCTCTTATGTTAGACCAAGTAATAATAGGTACTTACAGCCTAAGGGAAAGGGGTCTAAAGCTTCATCTAGTTTGACTTGGAGACCCAAACAAGACCAAAACCCTAATTCTAATGGGATTTGCATGACCTATAACAGATTTCATTATATTTCAAAGGTCATGACTAAACCAATTGGGATAAACTGGTTGTTCAGGCCACAAAGGGATGAACAAGGGGTTGTTATAAGGACTAAATATGTTCTTGTTGAACAACCAAATGAATCCACGTCTGCTCAGGCTTGGATTCCCAAAGAAAACTAACTTGTTTTCTTTATGTGCAGGGCATTCAAAAGCAGGTCAATGATCATGGATATTGGGATAGTGGATGCTCTAGGCACATGACGGGGAAGGAAGATTATTTGACTAACTTTACCCCTATTAAAGATGGTGACAAAGTGTACTTTGGAGGAGGATATGGTACTATTTCAGGCAAAGGCACTCTTATCACCAATAATTTACGTTTTGAAAACGTATTCCTGGTAAAAGAACTTGACTATAATTTTTTTAGTGTGTCACAAGTATGTGATAACAAAAATAAGGTTCTTTTCACTAATACTTAATGCTTGGTGATTAAGGATTTTAAGATGCCTGATGAGAAGTTTATTGATTATAGAACACCTAGGCATAAGGACATTTATAATGTTAATCTTAATGGAATTAGGATGAACAACAATTTGTCATGTCTGTATGCTAAAGCTTCAGTAGATAAAAGTAATCTATGGCACAGAAGGTTAGGGCACATAAACTTTAAGAATATAAATAGACTTGTGAGACATGATTTAGTTGATGGTTTGCCTTCAAAAGCTTTCCACAATGATCATTCTTGTGTTGCATGTCTTAAAGGCAAACAGCACAAAGTCTCATTTAAATCTAAACTTGTGCATTCTAGTTCTAAACCACTTCACTTGCTAGATATGGACTTATTTGTCCCAACTAAAATAGAAAGTTTGAATGGTAAATCTTATTTGTTTTGTTATAACTGATGACTATTCTAGACTTACTTGGACTTTCTTTTTGGCCTTAAAAAGTGAAACTGCCACAGTTTTGATTAACTTTATTACCTAAATTGAGAAAAAGACAGGGAATGAGGTTAAAATACTTAGAAGTGATAATGGTTGTGAGTTTAGAAACAAGTTGTTAGATGCCTTCTGTGTTAATAAAGGGATTACTAGGGAGTTTAGCATAGCTAGAACCCCACAGCAGAATGGGGTGGCTGAAAGGAAGAATAGAACACTCATAGAAGCATCTAGGACAATGTTGGCTGATGCTAAGTTTCCCATTGCATTTTGGGCTGAGGATGTGAATACAGCCTGCTATGTTCAGAATAGAGCATTGGTCAACAAAATCCACAATAAGGCACCTTATGAGCTATTTTGGAACAGGAAACCCAATATAGGTTTTCTTAAACCCTTTGGATGTCATGTAAGTGATTTTGGATACTAGTGATGCCTTAGGAAAGTTTAGTGTCAAAGGTGATGAAGGCTACTTTATGGGTTATTCAGTGTAGAGCAAAGGATATAGGGTTTACAATAAGAAAGAAAAACGTATTCTTGAAAAAGTACATGTTAAGTTTTTAAAA
Organism: Glebionis coronaria; assembly: GCA_025667525.1. NCBI lineage: Eukaryota > Viridiplantae > Streptophyta > Magnoliopsida > Asterales > Asteraceae > Glebionis > Glebionis coronaria. The sequence goes on from CM046875.1 coordinate 490,626,617, forward strand.
AGTAAACCTAGTGATCCTGAGAGTGGGCCAGATTGGTTCTTTGATCTAGAGCCGTTATCTAGAACCTTGAATTATATGTCTGTTACTAATCCATACATTATGAAAAAGGATTCAAATGTTGTGGAAGAACCTATTGTTGAAATTGCAGGTAAACAGATTGCCAAGGAAGAAGGATCACATGCAATCAAATCAGACCCAATACTTGAGTATGTTACCATTCCTATATGGACTGATGGGTTTGCACAAGCTGCTGAAAAGGAGGAAGTAGGGCCACAAGAAAGGCCAGTTGATGAAAAGATGCATGAATCATCAAGCGCTGACAAAGGCAAATCAGACGCTGACAGGTTAAATTTAGGCACTGATAGCCCAAACGCTGACAACTCGTTTGACCATTTATTCTCTTCTAATACTTTTCAACAAGGTTAACCTTCCATACTTCATCAAGAGGTTCATTCAAGTGAGGATGGAAGTGGATATGAAGATGATATTGGCAACATGGAGACTGATATTAAAGACAACACACTTCTTAAAGGAGGAACACTTACAACTACTATCAAAAATCATCCTCCTTCTCTAATCATTGGTGATGTTTTGTCTCCTGTTCAAACAAGAAGGTCTCATCAGACTCAAGGAGGTTTCATTGCCAATATCCAAAAGAATGTTGATACCCCTCTTGTACAGGCATGTTTGTTTGCTCGTTTTCTATCACAACAGGAACCCAAGAAGATTTTTGATGCTCTCAAAGAACCAAGTTGGGTGGAAGTAATGCAAGATGAGCTTCACCAGTTTGCTATTTAAGATGTATGGGAGCTAGTGGAGTGTCCAAGGTATGTGAGACCTATTGGGACACGTTGGGTTCTTAGAAACAAGAAAGATGAAAGAGGTATTGTGGTCAGAAACAAGGCACGTTTAGTTGCTCAATGCTATACACAATAAGAGGGAATAGACTATGAAGAGGTTTTTTCACCTGTTGCAAGGATTGAAGCAATAAGGATTTTCCTAGCCTATGCTTCTTGTATGGGTTTCACAGTTTATCAGATGGATGTGAAGAGTGATTTTCTATATGGCACAACTGAAGAGGAGGTTTATGTAATGCAACCTACTGGTTATGAAGATCCAGAGCATCCAGACAAAGTGTATAGAGTCAAGAAAGCAATGTATGGACTTCATCAAGCCCCAAGAGCAGGGTATGGTACATTGTCCACCTATCTGGTGGAAAATGGATTTAAGAGGGGCACCATAGACTAGACCTTATTTACGAAGAAGATTGGTAAGGATTTTCTGCTTGTTCAGGTATATGTGGATGATATTATCTTTGGTTCATCCAATCTAAAGATGAGTGAAGACTTTTCCAAGCTCATGATAGACAAGTTCAAGATGAGTGCAATGGGAGAGATGAACTTCTTTCTAGGTTTACAAGTCTAACAGAAAGAAGATGATATCTTTTCCTCTCAAGATAAATATGTAGCAGAAATCTTGAAGAAGTTTGGTTTTTCTCCACATGAAGAACGGGCTAGCACACCCATGGATAGGGAATACCCTTGGGGAAAGACTGGAGATGGAAAAGATGTGGATATCAGGCATTATAGATCCATGACTGGGTCATTGATGTATCTTACAGCTTCTAGACCTGACATTATGTTTGTTGTGTGTGCATGTGCACGCCATCAGGTGACTCCCAAAGAGTGTCATATTCATGCTGTTAAAAGAATCTTTAGATACCTTAGGTTCTATCCCACCTTGGGATTATGGTATCCAAAGGATTCTCCATTGGAGCTTATTGGCTACTCAAACAGTGACTATGGAGGTGATAAGTTTGACAGGAAATCCATAACTGGTGGATGCCAATTTCTTGGGAGCGGATTGATATCTTGGCAATGCAAGAAACAAACAGTGGTGGCCAACTCTACAATTGAAGCAGAATATGTTGTTGCAGCTGCTTGTTGTGGACAAGTTCTATGGATACAAAACCAGTTGTTGGATTATGGGTATAATTTTATGCATACCAAGATATTTGTAGATAACAACAGTACATTATGCATTATTAAGAATCATGTACATCACTCTAAAACAAACCAAATAGAAATTAGACATCATTTTATAAGAGATTGTTTTGAAAAAGGTTTAATACATCCAAATAAGGGTAGACACGGAAGAAAATGTGGTTGATCTTTTAACTAAACCTTTTGATGTTGGGAGGTTTCAATACTTGGTAACAAGTATTGGAATGATCAATCTCACCTAAATGTGTTTTTGAAGTCATTTTATAGTTTGTACAGGATGTGTACTGTTATTAGTCTTTGTACAAGATTAGGTTTTCTACTTTATTTTTCTAACGCTGACAAAGGTTCTTTAACGATGATAAGTGTTAAAATGGACGTTGACAGCAATATGTTAGTTTTGTGGTTTTTGATCTAATCATGCAGGCATTATGAGCATTGTACAAATGAATACAGAGTTGCTTATGGATCTTTTGGCTGCTAGGAATGGGTTCAAGTTTATGGATGATGGTTGGAATGTTTACATTCCTATCTTGAAATAAAATTTTATTGCATACATTTTATTTGGCAACTTTGTGTATCATAGTTTAAAGGGAGGTTTAGAAAACCTTTAGGATTTTTGGGTATTCTTATAATACTCTTATCACAATTCTAGATTGTGTCCACTGGTGAGTACGAGTTAGTTTTCTAAATCGTGAGGCATTATATCATGCAAAGTTGATATACTGTGCACGCTGCCAAGACTTTTTGGCCTTGAATCGGATTTGGTCGGTAGGGAGACTTGGGAACGTTTTTATTGGGCTTACCTGGGAAGTTACAAAGGGTTTATATGAGGTAACTTCATTGTTAAGAACTTTGGTTAGCAAGGGACACTTGAGGACAATTATGTCTATCTTGCTTAAGCAAGTGTGCATGATTGGATAGTGCTTGCCATCCTATAGTGATTTTCAGTCTATGAGTTATCTTCACTAGGGTAAACTACTTTTTTAAGGTCCTTTTTATTTTTAATTATTTTTATTTTTGGACACTGACATTTTTCTTTCCAAATGCTGATAAGGCCAATTTGAACGCTGACATGGCAATTTTCAAACGCTGACCAGAATATAGTCGTTAGACGCTGATGTTTAATTTTTTACCGTTGACAAACATTGGGTCCTACCCAGTTGTTATTTTTGACGAAAATATGGGCCGTAATTTTAAGAGTTGGTAGCTTTTAATTAATGTATGAGATAAGTTATATATTTTTTAAGATTTTAATCATTACTTTTTGAAAATAACTACCTCATCTTTTAACCAGACGTATGTTTTCACCTCTCCTATAAATTTGGCTTATTTCATTCAAACGGGGTAACTGCTATGCTTGACTAACTATAATTTCTCAAACCTTCATATCTCCATAACTTTTTATCATGGTTTTCTTGCATCAATCTTCATGGCACCAAAGTTTAAACCTACTTTATTAGAATTGGGGTTCAGGAGCCAACACAACATGGTGGCTTATTTGGAAGCTGATAATACTCTGTTTCCCCAATATACTCAGATGGTTGGGTATTTGAATGCGTCCCCATTAAGGTATGCACTTTCACATACTCCTCTTATCCCTATCACACACATTAAACAGTTTTGGAACCCTGTCAGTTCCTCAACAGTTAATGGAGTGATTACATTGACTGCTCTTATCTATGGGGTTCCATGGGTGGTTATTAAAGCTTTAGTTCTCCAAGATTTGCATCTTAATGATGCAGATGGTATAACCACTCTTCCCCTTGCAGAGCTAGAGAAAGGAATCCAAGCCTTGGGTTATCCTTTGCCTCCAGAAGGCCATTTAAACAAATATACAAAACAAGCATTTTCCCCGGCTTAGAAGTACCTTATACATGTCATCCTTCAATGTTTGAGTCCCAAATGCTCCTCACACAATGAAATCAATCGTTCAATTGGGAGTGCCATTGTGTGTATTGCAACTGGGCAAATTATAATTTTTGAAAAATGATTTTTGATGGCATGTGTCATAATAAGGGTAACAGAATGACTCTTGCTTACCCTAGGTTTTTACAAATGGTTTTTGACTTGCAAGGATATTGCACAAGGGATCATGATAAATTTTTATACTATCCCTATTTAAAAGAAAACAGTTTTTGGAAATATGAATACACCACCATATAGGGATCTACCACTCACCTAAGCCATGCTTGCTGTCATTAAGGCAGCAGCAAACCCACAACCTCAACCAGACCCATTACCAGACCAACCTCCATCACCCTAGCAAATGGATATTGACCCACAACCATCTGGTGCTAACACTCATAGTGGAGGCGCTGACACATTAGATCCAAACACTGACACCATTTTACCATAAACCCAAACACCCCCTCACACCCAAACAGACCCTCAATCCACTTCCTCTTCTCCACCACCAGATTATAGGTTGGAAAAATGCCAAAGGACTGCAGGAGTGTTCTCCTCTGGTGGTCCTAGCCATGTAGCAGAGAGAACCACCACCACAAGTGTGGTTGGTGACATGGGTGGGGCTGGGACTATTGACACTGGCTTAGAAGCAGGTCAAGGCAGTCCCAACATCCTTAAGACCCCATCCATTCCCCATGAATCTGTTTTGGGAGGTTAAATTCCCATCATAGAGGAGGGCAGATTGGAACCTTATACAATTTTGGAATTGACGGAGGTTTGCATTAGCTTGCAAAAGCAAAATGCAGACCTTGTACAGATTGTCACAGTCAGGGTCTTGAACTCAAGCAATTAAGGGAGAGACTAGTTTTTTTGGAGACTGCCCAAGCTAGGAGGAGGCAGGTACAAGTCCTTTCATCAGGGGAGGATTCTTACAAAGAGGAGAAAGATGCACCAACGGAACCTTTTAATTTGAGTGACAAGGGCTCACAAGAATAAGAAGGTGGTTCTTTTGGTACTAAACAGGTGGAAGTTGTTGAAGTTTTGACTAGCTTGAAGGAGAAGCCTGTTATTGATTTCTCCCTGATCACTCCAAAGAAGCTATCATTTGTGGAGATGATGGAACAGGTTTCAAAGTCAGCTGCTGATGTTCATAATTTGAGCGCTGGCAAGAGCAAAGAAGGCGTTGACAGAACCACAGGTATGATTGGTGTATCCCAACCACCGGTTATTATTAGGGATGTTACAACACATGTACCAACAACTACTTTACCAGCTATTGGAGCAAAATACAAGGGTAAAGCAGTTTTAGTAGAAGTTGAGGTGCCAAAGAAGAATGCAGCCCAGATACAATTTGATCAAGCTTTGGCTGCACAACTACAAGAACAAGATTGGGCTACCACGGAGAAAGAAAAAGATGGTAGTGATGATGATGAGAGCTCTGGATCCGGTGTAATGATAATAGAGGATCCAGAAAGGTTAGAGTATGGTGAGGATGATTTAGCCAAAGAGAGGCTAAGAGAGTTAAAAGGCAAAGTGGATTTTGATATGCCTGAAGTTAGAGAGATGTACTTTGCATGGGAGAACAAGACTATAGAGCATCCAGAGATGTCCATCACTGGACAAATATAGAGATTGGAGATCTTGTTGAGAGTACAGGAAGACTACAAAGTGATTTTGAAGCATAAGGTTAACAAGGTGTTTTCTAAGCTCAAAAGGGATAGAAGAGAGTTGTACTTTATGTTACTTAGTTGTCATCAAGGTGGATGGACCTATGACAAGTTGAAGAAGCTATCCTTTGATGAATTGGAATTTAGGGCTAATCCAATTTGGTTAAGAGTTTGTGAAGAAAATACTATGAGACTTCTCTCAGATGAAAGGAAAGAAGAGATTGAAGAAAATTTGTAGATCCAAAGGGCTTCTATTGCACAAACACCAGTGAAGAAGGGAGTTCCTATTAACTTCCTAGTTCTTGATCAATTGGATCCTAGTGAAGCAGTTATCAGAAAGAGCATTAAGCTCTCACCATTGGAAGCTTTAGATGTTGCAGAGGTACTACCTTTAGATTTCAGAAACCCAATAGTTAACTATGAAGAAGATGCAAGTGGGTTCTAGATGATCACCAGATATGGCAAGAAGGTACATAATTTTACTTCTTTGATCTCATTGTTTGCAAGCTTGGATAGAGAAAACTTGGTAGATCTTTGGACTTTGATGAAGACCAAGTATGAGGCTGAAGCACCTACTTCAGTCAATGGAATAAATATTTGGACATCCTTCAAAAGGATGATTGAACCATATGAAGCAGATCCAATATGGATGGATCTGGATGATATCAGTGGACTACAATGGCGTCTACATTTAGCAGATGTTGTTTACCATTTAAGCACTCTAAAGTTTTCAGAATATCTTCTTGTGGATGCTCAATATCCTATCTCCAAGGAAGTTTTGAAGAAGATGGTGTCTACACAGCTGGAAATGGATTATACTAGTGATGTTGGCAAAGACTTATTAGATTTATTTATTACCTAATTAAAAAGTAATTTTTATTTGTAAGAATCCTCCTTGTACTTAGTTTTTATTCAGAAACTTGATTACTAGAGTAGATATCAAGTTTAGGGGAGGATTGTTGGGAATAAAATGAGCCAAGACACTCAGACGCTGACAAGAGTAAATTAAACGCTGATAGGAAGAAATCAAGCGCTGACAGATCAAGCATTGACAAGAGATATCCAAGCGCTGACAAGAAGAAGTCCAAGCACTGATAGGAAAACTTAGTCAACACGTTTGTTATTGAAGAAAAGATATACTCAATATTGTATTTTCTATATTTATCTTTTCCTAAAATAGTTTATAGGTTATCCATTGTACAGGACTCTTTATGTTATAAAAGGAGGTCGTAGGGTTTGTAGTTTATATACGCATTATTCAGTATTCGACTTTCATTGTACTCAAGTTTGATTATCAACCAAAAGTGAAAGTTTGGTTTATTTGTTATAATTGTTCTTTAATCTAAGTGTTAATTCCGCATAACACTTGGATTTTCCATATAACAACAAAGTTTCTCTAAGTGTTAAACTTGATTCAATCTCGTTAACACAAAGCTAATCGATCTAAGTTTGGGATCAACAAGCCACATGTATACGATTTATTCAATAATCATCAAATCTAGGTCTTTATATTCATATAAAAGTCTTCCCTAATTCAAGATTTATTGAATCAAATAATCGCGTAGCACATAAAATCATATAAACATATAATTTTACGATCCATGAAAACATGCACGTTATCATGGATTCCCCACAAATCTTAACAATTAAATCTCTACGGATCGTAACCATACATGACATAACAATTAATCATGCAATTTAATCTAAAATTATCCCACATGTAATTTAGGGTTTCAAAACAATTCTTTTTTATTAAAAATTCGGCCAAAACCCTAATTTTTAAAAAACAAAACCCTAATTTTAAGAAAACCTAAAAAGCATGTAGTTTTAACTCAAAACAATTATTAGTTAAAAAAACTTTAGATTTTCGATAATTATAACATGTTAAAACGGCTCTCGACGCCACTGAAGGTTTACTAACATCATAACAAATATATAAAACCCTAAACGAGATCAAAGCACATACATCGGAAGTGATTTAACAAGATCATAATTATAACACAGTTATAATTAATCGAATTAGGGTTACATACCTTTACATTAAAGCAAATCCACAAGACAAAGAACGAATCACCAATTCGGGTTTATACCGTATATCACCAAGATATAGTCTAATTTAGACTATATTACGATCTTGTACACACGTAATACAACGAGCTAACCGTGATTCTAGCACGTGAAAATCGAGCTACGACGCTTGTATCTAATCTACCCAACAACACTAGAGAGGGGATAGGACTAGATTATCAACACAATCGAACAACCAAGAAAACCAACCGAAAATCCCTTCGTGGTAGACCATGCGATCGGCCAAAGAGGAGAGGAGAGGAGAGATTCAAGTTATGAAGATTATGAGGGGTAAGGGGATGTATTTATAGGCCTAAAATCCATTGTATCCCAAATAAATAAAAGGCAAGTTTTGCCCCCCCCCCCCCCCTTTGGTGCCCTAACTGACCGGCGAACACCCCTTTATGGGGTGTTCCGGAACCTTCTATCCTTCTTCCTTTTGAATCCTCTTACTATATATTATTTAACACTCGTTAATACTTAACTCTTAATTAATTAATGATCATTAAAGTTATATAGTTATTTAGCTCAGTTAAATTAATAAATATAATAAATATATTTATTAAATAAATTAACTCTTTACGTATTAAGTGCAATCCCGTAATCTCGAGTTCGATCCTATCACACGACTATTAAATATAAGTCCATAAACTTTCAATTACTACCCATTCTCCATTTCTAGCATGATTCATTCCAACAGTCAGTTCTTCATCAGCTAGAGCCATCAAGACTTGATATCTGACTTCTTCATCTTCTGAGGATACTTCATCATCCCAATCAAAGGTTTCAGCTACTAGCCCTTTGGCTTTGTTTTGGCTAGGTTTCTAAGCCTGAGCATTTGATGGTCCAGCCTCTAAAAGTGAAAGTTTAGCTTTGACCTTCTTATACTCAGTTCTATAATCCTTTTCAATTTTCTTATTGTTCTAAAAGATTTGGTTAGTTTAAAGAGCCTGAATCAGTTTTGGTGTAAACTTTCTATGAAAATTATCATTCCCTGATAATGAAGTTGGACTTTTGTAAGAGGACAAGGGTGTTTTAGAAAGACAATATTTAGCAAAATGACTCGTGTACCACATCTAAAATAGTCTACTCCCTCAGTGGATTGATTTCCCGCAAATTTGGTTCTTTTGATATAACGTTTTGTTTTTTCCAAAAAGGATCTTTCATAAAATTTGCTATTTAAGTCCCTTATGTATTCGATACTGGATCTTTCATCAACTTTGTAACACCTCCATTTTACCTTTACGCAGCGAAACATTGATCTGGGGTATTACTTCATAGAACACAAGTCATAATAATAGAAAACAACTCAAAAGAGTGATGAAATCAACTTTCTTATATTTCATTGAAAAATCAGAGTTTTACAATATGAGGTTCCCAAAATCTAGAATAATTTTAGTCTTGTGCCTCTTCATGCCATCCGTGTGCTGCTCCATGCTATCAGCCACCTTTTATTAGAGATATATGCATAAAGTCAACACAAAGGTTGAGTGAATTCATAGGTTTGTAATAATAGTTTTTAATACAAGTATATCCTTCGGGCTACGTTGTAATACACCCACATGAAACAGTTATCGTACTGCACTATGCTCATGGACCACTACTTGACATACAGAAACCAACAAATTGCCCTTATGCAGGCAGTTTGCCAATCTCCTAAGTTATGCAAAATAAAGTGTATCTGTTTAGCCAAGGTAGGAACCTTCAGCTGCTAGCAAGCGCGACTTGCCCAAATAGGGGATGTCAAACCCCAAATAGTACTATTCACAATATTAGCGCTCATTTTCAAGAAATGATTAGCGGTTCAAGATTAAAAAGGGACTTAATAGCAGTAGTAAACATAGTGTCAATAATCATACCAAAAAACACTTGTATTCCAGTTTTAGCATATATCCCCCTCACGGGTTTTTAAATAACTTAGAAAGCATTTAAAAAGTGAGGCTATGAACTCACCTTATGTCCATAGAATCCGAGCTATGATCAGATATATTTCATTCACAGATAATTAGCTTGATCTTACAAACCACAACTTGGTCTCATAAACAACAGCTTGATCTCACACAAACCTAGATTAATACATTATGTATAGTATCAAGTCTTTGATTTTTGGTTCAGTGTTATTAAGTGTTGGTTATATTATTTCATTAATATTTGGTTGTAAATCTAGCACCAGTGTTCGAGCCATCATACTCAGAAGCCATTCTATAAACGTTTGAGGAGCGAGGGCACTTTAAATCGTAAACCCAACCACTCAGTCAGAACATAATATCGAGATGGAACATCTTTGTACAAAGCTCCCTACTAACATGATACCTTCATTACTTCCTCTTATTCATGATTAATCATCTTTAGCTTCAAAATTGGCAAAATTAGTCTTTTTGGTTATACTTTGGTATAATTACACTTTTAACCCTTTAAAGTGTATAGTTTTAGTATTTGCATTTTAAACCTTCAATATTTGACCTTAGGACCTCAAACTTTCCAACATTTATTATTATAGCTTATACTTTCATAAAATGACACTTTTGGCCCAAAATGTTACATAGTTTCAAAAATGACAGTTTTAGTCCCTATACTTGTAAAAATCACATAACAACCTCAAAAATGGACCAGATGATCTAGGATTTTAAAAAAAAAAAGTTTCCAAACAAGTTTATAATCATAATAACAACATTTCTTCAGAATTATAGCTTTTGAAATGGGTTTTTGCTTATTATTTCATGTAGATTACAGAACTAGGGTTTTAAGACATCTTTAACTTATAACTTTCATTTAAAATGATGAAAAGACTTAGTTTCTTTTAGATTATCTTTCTAACATATTATTAACAGTATAAAAACTCTACGAAAGTATTATAACAATATCAAAGCTTAGTTAACAAAATGATTACCTAGGATGCTCCAAAATGGCTCCTAATGAGGTATATGGACTATATCTTCCTCATAACTCTTCAAGAACTCCTAGAACTTATTCCAAAGATTACTAATGATCTTAGGGACTTATTATGACTTCAATGAAGGTGTAAGAACAGAATGTATAGGTGTATAAGATTGAAAGTGAAGGATGATTCTAAAATGAAGCTAAATACTCCTATTTATACTATTTCAAAGCCTTAGCCTCCAAGTTTTGGATATGGACGTGTATAATGGATAACGTAGTGACTAAGGGATGCTAGGTAATATCTATGCAAGTTCCTAGGGTCTAGAATGAAAAATATCTAAGCTTATGGCTTAGAATTACTCACGGTAACATAAGGATAAGTTTGATTATGTGTAGCCTCAAGTAGGTGATGCACCTACCTGAAATCACATGAAAAATATCTTATAACATCCTAAATATCTGATTTGTAAATTTAGAATGGGAGGGGATGGTTTGAAATAGGTTTCTGGAGGGAAAACATAAAACTGGGTCTAAAATTAGGGCTTGTAACTTATGGTTTGTGTTTTTGGTGATTAAGGACTTGGGAGAGTGATTAGTGAATGATTAGGGATTAATTTGGGTTTAAAAATTCTATCTAAGAGATTTGGGTCCTTGGTTTGAAGCTTAACAAATGTTTGATGTGAAAATGGGAAGTATATATTTGTAGATTAGGGTTTTCTAATGATCTAGGGTTAAATCTTAGTAAAAGGCTTTATCCTTCAATTGGCTACTGGTGTAAACTTAATTTAGGTCCTAGAAAAAAAAATTAAGTGTCCAATGAGTTCCCACACTTTTTTAATGGTTTAGTTTAGGTAAATATGTCTAAAGACTGAAAATACCCATTTTGACCTAATTTACAAGCCATGCATTGAAATCTTGTACCTTGTGCATTAGGGTACTTGTACATTATCTTAACATAATCTTATAACCTTAATGAAGTCTCATAAATATTTATATACTTGTCCAAAAAGAACTAGGTAGTGATTCCATGTAGATTTCTTAATATTAGGGTTTTTAGGTCATTAATCCTAATGACTTTTTATCTTGGTAATTAGTGTTTTACCTTTATAAACACTTATTCTAGGGCTTATAGTTTATGACTTCTAGAAATTCTACATTTTTAGTTTAAGGGTTTGTATAGGTTGATCATATTCTAGGGACAATTATGGGAGTTTAAGATCCTATGCTTTGGTAACTTGTACTTTATGCTTTACTAACTTGTAACTGGACTTGAAATAAATGTATATTCTTAATATGATTTATAGTGGATTTTTATAATTCATGGCAAAATATTAGACTCTAATTCAATGTGAAATAGATTTTATAAGCTAATCTTGGTTACTAGGTCTTAACTTGTGATTAGCCTTGGATTAGTGAATATTAGCATTTTATGATCAATTAAATTTCCTTTATTTGATAGATTGTAATTAGTACATTGTTTTTGATAATAGTACATGGATTTTATGTAGTTACATTGCTTGTAATATTGTTTATCAAGAGTTTCTAGGTGGTGATCTAGACTATTATGTACAATTACTTGTACTTAGCTTTGTATGGTTTGTTCTTGCCATTCTTAGGTATTATTATGTCTTCAAAGTATAGCTTACAACTTGTTTATAATCCTTAATGACTTATTCATATGTGTTTTCCATTCATAGCTTACCATTCTTGAGTTTACAACTCATTTATAGGGATTCTAGGGTTTCTAAGAAAATTTAGTGCATCATGGTTACATCTACGATGTTCTTATTAATATTGAACTTTATTAGATAACTTTTAGATCTTATACTTGATATAATACATTATATTGACAACATATAGGAATATGTTGTAATGGCAGTTCAGGTTGTGAGAAGTAGTTCATCTTACCAAGTAAGGTATAAAGAGCAAAAATTTCTAGCCAAATTTTCATATTGAGACAGTCATAGCTTATAGCACATAAGTGAAATTTGTGGATTGTCACAGTCTCTCCCCCTTAAAGAAATATCGTCCCGATATTATAAGGGTAACATAGCATATCAAGGGCAAACCTAGCTCTTAGGTGTTCAAATTCTTTCCAAGAATTTTATTCGCATATCAAGAATACAGCTTTACGTTTGGTATTTAGTTTCAAATCAATCTTTTCTATCATCATTTTCATCAAAATGGTTATGTGTGAAATATCATTCATGTCTTAGTGTTCAAAATCATTTTATTACCCCACAAGAATTTTTTTTAATACAAAATGAAATATTGAAAATATGCTAGTTAATCACATAAGGGGTCTTTAAATCCCAAAATATGAAAAGGATTGTGATTATTACTGAGTTCTTTGGAAAACTAAAGTCAATATGTCACTGCTCAATTCAAAGTCTTGAATTGATTATCGCATTCTTCATAATCAATTCGGGTAATTGATAGGGAAAATATCCTTTTCAACCAGATACTGTTTAATATGGTTTAGTTTCTCATTCACAATGAGAAATCTTTATCAAAATAGTCTCTTGGATTACCTTAAATCACCATTTTAATCCAGCGGATACCTAATTATCACAAGTCAACGCTCTACGAAGTTCTATTCTAATATAATCTTCTCAAATAGTTTCATGAACTACTTTAGGTTTCGTAGGTTGAAAATCTCCAACTTTAGCCCAGCAAATACGTAAATGGCACTTCTTTCGATAGAGTGCTTTAAGTAGTATTGCTTTGATTCTAGCATGAACTATTGTTACACGGGAAAACTTTTCCAATGGTAAGTGTTCTTTCCAAAACTTATAACACATACGTGGAGTGTATAGTTTAGTATTTGGGTAGTTCTTCCACTTAACACATTAGTACACACAAATTTTTGGGTATACTTTTAGGATCAAGATGTGAAACACTCGTCATGATCTTAGATGACATATATTGATTCTCTATGTCAACAGATTATTTCTTGTATAATCTCGTCAGAGTTTCCATATTATCAATTTCCTATATAGGAATAGATCTTGTAGCCTTAGTAAAACAATTGACAATGATCCGTATGGCATCATGTCTAATTGAAGTAACAAAATCCTCATTGTTCTTTCCTATTTCCATGGAGGAATTCAGATTGAACTAGTAAGTCGGATGAGTTTCAATATTCTGCTTCTTTTGTTAGAGCATAATATAAGGATTTCAAAATTTCTTCGGATTGAATGGAATACTTCACATTCCAAGTATTTACAATTTCTAAATCTAAGACGAACATCTACGTATCTTCCAATAGATCTATTCACTTTATTAGCGCACACGTAAATGTTTAATGACTTATGAAATTTGGGAAATATGTTACAGTTTGGACACTCGTACAATAACATATTTCAGTAAAATCATATAGTTCAAGAACATAAGAATTCCAGTTTTATCAGGTCTATACTTGTCATATATCGAATCTCTTTAAGTCCATTTATAAATTCTCACTAACATAAAGTTGCGTCCAACTTTATGCAAGGAAGAAATCATAAATTTGGTGATTTAGATTTATTCATTTGACTGAAGAAGCATCCTAATTAAATCAAATAAACAAAATGTAAATCATTGACTTAGAAATTTCCGACATAACACGAATATAAACAAATATTCTACCCTTAAGTTTCCTATTTATGTTGTCGTGTGTAAGACGTCTGGTATATAAAATCTAAGAATACGGTTTTCTAGAGACGAACGATGTTAAAATAGAAGATGGTATTTTATTCCCTATAAAATACAGAACAATCTCACCAAGCATATAAGGCCACTTGCCCTTACAAATCCTAGTCCAATGATCTACTATGTTGAAAATCTGACACCAGATGGTGTAAATTTCTGTGTGATGCAGGGTGCATTTCCTTCACAGAAGAAAATTTCCATCATATTCACCGTAGATTGCATTTATAATCCTATGTTCTGGTTTACTAGAATCTACAGACGGTCATTAACTGCCGAGTTTACGCTTAAGATTTTTCTAATTTTTACACAGGATTGTGCTTAATTACCTTGTCCATTAACTATTTGGGTAGACATAAATGACTTTTTCCAATATATTGGGATTTTGGAAGTGGTAATCTTTCTTCAAAATCTTCGATAAAATTCTTAAACATTCCTAACAAAATCTTCTGATGGGGTCTCCTTAATAGAATTTCAGAGAAATTCCATGACATAATTCCATGATAAAATTTTCTAGTGAAAACTTTTATCGCTCTATGTAATAGGATCTAACTCTACTAACTTTTGAAATTTCCTCGTGTATGTCTCGAGGTTAATTCCTTTTATTAGATAGCGGAGTTCTTCTGTCATCTTCTCGATCATCCTTCTAAGAAATATTTGAAATCTAATCAAGCGATCTTATGTACTCCTTTTATCTCAATGGGTTGAGTATAAATAATTTACCAAGATAACTGACGAAGTGCTATCTCACTTATAGCAAGCTTCATTTCTTATTTCCAAATACGATTACTACGATAGGAAACTGATTAATATGTCTTTTTCAATCCTACGGGTGATACTAATAGCATCTTTTCTTCTTTGGATATCAAAAACTAACTAGTCATCGAGTCTTCTTCCGAATAATACTTCTTATTGACAATTTGTAATTGCAGGATTGGAGCCACGTTATCGTCAGTTCTTCGTCAAATACTTTTTAGGGTTTAGAATGAGGGGAAAGAATAATCAGAATCCAAGGTATACTCATATCAGAAAACATTTGTCACATATGTATAGGAATACATATAAATGTTTATCGAACACAAGGTATATTTTTTGGGTTTATTTGGTAGGGTGTAGGGGAAACTTAATATGTTGATTATCATTCATATCTGAGGATAATAAATCTAACTATGAAACATAGTTCCAAAGTTTTCTACGGATTTATAAAGATATGACTCATGCATAATTGTAACATATTTTTTCCATGATATGCAACAACTTGTCTTATATAATGGCCAAGCATACCATATCTCTTTTTAAGTCTTTCTTCCAAATTGTGGGTTATATTCAACTGATAATTCGTATTATCATCGAAGATAACAGAAATTCCAAAAATATATACTTTGTCAAGTATATGCTTTCTTCTTGAATTAACGCAATTTTAATTCATAATCATTTGGGAGAAAGTCAAGAAATAGGGGTTTCTTACTCCTCAAAAATAAATATGAAACGATAAGATGAGAAACATGACTTTTATTTATTAACAACTTGTCTTGTTTAAACTTACAGGACAAGCTTCTCTGTTAATATAAAAGTAAAGACATAAACTTGAAAGTATTCACAACTTCTAGTCTAATGCATTCATCTTTTCTGTAAATCTTCTAATTTCTTTTAATCTCGTTGTATGACTCCTCAGTCTTTCCTAGGTCTTTCAATATCTTCAATATGCTAGGGAGGAAGTTCTCTAAATAGGGTAGGATATCTTATGGGTATTTTTAGGTGAATCTTCAAATATAGGTGATGGTGTATTAATAGGGTAAGGTGATGGATATCTTTGGTGTCGAGGTCTACAATTTATTTCTTCCTTATATGCTCGTATAACTTTCATATAGAGGTTATCATCAAAAGGTAAAACGGATTTTGGGATTTTCTGGTCTTTAGGTGTATTTTCTGAAGTATCATAAGAATTATTCATCGGAAGATGGGAAATATTCTTAGGAATACATACAGAATGCTCATCTCTCGAATCTGATAAGATGATAATAGGAATACCTAATTCTAGGCACGTCGATAAATCCTAACTTATTACTTACTCACAAGTAGTTACACATAAACATGGTATCTAAACATGAAATCTCTTATGCATAATATCGAATAAACCTACACATAATCCTGGGGAATATCGGTACAGTCATTCTTGTAGCAGCACTGGCATTGGCACAGAGGACTTTCTTGAAATTATTTTAAAAGTAGTTATAGTCAAGATTTTAATTCTTGTTCTCTATAACCATGGCTCTGAGTACCAATCTGTAACACCCCCATTTTACCTTTACGCAGCGGAACATTGATCTAGGGTATTACTTCATAGAACACAAGTCATAATAATAGAAAACAACTCAAAAGAGTGATGAAATCAACTTTCTTTATATTTCATTGAAAAATTAGAGTTTTACAATATGAGGTTCCCAAAATCTAGAATAATTTTAGTCTTGTGCCTCTTCATGCCATCCTTGTGCTGCTCCATGCTATCAGCCACCTTTTATCTGAGATATATGCTTAAAGTCAACACAAAGGTTGAGTGAATTCATAGGTTTGTTATAACAGTTTTGAATACAAGTATATCCTCCGGGCTACGTTGTAATAAAACCACATGAAATACTTATCATACTGCACTATGCTCATGCACAGCTACTTGACATACGGAAACCAACAAATTGCCCTTATGCAGGCAGTTTGCCAAACTCCTCAGTTATGCAAAATAAAGTGTATTTGTTTAGCCAAGGTTGGAACCTTCAGCTGCTAGCAAGCGCGACTTGCCCAGATAGGGGATGTCAAACCCCAAATAGTACTATTCACAATATTAGCGTTCAATTTCAAGAAATGATTAGCGGTTCACGATTAAAAGGGACTTACTGGCAGTAGTAAACATAGTGTCAATAATCATACCAAAAAGCACCTGTATTCTAGTTTTAGCATATATCCCCCTCACGGGTTTTGAAATCATTTAGAAAGCATTTAAAAAGTGAGTCTATGAACTCACCTTATGTCCATAGAATCTAAGCTATGATCAAATATATTTCATTCACAGATAATTAGCTTGATCATACAAACCACAACTTGGTCTCATAAACAACAGCTTGATCTCACACAAACCTGGATTAATACATTGTGTATAGTATCAAGTCTTTGAATTTTGGTTCACTATTGTTAATTGTTGGTTATATTCTTTCATTATTATTTGGTTGTAATTCTAACACCAGTGTTCGGGCCATCATACTCAGAAGCCATTCTATAAACGTTTGAGGAGCGATGACACTTTAAATCGTAAACCCAACCACTCAGTAAGAACGTAATATCGAGATGGAAAATCTTTGTACAAAGCTCCCTACTAACATGATACCTTCATTACTTCCTCTTATTCATGATTAATCTTCTTTAGTTTCAAAATTGGCAAAATTAGTCCTTTTGGTTATACTTTGGTATAATTACACTTTTAACCCTTTAAAGTGTATAGTTTTAGTATTTGCATTTTAAACCTTCAATATTTAACCTTAGGACCTCAAAATTTCCAACATTTATTATTATATCTTATACTTTGATAAAATGACACTTTTGGCCCAAAATGTTAAATAGTTTCAAAAATGACAGTTTTAGTCCCTATACTTGTAAAAATCACATAACAACCTCAAAAACGGACCAAATGATCTAGGATTTTAAAAGAATGTTTCCAAACAAGTTATAATCATAATAACAACCTTTATTCAGAATTATAGCTTTTTAAATATGTTTTTGCTTATTATTTCATGTAGATTACAAAACTAGGGTTTTAAGACATCTTTAACTTATAACTTTCATTTAAAATGATGAATTACTTAGTTTCTTTTAGATTATCTTTCTTACTTCTTATTAACAGTATAACAACTCTAAGAAAGTATTATAACAAAATCAAAGCTTAGTTAACAAAATGATTACCTAGGATGCTCGAAAATGGCTCTTAATGAGGTATATGGACTATATCTTCCTCATAACTCTTTAAGAACTCCTAGAACTTCTTCCAAAGCTTGCTACTGATATTAGGGGCTTCTTATGACTTCAATGGAGGTGTAAGAACAGAATGTATAGGTGTAGAAGATTGAAAGTGAAGGATGATTCTAAAATGAAGTTAAAGACTCCTATTTATACTATTTCAAAGCCTTAGCCTCCATGTTTTGGATATGGACGTTTATAATGGATAAATTAGTGACTAAGAGATGCTAGGGAAGATCTATTCAAGTTCCTAGAGTCTAGGATGAAAAATATCTAAGCTTATGGCTTAGAATTACTCACGAAAACATAAGGATAAGTTTGATGATGTGTAGCCTAAAGTAGGTGATGCACCTACTTGAAATCACATGTAAAATATCTTATAACATCCTAAATATCTGATGTGCAAACTTAGAATGGGAGTAAATGGTTTGAAATAGGTTTTTAGAGGGAAAACATAAAACCGGGTCTAAAACTAGGGCTTGTAACTTATGGTTTGTGTTTTTGGTGATTAATGACTTGGTAAAGTGATTAGTGAATGATTAGGGCTTAATTATGGTTTAGACATTCTATTTAAGAGATTTGGGTCCT
The DNA here is from genome assembly GCA_025667525.1 of Glebionis coronaria. Taxonomy (NCBI): domain Eukaryota; kingdom Viridiplantae; phylum Streptophyta; class Magnoliopsida; order Asterales; family Asteraceae; genus Glebionis; species Glebionis coronaria. Next base: position 490,645,419 of record CM046875.1, read on the forward strand.
TGGTTTGAAGTTTAACAAAGGTTTGATGTGAAAATGGGAAGTATACATTTGTAGATTAGGGTTTTCTAATAATCTAGGGGTAAATCTTAGTAAAAGGCTTTATCCTTCAATTGGCTACTGATGTAAACTTAATTTAGGTCCTATACATTATGTTTTAAGTGTCCAATGAGTTCCTACACTTGGTTTAATGGTTTAGTTTAGGTAAACATGTCTAAAGACTGAAAATACCCATTTTGACCTAATTTACAAGCCATGCACTGAAATCTTGTACCTTATGCATTAGGGTACTTGTACATTGTCTTAACATAATCTTATAACCTTAATTAAGTCTTATAAATATTTATAGATCTGTCCAAAAAGAACTAGGTAGTGATTCCATGTAAATTTCTTAATATTAGGGTTTTTAGGTCATTAATCCTAATGACTTTTTATCTTGGGTAATTAGTGTTTGTAACTTTATAAACAATTATTCTAGGGCTTATATAGTATGTTTATGACTTCTAGGGATTCTACACTTTTAGTTTAAAGGTTTGTATAGGTTGATCATATTTTAGGGACAATTATGGGAGCTTAAGATCATATGCTTTGATAACTTGTACTTTATGCTTTACCAACTTGTAACTTGACTTGAAATAAATGTATATTGTTAATATGATTTATAGTTGAGTTTTATAATTTATGGAAAAAGATTATACTCTAATTCAATGTGAAATGGATTTTATATGCTAATCTTGATTACAAGGTCTTAACTTGTGATTAGCCTTAGATTAGTGAATATTAACACTTTGTGATCAATTAACTTTCCTTTATTTGATATATTTTAATTAGTACATTGTTTTTTATAATAGTACATGGATTTTATGTAGTTACATTGCTTGAAATATTGTTTATCAAGAGTTTCTAGGTGGTGATCTGGACTATTATGTACAATTACTTGTACTTAGCTTTGTATGGTTTGTTCTTGCCAATCTTAGGTAATATTATGTCTTCAAAGTATAGTTTACAACTTGTTTATAATCCTTAATGACTTATTCATATGTGTTTTTCATTCATGGCTTACTATTCTTGAGTTTACAACTCATTTATAGAGATTCTAGGGTTTCTAAGGGAATTTAGGGCATCATGGTTACATTTGAGATGTTCTTATTAATATTGAACTTTATTAGATCAGTTTTAGATCTTAGACTTATTATATACATTGTATTGACAAAATATAGGAATATGTTGTAATGGTAGTTCAGGTTGTGAGAAGTAGTTCATCTTAACAAGTAAGGTATAAAAAGCAAAAATTTCTAGCCAAATTTTCATATTGACAAAGACATAGCTTATAGCACATAAGTGAATTTTTTGGATTCTCACAAACATCATCATCATAGAAGTCTCTTGAAAGTCCTGAACAATTGCATTTGAATAAAAGGCAGTTGATATAGGTCCATGATTAACAGGGGTTGGGTTGGATGAGGTGTTAGTAATTAAGGATTTCTTAGACTCGAGATATCTCTTAGTAATTAGATTATCTTCATAGATAAATCTACCATAGATATCTGCTAGATCCTGAGTCTGAATGTGATTACCATTCCTCGGACATTGAGAAAAGCTAAGCCACTTTTCAGGGAGACTGTTCACAAAACCAACATTGATTTCATGTTTAGACAATTTCACCCCGTCATTTGATAGCTCATTGAGCAAGGTCTTATATCTGGTATATGTCTGAGGAAGTGTTTCAGATGGTTTGGCCCTGAAAGTATTAAGTTCTAGTTTCAGGTCCATAATCTGATTTTCCTTAGTGTTAGACGGCCCTTCAAAGCTATGAACAAGGCCAGTCCATGTTTCTTTGGCCGTCTCACACTCGATGACAGCCTCTATAATATCGTCAGGGAGACAAGATATTATGATGCTTTTGAGAGGTTGGTCTTGATTGACCACTCTCCTTTCATCGTCAGACCATTGAGGCTCAGGTTTGTCATCACCTTGTGATGTTTTTGGTTTAAATGGACCATCCTTAATAAAAGTAATGTAATAGGGTTTCATTCCCATTAAATAGCACAACATTCGCTTCTTCCCTTTATTAAATATTTCAACTTCCAATTTAGGATCGTTAACTGAGTAACTTGCTCCCTTTTTATTGACAAGTTGAGGCACATTACTTTCAGCCATAATGGATCAAGATTTTAAAAACTGTGAGACGGTAGTTAAAATTTTTATAAGCCTACCGCTTTGATACCACTTATTGGTCCCTTGTAATTAGTATCATACTTAATATTGATAAGTATAAACCTAACAAATGGTAAAGTAATGCAATTAAACACAACAATATAGTAAATGAGACACAAAAGGTTTTTCAACATTTAATTCTTATTATTCAAAAAATTATACCCTATTCTATGTGAAACTACAAAAGGAATTGAATAGACAATGTGTGTTTGTGATCTCCACACTATCAAACAATATTAATCCTAACGATTAATATGTTCGACGATTAAGTCAACAAGAGTTTATAACTCTGGTGCTTTCTATCGTTTTTGGAAGAGAGAATTTGTTTTTGAATGACTAAAGCATTTAATTGACAAACTTAATTCTCTCTTTTACAATGCCTCATATTTATAGACTTGAAGGCTAGGTACGTGACACAGAATCACCATGTGTAATTCTTGTCTTTAACTGAGGTACAAGGTACAGACTTGCCTTAACCTAAACTAGATATGAGGACAAAGTACTTTACAAGTTCAGTACCTTTGTCTAACCTAAAAGGGTAAATAACGATAAGCGTGTGTGTACTACAACTTATCTTCTTCAAACTTATCCCGCCTTTTCTTTAAACTTCATTATGGCATTGTTCCTTCAGGGAGATTGTATGGGGCTCAGTAAGTTATTGTCATCAATCACTAAACCCATCACCTTCTTCTTCGTCTTAGGTACATCATTCATTGAGTTTGGCCTCACTGAATATTCGGGTATTTCTCTTAGACTCGGGCTGAGCTCTCGAAGGCAACTTACTGAGTGACTATTCACTCAGTGACTTCATAATGTTCAAGGTTAAACAATATACTTAGGCGTATTGATATTCAAATTCATCAGAGAGATCACCTTGTACATAATTGGCCAATAGTAAGATCAATCTATACAAGGTTGACCTATGATACAAGGCTTTCGGCCCGTATAAAAATAAAAGTTCGTTGTGTTGGTCTAATCGAATTGATCTAGGTTCTCTATGTGACTCAGTTTTATTTTGGTGGAACAAAAATGTTGTCGTTGTAGTATATTTAAATGTGCAAAGACTTAAAAGTAAATGTCGTTAAAGTAAAGTGGCGTGAAATTAAATCTAAGTCTAATTAAAATAAATGGTGTGATATTTAAAAACGTGACGGAAAGTTAATTAATTAAATGACTAAAAATAAAAGCGTGACGGAAATTAAAGTTAGACAAGAATTAAAATGTAAACTAAGAAAAATAAACAAAGTTAACTAGAGAAAAACCACTCCAATCGGAATATATTCCGATCAGATTCAATCGGAATATCAAACCTACCTGTCGGAATGTTGATCAGAAACCCAATCGGAATATGTCACCTTTCTCTGATCGGAATAACTAAGCTTAAACCCCCAGATCGGAATGTATACCTCTGATCAGAATATGGAGTGGACTTTGGTCGGAATGTTAATCAGAATCACTAATCGGAATAGCTGTCACCTACCTGATCGGAATAACCCAATGAACAACTCGATCGGAATATGTAGAAATGGACTCAGATCGGAATGCTGTCACACACCTCCTGATCGGAATACCAATTGCACCTCTAATCGGAATACCAACGTCCACCAATCGGAAAGATTAAAACCCTTTTCCGACCAAGCACGTAGCTATGATCGGAATGTAAAACCCCTTTCCGATTTGTCCAATCGGAATACGGCAGAAAAGGTACAAAATAAGCTAAACAAATAAGCTATGATTCTAATAAGCACAAGACTAAAACACTAAGGCAAACGGTATGAAAATAAGCTACTAGACTGAAATTTAACAACTTTTAAAACAAGAAATGGATAAGCTTTACGAAAAACAACTTTTTATACGAAAATAACTTTTGTAAAAACTATATAAACTTGAAAATAAACCAAATAAGCTATGAAAATAAATGATTTAAAACAATCAAAAGCATAAAAATGTAATTTTTAAACAAGTAAACAAGATAAAAAGCATATACATCAAAGATTAAAGAAAGGTAGAATGAGATCAACAAGATAAAGTAAAGGTGCGAGAATTTAAAAGAAACACTTACTTGAAATTAAATGGTAAATAAGGTGCAAGACATGTAATTAAAGGTGCAAGTAATTAAAGGTGCATAAAATAAAAGTGGAAGAGCTAATTTGTCAAGTTAGCCAACAAAGAAAATGATTAACAACTAATGACTATTTATAGGGGAGGATTAAGGGTGCTTAGGAAGCTTCCTCCCCTCCTTCATTTCTTCTTAATTGCATCATTAGGTCCTTCTCTTCTTAATATTTGGTTAATTGCACCATTAGTCCTTTAGCCTTTTAATCTTCTTTAATCTTGGACTTTAATGACTTTTGGCTCGAGATTTCTTTGAACTCGTCTTTTAAATCTTTAATAAATTAGACTTGAGTTCTTCGGCTTTAAGTAAACTTCCGTCTTTCGACTTTTTCTTCGATAAATCTTCAGAATTGGTCTTGGACTTCCGTTCTTTTTGCACTCTTGACTTTTTGACTTCGTCTTTCATCTTTTTCTTCAATAAAAGCCGTAAATGCCGTGTTTTCTCCACTTTTCACAATTCCGTCCTAAATCACAACAAAAACACAAACCACGCATAATTCCGACATAAAAGACATAAAATACACGTTTTGGCTCGGTTATTATTGTAATTAAGTGGTAAAAAGGATGGGTGTTTACACACCTATCAAATCCCCTACACTTGACCATTGCAATGTCCTCATGCAATGCATTAGTTACAAAGCACGTTTACATTTTTCATCATAATCAATCCACGTTGGCCTTTATTAATGAGGTAGAAAACTATAAACATTCAAAGTAAAGAAATCAAAAACATACCTTGGGTTTTAGGAGTGTCATGAATAATCATCATCCTCAGGTTTTCACTTTCTCCACACCAAGCTTAAAAACGAGATCATTGTTATTATAAGTTAGTAGACTAACACGAACTCATGTGGGCCAATTATTCACTTAGACTCCCTTATTCCTATGGGTATCTCTTATATTTTATTTTTGTCTTGAATGATCACGAGGATGCATTGTTGACTTATTTCGATAGTTTATTAGACCGAAAATAAAGTGAACGATTTAATCAATAGTTAGCTAAAGGACAAAATCTTTTAAAACTGCTTCTCGGGACCTCATAAAGTTCATATCTTGGCATAACTCGTTTCGCGATTTGAGACCTTTCTCGGACCGATATTTGGCAGCGACTTCATACTTCAAACCTTGAGAGACGTTCATGAAATAATGGCCTTCTCTTCATAATAGGAATTTCTTCACTTGAAGTTTTGAGAGATTCATACTTGGACCACGACTTCTTCATTTTTCTCCAATCATTATTTTGGACTTTGATATACAACGATCCGCCTCCTTTTATGACTTGGATCTATTTATCCTCATACCTTGTTAGGGTCTTTTCGGATTCACTTCTCCATGACTTTCGGGAGTATTTGCTTTTCGTCGTGTGTCTCGATCCTTCATATTGATTTTTGATAAATGATTCTTCACATCACTTTGGATCTTTAGCAACAAAATATAGCCCTCATGCCTTGTTAGGGCCTTTTCGGACTCGCCAATCTTCGCATCCCGCTTCAATAAGTTATGCCTTGGCTATGAACTCTAATCCATACCGAGCAACTTTTAAACGATCTTGGGCTAGAAGCTAAGTAACTTTTCAAATCGTACAACCTTATTTATTAGCAGATAAATTTATTAGCAAGCGATGGTAGAATAGGCTTATAATTAACTCACATAAATTCACGAAAGAATACCAAACTTATAATCGACTCTATCATCTCTCGTTCTCCACAGTTTAAAATCTCAAGGAATGAGACTCGTGGATGCTTAGCCTATTAAATCAAAGTTTTGGGTTTTCGAGTCGCCTATAGGATCTTGCAAATTCTTAGACTCTTTCAAGTTTAGAAATCGCATTTTAAAGTTCCCTTGATAAACGACTCTCTAGGATCAATTATAGGAACTTGCGAAAAGTTCTTGTTCTTAACCCGTGAGAGTTAAGACTTTCGCGTTTTATAGCTCCCTATATAAAAGCCTAGCAAATCTTGACTTAAACACGTTAAGGATACTAGCTAGAGTAAACTTAGATAAGAAAACTCGGGTTGAGTCAAAAGATTCACAACGTTTGAAAATTAAAATCACTTTATTAAACATTTATTCTAACAAAGAAAGAAAATAACTATACAAAGGGAAAACTAATAGGCCAAAATAGATCAAAAATTTTGAAAAATGTCGAAAAATTGATTTTCCGGTTAAAATGAGGACAAATACAAGGAAAAGGCCACTTAACTTCGATAGAAGTCCCCCTACACTTAAGATAAACATTGTCCTCAATGTTTAAGCATGTGGGAGTAAACTCCCCTACACTTAGGTCATTGTGCACGTTGTTTAAATCTTGCTAAGGAAGAGACAACTAAAGAGATTCTTAATTTAATATTGAGAAAATATAAAATAGTGAATCAAAAAGAGTTTAGGATAGAACCGAGAAGAAGTGGAACACGAAATCACGGGTCGTCAAGAATCATCAAGAGTGGATCATTGAAGCTCGAATCCCTGATTAAGAGAGGAGAGGAAAGAGCAAACACCAAAGGGTCTCCCCTACACTTATGGTAAAAACAAAGAAAAAGATTGATAGATAATTGGGTTGCCTCCCAGGAAGCGCTTGTTTTTGTTATCCGAGTCACGAGCCTGAATCATCCCCGAATTAAATGGTCCATGGGGAAACCTCTAATGTTATACCGGGATCAAAGACCTTGTCCTCGTTCCCGGAGGAATATAACAAAGGGGAGGCAAGAGGATAAGTCTTAAACGGTAGAAATTTCCTTTCAACATACAAGAAGTATGTGAAATCTTGATCCTTGGGAGGTGGGGTGGGTATAGGAATCACATTGTCATCCTCCAAAGACAATGGACGTGGACCAATTTGCAAAGCCGTAAGGTTAACAATCATAAAATGGTCATTGTCACCTCCTGGGTCAAAACACTCATCCTCATTTCCCGGAGAAGGAAATTGATACATCACCCGATTGGGCGTGCATTCAGTAGGATGAGGGGGCAATATAGTAGGAGAAGTAAGAGAAGAATTACCTTCCACCTGCGATACCTTTCCAGTAGAATCAGAACTCTCCACCTCTGCGATAGAAGGGGGCATGGCTAACAAAGCATGCTCATTAATAGTAGGAGAATCAGAGCTAGCAATGTCCTCAATCCCTTCGTCAAAGAGAGGATTCACCTCACTAGATATGTAATCGGCATCAAAATCAAATAAAGGGTTCGAATAAATCTTGAAAGTTTCCTTCGGAACGTCTTCATCAGATAGTGACTCGTCATCACTAGAAGTAAAATCATCATCTTGATCAAAAAGAGGATTGGAGAAAGCCAAAGAATCCTCTTCCAAAGTGTTGGTGGAAGGAACATCATCAGAAGAAAGTGCATCATACTCATCGTCACTGTCGGATGTCAACTCAGATTCACTTGGGATTGAGACCAGGTTATCAGCACTAGACGTATTGAATTCGTCGGATTCCTTTGCAGGAATTGTGCTGATATCCTCATCCCTTAAGATGGTTGAATCCTTTGGCTCCGGCAAGTCAGGAGAAGGAATAGCATTCTCATTGGTCCAATAAATAGGACTCTCATCGTCATCACTGTCATAATAATATGGAGGCACAAGAGGAGGAGTATAAGCATTAAGGTTAGATACCTGCTCTTGGTGCTGATCCGCTTGCCATTTCTCCATCATCATGTGGACAATTTCTTGAACTTTTTGAAAGTTGTCAAACAGTGTGGCCAGTAGATCAGGAGGAAATGCACGACAGGGTTGAGGATTGACGGTGTGACGTGGGGGCTCACGGTTATAAACACTGGGATGATAGCACGGAACTTTCTCAAAGATCTTCGACGGATCACAAGAAGAAGCATCGTGAGGGCCCCCACAAATATAGCACCACGGGTATGGAGAAAAACCCGGTGCGTCTTGAGGATAGGGATTGTCATAGGGAGAGGGTGGGAAAGTATTGTAAGAGTTGAAGTATGAATTTGTTGAATTGCAAAATGGACAAAATCCAAATTGTGTATCGTCGATATCAAAACCACACCGCTCACAAGTACACCATTGACATGTTTGAAAACCATGCCAAGGTCGCCCACACCGTCCGCAAGACGGATCCATGAAAAATTATAAATAAGAGGGGGAAAGAAAAGAATTAAACATAATAGAGGATAAAGAGGAATATTTTTGGTGCAAAACTTTTGAAAAGAAATGCTTTTTATGATTTTTCAAATGTTTTTGGGGTTTTTGGAAAATTTTTGACACGAAAAATAACGTTCACAAGTGAACGGATCCCAAAAAGCAACGCGTCTCTCACAGAAAACCGTTAATCTTTACGAAAAGAGCCGGCAGCGGCGCCATTTAATACAAGGCTTTTGACACCCCGTAAGAAAGTTATCGTTCTAGTGGTCTAATCGAGTTCTTAACGAATTGATTATTGGTTCAAAGTACGACTCAGTTGAATCTGGTGAAACAAATATTTTTGTTTGTTTTTAAATTTAAATGTGCAAAGACTTAAAAGTAAATGTCGTTAAAGTAAAGTGGCGTGAAATTAAATCTAAGTCTAATTAAAATAAATGGTGCGATATTTAAAAATGTGATGGAAAGTTAGTTAATTAAATGACTAAAAATAAAAGCGTGACGGAAATTAAAGTTAGACAAGAATTAAAATGTAAACTAAGAAAAATAAACAAAGTTAACTAGAGAAAAACCACTCCAATCGGAATATATTCCGATCAGATTCAATCGGAATATCAAACCTACCTGTCGGAATGTTGATCAGAAACCCAATCGGAATATGTAACCTTTCTCTGATCGGAATAACTAAGCTTAAACCCCCAGATCGGAATGTATACCTCTGATCGGAATATGGAGTGGACTTTGGTCGGAATGTTAATCGGAATCACTAATCGGAATAGCTGTCACCTACCTGATCGGAATAACCCAATGAACAACTCGATCGGAATATGTAGAAATGGACTCAGATCGAAATGCTGTCACACACCTCCTGATCGGAATACCAATTGCACCTCTAATCGGAATACCAACGTCCACCAATCGGAAAGATTAAAACCCTTTTCCGACCAAGCACGTAGCTATGATCGGAATGTAAAACCCCTTTCCGATTTGTCCAATCGGAATACGGCAGAAAAGGTACAAAATAAGCTAAACAAATAAGCTATGATTCTAATAAGCACAAGACTAAAACACTAAGGCAAACGGTATGAAAATAAGCTACTAGACTGAAATTTAACAACTTTTAAAACAAGAAATGGATAAGCTTTACGAAAAACAACTTTTTATACGAAAATAACTTTTGTAAAAACTATATAAACTTGAAAATAAACCAAATAAGCTATGAAAATAAATGATTTAAAACAATCAAAAGCATAAAAATGTAATTTTTAAACAAGTAAACAAGATAAAAAGCATATAAATCAAAGATTAAAGAAAGGTAGAATGAGATCAACAAGATAAAGTAAAGGTGCGAGAATTTAAAAGAAACACTTACTTGAAATTAAATGGTAAATAAGGTGCAAGACATGTAATTAAAGGTGCAAGTAATTAAAGGTGCATAAAATAAAAGTGGAAGAGCTAATTTATCAAGTTAGCCAACAAAGAAAATGATTAACAACTAATGACTATTTATAGGGGAGGATTAAGGGTGCTTAGGAAGCTTCCTCCCCTCCTTCATTTCTTCTTAATTGCATCATTAGGTCCTTCTCTTCTTAATCTTTGGTTAATTGCACCATTAGTCCTTTAGCCTTTTAATCTTCTTTAATCTTGGACTTTAATGACTTTTGGCTCGGGATTTCTTTGAACTCGTCTTTTAAATCTTCAATAAATTAGACTTGAGTTCTTCGGGTTTAAGTAAACTTCCGTCTTTCGACTTTTTCTTCGATAAATCTTCAGAATTGGTCTTGGACTTCCGTTCTTTTTGCACTCTTGACTTTTTGACTTCGTCTTTCATCTTTTTCTTCAATAAAAGCCGTAAATGCCGTGTTTTCTCCACTTTTCACAATTCCGTCCTAAATCACAACAAAAACACAAACTACGCATAATTCTGACATAAAAGACATAAAATACACGTTTTGGCTCGGTTATTATTGTAATTAAGTGGTAAAAAGGATGGGTGTTTACACACCTATCAAATCCCCTACACTTGACCATTTACAATGTCCTCAGGCAATGCATTAGTTACAAAGCACGTTTACATTTTTCATCATAATCAATCAACGTTGGCCTTTATTAATGAGGTAGAAAAATATAAACATTCAAAGTAAAGAAATCAAAAACATACCTTGGGTTTTAGGAGTGTCATGAATAATCATCATCCTCAGGTTTTCACTTTCTCCACACCAAGCTTAAAAACGAGATCATTGTTATTATAAGTTAGTAGACTAACACGAACTCATGTGGGCCAATTATTCACTTAGACTCCCTTATTCCTATGGGTATCTCATATATTTTATTTTTGTCTTGAATGATCACGAGGATGCATTGTTGACTTATTTCGATAGTTTATTAGACCGAAAATAAAGTGAACGATTTAATCAATAGTTAGCTAAAGGACAAAATCTTTTAAAACTGCTTCTCGGGACCTCATAAAGTTCATATCTTGGCATAACTCGCTTCGCGATTTGAGACCTTTCTCGGACCGATATTTGGCAGCGACTTCATACTTCAAACCTTGAGAGACGTTCATGAAATAATGGCCTTCTCTTCAAAATAGGAATTTCTTCACTTGAAGTTTTGAGAGATTCATACTTGGACCACGACTTCTTCATTTTTCTCCAATCATTATTTTGGACTTTGATATACAACGATCCGCCTCCTTTTATGACTTGGATCTATTTATCCTCATACCTTGTTAGGGTCTTTTCGGATTCACTTCTCCATGACTTTAGGGGAGTATTTGCTTTTCGTCGTGTGTCTCGATCCTTCATATTGATTTTTGATAAATGATTCTTCACATCACTTTGGATCTTTAGCAACAAAATATAGCCCTCATGCCTTGTTAGGGCCTTTTCGGACTCGCCAATCTTCGCATCCCGCTTCAATAAGTTATGCCTTGGCTATGAACTCTAATCCATACCGAGCAACTTTTAAACGGTCTTGGGCTAGAAGCTAAGTAACTTTTCAAATCGTACAACCTTATTTATTAGCAGATAAATTTATTAGCAAGCGATGGGAGAATAGGCTTATAATTAACTCACATAAATTCACGAAAGAATACCAAACTTATAATCGACTCTATCATCTCTCGTTCTCCACAGTTTAAAATCTCAAGGAATGAGACTCGTGGATGCTTAGCCTATTAAATCAAAGTTTTGGGTTTTCGAGTCGCCTATAGGATCTTGCAAATTCTTAGACTCTTTCAAGTTTAGAAATCGCATTTTAAAGTTCCCTTGATAAACGACTCTCTAGGATCAATTATAGGAACTTGCGAAAAGTTCTTGTTCTTAACCCGTGAGAGTTAAGACTTTCGCGTTTTATAGCTCCCTATATAAAAGCCTAGCAAATCTTGACTTAAACACGTTAAGGATACTAGCTAGAGTAAACTTAGATAAGAAAACTCGGGTTGAGTCAAAAGATTCACAACGTTTGAAAATTAAAATCACTTTATTAAACATTTATTCTAACAAAGAAAGAAAATAACTATACAAAGGGAAAACTAATAGGCCAAAATAGATCAAAAAATTGAAAAATGTCGAAAAATTGATTTTCCGGTTAAAATGAGGACAAATACAAGGAAAAGGCCACTTAACTTCGATAGAAGTCCCCCCTACACTTAAGATAAACATTGTCCTCAATGTTTAAGCATGTGGAAGTAAACTCCCCTACACTTAGGACATTGTGCACGTTGTTTAAATCTTGCTAAGGAAGAGACAACTAAAGAGATTCCTATTTTAATATTGAGAAAATATAAAATAGTGAATCAAAAAGAGTTTAGGATAGAACCGGGAAGAAGTGAACACGGAATCACGGGTCGTCAAGAATCATCAAGAGTGAATCATTGAAGCTCGAATCCCTGATTAAGAGAGGAGAGGAAAGAGCAAACACCAAAGGGTCTCCCCTACACTTATGGTAAAAACAAAGAAAAAGATAGATAGATAATTGGGTTGCCTCCCAAGAAGCGCTTGTTTTTGTTATCCGAGTCACGAGCCTGACTCGTCCCCGAATTAAATGGTCCATGGGGAAACCTCTAATGTTATACCGGGATCAAAGACCTTGTCCTCGTTCCCGGAGGAATATAACAAAGGGGAGGCAAGAGGATAAGTCTTAAACGGTAGAAATGTCCTTTCAACATACGAGAAGTATGTGAAATCTTGATCCTCGGGAGGTGGGGTACGTATAGGAATCACATTGTCATCTTCCAAAGACAATGGACGTGGACCAATTTGCAAAGCCGTAAGGTTAGCAATCATAAAATGGTCATTGTCACCTCCCGGGTCAAAACACTCATCCTCATTTCCCGGAGAGGGAAATTGATACATCACCCGATTGGGCGTGCATTCAGTAGGATGAGGGGGCAATATAGTAGGAGAAGTAAGAGAAGAATTACCTTCCACCTGTGATACATTTCCAGTAGAATCAGAACTCTCCACCTCTGCGATAGAAGGGGGCATGGCTAACAAAGCATGCTCATTAATAGTAGGAGAATCAGAGCTAGCAATGTCCTCAATCCCTTCGTCAAAGAGAGGATTCACCTCACTAGATATGTAATCGGCATCAAAATCAAATAAAGGGTTCGAATAAATCTTGAAAGTTTCCTTCGGAACGTCTTCATCAGATAGTGACTCGTCATCACTAGAAGTAAAATCACCATCTTGATCAAAAAGAGGATTGGAGAAAGCCAAAGAATCCTCTTCCAAAGTGTTGGTGGAAGGAACATCATCAGAAGAAAGTGCATCATACTCATCGTCACTGTCGGATGTCAACTCAGATTCACTTGGGATTGAGACCAGGTTATCAGCACTAGACGTATTGAATTCGTCGGATTCCTTTGCAGGAATTGTGCTGATATCCTCATCCCTTAAGATGGTTGAATCCTTAGGCTCCGGCAAGTAAGGAGAAGGAATAGCATTCTCATTGGTCCAAGAAATAGGACTCTCATCGTCATCACTGTCATAATAATATGGAGGCACAAGAGGAGGAGTATAAGCATTAAGGTTAGATACCTGCTCTTGGTGCTGATCCGCTTGCCATTTCTCCATCATCCTGTGGACAATTTCTTGAACTTTTTGAAAGTTGTCAAACAGTGTGGCCAGTAGATCAGGAGGAAATGCACGACAGGGTTGAGGATTGACGGTGTGACGTGGGGGCTCACGGTTATAAACACTGGGATGATAGCACGGAACTTTCTCAAAGATCTTCGACGGATCACAAGAAGAAGCATCGTGAGGGCCCCCACAAATATAGCACCACGGGTATGGAGAAAAACCCAGTGCGTCTTGAGGATAGGGATTGTCATAGGGAGAGGGTGGGAAAGTATTGTAAGAGTTGAAGTATGAATTTGTTGAATTGCAAAATGGACAAAATCCAAATTGTGTATCGTCGATATCAAAACCACACCGCTCACAAGTACACCATTGACATGTTTGAAAACCATGCCAAGGTCGCCCACACCGTCCGCAAGACGGATCCATGAAAAATTATAAATAAGAGGGAGAAAGAAAAGAATTAAACATAATAGAGGATAAAGAAGAATATTTTTGGTGCAAAACTTTTGAAAAGAAATGCTTTTTATGATTTTTCAAATGTTTTTGGGGTTTTTGGAAAATTTTTGACACGAAAAATAACGTTCACAAGTGAACGGATCCCAAAAAGCAACGCGTCTCTCACAGAAAACCGTTAATCTTTACGAAAAGAGCCGGCAGCGGCGCCATTTAATACAAGGCTTTTGACACCCCGTAAGAAAGTGATCGTTCTAGTGGTCTAATCGAGTTCTTAACGAATTGATTATTGGTTCAAAGTACGACTCAGTTGAATTTGGTGAAACAAACATTTTTGTTTGTTTTTAAATTTAAATGTGCAAAGACTTAAAAGTAAATGTCGTTAAAGTAAAGTGGCGTGAAATTAAATCTAAGTCTAATTAAAATAAATGGTGCGATATTTAAAAACGTGACGGAAAGTTAATTAATTAAATGACTAAAAATAAAAGCGTGACGGAAATTAAAGTTAGACAAGAATTAAAATGTAAACTAAGAAAAATAAACAAAGTTAACTAGAGAAAAACCACTCCAATCGGAATATATTCCGATCAGATTCAATCGGAATATCAAACCTACCTGTTGGAATGTTGATCAGAAACCCAATCGGAATATGTCACCTTTCTCTGATCGGAATAACTAAGCTTAAACCCCCAGATCGGAATGTATACCTCTGATCGGAATATGGAGTGGACTTTGGTCGGAATGTTAATCGTAATCACTAATCGGAATAGCTGTCACCTACCTGATCGGAATAACCCAATGAACAACTCGATCGGAATATGTAGAAATGGACTCAGATCGGAATGCTGTCACACACCTCCTGATCGGAATACCAATTGCACCTCTAATCGGAATACCAACGTCCGCCAATCGGAAAGATTAAAACCCTTTTCCGACCAAGCACGTAGCTATGATCGGAACGTAAAACCCCTTTCCGATTTGTCCAATCGGAATACAGCAGAAAAGGTACAAAATAAGCTAAACAAATAAGCTATGATTCTAATAAGCACAAGACTAAAACACTAAGGCAAACGGTATGAAAATAAGCTACTAGACTGAAATTTAACAACTTTTAAAACAAGAAATGGATAAGCTTTACGAAAAACAACTTTTTATACGAAAATAACTTTTGTAAAAACTATATAAACTTGAAAATAAACCAAATAAGCTATGAAAATAAATGATTTAAAACAATCAAAAGCATAAAAATGTAATTTTTAAACAAGTAAACAAGATAAAAGCATATAAATCAAAGATTAAAGAAAGGTAGAATGAGATCAACAAGATAAAGTAAAGGTGCGAGAATTTAAAAGAAACACTTACTTGAAATTAAATGGTAAATAAGGTGCAAGACATGTAATTAAAGGTGCAAGTAATTAAAGGTAAAAGTGAAAGAGCTAATTTGTCAAGTTAGCCAACAAAGAAAATGATTAACAACTAATGACTATTTATAGGGGAGGATTAAGGGTGCTTAGGAAGCTTCCTCCCCTCCTTCATTTCTTCTTAATTGCATCATTAGGTCCTTCTCTTCTTAATCTTTGGTTAATTGCACCATTAGTCCTTTAGCCTTTTAATCTTCTTTAATCTTGGACTTTAATGACTTTTGGCTCGGGATTTCTTTGAACTCGTCTTTTAATTCTTCAATAAATTAGACTTGAGTTCTTCGGCTTTAAGTAAACTTCCGTCTTTCGACTTTTTCTTCGATAAATCTTCAGAATTGGTCTTGGACTTCCGTTCTTTTTGCACTCTTGACTTTTTGACTTCGTCTTTCATCTTTTTCTTCAATAAAAGCCGTAAATGCCGTGTTTTCTCCACTTTTCACAATTCCGTCCTAAATCACAACAAAAACACAAACCACGCATAATTCCGACATAAAAGACATAAAATACACGTTTTGGCTCGGTTATTATTGTAATTAAGTGGTAAAAAGGATGGGTGTTTACACACCTATCAAATCCCCTACACTTGACCATTGCAATGTCCTCATGCAATGCATTAGTTACAAAGCACGTTTACATTTTTCATCATAATCAATCCACGTTGGCCTTTATTAATGAGGTAGAAAACTATAAACATTCAAAGTAAAGAAATCAAAAACATACCTTGGGTTTTAGGAGTGTCATGAATAATCATCATCCTCAGGTTTTCACTTTCTCCACACCAAGCTTAAAAACGAGATCATTGTTATTATAAGTTAGTAGACTAACACGAACTCATGTGGGCCAATTATTCACTTAGACTCCCTTATTCCTATGGGTATCTCTTATATTTTATTTTTGTCTTGAATGATCACGAGGATGCATTGTTGACTTATTTCGATAGTTTATTAGACCGAAAATAAAGTGAACGATTTAACCAATAGTTAGCTAAAGGACAAAATCTTTTAAAACTGCTTCTCGGGACCTCATAAAGTTCATATCTTGGCATAACTCGCTTCGCGATTTGAGACCTTTCTCGGACCGATATTTGGCAGCGACTTCATACTTCAAACCTTGAGAGACGTTCATGAAATAATGGCCTTCTCTTCATAATAGGAATTTCTTCACTTGAAGTTTTGAGAGATTCATACTTGGACCACGACTTCTTTATTTTTCTCCAATCATTATTTTGGACTTTGATATACAACGATCCGCCTCCTTTTATGACTTGGATCTATTTATCCTCATACCTTGTTAGGGTCTTTTCGGATTCACTTCTCCATGACTTTCAGGGAGTATTTGCTTTTCGTCGTGTGTCTCGATCCTTCATATTGATTTTTGATAAATGATTCTTCACATCACTTTGGATCTTTAGCAACAAAATATAGCCCTCATGCCTTGTTAGGGCCTTTTCGGACTCGCCAATCTTCGCATCCCGCTTCAATAAGTTATGCCTTGGCTATGAACTCTAATCTATACCGAGCAACTTTTAAACGATCTTGGGCTAGAAGCTAATTAACTTTTCAAATCGTACAACCTTATTTATTAGCAGATAAATTTATTAGCAAGCGATGGGAGAATAGGCTTATAATTAACTCACATAAATTCACGAAAGAATACCAAACTTATAATCGACTCTATCATCTCTCGTTCTCCACAGTTTAAAATCTCAAGGAATGAGACTCGTGGATGCTTAGCCTATTAAATCAAAGTTTTGGGTTTTCGAGTCGCCTATAGGATCTTGCAAATTCTTAGACTCTTTCAAGTTTAGAAATCGCATTTTAAAGTTCCCTTGATAAACGACTCTCTAGGATCAATTATAGGAACTTGCGAAAAGTTCTTGTTCTTAACCCGTGAGAGTTAAGACTTTCGCGTTTTATAGCTCCCTATATAAAAGCCTAGCAAATCTTGACTTAAACACGTTAAGGATACTAGCTAGAGTAAAGTTAGATAAGAAAACTCGGGTTGAGTCAAAAGATTCACAACGTTTGAAAATTAAAATCACTTTATTAAACATTTATTCTAACAAAGAAAGAAAATAACTATACAAAGGGAAAACTAATAGGCCAAAATAGATCAAAAATTTTGAAAAATGTCGAAAAATTGATTTTCCGGTTAAAATGAGGACAAATACAAGGTAAAGGCCACTTAACTTCGATAGAAGTCCCCCTACACTTAAGATAAACATTGTCCTCAATGTTTAAGCATGTGGGAGTAAACTCCCCTACACTTAGGACATTGTGCACGTTGTTTAAATCTTGCTAAGGAAGAGACAACTAAAGAGATTCCTATTTTAATATTGAGAAAACATAAAATAGTGAATCAAAAACAGTTTAGGATAGAACCGGGAAGAAGTGGAACACGGAATCACGGGTCGTCAAGAATCATCAAGAGTGGATCATTGAAGCTCGAATCCCTGATTAAGAGAGGAGAGGAAAGAGCAAACACCAAAGGGTCTCCCCTACACTTATGGTAAAAACAAAGAAAAAGATAGATAGATAATTGGGTTGCCTCCCAAGAAGCGCTTGTTTTTGTTATCCGAGTCACGAGCCTGACTCGTCCCCGAATTAAATGGTCCATGGGGAAACCTCTAATGTTATACCGGGATCAAAGACCTTGTCCTCGTTCCCGGAGGAATATAACAAAGGGGAGGCAAGAGGATAAGTCTTAAACGGTAGAAATCTCCTTTCAACATACGAGAAGTATGTGAAATCTTGATCCTCGGGAGGTGGGGTGGGTATAGGAATCACATTGTCATCCTCCAAAGACAATGGACGTAGACCAATTTGCAAAGCCGTAAGGTTAGCAATCATAAAATGGTCATTGTCACCTCTCGGGTCAAAACACTCATCCTCATTTCCTGGAGAGGGAAATTGATACATCACCCGATTGGGCGTGCATTCAGTAGGATGAGGGGGCAATATAGTAGGAGAAGTAAGAGAAGAATTACCTTCCACCTGCGATACCTTTCCAGTAGAATCAGAACTCTCCACCTCTGCGATAGAAGGGGGCATGGCTAACAAAGCATGCTCATTAATAGTAGGAGAATCAGAGCTAGCAATGTCCTCAATCCCTTCGTCAAAGAGAGGATTCACCTCACTAGATATGTAATCGGCATCAAAATCAAATAAAGGGTTCGAATAAATCTTGAAAGTTTCCTTCGGAACGTCTTCATCAGATAGTGACTCGTCATCACTAGAAGTAAAATCATCATCTTGATCAAAAAGAGGATTGGAGAAAGCCAAAGAATCCTCTTCCAAAGTGTTGGTGGAAGGAACATCATCAGAAGAAAGTGCATCATACTCATCGTCACTGTCGGATGTCAACTCAGATTCACTTGGGATTGAGACCAGGTTATCAGCACTAGACGTATTGAATTCGTCGGATTCCTTTGCAGGAATTGTGCTGATATCCTCATCCCTTAAGATGGTTGAATCCTTAGGCTCCGGCAAGTCAGGAGAAGGAATAGCATTCTCATTGGTCCAAGAAATAGGACTCTCATCGTCATCACTGTCATAATAATATGGAGGCACAAGAGGAGGAGTATAAGCATTAAGGTTAGATACCTGCTCTTGGTGCTGATCTGCTTGCCATTTCTCCATCATCATGTGGACAATTTCTTGAACTTTTTGAAAGTTGTCAAACAGTGTGGCCAGTAGATCAGGAGGAAATGCACGACATGGTTGAGGATTGACGGTGTGACGTGGGGGCTCACGGTTATAAACACTGGGATGATAGCACGAAACTTTCTCAAAGATCTTCGACGGATCACAAGAAGAAGCATCGTGAGGGCCCCCACAAATATAGCACCACGGGTATGGAGAAAAACCCGGTGCGTCTTGAGGATAGGGATTGTCATAGGGAGAGGGTGGGAAAGTATTGTAAGAGTTGAAGTATGAATTTGTTGAATTGCAAAATGGACAAAATCCAAATTGTGTATCGTCGATATCAAAACCACACCGCTCACAAGTACACCATTGACATGTTTGAAAACCATGCCAAGGTCGCCCACACCGTCCGCAAGACGGATCCATGAAGAATTATAAATAAGAGGGGGAAAGAAAAGAATTAAACATAATAGAGGATAAAGAGGAATATTTTTGGTGCAAAACTTTTGAAAAGAAATGCTTTTTATGATTTTTCAAATGTTTTGGGGGTTTTTGGAAAATTTTTGACACGAAAAATAACGTTCACAAGTGAACGGATCCCAAAAAGCAACGCGTCTCTCACAGAAAACCGTTAATCTTTACGAAAAGAGCCGGCAGCGGCGCCATTTAATACAAGGCTTTTGACACCCCGTAAGAAAGTTATCGTTCTAGTGGTCTAATCGAGTTCTTAACGAATTGATTATTGGTTCAAAGTACGACTCAGTTGAATTTGGTGAAACAAATATTTTTGGTTGTTTTTAAATTTAAATGTGCAAAGACTTAAAAGTAAATGTCGTTAAAGTAAAGTGGCGTGAAATTAAATCTAAGTCTAATTAAAATAAATGGTGTGATATTTAAAAACGTGACGGAAAGTTAATTAATTAAATGACTAAAAATAAAAGCGTGACGGAAATTAAAGTTAGACAAGAACTAAAATGTAAACTAAGAAAAATAAACAATGTTAACTAGAGAAAAACCACTCCAATCGGAATATATTCCGATCAGATTCAATCGGAATATCAAACCTACTTGTCGGAATGTTGATCAGAAACCCAATCGGAATATGTCACCTTTCTCTGATCGGAATAACTAAGCTTAAACCCCCAGATCGGAATGTATACCTCTGATCGGAATATGGAGTGGACTTTGGTCGGAATGTTAATCGGAATCACTAATCGGAATAGCTGTCACCTACCTGATCGGAATAACCCAATGAACAACTCGATCGGAATATGTAGAAATGGACTCAGATCGGAATGCTGTCACACATCTCCTGATCGGAATACCAATTGCACCTCTAATCGGAATACCAACGTCCACCAATCGGAAAGATTAAAACCCTTTTCCGACCAAGCAGGTAGCTATGATCGGAATGTAAAACCCCTTTCCGATTTGTCCAATCGGAATACGGCAGAAAAGGTACAAAATAAGTTAAACAAATAAGCTATGATTCTAATAAGCACAAGACTAAAACACTAAGGCAAACGGTATGAAAATAAGCTACTAGACTGAAATTTAACAACTTTTAAAACAAGAAATGGATAAGCTTTACGAAAAACAACTTTTTATACGAAAATAACTTTTGTAAAAACTATATAAACTTGAAAATAAACCAAATAAGCTATGAAAATAAATGATTTAAAACAATCAAAAGCATAAAAATATAATTTTTAAACAAGTAAACAAGATAAAAAGCATATAAATCAAAGATTAAAGAAAGGTAGAATGAGATCAACAAGATAAAGTAAAGGTGCGAGAATTTAAAAGAAACACTTACTTGAAATTAAATGGTAAATAAGGTGCAAGACATGTAATTAAAGGTGCAAGTAATTAAAGGTAAAAGTGGAAGAGCTAATTTGTCAAGTTAGCCAACAAAGAAAATGATTAACAACTAATGACTATTTATAGGGGAGGATTAAGGGTGCTTAGGAAGCTTCCTCCCCTCCTTCATTTCTTCTTAATTGCATCATTAGGTCCTTCTCTTCTTAATCTTTGGTTAATTGCACCATTAGTCTTTTAGCCTTTTAATCTTCTTTAATCTTGGACTTTAATGACTTTTGGCTCGGGATTTCTTTGAACTCGTCTTTTAATTCTTCAATAAATTAGACTTGAGTTCTTCGGCTTTAAGTAAACTTCCGTCTTTCGACTTTTTCTTCGATAAATCTTCAGAATTGGTTTTGGATTTCCGTTCTTTTTAACACTCTTGACTTTTTGACTTCGTCTTTCATCTTTTTCTTCAATAAAAGCCGTAAATGCCGTGTTTTCTCCACTTTTCACAATTCCGTCCTAAATCACAACAAAAACACAAACCACGCATAATTCCGACATAAAAGACATAAAATACACGTTTTGGCTCGGTTATTATTGTAATTAAGTGGTAAAAAGGATGGGTGTTTACACACCTATCAACCTAACATATCACCTTTTCCTTCATTGTGAAGTATTTTCTCAAATATAGCACAAAGTAGGAATTTGGTTAGATAATCCAATTTCAACTTTTTCTTGCGTTTCTTACATTTGGGAGAATTTAGACGCGCAACAACAAACAAGGAAAGCCATGATCATCACGGAAGTTATTATCGTTTCATCTGTTGGGTCATTTGGAGATTTCGGAATAACCTAATCTTCAACAACTCGAAGTTTCATAGAGGTATCATCTTTGATAATATCTTTGTTAACTCTTTTGATTTATTGTCTAGTGGATATAAAATATCTATTATAGACTGGAACATGTGGTTACAAAGCCTTCTAAATTCTATGTAATTTTCTAGCTTTTTGCTAGTTTTTTAATATAATCATGTCGTTTCTTTAACTGAAAGAGTCTGTTTGGTTTAAAGTCGGATTTCACTTTGGGTGTAGGTTAATAAAGTTGGTAGTTTAAGATCAAATTTAGATTTAGAGTAAGAAAATATATTATAAAATTAACAAAATATTTATTTAAATTAATTTTAGTTTAAAGAAAAAGAAAATAAATAGCAATATAACTAACGGTTGAAAATTTATTTGTATTAAAAAATATTTCAACAATGTTTGATTTCATAAAACCCACTAGTGGGCTCAAGGGTTGAAAGTGGAAACTACACCGACAAAAGTTCAAATGTAACTTATTTTTTCTCATAAGTATGGGACAAATTTCTATCATCTATTTTGATTTTATTTAAAGGTAGAGATTAACTTAAGAATTAAAAAAAACGAATAGACCATTTTTGTCAAAAAATACAAAAGTTTCAAAAATCAGACGGAGTGACTTAAGTTGTAAATTTTTCGAACTAATTTTATTAATTGTGATATTTTACAAGTGAAAATGAAATATTATTAATGATAAAATATGAATATCACTAATGATATTGCATTATAATTATATTTATTAAATATCACTGGTGATATTTCATTGTGTTATCATTATTAATATTTTATTATTTTTATCACTAGTGAAATATCACTATTGATAAAATATTTTTCGTTAAATTTACATTTTAGTCTTTCCGTCGATTTTTTTACATTTTAGCAAAAAAAGCTTTTTCATGTTTTTTTTATAAGATTTAATCTTATGTAATGAATAATTAAGATAGTCCTCTTATTTATAAGTAAAAAGAAAGATACAAAATAACTCTTGTTTAAATCAAACAATTTTGTATCAATTTCAACATTCTATCAACCTAAACCTAGTAGAACTCACTAACCAAACGAGCCCTTAGTATCAGCGACGGAGCCAGTAAGGAGGGCTGGAGGGTGCTCAACCCCCCTAACAACGGCGGACTTATCCTGTGACAAGGTGATTCCTTGGAAACAATTTAGAGATCCACGGCTTTTAGAAAATATGTAAGAAAAATAATTTAGTTTTAATGGAGGTGATAAGTGTGAAATTGAAGAAGGAAGATGAAACATAGATAGAATAATGTGAGATTTTAATATTTGTTTGAGCTGTATTTTTGTTAAAAAGGTACAATTTAACCTTTCAAGTTTTAAATTTATCAGATTTTGCTATGATTAAAATAAAAATGTGAATAAATTGATCCAAAACATTCCAAAACTTTAGCGGGATATATAAGGACGATTTTATTCAACAAGACCGAATCCATCATAAAGATTTAAGAAAAAAAGTTTGTGTGTAAATTTAAGTCGAGTCAAGTCAGTTTCGTGGACTTTATTCGTAATTGGATAAACAACAACCACAAAAGAAAACGAAAATGCTGCTATCCCCACTTTTTTTTGCTAGCCATTATTTCAAGTAATTCTTACTTGTCACATCAAATATGCTATGCTCTTTGTTTTTTTTGTGAGCAAATGCTCTTTGTTTTTATACTAGTAAAAGGTATTATCTTCGCCTCAAAGTATTCATAATAATATTTTTATTTTATTTTTTTATTGTTTTAAAAAACTGCATGTTAATGGTTAATGTGTTAAGTCGTGCAATGACATTTAAACGGGCAATATGTCTTCTTTAAACCCTCATCTAATTATAGTTATTTTTTATTCGCTTCGTCAGAGAAGAAGAACCCGTGACAAGTTTTGAACACAAGATTTTTAGAGAAACAAACTCACAAAAAAAAACCATATAGTGAAACTTTGGTGGTTAATTGAGTTATGCTAGTTAGTTATAATAATATTTTTAGTTGTCTAATATTAAGTGTCACTACATCTCATATTAAGTGTCACAATAATAAACGAGAGAATATTAATAATTAAATTTTTAATTGTATCCTTTGAATATATATGGCCCATAATTAAGTAGTGTTTTTTTCATTTTGTTTTTTATTATTAAATGAGAATATATTTATCATTTGGTTAACTAATAGTAGTAAAAGTATATTAAATTTAAAACTTTGTGTTTGTAGGTTGTAAACATATTATGAGACAAAGAGAGTAATTTTTGTCTGGTCAAATTTTAAATGCAACAAAACATACATCACTATAATAATCTTTTGATTGAGAATTCAAAAGGTTGGTTTTATGGTGTTTGGCAAGCTTATATGATGAATTTATGAGATTATTAGGTTATGTATGTTAAATGAGTCAAAATTAAATGTTTGGTTCTAGTGATGTATTTTACTTTGTTATTTATATAAATTAAACCAAACTAGCAAAAACCTTATAAGCTCATTTTAAATCATAAATCGTTCATGTAAGTAAGTATAATTTTAATTCATAAGCTTACATAAACACCTTCTTATATTTTGAGACAAAATTTTATAATAAACAAAGTACTTATATAACTTCTTCAAATATTATGAGACACCATTTTAAATTATTTAGTGAAATATACAAATATTAAAGATGTAAATGTCATCACCAAATATACTGAAACAGTGCTCTTATTGGGCCAGATTTTTCGTAATTTGTGATTCAAATGGGCCAAGCTATCGAGTACATTTAGATTTGTCATATATTTGGTCGACTTTTTTTGTTCAACTGGTTCATTTTGGAGCTTCAAACATTAATCTGTCCACATTTTTTCACTTGTCATTGAGGTTGTGTGCGATGGAACCCTCAACTCCAAATTCTGATCGTTACTCTAAGTTCTATATATACACATAAGCACATTTATTAACATGTTTACCATTAGACCCGATTCACTATGTGAATATTGTGCAGATTTTGATAAAGCACATTAACTAGACGTTTAAGAAAGTTGGAGATTCTTCTTATAGTTTCATCTCATTATTGTATTTCTTTTGCTGGTAATGTCTTTATAATACTTTCGCCATATACTAGGCCGATATTTTTGACACGACACGATAAAAAACATGAATCCAATATCAAGTTAAACACATTTGAGTTGAGGAAAGAACAAGTTTGGGTCAAAACATGTCAACCCGCTCAATAAATGAGTTGTGTTGGGGTTTAGTAAATGCATTTGGTTATATGTGGTTGTATGTTATGTTTATCAATTTTCACATATTGTTATCATTTTTGCATTTAAGTTAGTTAAATCAACAAACTATCAACGTTATTTACTGTTTGACCTATTTATTTAAACAGTTTTAGGTTAAACTGATCACAAACGCGTTAGATGTGTCATGCAGGTCTAGATTAAGGTTTAGTTTCTTAACAATATTAATAAATAAGTCGCGTTTAGGTAGATGTTATAATAACACGTCAACCGGAGACTCTGAACAAATCCACGTGAACACGACTCTAGTGTATACCAGATGTTTATAGGCTTTGAGAGATTGAGTGTTACGGATTATTGGGTTCAGTATGTGGCAAATTTAATTAGACCTCAATCTTAAAGAGTTGGGTTATCTCTATAATACCTGCCATCTTGTGTTTATGTACTTATTTACAGTATTATTTAGTACGGAGTGCTAAATTTTCTGATCTACCCCTTCATTGTAAATCATATTATGAACCTATGTTTATCTGCTTAGGACCTTTTTTGTTGGTATGTCTCCGATAAGAATACTTGAACTTGTTTGTATGTTTCATGTTTATCCTCTTGACACTTTTTTCCTGGCTTTTACTTGTTAAGGTACCTCACTTGTCCACAAAACGGCATCCTTACTCCAGTGTCCGTTCAAATGGCATTGTATTCCTGATTGGCTAGTTTAAATAAAAAGATAGGTAAATAACTTATGATTGGATGTGTTGTTGCCTTGTCGGACTGAAGAAACAAGTCTTCTAACATAGTGTCCGAGCTTTTGGCCGACTAATTCACGGGCTTGAGTTTACGGCCACACAAGTTTAAGCCGCTTAAATCTCTCCCCAAAGATGTCTATGAGTTCATGCATGTTTTTAGTTATGAACGTATGATAGTCAAAAGCACTTTGTTTGGTGTATGTGATATAACAAATGAGAAAGGGAAATTAGATGAAACTTGAGATAATTTTAAGGATAATTTTAAGGGTTAATTATTAAAAGAATTGAGTAATTTTTATTCTAAACTATTAAATATGTTTTTCCTTAAGGATTTAATTTTTTTTTAGCAACAAAGGCAATCAGTTTAGAGTGCGCCATGTGTGACACCTTAGGAAAATTCCACATCGGCTGAGGCCAGGAGAAATTCATGGTTCATAAGATAAGAGTCGCCTTCTCATGACACAACGCGTTTTGTGGTCTATTGCAAGTGAGGTTCTTAGGAACTGGCAGTTAAGCGTGCTCATGTCAGAGTAATACTAGATTAGGTGACCAGTCAGGAAATACTTACAAGAGGGCCACAAAATAAAGCCGTGAGCCTGCGGGTAAAACGGACAATATTGAAACTGACAATGTTTTTGAACTCTTTTCAAGATTTCGATTTGTACAATGAACCTTTTGGTAATTCTCCCTAAGGGCAAGGTTATAAAGACCCCCCCTAAAACCCCATCCATACCCCCCCTGTTTTTTATTTTTTTTTATTTTTTTTTATTTTTTTTTTTATTTTTATAATTTTGGTTTTGTTATAAAACTATGAACCGGAAAATACGGAATTAAAAAAATAAAGTTTAACAGGTTAAAACTGTTAAACTGATAAAAATACGGAACAGAAACTGATAAAAACACTGTCCAGAAAATTATAAGGGGACAAAAAGTACACAAATAGTGTACTTTTTGTCCTTTTTATGTGGGCCAAGAGGGGTATGTATAGTAGCACCCTTTCCCTAATTTTAATTAGCTAAATTAATGGAAGCTTTTCAGTAAAAACAAAAGAGCAATAGTTGTTAGATGTAAAAGTGAAAGAAGCTTTAATAAGATAGGTCTTTTCACTTTGTTTGAGGGTATTGACAAGAAGCAAAAAGACATTGAACAGGAGTGCTAAAAGCCTAATCACGTACGTACTGGTGTTGTACCAAACTTAGAAACATCAAACAAAATGGTGCAATTCTCTGGATATAGATATGGGACCAAATTTGTTTCTATATACAACCTTATCACTAAAATCGTATCATTGTGAAGGATTCAGTGCCATCTAGCCTTGTCATATCCGAACACATGCATCATTTAGCTTTCTTCTTTCCTCTTTTATACGTTGTATGTATCATGCTTGGCCTAATATGTCGTATCGCCTTATAAATTCATTGTGTACGTGTTTTAACATCCGATATACGTCGGTGTGTATACATCATATTTCTTAAATTGATAGAGATTTACTTAAACATGCTAGTAGATATTAAGGGTTTGCAACTGAGCCGTTTTCGTATTGACCTGTTTGGTTTCATGGGTCGACATTTAGTTTGTAGGTTGACAGATTATTACAACTTTTATTCAAACGCGACTCATTTATTAATCATGTTAAGAAACTCAACTATAACTAATACTTGCATAACACTTCTAACATGTTTGTGACCTGTTCAACTTGTTTAGCGGTAAATAAGATTGATGACGAATTAACTAATTTAAATGCTAAATATTAAAAGAAAAAAATGTACAAAATGATAAACATCGCATACAAATAATTATACGATAACTTTCCTTGAGTTATAATCACAACTTACTTCTATTAAGTACATAATTCACTTAATCCAAATCATAAAATTCAAGTTATGTATTTTATTTTTAAGGCTATATATATTTAAACGGTTACATGTGTTGAACCTGTTTTTTACTCAATATAATCTAAACTCGGCCTATTTATTAAAGAGATCATGCACTTGTTCTTTTATCCAAACATATTCAACTTCATGTTATCGTGTTGTGTCGAAAATTAACATTATAATAAATATTGTTGTAGGACACAGTGAATGGTGAACAAGCTTTGTATCGTGATGAGGGTTTTAGAAGGAAAAAACAAAATACCTTTCTAAAATTTAATATGGGACAATCTGAAATACTATCGTGAAGATTTAGAGCACACGGTATAGTTGAGCCGTCAAACTCGTGTCGTGGGCAAAAAGTGATGTCATATTACTTTTTACTCTCACGACACCAAAACTCCCCACGATGGCACAATCTCCCTCCCTGGTTAACACCAACATTCTCGTGTCGCCGTCACCCAACAACTTTTTTTTTCAATAATTTATTTTAAACTAAAAACACATTTCATTCATAAATAAAAATACAAATACGAATTTTTAAAAAACAATACACGAAAAAAAATAAAAAAAATTACATCTTAAAAAATAACAATAATAAAAAACATCAATGATTAAGATTCCATAAATGCTCAACGAGATCACGTCGAAGTGTATCGTGAACTTTCATATCTCGAAGTTCCTTATTTTTCCTTCTAAATTTCTCACACCATTCGACCCAAATACGTTCGACATTGGCTTCAGGCGGAGCATACATATGGTCATATTCACTAATGTCAAACTTTTGATCTTCCAATATCATGTTATGTAGTATAATGTCACAATAAATGTTTCTTTTAAGCGTGCTGACTTGGTAACTTCGTGCTGGTTGCTGAATAATCGCCCACCGACCTTGTAATACCTCGAACGCTCTCTCAATATCTTTTCTAGCGCTTTCTTGAACCCTTTTAAATTTCATTTTCTTTTCGTCTGTTGCAGTTGTATACGACTTAACAAATGAAACCCATTGAGGGTAAATTTCATCTGCTAAATAATACTCTTGCTTGTATGTTTTACCGTTAACAACAAATTCAGTATCTGGAGCCTCGTCCAAAAGAAGCTTATCAAATAACGGTGAACCATATAAAACATTAAGGTCGTTATTTGCCCCGGCACCCTAAAATAAGAATGCCATATCCATAACGTCACCCCATGGCGTGAGCCACGGTGTGGTTGACTGCGCCATGGGCTCGCGCCGTCGCCCAGGACGTCGGCTGGTTGTAGCCAGCCCAAATACGACGACGCCACCCAGGGTACGGTTGGTGCCACCGTCTCCTCGCGCCGTCGTGGCCAGCCATCGTACCCTGCCCTCTTAATATGAAACGGAAAACGTAATTTTTTTTACACGAAACTAAATAGAGAAATATTAGTCTGTTTATCCTTGATGGTAGCTAGTTTGTCGGGAAATCAGTAACACAACCCGCTAATGATGATTACTTAATTTGATAACACAATTTTAATAGTATCAAGTAGTAGGATTCATGTGATGTGTAATTCAAACATTTTGCCAGTTGGTTTGCTGATCATGGCTTCTAATGATAAGCTGAAGTTCTTAAGACCCACATTTTATTGTTTATTTTAAACGAAAGTGCTGCTAACAGACATAACCAACAAAAGTTATTGAAGTTTAATTTTTTTGTTAATGAACATCTTAGGTTAATACTCGTCTTCTCCAAGTAGTACGTCGTGAGAATGTGACAAACCTCACGTGTTTGATACTGGTTCATTTATACGGCTTCTAGAGTTTACAGAGAAAACATTATCTTTAACTCTTGCACTTTGTATTTTATGGTTCTAGTAATGGTGTCGCATTTGAATTATATATACTGATTACTGGATTATAATCATTTTCAAATTCGCACGAAGATTATATATATTAAAACTCTTAAAGCTGTGGGTATCGTACTAGCTAGCTAGCGAATACATGGCAAACAACTATATTTATTTTTTGCTTAAGATGATACATCTTGTAGGCACGTTCGCTCTAAGCTTGGTAGAATAAAAAACGAAACATTCGATTCGTTAAACCAAGATATACTACAAAATACGACGCATGTTATAATCGAACATGGTCAGCAGTCCTACGTTAACCGCCGGTTGTCTACAATATCTACATTAGGATCAAACCAAAAGTTAGCTCGTTCAGTTCAGCCTCAAGTACGCAACGTTTATCATGCTCTTTCTAACATTTCGCTGACAAAAATACGAGTGAAAATCTAGTCATGCGAACAAAGTAACATGATGACACATCTCTTGATGATGTAAAGTCTTCCTCTTTGCTCTTTAAGAAACTTGCCAAGCCCTTTGCTTGGTGAACTTCTCTTTGAACCATTATTTGCCATAATTATGTGCTTGGAGAAACTGTATGTAAGACTATGAAGTATGAGTTGTATTACTGGTACCAAGTAAATGGCCAAAATCACCCTTCTTATAGACCTAGGGAAAGGGTAGTATGTCAAATCATAAAACTTATTATTTCGATGCCCGTACATTGTACAACACCTCCATCCAAAAAATGTTTTTCATATTTTGTCATTTTGAAGTTTGGGTCAAAGTTAATGGAATCTTTTATATAATAGTAGTATTATAAATATGGCCAGATTATTAATTTTGAGTTAAACTGATTTAACTTTTCTTTTTCTTTATATAAAAATAAATTAAGCTTTGAATATTTATAAAATATTACATACTACATCCGTTTTAAATTATTTTCTATCTTTCTTTTTTTATTTATCCTAATATTATTGTCTATTTTTAAAAATAATACTTAGGTTTGTTTAAGTTACTCTATTGCCCTTAGTCCAAATTAGTATTTACAAAATAAATGAAACACTAATTAATTATCAAATGGTAAAACTGTCTTTTTTGTGCTTTCGTAGAAAATAAAACAGTAATTAATAAAAAAATATATATTATATATTTTTTGTCTGTACATAATAATTTTAGAACGAAGGCAGTAAAAAAGTACTTTTTGTCAAAGTTAAAAAAAACTATAAAAATCAAAATATACTTGTATTCTAAAACGAGTTTGGATAACAGATAATAAGAGATGCTCAAAATGTGTAAAAACTATAAACAATATGAAGCAATTGCGTTAATGGAAATGCGTTGCTTGCATGGAAAAACTGAGCATTTATTGGTCAAACTAATATAAATTCATCATTTATATTAGCTAAAAGCCTCCGCTATGATAATATATTATAAACTTTTATGAGTTAAATTTTTTATGTCATATTACCAAGTTTTAAGCTTTTTAAATTAATAAATATATTTCTATTATACTATAAATTGTAAAAAGATTTAAGATTTAGAACTTTAATAAAAAAAACTACATTATAGTTAATATAATAAATAAATCTCTTCAAAAAATTTTAACTTATTCTTAAACCTCTCATAATAAATGCTTTAATAAAAATTAAAATTTGATTGAGTTTGGTCAAACTAATCTAAACGCATCATTATTTATGCTAATAGTAAAATTTAGTTTTTGATTGAGTTTGGTCAAACTAATCTAAATCCACATACGTCAATTATGTAAGGATGAAAACCTAAATCTAAATAAATGAATTTATCAATAAAAAGCTATTAATTTGTTTGTTAGATTTTTAATAATTTATCTAAATTAGGTATACTTAACTAATCCTTTATATTTTTATTAATTTAATAAATTATCTTTATAATTTTAACCCCTGTATTATAAAAAAGATACATTATATATGTTGTTATTTATTAATATTATTATCGTATGCAATAAATTAATTTATTTTCACGGGATTATAGATACAAAAACGTAAACATAATGTGACTTGGAAATAAATATATACGAGATTATCTATATCTATACTAATTATAAAGGAGGGATGTTGATTGTTGAAAGTTGAAATTTTTCAACAAAGCTTCTCTTATAAGCTTCTCTAAACACAGGTATGGAAAGTATGAAAATTGCTCTGTTGACTTCTTGTATACATATGTAAGTTGGAATTGATATTATACTACAGCCATGCATGCTCTATATAATAGTGGTTGGCAAGTATTCAATCCATGAGTTAAAATCTTCTACAACAATAACTTAATTGTATTTTTGCCAAGTAATAAATCAATCGCAAAAACTTCTTTAAACTCGTACATTTTCATTCTTCATTACTGGCCTATATAACAACTTCCTTAATCAGAATCACATACACAACCCTCATTACTGCCGCCATCATAACCCTAATGACCACCGCCTTCTGCCTTTCCACCAAGAGTTGGTGGTTTGGGTTTGTTAGATGGTTTTGGTTGTTTGGTGGTTTTAGGTGTGCCTGGTGGTTTCGAGTATCTTTGGTTGTTTCGGTGTGCTTTGTTGGTGGGATATTTGTTAAGACCTATAAGTTTAAGATCATTGAAGATATGATAACAATTTTTTCCATCTGATTTTTCGTTCATTGAGATGTGATAATTGATGCTGGTGTTGAGTTGCTTATTGGCGGTTAAATGATCAGGTTTGATATCAAAAGAGTTCTCTGAAATCTTTCAGTTAGTGAATTTTACATTTTGTTCACCATCATGCTCTTGCTTATTTTGTCTTTCTTATGGTTGACTTTAGTAATTATTATATTATTCTCATATTCAGGTCGAGATATGCTGCTGCTTACACCTCCCTCGATTTACAAAGGGCGACGCATCTTACAAAGACTTTTGACGAAGAATTTCTGGCTAAATAGGCATGCTTCTTCAAACTTTTTCTTTATATCACCTAGCATGAGATGAATTAATGGCCTAATATATGCTTATAATGGATGTTACAATGAAACCAAACAAGTCATGATTTATTTTCTGGTATACACACTTTTTATTTTTATTTTAAACCATTCTTTAGTTAAGAAAACGAAGGATGACATATACATGTGGAGTTATGTGTTTACCATATTCATACTCTCATACTATGATTAATATTGCTGACTGTACAAATTTTATTTCATGAACACTCTTGTTGTAGGTGCTTGGTTGGGCTCAAGGAATGAGAAACAATTGGTGACCTTGTCAATCCTATGCAAACTTTTCTAGAACGAACATATGAAAGATATCGCGCATCAAATACAGAGGCATGACAAATTCTCAAATTTTTTTACCTTTTGATTCGTTTTACTTTTATTTTATACATTAGATATATATACCTTACGATTGATGCATGACAGTTTATCAAAATGTTGAATCAAATTATCATTTTCTCTGTTTTATAATGTTGCTAATTGTTGTGTTCTTTAAATATATATATCAGGCACTTTTTTGAGAAGCAAAGTTATATGCCTATTGAAATTTGATGCGATGTGATCCATCAAGTGATTTTTTGCCTACTTCACTTGCTCTAGCAAATGCAGAGAACCATGTTACTGATTCTGAAGCCCTTGGGGTTGAGCTTGAAATTAGTGAGCTACTCATGAAACTAAGGCCAATCAAGCAGGTTTCTTTTTTTTCTATACGTTTTCAAATATGTTCTTATATATGTGGAAATTAAGAAACTGCCAAATGTAATCTTCACATTGAAGGTAACACTCCAAGTTTCAATTATAGTTAGTCTAAAGGTCTAAATGTATATAAGCAGAAACTAAGATACTTAAAGTGATATCTTTTTGCAGGAGTCCTTGATGTGTGATATTAACAAACTTATATTGTTACTTTGTTAGCATCCCTTGGTGATTCGTTGGAGTACAATGTTGATTCTATAGAAAGGTAAGTTCTTATATAAGTGATAGAAAGTCACCTTTAGCTTTCGACAGTTCGGCTTAGATTTAATTAGTACAAACATGTTATAGTTAATTTTAACATATGCGCGAAAAAATTAATAGTTTGAAACTCAAACTTAGAATTCCTAAACCTATATAAACCAGCTTCCTGTGCATGCCATAAATAACACATGAAATGTTTAAAAGTTAATCATATGAAAAATAACTCTAAAAAGGTAATGCTGAGTAAATATTGGAATATTGAAATCACAAGATTTATTTGAGGAAATATTGAAATCTCTGTTACGTCTTCCACCTTTTGTTGAAAGTGAATTATTGAAAGTATATTTGGAATCTCTAGATTTACAGCATACTATTGGGTGAAACAGGAATGAAAAGTACTGTAACGTATAAGGGGCTGACTTTCATCTAAAATTCAATTTATAACGCATGAATATATATGGAAACTCTTTAAGGTAACTCTTTTATTCGGCAACTCTTCAATCATGGCATTTTTTTGTGATTTCATGGGTGGAAAATCTTCAAAATCCATTCTTCCATGAGTTGAAACTTACGAATGTAAATAAGGAAATGATTTGAAGAGTTGTGTATATAAACTACTGTAATGTGCTATGTCATTCCCAAATCGAGCTATGAGTGATTTGGGTAGAAGCATTTGCTCTCCAGGATGATAACTTCATAGTTGTAGCTCTCCACCACGTAGAACTCCACAACTATATATTTCATTTTCAATTTCAATATGCGCGTCAACAGGCTTCAACAGGTAACGGTCCAAAGGACTGAGCGTCTGAGACGGTGATAAACTGTTATGAGGCAATCAAAAAGCATGGTGGGGCGCTTCTCGTGGAATATCCTAAGAAGAAGACTACCCATAAACGCTTCTTTTATTAGCGATTATAACACATTTAATGTTTACTATATAGGTTATGTATGTAACTTGAAATCGATCTTTTTTACCTGTAAGATATTATCATTTAGTGCTCCATTGACACGGTTCTCTTTGTGGTGCATCACTCTATGTTTTCATGCATCTATTATTTCCTCGTATGATTCAGTTTATTAACTCACTGTTGGATAAACCAATTCTTACAAATAAACAATTTCTTGCATAGCATAATGATGCTCGAAGTAGCGCACAATATACTATAACCTCTTTAATCCGTGTTTAAGGAATATGATACAACATTAATTAATATACTTAATCAGGGAGGAAATCTGCTTTCATCAATTTGAGATTTTGAGGACCAACAAAGATTTTTTCAGTTAAATTTTGGTTTTAAACTCCAACAACTGAAATTTCAAAAATTGGAGGGAAAGTGGTGCTTCACTAAAGAGTACACACTGAATTTGTGCAGGTCCATAGCTCCTTAGGTAATGGGTGTACTAGATCGAATAGATGGTATTGATTCTGTAACGGTCACGAATTCATGAATACGGGGACGACTCCAAAATGTTTAACATACCTCCTGAGGTTCAACTCTGCTAATATATCACGTTTATACACGAATTTTTCTCTAACTTATTTTTCTATGTGAAGCTGCATTTACAACTTATATGTTACATTATGATTCATGTGAAAATTTAACTTTTTATAAAATCTTGAAAAGTTATAATAGAAATCTGAATGCTGATATGAGAAGTTGGTTTTACATGCAAGTGACGCTTGCATATTGTATACAAAGTTTGACCGGTGATTGAGACCTTGGATTAACAATTAATCAACAATTGAATTACGAAGTTTGAGAGATATGTGACTGATCATGTGTGTGATTTTGTAACTGATTCAAAACATTTCACTCAGTTTTATGAAGTTAAGAGCGCAGGGTATGGTTTGTGTTTTCACAAAAATGCCACCTCACGATGCGAGAAACCACACTGAGTAGCGTTTTTAGGTCTTGCGTCGTATTTTCTAGCTGGTGTGGTCTGGGAAAACAAAGATATTTGAATGAAAAAGAAACGGCGTGTTCTGAATTAGTCGATTTACTCAGGCTTTAGTCGGTTTTGTCCGTTTTCGGCTCGATCCGACCAAAACCAAAAATAGAGAAAACTACACACCGAGAAACGAGCCGAAGGTAGGTCGGTCGGTTCCGTTAAATTCTTAAGTTCGGTTTGTTCTTATTCAAACTTGCTCACCCTTACTTTTAGGCTTAGGTCAGCCCATTACTAATAACAATCAAAAACAGTTTTGAGGTTACAAAGATTGAAAACAAAATTCCCCTACTTTCTGGCCTATGTCAGCCATTACTAATAACAATAAAAAAAACAGTTTTCAGGTTAGAACGATAGAAAACATAATTCTTAAAATGGGTTAAAACTGATGAATCGATACATGTTAAAAGAATTTATCGCATGTTACAAGTCTTTCAAATTTCATTTTGATCTTTTTGCGTTCAATTTTGAACGTAACACAAAACGCTTATCATAATATTACATATTGTTAGTTATTTGTCGCTAAACATGTGTAATGTCGTTAATTATATGTCGCTAGACATTTCCGCTGCTATGCGCGGGTATTCGTCTAGTACATATAAATGACACATATTTCTTGGAAGTTCATTATGTGTTAATAAAGACAAATTGTGTCTTATAGCATGACTAGCAGGGTACTCGCGCGATGCAGCGGCGGGTACCCTGTGACTAAATTTTCGATGTTATAATTCGTATTTTTTTATTATAATTTTTTATTCAGTAGTTTTCATCTAAAAACATGTTCTAAAAACGTAATTTCAATCGAGGGTATGAAAGTTCATGTAAAGTTATGTAAATGATTAAAGAAAAAAAACTAAATGTAATAAACCATTTTTTAATTACACTTTTCATTTGATGCATGCATAAAAATTTTTGTAATGTTATAATTTTTTTGAGAAATATATGTATATTATAGTTTGCATTAATATAGTATATATGTTTTTAATGTTTGTAAAATGTGTATATAGTATTGTATATTTATGTAATGGGGTGTTTTATTAAGAGAATTAAATACACTTTTATATTTAATTCTACCATGTTGTACATTTGACTTGTAAAGTTGTATTTCTTAAAAAATGTTTTGATTTGTGCATTAAAATGAGGTACAACATGTAGATGTAGTAATAATATCTCTTAATTTTTTTTGTATTTAATATGAGAGAAGGTACAATTTGTTTTATAAGGAAGTTAGATATTAATTGTTAGATTTGAATAGAATGGACACAAACATCATATTATTTAAACAAAGTCAAAAAAAATTTGCAAGACAAATATCTAAACAAAATTATTAATCGATACTAATAGATAATGAAAAGATCTTGTAATAATGCAAAACCCGCGTATGTAATCATGTTTTCTCTTTTTTTATTTAGTTTGATCTAGCTTTTTATAAATCATCCGTTCAAAAAAAAAAAAAACTTGTGTGTACATTGATATTATAACTATATACAAAAGAATTCTTACACATTGAAAATCTTTTGAATATATGAATTGTCTCGGTATTTTCCTTTATATGTCTTTCAGCAACTTTTTATGTGTCGAAAACTAGCATTCTGTTTCCTTATTAATGGTATATGATTGGCATGGAGTGTTCTTTATGTTGTTCGAGTGTGTTTTCGTAGCTAGGCCTTTCATGTAGGGCAATCATCTTTACGTTTCTTTCTTTTCACCACCGTTTGCTAAGTCCTACTGTCCTACATTCTAAAAATATAATACGGAAAAACCAAATTATATGGAGTTTATAAACGAGTTGTACGTCATGATTTAAAAAGACAAATACTGTCGAAAACCAGTCTTGATGCATTAAACCAAATCAAAGATTGCTAGTTGTAGCATTATAAGTTGACTTAGGGTGCGTTTGTTTTGTTTGTGGGTTTGGGATAAGATTATAATGTGGTTTAGGTTAAAAGAAAAATATATGTGAGTAATTGAATGGTTATGGTAGTAGTTGTTTGTTTCATTTTAGGTTGGGATTAGAATTTATTATTTTTATAGTTTTAAAAAGTTAAATGGAAAAAAAAGGGCAAAGAATAATTATGTGTGGCTCGCATATGTTCAATCGAATTTCAAAAAAAAAATTAAATATGTGAGACCTTGTCAGAGGTTTGTATGTAAAGTGGGCATTGGGGGTAAGATTTGTGCAGCCCCTTTATTTTAGGGATAAGTCCTAGCTTTAAATCCTTTGCACATGTACCAAACGTTATATTATAACTTAACCCCACATTTTTGATGTAAAACCAAGCAACCAAACGTCCCCTTAATAGACCATTAAGCCTTTGACGGCGTATTAAAATCATTGTTAAACTTAAAACGAAAGACAAATCATGAGTTGTGTGGAAATCAAGGAAACATTGTGGAAACAGAAAAATATAATGTGTAAAAAAGGGGACAAGAAGGAGACATAATAAGGATAGTTTAATTAGGTTGATGAAAAGTTTAAGAAACAAAACATGGGCATTAAATATAGCTGATAAGTTAGATCCCAACATTAACATGAAGAGAAGAGTTTATCACTATACATTATACATATTGTGTGTCCTATGCAGCTATTCTCCCATTATTTTTTACAAAAATGTTAAACTTAAAAAGAAACATACATAGATACTGTCCATTTGTCAACTGATATTGCTCCAATCTTTGATTTAATTTATTTTCACTGTTTTTTGTTTTTAACTAATCACATATGTATATAAGTATTAAAATTTTTTATCACTGATTGACATGAACTGATATGACTATCATTAACATTTTTATATTATTTATAAAGTTTAGTCATATTTCTAAGTATTCAATTACTTTTTACATTGCTTGTATTCCAGTTTATATCTTATAAAAGACGAGTTAATGAAAATGTTATTTGATGGTTCGTGGCAACTTCCAAGAGTGGCAACAATTTGGTACAAGGTTATAGTTCGAAGAGCCAAAGGATCTGAGGATCTTTTGAGTGTGTGGTATCATCCAACAACATTGAAGTTCGTTTGGTTGTAACAAAAAACGAGGTTCATTCATCAAATGGCTGGTATTGTTTCAAGAATGATACCATGTCTCCGGAGATCAAGCAATCAAATTCGGCTTTCAATGATTTGCATATTCAGTATCTATTAGTACAATGTAACTATAATGCCTTGAACACTTGGTACTATGCATTCCATTGTCGAAGGGGCCAAATCCAGTACGATTACACACAAGACACATACGGTTTATATATAGGGGTATTTCTCAAAATAGTCCTAAAACATTCGGCACTTCTTATTTTAGCCAACAATTGGTAATGCAGTAGCTATTTAGCTCATGAGTCATTATCTCGATACCTTTTGCTATTAGCCCTTTCTTTTTAGGCGTATGCTTTATAAATTTAGGTTGAATAATAGATTAAAACATATACTCCGATAGATTAAGGTTTTGAACGGAATCCATTGCTATTATCCATAGCCAATACTACTCTGCAAAGTATTTAGATCACTTTCAGAGTAGAAATGTTTAAAGGATGATTATTAACACCTCTTTGAAATGTATGCAAATACCTCCTCTATTATTTTCTACTGTATTTTTTAATTTTTCTTTAATTTTCTTATTGTTTTTAATTATGTTTTCTTATAAAATTATGAAACGGAAAATACGAAATATAATAAAATAAATTTTTGTAATTGTTAGTACACATGATTCGGAATAAAAAAACATTAGCATACAGTTAACTACTAACAATTACGGAGTATTAACTTTCGATACACAATTTTATATTCACATTTATAGGTTATTTGTTTTCATAAAAAAAGCTTAAGAAATAGTCATTTTAAAAAGTGATTGTGTATAATTTGTTAACGTGTTGAAAGGAGAGACGTTGGCTTGAGAATTCGCCCACGTTTGCAATACGAAAAATTAATACAGTTTTTGTTTTCACATTATCACCAACAACTGCATGCCATCACTATTACCGTGTACCAAAACACCCTCATTGTTGTTTTCTTCCTTTTTTTTGTTTCGATGCATTACGCATGTACTACAATAATGTACAGATAACTACAATTTCTTCAATTCTATGCTATTTTGGGTTATTTGGTTACACTAGAACCCGTCGCTGTAACGTGCGGGCACCCGACTAGAACTCTTCTTAACATAAACACTTGCCTACGGTTTTTGGGTATTTTTGAAAGAGTTTGTTTACGTTCTTGATATTTGATGAGCTCAGGATCGAAACGTTTAAATCTCTAACCTTTTCTCAAGGAGTTTTACAACCCCTCGGGCATTGGATTTGGTCATGTAGATATAGTATATAGGTAAGGACATGCGTTGTTATCGTTCTCTCGAGAAATAGATTGGGAGTCTAGTCTCGAACGTACTATAGGTCTAGAGGTAGGAAGAAGATTATTTTTGTATTTTATGCAAGCAAGTAAAATATCGAGGATAAAGGAGGGGGTTTTGACTAACACTATAACTAACCTAAACTAATGTTGTAGAATTTCACCAAGTAGATATAGTGTGTTTATCTAATCATGCACTATGCACTATTTCACCAAGTAGATATAGTGTTTTATCTTAA
This sequence comes from Glebionis coronaria, assembly GCA_025667525.1. Lineage (NCBI taxonomy): Eukaryota > Viridiplantae > Streptophyta > Magnoliopsida > Asterales > Asteraceae > Glebionis > Glebionis coronaria. Next base: position 490,685,214 of record CM046875.1, read on the forward strand.
TGTGTTTGTTACCCATCACATATTGCTGACTAAATATGTAAGGTGTTTCCATTTGTATTAATTGCTAGTCCTATGCAAAACAAGTAGTCCCCAGCATAGTGGTATGGCGACGTTTACTAGTTCTTACCCATTGGACATAAATCCTTAAAATCGTCTACATACTAACTTGTTTACCTAGATCTATAGACAAACCTAGATCTACACATTAATACATGCATTAACAAACACTTAAATGTGTTCGCACATCGAAGCAACACGATTTCCATGCAATTGACGACTTGGTCAGGGCAGTTTACGAACAAGAACATGGATCTACGAAGCGAGACATCATCTATCACCCACGTTTCCCTAGACATATCAAAAGTTAAGATATGAAGGTCTAGTTCGGGTTTCTAGATCCTAACATGCACACATTTAACCCAAGAAGCAACAAACATAAGAAGATCACATCATAGTTTTTATGCAATCATAGATAATAAACAACACAAGATCTATCCTAACATAGCATAAGAAGACAAGATAGAAAACATAATTATCAAACACGTAAACATGATTAATAAGAATAAGTAAAACCTTGTTCTTCAATTGACATGGGTGAAAGAATGGAGTTTCTTAGGGTTAAGAAACCCTAACATCGGCTGACAATGGCTACTCCAAGCTAGCTCTAAAATTATACACGTATTGTATGTTTACAATGGGTTCTATATATAGGGAATGGGCTGTGACGGCGTGGGTTATTATCACGACGCCGTTAGGCCCGTCGAATCTTCCATGGGCTTCCAGATTCGGTTGGTTGTGACGGCGTCAGGAGTGAAGCGTGACGCCGTCTGAACGATCGTAGTGACGCTGTCATGCGTTGCTTGAGACGCCGTCGATGTCCTGTTAACAAAGTTTCCTTGTGACTTTGAAATCCGTGCATTCTTGACTTGGTATCCTCCAATACTTGTTCTAATAGCCTTGAAAATGCCTGAAAACATCTCCAAAACCATCTAAATGGTCCAAGTGCTTCCAAATTGTTAAAATCACAAAAAGAAAGGGATTAAGACGTTATATGGCATTTTAAGACAAATAATAGGGTGAAATGACCCCAAAAAATTGTATAAAATGACACCTCACCAAATATCCCTACACTTGTGATTTGTTTCTCCTCAAACAAATGAGGTTTTCTACCTAAGATAGTTATACAAAGGGGCATTTCACTTAATGATAAAAACTGTTACAACATACCTAGATAGACTTTCGTTAGTAAATGCACGTAAATTACCAATGCTAGCACCTCACATAAGTGTTTAATCTCACATCGCTTAAGTGTATGATTTAAGTAATACAAGGGGAAACGAGAACGGATATTATTCAGTCATTACCTGGTGCAACATATAGATTACCATAGACTTGATAAAGGATCAAACCTTCACCGCTATAGCGTAAGCACCTAGAATTTACTATCAAAGAGGACTTTATAAAGGGTTGTAATGCGGGGTTTAAGGGTATGGAATCATGGTATGGATAGACATATTATTTAGGGATGGCAAGTCAATCGTATGCACAATATTTACAATGTGGCCTAAAAATTCAATTATCGCACTAATTCGATATTTATGTTTTAATCATACTTAACGTTTTGTTAATGACAAAACATCAAACATATTTTTATGTCTGAAATATATGCAACATGTAAGTCTTTTAGGTCCATGAACTTATATACTAAACTTTTTATAAAAGTTTACACAACATATTTAAACATAAAATAGAAATGAAAAATGGACCAATATGTTGACTTTGACCTTCTTGTCAAATATATAAAGTCAAACCAAGCCAAATTCAATGTTTGATTATGATCTTGGATAAATATTTATGAGGCAATAAAAGTCAGACTTGCCAGACCCCGGCGGACCCCTTGGTGAAGGGTCCGACGGGTTCCGCGGGGTTCTGATAGGTTGCCTATAAATACCAACATTGTACAAGCTTAATCTTCACCCCTTTTTATCTATTCTCTCTACAATCTCAGTACATTCTAACTCTCTAATCTCTCTTATTCTTTTCTTGCTTGTGATTTAGATCTTTATTCATATCAAGATCGGTCACGAGAAATCTCAACTCTAAGCTTTGATCCTTCAAGGCTTCACTTTGCGTGAATGTGTTAAGTGTTACCTACACAATCACCATTGTTGTACCCATTCATCCATCTACTTATGTAATAGTGTGGTTGATGTTGTAAGCCACAAAGTGTATATCATATAAGGTGTTTTTGTGCCTTTGTAAAGAACAAGACATCTTAGCTTAAGTGTCGTTAAAGATTGTAAGCTTAAGTATGAAGGTTTGTCCACCGGTGTAAAGGAGATTCATTTGCTAGTGAAGTAGAACTCTTGAGTGGATACTCTAGGAGTAGAAGTAGGGGGCAAGATAAGTGAGATCTTGCTAAGTTGAACCACTATAAATCATTGTGCATTATGGTTTGTTTCTTTATTACTTCAAGTCATTTACCTTGTTAATCCATACTTCGTCTATATTCATTCACGATCACAAAAAGGTTTCAAAATAATTAAAACTAATCGGTAAAAACTATTCAACCCCCTTCTAGTTTTCTACTATTGGCATCAAGAACTACGAACTCAAGATATTAAAGTATATTGTACTTTAAAACTTGAATCTATCCATGGATATGAAATTACAAATAAGGGCAATCTATGCAAAGACCACCACTCTTTGAAACCGATGGTTTTATTTATTAGAAAAACCGTTTTGAAACTTATGTGAAGTTTAAGGATATATACCTTTGCTATATAATCATTGAAGGTGATTATGCACAATGTCACCACTAACCAATTTGAATCGGTTCCACGCTAAAAGCAAACCGATGATCAAAAGAAAATTTTGGCTAAAAATAATGAAGCCAAAATGATGCTTTACAATGCTCTACCTAAAAAGGAGTATGAAAGAATCTTTATGTGTCAAACTGCCAAAGAAATTTGGCACTCACTTATAGTCACATATCGAGGAAACTCGCAAGTCAAGGATAATAAAATTGATCTACATGTTCAACAATATAAACAATTTTATATCCTTGAAGAAGAGTAAATTGATGTGGGATTTGCTCGGTTTAACACTATCATAACATCACTCAAAGCACTTGACGAGTCTTTCTCTAACAAGAGCTTTGTCAAAAAATTCTAAGGGCTCTCCATCCAGAATGGCGAGCTAAAGTCACGACGATTGAAGAATCTAAAGATCTTTCAAGCTTGTCACTAGACGAAATCATCGGGAACCTCAAGGTATATGAAATGGTGATGGAAAAAGACTCGGAAATCATCAAAGGCAAGAAAGTAAAGCAAAGGTCACTAGCATTAATAGCCCGAGTTGAATCTAGCGATGACGAAGAGTCTGATAGCGTGATGACAAAGAGTATGTCATGGTCGTACGCGACTTCAAGAAATTCTTTAAAAGACGAGGAAGACTTGTGAGGCAACCACTCGACAATAAGAAAGCATCTCGAAAGCTATTTAATATCAAAAAGTCCTAGGACAAAAGAAAATACTTCCAATGTGGTGATCCCAATCACTTTATTGGTAGTTGTCCAAAGGCGAAGCCAAAGACACAAAGAGCTTTCGTAAGTGGAGCATGGAGCGCTAGTGATGACAAATGTGATGAATCCAAAAGGAAGAGCTAGCTCTTATGGCACACAAAACAAATGAAGTACACTCCGACTCCTCTTACTATTCTTCCTCATTAGATGATGACACATTACAAATTGAATATAACAAAATATGTGAGTTAAGCCTTAAAATCATAAACAAAAATAAACTATTAAAAGCTAAAAATGGAAGTTTAGAAAATGAAATTTATGAGTTAAAGGCTAAATTACAAAGACTAGAAAAAGGTAAATCACCCAAAGATAAATGTGAAAAGTGTCAAGAGCTCAACATTGAAATTGAGAAACTTAAAGATGGTGAAGATGAAACTAAAGCTATATATACCGCCGAACTTGCAGAGATCGAAGAGGTTTGTATCTTACACTTCATGGTATGTTTTTTTTTCATACATGCGACGACTAGCTAACACGTGGCAAAATCATTTCATAAACGTGACCCAATTGAACAACGTTACAAGGAACACACAAAATGATTCCCACTGTTGATCAAATGATATATCGTATTGGTTAGTACCAAGAGGATTGAGCATCTAACGATCCCATGTATGAACACATTGACATAAATGAAAAGCGAAAGGTATTTGATCACAAAACTAAGAGTAAATTACATGGTTCGTCCTTGTGATTTACGTTGACCAACACGTTTCGTCCCTTAACCAAAAAAGTTGCATCATTCGTCCTTAAGTGAGAAACGTTATGTAACATTAGTTTCTCTCTTTTAATGACCCCACTAACAATTGTTAAGTTTTATCATAAAAGGGCATATTAGTCTTTTACTCCTTTTTTTCTCCCTAACACCAAATCATTCTATCTTTCTAACCACTCATATAATTTATTTAAAAACCCATAATCTTACCATCATATTCGTATCATATCCACCAACTTCCCTAAAACAGACAATCAGCTTAAAATTAAATCTAAACAATCAATTATCAAAGCCAACCATGCATATAAACTCTTTACATCATCATTTTATTATCCACCTCAACGTAGAATCACATTTCAACAATATCAGTAGATTAAACACAAAAAAAAACCAACAAAAAAAACTAAAAACACAAACACACAATATTTATTCATAAACATCCCACCCTTTGTTACCGCCGCCGCCACTACCATAACCACCCTATGCCGTTGCTGCCGTCACCACTACCGGCGGACCGAATGAGTGTGATAATATACTTCACTCTATATTTGTTGGCATAATATGATAATCAATCAGTTAAGTTTCTTTTTCTTTTAACTCTTCATCCGTCCCGATCTCAGGCATCACCAGTCAACACCCTCCCTTACTCCACTGTTAAACCACCACACTCCTCGTCCTTGTAACTCTTCTTTAAATTGTAACTTTACTTACCTCGATCTAAAGAGTTTCTTGAAAATGATGATGATCAATCAGTTAAGTTTCTTTTTCTTTGTTACGTTTGGTGTTATTTTTTGTCATATAATTTTTCAGATCTGAGATGAAGGTGGTTGGTGATGATATATGGTACTGTTTTTAATTTAATTTTTTTATGTACTGATGGTGATGAGTGAAGATGAAATGGTTGCTAATGATAGAATATGAAAAGAAAAAGAAAGAAATATTTGGGTGGTGGTGAGGTTATGAAAGAAAATAAAAATATAAAAAAACAAGATGTAGGTAAAAAGTGACGGTAAAAGGACAAAAATACCTTCACATGGGTATCACATGTTCCCACATAACGAAAGTTTTAAGGGCTATTGAAAGAGAGGGACTAACGCTATATGACGTTTCTCACTTAGGGAAGAGTGTTGCAATGTTTTTGGTCAAGGGACGAATCATGTTGGTCAACGTAAACCACAAGGACGAACGATGTAATTTACTCCAAAACTAATAATGTTGAGTTTATAATTTTTAGTTTTTTTGTTATAACTTTGCTAGCACTTTCCAGGTGTTGAATGAATGTTCATATGTAGAGGATCGGTTGCGTGATAATTGGTTGAATGAGAAAAAACAAATTTAGGACACGCTTCCAAAGTATGTTGATCCAGTTCTTCTATTATCTGATATTAGAAAGAACTCAAAAGTGATTAGTGATAACTGATAAAAATGATGTTCTGAGTCTTTTATTTTTTTCTTTAATTTGTTAAGTGGTGCTTGTTAAAATAAGCACACATTTGCGTTCTAAAAACTTTGTGGCTTGGTCTTATGAACATAATTAGAGAGTTTTCATAAACTCCGTATCTGTGGCTTACTGAAAATGAAATCTCCAACCATTAGTTGCTTATCAGTTGATTGACTATATGCAGGGCGGACTCAATGGGGTGACTAGAGGGTGCTCAGCCACCCCCAACCGGCCTCAAACCTCTAACTTTAAGCTTAAATTTAAGTTCATGTTTCGTTAATTATTAGCAACGTATCAGTTGAAGAACACTTTGTTATAGTTAACTTCATCGGAAAATTAACGTTTGGTGCAGCGCTGCAGATCTAGATGTAGAAGAAAGAGTTGAATAGTCAAACTCTCTTTATTTCTTACTCCGTATTATTAGATAATACTGGAGCAGTATTTAATCTTATCTTATAGGTCCATTAATAGAAAAAAGCCCAATAGAAATATAATTTAAGCCCACTTAGTCGTTGAATTTCTTTATCAGTGAAAGCATTAATGGTGCTTTTGTAACTTGAAAAGTTTTTTTTCCCACAACTCTATTGGCTTTTAAAAAATATTAATCATTCGTTTAGAAAAAATTAGGCGAGTACTCGCGCATAGCGGCAGAATTGTCTGGCGACAGATAATTAACGAAACGCTATATCGTGGTAAGATTCAAGTATAATTGCAAAGTGTTGTAACATGTGATAATTCAACTTTAAATAAAATATTTAATACCAAAGAACATATTAAAATCAGTTATTAAAACTAAAAGTCAAACAGTAAACGATAAAATGTAATGCCTGTTAAGCATCGCGCAAAACTTCTTGGTATACAACATTTGAGGTGTACACTCCTTCAGCAAATTGCTTGACTGGTTTCACTAAAACCTTGGTTGTTGAACATGATATCCCTCTCGACAATGCTACATAAAATTGGTCATGGGAGAAAACAGATTTACGCAAATAGACACCCACATTTAGAATTATTTTTTTTATCTCATTTTACAGTGCAGCTTTTTACTCGATATCTGATTAAAGTAAAAAACCAAACTCGATAAAGTTATTGTCACCCGCTATTTTATTTTTATATGTTTAATTATGAAAGTTCATTTGAGACGTTACATGCTTTGTTTTTCTTTTGAACAAAATATGCTCTATTTCCTATACATTGTTTTTTTCCGTTCAGAAAAAAATATATACATTGTTTTTTTTAACTATTGAGATTGTAAGGTACTTGAAAATAATAGAAACATGTAGTCTTTTTATCAAAAAAACATTAACTTATTTTCATGGTCAATTGTTCAAACACGTATAACCAAGTTACACAATAAATAATCTATTTTCAACTTATATTATCACTTTTTTTCAATTTCAATGTTCAAACTGTACATTTCAATTTTCAAGAAGTTAAATGATTTAAAATTTTAAAATCTTTACCTTATAAAAAAGTAACATAATTTTAATATTATCAAAAAGTTAAAATTTTCAAAATTTTACAAACGACCAAATATTTCAAAGTTGCACAATTTTAAAAATGTTCAAAATTTCAATAATATCAGTTTTGTTCTCTGTGGATGAGCTATTTGCAAAGAGAATATGAAAATTTAAAAGTCTATTAAGAAGGTCACTTTCATCATGAAGAATTTTGTGTCTCGAGAATGTCACCCTCTGTCAAAAGTCATAATATTGAGATGCTAAGTTAGTCACATAACATTGAGATGCCAAATACTTGAAAAACCGCTAGACATAATTTAAAATTGTCGAATTTACTTATCGGCAAAAATATTTCATTCTTTTTTTTTAACATTCCAAAAATATCATTCACTAAATTAGAATTCGAGAACTATGCTAAACTTATAAAATTATCCAACAATATACAAAGACTTTATAGCAAATCTTAATAAAATATTTGCAGCAACGGTAACTTCGAAATGGCAACACAACTTTCTTTTTAGCTCTAAACAACAAATGAATAAAAATAAAATGTTATACCAAGTTAGGTATATCAACAATAAAAGAAGACTAAAGGAAATAGTAGAAAAGTAGATTTGTGACAAAATTCAAAACTTACAAGTGTATTATAGACAAATAAAAGAAATAATACCTCAAAATGTTAAATGGGCAGCAACAGCAAAAAGTCAGTGACAAAAGCAAAGATTTGCGGCGAGATGACGGTGAGCCTGACGACGACAAGAACGGAAACAACTGTTGTAACAAAAATAAAATAAAAACTCACACTTGCAAATAAGATTTAGAGATGCATAAATAAAAACCTTTGAACTTACAAAGATTAGTGGGTGCAGCTATATGCGGTGAGACGGTGACGCAAAAGGGCGGTCAATGGTGGCTGAAACAAAAAGATGCAAAAAACCGTTAAAAACTATGTTTTAAATAAAAAAATCCTAAGATCTAGCTAAGGAATCACAAAAAACACTTATAAACATAGATCTATCAAAAATAAAATAAAAATCATTTAAAACTTAAAAACCCTTTTAAGATGGGAACTTCTCGATGGCGGTTAGTTTTAGACTTTTGGTGGTAGGTATTATGAGGTTGTGAAGGCTTCGATGGTAGAGGATTACATTTGTGTTAGAGGGCGTAGTAGGTTTATGGGTTGTGGTGGTGGTAGTGGCGGCGGCTGCCGACATCAGTGAGATGCAGAAACCTGCGGGTTTTTTTTTATCTAGAGAGAGTGGAGAGTTTAGGACAGTGTATTTTTTTAGAGAGAGAAAATTTGAGTGAATTGATGTGTGTATTTATGTAGTACTGGTATGTATGGTAGGGTGTATGTGTTATGTTAGTTTATTTTAGTAGGACCCACAATTTTTCAACTATTCTAGATTTTTAACTTTCAACCATATAGATACTTGTTTTATATTACTGTTTGCTAAAAAACAACATATGTCTAATACGATTAGAAACATACCCGTAATGTAGGAAATCTAATTAGGAATGAGTGGTGGTAATCGATCAACGTTTATTTTATAGTGAACGGACAGATTTTTAGTACATTCAGACATTTTATAAAAACAAACAGTCAAAATTAATCAGATTCAGACTTTTAAATCACCTCTTAATATTCAGAAGTGGTATTCAAATTCAGACATCAAACCTCTGAAAAACAAACAACACCTTAGCTAGCATGCTTATTGGCTTGAAATTTGTGATGAGGAAGAATTTATAATCGTTTATTACAGATCCAAAGGAAGTAAAAGCACCTAAGGAGCAAAAAGTAGAAAGGGAGAAGAAAGGACCAACAAAAGTATTAGGACCTTTGGAACAGTTATTTGTAATAGGTATACTAGGAGGTATGTAGTTCCTCCTGGTCCTAGTAGTAGTAGGAGCAACACGTGCTCATGGTCTTTAGAAAGTCAAACTTTATTATTTTGAGTATTCTATTAGGATATGCATGAGATATGTTAGGAAAGGATATGCATATCAGTTTTACACGTTTTGGTTTATTGATGTATTAGGGTTTCCTTGAAGTATAAAAGGAACCTTAGGCAGAAGGGTTAGACACACCTTCATCAAACATTATTTTAGTTCATATTAATATTAGAAATCCTTAGTAAGGATCAAGTCATTATAGTTATTCTGTTCTGTTTGTTCATAGTATTTGTATTCCGCACTTATACTGTGTTATTCATCTAGAGTCACTCTATGTATAGACTTGTGATTACAGAAGTCGTTCACCATCCCTAACAGGCTGCAAAATCCACATCTAGTGGACCCAACAAGTGGTATCAGAGCCTGGGAGAGTCTCTGTACAAGAAGAATCAATTTTCTTATTACTAACATCTTTGTTTAATCCTGTCTGCCTCTAGTTCCACTCAAACAGGAGAAGATAGCACTCCTAAAATACAGCAACCTTAGCAGATCGTTGCTACGGTTTCCAACACAAATGGAAAATTTCCTCTGTTGAAAAAGGATGAGTATGATAGCTGGGCAATGAAGATGGAATGTTGGATCACTAACACTGATCTAGAACTTTGGATGATTATTCATAATGGAAACAGTAAGAGGTTTACTGAAAGAGACAAGAATGGTAACATCATTCTTCTTGATCCTAAAACTCATGAGGACACAACTGTTCAGAAGGAGATCAAAGCAAAAACTATTTTGCTTCAGTCTCTTCCTGATGATCACATGGGTGATTTTTATCACTTGGATGATGCTAGAGAGATTTGGAATGGAGTAAAAGCAAGGTTTGGAGGGAATGAGGAATCAAAGAAAATGCACAGATCTATGTTGAGAGATGAATTCACAGAATTCAAGATCTCTGAAACTGAAGGTATTCATCAAGGGTATGAAGGTTCCAAAAGATACTGAACCAGTTGAATCAACTCAGGTCTAAACCTGACAATGGTGATATCAATGCCAAGTTTCTTAGAGCTTTACCTTACTCATGGAATCAGGTAGTAATCTCTCTCAAAGAAAAAGGTGGCCTTGACTATCTTAATTTTGATGATCTGTTTTACAAGCTCAAAACCTTTGAGCCTCATCTGAGAGGATACTCAAGTGATTCCTTTCCTACTCCTGCTAACTCTACCTTTGTGAGTTCCATGGGATCTAGTCTCATGTCTTATGCTAGTAGCCCAAGCTATACCCTGTCTTCTCAGCATACTTCTACTCAGCATACTTATACTCCTGAACCAAAAGCCAAGTCTGGTAGCATGGTAGAAGCTGTTCTTCACTCTTTTGTTGCTGATGTTGATCCACAACAGCAGCTTGCTTTTGATGACTTCAAGCAGGTTGATAAACTTGACCTGGATGAAATGGATCTCAAGTGGTAGATGGCCATGCTCACTCTCCGGGTTCACAAGTTTGAGAAGAAAGCCGGTCGAAAGTTTAACTATAACCCAAGAGAGCCAACATGGTTTGATAGAAGCAAGGTTAGATGCTATAACTGCCAGCAGCAAGGTCACTTTTGTGACATTCGTCAAATTTCCATCATTTATTTATTCATGTAGTACGAGTATTTTAACTGTTTATCGACGAGTTGTCGACATGAACGTGTTAATCATTTTGCTTTGCGGACAAAGCCCTTTTTAGAGAGAGCATATGTAACATCTCAATGTTTCGCGATTATTAAGTTGAATGCAATACACAAGTTTGTGAGCGTCTTATGTTTTGCCGTACGTTTATTTGTTATAGTTATTAAGTTTTCGTGACGTCTCGCACAATTGTTTTGTTTTGGGATCGTATACTAAACGGTTTTGGTGTCGGGATTATCCAGTCGCGTCTAAACTTAACCATTGTGAACCGAGTCGAGTGCATAAGCTATCACAGCATGTTTACATATACTGAATATAAAACCTTCATTTATATTACCAAGCTTGTCATACAAGGGTCTCAAAAATCAGTCACATGTCTAAACCTACATATAAACTTTATAGTTTATTTGCCCCACTAAAGGACAGCACACTTGCCTAGTTTACCCCTTTTGGGTATATCACAAGTTAACATTTACAGATTTACACTAACCCTAGACTAACAATACAAGTTTATATACAAACCCAAAGTATTATCCAATGTCCAAATACAAGTTATCTCAGTCCAAAATACAAACATCAAAAATCTGCACAAGTCTTCACAATACAACTCCTGGGTAGAAGATTTGGTCCAGCCAACCCACACGTCCCGTCCGAACCTGCACAACCAAGAGTCTTCATCCCGTCCGAACCTGCAAAACCGAACGTAGCATCCCCATTGTGAGTCTTTTGTCTTTTCGTCTTTCCTTTTGAAGTCTAGATGTGCTTGTTTTGTACGAACCTACGAATAAACGAAACCGTGGTTAGTCATTGTAATGGACTTATATTTTTAACTAAAACTGAAAAATTGTTAAACTTTTTAAATGCAAACATGATTATGATATTTCTTTTCTGTCAACCAAACCGAGACCCAATTTAGACCAAACCGAGACCCGATTGAGACCAAACCGAGACTCGACTTAGAACCAAACCGAGACCATGTCCAACCAAATCAAGACCTCAATCAAGAACCAAACCGAGACCCATGTTCAACCAAACCGAGACCCAATCAAGGACCAAACCGAGAATCAAAGCAAACCAACCAAAGTTCTACTTTCTGCCAAATTATTAACCATTATTACCAACCAATCCAAATGTCTTAATCAAGTTTTATTTTACAGAAAACATTAATCATGCCGCGGGTATGGAAACCCCCAACTCAAATCAAAACCCTAATTATTTTAAAAACCTTTTTAAACAACTAATTAACATTTGCCACATTCCAGAAACATCATATAAACATGAGTAACATTCGAATATATAAAAACCCCCAATTTTTATAAAACCCTAGATTTACTTTTTATTAATTAAAATGCTAATTAAACCTAATCTAAACCCAAACCCCATATTTAATTTAATTAAAAACGTGATATGCAAAAACCCCCAAATTAACCGAAACCCTAATTTTTATAAATCGATTTTATATATGAAATTAGTTGATTTTATAATAGAAAACACCAATTAATTATGTTTAAACCCGGTTTTGATGAAAACCCCCAAATATTTCAAAACCCTAATTTTGTTTATTTTTAATCCGAGAATCATATGATTCACAACAAGTATATACAAATAAATTAAACCCACTGATATTTATTAAATCAAAAATCAATTAATCTTTTTAAAAGAAAACAAGGAGAACAAACTTATCTTGATTTCTTGGCTATTGATTCGCGAAACCACAAGGGAGAACACATCATAAAACCAATCGGTTTGATGTGGGGATTAACCCCACATCTCACACGATCTAGAACACCTCAGACCACCACACAAGATTAATTATATCCCAATGATTTGATATTAGCCATGGAAAATGATTGAACCGATCTAGGTTAAGAGAGAGAGAGAGTTTTGGGACGGTGGAGATAATATCGAGAGGAGAGAGAGTTAACTCTCAGATATGGGAAGTTGTGTGTGTAAACACACGTAATGTACTCCCTCCGTTCCTTGTTTATTCCGCCAGTGGACCGGGCCGGGTCAATGACCCTTGGGCCGGTTGTGGTGTAAATGTTTTGGACCCCCCTTTTGGGCCTTATATGTTTATTTGGTTTAATTAAAGCCCAAAACGAATTTTGTTAAATTAAGTTATAATTTAACCCGTGAAACCCGACCATTTAATAAACCGACTTTAATTATCGTACTTTTCCCGTAAATCGTACTTTTCATAAACGTATGGTTTCGTCAAGCACAACTAGGGAGTCGAGTCATTTAATAATACCATTATTCGTATCGTAACTCGATTCTTAAATTAATTAGGTCGCGGCTAGCGTAACCGTACTCTCGAGCTATTTTATCTTCGTTCTCTTTGCTGAATTTACGAGGTGAGTTTATAGCCCCATACTTTACTATTTTCACTGCTTTTTGGGGTGAGACATTGCTTGATTTTAACGTTTGAACACAAGTGCATTTACTGATTTATATATTAGTCTAAGTCCCACTAAAAACCCAGTTGCTTTGGCCCGTGAATCGTGAACCGTTAATTACTTTGTGTAAGCGCGAATGTAATGGATAGATCTATCGGGATTGACGTCCCTGTCTGTCTTGTCCAACAAGGGGACAAGCGGGCACAGTTTCATTTGAATCTGATATAGGATGTCGTGGGTTTAGGCATCTAGTTTGGGCTACATTTATATGATTATACTGCCGGTGTTGTTAACGCTTCGGTGTCACGAGCTTAGACTGTAATAAATACTTTTGGGATGACTTTGTATCTGTTATATTGTCATCACATTAGGGAAAATCTTGTGGTTCATTAAACATTTCCACTTAACTAAACCTATGAACTCACCAACTTTATGTTGACACTTTAGCAATGTTTTTCTCAGGTATTAAGAAGGAAGATGCTAAATGAGGTCTCATGCATTGCCGTCATTTCTTTGAAAAAACGATCATTTGTACCATTTAAGAAAACTATGTTTTGTAACCGTATTCAGTTTATGCTTCCGCACTTTGTTAAAACAATTTATTTTATTAATTACAAGTGATCTATTTTCCGAACGTCTCATTTAGAGGTCGTTCTTTGTGACTATGTGTGTATGATAATCATGACGTCACCACTCCCTTGTCGCCATTATACTCTGATATTTTGGGAGTGTGACAGATTGGTATCAGAGCACTAGTTATAGAGAACTAGGTTGCATTTAGTAATTCTAGACTATAACTGCTCTATGTTTAATCGATTATCATACAGATTGTAAGTATTAAGTATATGTAGATACGTAAGTAATAAATGGGATACATGTGAATTAACAATTACGAGGTATATTTACATGGGTTACATGTGCAACAACAAAATCTGAATTATGTTATATGGGATACATGTGGATTCAACAATGATTGCTATGTTATGTTAATGTCCTTTTTACGGACTAATTTTATGAGATATTTACACACCTTTATTTTGTTTATGATTACAGCGATGTCTTCATCCGATGATTCCACGTCTACAGGAGCATACTACAACCGTAGTTCGCAGTCGACCATCAGTTCATCAGTAGGACTACCTAGAGGATCGCCGTCAGGATATCCGTGGTACCGGATGGTTTCAGATGACGATATAGAGAGAGAGGCTGAGGAGGTTCGTCACTCACCGATCCGTATTCCTGATGCATCAGCTGACGATGTGCTTAGTCTAGAAGGCGGAGGAGAGGATGACTTAGACACTGACGTGGTGCAATCACCAGGTCAGACATCAATGACTGGAGATGAGACGGTAGAGGAGACAGAGGATGATGAGATGGAGTTTACAGATGGGGAAGGAGAGCCTATGGAGGTCACAGACACTGAGGACCCTCCTACTGCATATGCCGCTACTCCTGAGGTTTCCCTAGCACACATCTCCTCATCTTCATCTGAAGACGAAGGAGAAAGGACTGCTATTCCTGCTCCAGCACCTGGTACTCTACCTTTCTACTATGTGAGACGACGTCTTCGGGGGGGAGCTGCTCGACCACCACTTTCACCTTACCGACCCCTCATACCTTTCACTGCCACTGCCAGGCATGCAGCCCGCACACCTGCCAGTTCTGTCCCAGAGGCACCATTACTACTACCACCACCAGAGACTGTACCTGCAGTGTATCAGGAGATGCTTACTGACGCTGGTATCTCTACAGGACCGAGAGCTACGACTCCTCTTCCTAGGAGAGCTACGTCGACGGTGGTGATGCTTGGGGCGGCAGATGGATGTGTGACGACACGGTTGAACAGGTTGGAGGATGCTGTAGAGGCGTTAGGTGAAGAGTACAATGAAGTGCAGGATAAGTTGGAGGCACTGGCGAAGAAGAGTCCAGTCAGGGATGAGACAGTGTTGACAGTATGTGTGACCCGTCTACGAGGACAGCTTCTTACTGTTCTTGATCAGATGGAATCCATGCCAAACACTCGTCTTGAGGAGATTGAGAGCCTGATGACCCGTTGGGGAGTAGAGCCATTGGTGGAAACAGGCGGACTAGAGGCACCAGTGGATGACCCTGTTGCAGACTTGGATAAGAGGTTTAGAGCCGCTTGTCATGACATCGATGTTAGATTGAGAGATTCCCAGGCTCGTGAGCTAGTGGTTGAGAGGAGGTTAGCAGAGTTGGAGAAGGAGCTTCATCAGCGCCGTGAGGGCACTAGTTAGATTTATCTTGTACCATCGACCTATCCCTGTATGACCACTAAGCTTTGAAGTTTGCCTTAGCTAGTTGGTATTTTATTTTCTCTTATTATGTTATGACAAACTATGATGTACTATCAAACGATTCCATGAATGATATTATGAGTTGCAAAAATTGTGAGATCATTATATATTGTGTATTATATCTTGGAGCATTTCATAATTGTGTTGTGTGTGCCATGCATGTTATGTCTGGCAAAACTCATTATCCTATTACCTTGTTAGATTATGGCGCCAGTTAGAAGATCCGAAACGCAGAATCCGCCAGCCGCTACCGGTGGAATTGACACCGCCCTGTTAAGCCAAATGATAGCCGAACGAGTGGCCGAGGCACTCGCGACCGCAGAAGCAAACCGTACAGCTAGCACACAGGAGGAGACCAACCAAGGAGCTACTAATGCTATTGCACGTACTTGTACCTACAAGGAATTTCGTGCAGTTACGCAAGTAAGTTTCCGAGGTACTGAAGGAGCAGTAGGATTAACCAGATGGTTTGAGAAGCTAGAATCCCAATTTGGGATTAGCAATGTCGCTGAAGCCGACAAGGTGAAGTTTGCGTCAAGCACGTTAGTGGATGGTGCTTTGACTTGGTGGAACGTCTATGCTCGTGCAGTGACCATTGACGTTGCCCAAGCGACGCCCTGGAGTGAATTTAAAGCTATGTTTGTGAGGAAATACTGTCCCCGAAATGAAGTCAAGCAGATGGAAGTTGAGCTGTGGAACCTGAAGGTCAAGGGTACTGCTCTTACTGCTTACAATCAGCGCTTTCAAGAGCTGATTTTGTTATGTCCTGAAATGGTGCCCAACGATGACCGATTGTTGGAGCGCTACATTGAAGGACTACCTTTGAGCATCAAAGGGAATGTGACTTCATCCAAGCCGACTGATTTGCACGAGGCAATCGACATGGCTCAGAGTCTGATGTACCAAGTGGTACAGGAGTTGGGAGAAAATACTGGGGATAAAAGAAAGTGGTCTGGCAACCACTACAACAACAATACCAACAACAACAACCCAAGCAACTACAACCAGAACAAGCGACAAGAAGTAGCAAGAGTGTTCACTGCTGGACAAGGAAATACTGGGAACTACGCTGGAAGACTACCTTTCTGCGGAAAATGTGGTCGACACCACGAAGGAGCATGTCCCCCTACGTGCTACAATTGTGGGAAGGCGGGACATAAGGCAAAGGAATGCCGAGCACCACCTCGTGCTACTAATCAAAGAGGACCTGGAACGCAAGGTGGCCAAGGAGCAAATGTCACTTGCTTTGGATGTGGAGAGAAAGGTCACTACAAGAACAAATGTCCAAGCAGTGGGAACCAAGGTCGTAGTAACCAGATTCGAGGGAATCAAAATCAGAACCAAGGGAACCAAAAGCAGAATCAAGGGAACCGAGGAGGGAATAATCGAGCCACAACTAGTACTCCTGGAGGATTCACGGCACCTAGCAAAGTGTATCATCTCTGTGCTGAAGCTGCTGTGCAAGACAACAATGTTGTGACTGGTACGTTTCTAGTCAATAACAACTATGCTTCAGTACTATTTGATTCTGGTGCGGATAGGAGTTTTGTGTCGTCTATATTTAGTGAACGCCTAAATGTTACCCCTACTGCGTTAGACGTTAAGTATAATGTAGAATTAGCCGATGGGAAGTCAGTAACCACCGACGTTATTCTGAAAGGATGTAGTGTAAGGTTACAAGGTCGTTCGTTTAGTATCGACCTACTCCCTATAGAATTGGGAAGTTTTGACGTCATCATTGGAATGGATTGGATGTCGAGGCATCACGCGGAGATTGTATGTCATGAGAAGTGTGTCCGTGTTCCTTATGGAAACGACGTACTCATCATACAAGGCGAAAGAAGTGGAGTGAAGAACGGATCAAGATTGGAAGTCATCTCATGTATCAGGACTCAAAGATACATTGAGAAAGGATGTCCGGTATTCTTGGTTCAAGTAACACAAAAGGAAGGAGAAGAAGATCGCGAGAAGAAGGTGGAAGATGTACCGATCGTTAGAGACTTTCCGGACGTATTTCCAGAGGATTTACCCTGACTACCACCAGCACGGCAAGTGGAGTTTCACATCGAGCTTACACCAGGAGCCGCGCCTGTTGCTAGAGCCCCATACCGTCTAGCACCGGCCGAGATGACAGAGTTAGCTGAACAGATAAAGGAACTTTCTGACAAAGGTTTCATTAGACCAAGTTCCTCACCCTGGGGAGCGCCGGTCTTATTTGTCAAAAAGAAAGATGGATCCTTTAGAATGTGTATCGATTACCGAGAATTGAATAAGCTAACGATAAAGAACCGCTACCCATTGCCGAGGATTGACGATCTTTTCGACCAATTGCAAGGATCTAGCATATACTCGAAGATCGATTTAAGGTCAGGATATCATCAACTAAGGGTTAGAGAGGAAGACGTTCATAAAACGGCTTTTAGAACCCGGTACGGGCACTACGAGTTCCAAGTTATGCCTTTCGGTTTGACAAACGCACCTGCGGTATTCATGGATCTCATGAACCGAGTTTGCAAACCATACTTGGACAAGTTTGTGATTGTATTTATCGATGACATCCTTATCTATTCTCGTAATGAAGAAGAGCACAAGGAACATTTGAAGACCATATTAGAGCTGCTAAGGAAGGAGAAGTTATATGCAAAGTTTTCCAAATGTGAGTTTTGGATAAACACAGTGCAATTCCTTGGGCATGTGATCGACAGCAGTGGTATTCACGTTGATCCTGCTAAGATCGAGGCTGTAAAGGATTGGGCGACTCCAACAACACCCACGGAGATCCGTCAATTTTTAGGTCTTGCGGGTTACTATAGGAGATTCATTGAAGGTTTCTCCAAGATAGCTAAACCAATGACGGAATTGACTCAAAAGGATAAGAAGTTTGAGTGGAAGGAAGATCAAGATTTGGCATTCCAGACGTTGAAGCAGATGTTGTGTGAAGCACCGATACTAGCCCTACCCGAGGGTAATGAAGACTTTGTGGTGTATTGTGATGCATCCATAAAAGGGTTAGGTGCAATACTGATGCAAAGGACTAAAGTCATAGCTTACGCATCAAGACAACTAAAAGTGCACGAGAAGAACTACACAACTCATGACCTAGAGTTGGGAGCAGTGGTGTTTGCCTTGAAGATTTGGAGACACTACCTTTATGGTACTAAGTGTGTTGTATTCACTGACCATAAGAGTCTACAACATATTTTGAATCAAAAGGAACTCAACATGAGACAACGACGTTGGCTAGAGTTGCTCAGTGATTACGATTGCGAGATCCGTTATCACCCGGGCAAGGCAAATGTCGTGGCCGACGCTTTGAGTCGAAAGGAGAGAGTTCTTAGGGTGAAGGCGTTAATGATGACCATTGACTTAGACCTTCCATCCTTAATTCTCAAGGCTCAGAAAGAAGCAGTCGAGGAAGAAATTCTTAAGACTGAAGATGTTGGAGGAATGATAAAGAAGTTGGAAGCACGTTCGGATGGAACGTTATGCCTTGATAATAGGAGTTGGTTACCATGCCATGGTGACCTACGATCCTTGATTATGCATGAGTCGCATAAGTCAAAGTACTCCATACATCCGGGATCTGATAAAATGTATCATGATCTGAAGATGTTGTATTGGTGGCCGAACATGAAGGCGGATATTGCTACATACGTTAGCAAGTGTTTGACTTGTGCCAAAGTCAAAGCCGAACATATGAAACCATCAGGATTATTGGTCCAACCCGAACTGCCAGAATGGAAGTGGGAAAGGATCACTATGGATTTCATTACCAAGCTACCAAAGACAGCAGCCGGATTCGACACGATTTGGGTAATCGTCGACCGACTCACCAAATCGGCTCATTTCCTACCCATCAAGGAGACTGATGGAATGGATAAGTTAGCAAGGACGTACTTGGAGGAAGTAGTCACGAAGCACGGTGTGCCTGTGTCTATAATCTCCGACCGAGACAGCCGATTTACTTCGCAATTTTGGAAGTCACTGCAGAAGGCGTTGGGAACGCAGTTGGATATGAGCACTGCGTATCATCCCCAGACTGACGGTCAAAGTGAACGGACCATTCAAACCTTAGAAGATATGCTGAGAGCCTGTGTGATTGACTTTGGAAATAAATGGGATAGACACCTACCTCTGGTGGAATTCTCATACAACAATAGTTATCACACTAGCATTAAGGCAGCGCCGTTCGAGGCACTGTATGGTAGGAAGTGTCGTTCACCCGTGTGTTGGGCAGAGGTCGGTGAAGCACAACTCACTGGACCTGAGATCATACACGAGACTACCGAGAAGATCTTCAAGATTAAGAGCCGTATGCAAGCCGCAAGAGATCGACAGAAGAGTTATGCTGATATGCGACGCAAACCTCTTGAGTTTGAAGTTGGTGACAAAGTCATGTTGAAGGTCTCACCTTGGAAAGGTGTGATTCGCTTTGGAAAGCGTGGAAAGTTAAACCCTCGTTACATTGGACCCTTCAAGATTATAGAGAGGATTGGCCCCGTAGCCTATCGTTTGGAATTACCCCAAGAACTTAGCCGAGTGCATAATGTGTTCCACATTTGCAATCTGAAGAAATGCTTAGCCGACGAAGCACTCGTTATCCCTTTGGAGGAGATTCAACTCGACGACAAACTCAACTTCGTAGAAGAACCGGTAGAAGTTATGGACCGTCAAGTTAAACAACTCAAGCAAAGCCGAATACCGATTGTGAAAATCCGATGGAACGCGCGTAGAGGTCCAGAATACACGTGGGAACGTGAAGATCAATTCAAGAGCAAGTATCCTCATCTTTTCGCTAACCAACCTACTACAACAACGTCTTGATTTCGTGACGAAATCTCTAAAACATGGGAATACTGTGACATTCGTCAAATTTCCATCATTTATTTATTCATGTAGTACGAGTATTTTAACTGTTTATCGACGAGTTGTCGACATGAACGTGTTAATCATTTTGCTTTGCGGACAAAGCCCTTTTTAGGGAGAGCATATGTAACATCTCAATGTTTCGCGATTATTAAGTTGAATGCAATACACAAGTTTGTGAGCGTCTTATGTTTTGCCGTACGTTTATTTGTTATAGTTATTAAGTTTTCGTGACGTCTCGCACAATTGTTTTGTTTTGGGATCGTATACTAAACGGTTTTGGTGTCGGGATTATCCAGTCGCGTCTAAACTTAACCATTGTGAACCGAGTCGAGTGTATAAGCTATCACAGCATGTGTACATATACTGAATATAAAACCTTCATTTATATTACCAAGCTTGTCATACAAGGGTCTCAAAAATCAGTCACATGTCTAAACCTACATATAAACTTTATAGTTTATTTGCCCCACTAAAGGACAGCACACTTGCCTAGTTTACCCCTTTTGGGTATATCACAAGTTAACATTTCCAGATTTACACTAACCCTAGACTAACAATACAAGTTTATATACAAACCCAAAGTATTATCCAATGTCCAAATACAAGTTATCTCAGTCCAAAATACAAACATCAAAAATCTGCACAAGTCTTCACAATACAACTCCTGGGTAGAAGATTTGGTCCAGCCAACCCACACGTCCCGTCCGAACCTGCACAACCAAGAGTCTTCATCCCGTCCGAACCTGCAAAACCGAACGTAGCATCAACATTGTGAGTCTTTTGTCTTTTCGTCTTTCCTTTTGAAGTCTAGATGTGCTTGTTTTGTACGAACCTACGAATAAACGAAACCGTGGTTAGTCATTGTAATGGACTTATATTTTTAACTAAAACTGAAAAATTGTTAAACTTTTTAAATGCAAACATGATTATGATATAGCTTTTCTGTCAACCAAACCGAGACCCAATTTAGACCAAACCGAGACCCGATTGAGACCAAACCGAGACTCGACTTAGAACCAAACCGAGACCATGTCCAACCAAATCAAGACCTCAATCAAGAACCAAACCGAGACCCATGTTCAACCAAACCGAGACCCAATCAAGGACCAAACCGAGAATCAAAGCAAACCAACCAAAGTTCTACTTTCTGCCAAATTATTAACCATTATTACCAACCAATCCAAATGTCTTAATCAAGTTTTATTTTACAGAAAACATTAATCATGCCGCGGGTATGGAAACCCCCAACTCAAATCAAAACCCTAATTATTTTAAAAACCTTTTTAAACATCTAATTAACATTTGCCACATTCCAGAAACATCATATAAACATGAGTAACATTCGAATATATAAAAACCCTCAATTTTTATAAAACCCTAGATTTACTTTTTATTAATTAAAATGCTAATTAAACCTAATCTAAACCCAAACCCCATATTTAATTTAATTAAAAACGTGATATGCAAAAACCCCCAAATTCACCGAAACCCTAATTTTTATAAATCGATTTTATATATGAAATTAGTTGATTTTATAATAGAAAACACCAATTAATTATGTTTAAACCCGATTTTGATGAAAACCCCCAAATATTTCAAAACCCTAATTTTGTTTATTTTTAATCCGAGAATCATATGATTCACAACAAGTATATACAAATAAATTAAACCCACTGATATTTATTAAATCAAAAATCAATTAATCTTTTTAAAAGAAAACAAGGAGAACAAACTTATCTTGATTTCTTGGCTATTGATTCACGAAACCGCAAGGGAGAACACATCATAAAACCAATCGGTTTGATGTGGGGATTAACCCCACATCTCACACGATCTAGAACACCTCAGACCACCACACAAGATTAATTATATCCCAATGATTTGATATTAGCCATGGAAAATGATTGAACCGATCTAGGTTAAGAGAGAGAGAGAGTTTTGGGACGGTGGAGATAATATCGAGAGAGGAGAGAGAGTTAACTCTCAGATATGGGAAGTTGTGTGTGTAAACACACGTAATGTACTCCCTCCGTTCCTTGTTTATTCCGCCAGTGGACCGGGCCGGGTCAATGACCCTTGGGCCGGTTGTGGTGTAAATGTTTTGGACCCCCCTTTTGGGCCTTATATGTTTATTTGGTTTAATTAAAGCCCAAAACGAATTTTGTTAAATTAAGTTATAATTTAACCCGTGAAACCCGACCATTTAATAAACCGACTTTAATTATCGTACTTTTCCCGTAAATCGTACTTTTCATAAACGTATGGTTTCGTCAAGCACAACTAGGGAGTCGAGTCATTTAATAATACCATTATTCGTATCGTAACTCGATTCTTAAGTTAATTAGGCCGCGGCTAGCGTAACCGTACTCTCGAGCTATTTTATCTTCGTTCTCTTTGTTGAATTTACGAGGTGAGTTTATAGCCCCATACTTTACTATTTTCACTGCTTTTTGGGGTGAGACATTGCTTGATTTTAACGTTTGAACACAAGTGCATTTACTGATTTATATATTAGTCTAAGTCCCACTAAAAACCCAGTTGCTTTGGCCCGTGAATCGTGAACCGTTAATTACTTTGTGTAAGCGCGAATGTAATGGATAGATCTATCGGGATTGACGTCCCTGTCTGTCTTGTCCAACAAGGGGACAAGCGGGCACAGTTTCATTTGAATCTGATATAGGATGTCGTGGGTTTAGGCATCTAGTTTGGGCTACATTTATATGATTATACTGCCGGTGTTGTTAACGCTTCGGTGTCACGAGCTTAGACTGTAATAAATACTTTTGGGATGACTTTGTATCTGTTATATTGTCATCACATTTGGGAAAATCTTGTGGTTCATTAAACATTTCCACTTAACTAAACCTATGAACTCACCAACTTTATGTTGACACTTTAGCAATGTTTTTCTCAGGTATTAAGAAGGAAGATGCTAAATGAGGTCTCATGCATTGCCGTCATTTCTTTGAAAAAACGATCATTTGTACCATTTAAGAAAACTATGTTTTGTAACCGTATTCAGTTTATGCTTCCGCACTTTGTTAAAACAATTTATTTTATTAATTACAAGTGATCTATTTTCCGAACGTCTCATTTAGAGGTCGTTCTTTGTGACTATGTGTGTATGATAATCATGACGTCACCACTCCCTTGTCGCCATTATACTCTGATATTTTGGGAGTGTGACAACTTTGCTAGGGAATGCCCTAACAAGAATGACCAGGAGAAGAACAGGTACTCAGCCTTCAAGATTCAGGAGGTCAAGGATGACAAGAAAGCATTGGTGTCTGTTGACTCTATGGTTAACTGGAGTGATCATCAGAATGCTACCTTAGTAACAGCTGAACCTTCTATTGACGTGTTTGCAATGATTGCTGGGAATTTGTCTGATGCCGAGAAAGCAGAAGAATTTGCTCTTATGGGCATCTCACCTCAGGTACAACATTATCCTCTTGGTTGTCATGATACATATTCAGAACTGTTGTCTCAATACAATTAATTAAATGAACAAAATGATAAGTATTTTTTAGATGTTCAAGCATATAAGAATTCTTTAAAAACATTGGAACAACAAATGAGGCGGCTTCAAGATACACAACATGAATATGAAGATAAAATTAGAATTCTGAACATTGATTTAGAAAACACAACCAATATGCTTAAATACACTGAAAAGATAAAAGATGACAGTATCAAGGATAAGCAAGACATGAAGGAAAAATTGGATGCTACACTTTTAAGATTTGAAAAATGGCAAAATGCACCTAAAAATCTTTCAAAGTTAATTGATAGTAGCATGTCTGGTAGGACTAAGAGAGGTTTAGGATTTGATAAATATATTGATTCAGAATATGTGTTTGATTTATCTTTTTCAAGTGTCTTTGATCCTGCCAAGGAGGAGGAGGGAAAACCTAGTTACAATAGGTTTCAACCAGCTGCAGCAATGCATGCTGTCCCTCTACCTCTTACAGGAACTTTTATGCCCATATCTAGGAAAAATGACTTGGATGGATCACAGATGCACAAGTCTCCAAAAAGTTCTACTAATACTAATGACTTTGTCTCTTGTACTTTCAGTGACAAAGCCAGTGACTCTACATCATGTGGTTCAAGTGAAGAGTCAAGACCTACAAGCTCCAAGACAAATGATCCTGCTGCTACTAGTGCTAGGAAGGGTGAAGAGAGAGTTGCTTCTACTTCAACTATGTCTAGTTCTATTTTATTGAGTCCTAGGAATGCTGTTTCTCCTAGAGTTGTGTGTAATAAATTTAGCAGTATGAAACAATGTCATTTGAATAAAAGGTCGTTTAAAACATGTTTTGTTTGTGGAAGTAAATTTCATTTGATTTAAGATTGTGATTTTTATGATCAACCTTCTTCTGTTTATCAAGCATATCCTGCTCCTGGTCCACCAGGAGTTGCTCCATATTCTTCTAGAAGACTAAACCCATGTGCCCAATCTTTTTCTTCTTCTAGAAGGACCTATCCTTTAGCTTCTGGTCATTAGAGAAACAATGGATTTACCTATAATAGACCAACCAGCAACTATTTTCAGAACTTTAATCAGAATTATGCATTTAATTCAGACCAGATGTATTTTGGGTTGGGAAATTTGGGTACTGCTGTTAAGCCCTCAGCATGTTGTTCTTGGTCAAACAATAACACCCATATGATGAATAGGCAACCTAAGAACAACAGTGGATCTCATCAATCTTCATGGCTATCTACAAAAGATCCACAAGGCAGGCTCAAACCTAAAAAGGTTTGGGTCCCCTTAAGACACTAACTTTTGCATATTTATTTTCTTGTTGTTGTAGGTTACTCCATACCAAGATCCCACTCTAGGAATTGTTGATAGTGGATGCTCTAGAAGCATGACAGGAAATAAAGGACTTCTATCTAACTTTGTACCATTTCAAGGCGGAAAGGTCTACTTTGGAGGTGGTGAAAGAAGGATCACTGGCAAAGGAACGATTCAGACACCTAACCTTAATTTTGAGAAGGTCTACTATGTGGAAGAACTTCAACACTTCAACTTGATCTCTGTATCTCAGATTTGTGACGAGAAGCAGTTTGTCCTCTTTACGGATACTGATGCACTGGTGTTATCCAAAGACTTTAAGCTCCCGGATGACTTACAAGTTCTACTCAGAATCCCTAGAAGACACAGTCTCTATAGTATCAAGCTGAATGAAGTTAATCCTACTGGTCAACTAGCTTGTTTGGTTGCTAAAGCCTCAGAAGATGAAGCCACTAAATGGTACAGAAGGATGGGACATGTAAACTTCAAGACCATTCACAAATTAGCAAATATGAACTTGGTCTCTGGTTTACCTCCCAAAACTTTCAGAAATGACATCAATTGCCTTGCATGCAGCAAAGGCAAACAACATAAAGCATCCTTCAAGGCCATTACTGCTCTCAGCCTTATAACTGAACCATTGCAGCTACTACACATGGATTTATTTTGTCCTACCTCCATTAGGAGCATTGACCACAAACAATACTGTCTTGTGGTAACTGATGGGTATAGCAGGTTTACGTGGGTGTTCTTTCTGGCTGCCAAAAATGAGACCTACTCGGTTCTAAAGGACTTTATTACACTAATTGAGAATCAGCTGTCCAAGAAGGTAAAAGGTATCCGATGTGATAATGGAACAGAATTCAAAAATGCAGACCTCATAGCACTTTGTAATTCCAAAGGTATCAAAAGAGATTATAGTGCAGCAAGGACTCCTCAACAGAATGGTGTTGCAGAAAGGAAGAACAAGACTCTAATAGAAGCTGCGAGAACAATGCTTGCAGATTCCAAGCTTCCAACCATGTTCTGGACAGAAGCTGTTAATACTGCAAGTTATGTCTTGAATAGAGTTTCTATTACCAATCCTCACAAGAAGACTCCCTATGAGCTACTCACAGCTAAAGTACCTAGTAT
Source organism: Glebionis coronaria (assembly GCA_025667525.1). Classification (NCBI taxonomy): domain Eukaryota; kingdom Viridiplantae; phylum Streptophyta; class Magnoliopsida; order Asterales; family Asteraceae; genus Glebionis; species Glebionis coronaria. The sequence goes on from CM046875.1 coordinate 490,711,488, forward strand.
TGCTCATTTGAAGCCATTTGGTTGTCCTGTCACCATTCTGAATACTAGTGACTATTTGGGGAAATTTGATGGCAAGGCAGATGAAGGATACATAGTAGGATATTCAGCTCACTCTCGGGCTTATCGTGTCTATAATCTCCAAGCCAAGCGAGTCATTGAAACTATTAATCTCAGGTATTTTGAGGAGACGTCGAACATACAAGGCAAGGGTCCTGAATGGTATTTTGATCTTGATTATCTTAGTGACTCATTGGGATATTTTTGTTTTAAAACCAACCAAGATGCAGGTCCACAAGTGTTTGCAACTTCTAGTACAAGTGCTCATTCTAGTTTTTCGGACTCAGATGAGGAGGATGATATTTTTGTAGTTCCATCCTATTCCACCACAGTCTCTCCAAATACCAATGCTACTCCTAGTGATGCTTCTCCATTAGAGATTATGGACTCACAAGGAGCTCTTGACACATTGCTCAAGCAACAACAAGATGCTACTACATCAACTGCTCAAGGAGGCTTTGAGTTTCCCTTGAGTACCCCTGCTGTCCAAGTTACTTCTAGTACTCCTAATGTTACTCCTAGTGCAAGTTTAACACCTATTGGTAGTCCGGTTAATGATCCTGCTTCCTCTACTAGATTCTCTGGTCCTTCTGACCTGGGAAACTATCAAAAGAAGTCTTCTACTAAGATGGATGATATTCATAAACAACCAATAGATGGCATTTTCGACTCTGCTTCATTTGATGATGACATTGTTGGGGATCTTAATAACTTGGCACCAGAAGTGGATGTAGCTTCTAATCATGTTCAGCAGACGCATAAAGACCATCCTACTACTCAAATCATTGGAGATCCTGGTTCTACTGTCAAGACTCGCAGGATGCATAAGAAAGCAATGTCTGATCATCATGCTCTTGTGAGCTATATCGAGGACCAAAAGCGTAATAATCACACGGACTTTCTTCACTGTTTGTTTGCTTGTTTTCTTTCACAGGTGGAACCTAGATCAATCTCTCATGCTCTTGAGGATCAAAGTTGGGTGGAGGCTATGCAGGAGGAGATGCAGCAGTTCTTGTTTCAGAATGTTTGGATCCTAGTTGACTTGCCAGATGGAAAGACAACAATTGGTACCAAATGGATTCTCAAAAATAAGAAAGATGCGAGGGGTATTGTGGTGAGAAATAAGGCTAGGTTGGTTGCACAAGGTCACACACAATTTGAAGGCATTGACTATACTGAGTTTTTGATCCTGTTGCTAGGATTGAGGCCATTCGTCTATTTTTGGCTTTTGCTTCTTATGTTGGCTTTACGGTTTTTCAGATGGATGTCAAGAGTGCATTTCTCTATGGCAAGATTGTTGAGGAAGTTTATGTCACTCAACCTAAGGGCTTTGTGGATCCACTTCATCCAAAGAAAGTCTACAAGGTAGTCAAAGCTCTATATGGACTTCATCAGGCTCCTAGAGCTTGGTATAAGCGTCTTTCCACTTTCTTGTTACAACATGGCTACAGAAGATGCACGATTGACAAAACACTATTTCTTAAAAGGAATACCAAGGATACCATCCTAGTTCAAGTGTATGTGGATGATATTATCTTTAGTTCTACTAAGAAGGAATGGTGTGATGAGTTTGAACAACTAATGAAGGGCGAATTCCAGATGAGTGCTATTGGAGAACTTACATTTTTCCTTGGTCTTCAAGTCAAGCAACAGTCGGATGGAATCTTCATAAGTCAAGACAAGTATGTTCATGAGATCCTTCAGAAGTTTGACATGGAACCTCTTAGACCAGCACCAACACCTTATGAGGTCGCTAAAGTCAAACTCAAGAATGAGCCAGATCCTCCGGTAAATGTTCACATGTACAGGTCAATGATTGGCTCACTCATGTATTTGACTGCATCACGTCCGGATATTATGTTTGTAGTAAGTGCTTGCTCTAGACATCAGGTGGCCCCGACCATTTCTAACTTGAATGCAGTTAAGAAAAGTTTCAAGTACATCGAGGCTCAACCCAAGCTAGGCTTGTGATATCCTAGAGAATCACCTTTTGTTCTTGAAGCCTATAGTGATAGTGACTATGCAGGTGCTAATAATGACAGGAAGTCTACTACTGGTGGTTGTCAGTTTTTGGGTCGAAGACTTATCTCATGGCAATGTAAGAAACAGACGATAGTAGCTACTTCTTTAACAGAAGCTGAATACGTAGTTGCTGCTACTTGCTGTGGACAAGTCTTGTGGATACAAAATCAGATGTTGGATTATAGGTTCAACTTTATGAACACCAAAATTTTCATTGACAATCAAAGCACTATCTGCATTGTGAAGAATCCTGTTTTTTCATCAACGAACAAAACATATTGAAATTAGGAACCACTTTATAAAGGATGCCAATGAGAAGAAGTTGATACAGGTTCTTAAAGTACATACGGATGATAATGTTGCTAATTTATTGACTAAAGCCTTTGATGGTCCGCGGTTCAACCACTTGGTGGTTCACATTGGAATGGTCAATCCTTGAGGTCTAGGATTGAGGGGAGGCCAAGCCTAAGGGGAGGCTTAGTGTACATATTTGATTGCACAGTCTAACATATGGTAGTTTCTAACAACAGATTTCATGGGTATTTATGGTGTGTGCTATTTCTAGTGGAGGTTTTTGGTCACTCCTAGTGGTTGTATTCAGCTTCTAGTGGATACAAACCCTTCAATGTCACTTATGGTTGGCTTCTAGTGTTGGTTTGGGTCACTGTTCACTTCGTTGACTTTCATTGACCACTTTGTGCTCCTAGTGTTGACCCTTACGCGTTTTGACTTTTAGTCAACGCAAGTTACTTCTGGTATATATCTTTTTATTTAACTTTGGTAATTGGGATTTGCAAATAATGGTAAAGGGGCAAGTGGTTACCTTTGCATTAATTACTTAATTTTGAAAGGGCAACCCACATAATTAGGGGTCACTGAACAGTTACATGACCATTATTTATGGTCAAATCTCACAATTGACTCATTCATCCCACCACAAACACACACATACGCTCCTACTCTTTCCCTCTTCAATCAATCATCTTCCATCACTTCTAATCATCAACAATAGCTGGTCTCCTATACAAACCCAATCATAACAAGGTGGCATATCTAGGAGAAGGTCCTAAACGAGAAGAGTTCACAGACATCATCGAGTTTATTGAGGCTTCTAACCTCAGGTATGCTTTTACGGTTTTCCCTACTGTCTATGATAGTGTTATTCGCTAGTTCTGGGCAACTGCCCACCTTGTGGATGTTTTAGGATGCCCTCTAGAGCTCCATGCTACCATAGATGGACGCTCGTATGTGGTGTCTGAAGCTTCTATTAGGTCTGCTCTTCATCTCCAGGATGAAGGTGGTGTTGTCTCCATCCCCAATTCTGAGGTATTGGATGGGATGGCTGATCTTGGTTATAATCATGGAGGGAAGTTAACTTCCAGAAAAATAGGTTTTCCCCCAATGGAAGCTTCTGGCGCACTTCTTGATCCATTGCTTAAGTCCAAAGTCTGGGAGTTGGGATGCATTTCCCATCCCCTTGGCTACTGGTTTGATTTGTATTGCACAGGGGCGTGTGTTTAACTTTTCTCGCTACTTGTTTGATGGAATGGTTTGCAACCTTAGTAGTACTGGCTCTAGGAAGAAGTTTTTGATGTACCCTAGGTTCTTACAGCAGGTTCTTATGTGCCTACCTAAAATAGAGAGGAATATGAGACCCCTAATATTAGTTCTAAGGTGTATTCTAATATGGCACTTGGTTTAAAGGGTGTTTGGAGACCTCTTACTGATGTTATATTGGGCCTTGCCCAAGGGGATCCTAATGTTATTCCTCCAGCTGGTGAAGTCGAGGAGGAACTTCCATCAGGGGATGATCCTATGGAGGAGGAGCATCATGCTACTGGTGTGCCTTATGTGGAGGTGGAGGAGCCAGCTAAAGAAGTGGTGGTAGAAATGCCATCCACTTCCAAGACTGCCCCCTCTTCTCTGCCACATAAGTCCCCATTTGTTGATTCTCCCCTTCTAGTCCAACTCCTCATTCTGCTGAGAAGCCATCTAGCTATCATGCTCATGAAGATGACCCCTTTGTTGCTCCTGGTTCCAATGATGCATTCCCCGATCCAAGTCCTCTTGGTGGGGAAGCGGAGGAACCTGTTTCACTAACTTCTTTGCTAGCTCTCATGCACAGGTATTACGCAAGGGTTGTTTCGTTGGAGAATGATCTAAATCAACATCGCAAGCTCATCCGGGACTTTGTCCTTCCATTGGCAAACAGGATTAAAGCATTGGAGTCCCAACAAAGGCGCCAAAGAAGAAGCTTGTGCTTTCTGATTCTGATGAGGATGTTGAGGAGGATGGGCTGACTTTGTTGGCCAGGGTTGCTTTTACTGATAAATTGAGTGATGATTTACCTGCTCCTCCTAGTCCTTCATCAATTCTAACACCTGCTGATCCTAGACCGATGGAGGATATTGCTGGTTCTTCTACTGGTACTTCTGCTGGTCCATCTGCTGGTCCGTCTCATAATCCCAAGGGGAAACCCCTATGACAGATGCACCCTCTCCTCCAAGGAAGCATACTCGCAGACAAATTGAGGAAGAAAGGTTGGGGGAGGAGGATGCACAACTACTGCAAGCAGAGATTGATCAACAAGCTAGGGCTGAGGAAGAGGCCCTTCAACAGCAGAGGCGTGAGCAGTTGAGGCATGATGCCATGCATTGGGATGACAATGACTGGATGCGGGTGCTTACTATTCTTACTTCTGATTACTCGTAATTCACAGATATTTTGGGAGCTGATGTGAACCAACATAATTGTATCCCATAGGCACTGGCCTTAATGCGTCAACAACAATTTTCTCTTGTTGCTCAGCTTCGTGAACAGCGTCGTAACAGACCCATGTCGAGGACAGAGTAGAGGAAGTTGATGCAGCAATATGTCAAGAATCAGTCGGCTGCTTACTTTAATGTTGAGTGGACTTGGGAACGGGTTAGGGGACTTTCCTTTGATGAGCTTAAAGATCTGTACCAGAAGATGATCAAGCGTCAAAACACACCGGTTCCTGAACGCTTTATATATCGCCATCCTCCACGTGTTGTTCACTTCTCAGTCTGCTGCTGCTCATACTTCTTCATCTGGTGTTCCTCATGATACTTCTGGCGTTCCATCTGTTGCTGCTACTTCTACTGCTGGTCCTACTACCACAACTTCGGCTGTTCATCCCACTCTATTTCAGGTTCATACCGCTACCACCAATGAAGCTACTACCACTCCTACCACTACTACTACCCCTGCTACTCTTGTTATGGAGAAACCATCCACACCAGTAACTGAACCACACCCTACCTCATCCGCTGGTGCAGCAGAATTTGATCCTATGGTTGGTCAAGGTTTTGAGTCTACTAATGTTGATGCTACTGCTACTCGAAAGGTCAAGGTTGAATCTTCTTCTGGTGTTCCTTCACCTCGTCGCTCAATTAGAAAGAAGAAGGCTCGACGTGGTAAGTCTTTTCCCTTTGAGAAGCGAGATCCTGCAAATCTCATTGATGCTGCTTCGGATAGTGAGACAGAGTTACACATGGGTAAGGGTTGGATTGTTGCTTGGGAGGTTAGGCCATCCCCTATTGTTGCTGGTACATTCACTCATAAGGTTACAACCAGTGATGGTTATGTTCGCTATGTCTCAGGACTGCAAAGTATTGTGACATGGGTGGACCGTCGTGATCTTATGTCGTTATATGGGCTGGTGGATGTTGAGATTCCTCAATATCCGAGTGAGTTGCCCAATTGGCCTGGTTTGACAATCTGGGGTGCTTTGAAGCTTATGTTAGATTCCCCTCCTGATGCTCCTCATTCTGGTGTCTGGAAAGATCAGCCTCGCTGGGTGATCAAGAGGTGGAAACTTTATGCTGGTTGTGGGGTTCATGTATTGGAGTTGGAGACTGGTGCTGTGGTGTTTATGCTTACGGATATGGAGTATCCATTGACGATTGCTACTATGGAGGCTATGTTGGATTGTCATCTGCTGATATCTAATGCCCCTTCTGGGAATGATTCTACCATGGCTAATACCTTGGTGGAAGGTATTCAAGCCCGGTTGCATGCGGATAAAGTTGCAGCTTCTGGTAAGTGATTGGTATGATTCTTCTATTCTTGTGATTATACTAACATTCTTTTCACCAATCTGTACAGTGATTGGTGACTCACATTATTATTAACAAAAAACAAAAAAAAACAAAAATATACTTCTTATTTAATATCTGCTTATACTTTAAACATATGATGGAATTTCACACTTGTACGTAATATAATATCTGCTTATACTTTTTCATCATAACATTGTTTTTCACTTGACTGTTTCAAACTTGGGCTGTTTTGGAGTTACTTCTGATGTTGGACCTGGTCCACACAACAAATGGTGCTCAACTCACCATGTTTCACAGACAAGAAAGAGTTGATTCACCATGAGGGTACGGCTCTGGTGTGATAGTCAAATCCGTTGATGGTTGCCAGGTTACCCAAAACTGGATGGTTTTCACTTGCCATGGTCCTAGACTGAAAAGTGGCTAGTCCAAGGGGGTACGGCTCTTGGTAAAGATCTACATCAAATCCGTTGATAGCTGTAATAGCTTGCTCAAAGCTATAGGGTTTTCAGCTCACCGATGCTTAATTGCTAAGAGTTAGCGAGTCCAGAAGAGTACGGCTTCTGGTAAAGACATATCAAATCCGTTGACGGTTGTGATGGTTTGCCCAAAATCATCAGGGTACCCCCACTCACCATTGATTCACGTTCTAAGAGTTGGGTTGGGTTCTGGTCTCCCAGGGTGATGCTTATTCCACTATAAAGACTGGCTAGCCCAAGAGCGAGCAACTACTTGGTAAAGGCTCATAAAATCTGCTCATGTTCCTGTGAAGATTCAACAGGATGCAGATTTGTTTCAAGATTTCAGGAAGCTTCTAGGTGTTACTTGTTGCAGTAGTCTTTATGTTCCTTGTTCATGTTGATAGTTATGATGCTGCTGTTTGTTTTGTTGTTCCAATCCTCAAGCTGTTTTGCAAGATCTACCAGGAAACTTGAACTCAACAGGTTAAATTAAAGTTTAGGGGAGGATTGTTAGGACCTTTGGAATAGTTATTTGTAATAGGTATACTAGGAGGTATGTAGTTCCTCCTGGTCCTAGTAGTAGTAGGAGCAACACGTGCTCCTGGTCTTTAGAAAGTCAAACTTTATTATTTTGAGTATTCTGTTAGGATATGCATGAGATATGTTAGGAAAATATGCATATCAGTTTTACACGTTTTGGTTTATTGACGTATTAGGGTTTCCTTGAAGTATAAAAGGAACCTTAGGCAGAAGGGTTAGACACACCTTCATCAAACATTATTCTAGTTCATATTAATATTAGAAATCCTTAGTAAAGGATCAAGTCATTATAGTTATTCTGTTCTTCTTGTTCATAGTATTTGTATTCCGCACTTATACTGTGTTATTCATCTAGAGTCTCTCTGTGAATAGACTTGTAATTACAGAATTCGTTCACCATCCCTAACAGGCTACAAGATCCACATCTAGTGGACCCAACAAAAAGAATGCTCCCCCTGCATACACTGTCTCAGACACATCTTCTACTCCAAACAATGCCATCAAGGTTTATATTTTAAAATGGCAATGATAAAATCGCCTAGTGATGTGGTATATTAATTAATTCTTGTTTTAGGAATCTAATGGTGTTGGTTCTGTGGGGCATGCTGATAAGGTGAAACGTTGTTCTCTACCCGATACCGGTGACCTTTTGAAGTTGTAGGATCCAGAAGATGAATTTGATGATAGTAATGATATAGGAGATGAGATAGATCCTAAAATAAAAGAGCAATTTGACAGGTACTTGTTGCATTTCAAATTACGCATTTTATATGTTTGCTCATGTATATATTATGCATATAAGGTTTATTATCCAGGTAACTTTAATATGCCGATTTACTATATGTTTCATTATGACGAAAACTTTATCCTTCACAAAAGTAATTTTAATTGTATGACCTCTATCCTTCAACAGAGTTGTTATTTTATTGCATTACTAATTTGTATGATACTAAAAATACTGCTTAAATGACCTTTAATATAGAATTTGAGGTTAAATATGATATCTCAAGTACAAGTGTATGCTGCTGTCTATGATAGTTGGTTCTCGAAAGTTGCTTTATGTATATTTTGCAAAAATCCGAGGCTTAAATTTTTTTATTAGTAGGATTTCATATTTTGGTTATATATAGTAAATTTCTACCGTTCCCTGCTCTTCTTTTGTTGTCAATGAATAGTTAACATAGTACTTGATGTAAGGATATTCTGGTACTTGCCTGCTGTAAATTGACTTCAATGGTGCTATAGCTTTGCTTATTTTGTTAATCGAGATTTTGCCACAACAACTCTGTTCGTGTACATGAACGTGCTAGAATAAGCAGTATTTTTTAATTGATCTTAACGATCAGCAAGATAGATTCCTATCCAGTTTTTTATCAAGATTTTGGTGTTCGTTTTGAGGCCCCTTCCAGACTATGGGCCATGTGCAACTGCAGAGCCTGCACAGGCCCATATCCGATGTATATGTCTTAATTTCTAATATATGGATTTCAGGTTGACGAACTGAAAAGGAAGCAAGATGCTCAAGCACAACTGCTACAACAAAAACAAAGGAGTGATGAGGAAGTGAATGGCAGCTTCAGCCCCATTGAAAAAAGCATATTCACAAAAAGAAGATGACTGCTCATAAAGCCATGATCACAATCATATTAAATCGTGTAGCGACTTATTGTTTAGTTTTCAGGTTCATGATATTATTTCTGTGATTTATTTTATATTTGATTTCAACATACCAAAGTTGAGAACCTGATAACTTTTGTGTGGCGATGTATTTGGCAGAATTTGAACCTTTTGAAAGTGGATTGAACACGTCAAATGGAGGTTTAAAAAAAATAATGGGTGTCATGCTGCGTCGAGGGAAGAATAGTTAAAGATAGCATCAGACCACCCATTTCTGGTCCAAGAGGTACTCACGGGGCTTCCATCTTATTCAGGTATTGTACGTAATCTCTTTTGATTGTTTAATCTTAACTTTTGGTAGGATGGTTTTGTTATAGAAATGACTGCTCATAAGTTGATTTTAAGTTTTCATATGCTGGTTTTGTTTTAACTTTTGATATGATGTTTTTTACTTTGATTAGAAAGGAATTTTAATATGATAGTTTTAGTAACATATGGAGGACTTAGGCGTTTTCAATATTTTTTTATCTTATAAGGTGTTGTTTGATTGATAAGATGGGGCACAAAAGTATGAATCGGATTCATATAAAGTTTGTTTTGTAAAGCGTCAAAATAATAATATCAAATTTTGTTTACAATTCAAATAAATTATGTAACAAAATAAAGCTTTTATAATCTCAAATCACAACATTCATGTAATAACAGTTCGAACTTGTACCATAGTCGTCTATTATATTTCTGACTAAAAAACAAATACTAAAAAATCTAAAATCATCTGATTCGGTCTGATAAGCCGTATTTAGATTATAATTTTTAAAAACAAACACAGCCTAAGTGTGAAAACTAATCGTAAAAACTCGCATATGATTAAGTTAATTTGAAAAAACCAGAAGATTTTGCTCACCACGAGCACTACTTGAATGTGAATGGTTAAAGTTTTGAAAAGTATCCTAGACTACGTCTAGATGATCATAAGATACAAGTATTTGAAATGTTATTGAAGGTTGATTAGCTTCGACATATATGTTTTTTATACTAAAAACTTGTTATAGCAGAAGTGTTTTCCTTTTTCATTAGCATAGTAGTTAACAAATACATAATTAATTGGCAATATGATTAGTGTTAATTGGCAATATGATAAGTGTGCTAATAAGAGTAGAAATGCATACAAGTAAATCGTGTTTCAAGATTACCTCAGGAGTATTATCAACTTCTGTCGGGTTGAAAATGGTTTCAATAGGCCAAAAGCGCTTAAGATGTCGTCATCCTATATAAAATAGCATAACGTATTAAACAGATGTAAAAAACTTATATTTTAAAGTAAACCATAAACTGAATGATAACGTAAACCTCTTCTGGCAATGACTTGGTAATAGTTTCTTCACGAACAACATGATGAGTGTTTGAATCATCTTGGTTTGAGGTGTTTTCCATAACCTCTGTATCTGTATTCATGTACAGGTTTTGCTCTAGGGTATGTGTTTTTTGTTGTCAATACATATGTTTTTTATGTTTATAATAATAACTAAACAAGAAAGTGTATGACTTGACATGATGAATAATTTGTCAAAAATTTAGTAAAAAGATAGAAGATTTCAAGTAATTATATATGTAAATGATATATACTTCAAAGAAAAGTCAAAATCTGTTTAATTTTTTTTAAAAGAAAAGTCAAAATCTGTTTAAAAAGTGATATATATGTAGAAGATTTGGACTTATCAACTTTTAAAGTTTTAGAACAAAATCTGTTCAAAGAAAAGTCAAAATATGTTTGAAAATGTTATAGATGACAGCAGATATATTACATCAAAAAGGTAATTCTGTAGTTAAAATGATATGAAGAAGATTTGTACTTATCAACTTTGAAAGCTATACTAAGAGATCATTGTTTGAAATTACATATACAAATTACAAGTAATTTATATGTCAGCCTTTATGTTAGTATTTACCAACATAGTTGTCTTTAAGTATATAAAGACAGTAGTAATATGTATTTTATATGATAATTCTTTCATTTTATAATACTTTAGACATTATTCAGTTATATAAGGAGCTGTATCTTTAAAAAGCAAAAAACAAAATAAAAGGACATGAGTGTAGGTCTTTTTCATTAAATGTATATTTCATATTATACTCACATGTTTTTTTTGTAAATAAATTTGTTGTACCAGTTAGATGACTTAAAGCATGTCAACCTCTATGTTACTTTTTACTAACATAGTTGTCTTTAAATGAATAAATTCATTAGGATTAGTTTTAAAATAATATAACAGTATTCTTAAATGGTGAAAAAAGCACATAATAGAACTTTCAAATGGTATGAATAAGAAAACATATTCGATAGTATTTGAATAAATCAAACAAGATATAACTCATACACAACATGAGCATATTGTAATAGCACTTGAAAAGACAACTGAATGAAGTTTATTACAATTATTATCCAAAATAACCCGTAGGTCAGAAAATAAACTGGAAAAGTATTATTCGAATGAACCGAGATGTTTTATATCATCATATTCATAAGGGATACAGCTTCTCGCATAATCGGGTCAAACTCGACACTTGTCACCTCTGTGTCAACCAAAAAGTTTTTTGCTCCTGCAGAGACATGAGATATTCTTAGCCCATTAACTTAATAAACATAGCATCATACGTAAGTTTGCTATAAAAGTAACTATATTATATATCAGGTTCAGATTGAATGAGATTTACACGCTTAAGGTAAAGTGTTCCTTGATCTTTGATAATTCGTGCCAACCTCATAGGCCCGTTTTGCAAAGTATGAAACGCACACAACTTTATTTCAAACCCACTGTAAGAAATCAAGTTGTATTTAGCTTCCGAATTCAAAACAATAAATGTTAATATCCTTTAACATACACACTTACGTGATATCTCGCAAGATGAGCTCACATTTGATATGGCCTCTTTCTTTCGTTAGGCCTCCACTAATGACCCTTCCGACAGTGTCTAACAATATTAAAATAATATTATTTTGTTATTCAATGTGTTTATATATAAATGATAATATTAAAGGATATTAATTGTTAAATATTATTTACCAATCAACATCCTCCTTTGTGTTCTTTCAGTAACACACGCCCTAATGGACATGATCCACGGGCGTTGTTGAAACCTAGTTTCATCACCACATATCTGTTTTGTGACTTCAGTTTTTTTGTTGACCAAGATTATCCAATCCCGGCGTACAAAGCTGTAGCTTTCAAACCGTGGGTAGCTTGTCGGGTCGACATACCCAACTTAGAAATGGTTGATGGAAACTAAAGTTTGTCCTAACCTCCTGTTTATATAACTTGCCACCAGGTCTTGGGGCACTTCCGTTGTCATTTTTCCTCCATGGAATAAATGGTTAAGACCAAAAGGGTAGTCAATGTTAAGGGTTGATTAGGAGTTGTCATAGACAATAGTTATTTAACAACTTATATATTTATCAAGCAAAATGAGGTACAATTTGTTTGTTCTATCTTCCAACCAAACAAAGTCGACAAGGATGTTCCTTAACATTTTACCATGCATTTGGATTAGTAATCGAATTGAAAGAGTCCATGGTGAAGTATTGATCGAGTACCTACAAAAATTGTGGATTGTCACTGTGATGTATAACAACATTAACAGTCAGAATATCCATAAATTTTGATATTAATAAGTATATCGTTTACCTCAACACTATTGTCGACAACAATAGGGTTGGAAATCATGTCTACATCAGGAGGACCCTGAAATATAGATATAAAAATTATAGTGATGTAAGTGAATGTATTCAAAGTTTGTATAAAATAATAGATTTGAATATCCAAAATAACAAAAAATTTGCCTACACACAAAAACGAATACCTGGACATTGGTTGTAGGCTGATCATGCATGTCGACTTCATCATCTAGAGCATAGCTTAGGTTACTTCTTAGAATTCTGGAACTCATACCAGTTCAGTTGTAGTGAAGTTTTTTTTTGTGTGATCTATGTATTGTAGACAAATGAAAACAATATAGCATGATTTAATTTATATAAGCAGGGTTAACATATATTATCATCTTTAAAAGAACAACAAGATAAATACAAAGAATAAAAGATATAAAATTAAAAAAATTTAACATTATAAAATTAAGAAAGTGTAAATACTGAAAACGCGATTTAACAATTGTAAAATTAAGAAAGTGTAAAAATTTAACATTCTAAAATTTGTAAGTCTGATTTTTATTTTTAGAATGCTATATTTGTTTTATTTTTAAAAATTGTTTTAACAATTAAGAGGAATATATTAAAAGTCAGAGTTTTATTTTTAGAAGGGTATATTTGTTATATTTTTAGAATTGGTTTAACTATTAAGACGAATATAAGTCAACTATAATTTACGTTTTGTAGTTATCTCTACAGAAATTAAAAAAACAACAGACAATACAACATAAAATAATAATTAACATTAATTTAATACAAAAAAAAATTAAAAACTGGTAAATAAATAAGAACAACCAATGTCACATAAAACCAAACAATACAATGAAGTTTAAGCAAATGCAAATGAGTTTGTGTCATGAATATAATTCATGATTATTAAGTTTATTTGAAAACGTAAACAACGTAAAGGATTAAGAAATAGTAACAACGTTACTGAGTAAAATATGGCTCCAAACATTCCATCCAATTAGCTGTACTTTTCATTTTATGTAGCACAAGCTTCATCAAACCTTCAACATCACTGGTATTGATTTCAATGCGAGTTTCTGCTTTTTCAATTATGTCCAACATGGCTTTAATTTCGTCATGAACATGTCAACCCATATTCCATCCTTTTGTGGTATGGTAGCCATTTGCAAAAAATAATAGTAACAATAAACTATTACCTTCTCAACATTGGATGTTGCTACAACATTTTTGTGAAACCCATTAAGGGAGTTGTTTGTTTTAGACATGGTTGAAAGTGAATAAGCTGATAGAAAGTCGCTTTGATTGATATTTGTGTTCGATGTTGTGGTATTTATACATACACATGTGTATATTCAACTCGAACTAGATGTAATTATGTTTGGAAGTTGATTATAGACGAATATAGGCATGACAACAGAATATAAAAATATTTTTTGGAAGTAAATAACACATACATATTGTGGGAAAAACATATAGTACAAAATATCAAGATTTAACATTAATTAATATATTAAGCAAGATTGTTTAACATAAGCAAGAACAATAGCAGTAGTAAAAAAACGAATGCATAAGCAGTGCATTCGTTTTAAACTTGTGAAACAAAATTTTTAAGATAACAAAGCGGACACATCAATTTATTCTTCATCACTTTCACTTTCATCAACCAAAGCGAAAATGCGTTTCCTAGAAAGTACGCTGACTGGTGATCGAGTATCTTTTTTGTCATCAGTTTCATCATCACTTGAGATGACAATTATGTCATCCCAGTTCCAATTAACCAAGTTTGGGTTGTAGAAAGGGATTGGGGCTGGGACCATAGGAGGCTGAATATGAACATTGAAAAAAAGAAAACAAAAGTATTAAAAGTCAAAGAAAACAAAAGCATTTGTATAGGACAATATGAACATTGAAGAAAAAAAAACCGTAGTACCTCAGGAGCAGCATCAACATTTGGAGCAGCATCAACATTTGGAGAAACATCAACATTCGGTACAACATCAACAATTGGAGCAGCATCAACATTTGGAGCAGCATCAACATTTGGAGCATTCATATTTGATCAACTTATCAGCTTATGTTTGACCAGGTTATGTATGATGAGCTTATGTATGAATGAATGAATTTACCAAAGATGTGAGTTGTTTATATAGGCTGTAGAAACTTCAATGTTTTGAAAATTCTAGGTTAATTCCCGCTTGTAGTATATTTTAAATTTGGGATGTATTTTGTAGAGCACTACTGAAATTGGTGTGACTTTTAGACATTATGAATTGAAACAACATTCCAAAGTTACAAAATGCATGGACATCACACATATATTTGTATATCTCACGTCTGACTTATCAATATTTCCTTGAATATTATGTTTTTCAACATTTCGTTTTTTTAGAGTATTTTTAACATTCAAGGTTTTGGGGGTAAATGCTTTATAGGTAGTAGAGATATAAATATACTGTAATAACAACTATACTTATAATTATTACATTATCATATTAAATCTTTAGATTCATTCACTAAAATTTGTGACATCATGCACTAAATAACTATAATGTTGTATGATTATAGTATAAATTGATGTTTATTCTAGTTTATAGGTTCAAACGATTCGGATATTGGCGCATGAGCTTTGAGCTTTCAGAAACTGGACAATGTAAAATTTTTGTTTGTATCCCCATTTTGATATTTATTTTAAGAACCATGTGATGCTAATATATGTTACTTCTTGAAATGAAAAAAATAACATGCATTTTTACTATTTTATATTATTATTTCGGTTATAAAAACTTTTGTAAAAATCCAAGTGTTCATAGTCTTTTTGATACACCGTACGATATTATCCGACTTTTTAAGGGTTTTAACAGATTTATCAATTCGGTCATTGGTTCCATAAATAAAAAGGTAAATCATTACTACTAGATCATAAATCCGAGCCCCCTAAGATAAAATTCTAGCTCCGCCACTGATTATAATCCAAAAGATGCTGAAAATAACATATAATTCAGTCTCAATATGTTACGACTTTGGAGGAGCTGCTGCCATAACCATAGACCGCTGCAACCTTTTTTTCTCATATAGCCGCGTCTGTGCTTTGTACCAAGTATGAGGTGGAGTTGCATGGGGTCGCAAGAGTGATTGTTTTCTAGAAGTTCATATACAGATTATTGTAACATTTTAATGTTATACATATATTATTTTTTGTTCCATTAATGATCTGCATTTGTGTGGACATGGGACTTGATAAAGTAAAAGCACCAAGTGATCAAATATATTGATGGACCATAAATAAGATCAAGCTAAAGGCTCAAGAATATGAAACCTTGAAAAAGAAAGGCGATTTTTACGAAATGGGTAATAACTGGACCTGTATTAATGGTATAGTATAAGTTTGAATTTTGAAACTTTTTGTCTGCGTTAAACTTTCAATACTCTTTTTTGGAGAATGTTGCGTGCTATAGCAATTGTGGTTTCCCAATCATCATTGTCACTATAGGGCATGGGTTATGCGGTTTAGGTTTATGTGGACCTTTGTTTCACAAAGATATGATTTTTGGTGCTCACTTTTTGGATCGAAATTTTTCTACCGTGTGAAACCAACAGCCACTATGCCTGCTACTACATAAATGGTTCATGTATGTTAGGTGTTGGTCATTAAGCACTCAATTTAACTTTGTAGAATTAGAATTTGTCATAATATGTCATATGTTTCTTGATAGTCAAGCCTTCAAATGCCATTGTTTCTTTGCAAGTCTTTTCATAAACTGTCATGCCTATGACGTTTCAATTTTGTACTATCATACTCTAATAAAAGACACACGTACACTTTATATAAAATGTCTGCGGGCGAAGCGCGGGTATTAGAAACTTGTTAATGTATTATTATCTTACAGTTACATATTTTGTTATAATTAGTTTTGCAAAAAAAATCATTTTATCACGACTGCTTTTTAATCCTGTAAGAAATCTAATTTTACTTGTACTAATCTTCCTATCCAACGGACCGGTCGCACCCTAAATTATTTTTGGGTCCACGATAAACAAAAAAGTGAAAACCCCATTTATTTAGGGACCTTCCTGGTAAGCCTGATAGTAAGGCCCTTGTCTAAACTCTAAATTATTTCTTTTTTTGAGCAAGTTGTTTGAAGTTAAAACTACTGATTCAAGTGAACTTCGAACCCTTTCCATGTAGCACTTTTGAAATTTAATTTGCAATCACAAAAACCATTAGGTCGGAATATACCGATGAACATTAAAATAGCTAAACAGTTAGATTTTGGTTCATAGAATAGGTATGAATATTGAATCGGTATTACGTATAAATTTGATTTTTTGAACATAAATAAATTCTTTTAGGCTTTTAGTTATAAGTTGCACGAGTTACGATCAAATAGAAAAATATAAATAGAAAGAATAGATTCACCTATAAAATCAGATGTATTTTTTCTTAAATTTCTTCACTTTATTTTAAATGTGTAGCTAAAATTTTTTTCTCATTATTTTCATTTTAGTTTATTTTTTCATCGAATCCTATTATAGCAATCAACTTTACATACCAGACACACACAACATCTTTTACAACCCTGCGAGTGACGGTTATTGCGACAAAGTCGTAAGTCATAACTCGCAAGCGTTTATACTATGTCTCAAAGTTATGGTTTCATATTAGTCATCCACATTATTATAAGATGTGTGTGAATATACTTTCACACATTGTTTATTCCCCTTCATCAATCTTGTAGTTGTCTAATCTTTTATACATATTAACACAGAAAAGTAAACAAAAATCTTTATTTTACGGATTTGTTCGTGAAGAAAAGGGGAGAATATCTTGCTCTTTCACCCGTAGATACATTAGGGCGGATGAAAATGACATGAGTGTAGGTGAACGTCTATGGGTCGGTTCACCAAAACAAAATTGACATGACGAGGGTGAACGTTTATGGGTCGGTTCACCAAAACAAAATTGACATGACGAGGGTGAACGCTTATGGATTAGTTCACCAAAACAAAAATTCGAATAAAAGCACATGCGACTAAATATGGTCAGTCATGTACCAACCATTACTTAGTCAAAATACATGTAATAATGATACATGAAACAAATGCATGAAAATAAACTGTCAGTTTAAGAAGACAATGATGACTACCCACTAGTCATAGGTCATTTTGGAAGACACTGATTTCTGTGTATTTTTCTGTATGATTTATGTATTTTTACCTTTTATCATGTGATCCTAGACACAAGATAGAAAAAAAATTATATGAAGCTTTTGGATATGAAACTAGTACGACAAGTAATCAATTAAGGAGTGTTTAGTACTAAAAAGTATGTGTGTGTGTGTGAGAGAGAAAACATGAGAGATAGTGTGTTTAGTAGGATCAGAGGAGGCGATCTAGAAAAAGGGTTTAGGAAAAACTTAGGGTACCGACAAAGTCAACGTCAATTCCACCAAAACAGATCGATCTCATTCATGTTTCATAATTTCCCAGTTTGGTGGGAAGTGAAGAACATGTGGGAAGTATTTAGAAAGTATGGTAACTTAGAAGATATCTACATAGCAACCAGTAGACTCAGAAACGGTTCAAGATTTGGATTCCTAAGATACAAGAATACCATCGACAATGCAACACTGGAGAAGAAGATAAATGATACGTGGGTCGGGTCTTTTAAAATCAGAGGTTTCGTAGCAAATGAAGGGTCACGTGAAAGAAAGGAAATGAATAACAGGGGGAAAGGAGATGGGAAACGCGGCCACAACAAACATGGGAAAAAAGAGATACAAGATTGTATAGTGAAGTTGCTCGGGGAAATACTATCTTAAGAAATCATGGTGAGGACAGACGTAACGAAACAAAGGACAAGCAAACTGAAGTAGTAAAGTTAAGATTTGTTAATTTCCATGTTAACATAGCTCAAGAAGAGTATTTAGGGGCGTCCATAGTAGGATCAGTAAAAGATGTAGACTTACTCGACTCTATCGAAGACCTATGTGAGGCAGAAGGGAGGGAAGACTTTGAAACTAAGTTAATAGGCGGTCTTGATATTCTTTTCAAATGTAGCTCAAGAAAGACGGCTCAAAAGATAATATGTGATGCCAATCATGGTCTACACAGATGGGTTGATAACCTGAGATTATGGACTCAGGAATGGAAGAAAACAAAAAGACTCTGTTGGATTAACATCCAAGGCGTACCGATACACGGCTGGTCAGAAAACACGTTTCGAGATGTCGCAAATGAGTGGGGGACACCAACTGAATTTGCTAATTGCGACTTCGATAGTACATCAGACGTTCGGGCAGGAAGAGTTTTGTTGCTGACAGAGTGTATGGAAAAAATCAACACAACAAAAGTGTTGGTCTTTAATAGGGAAACAAGATTGGTTCGTATCAACGAACATTTGGCTGAAGATGGATGGATGGCTAGAAAGCGAGAAAATGATGATGATGACGATAGTCGATACTCCTTAGTATTTTCTTTGCCGGAAAACTCAAACGCTGGTGACGGAGAAGATGAAGCTGGCGGTAATGGGGGTCCTCGAGATATGGAAAAAGTACAACACGAGGGTATAATAAAGTTGAATGAAAAAAGTAGTGACAATGATGGGTCAACCGTTGGAGATAATGAGGTACACATGGAAATAGTTATTGAGACACAAAAAGAAGATGCGAGAGATTGCGTATCGCCGTCACTTAAAAGTATAAGCATAGATAAAGATGGTGTAGAAAAGTTAAATGATGGTGTAAACAAAAGCTTTCTAAATTCAAATGATATTGGGCCTATTTTATTTGGGCCTGATGGAACCGTTTTTAGTCCAATAGAAGATGGTGGTTTGGTAAACTTAAATCAAGAACATCAGCCCAATAACGAATTTTACAATGGAAGGGTTTTGGAGGTGCCAAGTAACGGATCTGAATCAAGAGAGTTGGAGAGTGAGGACTCAGTTAACTTACAACCAACTTGTTAATGCAAGTGATGCCTAAAAACATTATTAGTGTTAACTAATCTTTCTTAGTTTTTTTGATCACAACAAACCATACAACACATTTAGTGTAAAACACAAAATAAATTATTTAACTAACACTATCATCAAGGTAATAATCATATCACCAACCTTTCTTAATCATACTTAGTGATTATCAAAATGATTATCCTTAAAACTCACTTTTGTTAATATGACAAAAGACTTTTTAATAAACTTTCTTTTTTAGAAAATGTTTTATTAAAATGGAAAATGAAAATTTGAAAATAGCATATTCCAAATGCTGTTAGAATATCCTTTGAAGGTTTCAAATACCTCAGATATTCCCACCCTACTAAAAGACAAAAAAACAGAGCGGAGTCTAGTGGCGGTACCTTAAGTACCTACGCGGTACCTTAGCGATATGGTACCGCGGGGTGAGATAAGGTACCGCGCACAGCTAGCCGTTATAGATCCGTTATACTTTGTCTCCTTTAAATAGTGGGTCAAATCTCATTTTCAAGTAAGCCTCTTGGACGTTTTTCTCAGCCCTCTTTCTATTTTCTATAGCATAATCATTAGTAAATGATCACTTAAATTGTTAAGGATGTTTACATATGATTATCCTCTTGATCCCCTCCTTTACCTTGTCCAATGAGAAGATCACTCACTCACTAGTGTTGTGATAAAGATGAATCTATGAGCTATTCATATTCATCATAATACCCTTTTTGTTTTAGGTCAATCCATTGTATTTATGAATACTTGGACTAGTTGTGTTCATCCAAGTCATTTGTGGATACTTGGATTTGTTGTGTACATCCATTGCATATGTGTTTGCTTGGATTTGTGTTGTGTAAATCCAAGCTACATGTGTGTACTTAGAAGAGTCTAGTTGAGTTGTAATAGATTTGATTAGGAGTTCTCACTAAACTATAAAGTGATGTGGTTGTGTCTTGTGAGTTCTCACTAAACTTAAAAGTGATTAGTAGTTGTGTTGTGTGAAGTTATCACTTAGCTTCAAAGTGAAGAGTCGTGAAGATTGGTTCTAGCTTTCGATTAGAACTCGACATCTAGCCTTGTGTCGTAAAATGGTGAAGTAGGCAACGTCGTGAAGATTGGTTCTACCTTAAGATTAGAACCCGACATCTAGCCTTGTGTCGTTAAATTGTGAAGTAGGCAACGTCGTGTAGATTGGTCCTAGCTAAAGATTAGGTCTCGACATTTAGCTTAGTGTCGGAAAATAATGTAAGCAACGATGTAAGGTTTTCTCCGCCGAGAAGGGAGCTTGTGGATATAGTGGAAATCTCGAGTAGGTGTACTCGAGGAGTGGAGTAGAAACGAGGATAGAGCCTCGTTGTCGAACTACTATAAATCTTGGTGTCTTCCCACTAGGTTGTCTCTTTCCTTACTCTTTACTTATTTCATTATCATTATACTTACCTATTATCTTTGCTAGTGCATTTGAATTGAACCTAATCATTATGCAACTTAGTGTCAAGTAAAAGATAGTTTTGATACAAACCAAATTGAAAGTAATTTTAATTTGGTCACCAATCGAAGAGAAACTATTCAACCCCCCCCCCCCCCCTTCTAGTTTCTACAATTGGTATCAGAGCGATGGTCACTCAAGATCTTTGAAGTATATTGTACTTTGCAACTTGGATCGATCCATTGTCTCCTCAAATTAGAAGGTCTAGTTGTACTAAAGTTTCTCTTTGGTCAAAACTATGTTTTCTTTGAAAATAGGTCTTTTAATTGATAATATTGCATCCCACTTAAGATTAGTAGCCTTTATGCATTTTAGATATACTCTTGAAATGTATCTACTAGTTTGCATCTTGCTTTGTGTAGGTACTCATGAAGATCAATCACTTAATTGGTTGTGGATTGAGTTACTTGCACTTGTAGAAGAATCATCTTCACTGATCTTTAACATCTTTGAATGATGATACCAAGATAATTGGGAATGATGCTAGTCCTTGAAGACTTAGTACTCATCATAGTCATTGATTGGGCATAGCACTTATTCCTTCATGGATTGCTCTTTGTGGCCAAGGTACGCTTTCGTTCTTCCACACGCCCTTTGATCATTCTTTTGGTCATTACTTGACTATGTGCTTGTTCTCGGCATCCTTGCCTTGACATTTATTTGTGGTTTGTGTTTCTTTTCTTTTATCCTCTCAAACCTTCATTGCTTGGATACTTGACTCACTATGGTGATGTAGAGTGAGTTAGTAGAAGCTTAAAGTATCAAGCATGATTTCCATGGTTTGCACCCATACGGTTAGTAGACCCTTTGTGGGAGAGAAAGTGAATTAATACCTTGCTCATATTTTGGTTTAGACTAAGACTATTATTTGAAAGTGATCTTAGTCTATACTTGAATAATTGCTTTGTGCTTATTCATTACCAAAGCCGTTTAACGTTTCGCCGGAAAGGCACGTCTTAAACCACTATATATGACACAAGCTCTTCGTTACAACTATTAGAAGATTTTCATTAATCCCTTGAGCATTGGTCCTAGTCTTGATTCACTTCCCTTGACTTCTCTCCACTTAATCGTTTTGCTACGAGTAGTCGTTTGTCCGTTTCGGTTCTTTTCGATCTTGATTTAACTCGTAATCCTTCGTTAAGGCATATTTATTAGTGTTATGATGATCCAATGATATCTTAAAAGGCTCATAATTTAATCTTAAGTATTTTAGAAAAACTGGATTTTCAAAATTTGGCGTTTTTCATAGATAAAAACCTGCCTCTGTAGGAGGTTCCTTATCTCTGCGGCTCAAACCCGCGGTTCCTTATCGATAAGGTACC
This sequence comes from Glebionis coronaria, assembly GCA_025667525.1. Classification (NCBI taxonomy): domain Eukaryota; kingdom Viridiplantae; phylum Streptophyta; class Magnoliopsida; order Asterales; family Asteraceae; genus Glebionis; species Glebionis coronaria. Next base: position 490,733,709 of record CM046875.1, read on the forward strand.
GCGGGCAGTAAGTCTTGTCAGAGCGCCAGTTTGAGTTTTTTATTCTTTTTCAAACCAAACTCTCTCTCTCTCAAAAACACACAGCCAACGGGTTTTACCTTTTCCACCATTGTTGAAGCTTCCAAAACCTTCAATCACTCAAATTAATTGATTCCAAGTTGTGGGTTTCACTCATCCTTCATCTAACATCAATTAATTGTAAGTATTTTCTTTCAATTTCATCTATTTTTTTATAGGGTTCATCCTTTCATAATTGGGGATTTTTAAAATTGAAATTGAATTAAAACCTTAAAAGGAATGTGGGTTGACATGGTTATTTTACTATGATTCCTTAGGTTGATATTCATTAAGATTTCACTAAAACTCACTTGTAGAACAAATCCGAATTTAGGCTAAATGATTTTGGTTGAATGATGTATTTGAGATGAACCCATGAACAAGTAGGTAATGACATTGTTAATGCTTACCTAAAAACCTTGTTTTGAAAAACCAATGTTCTAATCCATTGTTGATCTAACATAGATCATGTGTTCTTGGTTAATGATGGAATAGACACATTGTAAACATGAGAATGATATGGATTCAATCCTATGTTTGTCAAGAAATTGATATAACACATTCTTATATTTTTTATCTTTGATTTTTTAATCTTTCATATGAGTGATTGGAAAGATATTTTCGTTTTTAGGTACTTGTCATGTCTTCAAGATATCAAAAAGATCATGAACGAACACGAGCATACATGCCCTCTTCTCATTACCCTCATTTGATTCACTCTCACAAAAACTCGTCTAAGTCTCTTGAACATCGTTGTTTCCATGAAGGACGCATCGTTTGCTCCAATTCCGCAAATGAGTTTATTCGCTTCATGTTTAAGTCCATTGGTTTTGATTGTCTTCTTGATATTGATGAGCCAATATTTCCTTTGTTTCTTATGGAGTTCTTTAGCACATTCACATTGATAGGCATCAATAATGGTTTATCTATACGATTTTCCATAATGGGGAAAATCATTATTTACACTCTTGAAGAATTCGGTAATATTCTTGGAGTGCCATCTAATGGTCAATGTCGATTCACCGATGCTTGGAGTATTAACTCTTTAGAATCGGCCCCTATTGATGCTCATTATGTGACTATGCTTCCATCATCTTTGGACATCATTCATGTCATTTCTAAACCTCATGAACATCCTATTCTTGGTAAATCTCAAAGAGTGGTTCGAACTCTTTCCCTTTGGGAGTTACTTACTAGCGATCTTAATGATTTCATGATTCCTTGGGCCGAAATCATTAGGAAAAATGCAATGTGTCTAGATGGGAATCGGGACTTAGTACCCGCTTGTCTTGCACATATGGTGTATTGTGTTGCTCCAACAACTCCTTAAAATCTCGCATTTTTCATAGCTAGAAGAATTAGATCTGTTCTTCTTGAGTCTGAGTCAAGTCTTCCCTACGGAATGCTTCTCTCTCGTCTTCTTAGAAGAGTCCTTATTGACTTTCCATCTCTTCTCTCGTCACCTTATCACTCCGTTGATCGTGTCATGTCTCCCATTCAAGGGAACATTTCACCTGAGATCAATGTGAACTCGAGTCAAGTCGAAAACACATCTCAAGAAGAGTCTTTTAGCAATCCTCCTTCCAATTTCTTCAACTTCATGACTTCTTCTATCTCAATTTCTTCCTCCCATGAAATTGATTCCGATTATCAATTTTATCTCAATCATCTTCTTCGAGAACGTCTCAGAAGTGAATCAAGAAATTAGAAGTTATGCTCATGATTATATGCCACTCTCATCAAGGACGGCTTCTTGTTTTCTTTTCTTCATTTGGTTGTGTATTAACTTATATTACTTGTTTGGATTATTATTTATTTTGATCCTAAATGTTGCTTATGCAATGATGATTGTGTTTTAAATAGCTTTGTGCATGTCTTATAATAGTCAGCTTATTAGATTATGATCTGTAGTTAACTTTGGCTTGTGAAACTTTTGGGAAAAATCTGGGTTTATCAAAATCTGGGATGGGAAATTTTTGTAAACCCTCTGGTCGCGGTTCCATATCGACCCGCGGTTCCTTATCGATAAGGTACCGCCGGTCCTAGATAAGGAACCGCCGGTCACTATGCACGACAGCATCTTTGCTTTACACTGTTTTCTTAAATTTGTGTAAACCTTGCATGATTTTCAGTAATAAACTGCACATTTCCTAAACTAGGTTACCTAAATTCATTATTCACCTAAAATGATTTTAACCCATTACTAGTTTGGATCATCCCCTCACCCATTTAAACCCACCTTGTTTGCCATGTTCTTCACACATCAAACATACTTCCCTAAACCTTAAACCACCCTAATCAACCATGGTGTGTACCAAAACCTCAAACACTTCCAAGACCTCCACCCAAAGGAAAACACTCAAAATAAGGACTAAGGTAGCCAAGCCTAACTCCTAACCTTTCCACACACCAAAGAGTGAGATGGCTCCTATCCTCATTTCTTCATCACCTTCCCCACCTCTTGCACCATGCAAGACATCATCCACCTATGGTACTAACCACTCCATTGGTTCTACCTCCTCTTCATTCAACTCAAGAATGAATGAGCTCTCTTCACCCTTCACTCCAAGTGCACCCTTGGAAGTGACCACACAACCCCAACCAATCCAAAGCATTCCTTTTGTGAATGACTTTGATGACACTTTGGTAACTTCACCATTTACCCCTCACAACTCACCTATTTCACCAACCTTGGAGAATTTACCTCCACACTCACCCATTTCCCCTTTAGGGAACATGCCTCCACTTTCACCCACATCACCCTTGGAGAACATGCCTCCTCCACCTCCACCCAACTCAAACATCTCAATTTTAGGTGTTCCCATTTCCCTCCTTTTGGGTGATCCATACTATGGGTTTCAACAAGCTCATGGTCCTAGTTGTCCATGTTGTCTCTACAACCACTACATCATCCAGAACCTAAGGATGGATATGTATGGACTACATAGGAGGTTGCAAGAGTTCTTGCTTGCCTTGTTCTCCATGCCTCCTCCTAGGAGATAAATGATGGAGTTTTCATAATAAGAGTTTTCAACAACACCAAGCCAAAGAAAACTACTTATCTAGATTTAATGTTAAGCTAGCTATGTATTAGTTAGTTTTATTTGTCTTTGTACTTGCTTCCTTAATGAATGTTTCATGTTGTTGACTTATGGATTTATCTTTGTGTGTTTCTATCCTTTTGTGCACACTAATCAACTTTAATTTGAAATTAAAATTGAACCTAAATCTATCACAACCCCTAAACTTGACTAAAATTGGTTCAAAATGATATCTAAATTATTTTGTCACCCTTTGTCAAGACATTCTTTGTGAATGTGTTGCTTTATGCAACCCTAGCATATTTTGGTGCTAATAGAGGTAAAATTCCAAGATTTGCAACTTTTTGAAAAAGTCTTAGTTTTTCCCAAAACCCAGGAAAAACATGGTTTCAAGTCCACTGGACGCGGTTCCTTAAAGTCCCGCGGTTCCTTAGCGATATGGAACCGCCGGTCCCTATAAGGTACCGCGGACAGTAAGTGGCTTTTGACGAATTTTTGGTCAAAACTTTTAAAACCCTATACCCTGTCAAGATTCCTTGTTTACTCAAATTGACTAAACATTCCTTGACACTACACATTTTGTATTCAAATTCTTACCTTGATTATATTTTACTTATACCCCAACCTTGAGATTTCATTCTCACACCTTCCCAACCTTGAGAATTTATTCTCACATAACCTTGAGATATCATTCTCACACTCTCACAATGCCTAACTCTTACATTCCTAACCTTGACATTTCTTTGTCACAACCCCACTCACCCAAAGCTTCCTCATCCAAGCTTTCAAAGAAACCGAAAATCTCGGTTCGACCTATTTGGGTTAAGAAGAATGAACCATCTTCGTCCAAACCACCCAAAAACCCTACCTTCTCTCCAATCAAGTATTGGAATGAGACTTATACCATAAACCCCATCACTAGAGCAAAAGAAAATGTTCCCCCACCACCACAATCCTTCAATACCCCTCAACTCAATGACCTTTCAACCTTCCCAAACCTCACAAGGCATTGTGAAAACATTCCCAAACTCATTACCCCACCACCACCAAACCCTAAGTTTGATGCCATACCCCCATCAAACGATTTTGTGTTGCATCATGGATCCTCGTGTGCTTTTTGTCGATTTCAACAAATTGAACTTGCTCATGTGTATGAGAAGTTAAATTTTCTTGAATTCCTCTTCACTCGACCTCCTATTCAAGTTTTCGTTCTGGTGGACAAAAATTCGAATGATGCATCGTCGTCTTTTTAGTTTTTTTTTTTGCAATCTTGGAAAATATCACTATTAGACTAGCTTATGCTTAGTGGTTTACTTTTCATATTTATTGCTTTTAGATACTCATATTGTGTATATGACTATCTTCTTTGTTGTGTCTCTTTTTTTATGTAACCTTTGTGTTGTTTGTGTGCTTTTTCATTTGTTCTATTTTGAGTTGATCATGGTTAATTTTTGCAATTGCTTATGGGTGATTCCATCAATTCTAAGCTTTAACCCATTGACAAGCTTATCATCTTCATTGGATTGAAGTTTGATTTTGTCAATTACCTCTTTGGACATACTTAGCAAAATACTTGCTTCTAATTTGAGATTTCTTCTCTTTCTCCCTCTCAAGTTACTTAGTAGGTAGTGATCATATATACATTGGTGTTTCTTTCCTTTCTACTAACCTTTGTGTAGCATGTCACCTTAGCTCACAAACTTGGTGCCCCAAGCAAGGGGGAGCAACCACCAAGGGGGAGCTACTAGCAAAGTTCGATGTTCTTCAAAGACTTATGCTAACCTTTTTGCTACGACAAAGGGGGAGAAATGATAGTGATAAACTAGTTAATAATTCCATATTTTGTGTTTCTACGTAAATGAGTTTATCATTTGTCGTAATCAAAAAGGGGGATATTGTTAATGCAAGTGATGCCTAAAAACATTATTAGTGTTAACTAATCTTTCTTAGTTTTGATCACAACAAACCATACAACACATTTAGTGTAAAACACAAAATGAATTATTTAACTAACACTATCATCAAGGTAATAATCATATCACTAACCTTTCTTAATCATACTTAGTGACCATCAAAATGATTATCCTTAAAACTCACTTTTGTTAATATGACAAAAGACTTTTTAATAAACTTCTTTTTTAGAAAATGTTTTATTAAAATGGAAAATGAAAATTTGAAAATAGCATATTCCAAATGCTGTTAGAATATCCTTTGAAGGTTTCAAATACCTCAGATATTCCCACCCCACTAAAAGATAAAAAACGGAGCGGAGTCTAGTGGCGGTACCTTAAGTACCTACGCGGTACCTTAGTGATATGGTACCGCGGGGTGAGATAAGGTACCGCGCACAGCTAGCCGTTATAGATCCGTTATACTTTGTCTCCTTTAAATAGTGGGTCAAATCTCATTTTCAAGTAAGCCTCTTGGACGTTTTTCTCAGCCCTCTTTCTATTTTCTATAGCATAATCATTAGTAAATGATCACTTAAATTGTTAAGGATTTTTACATATGATTATCCTCTTGATCCCCTCCTTTACCTTGTTCAATGAGAAGATCACTCACTCACTAGTGTTGTGATAAAGATGAATCTATGAGCTAGTCATATTCATCATAATACCCTTTTTGTTTTAGGTCAATCCAATGTATTTATGAATACTTGGACTAGTTGTGTTCATCCAAGTCATTTGTGGATACTTGGATTTGTTGTGTACATCCATTGCATATGTGTTTGCTTGGATTTGTGTTGTGTAAATCCAAGCTACATGTGTGTACTTGGATAAGTCTAGTTGAGTTGTAATAGATTTGATTAGGAGTTCTCACTAAACTATAAAGTGATGTGGTTGTGTCTTGTGAGTTCTCACTAAACTTAAATGTGATTAGTAGTTGTGTTGTGTGAAGTTCTCACTTAGCTTCAAAGTGAAGAGTCGTGAAGATTGGTTCTAGCTTTTGATTAGAACTCGACATCTAGCCTTTTGTCGTAAAATGGTGAAGTAGGCAACGTCGTGAAGATTGGTTCTACCTTAAGATTAGAACCCGACATCTAGCCTTGTGTCGTTAAATTGTGAAGTAGGCAACGTCATGTAGATTGGTCCTAGCTAAAGATTAGGTCTCGACATTTAGCTTAGTGTCGGAAAATAATGTAAGCAACGATGTAAGGTTTTCTCCGCCGAGAAGGGAGCTTGTGGATATAGTGGAAATCTCGAGTAGGTGTACTCGAGGAGTGGAGTAGAAACGAGGATAGAGCCTCGTTGTCGAACCACTATAAATCTTGGTGTCTTCCCACTAGGTTGTCTCTTTCCTTACTCTTTACTTATTTCATTATCATTATACTTACCTATTATCTTTGCTAGTGCATTTGAATTGAACCTAATCATTATGCAACTTAGACTCAAGTAAAAGATAGTTTTGATACAAACCAAATTGAAAGTAATTTTAATTTGGTCACCAATCGAAGAGAAACTGTTCAACCCCCCCCCCCCCCCCCCCCCCTTCTAGTTTCTACACAACTGATTCTAGAAACAATACAAGATCCCAACACAAAAGTAGTAGTTCCAGAAAAAACAAAAGTAACTATAACGAAGGCACTTCTTCCAAATCAAAGAAACAATTGATGAAGAAGAAAGGGATGTCCAACGAAACAAATAAAGGGTGTGGGGGAAGATTGAGTTTCAATATCCTAAAGAAACGAACAAAAATCAAGTATCTCAACCCGTCAATGGATTTGAGATCGAGATCGAATAAAGGGGTAGCTCACGATAGTGAAGCTAATAGTAAGGACATACCGCGGACTACATCAATCGACACTTCAAACAACAAGAATAATAAACAAGACGGTGAAGATGCACATACACTGCCTCAGCCAAACAAGAGAGAACTAGCGGGTAAGTTAGTTGTGGAAGACTCGGTCAGTGACTCGCAGAGAACTCACGTTTCGTCATCGTCGCACGAAACAATCAAGGTAAAATTGATTGGTGAAAAACTTGAATTTGTTTGGGAAGATAAGATTGGGACAGTGGTAATAGAAAAGTGTGATGGGGGGAGACACTAAGAATGTTCTGCTAAGTTACAAATTATGTTTGGGTAGTAAGTGCTCAGTATATTGTAGTAATAGATTTTATCTCAAAATATTAGGGGCTTGTGTACTAAAGGAAAATCAAAATGGGTTAGGGAACTTGTTCATATTGAAAGACCTTTAGTTTTAAGATTACAAAGAAACAAAAATTGATCAGTTAAATGAGTCACTAATTCAATACATGTGGGGTTCAGACGAGTTTGGATATACAAAAGTTAATGCTACAGGAAGTGCGGGTGGGATATTGTTGATGTGGGATAACACATGGTTTGTTGAAACAAAGGCAATGGGTGAAGAGGGATATATTGCGGTTGTGGGAAATTGGAAATGAAAAAATTGGTTTGGTAGGCTTCATCAATGTATATGGCTCACACGATTTGCAAGAAAAGGCAAATTTGTGGATGAAACTGTCTAAGGTCATTAACTCAGTTGATGCGGCATGGTGTATCTTTGGAGATTTTATTGAGGTAAGAAACAGGGAAGAGAGAAGAAATTCGGGGTTTAATAAAAGGGGAGCGGTAAACTTCAATAACTTTATAAATGGTGATTGTTTGATTGACATTCCAATGGGTGGGAAAAAGTTCACGAGAATAAGTGATGATGGTTTAAAGTTCAGTATGATAGATAGGTTCTTAATAAATTCACTCTTTTTTCAAAATTGGTTGTCGCTTTGTGGTAATTGCAAAGGAAAGAAAGCTTTCGGATCACTGCCCACTAGTTCTCATGGATAAAAATATTGATTTTGGTCCTAAACCGTTCCGTTTCTTTGATGCGTGGATGGAAGAAAAAGAATGTGAAGATATAGTGAAAGGTTGCTGGGGAAAAATGGTTTTTTCTCTTAATCCTGATTCAAGATTTAGAGATAAGTTGAAAAATATGAAAGAAGGGTTGAAATCTTGGAGTAAAATCAAGTTCGATGGTGATTCACGTGAAATATAAAGTCTTAAGAATGAAGCTACAAAATGGGAGTTAATTGCCGAATCAAGAGATCTTGATGAGGTGGAACTGGATAGATGAAAAGAGGCGCGTAAAGGGTGAGTTGAAAAAGATAAGTTTGGGAATGACATGATTAAACAGAAAGCGAAATCAAAAGTGGGTGTTGGAAGGTGGCGAGAACTCAAAGTTGTTTCATACATGCATGAGAAATAACACGAGAAAGACTAGCATAAAGGGGTTGCTAGTAGATGGAAGTTGGTGTGAGGACCCGGCGTCGTTAAAGACAGAAGTTCAAAATTTCTTCAAAAATAACTTTAAGGAAACAAATGAAGATAGACCTTTTTTGCACAAGAACACGTTTAATAGAATTTCAGCTAGTGAAAAGGATGATTTAGAAAGAGATGCCGATGAAGAAGAGATATGGGCAGCCGTAAAACAGTGTGGTAGTAAAAAGGCCCCGGGTCCTGACGGTTTTAATTTCGGGTTTTTGAAGAAATATTGGGCTATTATTAAGGCTGATCTGGTCACTGCTATCAAATGGTTTTGGAGTACGAGAAAGATCTCAAATGGGTGTAACTCGTCTTTTATAACTTTAATTCCTAAAGTTCAAGACCCGTTAAGTCTAACTGTTTATAGACCGATAAGTTTAATTGGGTGCTACTATAAGATAATCTCAAAGATTCTTGCCGAAAGGATGAAAAGGGTTATTAGTAAAGTGATTGGAGAAGAACAAAATGCCTTCATCCAAGGAGGGTATATTCTTGATGGCGGACTAATTGCAAATGAAACGTGTGATTATCTGAAGAAAGAAAAGAAGAAATCATTCCTTTTGAAAGTTGACTTTGAAAAGGCATACGACAAAGTTAATTGGAATTTGATATAGTGGTTGTTCAAGCTTTTGCTTGAGGTTAATGTAGCATTGCCGCTATATTTCATTGTACTTCAATGCTTTTTGGGAATATATTTTACCGGGGTTTTCCCCTTTACCCAAAAAAAGTTAATTGGAATTTTATTCATAATACGCTTGTTCAAATGGGCTTCGGAGAAAAATGGTGCAAGTGGATTCAAACTTGTAAAAAATCAGCTTCCGTTTCGGTGCTTGTTAACGGATCTCCGATGTTAGAATTCAAGATGGAGAGGGGCGTTAGGCAAGGTGACCCGCTTTCACCATTTCTTTACCTTGTGGCGGCGGAAGGCCTTAATGTGACTTTAAAATATGCTGTTAGAAATGGTCTCTTTAAAGGGGTGAAAATTGGTAGAAGCGATATTCTAATTTCTCACCTCCAATATGCGGACGACACACTGATATTTGGAGAGTGGAAAGAATCCAATGCAAGAAATCTTATAAGAATTATGGAGTGTGTCAAACAAGCATCGAGGTTAAAAATAAACTCAAGTAAGACAAAATTATATGGAAATGGGGTTCATAGCGAGGAAGTCGAAGGTCTTGCTAACCGAATGGGATGTTTGGCGGGGAAGATACCATTTAACTATCTTGGTATTCCAATTGGTTTAAATATGAAAAAGGTCGATAGTTGGCAGGTTATTGTTGAAAAGTTCAAAAAAAGATTAGGAAATTGGAAGACTAAGATGATCTCGTATGGTGGTAGATTGACGTTGATAAAGTCGGTACTCGGTAGTTTAGCCCTTTATTTCTTTTCCTTATTTCGTGCCCCGGCTAGTGTCCTTAAATCTTTAAAAAGTGTGAGGAAACGTTTTTTTTGGGGGGGGGTAATGATGAAGTAAGAAAAACAGCTTGGGTTAAACGGGAAGTGTGTCTTAACAAATCATCTTTAGGTGGTTTAAATATTGGTAGCTTAAAAGCCGCCAATTGGGCTTTAGTAGGTAAATGGTGGTGGAGATTTAGAGTCGAAGAAAATAGACTCTGGGCTAGAGTTATTAAAAGTATTTACGGTAATGATGGTGGTTTAAAAGATGAAGACGCCAATAGAATAGCAAGAGGTTCAAAGTGGGGGGATATAATAAAGACGGGTAGAGATATTCATAATTTGGGTTTTAATTTTTGTGGCTCTTTCGAAAAAAAACTAGGGAATGGAAATAATACCTCTTTTTGGTTAGATAGTTGGATTGGTGATGAGGTGGTTCTTAGTGAGAAATTTCTTAGGTTATATAGACTAGAAATCATAAACATTGTACGGTCGAAAATAAGAAGGTGTGGAGAAATGGAATATGGGATTGGAGGTGGGACTGGGCTAGAGAATTAAAAGGGAGAGGGTAGGAGATTTTGAGGAATTGACGGTTATAACTAATTTTTTGATTCCAAATGTGTTGCATGATGATTCTTGGAAATTGATACATGACAAAAATGATGATTTCACGGTCAAGCAACTTAGAGAAATGGTAGATGACAAGATCCTAATTCCGAAGAATGGGGCTCAAGAGATAAAATGGTGCAAAATCGTTCCAAGAAAAGTGTGCATTTTTGTTTGGCGCCTACAACAAAGAAGATTACCGGTGTACATTTGGCTCGAAAATCTTGGTATTGATCTTAACTCAACTCTTTGTCCATTGTGGAAATGATATTGAAACGGTAGAGCATTGCTTCCTAGGGTGCTCTCGGGTAATTGAATCGTGGGGTAAGCTTTTTAAGTGGTGGGATATGGGTACGTTTAATATCGGGTCACTTCAAGATATTATTGAACACAAGGGCTTGCAAACTTTTCACAAAAAACAAAGAACGGTTTGGCAAGCGGTGTGTTGGGTGATGTTATATATGATTTGGAACACTAGAAATAAAAGAGTCTTTGAAAATAGAGTTTTAAGTATGTAGACAATTTGTGATGAGGTACAAATCCTCTCATTTCACTGGATATCTAATAGAGCAAATGGGACTATTTCATCGTGGATAGAATAGTGCTCGGACCCAATAAAGGCGTGCAAATTCTAGTGTTTATAATTTGTTTTTGGCACAGTGGAAGGCTCTTCGGTGTTTGGTACAACGGTTATAGGTCAAGTTTCTCACTGCTTCTTTGTTCTACAATGATGTTTTGAGTGTTCAAACTTCAAAATATTGTAAATTTTTACCGTGATATGTTGACACGGTTTGTTTTTCATGATCGGGTTCCTCCCTCTTTAATCGACTTGCTTGGAAAGTAGAGGAATGCTTGTATCCGTTTCTGTGTTATAATATACTCCGCTTTTCAAAAATAAAGCTTTTGTAAAGGTGTGGGAATTTTTCTGACGTGTGAATTCAAGAGTTCTAGTCAACAAAGTATACTTCCGTACAAAGTTGGTTTTTTCAAATACACCTTTTTTGGAATTTAACCGTGATTTTTTTTTTGAAATTTGGAAGAAGTGAGTATGATAACATATTTTGTCAAATCACTGAGATATGCAATTTTCAAAATAATTACATTTCCATAATCCTGATTCTATAAACAAAAGTCTTTATACTATAGTGGTAAGTATTCCCGCCTCACGCGGGCGACCCATGTTCGATCACCGGTATTAACTTAGAGACACCAACTATCGGGCTTAGTAATTAGTATGATGTTTTACCTCAAAGTTTCTAATCAAATTTTTTTTACGATACAGACACAAAAAGATTTAAAGCCATTAATATCACATTTATAGAATTTGCCTATAAGTGGGCTATATACTAATAAACGACCTAGGGGTGTACTGTGTACATTTTACCTTTTAATATATACTTATAGGGCATAAGATAGAAAGATACTTATTGTAAAAACATCTTGTGATTGAAACCAAAAGTGATTTGTTTTAAAAGTGATTTGTTTTACGATTCTTTGTTCGTAGTGCGATCAACTCAAATACTAATTGTTGGCTTTGTGTTTATTTGTTTTAACAAGTATTCATTAGCTTATCACAAGTTATTACTAGCATACTTAATTGTTTGCCAAAAAACATATTATATGCGTATTTTTAGAAAGATTATTATTTGATTTTTATTGGGTTTTCGGTTATATTGATTGTTCGATAAGGGCGATCTAATTATTGCTAAAAAGTACATAATTTTTTATTGTTTATGTTAATTACTTGTTTATACGTGATCTTAATTATTCCGCTGAGTATTCGTGTTATTAATTTGTTAATATGGTTAAGAACTTTTATAAATTCAAGTAAAAATATTTTGATAACCAACTAAATTAGCAATATGACGTGAAATGTTAAATTTAATCATTAGACATTTAGTTCATTCTAGCTAAAAACCTAGATATACAAGTATAAGTCTTGACTGGCTCATAACTTATATTAGAGTTCAAACATTTTATATTTATGGAATTTGCTATCCATAAAATGCGTAGCACTACGTCAAAGATTATAGGCACTTGGCTGGAAAAAAAAAACACAACAATTAAATTATTGTAGTTGAAATAGTCGTGTTCCCAAGCAATCAAAGGTGGCTGCAAAGGAAGGTTCATTTATCGACATCAAATCATTATTGACAAAGATTTACGAAACCTTGATACTAGTAGAATATTAGGTGATTTATAATGCAAACTACCTAAGAGACTCGTCTAATATTATGATATACAGACTTTGACTGTTGACATATATTCTAATTTAGTTTAAATGCATGTTTTGTTTAATGATTCACGAGTAGTTTCGTCATTGCTTCAGTCACCAACAAAGATTCTACAATGTGTTCGGTACTCACGATGATTAGGGTTAATTGAATATCTTACTTGTCAGTTGTCACGTTTTAGGCTAACGGGAAGTGTTATAACAGTTTTTTTTTCTTATCTCATAAATCATCCAAAATTCACCTTTTAACCACAAAAAAACTCACCAAACTCACCGCTAATTATTTACTTACTTTTATTTTTAAACGAAAAACGTAAATAAAACATAAACGCAAACGTATGATGTATTAAATTCTCTTTCTCATGTCATCCAAAAGAAGCTACTTACTCCTGATGTACTGATGTGGCCTGATTGTTTTCTCGGAATTTTTGAGTCCCTCGTAAAGTACATATATATGTTCGGCGAGTCTTCTTAGATTGTCTACCCATTCGAGCTAATCTTACGCATCAAGGAATTCGGGTGCAAAATCCTCGTTGTGCTTTTTGTGAAGATCACTTGAAAACCATGAAGTATTCTTTTTTTTTCATGCCCAAAAATCGAGATTATTTAGCTAAACATTCAGAGTTGGTGAAAGGCTTCGGGTTAATTAAATCCCTCTTTGGATGATATTTTGAAAGGAATTACTTATGTCTCTGAAGATAAAAGAGTGTCTAGAAATTTCCATGCGGTTTGTGTGACTCTTTTTCTTAGAACGACACCACACTTGAAATCCAATCTTCGAGTTAAACCATCCAAACGGGCAGGCCCAAGGACCCAAACCATTAGGAGAGACCCGCGAAAGGAAACCTTATAACTCGCGGCTTCACCCGCAGAGAAAAATCCAAAAATTTTGTCTCTTACAACACTTGAACCCTGGGCAAAACCCCTTCTCCAAACTCTAGAAGGAACTCAGGTGGTCAACTGAGCTAAGTTAGTCGGTTGACTCTTACTAGCTGAAAACATTCCTATATTTGAAGTATGCATCGAATGATTTTTATAATCTAAAGTCTTTGTAAAATGATCAGCTATGTTGTCATTTGTGTCAACTTTAACCAGAGTAATGTCCCCCAGTTCAATCACTTCTTGGAGGTAGTGAACTTTGGTATGATAATGCTTAACACCTTTAGCAATTCCTGATTCATTAGCTTTAGTAATGGCTCCGGTATTGTCACAATACGTCTTCACAGGTTCTTCACTTATGGGAACAACACCGAGCCCATAAATGAATTTCCTAATACAAACTGCTTTCTTTGTAGCTTCTGAAGCGATTATATACTCACCCTATGTAGATGAGGAATGGTCTACTTTGCACTTTTCTAGTCAATAGCATCTCCATTCAAATTGAAAACATATCCAGTTTCAAACTTTGTGTCATCTATCAGATATCCAACATTAGTGTAGCAAGTGACCTTGAGTTCCCGTTATATATCTCTGCCATAAATAATAAACATATCCTTAGTATTCCTAAGATACTTCAGAATGTTGAAATCGGCTTGTTATGTTCTATGCGAAAGCAACATAAGGTCTAGTGCATCTTACAACATACATGATTGATCCTACAACCGAGGCATAAGGAACTCTCTACATGCGCTTCACCTCGGTAGGAGTTGAATTGAAGCACTTTGTGACTTCCATAATTTTGGTTTAGATTACATGGGGATAATACCACGTTTGGAATTCTCCATGTTATAGTTCTTCAAAATCTTTTCTATGTAAGCACTTTGCATAATCCAATTAACTGTCTCGATCTATCTCTATAAATCTTGATTACAAGGACATCTGCATCATCCCCTAAGTCTTTCATAGCAAAACATTTATCAATGTAGCATTTTACACCTTGAAACATTGGAATGTGTTTTCCAATGAGCAATATGTCATCGACATATAAGATTAGGAAAACCACATTACCCCGACTAACTTTTATTTATACACATGGCTCATCACAACTTGAGTAAAACAAAATTCTTGATTTCATCATCAAATCCATTATTCCATTGCCTTGATGCTTTCTTAAGTTCATAAAACGGATCTTTGAAACTTGCATACCGAGTTGGATATTTAAGATTAACAAAATCTTCAAGTTGCACCATATAGACTTCTTTAGAAATATATTCGTTAAGGAAGGCGGTTTTGACATCCATATCCCAATCTCATTGTCATAGTAAGCAACTACAACTAATAGAATCATAATAGTTATTATATCTGCAACAGGAGCGAAGGTATCTTCATAATGAACCCCGTAGGTTTGAGTGAAGCCCCTCACTACAAATCGAGCTTTATAGGTGTGTACTTTGCGATTGATGTCAGTCTTCTTTTTATAGAGACACTTGCCACCAACGGTTCTAGTGTTATGAAGAAGGTTAACTAAGATCCAGACTTCATTATCTTTCATGGATTGCATCTCCACATTCATAGCTTCAAGCCATATTTCATATTTGGGATTTGTTAATCCACATTTACAGTTAGTGGGCTCATTGTGATCCCCTAACTCATGCTCCTCAACATCAATCTAAAAACAAATATTCTACAGGTCATTACGTGTCCTTGTAGAGATACGAATGAGAGTTATATCACTTTGAGGTTCATCAATTTCTTGATCATCCTATTCATGATCTAAGCTAGTATTTTCAAAAGGATGCGAATCTTCATCTTAAATTACTTCACTTGCTTCTTGATTTATAAAATTACTCTCTAGGAATTCAACATTCCGAGCAACAATAACTTTGTTCTCAGGTGGATAATAGAAGGAGTAACCCATTGTTTCTTTTGGGTATCCTACAAAAATACACTTAACAAATATAAACTCAAGTTTGTTAGGTTTATTAAGCGTATCACGCTTAACAAGAGCCTCACATCCCCAGAAGTGTTAATTATAGTAGTTATTGAATTCCAATATTACTCTCACAAGGGTTGCGGGGATTTGATAGTTGCTCCAATCCACTATTACCTTGACGGGTTGCGGGATTGAAGATCCAAGGTCTCAAAAAGGCGGCGGATATAAATTATTGCGTGAGTTTTATTTTTGTTTCCTCAACAAGTGTGTAGCTATTTATTAATGCATGACATAAGGATCTTACACATAAGGCGAATGACTTATTATTTTGGGTCGAACTTATATCAATTGTGGGCGGTTTTTCGAGTAATGGATAAGATGGTTACTTATGATTAAAACCGTGCTTCCTTATTTTGAGATTTTATATTTCTTATATTTCACGCTTTAAATAATGACAAATTTGCCCTCACGCAATTTGCTCAAATAATAACCGATCTTAGAGGCATAATAAGTGGGGGTATAATGGTAGCACAATTAATCTTTATGAATTAGTTGATGCACTTTCACTTATGAATAACAATGATCTTGTTTTTAAGCTTGGTATGAGGAAAGTGAAACTTGAGGATGATAAGTGTTCATGGTACCAAAGCCCTAATTAAAGTCTTTGATTTCTTTATGAGTTATTTCCATCAAAACCATTTCAAGTAAAATCCAAAAATATATAAATAGAATTGATTTCTTTTGCATTGCATTGTATAAATCAAAATCATGCATCAAATAGTGTAGTGTAGTATAAAAGCATTCCATATTGGCCAAAGTGGATTAATTATGAGAAAAGTGAAAATTGGTGCTTTAAAATGTGGCAGTGCATGAGGTCATGGCAATGATCAAGTGTAGGGGATTTGATATGAGTGAAATCTCATATCAATTATATCTATAAAATCCCTAAAACACAAAGAAAATACAAAAATTTATTGTGATAAAATAGAATTACGGGGTATTCTTTGTTGTTTTTGAATGTGTAGGTAAGAAGATACGTTTGAAGCATACACAAGCTTTCATGGATTTTACTTGAAGAAAAGACGAAGAAAGGGACAAAACAAGACATCAAGGGCCTAACTTGCCAAGTATATGAAGATCAAAGGACTTGAAGAAGTTAAAGGAAAAGTTCAAAGATTAACATGGTCATTTGTCAAAGAAATTACAAGCCACAAAATAAAGCGCCAAGATTGGAAAGTCAAGGGATTAAATCTGCCTAAGTCTTAAAGATGGTGATACATGTTCACTTGTATTGACCAAGGGCTTATATGGGTCACATGGAATACCTATTATCATAAAAGTGGACTTGGCTCACTAATACCATTTAAACAGCCAACATCCAAATTAATGGGAGGCAATAATCATAACTTATGGTTATCAATGGTCCAAGGAAAGAAAGGTAGCAGCATGGACGCATATAGTTTTCACAACCATTTAATGGGAAAACAATCACCAGCAATCATGACCAAAATAAATACATTTAATGAGGTCCAATCTTACAGCAATGATGGATCGAATTCTATATAGCAATCATTGGGCGGACTAGTCATAAGTAGCAATTAAATGATCCAGGGAGTATTAAATGGCCCGAAAGTATTACAGCATTAATTGGAAGTAATCAAAGACCAAATGATGGATCGAATTTTATACATCAATCATTCGAGCAGTTAAAAGGCTCGAAATTCTTCATAGTAATTAATGAGACAGTAAACCCCACCCCCATTTAATAACCTCACCGAATCCCAAACACCCTTCTCCCAGCCAATCACATTGCATCTTTTACTTAATCTGGATCAAAATTTAATACTCCTACCATCACGTGACACGTGGCGGTCCCTATTGGCTGGAACAGCTCATCAACTCACCCCTGCTCCTTCTCAACTTCTATAAATACTTTCATTTTTCTTCTCATTTGTACGTAGCATTATTGTGTAAATTTACACACACATAGGTAAACCTTTAGCTCTCATTATCCCTTTTCTTTCACTGTGTGTTTACACACCGTTACATTCACACAGTACATTCATGCAGTGATAGTATTAGTTTGTTAGTCGGTTACAACAAGTGTAACTAACTTGTATCACCTAATCTTCGATATCAATAAAAAGTCAAGTTCTTTTGATTATTTACCATTCAAAGTGATCTTTTGAAGAATTCTTACTTTCATCATTTGAATTCTTGCATTTGATATGATCATGGTGAATCGTAGTTGCTGTTGATATTTCATGGTGGATTGAAGTAGCTCGGAGTTTGATGTTGATCGTTTTGAGTTTCGGTTTCAAGTGTTTCGGAGATAGTAGTAGGCTCGTTAAGTCAAATGTTTTTGCGTAGATAGAAGCTGGAGGAAAGTGTAGCATAAGTGTTCGAAGTTGAGTTCTATTGTTGAGATGAGTTCAGATTTGGTTAGAGTTGATACCAGTTTCGAGATCGTACGTGATAGTGTTATTCGTTGAGGTTGTTCGTGGCAGTCATTGAGTGTTGTTTCTGTTCGAAGATATTAGTTCATTCAAACTAGTTCGATTATAGTCTGAGAAGGTGGAGTTGATTTCTAAGTCTTGGTGATTGAGATTAGCAAGCTCAGCGCTTCGCTACAGCAACAACGGTTTCTTCGAATTCTATTGGTTAATCAAGTTCTTAAGTTTTCTGAAAATCTTTAGCTAAGTTTAGTTTATATATCGTTTGTAGATTTTATTTGGGTAAACGGATACGTGTAGAATTAAGATTGGTTTACTGTGTAGTTTAAAAACGTACGTAACTCGTGCATGCATGCTGTGACTGTTCGTTGGTATATTTGTTAAATGCAAATTTGTTACTGTATTCGTTTGTTAATACTGTTCATGTACGATTAATTCAGTGAAAAGTAATACAGTAAGATTGATAGATATTTGGGCTAGTGTGTTACTATTTGAGAATATAATAGTGGTATATTGTTAAACAGTTAAGCAAAGTTGAATTGATGAGATGGGCTTTAGTAAAATCTTTTGGGCTGAACTGATTCGGGATTACACGAAAATTTGATAAGTAAAACAGTTGGAAAGTTTCAAGTTTGAAGATAATTGGTATAAAAATTAGATTTTTGATTTTATAAAAAATTGTATTTCTTTACTTTTTATAAAATCTAGGTTTGTTACTTTTGTTATTTTCCTTTTATGAAAAGTTTGCTTAATTTGTTAAAAATGGTTAGTTAAAATTTGTCTAAAGAAGTTAGTTACAATTTTATAAAAAAATTGGTTAGATTTTGGTTAAAAAGTTAGTTGTATTTTTGTTGAAAATTTGTGACAAATATTTTTAGTTGCTTAGTTAGTTTAATTTGTTAAATTTTGTTGAGTAGTTTATTTCTTCTTATTTTTGTTATAAAAGTTGTTAGTTGGTTACTTGATTGACTTACTTGTACTTTGTGCTTAATTGCTTGTAATTGCAATATGCTTTAGATTAGTACGGTTATATAGAGATAACATTTTTACATTTTTTATTGTTTTGTGAAAATAGACCTAGATTACCAAAACTTTTATAAAATCTAAAAGCAAAAACAATTAGTAAACTTGAAATCATTTGGACATTCAATTCGTTGTGAGTTGGGAATTACGATCTTAAAAGTTTAAATATTAGTGCAGTACCTACTAACTAACTTGAGAGGGAGGAGGAAAAGAAATCTCAAATTAGAAGTAAGTATTTGCTAAGTATGTCCAAAGAGTGTGTGTTGACAACATCAAAGTTCAATTGATGGAATAAAGGAAGAGAAGAAACATCCAAACCAATAAAAAATGATTAAAATGTTAAGGGGTTAAATTTAGAATTTATGGAATCACCAATACTCAATTGTAAGTTTTAACCATTATCAACTCTTTAACAAATGTGTGAAAAAGAATTAGCGGGAAAGATAACACACATAACATTCATATTACACAAATATGAAAGAACATACAAGAGAAATATTCATACACACAATATGAATATTTAAACACACAATATGAATATTTAAAGAAAAAATATGAAAAATAAACCACAAAGCATAAACTACTCTAATAGTGATAATCTTCCAAGATTGCTTAAGTTTTATTGACTCAAACAACTAAAGTACAAAATGTGCCTTAGTTGGAAAATAAAGACGACGAAGCATCATTTGAAGTTTTGTTCACAGGAACGAAAACTTTGAGAGGAGGTCGAGTGAGGAGGAATTCAAGGAAATTTAGCTTGTCATAAACATGAGCAAGTTCAATTTGTTGAAATCTACAACAAGCACACGAGGAACCATGATGAAAAACAAAGTCGTTAGATGGGGGAGGTCCATCAAAATAAGAGTTTGGTGGAGAGGGAGATAATGGATAAGAGATGTTTTCACAATGCCTAGTAAGATTTGGGAAAGAAGATAGGTCATTGAGTTGTGGAGAGTTGAATGGTTTAGTTGGTGGTGGAAGAATTTCCTTCTCTCCGGTAATTGGATTTATAGAGTAAGTCTCATTCCAATATTTAATCAGAGAGAAAGAAGAATTCTTGGAGGATTTGAGAGAGGAGGAATCATGAGGATTCTCGTTCTTCTTGATTCAACGGGTCGAACCGAGATTTTCGGTTTCTTTGAAAGCTTAGAAGAAGAAGCTTTAGGTTGAGAGGATTGTGACAAAGATATGTCAAGGTTAGGAATGGAAGAGTTAGGCATTATGAGGGATGAAGAGAAGAACTCCCAAAAGAGAAGAATTTAAAGAAAGTAGACAAGGCAAAGATTTGAAATGAAAACAAAAGGTTTTAGGGAATGTTTAGCCAAATTGGGAAAACAAAGAATCTTAACCAAGACAGTGGTCAAAGAAGAAAGACCAAAAGTAAGCCAAAAGTGGCTTTGCTGTCCGCGGTTCCTTAAAGGAACCCGCAGTTCCATATCGATACGGAGTCGCCGACTAGATAAGGAGCCGCGTACTGTTAACGTGAAACCATTATTTTCAAAGGTTTTGATGAAAAATAAGACTCTTCAAAAATTTTCAAATCTTGGATTTTTACCTCTTTTAGCACTAGAGTATGCTAGGGTTGCATAAAAGCAACACATTCACAAAAATATCTTGACAAAGGGTGACAAAATAATTAGATAACATTTTGATCCTATTTTAAGTCAAGTTTTTAGAGGTTGTGATAGATTTAGATTCAATTTTAAATAAATTGAAGTTGATTAATATGACCACATAGGTTAAAACACATAAAACTAAATCCATAAAACATCTTCATGAAAAACTCATGAAGGAAAGGAAATACAAGAAAAGAAATAACAACTAACTAATACAAAGTTATCTTAAACTAGGTCTTGATAGCATAGTCTTCCTTGGCTTGACTTTCTTTTAAAATATTTGATTTTAAAAACCATCATTCATCTCCTAGGAGGAGGAGGATTAGCAAATAGGTTCAACAAGAAGCTTTGCAACTTGATGTGAGCCCCAATCATCTCCAACCTAAGGATATCAATGAGGTAGAAGTTGTTCAAACAACAAGGATAATTGGTTCTATTGTGAATGAAAAAGTCAAACAAGTGTGGATCACCCAAAAACCGGGAAATGGGAACACCCAAGAGTTGAGTATTAGAGGGAGGAGGTGGATAAGGCATGGTATCCAAAGGTGGTATGGGTGATATGGGTGAATTTGTTGGAGTGAAAGGAAGAGGCTCAAAAACAAAGGGAATTCTTTGATGAGGTTGAGGTTGAGTATTCACATTCAAAGGAGGATTAGAAGTGAATGGTGAGGAAAACTCATTCATTCTTGATTGGAATGAAGAGGAGGTAGAACCATGTGAATGGATAGTACCATGAGTTGAGTTGGTGTTCCATGAAGCAAGAGGTGGTGAAAGTGATGAAGATATGAAAATAGGAGAAGTTTCACTCTTGGGGTTGTGAGAAGATGGAGAAGCAAGATTAGGAAATTTGAATCTCATCTTAAGGTTTCTTTTGGATGAGGAAGTTTTAGAAAAGTTGGATGTTCAAGGGGACACCATGGTTGTGTGTTTAGGCTTAGAGAGAAGTTTAAGGGATGAAGAACACAATCAACGAGAGAGGGTTTAAGAATAGGAAGGGATGATCCAAACTAGTAATGTGTTAAAAATATTTTATGTGAATAATGAAATTAGGTAGCCTAGTTTAGAAAAGTGCGGGTTTTTACAAAAGTTTTATCAATGTTTACATAGATCAAGAGAAAACAGTGTAAAGCAAAGATTCTATCGGAACATACAACGGCAGTTCCTTATAGATAGGCGCGGTTCTTTATCGCTAAGGAACCGCGTCATAGATAAGGAGCCGCCCCCAGTGGGTTTGATAAAAGGAACTTCTAGAAACTTTTGCTAGCCTAGATTTTATACAAAGGTTTATCAAGCCAAAAAGGACTATTAATCAAGGCCTAGGAAGCTAACTAACACATAAGATGCATAAAGCCATGTAAATCGAAAGATCAATCGCATATACAATTAGGATTAAAATACTAAATAATCCAAACACAAAGTATTAGTTAATAAACACATAACATCCTAAAAATAAAGATAAAGGAGATGATGTTCAACAATCCAAACGTGTTTACACACATGTTAATCATTCAAGAGTGGGATATATCATTCATCCATGAGCATTTCCTCATTGCCTTGATTCACTTCTTATGCGTTCTAAATGAAGATTGAGACAATATTGATAGTCTGAATCAATGTCTAGAGAAGACAATTGAGAGATAGAGGATGGCAAATCATAACAAGGGTTAAGAGAGTCGTCTTGAGAGACATTTTAATCTTCATTTGAATCATGCGTGGGTACAGAAGATACATTTACTTTAATAGGAAGCATGACTCGATCCACGGAGTAAAATGATGAAGCATTTAAAGGTGTAAAGTCAAGATGAAGTTTCTTAAGAAGCCGTGAGAGAATCATGGCATATGGAAGACTAGAACGAGACCCACTGAGAACAAATATTATTCTTCTATCTATGAAAAATGCATGGTTGTATGGAGTGGTGGTAGAAACACAATACAACATATGTGCAAGACAAGCGGACACATGGTTGCGATTACCATCCAAGCACATTGCATTTTCCCTAATGATTTCGGCCCAAGGGATCATAAAATCATTAAAATCGCTAGTTAGTAATTCCCAAGGAGTGAGAGCACGAAATTCTCCCTCAAAATTACCAAGAATAGGGTGTTCACGAGGTTTAGCAAAGGCACAAGAGATGGCCGAAGCCGAGGGTATCTTGGTCATATAATTCACATTAATAGGGGTCGATTCTAAATAGTTTAAACTCCAATCATCGGTGAACCTACATTAACCTTCGTATGGAACTTTGAGAATCTCACCAAATTCTTCAAGAGTATATACAAAGGTTTTCCCCTTGATGGAAAATCTTATAGATAAACCATTATTCATGCACATTAATGTGTACAAGTTAAAGAATTCCATGAGGAAGGAAGGAAAGATTGGCTCATTTATATCAAGCAAACAATCAAAGCCAATGGAATTGAACATGAATCGAATGAAGTCAAGTCCAAGGAAGTTAGAAGGAACAATGCGTCCTTCATGAAAACAACGAGATTCAAGACTACAATAAGTGTTTTGAGTAGAACGAGTTTGACACAAAAAAGAAAGATTAGGCATGTATTCTCTAGTACGTTGGTGGTCATTTTGATATCCCGAAGTCATGATAGTACCTAAAAATAACATACAAACATATTTCCCCAATTACTCATATGTTACATATAAATAAAAAAGAAAAAAGATGAGAATGTGTTTCATCAATTTCTTGATAAACAAAAGATTAATCCTTATCATTCCCATGCTCGGAATGTGCCTAATTCATTATTGACAATAACATATTAATTCTATAAATACAACAATGAACTTGAACATTGGTTATTCAAAACAAGGTTTTTAGGTAAGCATTTAACAATGCCATTACCAATTAGTTCATGGGTTCATATCAATTCCATCAATTAACCAAAATTATTTAGTCAAAATTCAGATTGTTCTACAAGTGGGTTTTTGTGAGACCCCCAGAATCTGACATGGAACAACTAGGCAATGAGGGGGTAACACGTCATGGTACAAGAAACAATGTATTGCTGTTGACACAAAGTTGACGTAATAAAAACATGTACATTACATCATAAAATATCAGAGATTTTATACAAAGGTCCCAGAGTTTTATATGCGGAAAGATTTATTATTTCATCATGATTTATAACTCTTATTTACTAAAATACAGAAAAATCTTCTGACAGTTTTTAGATAAAACCATAGCTGAAATATACACAGAAATCTCCAAGTTGCGATGATATCCTGCGGGCTCCCATCTAAGTAAAGCTAAGTAATTAAACCTGATATTAAACATGTAAAATCGTCAACATAAAGTTGAGTGGTATTCATAGGTTTAGCAGTGAAGGTGTGGAACACAATAGAATTTGTAAAACAAGTAATGGGGGGATAACTATGTACATTGTCCATAGTCACGGTGCATATTATTTCTATTTAGCTCATGAACCGAAGCTTAGCTCAATGTAAGTTCCTCTAGGGAGTATTCAGCCTAAATACTTAAGAATAAACGAATATTAGTGCGTCAAGGTACTTGAGATGGGGATAGTCAATCCCGATGGATCCACCCACAACATTCGCGCTTAGCGCAAAGCATACAGGACAATTAACGGTTCATGAACGGGAGAGGAAACTCAAGGCTAACGTCTAAAAGTAATGATATCATTGAATTCATTTGGAAAGCATACATGTTCTGGATAGCATACAAGTTCTGGATAGCATACAGTTTTTAAATAGTTGTGTTCCACCATGTAAAATCTCACCCCGTGTTTAGAAACCATGTAAAAGTAAAAAGGGGCTATGAACTCACCTTAGCCATGAGGTAAGTGAATCATGGTTCTTAGAAGTTGAGTAGAAACGGTAGTGGTAAGACGATCACCGATGATATGGATGCCCAGGAAACACGAAAGCCGCAACCTATCAAAATAAGGCGCGCGTTAAGACTCGAACTCAAGTATTGATATGTACCAAGTATAACATGACTTTAAATATTTTCAAAGTATACATATTTCAAAACCAATGACACGAACCGAATGAATCCATATTAACTCATTTATCCGACACTACTCGTTTAAACACTTGTACACTTGAAATTGACCCGTCATAAGATGACAAGTCAACGCAAGACAAACTATCCCTTTACCTCACTCGGACCAACAGCTAAGTCATTTATATAATGACTAAGCACTTTAGTAAGTCACCATGTCCAATAATGAAAACTCAACTCACGTACACACCGATCTACCCTATCTAGACCTGTCCGTTTTTTAGATGAAACATGGTGTCAAAGTCACTTATAACCTGTATAAGATCCTGCCAAAATTTGAGCCAAAGTTCATACTTTAAAACCCATCAGCTCGACACTTTACTCGACTCCAAATTTGGGACAGATTGTATACTTGTTTTATAATACCGTTCATACCGCTTTAAAAGTACTAACTTGACAATCCTCCTTTTAAAACCACTACTAGACTCATCAAATTAAGTTTATAGACTTTGAAAACCAGTAATACCCATCATCTAACCAAGCCTAAAGTCCCCGAGAGTCGTCCCAAAATCAGCCACAATTCCGGATTGTGCCGATTTGTGTCTCCTAGTACACGAATACTAAAACTAGCATAACTTTTGATCCGGAATGAGTTATAAGCTCTATCGTATACCAAAACGAGCGTCTCGGAAAACTCTACAACAAAATCAAATAATATCAGCCTATCTCAAATCATAAACCCACGAAAAATCTGTTCTAGACCTACTGTCCAAAATAAACTTTTAGAAAATCATAACAAATCAATTTTCCAACCATAACTAATCATTATCATACCTATAGAATCACCCTACTATCATACCTACCAACCAAACACTCCTAAAACACTTGCATGCATCAAAACAAATATCAAAAACCAAAAAATTTAATTGTTAAACATCAAAACATAAAAATCTAGTCATGATCGTCATATATATGATGATAAAAAACAATCCCAACCATAGAATCACAAAAACATGAAAAGTGGTTGCATGTGTAAGATTTTTATACCATTAGATGCATATTTGAAAACCAAGATGTGGTCTTATTTTTGTTTAGTAAAAATCAAGATAAAAGTTGATGATTTTGGGGGTTTTGTGGTGGAGGTGTGGCGGCAAAAGGGTGGAAGAAAGAGAGAGTTGGTGAATATTTGTATAAATGATTTGTATGCGTTTGTTTTTTGGTTAAAAATTGCTTTATATATATGATGGTAGTGTAGGGACTAGTTTTGTCAAGTTTGAAACTTGTGGACTTAAAAACAATTTACTAGTTTAAAGGGTAGAAAATGACTATTAGTAAATCTTGAAAATATTTACGGGGCTCGGGTTTCGTAAATTTATTTTTCAAAAGTTACAATGCATTATAAATATAATTATATGATTTCCCGACACGACTTAATACGTAATTAAAACGAAATCGTCAAAAATATTAATTATCGAAACAATCGATAACGAAATGTAAAATTTTGTGCATCCGTTGGTATCGCGATCACTAGGAATTCTCGTTGTACATTGATTTTGAGTAAACTCGTTGTAAAATGAACGTGGGTGATTTTAAATCAAAAACTTTGATTTAAATAAATATGGAAAAATAAAATAATCGGAAAATACTTGAAAAGTATTATCAAGGATCGGAAAATACTTGAAAAATATTTTTATTGAAAAGTATAATTCCAAGTAAAGTATTATCAATGATCGGAAAATACTTGAAAAGTATAATTCTAAGTAAAGTATTATCAATGATCGGAAAATACTTAAAAATTATAATTTATTAAAATTATAATGATCTCAGGATTTACATATAAAAATACAAGAAAACGTTTCTAAAGTTCAAGAAGCACGAATAAAAGAATAAAATAATGCTGGGAAAGTACGGGTTCTTACAGTCTTCCCCCCTAAAGAAACTCTGGTCCCTCAGAGTTCTCTTGGAAACAATAGAAGATGCAACGAGAGGGGGTACAAAGTGTAGAACAAATTCATTTCTTCCTAGGTAATTTCTGCATCACGTCATACCTTCACAATTAGAATTTGCTATGCTTCAGTTTCTTAGCTCGTTTTTGAATAAATTTTCAAACTCGGATTAGAATAATGACCTTTCAATACGGAGATATATCAAGAGATATAACGAACACAAGAATTGCTTAAATGGACAAGGTGCGTTAAGATGAATCAAGATTGATAATCGACAAGGAACCGCAAATCATGCAACTGTGAAACATGACAATTTTAAAACGTAACAATCTAATTACAAGAGAAATTGAAGGGAAAAATGAGTTACATAGGATCATTTAAAATACAAGCTATCAAAATCAGTTGTCTAGGATTTTGGTATTACTTTAAAAACTCAGTATAAATATTTTCTTGATTAAAAGAAAATTTTACAAGGTGTTGTGATATAAAATCAAACTATCTATATTTAGTGAGTATGATTTTGCTATATCTTTTTCTTGATCAGGATCTTCAAAGCAAAAGTAGAACAGTTCATAATAGTTATCCTAATCGGCTTAAGAACTTTTGGATAACTGCATGAAATTATCGTTAGAACTCAGGTTTATCGTTATCGTTAAAGAAAATTCAGATTTTCCAAATTATTTAGAATCATTGTTAGAAATTATAAATTTATTTAATAATTTCATTATTTTGAAAGTAAAGTATGATAAAATCATTTACTTTAAAAGATACAGCCTGATATCCTTTGAAACACTAGGTAAATTTTCTCAAAGAGGATATATATCTGGTATTTAACTTGACACAATTATTTTGGTAATTTAAACATTTATTAAAATGTATAAAACGTTCTTAAATTAATAATAATTTTTAGAAATCCAAGAAATTGATTAAGGTATCAAATGATAAACACGTAACATTTTCTGGTTTTCAAAAGGCGACAAGACAACAACGAATATGAATCACATAACGGTCAACAATCTGTATGCGAGCAATAACACAAGGGAATAAAACGAAAGTCGTATCAATTTCTTAATGAACGTGATAGAATAATGCATCAATGATAAGGACAATAGGAAACAAAGATTTACCAAGATTGATTTACGGGTGTGGTTGGCGTCACCAACAATGTCTTATTAAGTTCTTACTGGTCGATACACGATCGAAAGAGAAAAGTCACACAATAAGTTTCCGAATCAAATAAAATTCTTAAGAAGTCACTTGAGTGTAAATCAAGTAGATTGAGCAGCATTAGCAATGAGAGGCGAAGTCACACGTGGTTCACACAAATGAATTTCAAGACAATAGAGTCTAACGTACAATCATGACAGTTACACGAATTTATCGTTCACGTCCAGTCATAAATCACTATTCGCGTTCGAAGGTGTTTCGAAGGTCTACCAAAATAGATAAAGAAGGTTGATCGATGTAGAGGCATAACAACGTTGAAACTTTCAAGTTTGGTATCAATGGTAAGAAATTAGACAAGCGGTAACAAGAATTGTATCACGATGGAAGATGAGGTAACAAGTAAAACAAATATCGTTGAGTAAGGAAATATGTGCTTGAGGCATGTACTTTGTTCAAGAAATGAAAGTCCCTAATCAATGCAAGAAAACCTAATCTTAACTTAATCAACACAAGGTATTACTTTTCAAACGTAATCTTATTATTGTATAATAAAGAATTACAAGTGTTATGGATAACACAGTTTGATGACAATGTGTTGTGCACACTTTGAACAACAATAAACCCTAACTTATGAATACAGTCGTAGCTGTTTGATTCACTAAGTTATATGCAATAATGTTATGAATATCTCAAAGTGTTAAACATTAATGCATGGATACACATCCTATTTATAGTGTTACGAGATTGACCTAAATAGTACTTGATGGTGACTACACAAGCTTTTACAAGTTCCCACATCAGTCACATGATGTCCTTCTATTCTTGGTAGTCTTCCATTATGCTTTAAGGAAACAGTTGTCAAAACAGTTTCCTTTTTCTTCATAGTCTCAAACACACAAATGGCATGTCTAAAGTGTGCTAAGAGTTATCAGGGTATTGCCACCCCTGTTAACTCTCAACCCCTCAGAGTCCCTGATACATCTTGGCTGTTATCCATCACAGCCAATGAGTATGTCTTCAGGTAATCTTCGACTTCCCTGACAATGTCTCTGACATGGACTCCTCTGAGGTTGCTCACAGAGACTTGGATCTCTGTGAGTCTTGCGAAACTTGCCTGCCTCCTAGGCACAGGCAAGGGACTATCTAACAGCCTAATTATGTTTAAATCAATGATCAGGGAATCTAACAAGTTTAGATTCCCAACAATCTCCCCCTATTTAAACATAAATAATGCTAGATCTAACTAAGTTAAGGTAAGTGAGTTAACAGCTTCTTCTTACACATAACAGATCTAAACAAACATACCTCATGATTTTATTAAAACTTAAAGAAAATTACAAGTGCATTACATAAGTAAAATAAAAGATGAAGGTAAAAGGGGCTGTGAACATCTTCAATAGTCATTATTTTTAATTCTTTCTTTAGCTTCAGCCAAGTCCAATCTGTTATCAATTTCATCCTACAAAGTCTTTGCAAACCTTTTGGAATACTCGGAGTTGATCTTGAGTGACTTCTTATGACAAAGTAGCTGAATAGTTGAAGCTAAACACAGCTCATCTTCCCTTTGAAAAGCATACTGGCAAGCCCTGTTCATGAATACCATTCCTCTTTCAGGCTCTGTGTATGTCTGACCATCAACAGGGCCAACAATACCATTGGGGAGGATCAAATCCCTATGCATGCCATCCACTTGAACATCTTCAGTAACAAAAGTTTCATTAACAATTTGTGAAATTCTTCTTCTTTTGTTGCCAGTCTTTGGGGGTTCTTGTTTAAAAAGCTGTGGTGGGGGATCAATCTTAAGTTTAGCAGCTGTTTCCTTGATCCAGGTAAACTTGGCCTTAAGAGTCTTAAGCAGAATAAAATTAGCATGTCCAGTCTTTTTGGCAGCTAAGGCTTCAAGTTCGAACCATTCTGATAACCCAAGTGTCTTTAGCCTGAAGTTGTCAAACACATCCATATTTCCCTGTTGGTTTTCCCTCCATAAGATCATCTATGGGGTGTTTGTGGATTTATGAATGGTGTATTTGAACTTGGTTATCTTGCCAGGAGCATATCTGTGGTTCACGTAGGCATCATAGTCAGCTTTGACTTTCCTTAATGCCTCGGCGCGTTTTGCTTCCATTTCCCTCAACCTTTGTTTTTGTTTTTCTCTTTCAGGTGGTATCATCTTCCTCAGAGTAGCTTCATTCAATTCTTTGGCTGTCTTGAGTTCATTTAATCTTTTGAATTCCTCAGCCTGTTTCTCTATTTCTTCAGGGGTTAAAGGAATCTCATCAAAAGGTGTAAAGGTTGAGAATTGGGAAAGGTCTGTTGTGGATCCTCCTGTCTCTAGCATCGCAGCTATTTTCTTGAGTTTGGTGTCAGTGTCAACCAACACTATCTCCTTTCCTTTCTTCAAGACAGAGGACTCCACACTTATATTTTTCAAAACATCAGCTCTTTTGAGAAATGTTGTCTGAGCCTGAGTTTGAATTGCTTTGGGGAGGGAGCTGACAGTGAACTTTAACTTCTTGGCAGCTGGTTCATCATCATCCCCAGATATTGTGATAGGTGTGATGATTTGGAGAGGAACAGGTGTAATGGTGGGGTTAGCTGATGATGAGCCTTGTTTAGCAGATTCAAGGCTAAGTGATGTATCTTTCTCCCCCTCACGTTCATCCTGGCTTCGAAGACATTTGGATGAACGTGCTTGAAAATGCCTTGTAATCTGCTCGACAGAGGCAGCCATAGAACGTTGTCTTTTCCTTGAAGCCCTGGCAATCTTCAGCAGGAGGTTGCCATTTGCATTTGTATTGGCCTGAACACGCCTGACAATAAAGTTAGCATGGCGGTATTGCCTGTTGCGAACAGCATCAAATTGCCTGTGCATGGTGAGCTCATGTTCATGGAACATGGCAGGGACTGCTGAGTCAATGGCATCTTTTATCCTTGTGGAAACGTGACTGAGTCCTTGGGCTACACCTCTTCTTGCACCATCCTGAATAGGCTCAGTAACCGCCTCAGTCACAGCCTTTTTTATGATGCCAGGAAATGTCACAGTGAAGTTGTGCATTTCAGACTTGATCACATCCAGCTTTCTTGATAAACGCTCAATATCTGATTGATGATGAACAGGCTGAAGATTCTTGATATTGAGGCTTTGCTGAGCATAGTCATCCCCTCTTGGTAAAAGATCAAAGTTAGTCTGGGCAGGATGATCAAACAAGAGAAATTCTGCTGTTGGATCATAAGTTAGTCTTTGGAATACTGTTGTTGTTGAGGTAGCAGAGTTTGGAGTATCAACAACATCCTTGGGAGGAGAAGTCTTATTTTCAGCTGGTGTGGACACAGCTATTTCTTTGGGAGGAGAGACAGACAGCTGGTCTTCCTCATCTTCTTCATCCTCTTCATCGAACATCCCTTCAGGGAATTCATCGTCAGGCATGGACTCAGTATCAGAGACATAATCTTCCAATGATAGCATTTCATCATCAGCATTTAACAGAGGCTCTTCATCATTAGGTATGTCTTGATTCATTGTATCAACCTCCTTGTCTTGTTGTACCTGAGATTCGATGACTGGCTGTACAATTTCAGCCTGCAAATTGTTTCAATTAGTAACAGGAAAAAAGATAAGGGGAATGGTCGCCATTTCGCTGTCCCAGAGAGGCTAAGGGTGATTACTCAGCCACTCCAAAGGATAAATCCTTGGGATTCTTTTAAGTGTGAAAAAAATATGGTTAATGATCGCCATTCGCTGCCCCTAGGAAAGCTGAGTGTGATTATTCAGCCCCCCCAAAAGGTTAAAACCTTTGGGACTCTTTTGATTGTGAGACATATGTTGGTTATGGATCGCCATTCGCTGCCCCTAGGAAAGCTGAGTGTGATTATTCAGCCCCCCCAAAAGGTTAAGAACCTTTGGGACTCTTTTAAGAGTGAAACATATGTGGTTAAAGGTCGCCTGTTACGCTGCCCCTAGGAAAGCTGAGGGTGATGATTCAGCTCCCCCTGAAAGGATAAATCCTTTGGGACTCTTTTAAGGAGGGAACCAAGAGGCTGTGTGAAGTACAGCTGATCAAGGTTGAGACATTACTGTATTCAGGTTGTTGTTAGCCTGAATACTGTCTAGAGGGTGTAGGGTCATCGGGGTGCTTTATAAACACAAATGAATCATTCCCTGGTGCAAAGACAAGGTGTACAGAAGTCTTAAAGGATTCTAAGTGCATTGACAGACTTCTATGGGTCGAGGATTACCCTAACTTCACCACTCTCTCCTACAGACAAATGAGAGTGGCTGCTTGTGAACCTCTAAAAATGTACACTGATTACCTGTGAGATATCAGTTGGATCAGGCTGGTTTCCTGTCGTCTCAGCTGACTTTGAGACACTAGACTCTTGTTGTTTGTCAGCAGATAAATCTGAATCCACTAGAGTATCTGGACCAGAGGAGGTGTCAGTCTTCTTTCCCTTGGCCTTAGAAACAGCTTTGGAGTGGTAAGAAGAGGGGATTTTCTTCTTCTTAGGCTGTTGGCCAGAAGAAGCCTTGGACTTAGTAGTGTGCTGCCCAGAGGTCAAAGACTTAGACTTGCCAGGAGCACTAGAAGTATTCACCTTCTCAGAAGAAGGGAGCAAGGGCTTCTCAGCGGTTGGTACTTGGTTGGCCACATTCATCATATGAGCGGTGACAGGGACATCTTCAGCTCCTATTTCTTTGTAGATGGCACCTGTGATGCGGTAGGGCTTAAGAGCAGTCAAGGCCTTGTTGTGGTAGTTGTCTCACAGCAGGATTTCGAAGATCAGAGACAGGAAGCGCACATAGCAGATATTCTTTTCCCTGACCTGATTTCTTCCCTTCAGCTGTTCTACAAGGTTGGAGAAGAGAATGCTTCCAACGTCAACATCAGATCCCCAGATTAATCCATAAGCAATAGCCTGATGGTTGAAAGACATCTGATCCTGTGATCCCTGCATTCCTCCCAGGGATTTAACAATGTGGGTGAAGAGGACACGCCACATGGGAGTGAAATACTTAATCTTCAGAGGAGATTTAGAGAGGACCTCAGCTGGTGTAAGGGCAGGGTTTACGTCATGGCAAGGGTTGAGTGTGGCCATGGCTTCTTTGACAGCCTTTTTATCAACAAACTTTAGGCATTCATCTCCATGCTTCAATCCGGCCACACTTGAGAAATCTTTAAGTGAGAAGGCGAATGGGTGTTCATTGCATGAAAGACTAAATGTTATGGTGTCATCAACTACCTCAGCAGAGTACCAGAATTCCCTAAGGTATTCTTGGTAAAAGGTGGAAGGGGATTTGGTAAAGGCTTCACTTAGGTCACAATTCTGCATGAAACTGACCAGATCTGAATAGGTGCTATTTGGGGCCTTAATCCATCCAATGGCGTTGTTGGAGGCGAGGATGCTTTCATTGATCTTGAAGTTAACATTTGCGGCTTTAGGAACTGAAAACGCCATGGATTCGAGGTTGAAGGTGAAAGAAAATGGAGGATGGTTAAGAAAGATAAGAACTTAGAGAGAGAAGTAGATTTGAGAATGGTGGTGGGTGAGAAGAGAAAAGAGACAATATATATTCAAACTAAGTGAACAGTTATTCAACCGTATTAAATGCAAGGTGCAAAAATGACTGCTCAAGTGGGTCCCCTTGACCTATCAAAAAGTTTGTCTCCTCGTTATCCGAAAAATAAATGATTAAATATTTTAGAATGTTTTTTGCATTTACTTAGAAAGTAACTACCTAGTTTCATGTGAAAAACATTTAATATAGAATCAATCATTTAATGAAAACATTTAATATCAAGCCAAAGGCTTTGAGATATTGAGCATCCCTAGCTCAGCAACTAGCCTGTTGAACGAAGGTTCAGCCAAAGGCTTTGTAAAGATATCAGCTAGTTGCAGCTCTGTGGGAACAAAATGCAGCTCAATATCCCCCTTCATTATATGATCCCTGATAAAATGATACATGATATCAATGTGTTTGGTACGAGAGTGAAGAACAGGGTTGTTGGATATGGCAATGGCGCTGGTGTTGTCACAAAAGATTGGCACTTTGTCATACAAAATTTCATAGTCAGCCAATTGACTTTTCATCCAGAGCACCTGAGTACAACAGCTGGCTGCAGCGACATATTCTGCTTCAGCTGAAGACATAGCCACAGAGTTTTGCTTCTTAGCACTCCATCCAACCAATTTTCCTCATAGGATTTGACAGCTGCCTGAAGTACTTTTCCTGTCAATACAGCATCCAACATAGTCTGAATCTGAATAAGCCTTGAGATCAAAGCCTGATTCCTTTGGATACCATAGGCCTAGGGATGGTGTTCCTTTGAGATACCTGAAAATTCTCTTAACAGCCACTAGATGGGATTCTTTTGGGTTAGCTTGGTACCTTGCACAGAGACATGTGGAGAATTGGATATCTGGACGACTAGCTGTTAGATACATGAGTGGCCCAATCATGCCTCTATATAAAGTCTCATTCACAGAGACCCCTGACTCATCAGGGCCCAAGTTGTTGGGTGGAAGCATGGGGCATTTCACTGATGCACAATCAGCTAAGTCATATTTTTTAAGTAAATCCTTAACATACTTTTCTTGACAAATTGAAATTCCCTTAGGACACTGTTTAATTTGAAAGCCCAAAAAATAAGTTAATTCACCCATCATACTCATCTCATATTTCTTGGTCATTAATTTAGCAAAACGTTTACTAAGATTGACATTTGTTGACCCAAAGATGATATCATCCACATAAATCTACACAATGATGAAATCACTCTTATCCTTGAAGGTAAAAAGTGTTTTATCAATAGAACCCCTGACAAATTTATTTTCAGTTAAGAAATTAGAAAGAGTTTCATACCATGCTCTTGGAGCTTGTTTCAGCCCATACATGGCTTTGTGTAGTCTGTACACATGGTTGGGAAACTCGCTGTTCTCAAATCCTTCAGGTTGTGCAACATACACTTCCTTAGCCAAATCACCATTGAGGAATGCACTCTTTACATCCATCTGATACACAGTGATGTTCATATAGGCAGCATATGCAAGGAAGATTCTGATGCCTTCAAGTCTAGCAACTGGAGCAAATGTTTCATCATAATCAATTCTTTCAGTCTGAGAGAATCCCTGTGCCACCAGTCTAGCCTTGTTCCTGATGATGTTCCCAATTTCATCCATCTTATTTCTATAGATCCATCTAGTGCCTGTGATATTCTTTCCAGGTGGAGCTGGCACTAATGTCCATACTTTGTTCCTTTTGAACTGATTGATTTCTTCTTGCATAGCAGCTACCCAACCTTCTTCTACCAGAGCCTCAGCTACTCTTTTAGGTTCAATTTGTGAGAGAAATTCAGCAAAGAGACATTCATTAGCTGAGGCTGACTCTGAGTCTTGGATTTGCTGTCTAGTTGTGACCCCTGCATTTGGTTCCCGAATAATATTGACAAGAAGAATGTGTTGATCTCTTGACCACTTATTTTGAGGAGCTAGGGACTCAAGGACAGGAGCACTTGTGGGCACAGCTGGTACAATTTGAGTTTCATCCTGCTGACTAGGAGGGCTTTCTTCAAAGACTACTTCAGTGTCAGAGTCTTCTTCAGCCATATCAAGGGGTGCTATTTCATTATCAGTAGGAGAGTCTTCAGGGATTTGAAGAATTGGTGAGTCATCAATAGCATGAGAAGGATCATAAGAGATTTGAGGTTCTTCTTCATCAAGTTCCTGATAGGTAGAAACTTCTATGTTGTGAGTTGACAGAGGGTCAAAGGCAGGGACATAAGTGGTGAGAGTGTTGGAGTGATGATGACTGGTAGGTCTGGGTTCTGTGAACTCATCACATGGAAAAGATACATTTTCATTAAAATCAATTTCATCACCCTCTGTTCCTGTTCTCTGTATGACTTCATCATCTTCATTGAATCTAACATGGAATGTTTCTTCTACTTCTTGTCTTCTGATGTTGAATACTCTGAAGGCTTTGGCTGTTGGAGAGTATCCCAAGAAGAAACCATCATCAGCTTTTTCATCAAACTTTCCAAGTTTATCTCTGTAGTTATAAATAAACACAGGGCACCCAAACACATGAAAATAGCTGACGTCTGGAGATCTTTTTCTGAAAACTTCATAGGAAGTTTTACCATGTCTTTTGACAATGATTGATCTGTTTTGTGTGTAGCAGGCAGTGTGAACAGCTTCTCCCCAAAATTGCTTTGGTAAGGCTGCACCATTTAACATAGTTCTTGCTGCTTCAATCAAAGTCTTGTTTCTTCTTTCAGCCACACCATTTTGTTCAGGGGTGCCAGCTGAGGAGAAGTTCTGAGAAATCCCCTTTTCATCACAAAAAGATTCAAGTTGATGATTCTTGAATTCAGTACCATTATCACTTCTTAGAGCTTTGACTCTAACATCATTCATATTTTCAACCTGTCTGGTGAAGGACATGATGGTTTCAGCTGCATCACTTTTCCTTCTGAGGAAGAACACCCATGTGTATCTTGAAAATTCATCGACTATGACCAAGGTGTATTTGTTGTGATTAATGGTCTGAGGTTTGACAGGCCCAAACAAATCCATGTGAAGGAGATGTAGGCACTTGTCAATAGAGAATGATTGCCTAGTCTTGAATGAAGACCTGTGATGCTTTCCTTTGACACAGGCAGAACAAGTCTTGTCTTTGGAAAACATTACTGAAGGTAGACCAGCAACCAAGTTTTGAGTGGCTATCTTATTGATGTTCTTGAAGTTGAGATGAGACAGTCTTTTGTGCCACAGCCAATTGACACTTTCAGAGGCTTTAGCAAGAAAACAATTTGAGCTGTCTTCAGAGCACACAGCCATGTTGATGACATAAACATCTCTCCTTCTAGGTGCAATCAGCACAACATCATTGTTTTTGTTGAATATGGTTCCCTGAGTCTTAGTAAACAAAACCTTATAGTCAGCATCACACAATTGGCTGATGCTAATAAGATTGTGTTTAAGACCATTCACATATGCAACCCTGGTAAATGTAATCCCATTGCAGTTCACTGAGCCATATCCTTCTGTGTCACCTGAAGAGTTATCTCCAAACACCACTTTAGGACCTGGCTCCTTTGAGTATCTGTGCAGGTATTGTTGAATCCCTGTCATGTGTCTAGAACAGCCACTATCTAGATACCATACCGATTCCTTGAGATATTTCTGCACAGATACATAGAAACAGATTAGTTCCTATGGTGAACCCACTTTCCAGTGGGTTCCCTGGATTGCTTATTAGCAACTCTTGTGTTCCTGAAAAACTTTTGGCGTTGGGAGGGACAGTTCATTGTTTCATGGTTATAACTTCCACAGATATCACATCCAGGGAAGTCACCACACTCGTCTGAGTGATGGTCTGTGAACCCACAGAATTTACAGGGAGGATAAGGTTTGTAATTTCCCTGTTGTCTTTTGGAACTCTGTGGTCTGTCCCTAGAGGGTGTCTGAGCTCTTTTAGCTGCCATGTGTCTGTCATGCTCTAAGGTCGAATGGTGATAGTTTTTACAAACATTGCAATAAGGTTTGATTAACCTTTCCCCTTTGGGTTCACCTAGGACTGACTTAGGTTCATGAGAAGTAGAGCATTCAGCGGAAGGCTTAATGTGTTGTTTCAAGAGTTCTACTTCTTTCATAAGAGACAACAGGCGATCTTCAGTGGTAGGGTCAACCTTATTCACAGCTTTAGTAGTAACAGGCTTAAAAGCTACTTGTTTGCCAGTTTGTTTAGCAGGTACATGAAAAACTTTAGCTGGAGGATTCTCAATATCTGTTCTAAGTTCATCCTTAGCAGATCTAGAAGAACTGCTGGGTTCAACTCCAAAGAGTTTGGGCAAGGGTGGTAGCTCAGCCACATCTTCAGAGACAGGGTCATTAGTCAAAGTGGTATCTGACATATGAATGGTCTCTGTAGATTTAAAGACAATGTCTTTAGGTTTGGTGAGAATTCTCAGCTTATTTTTCTTAGCAGATATATCCCTTTTTAAGTCAGCGGGCACTTCATCCCTAAGCAATTGATCAATAGTAAACCTAGCACACAGCCATTTTTCAATAACCTTGTTCAATTCAGAGACTTGATCATTTAAAGCAATGTTTTTCAAGGTTAATCTAGCTACTTCATTTTGCAGGGATATTTTCTCTAAATTAACCCGCCTGAGAGTTTCACATTCAGCTTTAGCATTTAGCATATCAGTTTTAACAAAGTGAAACTTATCAAGTAGGTTCTTTCTTTGTTCCTCAACAAAGTGTAAATCAACAATGGTGTAATCAAGGACATGCTTATGTTCATCACTATCAGACATGGATAAGAGCCTGTGTACCTTTTTCATTGTGATGTCAACCCATTGTCCTGATCTTGCATCACCTTTTCCAGCAGCTGGTTCATCCTCAGCTATCGCCATGAAAGCCCTGACTCTGGTGGTATCTTCTTCATCTGAGGTCAGTGGTTCATCATTCCAATCATACGTTTCAGCAACCAACCCTTTCTCTGTCTTTTTCTCACTACCCTTCTTCTTGGACAGAGCTTCAATCTTCAAGTTCATTTGTTCTAACTCAGCTTTAAGTGCCTTGTACTTATTTTTGTAATCCTTCTTCTCAGTGTCTGATGAATTGGATTGATGAGATGAGTTGTTATGTTGTTTGAACTTGTAAGGTTTGGATGAAGATGATGGATAAGAGGGTGAGGATGTCTTGGTGGAAGGACAGTCTTTTTGAAAGTGTCCAAGCTTTCCGCAGGCAAAGCACGTTTCTTTTGACCTGTCAGTTGGTTTACTAGCTGATCCGACTCTTCCTGATCTTTTGAAGTATCTTCTTTGGTTGGCTAGCAAGGCTCTTTCATGGAACTCTGCATTAAGGTCTATCAAGAACTCTTGGCTGCTACGGGTATCTTCTTCAACATCGGAATCGCTTTCATGGGGAAGTGTTGCAGAGATTAAGGCTTTGGAAGATGCTCCTTGGACTACAAATCTTTCTGTCTCTGACTTGTAAATAGTATCAATCAGCCCTTCTTCATAATTGTACTTTCCATAAAGCTGAGCAAGGGTATCATTTTTGATAGAGTTGTTAGCTCTCTGAGTCTGGTTCATGCTCAGCCACTTTCTTGGAAGGCTGTTGACAAAAGTAGCATTGATCTCAGCTTGACCAATAGTGACATCATTCATTGCTAGGTCATTGAGAAGAATCTTTAGCCTAGTATAGGTTTGCTGAACCTTTTCACCTTCAAGTGATTTGAAGGCATTAAACTGAAGTCTGAGTGCCTGAATCTTTGTCTCTCTTGTTTCAGAGGGTCCTTCATGGCCAAGAATGAGGTCTGTCCACATTTGTTTAGCTGTGGGACACTGAATGACAGACTTCATGATATGCTTGGGAAGGCAGGATATTATGATGCTTTTGAGACGTTTGTCTTGGTTTGCCAATTTCCTATCAGCTGGAGTCCATTATTTGAGAGGTTTGGGAAGAGGGTTTTCTTCAGTGGATGTAAGCGCCATGGGAATATAGGGACCATTTTCTAAAATTTCTAGAAGAAAAGGTTCAAGCCCATCGAGATATACAAGAAATTGACTCTTCCAACTGGCAAAATCTTCTTCATCAAAGACTGGTACACTTGTGACGTGTGATCCACCTCTTGAGTCAAGAAGTTGGGGTAGATCATCGTCATTGACAGGAGGGTTGAGTCTTGGTGAAGATGGGTTTGTGGAAGGTGATTATGGTGGGTTAGAAGTTTCTGGCATGGTGGATCTTGATTATAAAACTGAGAACGATGTTTCTTGAAGGTTTTAATATCAAACACTTCTCTGATACCAATTGAAAGTCCCTAATCAATGCAAGAAACCCTAATCTTAACTTAATCAACACAAGGTATTACTTTTCAAACGTAATCTTATTATTGTATAATAAAGAATTACAAGTGTTATGGATAACACAGTTTGATGACAATGTGTTGTGCACACTTTGAACAACAATAAACCCTAACTTATGAATACAGTCGTAGCTGTTTGATTCACTAAGTTATATGCAATAATGTTATGAATATCTCAAAGTGTTAAACATTAATGCATGGATACACATCCTATTTATAGTGTTACGAGATTGACCTAAATAGTACTTGATGGTGACTACACAAGCTTTTACAAGTTCCCACATCAGTCACATGATGTCCTTCTATTCTTGGTAGTCTTCCATTATGATTTAAGGAAACAGTTGTCAAAACAGTTTCCTTTTTCTTCATAGTCTCGAACACACAAATGGCATGTCCAAAGTGTGCTGAGAGTTATCAGGGTATTGCCACCCCTGTTAACTCTCAACCCCTCAGAGTCCCTGATACATCTTGGCTGTTATCCATCATAGCCAATGAGTATGTCTTCAGGTAATCTTCGACTTCCCTGATAATGTCTCTGACATGGACTCCTCTGAGGTTGCTCACAGAGACTTGGATCTCTGTGAGTCTTGCGAAACTTGCCTGCCTCCTAGGCACAGGAAAGGGACTATCTAACAGCCTAATTATGTTTAAATCAATGATCAGGGAATCTAACAAGTTTAAATTCCCAACAAGAAAAGATAAGGGTTCATATGTGTATGTTACGAGCTCGGCTACTCGCATAAGATGTAAAAGTTTTCAAAATTTTCATTTTATCAAACTTTTTAAGGAACATAATTAAAAAGTTGATTTTTTGGTCAAATATTTATGGTGACTACTATTCGGCCTCACATGGCTCCTTCTAAATTAAGCATAGGAGATCAGGCCATGCAAAATTTAGGACTAGCAATGCGATGCTCAGCTTTGTCAAACCAGTATTACATATCATATGATTCAAAATATGTATATAATAGCATTTGTAAAAACAGGAATCAAAATAACATATGAAACTTTTCACCAGTATCTAATTGGCTAGATGTTTAAATTAACAATTTTATTGTTACAAAAATTCTTTACAAGACCAATTGTTAAACAATTTATGAAAATGTATTGTAAAATTAATATAAATTAATTTTATAAGATAATCTTCAAGTATTTAATCATGCCCAAATGGAACATTAAATGTTTCGCAAACAATACCAATTTGAGCTTATATGGTAACTTATAAAATAGCGAGTGGGTTACATGAGGGTAATAAAAAGTGGTTCAAGACAGTAAATTAAATGGTTACAAGGTGATAAGGTTTCAAAAGGTTTAGCCGGAATCGTTAGAAGACACGTGTCAAGATGATAACAAACGATATGAAAGCAAGATCTTCAAACCTCGGCCCGAATCAGTGGTACGATAGAAGAAAAGAAAGACAATATAGAACAATAAGTCATATATAAAGGAAGGATAGAGGAATCCATATGTGTGCACATCGTAAATCATTTGACCTAAAATGTACTTCTAAGAAAGTATGGCGTCAGTTAACCAATAGTACAATTACTCCGAAAAGTTTCTATTTTAACGTTTTTAAGCGTAATCAATGTGTTTTAGTTGTAAAATATCAATACTTAAAGTTTTACGAGTTCAAACAAACTCGAAAACGTCTAAAACCATATTTCAAAATTTCTATCAGCTTTTACTTTTTAGTCAACTTTGACTTTTGGGTTTGACCCGACCAATTGACTCGCTAAATAAGACTCGAAATCTAATGCAATTCGGTGTAAAACGATGTTTTGAACAACTTTCTAGTTTTACTCGAGACTTGAAACGGACCAAAAATGGACGAAAATGCCCTTGCATTAAATCTATCAACAAAATGATATTTTAAAAATACGTAGAATTAAATTCTTAAATTTTGTTATCCCAAATGAGCGTAACCTGCTCGTTATTAATATTTTCTGGTCGAATTTTATGTCCTAAAAGAACATCTTAACAAGTAGAAGCATATTTTTATGTCTAAAGTTATAAAAATATTTTCTCGACAGTGTTAAATTTCCTGTAAAGTTTCTGTACAAATTATATTTTTCGAAACAGCTTGAAATTAAATCTAAATTTCATAATAACCCAGAATTAATTTACACACAAGACTTGTGGATTCATAAAGACGAAAGAGAATAAACTGTATAATTAATCATGTAAAGAAAACACAGTATAGAAATGGTTTAAGAATGCCAACGATAATCTGAGAGATCAAAACGACGCATGATATCCGTGTCTTCGATTGCAAGATGCAATGCAGGATGGTCTCTGGGTGGCATGATTTCCCAAAATCACAAGACATACTGATAAGAAATGGAATATTAACGGGTTGCATTCCCAGAACGAGGAGGTTTAATGAAAAGGGAGGGTACCGATTTATAGAAGTATAATCGTGTTCCAAACAATCGTCACATAATAGGGAATGAATTACAAGATGACGATGATGTTTTCAAGGTACAACGAACGTTGTAATTCGAAGTCGAAACGAAGTACGGTCTATGAAATAAAATGTAATCCATGTACAAATGTCGTGTAAAACGGTGACGTAAAGGTCAATCAAGGTTATGAAAACTCATGATATTATTCAACACAGAATCAAGGAATGCTTCGAGATGTGTGACTCACACGATGTCTTTTAGTCTTTTCCGGAGACACATTGAGCTACACAATGGTCTATAGACTAGACATTCAATTACGAATGGTCGGAAAGAAAATCTGAATATCTAAATAGATATTTTAAAGAGGTTTAACAATGAAAATAACACGCAAGGTAGTAAAATGAAAATCATAAGTTTCATTGAAAGCAACATTTATTCAATCCCGAACAATGGTATCACGAGAGTATACACGGCATGTAACAGTGAGCTGAGAAAAACAGACGGTTCAAAACGAACGAGTATATGAGGTCAGTCGTATCACGCATAAACATGATAGCAGTAGTACTCAGAAAATTGAGTATGAAAAGTCGGTAGCGTACGTGTGACAACCATGGTTTTGAGGTTCGTCACTTGGTCTTATTTTTAGGTTATTTTATGTGTAACTACTTGATCTGTGTGTTTATGTGTTTATTTTGTGTGAACGAGGTTGGTGTGGTTATCGTTTATGAGTATAGAGTACTCATAAGTAAATCGAGGAACGGTTATTTCATGTTCATGAGCTCACAATTAGTGACTATGAAATGAAATGGTGATATTTTGGTGTTTACGTATACGTATAAGTATTATAGTAATAGTATTTTTTTAGGATTTACGGTTTAGCATTTAGAGGTCTCGGATGGGGTAATTAGTCATATGAATATTTTTCGGGATGGTTTTAAGTCATTTAGGACTTAGTTATAAAGTTTATTTCAAAATTTGAGATTTTTTTTAAAAGTGTATATTTTACGTCTTTTACGGTAAAACGCGTAAATTTGACTAGTTTTATGGTTTTGAGGTTTTGGAAGCTTTAGGAGCTGAAATAAATTAAGACAAATTAAGGTAATACTAGTAATGTATTATTTAACAATAATAGAGGAAAAAAAAATACATATATATAGGTCGGTTTGGCCGACTAAAAGAAAGAAAAAAAGAAAAGAAAAAGGTAAGTGGGCTATGGGTTGGACTTGGGTTCACCCATACCCTATATAATGTCTTAACTAAAAACAAAAGCCATATTTTTTATCTCCTGGTGATTGAAGTCGACGGCTAAAGGAGGTGTTTTAGGGTTTTTATAGTTTTTTTCATCTTCCATTAAATTAAAGGTAAAACCTTCGTAACCCTTTTCAATTAAATTGTTTTTATGTTTTTTTTAATCATCTTATGATGGATTTAGGTTAGGGTTTAATTTAAAAACAGTAAATAAATGTTATATTGATCATAATATGATGATTACATAAACTAGGGCTTGTATTTAATGGGGTTATGGGTAATTAATTAGTTTAATTTGATTAAACCCGTTTTTAAAAAATGGGCAGAATTTTGAGTCAATTGTTTTGATCATATTAGGAGTTCTACAAACTCTTATTTTACGATCCAAGTATCCCTGAAAAGGTAATTGAAGTGGCTTTCCAATGCAAGAAACTAGAACTAAATTGGAGGTCGGAAAGTGGGTAAAAAACAGGTTACAACAGTCGGAGGTCAAAACAGTTTTGAAGTCAGCCTGTTTTCTTTATAAGTTTTAGGTTGTTTGGGGTACTTAGGGTTGCATTGAGATCTTCTAACAAACATGAGAGATGGTTTATATATTTTATTAAGTATCTGCATTGGGGCTAAGGTTGTTG
Organism: Glebionis coronaria; assembly: GCA_025667525.1. NCBI lineage: Eukaryota > Viridiplantae > Streptophyta > Magnoliopsida > Asterales > Asteraceae > Glebionis > Glebionis coronaria. The sequence continues at coordinate 490,777,466 of CM046875.1, forward strand.
TTTAGGGTAAGACCCCCTAATCATAACAAACTTTTTGTATGTTTAAAATTAGTAAATCTGCAATGTCAAAAGTATATATATATATATATATATATATATATATATATATATATATATATATATATATATATATATATATATATATATATATATATATATATATATATATATATATATATATATATATATATATATATATATATATATATATATATATATATATATATATATATATATATATATATATATATATATATATATATATATATATATATATATATATATATATATATATATATATATATATATATATATATATATATATATATATATATATATATATATATATATATATATATATATATCGGGGCCTTAACAGTAGCTTTAAGGTTAGGGCAAGTGGGAGGTGTTAGCTAACATATGTAAGGGCATGAATATTCCCTTTACAGAAAGCATGGGTATGTTTAGGTGGGCGTTTGACTTATAGTTTTGAGACCTAAAAATTGGGACTGTTTTGTATAAAATATGAACGGGATAGTTATCAAACTTAACCAAGTTAAGGACTTGTTAGGGAAGGGTAATGGGGTGTTTAGAGCTTATCAATGGGGTATTTATATGAGAGGAGTTTAGATGTCCATCATAGGTTGATGAGCCATCTTAGTGATTGGTTCATGTTTTGATTATGTGTTTTTGGTTTGTTAGCTTTTGCTAGTGCGAGGACTTTTGGAGAAGCAATAAGGTGAGTTTCATAGTCCCATGTTTACTATTGTTTTTTACTTCCAGATGGGATGGAAGAGACACTGTGTTATGTTATTTTTAAATTTATGCTGTGAATGTTTAGCGTTGCTAATGGACTTATGTGTGCATACTTATGTGATTAACTGCTAGATAATTCTTGATTGTTTATGTTTTGACTTGGTACCAAGGGGGTGTTGACAAGGCGGGGCCTTGGGGATTGGTTCATAGGTGTTTGGACGCCTATGGGAGTATGAAGTTTGGTATGGCTAGGAGCCATGGTTTTTGGTTTGATTAATTAAATCTTGAATGTTAGTTTGTTAATGCATGTTAGTATCACATTGTCCATTTCTTTTTAACTTTTGATTGTTACTCACAGCTTTTGGTATAATTTGGCTTTTGAGTCTAAACCTATGACTCTCACCAACTTTATGTTGACGTGTTTTAGTGTCTCTTTCAGGTGATACTAAGGTTAAGCATGAGAACATAAGTGGCTAGGATTTGGAGAGTGTAGGAATGCATATAGAAGGAGATCCCCATTTCCTTCTTAGTTTTGATTTGTTCATTTAATAAGTGATACTGTGGCACACATATGTTTGTTTTGGTTATGTTATTTGTTTGTCTTGGGTAAGAGGTAGGACTGTTACCTACTTACCTAGACTCCTGCATTTGTTGAGATATTTTCATGACTTTTGTGTCACCATTTTATGACATTTCTTATTTCATATAGTTATCTCTATAGACACGCCATGTTGTGATGATATCCATACGTCGCGCCCCATATTCCGCCATGGTGGGGTGTGACAGAATGGTATCAGAGCCAATGGTTATAGAGAATTAGGTTGCCTAGTCGCGTAGCCTAGTCTATAGCTTAAGGGTCCCTGCATATAGGCATCAAAGGAGTATGTGTGCATTTTATAATAATTTGTGTGTTTGGATGTTATTTTGCGATGTTGTTAAGTTAGGAACTAATATGGTTCTTACTTAGCCACATATTATTTTCCTTTCGGTTTTTGACTAGTGCGGGTTTAACTACCATCGTCCACGCTAGTCATTTTTGTACTTTGCTAGAAATATATATGATAGTATATAATTTGGTGCATGATAGCACCTGCCTTTTGTTATGTTATTCTATGTATCTGATGAGTGATATTTTTTTTTCTGATATTTAAGTCATGCCCCTTAAGAGTGAAGTAGTGGTGGTGCGAGCCACTAGAATTACGAGGATAGGATGCCACATACGTACAAACTATAGGAGGAAAATTCCAGAGGAGTGGGATCCATGTGAGGCAGAAGCACACATGTCTAAGGTGAAAGTGAAAAATATGTGGGTCTATAAGACAGTCCGAACGATAACGGTTAAGGAAGGGAATAAGGAGGTACTATTGAGGACTGTCAAGACTAAACCAGTTTATCCAAATGATAACAATAATGAAGGATGAGAAACCGATACCGAATCCGATACCGAATCCACTACATCCAATAGTTATTTGTTTTAAATCTTTTCCGACTCTTATGGACGGCATGCCTTAGAATTATTTATGTTTTGTTTGGATTATGTCTATGCTAGTTTAGCTAGACCACGGATTTGGGATGTTTCAAGTTTTTTACTATGTTATTTTAATAAATGGAGTTTTGGATCTTATTTTGTGTGGTTATGTGCTTGTAAGTTGATGGATTATGTGTTCTGTGTAGTATTAATTTCTTATAAGTGTCATCATAGGAGGGAGTACATTAGTGAAAGGGAACATGTATAATTATGGAGGCCTACATAATTATATATGTGCCACAACACCACTGGACTTTCAAGTATGATTGCATGAAAGAGAGTTTATACATGCTTGTATAATATATGTTGGTAGTACGTATGGTTATGTTGGGCGTGTGTATGGTGGTAAGTATACTATATGGAGTATTTTGGTAGTTGTTAACGGGTGTCATGTTTTTACTATAGCATGGTGAATACGCGAAATGGTGCTGGGGGAAGTGGTGGTGATGGGAATCCTGATTTGCCTCCTTTGATTGCTGCTCAAATGGCCAACATAATACCAACCATTGTTCAGCAGGTGACTAATAACCTGAACAACAACAACAACAACAATGGTCAAGGAGGAGGTGGAAACAATGGTTGTAGCTATAAGGCATTCACTTCCTGTGGTGCAAAAGAGTATGATGGGAAGGGTGGCGCGGTAGTACTTACCCAATGGATTGAGAAGATGGAAAATGTGATTCAGATGAGTGGTTGTTTACCCAATCAAAGGGTCATGTATGTAACTGGTTCACTGGTAGGGAAGGCTTTAACTTGGTGGAATACTCAAGTTCATGCAAGAGGGAGAGTTGCTGCAAATGTTATGGCTTGGGCCGATTTTAAGGCTCTTATGACAACGGATTTTTGTCCAAGCAATGAGATGGAGAAGCTGGAAAATGAATTTTGGGGACATGCTATGGTTGGAGTGGCTCATGCAGATTACACGGATCGCTTCCATGAATTGGCAAAGTTGGTTCCCCATTTGGTTACCCCTGAGGCAAACAAAATCAAGCGGTACATTGCTGGATTGCCTACTCAGATTAGGGGAATGATCAAGGCTACTCAACCTAACACGATACAACAAGCTATACTTACAGCAGGAATACTTGTTGAGGAGGCAGTATCTAGTGAAACCTTGGTAAAGGCGAGGGATAAAAGAAAGGAGCCAGAAGCCGCGAAATCGCCTGACACCAACTGGAAAAAATGTTAAGAAGGCAAAAGATGGAAGAAATTTTGCCATGAGATTACCTCAAGGTTCTGGTAATTCAAACAACAAAAATGCTGCTTGCCGAACCTGCTCTAGGTTCCATCCAAGAGGTACACCATGCCAGATATGCTTCAATTTCCAGAAACCAGGACACTTTGCTAGGAACTGTGAAGCACCTAACAGGAACGCAACACCAATCCAGTCTGTGAGGATGAATGTCACTGGGGGAAACTGCTTTGAGTGTGGACAACCCGGACATTTCAAGAGGGAGTGTCCTAGAATGGTTGGAGCAACTAACCAGGGCAGAGGGCAGCTAGTTTTGAAAGGAAGTCGAGGAAACCAAGTCGGTGGAAACCGGAACAAGCTAACCGCAACAATGGAAACACTGGGAATCAAAACTGGAACAGGAACGAGGGAAATCAGAATAAGGGAAATCGGAATGGAGGCAGGGTTTACCTTGCAAATGCAGTAGAAGCGGTTCAGGACCCGAATGTAGTGACGGGTACGTTTTCTGTTAACAATCACCTCGCTACGATTCTTTTTGACTCTGGGGCAGATTTTAGTTTTGTGTCTTCTCAATTCGTGCCTTTGTTAAATATGAACCCTAGTGTAGCGAAACCAGGATATGTGATTGAGATAGCTAGTGGTAAGCAAGAAGAAGTAGATGAGATATTTTTAAACTGCAAATTAGAGTTGGGAGAATTTAAGTTCACCATATATTTAATCCCTCTAGGACATGCGAGCTTCGATGTGATCATTGGGATGGATTGGTTATCGAAGCATAGGGCTGAGCTAATGTGTCATGAAAAGATTGTTAAGATCCCCATAGGTGATAATAAGGTGTTATACGTGTACGGAGAAAGGAAGGAGAAGAAGACCAGGTCCCTTATGAATGCCAAGGATGATGAGCCACAAATCAATAAGATTCGAGTAGTAAGAGAGTTCATCGATGTATTCCCGGATGACTTGATGGGGTTACCACCGGTGAGATAAGTAGAGTTTAAGATTGACTTAGTACCCGGGGCAACACCCGTAGCGAAGTCACCATATCGTCTAGCACCGTCAGAGATGCAAGAATTAGCCGAGCAGCTCAAGGAGTTGCAGGATAAGGGTTTCATTCGACCAAGTTCTTCTCCATGGGGAGCGCCGGTGCTATTCGTTAAGAAGAAGGATGGATCATTCCGGATGTGTATCGATTATCGGGAGTTGAACAAGCTGACCATTAAGAACCGTTATCCTCTCCCAAGGATTGACGATTTATTTGATCCGCTTCAAGGAGCAAGATACTTCTCAAAAATTGACCTTAGGTCCAGTTATCACCAACTAAGGGTCTGTGAGGAGGACATATAAAAGGCCGCGTTCAGAATAAGGTATGGACACTTTGAATTCACCGTTATGCCATTTGGATTGACAAACGCGCCAGCAGTGCTCATGAACCTAATGAACCGAGTGTGCAAGCCATATCTGGATAAGTTTGTCATAGTCTTCATTGATGACATACTTATCTACTCTAAGACGGAGGAGGAGCACAACCAACATTTAAGGTCGGTATTGGAACTGCTCAGGAATGAGAAACTTTATGGGAAGTTCTCCAAGTGTGAATTTTGGCTGCAAGAAGTACAATTTCTAGGGCATGTAATCGACAGTGATGGCATACATGTAGACCCAAAGAAGATTGAAGCAGTGAAGGATTGGAAGGCACCTACTACACCGTCAGAAAAAAGGTCATTCTTAGGCTTGGCAGGATATTACAGAAGATTTATAGAGAATTTCTCTAGAATATCAAAGCCTTTGACATTGTTGACCCAAAAGAATCAGAAGTATGAATGGGGCGAAGAGCAAGAGTAGGCGTTTCAGGCACTAAAGGATAGGTTGTGTAATGCACCAATCTTGTCCTTACCAGAAGGGGTGGAAGATTTTGTGGTTTATTGTGATGCGTCCAACCAGGGTTTAGGATGTGTTCTTATGCAGCGAGATAAGGTCATAGCTTATGCATCACGACAATTGAAAAACCATGAGAAGAATTACACCACACATGACTTGAAACTAGGAGCTGTAGTCTTTGCTCTTAAGATATGGAGACATTACTTGTATGGGACAAAAAGTGTTATCTATACGGATCACAAAAGCTTGCAGCACATCTTTGATCAGAAAGATTTGAACATGAGGCAGAGGCGGTGGTTGGAGTTATTTAGTGATTATGATTGTGAGATTAAGTACCACCCTGGAAAGGCCAATGTGGTAGCGGATGCTCTAAGTAGGAAGGAGAGGCTAAAACCTAAAAGAGTAAGGGCAATGAGCATAACTATTCAGACAACCCTTAGAGATAGAATTCGAGCAGCACAAGTAAAGGCCGTTAAGGAAGAAAGGCTGGTTGAAGAAAATCTACATACTATGGATCAGTACATGGAAGAAAGAGGGGATGGTTGCAATTATTACTTGGATAGAATCTGGGTTCCGTTGTTTGGCGATACAAGGAAGGTTATATTGGATGAAGCTCATACGTCGAGGTATTCGATACACCCAGGAGCTGATAAGATGTATCGGGACATGAGGGATATGTATTGGTGGCCAGGAATGAAGAAAGATGTAGCTTTGTACGTTAGTGAGTGTTTGACTTGCGCCAAGGTGAAGGCTGAACATCAAAGACCATCAGGATTACTGCAACAACCAGAGGTTCCTAAGTGGAAGTGGGGGAATATTGCCATGGACATCATTACAAAACTGCCAATGTCTAACAGTGGTAATGACATGATTTGGGTAATAGTGGACAGACTGACTAAGTCTGCCCATTTTGTGGCAATGAAGGAGGATGATAAGATGGAACGGTTTGCCAAGAAATACCTGGAACATGTGGTGGCGAAACATGGGGTGCCGGTGTCGATCATATCGGATAGGGATAGCAGGTTTACGTCTAGGTTTTGGGGGCTATTGCAGAAAGCCTTGGGTACGAGACTGGATATGAGCACAGCTTATCATCCGCAGACGGATGGACAGAGTGAGAGGACTATACAAACGTTAGAGGATATGTTGAGGGCGTATGTGATAGACTTTGGAGGAAGTTGGGAGAATCATCTGGCCTTGGCAGAATTCTCGTACATTAATAGCTACCATGCTAGTATAGAGTGTGCACCGTTTGAAGCACTTTATGGTAGGAAGTGTAGGTCACCGTTGCTATGGGCTGAAGTAGGAAGTAGTCAACTAATTGGACCGGAGATGGTACAGGAGACTACGTATGCGATAAACGTGCTTAAGGAGAAATTAAAGGCGTCTAGAGATCGATAAAAGAGCTATGCGGACAAGAGGCGTAAGCCGTTGGAATTTGAGGTTGGGGACAAGGTTATGCTAAAGGTTTCACCATGGAAAGGGGTGATGCGGTTCGGGAAGAAAGGAGTTAGCGCCTAGATTTGTGGTTCCATTTGAAATCCTTGAAAGGATTGGGCTAGTGGCGTATAGGTTGAGATTACCGAAAGAGTTGAGTAGTGTACATGATGCGTTTCATGTCTCAAACTTGAGGAAATGCTTAGCAAGAACTGATTTGCAAGTGTCGGTGGACGATATTAGTATAGATGCGAGCCTTCGTTTTATTGAAGAGCCGATAGAGATTATGGACCGTAAAGTTAAAACATTGAAAAGAAGTAAGATACCGTTAGATAAGATTAGGTGGAATTCTAAACGTGGACCGGAGTTCACGTGGGAACGGGAAGAGTTTATGAGCAATAAGTATCCTCAGCTGTTTGTTAATGACGATCCTAAGGAGTAAATCTCGGGACGAGATTTCTATTAGGAGGGAGTGATGTGACAACCGTGGTTTTCAGGTTCGTCACTTGGTCTTATTTTTAGGTTATTTTATGTGTAACTACTTGATCTGTGTGTTTACGTGTTTATTTTGTGTGAACGAGGTTCGTGCGGTTATCGTTTATGAGTATAGAGTACTCATAAGTAAATCGAGGAACGGTTATTTCATGTTCATGAGTTCACAATTAGTGCTATGAAATGAAATGGTGATATTTTGGTGTTTACGTATACGTATAAGTATTATAGTAATAGTATTTTTTTTTAGGATTTACGGTTTGGCATTTAAAGGTCTCGGATGGGGTAATTAGTCATATGAATATTTTTCGGGATGGTTTTAAGTCATTTAGGACTTAGTTATAAAGTTTATTTCAAAATTTGAGATTTTTTTTAAAAGTGTATATTTTACGTCTTTTGCGGTAAAACGCGTAAATTTGACTAGTTTTACGGTTTTGAGGTTTTGGAAGCTTTAGGAGCTGAAATAAATTAAGACAAATTAAGGTAATATTAGTAGTGTATTATTTAACAATAAAAGAGAAATAAAAAAAAATACATATATATATAGGTCGGTTTGGCCGACTAAAAGAAAGAAAAAAAGAAAAGAAAAAGGTAAGTGGGCTATGGGTTGGACTTGGGTTCACCCATACCCTATATAATGTCTTAACTAAAAACAAAAGCCATATTTTTTCTCTCCTGGTGATTGAAGTCGACGGCTAAAGGAGGTGTTTTAGGGTTTTTATAGTTTTTTTCATCTTCCATTAAATTAAAGGTAAAACCTTTATAACCCTTTTCAATTAAATTGTTTTTTTTGTTTTCTTTAATCATCTTATGATGGATTTAGGTTAGGGTTTAATTTAAAAACAGTAAATTAATGTTATATTAATCATAATATGATGATTACATAAACTAGGGCTTGTATTTAATGGGGTTATGGGTAATTAATTAGTTTAATTTGATTAAACCCGTTTTTAAAAACTGAGCAGAATTTTGAGTCAATTGTTTTGATCATATTGGGAGTTCTACAAACTCTTATTTTACGATCCAAGTATCCCTGAAAAGGTAATTGAAGTGGCTTTCCAATGCGAAAAACGAGAACTAAATTGGAGGTAGGGGAGTGGGAGAAAAACAGGTTACAACAGTCGGAGGTCAAAACAGTTTTGAAGTCAGCCTGTTTTCTTTTTAAGTTTTGGGTTGTTTGGGGTACTTAGGGTTGCATTGGGATCTTCTAACAAACATGAGAGATGGTTTATACATTGTAGTAAGTATCTGTATTGGGGCTAAGGTTGTGGTTTAGGGTAAGACCCCCTAATCATAACAAACTTTTTGTATGTTTAAAATCAGTAAATCTGGAATGACAAAAGTATATATATATATATATATATATATATATATATATATATATATATATATATATATATATATATATATATATATATATATATATATATATATATATATATATATATATATATATATATATATATATATATATATATATATTTATATATATATCTATATATATATATATATATATATATATATATATATATATATATATATATATATATATATATATATATATATATATATATATATATATATATATATATATATATATATATATATATATATATATATATATATATATATATATATATATATATATATATATATATATATATATATATATATATATATATATATATATATATATATATATATATATATATATATATATATATATATATATATATATATATATATATATATATATATATATATCGGGGCTTTAAAAGTAGCTTTAAGGTTAGGGCAAGTGGGAGGTGTTAGATAACATATGTAAGGGCATGAATATTCCCTTTACAGAAAGCATGGGTATGTTTAGGTGGGAGTTTGACGTATAGTTTTGAGATCTAAAAATTGGGACTGTTTTGTGTAAAATATAAACGGGATAGTTATCAAACTTAACCAAGTTAAGGACTTGTTAGGGAAGGTTAATGGGGTGTTTAGAGCTTATTAATGGGGTATTTATATGAGAGGATTTTAGATTTCCATCATAGGTTGATGAGCCATCTTAGTGATTGGTTCATGTTTTGATTATGTGTTTTTGGTTTATTAGCTTTTGCTAGTGCGAGGACTTTTGGAGAAGCAATAAGGTGAGTTTCATAGTCCCATGTTTACTATTGTTTTTGACTTTCAGATGGGATGGAAGAGACACTGTGTTATGTTATTTTTAAATTTATGCTGTGAATGTTTGGCGTTGGTAATGGACTTATGTGTGCATACTTATGTGATTAACTGCTAGATAATTCTTGATTGTTTATGTTTTGACTTGGTACCAAGGGGGTGTTGACAAGGCGGGGCCTTGGGGATTGGTTCATAGGTGTTTTGACGCCTATGGGAGTATGAGGTTTGGTATGGCTGAGAGCCATGGTTTTTGGTTTGATTAGTTAAAACTTGAATGTTAGTTTGTTAATGCATGTTAGTATCACATTGTCCATTTCTTTTTAACTTTTGATTGTTACTCACAGCTTTTGGTATAATTTGGCGTTTGAGTCTAAACCTATGACTCTCACCAACTTTATGTTGACGTGTTTTAGTGTCTCTTTCAGGTGATACTATGGTTAAGCATGAGAACATAAGTGGCTAGGATTTGGAGAGCGTAGGAATGCATATAGAAGGAGATCCCCGTTTCCTTCTTAGTTTTGATTTGTTCATTTAATAAGTGATACTGTGGCACACATATGTTTGTTTTGGTTATGTTATTTGTTTGTCTTGGGTAAGAGGTAGGACTATTACCTACTTACCTAGACTCCTGCATTTGTTGAGATATTGTCATGACTTTTGTGTCACCATTTTATGACATTTCTTATTTCATATAGTTATCTCTATAGACATGCCATGTTGTGATGATATCCATACGTCGCGCCCCATATTCCGCCATGGTGGGGTGTGACAGTACGCGCTCCGAATTCAAGTATGTAACATCTTAACAATATAAAATCATTGCAACAAGATCAATTCACAAGAATTCAAGAAATACAGTATAGGCAGATGTAATAACAATAATATCGAATGATAATCCATGAAGCACATAGGCTTTGAAAAGACATAGTAATTAGCGTCATTAGGGTAATGTAACATTTCAACATGTAATCAAGAGATGAAATACTACAACGATAATTAAAAGTAAATAATAAGGATTAGAGAGTTACCCGCCAAGATATCGAACAACATTGACAGATTCTGTGATTGACACTTAAAACATAAAATATTTGAACTTTCGGTTATAGACTATGTTTTGAAAAACGACTCAGTTCCCTATAACCATCGCTCTGATACCAATCTGTGAGACCCCAGAATCTGACATGGAACAACTAGGCAACGAGGGGGTTACACGTCATGGTACAAGAAACAATGTATTACTGTTGACACAAAGTTGACGTAATAAAAACATGTACATTACATCATAAAATATCAGAGTTTTTATACAAAGGTCACAGATTTTTATATGCGGAAAGATTTATTATTTCATCATGATATATAACTCTTATTTACTAAAAATACAGAAAAATTTTCTGACAGTTTTTAGATAAAACCAAAGCTAAAATATACACAGAAATATCCAAGCTGCGATGATATCTTGCGGGCTCCCATCCAAGCAAAGCTAAGTAATTAAACCTGAGATTAAACATGTAAAATCGTCAACATAAAGTTGAGTGATATTCATAGGTTTAGCAGTGAAGGTGTGGAACACAATAGAATTTGTAAAACAAGTAATGGGGGATAACTATGTACATTGTCCATAGTCACGGTGCATATTATTGTTATTTAGCTCATGAACCGAAAGCTTAACTCAATGTAAGTTCCTATAGGGAGTATTCAGCCTAAATACTCAAGTATAAACGAATATTAGTGCGTCAAGGTACTTGAGACGGGGATAGTCAATCCCGATGGATCCACCCACAACATTCGCGCTTAGCGCAAAGCATACGGGACAATTAACGGCTCATGAACGGGAGAGGAAACTCAAGGCTAATGTCTAAAAGCAATAATATCATTGAATTCATCTGGAAAGCATACACGTTCTGGATAAGATACAAGTTCTGGATAGCATACAGTTTTTAAATGGTTGTGTTTCACCATCTAAAATCTCACCCCGTGTTTAGAAACCATGTACAAGTAAAAAGGGGCAATTAACTCACCTTAGCCATGAGGTAAGTGAATCACGGTACTCAGAAGCTGAGTAGAAACGGTAGTGGTAAGATGATCAACGACGATATGGATGCCCAGGAAACACGAAAGCCGCAACCTATCAAAATAAGGCGTGCGTTAAGACTCGAACTCAAGTATCGATATGTACCAAGTATAACATAACTTTAAATATTTTCAAAGTATTCATATATAAAAACCAATGACGTGAACCAAATGAATCCATATTAACTCATTTATCCGACACTACTCGTTTAAACACTTGTACACTTGAAATTGACTCGTCATAAGACGGCAAGTCAACGCAAGACAAACTATCCCTTTATCTTACTCGGACCAGTAGCTAAGTCATTTATATAATGACTAAGCACTTGAGTAAGTCACCATGTCCAATAGTAAATACTCAACTCACGCACAAAAGCATTGAACTATGTGTCCAAAATACCAATCAGCAAGTACACTCCGAATGTACACACCGATCTACCTTATCTATACTTTTCCATTTTAGATGAAACTTGGTGTCAAGGTCACTTATAACCTGTATAAGATCCTGCCAAATTTGATCCAACGTTCATACTTTAAAACCCATCAGCTCGACACTTTACTCGACTCCAAATTTGGGACAGATTGTATACTTGTTTTATAAAACCGTTATACCGCTTTAAAAGTACTAACTTGACAATCCGCTTTTTAAAACCATTAATGGACTCATCAAATTAAATTTATAGACTTTGCAAACCAGTAGTACCCATCATCTAACCAAGCCTAAGGTCCCCGATAGTCGACCCAAAATCAGCCACAATTTCGGATTGTGCCGATTTGCGTCTCCCGGTACACGAATACTAAAACTATCATAACTTTTGATACGTAATGTGTTAGAAGCTCTATCTTATACCAAAACGAGCGTCTCGGAAAACTATACAACAAAATAAAATAATCTCAGCCTATCCCAAATAATAAACCCACTAAATATCTATTCTAGACCTGCTATCCAAAATAAACTTTTAGAAAATCATAACAAATCAATTTTCCAACCACAACTAATCATTCCCATACCTATATAATCACCCTACTATCATACCCACCAACCAAACACTCCTAAAACACTTGCATGCATCAAAACAAAAATCAAAAACCAAAAACTTTAATTTTTAAACATCAAAACATAAAAATCTAGTCATGATCGTCATATATATGATGATAAAAAACAATCCCAACCATAGAATCACAAAAACATGAAAAGTGGTTGCATGTGTAAGATTTTTGTACCATTAGATGCATCTTTGGAAACCAAGATGTGCTCTTATTTTTGTTTAGTAAAAATCAAGATAAAAGTTGATGATTTTGGGGGTTTTGTGGTGGAGGTGTGGCGGCAAAAGGGTGGAGGAAGGAGATAGTTGGTGAATTTTTGTATAAATGATTTGTATGTGTGTGTTTTTTGGTTAAAAATTGCTTTATATATGATGGTAGTGGAGGGAATAGTTTTGTCAAGTTTGAAACTTGTGGACTTAAAAACAATTTACTAGTTTAAAGGGTAGAAAATGACTATTAGTAAATCATGAAAATATTTACGGGGCTCGGGTTTCGTAAAAATATTTTTTCAAAAGTTACAATGCATCATAAATATGATTATATGATTTCTCGACACGAATTAATACGTAATTAAAACGAAATCGTCAAAAATGTTAGTTACCAAAACAATCGATAATGAAATGTAAAATTTTGGGCATCCGTCGGTATGACGATCACTTGGAGTTCTCGTTGTACATTATTTTGAGTAAACTCGTTGTAAAATGCACGCAGGTGATTTTAAATCAAAAACTTTGATTTAAATAAATATGGAAAAATAAATTAATAAATTTTATAATTCCAAGTAAAGTATTATCAATGATCGGAAAATACCTGAAAAGTATAATTTATTAAAATTATCATGATCTCGAGATTTACATATAAAAATACAAGAAAATGTAATACGTTAGAAAGTTCAAGAAGCACGATTAAAAGAATAAAATAATGCTGGAAAAGTACGGGTTCTTACAGTTTTAGTGAAATCTCAACGAATATGAACCTAAGGAATCATAGCAAGATTACTATGTCAACTCTTATTCCTAGTAAGGTTCTAATTCAATGTCAGTTAAAAAAATTCCTAATTATGAATGTATTAACCCTAGAACAAATTGGATGAAATTGAAAGAAATAACTCACAATTAGTTGATCTTGAATGAAGGATGAGTGAAACCCACAAATTGAAATCAATTAATCTTGAGTAATTGAAGGTTTTGGAAGATCAACAATGGTGGAAAAGGAAGAAACCCGTCGCCATGTTGGAGAAGAGAGAGAAGAAAAGTTTGAAAAAATGATTTTTAATAAAACTGGCACTTTAGTCGCAATCACTGGCCGCGGTTCCTTATTGATATGGAACCGCGTGTTTGAGTCGCGACGATAAACAACCGCCTACAGTGGCGAGTATTTATCAAGGAAAATCAAAGAATTTTTCAAAACCAAATTTTTATAAAAACCTTATAATATGTCTTAAACCTTTAGGAAATCATTGGACCACCACAACACTAGGTAATAATGCCTTAATGAAGGATTACGAGTTGAATTGAGATAGAAAAAGACCGAAACGGACAAACGACTACTCGTAGCAAAGAAGCAAAGAGGAGAGTAGTCAAGAGAAGTGAATCAAGACCAAGAACATTGTTCAAGGGACAAATGACATTCTTCAAATCGAGGAGACAAAGAGCTTGTGTCATATATAGTGGTTTAAGACGTGCCTTTCCGGCGAAAGTTTAAACGGCTTTGGTAATGAACTATACCAAGCAATTTTGATACATAGAATAAGATCATTTTTAAGAATAGTCTTATTCTACTTCAAAATGTGAGCAAAGTATAGATTCACTTTCTCTCCCCCATGATCGGACAATTATTGCTAGGATTTACAATAACAATATCTTTGGAATATTTCAATTCCAAATGTGTAAAATCCAACTACAAATTAGTGAAGTAGTTTGGTATCTCAAGGGATTCATCAATCATCCTAGAGATGAGCTTAATTGCACAAGTTACACATGATAATGGGCCTACTAACCTTAAGGGTGAAAACCATGGAAATCATGCTTGATACTTTAAGCTTCTACTAACTCACACTACATCTCCATAGTGAGTTAAGTATCCAAGCAATGAAGTTTGAGAGAAAAAAAGGAAAGAATCACAAACCACAAACAAATGTCAAGGCAAGGATGCCAAGAACAAGCAGATAGTCAATTAATGATAAAAAGAATGATCAATAGGGCGTGTGGAAGAATGAAAACGTACCTTCGCTACAAATTGCATTCCAAGCTTTCAAGGAATTAATGCAAAGCCCAACCATGAATAAAGTGACTACTAAGTCTTCAATGACTAGTATCACTCCCATCCATCTTGATATCATCATTCAGTGATGTTGGAAATCAAAGAAGATGAGTCTCCTACAAGTTTAAGTAACTCAATCCACAATCAATTGAATGATTGATCTTCATGAGTACCTACACATAACAAGATGCAAACTAGTAGATACATTTCAAGAGTGAATCTAAAATGCATAAATACTACTAATCTAAGTGAGATGCAATATTACCAATTAAAAGGCCTATTTTTAATAAAAAAATAGTTTTGAGCAAAGAAAAACTTTGGTACAACTTAACCTTTTAACTTGAGGAGACAATGGATCGATACAAGTTTTAAAGTACAATATACTTCAGAGATCTTGTGTCACCATCGCTCTGATACCAATTGTAGAAACTAGAAGGGGGTTGAATAGTTTCTCTTTGGTTTATCTCCTAATTAAAATTCCTTTCAATTAGGTGAGTATCAAAACCATCTTTTACTAGAAAGCTAGCTGCATAATGATTAGGTTCAATTCTAATGCATTAACAATGACAAGTAGTAAGTGTAATGATGATGAAGGTAAGTAAAGAGTAAGGAAAGAAACAACCTAGTAGGATGACACCAAGATTTATAGTGGTTCGGCAACGAGGCTCTATCCTCGTTCCTACTCCACTCCTCGAGTACACCTACTCGAGATTTTCACTATATCCACAAGCTCCCTTCTTGGCGGAGAAAACCTTACAACGTCGCTTACATTATTTTCCGACACTAAGCTAAATGTCGAGACCTAATCTTAGCTAGTACCAATCTACACAACGTCGTCCACTTCACCATTTTACGACACAAGGCTAGATGTCGAGTTCTAATCTAAAGATAGAACCAATCTTCACAACGTTGCCCACTTCACCATTTTCCGACACAAGGCTAGATGTCGAGTTCTAATCCAAAGCTAGAACCAATCTTCACGACTCTTCACTTTGAAGCTAAGTGAGAACTTCACACAACACAACTACACATCACTTTATAGTTTAGTGAGAACTCACAAGACACAAACACATCACTTTATAGTTTAGTGAGAACTAACACAGCTTATTACAACTCTACTAAACATATCCAAGTACACACATGTAACTTGGATCTACACAACACAAATCCAAGCACACACATATGCGAAGGATTTACCCAACTCTAATCCAAGTATTCACAAATAGCTTGGATGAACACAACTAGTCCAAGTATTCAAAAATATATTAGATCTACACAAGACACAAATAAACAAATAATGAACATGACTAGATCTTTAGGAGAGGGTGATCTTCATCAAGGCTTCATCTTTAATCACATCACAAGTGTGTGAGTGATTTTCTCTTTGGACAAGGTAAAGAAGGAGATCAATAGGATAATCATAAGTAAACATACTTAACACATTAAGTGATCATTTACAAATGATTAGGATTAGAAAGGAGAAATAAGGCTGAAAGAGATGTCCAAAAAGGGTTATTGAAAATGCAGATTTGATCCACTATTTATAGAAGACAATACCCAATGGCTAGCTGAGGGCGGTTCCTTATCTACCTAGGTGGTTCCTTATCGATAGAGAACCGCGTAGGCACTTAAGGAACCACGAAGGTAGACTCCGCTCCTTTTTGTCTTTTAGTGGATTTGAAATATCTGAGGCTGTTTAAACCTTCAAAGGGTATTCTTATGGCATTTGGAATATGCCATATTCAAATTTACATTTTCATTTTAATAGAACATTTATTTAAAAATAAAGTTAATTAAAAATCTTTTGTCACATTTGACAAAAGTGAGTTTTAAGGCTAATCACTTTTATGATCACTAAACATGATTAAGATATGTTAGTGTAATGATTATTACCTTCATGATAGTGTTTGTTAGATAATTTGTTTTATGATTGTGTTTGACAATAAATGTCTTTGTAATTTTTCGTGATTAAAACTAAGAAAGATTAGTTAGCACTAACAAATTTTTAGGCATTGCTTTGCATTAATAGATGGTTTATGTGTTTAGGCCATAAAACACAAGGTTTGTTATGTTGCGCCATATAACATAACCAATGGTGTGATGGGTGTAGATTGGCTCTACCTAAGATTAGAACTCGACATCTAGCCTTGTGTCGGTAAATAGGAAGTAGGCGACGTGTGTATATTGGTCCTACCTAAGATTAGGACTCGACATCTAGCTTAGTATCGGTAGATGATGTAAGCGACGTGTACGGTTTTATCCGCCTTAAAATGAGCATTTTGACTAATGAAGTAACTCTCGAGTTGGGTACTCGAGTATGTGGAGTAGGCCGAAGAGGACCTTCGTGACCGAACCACTATAAATCATCATGTCGGTTAGCTTTCTATTTTACATCATGCACTTAACATTTATGTCTTTACTTTTGTTGTTGTATAATATATTTGTTGTGTGCATCTCATAATCTAAACATCTAAGTTTTGAAAAATTTAAGGCTTACTACGTGTGTGTTTCGAGTTTAGATTATGATCAAGTATGCATCCCATAGTCTAAACATATTAGTTGCGGAAAAGCTAAGGCTTAGTACGTGTGTGCTTGGTGTTTAGACTATTGCTTGACGTAATTTTGTTTTGATGTGTTTGTAAATCTCATAATCTAAACATCTAAGTTGCGGAAAAGTTAAGGCTTAGTACGTGTGTGCTTCATGCTCAGATTATGGTTAAGTGTGCATAAACATCTTAGTTACGGAAAAGCTAAGGCTTATTACGTATGTGCTTAGTGTTTAGACTATTGTTTGATGTACTTTTGATTTGATGTGTTTATGTGTTTCTTTACTTGTTGTTCATAGTTATTATCTATAACAAACACATCTCATATTAAGTCAAGCTTGATAGGGAGTTTGATACAAAGACTGTTAAGGTTTAATAATAATATTACCTCTGTCCCAAAATAAGTGTCTAGTTTGACTTTTTAGAGTAAAATTGGTTCAACTTTGACGTTAAGTATTTCCACGTGTGTTATAGAGAATACTTGATGTGAAACATATGAATGAATTGTATTTTAAATTTATTTTCATTGGTATAATTTTCATCAAGTATAATTTTCATCAAGTATTATATAATACAAAAGTATATATTTATGATCAAAGTTGACAAAAAAGACAAAAAAGTTAAATTTGACACTTATTTGAGACGAAAGGAGTAATGTTTTTCGTCCATTGGTGGCGGTTCATTATTTGAACCCACGGTTCTTTATTGATAAAGAACCGCGTTCATGTTTATTGAACCGGGGACTGTGGATTATATGAAAAAGTTTTTTAATCTTTATAAGAAATGTATTCACCCCCTCCCTCTACCGTTTCTACAGGTTGGATCGTGTAATTTTTTAGTTTTAAGTAAGATTACATGTCATATAAAAGAAGCAAAATTCATCATCAACCGTGTTTCAAACTCGGGTGTAAATTCGAGATTAGTAACGTAATACAAATCTAACAATGGAATACTCAGTAACACATACATATTGTCTACTAGAGAAAAGTTCTATAAGGAATACTTTCTAAAAAAAAAATTCTTCAATCTCAACTATCCATTCAAATCTCATCTATTGACCTATATTAAATGTTTTTAATTTAATTAAAAAAACCCACTTTCACTCTAAATTTTAAAAATTAAATAACTCTTAAACCGTTAATCATTACGCAAAAGTAATTATACCATTGCGACGAGAATTAAATTATCTTTTTATAGATAGGCACTTCTATATACTTTCGGCGAACATTTTTTTAAAATTTTTGCATAAAAAATTTACATGTGATTCTCGAAAAATCACATGTTATTTATTATTTTAAAAATCACACTTGAATTTGTAAAATCACATGCGATATGTGAGATTTATAAAACCACATGTGATTTGTTAATTTTCAATATCCCATGTGAACTTATGAAATCACATGCGATTCATGAAATCACACATGAATTTTAAAACAAAAATCATAGGTGATTTCAATCACGTATAATTTTTTGGCAAAAGTTTTAACATTGTAAAACCGTCAAAAGTACATGAAAATGACCGTCTACTAAATGACAAAAATATTCTCGTCATTACTTTAAAATCACATGTGATTTTGCCCGCTGAAAGCTTTGAACATTCTCCTTTCTTGGGTTTAAATCACATGTGATATTTGTGAAATCGCATGTGATTTTTGTGAATCACATGTGACTTTGTGAAATTACATGTGATTTTGTGAAATCACATGTGATTTTTGTAGTCGGAAATTATACTATCGTGAAGAGAATTCGTCGAAAGTATATAGATAGATATCTATAAATAGATAATTTAATTCTCTTCTCGATGGTATAATTTTCATATCTAAATGTGATTCGAAAAATATTCCCGTCATTGCTTTAAAATCACATGTGATTTTTCCAAATCACATGCGATTTTTATGAAATCACATGTGATTTTTGCGAAACCACATGTGATTTTTGCGAAATTACATGTGATTTTTATGAAATCACATGTGATTTTTGTGAAATCACATGTGATTTTTGTATTCGAAAATTATACCATCGCGAAGAGAGTTAATTTTTCTTTTTATTGATACGTACTTCTATATACTTTCGACGATTTTTTTAATTTCCGCACACATGAATCACATGTGATTTATTACTTTTAAAGCACACGTGAATTTGTAAAATCATTTACAATTTATGGATTTCTAAAATCACACGTGATTTGTTACTTTAATATCAAATGTAAATTTATGAAATCACATGCGATATATGGAATGCATTTTAGAAATACAAATCACAAGTGATTTTACTAATTACTAGTGATTTTACTAATTACTAATGATTTTACAAATTATGTGTAATCTTTTTGACAAAAATTTCAACAAAAAAATCATCGAAACTATATGAAAAAGCTAGTGGCGTAACTTGTTACTTGTTTACATTCGACTATGTAAATAACTACACTAATAAATAATAATAAAAATTATTTATTTATTTTGGAAAAAAATTGAATTTTTTTTATAAAAAAATCACAAGTAATTTTTCCGAATCACATGTGATTTTTATAGTCAAAAATTGTAATATTAAAAAATCGTCAAAAGTATATCAAAGTGTTTGTCTACTGAAAGATAAGGATTTTTCGTCGCAATGGTGTATTTTTCGTAATCTGGCGATTTATCGCTTGAAAGATATAGTCTTTTTAAGAAAAAAGTGAAAGATTAGTTTTTATTTTTTTTAATTGAAAAATGAATTGTTGATATTGATTCATTTATTTTTTTCATTGGTTTATGTTTTAATGTAGAACTGGGCTCTTGTCTATTTCATATGCATGTCACATCACATAACTATTAGTATTATAGCTAAGAGTATCTTTTATGGGCCAAATGGCCTAAGACTTTTTGCCATTTTAACAAGCTATTTCATAAGGTTTTTAGCATTGGAGTATTCATTTTTTATAATTTTTTTTTACAAAAGCTTTATATCTACCAAATCATTTGTAAAAGTTTACTTCACATTTATTACTTAGCATTAAATATAATAATGGTATCAAATCATTTTTGAGTTCATGCATTGTGCATGCTCTAAGTATTACTTGTCATAACAAGAGGTTGGATTTTAGCTTGGTTATTTAGTTGCGGTATCTTGAAATCCAGTTGATTACACGAAACAAAGTTTTAAAGAAATGATTTGGGAAATCATATGCAGATATGTTTTCAAATCTTGTGTATATCCTAATTCGAGACTCGTTTTCTTCTCAATATTCTGTTCCACTTACTGGTTTCTTCACAACTGAAATATGAGATTCTTTAAGTTGAACCAAGTTCAAGGAGTGAATCGAATTACTTAATTAATATCGTTGGCATTCATTTTTATTACTTGACAATATGACATTATCATATTCACATTAAGATATAATAAGATATACATTATGAGTTCATATGGTTATCGTGTATTCAAATTCGTTTAATGTGCCTCACTATCAATCAACATACAAAAGTAGCTTGCTGATAGAGGTGGCAAAACAGGCGGTGGACAGACGGACAAAACGGATAACAGGCTAAACAGGCGAGCTAAACGGATGTGGGCTAAACAGGCACGGGTAAAATGGGCGAGCGAAACGGACGGGCTAAACGGCCGCAAGTTAAAATGAAGAAAAAACAAATAAAAATTATAAATAAAAAATAAAAATATTTGTTTAAAAGCCGGGATAAGAAATTAAATATAAAAAATCCGTCAAATAGCTTAATTAATATTTTATATATGCGCTCATTAAGCCTATTTATTTTCTAACATATGCGCCCGTTTATCCTATCAACAATAATGAATAGGCAAAAAATGCCCATTCTTTTTGAATAAATGTCAAAAAGCGTCTATATTTAAGTAATTAGGCAAAATTTGTCACCTCTAGTTGTTGGCATCAAAACATTTGGAGCTATCCGCTTACGGTAGACTTTGGCTTCTAAGATTTAGTTTTAGCCCTCACATATTAGATGAGCAATATTATTTTGCGCCACTCTAGTGACAACATTAAGTAGAGAAAACAGTTAACTAAATAACGAAATTGGTAACCAAAGGCAGTAGCAATAGCTATTAGCATGATTTACATGTTATAGTCATGGCAAAAAAAACCAATGGCAGTCAAGTAATTAACCTTTATATTAAAGAGTGGAATCACGGTTCCCAATGAACAGTGATTCTCCTCACACCCTTAATAAAGTATGTTATTTTCTTTCCCTCACAAAGCCTCGTTCCCCTCACAAAAATCACACATACAAAACACGCACGATTTGGATCCAAACTCGATTAAGATCCGTGTGTGCATTGATGAGCCCTTACCCTTATTATTAATGGTGGTTTGGGTTTTTCTTGCGTTTGCCCCTTCCCCGTTAACCATTAATGATCAGTTGCCCTTTACTGTTTCATTACCCTTTGGTTTCATTAATTTTAATTGGCCTTTGGTGAATTAAAACTGATCAGTTAACCATAATCGATTGTGTGTTTCTCTCTCTCTAGAAAAACATATATTTCGGATGTGATTTCTATCTTTTGAAAAGCAGATCTCATCTTATTTGGATCAACCCTGCTGGAAACCATTGGGTTGTGATGGAAACCTTAATTTGTTTTCGTTGAGTCGTGATTTGTTTGCCTCTCTAGCATGATTTAATTGGATTCGTATCATGAAGTCGCGACTTTGTGTGGTTTGATGGAAACACTTTGTTGGGTTTCATAGAAACCCTCATTTTTTAGCTCTGATTCACAGATTCAGTTTGTATCAGGTTTGATGGAAACCCTTTCTTGAACAATACATTTTAATATTTGTTTGGCTACCCATTTACTGTTCATAGGGTTGTGTGGTATTCCTTTGTTATATAATAGATAATATTGAATTCATACAGGTTTAGTGGAAACCCTATCGTTTGTTTGATGGAAAGACTAATTTTTAGCTCTGAGTATTTATTCTTTGTCGTTTGATTCGCATACCCAGAACCCTCTTCGTTGCCATCGGCTGCTTCGTTGCCACCGTTGACGGTGTGTGGCGTTGATAGTCGGTAGGTGGCGTCGGTTTGTGCTTATATCGCAAAAAAGGGCTTACGTGTCCTGTTGTCGGGTTGTGATTAGTTGGTGCTTATATCACAAAAAAAAGGGCTTACCTATCCTATTTTCGGGTTGTGATCAGTTTAAACGGGTGCGGTTAAACATAGGATAAACTGGATCTTGGCGTGGTGACCATTTAAGGTTGCAGCCATGCCAGGTTTCTTCTACTTTTTCTTAATGACACCTTATCTGAGCCTATACTATATCCCGGAAAAAATGGGTTTTTTAAAACAAAGCCTGTGTTTATAGCAGGCTTGGTTAGTGTGGTTTTCAAAACCCGCATCTTGGCGGGGTGACCCTTCGGTCGCAGCCATGAAGGGTTCTTGGTCCGTTAGATTGGTCTTTCCTTTTGCATGTATAATTTTGATCTTGGTTTTAGATCTGGGTTGCGTCTACAGTGATTAATCACCAAAGGGGAAATATTTGGTGCAAGCTCTGGTTATGATTTAGTTGATCTGAATGCGTTTCATTCAGATTTCGGGTTGATTTTTAGGTATGTGTTTCGTTTAATTATTGTTATAATAGATTAATAAGGTTTTTATTGCCATGACGTTGCGAGTGGATTAAATCATCACGCCCTTCGATGTCGCAGACTCTTCGTTGCCGCCGTATATGGTGTGTAGCATCGATGGTCAGCTGGTGATGTTGGGTGGCTTTGGTGGGTCGTTTCTTTTATAACTTTCTTGATTTGTGTCGTGTGCCAGTGATGATTACCATTTGGATATAACTTTTTTTGGTTCGAAAGGTGCTTATGGTTGATCATTGCCTTTGCTGCTTCTCTTTTTCGGTGTAATAAGCTTTGGCTAAACGAGGTAGTATGCAAAAAAATGTTGTTTTGTGTTTCGTACCTTTGCTGGCCTTTTTTTTGCTTATGAACTTATTATAATTTGAAAGGAATGACCTCATAAGCTGCTTAATGAGCAGTTTATAAAACAAAGGGGTCTTTGTTGCCATCTGTTTGAAAGGAATGACCTCATAAGCTGCTAAATGGACTTATTTTTTTGCCTTATCAACTTATTATAAAGGGATCTTTGAAATGAATGACCACATGATCATTAGAAAGTGAATCGTATAGTTAAGAAGCTACAAAAACAACCGACTTTGTTTATACAAAGTGGACAGCTTATGCGACCCGTGTCTTGGCGGGGCATCACAAAGTAGTGTTTGCAGCCATGGCGGGTCGAATGCCCTAAAATATGAACTTCCGGCGATGAAGAAAAGGTTGCTTTTGCTGGTTTTTTTTCCGGTGTAATAAGCTCTGTCGGATATTTGAGTTTCGTTGGATGTAATGATCCTTTGACTATGGTCCTTTCTTGCAGAAAGTGGAAGGATGGCAAAATGCGAGCATTGCTCGATTCAGCAACCTCCACAGCCCCCAAAACGATACCAATTAATCTGGTAGTTGTTTCTCCTTTGTGGTGATTGTTTGTTCTGGCTCAATTTGTTAAAATAAGCGACACTGAATGAGCTTATTTTTGGGGACCTTTTTTATGCTTTCTGTTTGGGGATACCTGCGGTTGTGGGGTGTGATGAGTACACTGGCTGTGATGACCTTCAAATAGCCCGGGTTAAACCTGAGACTACACGGACCTTGGCAGGGAAACTCTTGAAGATGCAGTCATGTCGTGCATGTCCAGTTATCCCTAAAGGGCATCCTGTCTAAGCCTACTATGTGGAACCACCACATCAGTTAATCTGAGCCGCTTTTACTATGTCTTTTGAAAAATAAACAGGCCCCGCCTTACAAAACACAGGTATCTTTAATGGATAAAGTTTAATTGAAACGCTAAATATATCCTACAAGAAAAAAAGTGTGTCAAAACTGAATATAGCATATGAGGTGTTAATTTAGATTGTATTATGTTCAATCTGTAAAAACGTTAGTTTATTGGTGTTGTCCTTATGTCGAGTATTGCTACAACCTATAGGATAAGGTGAATTATGCAAATTTAATTTACATTGGTTTTTGTTAAAAAAAATTATGAACCTCCTATTTTTTTGCAGCTCCATAATGGTACCGGGTTGATGTACTATGTGGCTGAAGCTAAGTGGAAAGCATATGGCAACACGTAAAGTTTATGAGGTAAATATTTGGTTTTGATCATCTTGGTTAAGCGTAGTCAATTTTAGTATATAATCTAAGGACCATCAAATCGTTGGAATATGAATTAGGATCAGACTTGAATCAACTATTGGTTCCTGGTTATCATATTCAGTCGGAAGTGTTTAGATAAGAATTTCTCAGCCACAAAAAGCGAGGTTATGAAACATAAACCCAAAACCAAGTAAGCCATAAGTCGACTATATAAGCCGAAGCAAAAAGGATGTTTGTTTCATCTTATACAGACGGCTTATGAGGTATTTGGTTTTGGTCTTATGTTTCATAAGCTTACTTTTTGTGGCTTATTTTCAAACTTTTGATTTGTATAAACTTATTACTGTATAACATAATAAATTTATACTATATAAGCCAATACTTTGAAAATAAGCCAAAAAAAGTGAAGCTCATGAAACACAAGCCCTGAAACCAAATAACCCATAAGCCGACTATATAAGCCGAAACAAATACCCCGACATATTTTTATATATTGCCTGCCTGTGTATCATGTGACCATTGTCGTAGGTTCCCTGCCTGAAGAAACTCTACACTATCCGAACCCATTTATAAAATACATTAAAACTTGCTAAACGCTATAGCGGTGTTTGTTTCAGCAGCTTATATAGTCGGCTTACGTTTTTTTTGGGGGGGAGGGCTTATGTTTCATAACCTCGCTTTTGGTGGCTTATTTTCAAACTTTTTGGTAAGTTTATTATGACGTAATGAACTTATAAAAGTCGAAAAGTTTTAATATAAGCCACAAAAAGTGAGCATATCAACATAAGCCCGTAACCAAAGAATCTGTAAGCCGACTGTATAAGTCGAAAAGTTTTGAAGGTTGGTTAATATTTCTTAAATATTTGTGTTTTATGTTGGCTACAGGCTGTGGACAATGCAACTCGATCATTGGACAGGCTTTCATTGGAAAGGTAAGGTCTATGCAACCTTTTACTCTTTTTTGATTGACAATCCACAATGTTTTACTCTCTTTAATCTAATCATGAGTTGTATATCCCTACTTACTGTCGATGAGCCTGCATCTGGTCTGAATACAATCTTCAGCTTTGTTATTCCTGATCAGAGATCTGGCAAGGTAACTGGCGCATGCCTATAACGGTTATTCATATTTGCTCTTCCAAACATCGACGACAAAACACCTTCCATTTGAAGTTGTCCATTAAATGTGTCAGAAAACAAAAGATTTGCAGATTTGGATTCATTTACGTCTCCAAGTGATGGTAAATTCCATCGTTGAAGTAAGACTTCCTGATATAAGATGTTTTTTTGACATTATATACACTTGAATCAGCTTTTCATTGTTGGATATTGAATGAAATATTGAATTAGTCTTATTAATTGTTTATGGTTAGGTAAATTCCTTAACTATAGAATGGTTTGTTTGAAAAATATGTCCTATTATCCATAGTTTAAGTGTACATCTGCTTGGTAATAATAAAGTTTGTAGGGAAAGTCTAAATCATGTGCACCCTCTATATAGAAGTGACCGTTAGAGCTGCAACTTTTAAAAGTCTAAATCATGTGCACCCTCTATATCAATAATTTAATAAACTGGTGATTGGTGTATTTTGCATTCACCTTATAACATGTTAATTTAGCATAATTATATATTTATTTTTCGTTATACATGTACTTTTAATGTGTTTTGTGATTATTTAGGTTACGAGCGAAATGGAATAAAATGGCCGCTTAATTAATTTTTTGGAGAAAAGACATTGTGAGCGCCGATAAATGAATAAAAAATATTGAAGAAAAATATTTGAGAGCGTCACAATATTTTCGGTCATTTTTATTTTTCCGGGCTTCGTTCGAGCAATTTTTGATGTTGGGTTTTTTTTATTAGGCCAAAGTTATTATATGCCAAAAGAATAAAAAGAAAAAAAAACTAATAAGTTTTGGCCCAATTAGCCCATGTACTAACCGACCTAAAGTATTATATATATATTGAGGGGAGGACACAAAAAGTCAATACTGGGGAGAGCTTTTCTGCGCAAGAAACAAGGAGGGAATTTTGGTTACGATTTGCAATTTGGTGGAAACGACAAAAGTCGCATATAGTGGGGACAGTGGAACACATTGGGTATAAGAAAAAGACAAGAGGTTGCAATTGAGTGTACACAGCAGCCGAGTATTAGCCAAATATAATTAAAAAAAAGTGATGAACAGTGTATCGTTAGTTGGGTACACCACGATGTCCGGCTAATTTTGTTTTAAATCCCTTCCGGTAACTTAATTTATGATTTAATCATTACTTTTGGATTATCAAATTTTTATTACATTGATTTATGATTTATTTATAAATTATTTTTATCGATTTAATATTATGTTTAATTATTTGTGTGAGACAATTTATTGTTAGTTAACGATTCATACTTATTTTATTTAGTTAAAAAAAGATGGTCGTATAATCAACATAATTTGTACCTAAATAAATTGTTAAAACATAATTATTGGTTGGATTAATATAAGATTTATTATCGCGAGTCATTGCTAAACATAATAAATGCCGACATTAATTCATTCATATTAAGTCAAAATAATCTTGTGTAATCAGTTCTAAAAGGTTACGATAATCCATAAGTGCGATCAACCATAAATATTAGGAGCTGGAAGGGATTGTATTTTTCTTTTAATTGTTTACATATTTATTATATTTTTCTACCTTTACTATTAGTTTAATAATTTTTTAATTTTTAATCAGTATTTTTATTATCAACAGTATTTTAGTAGTTAGATTTCAAAAACAAAACGTTTATTGATCAGTGATCACTCCAAAACTTAAACTTATACCATATATTCCTCGTGGATCGATACCCACTTACCCTATCTAGTATAAGGTAATTAGATTATTTTTGCCCGACACTTCAACGTCGATAAAAAATTTGGCGCCGCTGCCGGGGATCAGTGAGCTTTTCGTTTAAGTTTTTGTTAATATTTTTCTTAAATAAAATACAAAAATACAAAAAGATTTTATTTTTTTTGTTTGTTTATTTTGTTTCTTGTGAGTGTGCAGGTTAGTGTATGCGCACACGTAGATCTGGACGTACATCACCGTTAGCTTACGATCCTGAAGTTGAGA
Source organism: Glebionis coronaria (assembly GCA_025667525.1). Taxonomy (NCBI): domain Eukaryota; kingdom Viridiplantae; phylum Streptophyta; class Magnoliopsida; order Asterales; family Asteraceae; genus Glebionis; species Glebionis coronaria. Next base: position 490,805,096 of record CM046875.1, read on the forward strand.
AAAGTGCAAGGTTGAGGAGGAAAACGTTTCGACAGTTTTCTACTAATCTTAATTTTTCAGGTTTATCAGAGCTTTTCGCTGAAATGCCAGGTGACGAAGATGTTGGCGGAGGTGCTAGCGGAAGTAGTAGCGGAGAAGAATCTCCACCACGGGGTGTTGATTCTTATTACAGGCCGGGGATCTTTGAGGATCCCTCGCCTATCGTTTATCCAGATCCCGTTAAAGGGGTTACAAGTAACTTCAAGATCCAGTCAAACCTCATAGCAATCTTTCCAGTGTTTAGAGGTCGTGAGGAGCCATATGCACATCTGCGAGAATTCTTCTCAATTGCTGACACACATCAGGTTAATAACATTACCAAGGATGTGGTAAGACTTCGCCTTTTTCCTTTTTCTCTTAATGATCAAGCTAAGGACTGGTTCTCATCTCTTGAGCCAGTTAGTATTAACTTATGGTCTGAAATGCAATCTACTTTTCTTGAGGAATTTTATTCTATAAGTAAACTGCTGCCATTAGGAATAAGATTAAATCCTTTCGTCAAATCCCAGGCGAGCAGTTTCATGAAGCATTTAGTAGACTTAAGAAGTTATTACGAACATTCCCTCATCACGATGTTCCAAAATGGGAGCTTATCAAAGTCTTCTATGATGGGTTGAATTATAACAACCAACAATTTGTGATGGCCATTAGTGGGGGTATGTTTTTCTCGCGACCTATGGAGGAATTGGGAGTTTTTTGAAAAACTAAGCAAAGGTTCCAAGACCCAAGCTTCAGTTGATCGAAACAACCACCCATCTTCCGCCAATTTTGTGTCTAACCAACGTGGCACAAATTCTGAAATTAGCGAGTTAAGTAAGAAAGTTGATCTATTATTGAAAAATCTAGGAAAAGGTGTTCCAAATGTGTCTAATGTGTCGCATAGTGGGTGTTCAATGTGTGGTGATCCAAGTCACTTTGTCGATAATTGTCAAAGTTGGGGGGCGCCACCAAATGAGGAGGTAAATGGAGTCTATGGTGGTCGTCCACGAAATGACCCATTCTCCGAAAGTTACAATCTTGGATGGCGCAATCACCCCAATTTCTGTTCGAAAGATGAAGACAATCGCCCTAATAATACCCAACAACAACACTATGGTTACAAACCAAGGTATGAGGGTGGCGATTCATCTAACTTCCAACAAAATTCTTACAATCATAGGCCACAACAACAATTTCCAAATCAGGGCCAAGGCCAAGATGATAACCGTCTCTTGAACTTTGACCGAAAATTTGATAGGCTTATGGATTTATTATCTACAAACAATCAAGAGATCAATAGAAAATTCGAGGTCACTAATCAAAGACACGAGACCACTACTAAATCTATTGCAGCTCTTGAGAGACAAGTTGGTCAATTGGCGAATCAATTAAGCAAAAGAGATGAGGGAATGCTACCGAGCTACCCCACCATGAATCCCGTACACAAGAAAAATGGAAATGAGCACGTGAATATGGTGACATCTCTTCGAAACGGTAAAATCTACAACAATGACAAGGGGATTCCAAATTCTCCTGATGTCGAGGATTTCGTTACTGATGACGAAATTATTGTTGAAGGTAAAAATTCTGATAATGTTAAGTCCGGTTATGAGTTGGTGAATGATTTGTTAAATGATTTTCCTAAACCAACAACACCGAATCCTAAAGCTACTGAATCTCCCGAAGTTGAGGAGGGTGGTGTGTCCAGCACACCTTATCCTACGGCTTTGGAGAAATCGACATCTGCAAGGTTAGCTAAAAAGGGTCCTCATGCTGAGGATATATGGGAGACTTTCAAGCAAGTTAAAATCAGTCTCCCCCTTATTGATTCTATCAAGCAAATTCCTGCATATGACAAGTTTTTAAAGGACTTGTGTACCCAGAAGAGGAAGCTGAAGGCGTCTTTGCCTAAAAAGATTGACCTAACGGAGCATGTTATTGCAGTCTTATCTAGCTCCCTTCGTCCTAAATTCAAAGATCTTGGAGCACCGTTGATTTCAGTTGTGGTCGGAAATATTACCATTACGAAGGCGCTCCTTGATCTTGGTGCCAGTATCAACATCCTTCCTGCTAGTTTGGTCGATAAGTGTGAGTTAGGAACTCCTCGTAAGACAGACACCATTATTTCCTTAACAGATCGATCTACCAAAATTCCTAGAGGTATCTTAGAGGATGTTATTGTGAAAGTTGATGACTTCTATTACCCAGTTGACTTCTTTGTTATGGACACCGAGTCACAATACAAGGATGTTCAACCAACTATTATCCTTGGGCGCCCATTCTTAGCCACAATAGATGCTAGGATTAATTGTCGGACTGGCGCCATGGATATTGCATTCGGTAATAAAAAGATAAGATTAAATGTGTTTAATTCTATGAATTCTCCTACAATGAATGAATGTTACCAAGTAGATGTGTGTGACGAGGAAGTTCAAAAGCATGCATCCCGTATGTTTAAGGATGATCCTTTGGAATTATATTTAATTGGTGAGAATGAGGAGATTCTTGATGTTGCTGAAGTTCAAGAGATTCAAGAGTGTTTGATCAGTTCTTTGGACCATCAAAAACCACCTTGGTCTTATAAAGTGGAGCCTTTACCTTCTACTTTTGATACGGCCACGAAGCCATCTTTAGAGGTGCCTCCAACTCTTGAACTAAAACCTTTTCCATCTAATCTCAAATATGCTTTTCTAGGTCTTAACAATACATTACCCATTATTGTTGCTTCTGATCTTTCTAAATCACAAGAGGAAGCACTTCTAAAAGTGCTTTCCAAGTACAAAGAAGCAGTAGGATGGACAATTGCAGATTTGAAAGGGATCAGCCCTTCATTATGTATGCATCGAATTGTTATGAACCCAGATATTAAGCCATCAAGAGATGCGCAAAGGCGTTGGAATCCTAATATGAAAGAGGTAGTGAAGACGGAAGTTCTTAAATGGTTAGATGTTGGTATCATCTATCCCATCTCGGATAGTAAATGGGTAAGTCCTACTCAAACGGTGCCTAAAAAGGCCGGAAACACCATTGTGGAAACCGAGAATGGGGAAAAATTCACAACCCGACCAGTTACTGGGTGGAGAGTTTGTATAGATTATCGTAAGCTGAATAATGCCACATCTAAAGATCACTTCCCACTACCCTTCATTGATCAAATAGTTGAGAAGCTTTCTGGTAAGAAGTTCTATTTCTTCCTGGATGGGTACTCCGGTTATAATCAAATACCCATCAATCCTGATGACCAGGCAAAAACTACTTTTACGTGTCCTTATGGGACATTTGCATTCCGAAGAATGCCTTTTGGCCTGTGTAATACACCCGCTACCTTTCAGCGGTGTATGATGAGTATCTTTTCTGACATGGTTGGAGAATCTATAGAGATATTTATGGATGATTTCTCCATCTTTGGTCAGTCCTTTGAAAGCTGCCTTGATCAGCTTGAAAGTGTGTTAAAAAGATGCATCGAAACTAATCTGGTGCTTAGTTGGGAGAAGAGCCATTTCATGGTTCGAGAGGGAATTGTATTAGGGCATGTTGTGTCTGAAAAAGGATTTGAGGTTGATCGTGCCAAAGTTCAAGTAATTTCAACCCTTCCTCCTCCCACTACCATCAAAGGTGTGCGTTCTTTTCTTGGTCATGCTGGGTTATATAGGCGATTTATTAAAGATTTTAGTGCAATATCAAAGCCTCTTTGTAATCTACTCTTAAAGGATGTACGATTTGCCTTTAATGAATCATGTCTTAAAGCATTCAATATGCTTAAGCAAAAGCTTGTAGAAGCCCCTATTCTGCAATCATCTGATTGGTCGAAGCCTTTCGAGATCATGTGTGATGTGAGTGATTATGCCGCTGGGGCGGTTCTAGGACAGCGGGTCGATAAGAAACCCGTTGTAATATTTTATGCTAGTAAGACTTTTTTCAGAAGCTCAAATGAATTACACCACTACTGAAAAAGAGTTGTTAGCCGTGGTTTTTGCTCTTGATAAGTTTAGGTCATATATTTGGGGGTATTCTAAGGTGATAGTATTTTCAGATCATAGTGCCTTAAGACATTTGTTGACTAAGAAAGAGACAAAACTGAGGTTGCTTAGGTGGATTTTGCTTTTACAGGAATTTAATCTAGAAATTCGGGATAAAAAGGGGTCAGAAAATATAGTTGCCGACCTTTTGTCTAGAATTATCCCTCTGCCGTTCAACTCTTCTGATGTGATTAAGGAAAGCTTTCCAGATGAAAGCCTATTTGAGGTTTCTAAGGTTCCTTGGTAAGCAAATATAGTTAATTACTTAGCGGTTAAAAATCTTCCGGATTTTTGTTCCAAGCAACAAAGAAAATACTTCTTCTCCCAGTTGAAGCATTATTTTTGGGAGGATCCGGAGCTATATAAGGTGTGTGCTAACCAAGTCGTTAGAAGATGTGTTCCTGACCATGAGCATATGGACATATTGGCTCATTGCCATTCTTATGCATGTGGTGGACACTTTGGTGCTACGAAAACTGGGTATAAAGTCCTACAAAGCGGTTTCTTTTGGCCGACTATATTCAAGGATGCCCAGTCTTTTGTGAAAGCATGTATTCGTTGCCAACAAGTTGGTGGGATTTCAAGGCGGGATCAAATGCCTATGAATCCCATACTTGTTGTTAAGATCTTTGACGTGTGTGGTATTGATTTTATGGGACCATTCCCCACCTCCCATGGCAATGTGTACATATTAGTGGCCGTTGATTATGTGTCTAAGTGGGTAGAGGCTGAGGCTACTAGAACCAATGACCATAGTGTAGTTCTTAATTTTGTTAAGAAGAATATCTTTGCTAGACATGGAATTCCTAAGGCTATCATTAGTGATGGGGGTTCTCACTTTAAGAACTTTAGATTTGGGAAATTATTGAAACACTATGGAGTTAATCATAGGATAGCTACCCCTTATCACCCACAGACTAGTGGACAGGTGGAAGTATCTAATAGGGAGATTAAGCGAATTTTGGAAAAGACCGTTCGTAGTGATAGGAAAGATTGGTCCTTGAGGTTAGATGATGCTTTATGGGCATATAGGACGGCTTTTAAGACTACTATTGGTATGTCACCGTATAAGTTGGTATATGGCAAGGCGTGTCATTTACCGGTTGAGATAGAGCATAGGGCTGAATGGGCAATTAAGACTGTTAATCTGGATTTAGAGAAAGCGGGTAGTTCTAGGAAACTTCAATTATCTGAATTGGATGAGATTAGACGTGATGCCTATGAAAGTTCTAGGATTTATAAGGAGAAAACCAAAGCTTTTCTTGATCGACACATCACCAAGAAGTCCTTCTTGGTTGGTCAAAAAGTTTGGTTATTCAATGCTAGACTTAAGCTTTTTCTTGGAAAGTTGAGAAGTAAATGGACGGGTCCATACGTTGTGACTCAAGTCTCTCCACACGGAGCCATTAAAATAAAAAATATGATGGGTGGAGAGCCATTTAAAGTTAATGGACACCGTTTAAAGCCGTATGTTGAGTTGGAGAGTGATCAGATGGAAACGGTGGATGTGGTTTACTTGGAACCACTCCAACCGTCTCAATAGCTCATTTGAGTTATGTCTGGCTGAAGACGGTAAACTTAGCGCTTCGCGGGAGGCAACCCGTGGTTTGTGGAACTTTGTGGGTGTGTTCACTACAAACCCTCACGAGACAAAACTCGTCTAGTCGGGCTACCGAGTGGTTTAAAGTCTTGTTGCATACGCTAAATGCAACCATGATTCCTACGAAAGTGAGTTAGGTTTTTGTTTTTTGTGTGAGTTTATCAAATTGATTTTTAACCAAAATTTCAATTTAAAGTTTTTGCATTAGGGACAATGCAATGCTTTAAGTTGAGGGGGGTGGCACATGTGTTACATGTTTTTGTGTAAAATTTTGGTCCAAATGGGTTAAAATGTGATTTTTGGGAAAAATTGAAAATTTTTAAAATTTTAAATCACATTATAAGAGACTTGTGCTAATTAGATGTGGAAGTTTCTTCTACAAATACGTTTGTTGAGTGTTTGCAGATTCTGAAGATTAGTTTGTGGATGATTTATTGGAGCAAACTAGAGAATTTGGCCATAATTATCAGGTGCACTCGATTCCATTGTATAATTTGGTTATTAAATTGATTTGATTGTTTGCATGTAGTTAGGCATATGTGTAATTTAGATGATCAAACCACGCCGGATTAATTCCCTCTACTTACCTTTGCTTAGATCGAGTAGAAAGTTTGAATAAATAATATGAAATATAGTAATATAATAGTTAGGTTAGGACACTTAGAATTGATCTTATCCGGCTCGCCACCCGCGCACGGTGGCCTTATAATAGAGTTGGAGAACTGTCATAATTATTGGTGGTAGTCATATGCTGGGCTTGCCTATCTAATTCGTCACCTGCGGAAGGTGATACTTTAGTTGTTAGCATGGGTCAGACGCCGAATTTTATGATGGATAGCATTGCACTTAGCTGAGACAATTTTATGTGAAATAACCCAATCCTTGTATTGTTGTAATGAAATTAGGAAGATTAGTTTAATTTAGTGCATTGTATAATTATACTATGTGGTAGATAATTCCATCATGTGATGTACTAGTAGGCACGAAGTATAACTGTTCCCATTTAATTAAACATAATTAATTAACCGGTTCCCATGTGCCAATGTGTCTTAGTATGCACCTATAGGATAGATATTCATTTTTCTGAATAATTGGTCTTTATATCAACCTTGAAAGGAGTGTATAAAGCGTTCGGGATGACTTGTATAAGAAACGGTCCCGAATGGCTAAAAAAAGAGCTTATGTTTGATGTGAAAAAAAAGTGAAAAAGAAAAAAAAGAGAAAAAATGAAAAAAAAATTGAAAAAAAGGAGGTAGAAGTATGTAAGCTAAAGTATGATGGCTTATGATGTGCTCTTATGGTATAAAAACTCCAATGTTATAAAAGGTGTACGATATTCTTACCTCTTGTTTTAGATTAATGTTTAGATTGATTAGAGGTGTGCATTAGGTACGTTGGACACATGGTTAATTATATGAAATATAAAGTAAATGGAATCAATGGGAATGGTTATGCTAAGCGTTTAAAAAGGACAAAAATATTGGTAATCATTTTGGATTATTTGTCATGTAGGATGGTTATTAGTGTATTAGGTTGAATGTGATCTTTTTGATGAAATTTCAGTAGTATGATTAAAAATTATGAAATTAACATGCTTGTATATTTTTATTTTTATTTTACTTGGGACAAGTAAAGGTTAAGTGCGAGGGAATCTGATTGGTGTATTTTGCATTCACCTCATAACATGTTAATTTAGCATAATTATATATTTATTTTTTGTTATACATGTACTTTTAATGTGTTTTGTGATTATTTAGGTTACGAGCGAAATGGAATAAAATGACCGCTTAATTAATTTTTTAGAGAAAAGACATTGTGAGCGCCAATAAATGAAGAAAAAATATTGAAGAAAAAGATTTGAGAGCGTCGCAATATTTTCGGTCATTTTTTAGTTGTCCGGGGTTCGTTCGAGCAATTATTGATGTTGGGTTATTTTTTTATTAGGCCAAAGTTATTATATGCCAAAAGAATAGAAAGAAAAAAAAATAATAAGTTTTGGCCCAATTAGCCCATGTACTAACCGACCTAAAGTATTATATATATATTGAGGGGAGGACACAAAAAGTCAATATTGGGGAGAGCTTTTCTGCGCAAGAAACAAGGAGAGAATTTTGGTTACGATTTGCAATTTGGTGGAAACGACAAAAGTCGCATATAGTGGGACAGGGAACACATTGGGTATAAAAAAAAGACAAGAGGTTGCAATTGAGTGTACACAGCCGCCAAGTATTACCAAATATAATTAAAAAAATGATGAACAGTGTATCGTTAGTTGGGTATACCGCGATGTCTGGCTAATTTTGTTGTAATTCCTTCCGGTAACTTTATTTATGGTTTGATCATTACTTTTGGATTATCATATTTTTATTACATTGATTTATGATTTATTTATAAATTATTTTTATCGATTTAGTATTATGTTTAATTATTTGTGCGAGACAATTTATTGTTAGTTAACGATTCATACTTATTTTATTTAGTTAAAAAAAAGATGGTCGTATAATCAACATAAGTTGTACCTAAATAAATTGTTAAAACATAATTATTGGTTGGATTAATATAAGATTTATTATCGCGAGTCATTAATAAACATAATAAATGCCGACATTAATTCATTCATATTAAGTCAAAATAATCTTTGTAATCGGTTCTAAAAGGTTTCGATAATCCATAAGTGTGATCAACCATAAATATTAGGAGCTGGAAGGGATTGCATTTTTCTTTTAATTGTTTAAATCTTTATTATATTTTTCTAGCTTTACTATTAGTTTAATAATTATTTTAATTTTTAATCAGCATTTTTATTATCAACAGTATTTTAGTTGTTAGATTTCAAAAACAAAACGTTTATTGATCAGTGATCACTCCAAAACTTAAACTTAAACCACATATTCCTCGTGGATCGATACCCACTTACCCTATCTAGTATAAGGTAATTAGGTTATTTTTGACCGACACTTCGACGTCGATCAACTGGAACATCTAAACTGCCTAGGTTGATGCATTTCCCAAATTACCCTGTTAGTGCAAGGTGGGTCAAATTTACGAGATGTGGATCAAGCCTAAGAAAATTGTCAGGCCTTATTCTTTATAAAACAATTGCTTATCTAATTATGCTTGTGCAAACTATCATCATCAGGTCAAGTAAAATCAAAGACTAATTTTAGTAGATTGTGATAACCCAACATCATATTAAGTCTGGATTTCATGAATTTTGTGTGCCTACTTTCCCTACTTTGCTATCTATGTTTCTATAACTCAATAATATATTATGGTTTTACCACAACCATACGACATCATTAATGGTTCATTTTCTGGGATATTATTGATGCATAACATTCATTTTCAAGGCCAAAGTACTAGTTTGAACACCTTGCTTCTGCATCAGTTAGGGGTCGTTGAATAAGCAAAACAACCAATTGATGTCGTCATAGAAGAATTTCCACCTATGGATGAGAATCCGGAATTAGAAATGGGCAGGATCTAATGACGCTCAGTTATGGAAAGCGTATTTGTGTTGAACAGGTAAGCTTTATACTCCGTATTAGTTTTATCTATAACGTTGTGGTGTCTTTGCTTTCGGTCTAGTTAGAGTTGGCTGGTGGAACCGGTTTATGGGTCAGAACTTAAAATGAACTAAAATGGATCAGGTCATGTTAGGACAGTTGGATCGACCACTCGACCTGACACTTTCGTCCAATTAGATCAAACAATGATTGGGTTACATATGATTAGAAAAAAAATGTCACTATTTAGGTTATATACTGTCTTTTCGTTTGTATTACAGTTACAGTTGGGTGATTTTTAACCTGTTTGACATGTTCAACCCATCCACCTGAGTTCTTTGTGTTAGCTAAGTTTTGGCTTTTCCTTCTGTTAGAGATACAACAAACAACTAACCACACTGATCCTTTTATTAAGAGTGTTTAAAGAAGGTGTAAGGTAGCATGAGAACCAATTTGGCACTTGTATATCATTTCTTTTGTTTGGTAATGGTGGATGTAGGTTTCTAGCGGCAAAAAAATATATGGCAAAGAGAAATCTCCTCATTATGATAGTGGAATCATTAGTGCTGAGATCACTGATCTTATTAACACAATAGCAAAGAGGGTTGGTGCATTAAGGGAGACTCTTGTAGCTTTCGTCACATAAAAGATCATATGAGTGTTAGTGAGAAACAAAAGAGACTTCTGTAGCTGCTTATCAGAGAAGTGAACCTCCGAATGATGAAGGTAATTCATACTTTCTTTGGAATCTTAAATAGGAAAGAACTTTTTTATAACTTATTTAATTTATACAAGTCCTTATTGCCATATCAGGATTCGCAATTCCTGCAGCCGCACCATGCATCACATGCTCTTCTGAATTTTAGCCCAAGTTTCAAAAAGAGAACACTGTAGCTATATCCTCAGTAGAGGCGGCAATTTATACCCGTGATCATAAAATTGAGCTAATTTAGACCATTTTAGAGAAAGGTTGGGAGAATTGGATGGAGTTATTGCTTTGATATGGTCTGTAGTGTTGAACCCATGAGAGAAACCACAAGACAAAATAAAAATAAACCAAGGAAGAAAGAACAATATCAAAACACAAGTGGGACTATCACAAAACCAAATGAAGTGTGATGTGATACCAAAGTAGAATGTCATGAAAAGAAATAAATAAATTTTTATGTAAGTAAATATGATATGTGAAAATTAGTTGGTTAAAAGTCACAGAAAAAAAAAGATCATGAACTTGCTTTTTTTACCCTTGAAATGCTTGAAATGTTGATGCAAAAGTAGGTAATTTGTAATAACAAAAACATGAAAGAAACAAACAGATGAAAAAAGAGTGAACTGACATAAATCAAACTTAGTGTGACATCAGAAACTACAAGAAAAATTAAAATTTGATACCCTAAGAAATATTCAAATCAAGAACAAATAAAAACAGTCAAACCCCTTATTTCTTGATGCGTTATGCATGCGCAAAGTAATAAAAATGTGGAGGACCATCCTAACTTAAAGTGTACTTTTCATAGACACATAAAAACTAATGTTAGTTTTCCGTTAATTTAGCACAGTATCATAAACAGATTGAACTGTAGGCTTCAAGTTTGCATTTTGTAATGATAACATTTTGTCGATTTTCATTTCACGAGATTTGGAATATTAACGACAATAACAACAATGGCTGTACATTTTTGGTGTTAAGTATAAAAACTATGTATTTATAACAGTGCTTGTACACTTTTTTAAACGCTCCCCTTAAGTGCTTTGACGCTAAAAATTATGTCGGGTTTCATCAACGACCACTAAAACCGTTGCTAAAAACGGTCGCACTTCGCCGCGGTGAAGCGCGGGTACAAATCCTAGTGCCTTTAATAAGAAACTTATTCATAATTTTCACTTACATGACATAAAAATTCTATAATGCATCATGATCTTAATTTAGTATCTCATACTAAAAAACTAATCACGTTAGAGTAAGGGTCCGTTTGGTTTAAATATGAGTTTCATTTTAGGTGTAGGTTTATAAAATTGATGGTTTAAGTTTAGATTTGAATTTGGATTTTAAATATATTATTTTTAGATTTTTGGGTTTTAAAACTTTTTATATCAATTAAATATATGAAATAGATATATACTGTAACAATGTGTTTTCGACTTATTATTCAAGTGAAAAGAAAAGAAAGTGAAGGAAGAGAAATGGAAGAGAGGAGAAAAGAAAGAAAGATTATAATAAAAGCTTTCTTTTTGAGTCAAAAGATCAGAACGAAAGAAAAGAAACTAATATGTGTAATTTTACAAGTTTATCCTTTATATCATGTATATGGGCCACAACGTTACTGGAGCAAAAAAATACAACCCCATTCAAATAGATCTAAAAATTACATAGCGTATCGATCAACAACAAAGGGAATCGAAATTAATCTACCATCCTAATCCAATCAGTCACAAATTCAATTTAGCTTCTTTCAAAGAACATAATGGTTCATTCAATTTAATTGATGATCGTAGCAATAGTACAGTTTGTAATTTTATCTGTTGTATTTGTATCTAACCTCGAAAGAATGGTAACCAAGAACAAAGAAAGCAGGGGTAATTAGGTCAACAACTTTCTTTGTGAGTTCAATATAAACTTTCCTTCTAAATCCTCTCATATTTGGGAGGAAGATTTTGAAACAAAAATGTGTAATCCTCTTTTTTGTTTCCTTCCTTACGCTTTCCTTTCTCTTCTTTTAAAAACTAGAGAACACAAAAAGACTTCAAATTCTGCCACTTTCCTTTCCTTTCTCTTGTGACATAATCTTAAGAACACAGTGTAAATGTTAGCATTAAAGACAACTTAATTGATATTTAATATCTATGTCAAAGAGAGACAAATAATGAAATTGATAAAAAATAAAAAAAAACAAGCCCACATGTTGTCAATAAACCAAGTAGAGCACCCATCTTTTACAAAACCGCTAATATTTAGCATAAAAGTCTAAACCTAAATTCGATAAATACAACCAAACGACGGGTTTTACTTTTTAACCCAAACCTCATGGGACCTCACTAATTAACCAAACATGCCCCAATTAAGAACCTAATCATAAGGAAACCAGAGTGGTTTGAGTTTTTATTAAGAAAGTATTATAAACTATACTTCAATTGTTTTAACTCAAGTAGTTCATTTTCAAGCCTAAGATTGTTAGCTTTAAGTGTTTTATTTTTGTTTATAACCATTTGATTAATGTAGCATATGCAATTATATTCCCTATCTAATTCATTTTCATCTATAGAGGAATTATCACTAATAAGTTTGGTTTCGATAAATACCTCGTTAGAAGTTTGAGCCATAAAAAATATTTCGACTGTAGGTCCACGTTTTCTTAGGATTGTACAAGTGTTGTTAAGATCTAAAGAGAGGGAGGGAGATGAAGAACTAGAGAGAGAAAGTTAGAGAGAGAAAGGAGTGAATGAGAGAAAGGAAGAATGATTAGTGAAATGTGAATGAACAACTGCCCTTCCTAACATGCTAGGAAGGGTATATATATAGCCCACCCTACATGTGGGCTATATGGGTTATACTTACATAACTAGATCACGATCCCAATCTACGTATATATTGTTGGAGTGACCGATCCTTTCTAAATACGTAAAAACGTATTTCCAACAATCTCCCCCTAAGGGAGGTCACTCCAAGTTACAATGTCCTAAATAGTTTATAGCTCGTGATCTATGCTAACAATGATGTGACCGAGACTTTCTTTAAAAAAACGTATTTCCAACAATCTCCCCCCTAAGGGAGGTCACACCATTTTAAAAATCTTAATCCTAGCATACTATGCATGAGTCTTCGATCTTGTTCTTGTGAATATACAGATGAGATCTTTGACTTTAGTCTTGAGCATGTTTCCTTGCCTTGACCTTGTGCATTCATCACTTGTGATATTCGCCTCCTCGTGACTTCATGTTCCACATACTTATACTTTTATAAATTCTTGAAAGCTTCAGAGTTTGGTACATCGGAAGACTTGACTTTTAGACTTTCTTGAATTTGTTGAAGTATTAAGTGCATATAGTATAAGCATGTGTTGACGACTTCTTCTGGATTGTACACCACAATGCCACCTTCTTGTTATGCTGCATAAGACAGTTAGCAACAAAACATATACACGGATGAAATGGCCTTGAACATTTCATTCTAATTCGGTAGCATTTTAACTCCGACCAGTGAAGACCATTGGACGATATTAAATATCGTACTTGTGGCAGGTAGTTTCAATTAAGAACCTCCTTGACAAGATTTCGCGGGTAAACCCGTTCTCTTTATTCGACCGTCCAAAGCTGACTGCGAACATAAAGAGTGAATCATTTGGATAATATTATCCGCATGATTTGAAGCCGTCAAATCCGATTCTTGGAACAAGTTTAATTCATTAAAGAATCGCACCATCGTTACTTTCCAGTTTTCACGAGCTTGATTCATATAGAATCTTACAAGTTACCTACCAAGTGCTGTTTGATGTTAGCACTAGAAGGATTTTCACTCATCATTGTGAACACTATAGAGTGTCACTTTGAGTGTTCTGACAAGATCACTAAGATATTGCGTAGAGGCCTGGAACGTGTTTAAGTTCAGTTAAGAATTAAACCACTGTTGCTTTCCAGTTATCACAAGTTTGATTCATAAAGAATCGCACAAGTCACCTACCATGAGCTTTTTGATATTCGCTCAAGAAGGATTTCCATCTTCATTGTAAATACTTTCGTATTACTCGAATGTTCAGGCAAGATCATGAAGATTTTGCGTAGGACTCTTAAGATATTTCTTACTTTTCACTGTGTGTGAAGAAGCAAGGAATTATGAAAGTGTGTCCTAATGAGATATTTGATGATCTCAAATGGCTCTAGACTCGATCGTGCATTTTGGATTTTTAGTGGTCGGAGGCTGGAGAGGAGTGCCACCATTTCAATATCAATATATTCGGAGTGAATAAATCGATATATAATGCGTTGTCTCCGTGTAAATAAAACAAATATCTTTTGAGAGATATCTGGGTTAGCTGGGATGGGTTGTGCATTGCATCACTAGGTCCATGATGTCTTATCTTCAATATCAAGCATCATTAAAAATGATCTCAATAGCATATGTATTGACCCGGTTTCTGCCTAAGTTGTAATGAGGGCTTCTTTCTTTAGACCCTTTATCTTTACAATTTTTTTCCATTCTTCAACCCATTCAATGCTTACCAATACATCATAATTAGAACCTTATTGTGATTGTTCCAGTGCTAACTTAAGTACTTGGTCGGCATTCAGCTACGTTCACAATCTTTCTCCATCTTTCCTAAGGACCACTATTTCTAGCTATGGAATGTCCTTGGGAAGATTCCTCCGGTTCTAGAAGAATCATTAGACTTAACCTATCCTACCATCCTTATGTCACCACAATCTTGACCGTCATGAATAGAGATAGTGTATGTCACCATGAAATCCACTTTGAAGTACAAATCCATTTTGTCCCCCTTAACATATGCCACGATATTCAAAAACATTTCGCACATGTCAGGAATGAGCCAGCACATTAAATCAAGCCATTGAATTAACTGATCTCATATTAAATCATATTTTCTCCCCCATAGTAAAAATATTAACCCAATCGATGTTTTTAATATCAATTGATTTAATGAAATTTTAAAAAAAAATTGGGAAGAAAAAATGAAAATCCAATTATCTTCATGAATTACACAAGCTCCCCCTCAAATTAATGAGGGTGTAATTGAAATGTAAATTAAATACCTTTTAAACACAAGTGTAAGGTAGTTATCACGTGCAAAGATCATATATGATAATGTATTCACAAGATTAATAATTTACGAGGTTGGACCTGAATGATGGAGAACATCATATGATAGAATCACATTGTTCTTTTTCACGAATGTTGGTCGCCTCGTCACGTCTGAAGTCATCTCTTGACAGCATGTGTACGATTGATATCATTGTCTTAACACCAATTTGTGAACTCGGCATGTTCGGCATCGAAGATTCTGAACGCTTGACAATTGCTTCCCCTCAATTGTTGACCCGTGTAGATGATAACTTCATAAAAACAATATTTCTCTTGTTTTAACAAAATAAGTGCACTGAAGCGTACATAAATTCGTGTTTGATTGTGTTATTACGTAAACACAATCCCTTACATGGTTATAAAGTAAACCATGCCCGAGAAAATTAATTCCTGTTGTTGAGTCAAAGCTTTCCGGTGAAATGCTTGACTTGAATATGAAAAGCGGGTTACTATCTGAAATAATAGCAAGCCATTTTGAGCATTTTTTAAAACATTTAAACTTCTGCTCGAACTTTATTTACAACCCTGTGTCATTATTGAATGACATTTCTAGTATCAAAAATATTATCGATTCCAGAAGACATGCTCTTTTTATCAAAACATTTTGAACACTCAATTTTGAAATATTTAGAAAAACCTTTTGAGAAAGTGTCGAAAAATTGTGTTCAATGTTTTGAAAACCAAATACTTGAGCTTAAGATGTTGAATATCTTACAAAACGAGCTCAAGTCCGAGAAGTTGTAAACTTCCCATTGTGAGGATAAGTTTATCATCGGCGATAAACCTTCCTTTTAACTAAAGAACGAGTCCTAAGTTAACATTTACTTAGAAGTCGTTTTCATGAGCTTGAAAAACTTTCAAATGTTTTAACGTAAAGCTCATGATCGAGAAACATGAATTTCCCGTTATGAGGAAAAGTTCCCTTATTTAGAAGATATGCTTTCCTTTCTGAGTTTAGTTCAACGAATCCATTGATAGTTCGATGACAAATTCTTGGATCCTTGTTTGGTAAAATATCTTTTTCTCGGCTCAATACTTTCGTGATCAGCTCACACGTTGATAAAACAAACCGGAGTCCAATTCAAATTGGGCTCACTCCTAAAGCCCGTAAACTAATAAATCCAACCTAATTAATTTTGCAAAAATCGAATATTTAATCGATCAGATCGAGTTAAATTGCAAAAATAATCGGCCTTCTATATGTCTTCGATAAAAGTAGTGTTCGGCCCGTCAAACAACTAAATAACCAAATCAAATATACTATTTTCGGATAGAATTAATAGTGGCCCAATCCAATATAACCAGAACCCGGTCCAATATAAAAGTAGTTAGCACGACCCAACAAAATGACTTAACCCGACCCAAAAATGAATACAACTCCGTAAATGTAAAAAAAATAGACAAAAGGTTTGCCTGGTGGCCTTAAAACCCACTAGAAAGACGTGTGTTCAAATAAAGTTGAAAAAAAAACAAAGACGTGGCTTCTTGTTGGGTTAACATCAAAACCAACGAAATAAAGTAAAAAAAACGTGGCTTGTTGGTTTCTCCGTCTGAAAAACAGTACATAACCAAAACTTAAATCATTTGAGTCATAGTCAACTTTATCTGCTTTCTTTGAAACCTCCGCCCCCAATAGATCACATACTCACACATCCACCAAACGATACTTCTCCTTCTCCAAATCTGCTTACCCCTCTTGTTATCTCCACCCCCTTTAAATCCTCTCAACCAAAAACTAAACTATCTCAATCAAATCAAGATCTATCTATCATCTAATAAATTCTTTCAAACACCTCGAAAAAAATTAATCAATTAACCATAAATTGATTAACCACCTCTCACACGGATGAATAAGTGTAATCACGAATATATCCGATGCACCTTTTAATACTCTGAAGAATCTGATGCTTCAAGATCCATTTTAGGGTCTCGGGTAAGGTTTGATGATGCCTGTTGTTATTTTATTTTGTGTGTATCGAGTCTATTCTCGAATCGAGAGAAATAAGAACCAAACTTTCTAGTTTGAGTTCTTTTCTTTCTAAGTCGTATAGAAACACAGATCGATGAAGATATATTACGAACTTACAAGATCTTTAAAGATCTTTGAAAGTGTTATGAATCTGGGATTGTTTATTCTGATTTGGTTTGAATCTAGATGGTGTCAGTTTGGTTTTCGAATCAAGTCAGTTGCGAGTCTTGAGGTGTTGTTTAGTGTGTGTTTGAGAATCAATGTTGGTTTAGGTTGAGAGTCGTGTGTGTTTGATTTTTGTGGGTCGAGTCGAGTCTTAGTCTATGTCGAGGTGTGGTTCGAGTCGAGTGTGGCTGTGGTAGGAGTCGAATGTGTATGTGGTTGAGTTGAGTTTTTGTTGAAAAGTTGAGTCATTTTTGGGTTTTTCGAGTCTGGGTTTGTCCAGTCTTCGCAATATGAAATGATGTTTTGATAAATCATTGATGATGACCTTCGGATAAATCACTGATGATGTGATATTCGGATAAATGATTTCTTCGGATAAATTGTGAATTCGGATAAAATGCAGTATTCGGATAAATTGCAAGTCTTTTGAATAAATTCCTGAATTCGGAATATTACACTTATTCTGAATAATTTACTTCTTCGGATAAGTGCAACAAATACGGATAAAATGAGCTTCTTCGCAATAATAGCAATATTCGGAATAAGTGCAATTGGACTTCTTCGGATAATATACTGGTGGACGAATTCGGTTAAAAGTAATTTTAAATTCTTCGGATAAATGTGACACCTTCGGATAAAATATATGAACCTTCGGATAAGTTGAAATTAGGACTTTCGGATAAATATATAAACCCAGTTCCGAAGATAGATTTTCGGATAATGGACTGATTTTCGGATAAAACAAAAAAACAATAGCCGACACCCTGTTTTCAGATCTAACCTACTGTGGATCGAAAAATACCCCGAAAATCACCCAAATAATCAAAAAATTTGCGATTTTGACCAAATCAATGAACCCAAATCACTACCCCATCTATGTAGTCGATTTGGCTATAAAATTAAACAACAAAAACGCAAAAAATTCCAAGATTTGAGCTTGATTAAATCAAAACCCACCAAAATCAATCAAAACCAAAACAAGAACAAACCAATTAAACCATAGCTCTTGATACCAATTGTAGGTCCGCGTTTTCTTAGGATTGTACAAGTGTTGTTAAGATCTTAAGAGAGGGAGGGAGATGAAGAACTAGAGAGAGAAAGTTAGAGAGAGAAAGGAGAGAATGAGAGAAAGGAAGAATGATTAGTGAAATGTGAATGAACAACTGCCCTTCCTAACATGCTAGGAAGGGTATATATATAACCCACTCTACATGTGGGCTTTATGGGTTATACTTACATAACTAGATCACGAGCCCAATCTACGTATATATTGTTGGAGTGACCGGTCCTTTCTAAATACGTAAAAACGTATTTCCAACATCGACTTTAGACTTATCTTCTTCTTCATCCTCGCTATCACTCCAAGATCCTCCAATAAATTCTCTTTGTGGTTTGTTTCTTGGTGGCACGTGACATTCACCGAGAAGATGATTTTGGTCTCTACGCCTAAATCATTTTTTTGTCATCTAGATTCTTTTGAGAGAACTTGTATTCCTCATCTAGTTGTCTTACAAATCTACCACGCCTTTTAAAGAACTTCTTGAAGTTTCAAACAGCCATGGCATAATCTTCATCATTTTTGGAATCCGAGTTTTCGTCATCATTCACTTATTTCTTGGCTTCCAAGGCGAGATGACTTTATTTCTCTTTCTTTTTGCCATTTTGGAGTCTTTCTTGATTATTAACTCGTAAACCTTTAATTTACTAATAATTTCATCAAGTGAGAGCTTCGCCAAAAATTTTTATTCTTAAATTGTCGTAACCTTTGCTCTCTACTTTGGATGTAAAGCCCTAAGATATTTTCTCACTTACTTCTTGCTAGAATAAGCTTCATTAAGAGCTTCTAAACTAGTAACAATAGTATTAAACCTAGTAAATTTATTATCAATATATTCGTCTTCGGGAATGACGAATTGTTCATACTGTTACACAAGGAGATCAATCTTGTTTGACTTGATTATTACCTTTATAAGTGATTAACAAAGTTTTCCAAATTTATTTGGCCATATTACGCATAAAAATTCATTCATATTGCTTACATGGCAAAACATTCTATATAACTATTTTTACTTCATTATTTTAAGCAAGTTTCTTTTTAAGATCATCTATTTATTTTTCACAAGGAATGATTTCATTCTTTTGTGTTTCCGTGTTGTATTGAGTTGGTTGAAAATCACAATTGATGATAACATGCCAAGATCGAGATATTTAATTTCACATAAGTCTCGAATCTATTTTCCAATATATAAAACCGTCGGTTTCGAAAAGTGGTTATTTTTTCATAGATTGTCATTCTAGATATTTGTCAAAATCCATAGATCGATCCAAGGTTTAAAATACAGTATATTTTAAAAATTATAAGTGACCTTGGCTTATGATACCAATTGTAGAAACTAGAAAGATGGAGGGTTGAATAATTTCCCGGTTATAATTACATTTTCAAACACTTGTTAAAAACTTTGATTCTATATTTAATCAATTTACAACGATATGAAGAACTATAATAACAACTAACAACAATTTAGACAATATGAATAAATGAATGTAAAGAGAATGAGAGAAAGAAATGATAAATCCACAACACCGTATTTATAGTGGTTCGGCTATGAAGCAACTCTTTGTCTACTTCACTTGTCGAGTATCTGAATCATCACTATGTCAACAAATCGTACACAAGTAGCTTACGCTAATTTATGACATAAATCCAAATGTCGACTTATAATCATAAGTGGAGCCAATCTATCACACAAGTACTTCCTCACTTAGGAAATACAACCACAATCATACTCTAATACATTACAAGATCATATACGATCATAATAGATCACACAAGAAACACATTACCAGACTCAAATACACAAGACTTGGATGATGAATTAGTTACAACAAGCACTTGACTTTACAATGTACTATAATACTTGACTTATTAATGAACACATATTCGTCTCTTTCACTTTTGAGAGGAAATGGATTGAATAACTTGTAAATAAATTAGAACAAGTTATATGATCAAAGAAATGGAAATATCAGAATCTGAAGTAAACATAAAGTTTTTAGATTTGGAAAGACCTATTTGATCCAACAAACAGTGGATAATTTATAGCCAGATGCCTGGAGTTGAAGTGTAGCCAGTTCCTAATGGTGCCATATATAAAGGGCACATGTAGAACAATAAAAGAAACTGGTTAAACTAGGCGCTCTCTTTTTTGTCCTTTCTAGTGAAGGCGTTTTCTAGGACAACTTTTAGTCCGTTAGAAGAGGGAAATTTTAATTCAAATTATATGTTTTAATAAAACATTTTTTAATTAGAAAAACTTATGTAAGGTTTTTATAAAACTTTAATGAAATTTATAAAATATAAGTTTTATCCCTTTGCTAAAATATCAAGTTTGTAACTTATTTATTCATACCTTAAGTGATAAATGTCCAAATGTGAATTTACGACCAATAACTTGCTTACGTTAATTTTACGTAGAATATTTTTTACATTTTATAATTTTCAAAACGTTAAGAGATCGAAAAATATAAATAAAGTTTTGGGGACATTATTTGTATTAAAAAACATGCCTTACATGTCAAGGGAGAGTTGTCAGTAGTTTTTCTTTGGCAACGTTTGGTGTTTTGAGGAGTCTTTTCTAGAGACATTTTGTTACAGTGAAAATAGAAAGTAACGTGTGAAGAGTATGCATATAAAATAGAAAAGTTGTGTTTTAAGAATAGTAAATTGGTGGGTATTCATAAGTTAAATAAAGGTATTGTAAATTTTGTTTTATTCAACATTACCTCATATAAAAAAGAGAGCGAGGCTCAATTTGGTAAAAACTCACACTGGTAAGTTCTTAACCACCCATTGCTTTTGAGACACCAACTCACATGTGAGTTTTGAGGTCCAAAATAAAGACTTTCACGCAAGTTTAAAACTCACTTGGTAAGATTTAGGTGGCGTTTGGTTAAACTGGGAGGAATGTGAATGGATAAGGGTAAGAGGATACAAAGGAATGCAATGAGCATTCCTTAGTATTATCATTACCATTGTTGGTGCTTGGTTAATATAAGTCGTGATGGTGATTGGAGATGGTGGTAACAACTGTTTGGGTGATATTCAGTGGTCGCGACGATGACGATGTTGGTAAATGGAGCAATTAATAAAATTAGTAAAGGTTAGTGGTAGTTGAGAACGACGGCCATTACAAATGATTGCGTACTTGTGGTAGTCGGTAGAGGTGGCAATCATAGGTGGAGGTGGTGGTAATGGAGTGGTTTGGTGGTTTAGTGCGTTTTGGGTGGTTACTAACGGTTGGTTGGTGGTTGTAATAAGCGGTTGTGGTAGTTGGTATAGATGGTGAGAAGATGTGGAGGTTGTGGCAATGGTGATGATCGGCATGTGGCGGTGGTGACACCATCAGTAGTCATTAATGATGATGATAGAATGTAGTGGCGGCATCGGTAGAGGTGGTGTGGTGGAGGTAGCGGTGACGCCATCAGTAGCCGTTAATGATGGTGATAGAGTGTGGTGGCGGCATCGGCAGAGGTGGTGATCGTTGGTGGACAAACACACACTTAAATCTACGGTGATGTTGGTTGTGGTTGTGGTCGATGGTAGGGTGGTGATTGTGCGACGTGTTAACATGGTGAGGTGGTAGCGGCCGGTGGCAGTGATGGTGGTGGTGGCGTCGGAAAGTGGTGGCATCGAGAGTCTTGGTGACGTCAGGAGGGTGGTGGTAGTGACAATGGTGGTAGTGGCGTCGGAGAATGGTGGTGGTGGTGGTGACGTTGGAGAGTGGTGGTGGTAGCACAATGGTGGTGGTCAGTGATGGTGGTGGTGGTAAGTGGAATCACACATATACATACGTTAATCTATTACCTTGAATCCATTACCCTCAATTTACGGAGGATTGGTTCATATTCATCAGCGGATAATGATTACGTATATTTTCATTAACCAAACAGTATTAATCATTTTCATTTCTATTATTTACCTCCTAATACCTTTAACCAAGTACACCTTTAGTCATTTCTTATAGCCTAATACTAGAATAAATTTTCCATGTTATTTTAAAATGAAAAATAAGTGTAAAACATGCAAGTACCCTCCAAAATTTAGAGACATTTTAATAAAAAAAATACACTTAAAAAACATCAGGAATAATAATTGTTGGGAATTATTTGTAAAGTACCAAGTACTGTTAGTGTAAGTATAAGTACTGTTAGTGTTAGCAAGTGCCGTTAGTGTTAACGCGGTACATAGCAAGTACTGTTAGTGTTAAGTACAAGTATTGCTATATTGATTAGGACGAATATATCTTTGTAAAAGATATGTCATAGTTATAGTTAGAGTATATCTTATGTGATATACTTAATAGTTAGAATATTGATAAGATATCGTGTGTGATATACTTATCTTTATAGAATATTCTAAGGTTTCTAGGGTTCCTTACTCTGTAAAAGAAACATAGGTACGATGACATTCATGTACCTCATTCAAGTCGATTAATAAGAAAATCGAATAGTTAAAAGTAATTTTGTTCTTCTGTTCTTTATAAGTTAGATTCCGCATAACTTATTTAGTTGAGTAAGAGTTCTCAAAGTGTTCTAGTTTGATTACAAACTATTATACTAATTCTTAGCATAATATAGATCCATTCAAAGGGATCAACAAGTGGTATTAGAGCTTGTTAAGAAACTCTGAATAAAAAGAACACAACCCTAAAATCCCCACTCACACCAAAATTCAATGTCTCAACCTGGTGATGACCCTCACTTGGAAGATATTCCAGATCCTGATCCAATACCACAGGGACAGCCTCAAGTTGTGCATCCTGCACCACCACAAGGTGTTCAAGTTATAGATGTTGTAGTTACTCCTACAACTACACCTTCTTCCTATACTCTCTCTGATGTCAAACTCCCAGTTCTCAAAAGTGATAACTATGAGACGTGGTCTATGCAGATGGAACATTACTTGAACCACACAGATCATACTCTGTGGCAGGTTATCAAGAATGGGAATACACCTAAGAAGTTGCATTGGTTACCTGATGGTACATGCTATGCTTTACCTGTTGTGACTGCTAAACAGGTGCAAGCAGAGATTAGAGAAAGAAAGGCCAGAACTGCTTTGGCTATGGCACTTTTAGAAGACATCTTACCTAGCTTTCATCACTACAAGGATGCAAAGGCTATGTGGGATGCCATCAAACTTAAATTTGGAGGTAATGATAAGTCTAAGAAGATGAAGAAGATTTAGAAAAAAAAGAATTTGATAACTTCTCAATTTACAGTACTGAAGGAATCCATAGTGGTTATGGAAGGTTCAACAAATTTCTAATTCAATTGGCAGTTTATGGAATTATAATTCCTAATGAAGAAGCCAATCTAAAATTCTTAATAAGTGATCCACAAGAATGGAAAGCAATGGCTATACACTTCATCACAAGAGATGATTTGGATAAAACTCCTTTTGATCATCTTTATAACAATCTTAGACTTTATGAGATGGATGTTAAAGGCATTGAAGTAACAAAAGCAGCAGCAACAACAACAAAGTCTAACTTGGCTTTTGTGTCAGAAGGAAACAGTGGTATTTACTCACAAAATATCGCTGGTGGATCGAGCAGTGGTACTTACTTCAAAAATACCGCTAGTAGATCAAGTAGTGGTACTTACTTCCAAAATACCACTGGAGGACTAACAAGCAGTACTTACTCTCAAGGTACTTAAGGCAGTCCAATTACATCTCAGAATTCACAAGGAAGATCCTCACCATTGTTTAGTGACAATGATGCCTTCTCATTCTTTGCTGAACAAGACAACAGACCAAGGTTAACTCTCAATGACTTGTTCCAAATGGATGTTGTTGATGTTGAAGAGATGGACCTCAAATGGCAAGCTACTATGATCTCTATAAGATCGAATAGGTTCTTTAAAAAGACTGGAAGGAAGATGACTGTTGATCCTAATAAACCATTAGGATATGATAAGTCTAAAGTTGAATGCTATAACAGTAGAAGGAATGGACATTTTGCAAGGGAGTGCACTAGAGATAAGGCTGATAGAAGCACTCAAAAGTCCAAGAACAGCTATAGAACCAGTCTAAGAATCTATAAAAGCTTTCTAAAAGGAGACAGCAGGAGTCCCAAAGGAACCAAAGCATTGGTAACTATAGATGGAGTGGTGAACTGGGCTGAAGATGAGGAAGAAGAAGAGCTTGAATTGAAGGCTTTCTCTCATGAAGATACTGAGGTATCCTTGTTCTAAAGATTGTGTTCTTAAATTTAATAGTCTAAAAGTAGAACTTGATGAACAATATCAAAAGGTTAACACATGTACTGTAGAAGCAAATGCTTTTAAACATGGTGTTGCTAAATTAGAGGAAAATATAGTTTTGTATAAAAAGGGTCAACAAAACAATGAAGAGAAAATTAGAATTTTGACTCTTCAAATGAGAGAAAAAGATGTGGAAATTAAACCTTTTGAAAAACAACTTGTATAAGTAACAGTAGAAAATGAAGTTTTAAAAGCCAGTCTTTTTAATGAAATGGAAGTTATTAATCAATGCAAAAATCCTCTAAAGTTTGGGTAAGCTGATTAATTTACAAATGGGGTATTATGATAAAACAGTCCTAGGATATATTGAGGACCAACCTGCGATAACCTTAACTGACAAGGACTTATCAAAGGGGATTTTTTATAGTTCTAATGAGTCAGATGATACTCCTGAAAATGATAGATATGCTGAAGGAATGAAGGCAGTTCCTCTACCATTATCAGGAATTTTTATGCCCCCCAATAATGATGTAGCTATAGAGTTAGATGAGTAAAAAGTTGTTACTGATATTAATTCAAATGATTCAAACTCTAGTACCTTGACCCATGATAAATTTGTTGTGACCAAAAACATTATTTATCCACCGTAATTAGTAATTTTGTGTCTGAAGGACAAGTGTCTACAACTAGTTCTGCTCCCAAGCAGGTAAAAACTCCTGGCAAGGCATTGGATAATAATGCAAAACATAATAATACAAAGAGGGGTGGGATAGGTTTTGAGAAAACAAAGTCAAAACAACCTTTTGGGTCTTCTTTGAGAAGAAAATGATGTTATGTTTGTGGCAGTCTAAATCATTTTATCAAAGATTGCACTTTACATGAAGATAAAATTGCAAAACAGAAGGCTTCACAAAAGGTCACAAAGAAAAGTAATGGGAAAATGCACAGGTTAATAGGCAAATGGGATCTAAAGATGACAAACCTAAGTTTGATCATGCTAAAAGGGTAAATAAACCTCATAAGGTTAATAAGCTTAATAATATCCATACCAAGGACTTTGTCCCAAGGGCAGTACTTATGAAACAAGTTATAATACCTTTAAAGTCTGGTAAGCAAAGTACAGGCAAGTCTAGAACTGCAAGTACTGCTAGACCAAATTCAAGTACCGATGGTCAAAAATCTGGTAAACCAATGTCCCACAAAACTTCTAAGAGTGTAGTTGAGAAAGCTAGAACACCTAGAAGTAAGTATAATAACAAACCAGTGCAAATGTGGGTCCCTAAAGGAGAAAAACCATGTGTTCAAGCAAATACTGCTAAAGCGGTACATAAGTCAAAAAGGTTCAAGGACAATGATGTATTGGGAAATGTCGATGTATTTTAATTAAATACGTTATAGAGCAAATTTAGGAAATTTCCTTTAGAAAAAGGTAATAATCCAAAAATAAGCTAAAGACGAATCAATTAAACACGAGAGTGATCCTGGTTCGTTGTACACAAGGAAATTGTGAATTTGAGACTTTCGATTTGATTAGGACAATTGATTTAAACTGGTTTCGGTTTTTATCTAAATTAATCCTACAAATTTTTAACCTAAGTGCATGAATCGTACCCCAAATAAATCTATAAAACAAAATTAAAACAAAATTACTTTTACTTTTTACTTTGAGAAAACGTATTTAAACTAAAATATTAAATCAAAATTATTTAAAACAAAATTAATTAAAACAATATTATTTAAAAACGATTTTAAAACAATTTAAATTTTAAAAGTAATAAACATATTTATTTTTATTTTCTTAAACTTTATTTAATTTATTTTAAACTAATAATTTTAAACAATTTAATAAAAACTTTTATTTATTAAAAGTAACTAAAATGATTTATTATTAAAAACTTAACTAAAATAAGGTATCAAATTTTAATTAAAAGTCTAATTAAAAGAAGTATTTAAACTTTTTAATTCTAACATTATAAAAGAAAAATGTTTATACTAGTAATAGTTCAGATTATTTACCATATATTTAATACATAAACCATACATAAACAAAAACGTGGGTTACTCCAGATGGTTGGGTTGTTAAACTAGTATCCGAGAGGTCTCGGGTTCACAGGGGTGGAACTTTTTGGTAATTAATTTTTTTTTTGCAATTGATAAATTTTTGGAGTACAGATATATGATTCACAGCAAACCAAACAACACGTTTGGACTGCTGAATCTATCAGAACAATAAAACATCAAATAACAACATTCTAATGAATTATTCAGTAAACAAGAATGATCAACCAAATCTATCAGTCAAACCAAGTTAAAATAGTGATAAATCAAGTCGGCTCATCAATATATCAGTAACTTAATACTGAAATTACAAATAAGTCAACAATCAAGATCTAAGCATTTAAACAGCAATACACATCTCCTAACAACAAATATATATCAGCGGGCAAACAATATGCATGCAATCAAGTAACTCTAAGCAAGTCTGCTATTCACGACACCATTATATAAGATTAAATGAAACAAATCATGAAAACCTATAAATCAGCTAACTCAATGATGCAAATCAGCATATTAATATCTGAAATCATGTAACAAAACACCCTCGAAATCCTAAATCAAACAACCCAAATTCCAAAACAATCTATCAACCATATTAAATTCAGCTAAAATCAAACATATTCTTATAAAAAACATAAGCAGATTGATCAAAATATAATCATATCCGATAAACGATTAACCAATTACAAACTAAGCAAATTAAACTAAAAACATTGAAAAATCAAAGCGAGCTTAACCTTTATTTGATGATCCTTTGATGAAGAAATAGGCGCTGAGCCTACTTTGGAACTAAATCGACATCAACACCATTATCAACACATCTCGAACCACACTCCTTGACTCGAATTAGCAGCCTTTTTAATTACTTAAACAGTAGGTTTAAGTATTTTTCCCAAATCTTTTCCAAATATTCACATAAGCTATAGTAGAAGCTTATGTAAATATTTTTTCACATTTATAATAATAGATTAAGAATTGTAAATATCACTGAAATAATAATGAGAACACGAGACCAAAATTTAAGAAACCGAAATTTATATTAATTCATTTAAAACATTACAACTTTAATCAATAAAAATACAACTCTAATCTAAAACTACCATCATAACATTACAGAAAAGAAAGGGATGATTTTCTGAATAAAATCAGGGGTTTATATAGGCTAACCAAGGGTATGGGGTGTTGATGATGATTGATTCACAGCCCTTGATTCAGCATCTCTTCATTCTCTTTCTTTAATTCTTGATCAAACGGCTAAAAAATGCCTTCTTTCACTCGGATTGCCAAGGTGGGAGTCATTTGTGTTTGTTGTGCTTCTTGGATGCTGAAGTGGCAGGTATTCATTGGATAAATGATTGGTGGTAGCGAAATCCACCAATCATAGATGAGGAGTGACACAGCTTGGGTGCCACGTGGATCTTTTGGTGCCATCTTCTTCATCCCAAATTTCTTGGGGATTAATTAAAGCGCGTGTAGATCAAACATGAGCTAATCAGAAACCCCCAAATGCTAGGGTTTGTGACTGCTATCGTTTATCCCTGTGTCTTTTTTTCTTGTTTGTAACGATTTGACCAAGTATGTGTTGACCACTATTGAACGAATGAAAAGTTTATATAAAACTTCCACCGTCTCATGGTTATACATGGGCCTTGGACCCATTTGATATATTCGTTTCATTATTTTGGTTTTGGGCCTTTTGGATCCAAGTTACAAACACACTCCATCCGATTCATATGTGTTGGGCTTGTAATGGGCTCTCATTAAAATAGATACTTCTGTTGTTCCCATTCAATCCATAACACAAGATTTAGAAGAGATATTTAGAGAGAGAAAGAGAAGAAAAGTAGAGAGAGAAACAAGAGAGATTTGGAAGGTTTATGTTTACTAGAGAGAGAAAGTAAAATGAACCAACACCCTCTTCCACATGTGGAAGAGGGTTATATATGCCACGGCCTAAGGCCTTTGTAGGCTTCATCTTGGGCCGGGCTTGGCTTTGTTTTGGGCTTACGCCCCTAACTTATACAATATTAGCTTAAAGTCCAAGCCCGGTTTTCCCGACTAACCTATTACAATACAAGACCATTTAACAACTAAGATGACCTATTACATTCTTGTTTGACTATATAAAATATAGGGCTAACAATCTCCCCCAATGTATCGGTCATCTTAAAAAGCTTAAAAAGCATAAGATGATTGAGTGAATACATTCTTGTAGAGGAGATCTTCCTGCTTTGGTCTTGTATCTTGGTCTTGATCTTGTTTGTAACAACTTTGTTCCTTCATGCTTTTGTGATCTTTATCTTGAGCCTTAGTCATTTGACTTTGAGTGCTTGAGATCTTCATCTGTGCTCCTTGTAACTAAGATGACCTATTACATTCTTACATTCTTAGGTATCTTGAATATCGCCATCTTGTGCTCTTGTGACTTCTGAATCGACATCGGTTGCACAGCTACGCCACCTTCTTGATATGCAGCAACATATATAGACACGGATGAAATGGCTTTGAACATTTCACCCTAACTCGGTAGCGTTTTACCTTCGGTCGGTGAAGACCGTTAAACGGTATTAAATACCGTACCTGTGATCAGGTAGATTCGATTAAGAACCTCCTTGACAGGGTTTCTCGGCGGTA
Organism: Glebionis coronaria; assembly: GCA_025667525.1. NCBI lineage: Eukaryota > Viridiplantae > Streptophyta > Magnoliopsida > Asterales > Asteraceae > Glebionis > Glebionis coronaria. Next base: position 490,834,146 of record CM046875.1, read on the forward strand.
GAAGCCAGTTCTCTTTACTCGACCATCTCAAAGCAGACTGCGAACGTAAAGAGTGAATCATAAGGATAAATTATCCGTCTGATTAGAGTCGTCAATTCAGATTTCCTGGAACAAGTTTGATTCTAAAAGAATCGCACCATTGTTGCTTTCCAGTTTGTCACAAGCTTGATTCATAGAGAATCTTGCGAGTTACCTACCGCAGTGCTGTTTGATGTTGACACTGGAAGGATTTGCATTCGTCACTATGAACACTAACGAGTGTCAATCTGAATGTTCTGGCAAGATCACATGGATTTTGCGAAGAAGCCTGGAATCAAGTTTGAATCAATTAAGAATCGAAACTTAGTTGCTTTCCAGTTCTCACAAGTTTGATTCGTGTAGAATCACACAAGTTACCTCCCATGAGCTTGTTTGATGCTGGCTCAAGCAGGATTTCCATCTTCATTGTGAATCGTATCACTCAGATGTTTTGGCAATATCACAAGGATAATGCGTAGGACTCGATTGTGTCCTAATGAGATGATAGATAGATCTCGTTTGGCTCTAGACTCAATAAGTGCATTTTGGTATTCGGAGGATGGAGCAGACTGCCACCTTTTCAATATTAACTGACTCGGAGTGAGAAAGTCAATAGATACGTGTTGATCTCCGTGACAATGAGACAAGTTTCTTTTAAGAGAAACTCGAATGGCTGGGGAAGGGTTGTGCATCGTATCACTGGGTCCATGACACTTGTCTTCAAAAGATGTGTTAACCCGGTTTCTACCTAAGTTGCATAGAATATTCAACTCCTTCAATGCTTACCAATACGTCATCATTAGCACCTTGTTGTGATTGTTCCAGTGCTAACTTAAGTACTTGGTCCGCATTCAGCTTCATTCCACTCCATCTTTCCTAAGGACAACTATTTCTAGCTATGGAATGTCCTTGGGTAGATCCCTCCGGTTCTGGTTGGATCATAGGACTTAGTTTCCTATCCTAAACCACCTTTTGACTCCATCGTTCCGTCGTGGATAGTAGGTTGTTTTGGGAAAAGATCGTAACCATAAAACCATTGAAAACCATTCAAAGTGCTTGATAAAAATCAAAACTTTTAACACTTTGAAAGTTTTATCTTTTCGAAAAGCTCCCCCTACACACATGCATCGATATACGAAATAGTTTGGCATGTGAAGGAAAGAGTTGCACTTGAGTCTTTAAGATCACATGTTGCGATATATTACATTTTAATCACATTTTCTCCCCCTATCTCTAATATAAAAATATCATATTAGAGATACTAATTGATTAAAATATGACAATTTCTGAAAACCGATTGGGAGAGAAACATGTGTGCACGTATGAAGCATGGAACATTTTCAGTCGGGTCGCTCCCCCTCAACAATATATGTGTGTCTTGAGACAAAATTTGACAAAATTTTAGAAAAACGACACCACAAAATATGTTGAGGTACGGAGTTGAGATGCCTTTTCCGATATAATATATTACATTTGACAATTTCATATCATTTTCGAAATGTGTTGGATACATAAAATATGACAATTTTAGAGATGTACCCAACAACATTAAAAGGCTTGATTTTAAAACGCTCCCCCTCAAAAATTGATCAAAATAACATATGACAATTTAGAGATATAAAAACCACTTATGAGGAAGGGAGTGTTGAACACACAATTTTGAAAGATTTAGAAAAACCTTTTGAGAAATTCTTGAAAAAATTGTGTTTAACGTTTTAAAATAATCAGGATAGAAGACTTCTCTTCTATTGCTTAGGGAAAGCGCACTGAAACGTACACTCCCCTTTCGGGTCCGTTTTTCATGAGCTCAAAACTTTGATTGTTTTGTGACTAGCTCATGACCGAGAAAAATAAATTTCCCGTTGTGAAGGATAAGTTATCATCCGTGATAATCTTTCCTTAAGTTGAAGTTCGAGTTCTAAGCTGACATTTACTTAGAAATCTTTTTTCATGAACTTAAAAACTTTGAATGTTTTTATGAGAAGCTCATGACTGAGAAATATGAATTTCTCGTTGAGGAGGATAAGTTATCATCCGAGATAAACTTTCCTTAGTTGAGGTTCGAGTCCTAAGCTGTGATGTGCTTAGAAGTCATTATGAGAGAATATCAAGCAGCTTCATTTGCCAAAACCTCCAAGTCTTCTGGAGTCATATACTTCATACCAAGACGGCCAACGAGATACGCAAACCTATCTTTCGATAGAGCTTTTGTAAACAAGTCTGCCAGCTGGTACTCAGTTCTGACAAAGTATAATTCCACGATGCCACGTTCCACTTGTTCCTTGATGAAGTGATATCTGACATCGATGTGCTTGGTGCGGGAGTGCTGAACCGGATTGCAAGATATGGCTATGGCCGACTTTGAGTCACAATACATAGGTATTTTATCAAAGTGGAAGCCATAATCCGTGAGTTGAGTTCTCATCCAGAGGACTTGAGCACAACACGCGGATAGAGCCACATATTCTGCTTCAGCTGATGAGAGCGAAGTGCAATCCTGCTTCTTTGACGACCAGCTGACAAGCTTGTCTTCCCCTAGAAACTTTATGCTACCAGAAGTGCTTTTACGACTATCAAGACAACCTGCGTGATCAGAATCTGAAAATGCCGTTAGATGAAAACCGGTTTCCCTCGGATACCAGAGTCCCATGTGAATGGTATTCTTAAGGTACCGAAAGATCCGTTTAACCTCTTTGAGGTGCTTTTGTGTAGGTCTGGCTTGATATCGTGCACAATAGCATGTGGCATGATGAATATCAGGCCTGCTGGCTGTAAGGTACATAAGTGACCCGATCATACTGCGATATCGCGTTTGATCTACGGGATATGAGTACAAGTCAGCGTCTAGGGATGTGGTCGACAATGGTGTACCAACGCGAGCACATGAGGTCATACCATGCTTTTTAAGTATCTCTTGAGCATACTTAGCTTGGTTAATGAAGATACCACGTGGGGATTGATGAATCTGGAGGCCTAAAAAGAATTTTAGCTCCCCCATCATTGACATTTCAAATCTGCTGTGCATCAATTTTTCAAAACGTTTTGAAAGTTTTGGGTTCGTAGAACCAAAAATAATGTCATCAACATAAACTTGCACCAGCATTATGTCATCCCCATATATATTAGTAAACAGAGTAGGATCAATAGAACCTTTCGAGAATCCTTTCGATACCAAGAAGTTGGATAGTTCTTCGTACCATGCCCTTGGAGCTTGTTTAAGTCCATATACAGCCTTCTTGAGACGATAGACTTTGTCAGGGTGATGAGGATCGATGAATCCTTCCGGCTGATTCACATACACTTCTTCCTTCAAATGACCGTTGAGAAAAGCAGTTTTAATGTCCATCTGAAAAACCGTGAAGCCCTTATGTGCAGCATAAGCAAGGAATATCCTGACAGCTTCCAAACGAGCAACTAGAGCGAATGATTCATCGAAATCTATCCCTTCTTGTTGACGATACCCCTTAACCACAAGACGAGATTTGTTTTTGATGATGGTTTGTTCTTCATCCAGTTTGTTTTTCCAGATCCACTTGAAATCTAAAATTGACATTCCATAGGGTCGGTCAACAAGTTCCCAAACATTTAGGCGTTCAAACTAATGAATTTCGTCTTGCATTGATTCAATCCACGCATGATCAGTCATGGCTTGTTTGATGTTTGTAGGTATTGTTGAACTCATGGTGAGTGCATACATACACACATCGCCATCGGTTTCGAGTTGTCTGCGTGTTCGAACCGGTTGTGAAGGATTTCCAATGACTTGCTCCAATGGATGATCACGTGTCCAATGGTGAGTGGATGGATATGGTTGGTAGAATGTATGCATGTTGGACGGATCAACATGTTGAGTAGAAGACTCTCCGACTTCGTGTACCGGTGTACCGAACGGATTGATAAATTCTTCATCGTCAGGTTGTGCATCGACTGCTTGATTGTTGTTTCCTCCTTCAGCATTGACAGTTGGTGATGTTGGTTGTATGACTGTTTCTGGAGTTTGTTGAGTATCCAATGGAATATTCTCTTGAGCAACGGTTGCTGAAGTAGAAGCAGTTGTATCTTGTTGACTTTGTGCGGGTGCATCAGCAGTATTGACAGCGGAAGGCTTTGACACAACTTGATTGTTTCCATAGTAATATTCTTCAAACATAGGATCATATAAGTCAACCAACTCATTCATATGTGTCGTATCCGTCGAGTCTGCTGTAGGAGTACTTTGTTGACATTCTTGCCCGGGACGTACACTGTTTTGTGTAGGTGCCATTGCTGGACATTGAGGTGCGGGACTTGAGCTGTTGTGATCAAGTACCATTTGTGGCAATTCGTCAAAGTTCACATGAATTGTTTCGACAATGATCTTTGTTCTCTTGTTATAGACCCGATATCCTTTCGACAATGTCGCATACCCCACAAAAATACATGCATCACCTTTTTCTTTCATCTTGTCGAGATTCTCACCGTCTTTAAGGATGTAGCATAGAGATCCAAATACGTGAAAGAATTTGACCGTAGGTTTCCTGCCATTGATGATGTGGTAAGGTGTCTTTTCATGTCTAGGGATGACGAGAGAACGATTCTGAGTATAACAGGCAGTTGCAATTGCTTCAGCCCAGAAGAATAGCGGTAATTTTGAAGCAGAAAGCATTGTTCGAGCAGCCTCAACCAAAGTACGGTTCCGTCTTTCGACAACGCCGTTTTGTTCAGGAGTTCGAGCAATAGACGTTTGATGTTCGATGCCTTCTTCTTGAAAGTAAGATTGCAAGTTCTTGTTCAAAAATTCAGTACCCCTATCCGTTCTTACGATTAAGACTTGAGCTTGAAGATTGCGTTGTATCATCTTGAGAAAGTTTTTGAGAACCTCTGGTGTTTCATCTTTGGACCTTAAGAAGAAAGTCCATGTGTATCTAGAGTAATCATCAACAATCACTAGAATATACTTTTTCCCGTTAATACTCTCTACACGCATGGGACCACATAAATCCATGTGTAAAAGTTCCAATCGTCCTTTTGAGCTTGGGGTAGTCTTTGTTTTGAAAGACTTCCGTTTTGCTTTCCCCAACTCACAAGAAGAACAAAGATGGTCTTTGACGAATTTCAACTTAGGAAGACCGGTCACAATATCATTCTTCGAAAGCAAGTTGATGGTGTCAAAGTTGAGATGTGACAATCGTTGATGCCATAACCATGCTTGAGATGATGACGCTTTAGCCATTAAGCAAATTGGATTTGTTGAAGATGTGTCTTGAAGAGTTACTGTGTAGAGATCAGAACCACGAGAACCTGTAAGGAGGTCATTCCCATCGTAGTCTCTAACATAGCAAGTAGATTTCCGAAAAGCCACTTCCAAATCCGCATCACAAAATTGACCAACCGAGAATAAATTGTGATTCAGTCCTTCGACGTAATAAACCCGTTTTATAGTGATATTCCCTTGAACCAAGTCTCCATATCCGAGTATCGGTGCAAATTGATCATTTCCAAACCGTATCGTACCCAGAAACTTCTCCACGAAGTTAATGAGAAGCTTGAGATTGCCCGTCATGTGCTTTGTGCACCCGGAGTCCATTATGAATAGGATGAGTTCGACGAGCTGCAGAAGAATTAGAAGACAATGTAGCATTTGACAAATGGGAGCCCATGATAGAAACGGGTTCCAAAATAGTAGTGGGCCTAGATGCAAAGTCTACAGGCAAGCTGATATTCCTAGACCCAATCACTAAAGTGGTTAACTTAGGTACCCATTTGTATCCGGGTGGTGTAAATCTCGAATACCCCCGTGTACATGTCCTAATCATGTTCTCATATAGCTTCTTTAATCTGTTTTGTTTACGCAGAGTAGTGGAGTCTAACGCACTTAGTTTCTTAAGTGGTTGATCAGTGGATTGGTTCAAAGTTCTTGTGGGTTCTCTAGTACTAGTGGGCACAGGAATAGGCTTCCTAGTTCTAGTATTCACGCCATTATGATTAAGAGCACAAGCATCATGATTGAAAGTACGAACACATTTTCCACATTCAACACAAACAACTTCAACATTCGAGGTCTTAGCATTTAAACTGTCATTACAAGCAGTTACAGACGTTTTATTCTTAGTAAACTTAAAATTCCTACGGTGATCTTCTACTTCCTTCTTCTTCCCTTGACTATTGTTAGGCATGACTCTATCTTCAATTCTAGTGCTCTTAAGCTGTGGTCCGCTAACACTAGTAGTGGGATTTACTCCTGTAGAAGAAGACACACGTTGATTAGTTTTCCTAGTATTCTGAGGTAACTGCGTTGTTCCAGATTGAGTGGACCTAGTGTTCATCTTATACATTCCAGGTGCTATCACATTAGTGCTCTTATCATTTCCTATCTTAGGCAAAGTCTGTGGGGATTGTCCCAAAATAGATGTTTTAGGGCATGTAACCGCATTCGGTTGACGAACGGCAGATGGTTTACCCAAAACAGACTTTCCTTTCATTTTCTCAATGAGTTTCTGTAACTCACTTATGGCTATGTCCCTTTCTTTTAGCTGAGCTTTCAAATCATTTATTTCGAAATCTTTTTCATTTAGTAGACGAAACGAAGAAGCTGACATTTCTTGACACTTTTTATGATTATGAGATTTTTCACCTTTTTGTGAAGCAAGTTCAAGAGAAATGGAGTGTTTCTCAAGTTGAGAAAAGCTTTTCGAAAGTTTTTTGTATGACTGAATTTGTTTTGAAAGCTCTACTTCAAGATTGCGACATTTCGCGTCCGATTCTGACACTAGACATGCTACATGACAATATTGATCAAGATCGGTATACACACCAAGTATAGCATTCATATGGTCAGCATAAAAATATTCCTTAGAAAGTCGATCAATTTTGTTAGAAAGTTGGTGTTCTTGTGTCTTTAATTTAATTTGAAGAAAATCAACTTCATCTTCAAGAGATTTGACATAGCTTAAATCAGTTAACATTTCCTTAGTGAGAGCATTATAAAACATTTCCACATTTTTTGAAAGATCATCAATGGTTGGAACAATGCATTGTTGAATGACGACTTCTACTTGTGGGTTAGGTTTAATATTCCAAATGGTATCCCTAGAAACTTTTTCATAGTCGACGACACCTTTGCACAAATTTAAAACCCCTTGTTTTATAAACTCAAATTGCTGAACACTTTTGCTTTTCTCATTCCATTTACGTTTTTCATCCAAAATTCGCTTTTCTAACAAAATTGATTGCTTTTTGAAACTCCTTTTTAAAGAAACTTTCTTTTGTGGTTCATCACTTGGTGGTGGAACACTATTATACATATTTTGTTCTTGTGAAAGTTCTTTTTGAGGGACAAACTTAATATGATTGTTAGAATCAGAAAGGTTTATTAAATCACTTAAGTTTGATCGACTTTCTTCTTGTTGACGAAAGATTTCGTCGCAGTCAGGGGAAAGCATAAGAGCAAGATTATCAACATAACAACCGATATCATAAAGAGCAGGCTTGGTACTTTGAGCTTTCTTGAGATATTCAGGCTTGACAAAGCTCGTTTTCATATTTCTATTGAGCATATTCATAGTTTGAATAGACTGACCCGTTTTGTAAACAATGTTGTTTAACGTGTCGACTCTCTTTTCCAAAGCAAGAATTTTTTCAATATCCTTTTCTTCACGAGTTTTATAAAGCTCAGTTTGTTCTTTGTTAACCGACTTTAATTCAGTAATTTGGAGTTTATGTAGCAGCAGTTGTTCTTCAAGTTCCGATATCTTCTGTTTTGACATATGAATTTCGTGTGTTACTTCAGAACAATATTGTTCGTTGAGCACCTTACGTTCATATACCAAACCATTAGCTATTGCAACCCGTCGATCAGCTTCTTTTACATAATCAGACTCTTTAAGCCTGTCTATCTCCTCGGCTAAGGATGTGTTTGCTTGCTTCAAACGTTTATTAGCATCTTTGTTTACCTCAATTTCATGTTTTAAAGAATCAATTATAGACGCAAGCAAATCACGGTCCTCATCCGAGTCAGTATCCTGAACAGCTTTTCTGTCATCATTACACATGTGCTGTGAATCCGTAGAGATATTGCTATCCTCCGTGTCCATTACATATGTGTCATTGATGCTTTCGGGTTGCTCAGGATGCCGTCGTTCATTAGCAAACACATTATAGTTATCATTTGTTGGTACCTTTTCAATTGGCTCAGTATCAAAGATAGGTCCAGAAGTATCAGCAGTCTCTGGAAGCACTTCTTGAATCTTTGCCATGTACACATAATGTGCCTCTAGCTCTTGATCATCGGCTTCATCATCAGTGTCATCACGCCAGTCAACTTCATCTGTTGTGAGTGGAATTCCTGCTTCTTCTTTCTTACACAGCAACATCTTTTCCTTGTGATACCCTGAGTCCTTAACCCGTTTTGGCTTCTTGCATTCCCTAGCCATGTGCCCAAATCCCTTATAGTTGAAGCATTGAATCCCAGTCTTCTGTACAACCGGAGTGCCTACAGTATCTCTAGCCCCAACTTGATTCAGCATCCTCTGATTATCATACCTAGCATCACGATCATACCTAGGTGCATGATCAACTTCCTTATATCTAGCATTGGATGATGATCTGAGGTTGTTGTTGGTAGGTTTGTAGATCTTCTTATAAGTTGTGGTGAGTAAAGACATGAGTTCTTCAATCTTCTTGTCCCTTGAAGTTTGTTCATCATCACTATCTCCATCTGACTCGGTGTCATACTTTGGAGGTGGAGTGGGGACAATTGCTTTTGCTTTGTGTTTAGCAGCAACTAGAGGTTTGGTGGATGAGCTTGATGACTTTGAGGAATGAGTAGGTGGTTGTTGACGGGGAACGGGTTTTGTTGAAGTAGCAGCCACAAAAGCAATAGAATTAGCAGACCGTTCTGCCTTTTCAGCCCTTAGTTCATTCACTTCATTCTGATGTTGTTTCAAGATATCATAAAGTTTGTGGTAAGATATAGTCTTGATATCCTCCCTTTGTTTGACCAAAGTCACAAACCTTTGCCATTCCGGTTTGAGTTGAAGTAAGAACTGGACATTGGCATGATGATTGGAGATGGTGCACTGATTTCTGACAAGCTCATTCATCATTTTGTATAATCTCGAGTAATATGAGTCAATGGATTCACCATCTTCAGATGTGAATTTTCCAAACTCCCAAAGTAGATTAGTCTCGAGATCTTGAACATTGATCGACTCACCTTGCTTCAATCGATGAATTGCATTCCACATTTCCATAGCATTAGGACATGCATCAACTGTGGAATAGATATCGTTATCAATTCCAGTGAGTATGAAGTTTACAGCATCAGCTTCAGCTTGGAGGAGTTTCTTTTTCTCAGTAGAACATGTGTCAAAATCCTCCATAGCTCGTATAGTTGATGAAGTACCATCCTCTGCCTGTGTTGTAATTGGTTTGAATTCAAAAACTGGAGGTGGGTTCTCAAGGCAGTGACGAAGAGCAGTTCGGTTTTCTTTTCCGTCGAGAAATCTGAGAAAACGAGATCTCCATTGAACGTAGCAACCGGCAGTGAGCACAGGTGGATTACCGTTACCACCTTGTTCCAAACGAATTTGATTAGCAGTTGCAATGTTGATGTTGTTGTTAGACATGGTGAATACTTGTGAATGAATTGCAGATCTTAGTGGATTTGTTGTGATGATGTGTGGTTAAAATTGAAATTCCGAAATTTCCAGAAAAATTTTTCTCAGTCCGACAATAAATACCTCAGTCCGACAAAACGGTAGACCTAAAAAATTTGTAATCGCCAAATTTTGAAAATGAGCTAGAAATGTCCTAAAACTAGTATGGAAAAAATTTGATTTTACTTGACGGAAAAATTTTAACTCTTTTTTTTATTTTTTTTTGATCTTCGTGTAAACGATATTCCGAAACTAGTCTAGATGGTGGCTATGTCTAAAAATTACTCAAACAAAATTTAGCTAAACATGTCATCGGAAAGAGCTCTAATCGGAATACCCCAATCGGAATGACCTAATCGGAATACCCCAATCGGAATGTGATAATCGGAATGCCAATCGGAATGTGCTAATCGGAATACCCCAATCGGAATGTGATAATCGGAATGCCAATCGGAATGCAAATCGGAATGCCAATCGGAATGTTGTTGTCCAATCGGAATGATGCTACTGATCGGAATGCCACTGATCGGAATGCCAATCGGAATATCAAACCCCTTTTCCGATTACACCAATCGGAATATATAATCCCTTTTCCGATTACACCAATCGGAATATATCCCACTTTTCTCGGACAAAACTCAACCAATACGTGATTTTAAGCCAAAAAATGATCAAAACACCCAAAAATTTTGTGTTTTTAGCCAAAGTAAATATACCAAATCACTACTAGAACTATGTAGAAGATTTGTATCAAGAAAAAAACCATAAAAACACAAGAAAAATGTTTTTGGACGTGATATAAAGATCAAAATGACCACGAAAAATCAAGAACACACCACACTAATCTTCAATCACCTATCCACTATAGGCTCTTGATACCAAATGTTGTTCCCATTCAATCCATAACACAAGATTTAGAAGAGATATTTAGAGAGAGAAAGAGAAGAAAAGTAGAGAGAGAAACAAGAGAGATTTGGAAGGTTTATGTTTACTAGAGAGAGAAAGTAAAATGAACCAACACCCTCTTCCACATGTGGAAGAGGGTTATATATGCCACGGCCTAAGGCCTTTGTGGGCTTCATCTTGGGCCGGGCTTGGCTTTGTTTTGGGCTTACGCCCCTAACTTATACAATATTAGCTTAAAGTCCAAGCCCGGTTTTCCCGACTAACCTATTACAATACAAGACCATTTAACAACTAAGATGACCTATTACATTCTTGTTTGACTATATAAAATATAGGGCTAACAACTTCCATTCTTGTTTACTAATGGGCTTTAAGGCCCATTAGTCCAATGTGGGACCCACTTGTCTTCAAACTTGAATCCATAAATAAAATCGACTTGACTTTTGGCTTCTTGATATTTCTTTAAATCCCGTGTCGATTTTGCCGATTTTCGTAATCTTTGGTACCTACACACATGAAACAAGAAACAAACAAATACTATACCATTTTTCATGTTAAATATGTAATTTAAGTCCGTTTTATGATAAAATTGATATGAGTAATTTCACTCATATCAAACTCTCTCTTGCTAAGCAATTGCCGTGTCCTCACGCAATGATAAAATAAAACACTAACTACACTTTTATTTAACTTTTGACACATTATTATGCAAAGACATAATGTATTGCTTTCATTATTTGAAAAAAAGCTTTTAGTATCATAAAACTCAAATAGATTCATCGTCCTCGACTTTTCACTCTTTCCATGCCAAGTTTAAAAAGAAGATCATTGTCAATCATAAGTCCTAATGTTAAGACCACTCATACAAGTAATTTGTGTTAAACTCAATCTCCTTTATTCCTAATTGTATCTCTAGATTTTAAATATTGTCATTCACCCAAAGGCTCATTTGACTTGTTTAATAATTATTAGTCTAAAAATGAAGGCAAAAACGGTGTAAACCCAACACACAAAACCTAACCTCGACCTCAAAAATCGTTGTCACTAAAGAAAGTCCACATCAAGGATAACATAACACGATTTGAGAAATAAATCCCCGGATCCGAAATTTGGCTAATAGGTCTACTTAAAGCAACAATAATTCCTCCAAAGTCAAATTTGACCTTATTAATGGAGTTAGTAACATTTACATCATACACCTTGAGGCTCTTTAAGATGTAAAAGTGCTCCATATTTATAATCCACACCCGAAGGCTCCTTGGACATAAACAAGGGAATTGACATTCACCATCCCACCTTAAGGCTCATAATAATGAAGCAATTTTTATTAAACACATCACCAATCCATACACTCTAAGGCTCTAATGACAATGCTAGTGCTACATGACTCCCACCCGAAGGCTCCTAGAGAACATGTTTTTATTTTTTCTTTTTATTATTATGATATATATATCAAGCCAAATTTCCGTAATCCCATGATCAAAAAGTCCATGACGCTGACACCCTCAATGTGTTCTTACTTTAATTACAAGGGAAGAAAAAGGAGTTACAAGTTAAGATATTAAGCCCAAACCACTAAAAACTTCATTTATTAAGCAATTAATTATTCAAACGTGAAAAATAAATACGAGGAGATAGAATCAAACACAAATATACCTATACAAGGAAGAATTAACCTCAAAAACTTATGATTAAACTTTATCATCTCTTGTTCTCCATATTGTATAATCTCAAAAATGTGAGACTAATGGACACTTAGCCTATCAAATCAAAGTTTTGGGTTTTCAAGTCATCTATAGAATCTTGCATCTTCTTGGACTTTTTCAAGTTAGAATTTGCATTTTAAAGTTCCCTTGATAAATGACTTACTAGGATCAATTATAGGAACTTGCGAAATTTTCTCGTTCTTAAACCCGTATGAGTTAAGTCTTTCGCGTTTTAAAGTCCCCTATATAAAATTCTAGCAAAACTTGATTTAAACACGTTAAGGAATAAGCTAAGGTAAAAACTGAGTCGAGTCAAAAACTATTCTTATTTTCACCAACGGAAAGCCTACATTTGAGTCAAAAACACTTATTTTCTTTATTATTAAACACAAAATAACACTAAAAATTTAAAATTTTTATGAAAAACAAGAAAAATGATTCCGTTTGAACACGACAAAATTAATTGCAAGCGATTATATCGATTGACTCCCCCATGCTCAAACCAAACATTGTCCTCAATGTTTCCTAGCTCAGGAGTAACACCCCCTTGATAAAACACGAAAAGTGGAATGCAAAAGTCCTAACATGGCAAGAACACACAAATCTATAAGCCGTTTATTAATTATGCTTAAGATAAAACGTTTGTCGATAAAATCAAAGGATAGTGAGTGCCTCTTTTGACAATCAAAGCATGGAAGCTCGAGTGGACCGGCAAAAACTGAACACGAGAGCCTTAAATAATTAGGGTCATACCTAAGATTCACATCACAACAAAACACGAGCACGAGCTTGAAAAGATCAAGCCTTATTAGTGTTAGAAAATAGATAGAAGATAGAATGTATGGGACTCTCCTACAAGGCACCTCGTTTTTGTTAACCGAGTCATGAGCTCGACTCGATCCCCGCATTCATTGGTCCTTAGGGAAAATGGTAAAAACTGGCATATTGGAATAAAATCCATTATAAAGCACGATGTCGGGGTCAAAGATCACATCCTCGTTGTCGGATGACAAATGAGAGAATGAAACTCCAACATAAATCTCCAAAAAGAGATGGTGGTCACAAATCATGAAATGGATATGGTATGCTCCCCGAGATGAACTCGCACCAATATGATCGAAAAATCTTTCAATTATTACATTGGTGAAAAGCCGAGATTTCTCTAAATCAATGATTCCGTGGTCGAATACCTCGTTCTCAGGAGAGAAAGGAATAGACAACACGGTGTCTTCCCCCCATGCTAATCCATAATCATACAAAGCACATGGTAATGGTGGGGTAAAGATCTCATCCATAGTGGTATCAACTTGCATAACTTTGTTGACCTTGTCACTCCTAGGAATGCGATCAATCGGGTCATGGTACTCAATATGAGTCACATGAAAAACCCGCACATTAAGATCAAAGTGGGTGGGAGGAGGACTTGGAACGAAATCATCATCAAGTAAATTTTCTAAAAAGAGAGCGTCCCCCTTCGGGTCAAGTTCATCAACACCCGGTGGTATTGAATCATCTGAAGAAAGAAAAGTGTCAATTTCTTCCATAAGCGGGTCACTATCCTCAACGAGGATAGGAGATAGAGAGAAAGACTTGGTAATAGGTTTAGAATTCAAAGCTTTGATTTTAGAAATGAGAAGATAGACGTTTGATAATTTTTCTCAAAGAATCACGTCTTCCACATCTAAATGAGTAATTCATCGGTGAACTTCTCAAGGATCGGAATAGTAAAATCAACCTCATTTCCCGGTGGAAATTGGTCTAAAGGATTAAGTTCAAAGGTGAACCTCTCAAAAATCGAATCACTAACATCCTCATTTCCCGGTGGAAATGGGTGAAGAAGAGTGGGTTCATCGGGAAACCCCTCATAATCCGAGTCGTGAATGTCATCTTTATAAGAAAGTTCATCGGAGAACTCCTCATTAGAAAATTCACTAAAAGTCGTATCATACTCAAAATCTTCATTTCCATCACAATTTTCATCATTAGAATTGGAGAGAATCTCAAAGTGATTGGAAGAAGGGAGAGTCATCACAATGTGGCAAAGCACACATTCCATTGGAAATACCATCAGACTCTCTTGGGTTTTGGACAAGGATCTCAACACCAGACTTTATTACTTCGTCCGATTCCGTTTCCGAAATAGTGCTAAGATGTTCGTCCCCCATGCTTAGAGAATTTTCGGGTTCCACGGTGGAAGAATCATGTGATGGAGTAGCGATGTCATGAGATGGAGTGAGATCAAAAATATCCTTATCATTGTCATCGTCATAAAGAAAAGAATGCTTGAGTTCACGAGTAGCAAGATATTTTTCTTCCTATTGAGCTTGTTCTTTCTTTCGAATCTCAATGCTTAATCCATTATAATCTTGCATAAGTTGTCTAATCTTAATCTCACACTCTCTTTTAAATTCCTCATCAATTATTTCTCCTCGATATCTTCAAATTCCCAATTCATTAGTTATATCGTTAATCTCTTTATCAATTCGTCTCTTTTCTTGCAACATATCTTCGATGCTCTTGAAGGTCTACGATATCTTAGGATTAGGCAATCTAAGAATAATCTATTGAAATGGAATGGAGAAAGAGGAGGAAGAAGATGAGGGTGTAGAGAGAGAAAGGAGAGAAAAGAAAGATAGAGAGAGAAAGTAAGATTTATTAAATGAAAAGTTGAAAATGAAAAGAACCACCCCTCCTAACATGCTAGGAGGGGGTATATATAGCCCACCCTACATGTGGGCTATATGGGCTATATTGTTTACAAATGGATCACGAGCCCAATACTAGAATATATCTTTGGAGTGACCGATCCTTTCTAAATACGTAAAAACGTATTTCCAACAATCTCCCCCTAAGGGAGGTCACTCCAAGTTACAATGTCCTAAATAGTCTATAGCTCGTGATCTATGCTAATAATGATGTGACCGAGACTTTCTTTGGGAAAACATATTTCCAACAATCTCCCCTAAGGGAGGTCACACCATTTTACAAAATCTTAAACCTAGCATCTATGCTTGAGTCTTCGATCTTGTTCTTGTGAATATGCTTGATGTGATCTTTGACTTTAGTCTTGAGCATGTTTCCTTGCCTTGACCTTGTGCATTCATCACTTGTGAAATTTGCCTCTTCGTGACTTCATGTTCCACATACTTATACCTTTAAATTCTTGAAAGCTTCAGAGTTTGATACAGCGGAAGACTTGACCTTCAGACTTTCTTGAATTTGTTGAAGTACTAAGTGTATGTAGTATAAGCATGTGGTGACGACTTCTTCTGGATTATACACCGTAATGCCACCTTCTTGTTACGCTGCATAAGACAGTTAGCAACAAACCATATACACGGATGAAATGGCCTTGAACATTTCATTCTAATTCGGTAGCATTTTACCTCTGGTTGGTGAAGACCGTTGGACGATATTAAATATCTTACTTGTGACAGGTAGTTTCAATAAAGAACCTCCTTGACAAGATTTCGCGGGTAAACCCGTTCTCTTTACTCGACCGTCCAAATCTGACTGCGAACGTAAAGAGTGAATCATTTGGATAATATTATCCGCATGATTTGAAGCCGTCAATTCATGTTCCTGGAACAAGTGAAGTTCAATTAAGAACCGCACCATCGTTGCTTTCCAGTTGTCACGAGCTTGATTCGTATAGAATCTTGCAAGTTACCTACCAAGTGTTGTTTGATGTTAACACTAGAAGGAGTTCCATTCGTCACTGTAAATACTTAATAGTATTACTCTGAATGTTCTGGCAAGATCACTAAGATATTGCGTAGAGGCCTGGAACGTGTTTAAATTCATTTAAGAGTTTAAACCACTGTTGCTTTCCAGTTATCACAAGTTTGATTCATAAAGAATCACACAAGTTACCTACCATGAGCTTTTTGATGTTTGCTCAAGAAGGATTTCCATCTTCATTGTAAATACTTTCGTATTACTCGGATGTTCAGGCAAGATCATGAAGATTTTGCGTAGGACTCTTAATATCTTTCTTACTTTTCACATTGTGTGAACAAGCAAGGAATAATGAAAATGTGTCCTAATGAGATATTTGATGATCTCAAACGGCTCTAGACTCGATCGTGCATTTTGGATTTTAGTGATCGGAGGCTGGAGAGGAGTGCCACCTTTTCAATACCAATTTATTCGGAGTGAATAAATCAATAGATAATGTGTTGTCTCCATGTGATTAAAACAAATATCTTTGAGAGATATCTGAGTTAGCTGGGATGGGTTGTGCCTTGCATCACTGGGTCCATGATGTCTATCTTCAATATCGAGAATCATTAAAAATGATCTCAATAGCATATGAATTGACCCGGTTTCTGCCTAAGTTGTAAGGAGGGCTACTTTCTTTACACCTTTTATCTTTACAATTCTTTTTCATTCTTCAACCCCTTCAATGCTTACCAATACGTCATCACTAGCACCTTGTTGTGATTGTTCCAGTGCTAACTTAAGTACTTGGTCGGCATTCAACTACATTCACAATCTTTCTCCATCTTTCCTAAGGACTACTATTTCTAGCTATGGAATGTCCTTGGGAAGATTCCTCCGGTTCTAGAGGAATCATTGGACTTTACCCTATCCTACCATCCTTATGTCACCACAATCTTCACCGTCGTGAATAGAGATGTTTTGGGTAAGTGTATGTCACCATGAAATCCATTTTGAAGTGCAAATCCATTTTGCTCCCCCTTAACATATGCCACGATATCCGAAAACATTTCGCACATGTCGGGATGAGCTAGCACGTTAAGTCAAACCATTTGTGATTAATCATTTCCCTTATTAAATCACATTTTCTCCCCCATATTAAAAATATTAACCCAATCTATGTTTTTAATATCAATTGATTTAATAGCATTTTAAGAAAATTTGGGAAGAAAAGTGCAAAGCCAAGTATCTTCATGAGTTACACAAGCTCCCCTTCAAATTAATGAGGGTGTACTTGAAACGTAAATTAAATACCTTTTAAACACAAGTGTAAGGTATTTATCACGTGCAAAGATCATATATGATAATGAATTCACAATATTAGCAATTTACGAGGTTGGACCTGAATGATGGAGAACATCATAAGAAAGAAGCACATGGTTCTTGTTCACGAATGTTGGTCTTCCTCGTAACTTCTGAAATTATCTTCCCCTTTACACCACATGGACAATTGATATCGTTGTCTTGACACCAGCTTGTGAACTATGGCACTTTCGGCATCGAAGATTCTGAATGCTGGACAATTGCTCCCCCTCAATAGTTGACCCGTGTTCTACTTAAAGAGCTGTAGTCGTCGTTTGAGCAGTCGGATCGTCTAGTATGTAGATATCAATTGCAACGAACTTCGGATTGTGGAGTTGATAACTTCGGATTCTAAAGTCAAAGCTTTCCGGTGAAATGCTTGACTTTAATGTGAAAAGTGGGTTACTATGGGAAATAATAGCAAACCAAATGGAGCATGTTTTAAAACATTTAAACTTCTGCTCGAACTTTATTTATAACCCCGTGTCATTATTGAATGACATTTCTAGGATCGTAAATATTATCGATTCCAGAAGACATGCTCTTTTTATCAAAACATTTTGAACACACAATTTTGAAAGATTTAGAAAAACCTTTTGAAAAATTCTTGAAAAATTGTGTTCAACATTTTGAAAACCAATTACTTGAGCTTAAGATTTGGAATATCTTAGGAAAGCTCAAGTCCGAGAAGTTGCAAACTTCTCGTTGTTTAAGGATAAGTTACCATCGGCGATAAACTTTCCTTTTATCTGAAGGACGAGTTCTAAGCTGACATTTACTTAGAAGTCGTTTTCATGAGCTTGAAAACTTTGACTGTTTTAATGGAAAGCTCATGACCGAGAAAGGTTAATTTCTCGTTATGAGGAAAAGTTCTCTTATTTAAAAGATACACTTTTCTTTCTGAGCTTAAAACTTCGAATGTTTTAATACAAGCTCATGACCGAGAAAGGTTAATTTCTCGTTATGAGGATAAGTTATCATAAAAGATAATCTTTCCTTTATTTGAAGTTCGAGTTACAGTCTGACATTTAACTGTAAGTCATTGTGCATGAGCTCATGCCCGAGAAAAATTAATTTCTCGTTGTAAGGATACGTTTATCATCGGCGATAAACTTTCCTGCCTTTGAAGAACGGGTTATAGACTGTCATTTATCTATAAGCCTTGTATACGAGCTTAAAACCTTTGAATAGTTTTAACGGAAGCTCGTGCCCGAGAAAATTTAATTTCTCGTTTTTAGGATAAGTTTATCATCTGCGATAAACTTTCCTTTCTTTGAAGCACGGGGCACAGACTGTGATTTGAATGTGAGCCTGTGTGCATGAGCTTAAAAACGTGGAATGTTTTTAATATAAGCTCATGGCCAAGAAAAATGAATTTCTCGTTGTTAGGATAAGTTTATCATCGGCGATAAACTTTCCTTTCTTTGAAGCACGGGGCACAGACTGTGATTTGAATGTGAACCTTCAGGTAAGCTTAACCATGAATCCCCTGAGACACTTGTTTCTCTGATATCTGCTTCTTCAGCAACCAAACTCTAAGAGTGTCCTTAGTTGAACGGTACACAACGATTGGACCGCTTCGTTCTTTTGGAACATCAACTTTGGTACCTGCAATCTCATTAGGAATTTGCATGCTTTGACGTGGGTTAGCGATATCAATTATAGAAGCACATGGGGGTTCACAGTTGGCTTTACTTGTGTCAGAGGCGACCTGAGTAGATGATTCACTTATCTTAGCTGGCAAACGTTTCCTTTTATAGAAAACCCTAAGTTTAGGCTTAAGTGAAGTATCATCTTTATTAATTTCCTCCCTAGTAGTCTTAGTAGAATCGGAGACTATCCTAGTTAAAGGGCACTCGTTTCCTATAAGAGTGAAAGTTCTACCAGTGGGGCGCCACATTTTACCAAAGGGTTTGATTTTAGCTATCCACTGGGACTTAATTCTAACACGGGAGTTCACCTCATCAAGTAATTTCTTGACACAAGAGTCATGATTTGTCGTAAAGACACATTTTCTACATGTTTTACAAGTAGCATATTTAATGTCCGAGTAAGATCTAGAATCCCTAGATGATTGATTGATGCTCCTAGGATTGGACATGCTACGGTTAGCAGTGTTGGGTAAACTATAAGGCATCTGACTAGGTTTGAAATTCCTATCTCTTACTTGTGTCTTTTGAATAGCTTCCCTTTGACCAAAATCATGGCGCACATCATTTGAACTAGTTCTAGACGTATTCTTTGAACTATTCTTAGAGAAACTAGAGGCAATCATATGATTTGGTCTTGCTAAAGCTGTTATGGTCACATAGGGCCTAGTTGTTGGAGTGACTGGTCTAGAAAGA
Source organism: Glebionis coronaria (assembly GCA_025667525.1). Lineage (NCBI taxonomy): Eukaryota > Viridiplantae > Streptophyta > Magnoliopsida > Asterales > Asteraceae > Glebionis > Glebionis coronaria. Next base: position 490,853,778 of record CM046875.1, read on the forward strand.
TGAACCAAATCAACTTGGGAGGCAAACTGCTGTCTCGAGGATTGTGGTCGCTCGGATCTAAATGCAGTAGGTTGTCTGACAATCGGTTGTCTGACGAACTGATTTGTAGGCGGTTTCCCCAAGATTGATGGTTTTTCAAACTTAGTGTCCACACTAGGTCCTCTAGTTTTCCTTAACTCGTTTTTCAACGCAGCTATAGCAAAAACCTTTTCCTGAACTTGGTCTTTTAACGTTTCATTTTCTTTGAGCAATCTATCTTGGGATGCCAATTTAGACTCTAGTAACTGAATTTGTTTCAAAAGATTATCCTTTTCAGCTTTCGAATCTAAAACTTTTTTATCCAATTTTCTTTCAAGAACAACGTTTGACTTTTCAAGTTTTTCAAAGTATGTTTCAAATTTGTTCATTTTCTTAGAAAATTCAAGTTTGGCATCCTTAAGATCTTTTGATTGTTGAGCTACAATCATTTCGAGCTCTCTAATCCTGGAATCAGAAGCAGTCAATGAAGCAGTTATAAGACAATTATCATGATGTTTAGCATTTTGAACACTTTCTCCCCCATTATGACTCACATTGGATGAATCAGAAGTGGTATTTCTATAACTCTTTTCCATCCCATGTTTGTCATAATTAGCTTCAGAATGCTCAATATGCGCCATGTCATCAGCATATACATCATAAACAACATTACATTGTACCATGTTTGTCGGCTCTTCGTCATAAACGGGTATGGTGTCATCAAGAGATATCTCGTGAACATTCCCCGACGTGCCACTGGTATCTTGTTGTCCTCCTAATTCCGTGCTCTTACATCGTTATGCTCCACGTTGTCAACCGTATGACCATTCTCCTCTTGCATATGCGCCATTGATTCTTGCACTCCATTATCATACACTTGCTGAAGTTGTGATCTTTGATAAATCGAAGATGAGACAGATGTCATGAGTTTCAATATTGTATCACGGAAAACTCGAAGCTCGGTATGTGTATCTCGAAGAAAAGATTGGCAAATCACTGAACTTTCAGACTTGATGATATTGTATTGGAGGAATGGCGTGAGTTGTGTCACAAGAGTCCTATATGCAAGTGCCGATGCCGAGTGATTAAAGTTTTCATTGTTGAGTTGCTCGGCGAGTTGGGTCAAAGTGGTGAAATATGAGTTGATGAATATATGACGATCTTGACCAAAGATTGTCACAGATTCGCTCCCTCCTTGAATCCTCGAAAGAGTGACAAGATGAGACTGAAGCATTTGAAATGAAGTGATGCCACTTTTTCTAACTTTGTTCTGCATTTTATGCGCTTCTCCTTCTTGAAATGTCGAACTCAACGAATCCATTGAATGTCGATGAATGAAAAAAAAAGATTGTGGATGTGGTTGTTTTCGGAATTTAACAATTCGTGAAGAAACTTAGAAATTGAAATTCACGGGATTTGACAAAACCAACAAAAGATCCGTAATTAACTCTTAAAAATCCTCGATTGATGATATATCTCTTTTATCGTCTCAATAATTGTTGTCGGCTCAAACGATGAGAAATTAAACCGAATTCCAAATCAAAATCGGCTCACTCCAAAAAATAAAACCCGTCAACAAATAAATCCAAGCTACGATAAATATAATGATCAGCCCGTTAAATGTTTTACCACTTTGGTTTAAAATGAGCTAAATCTAAAAAAATAATTTTAAAAATGAATATAAAAAAAATAAAAAATTAACTTATCTTAAAAGGATTTTTTACTTAATCTAAAATTAAAAATTAATAAATAAAAAATAAATAAAAAAAATCTAATATAAAACAAATAATAAAAAAAACTGTGTATGGGACAAACAAAGAAAAGATTACGCTTGTGATAAAGATAAGAATCGTGGCTTGTTTAAACCCACTTAAATGCATTGTAACCTCCGCCCCATAATTTAATATTAAACACCTCAAGTTAAACATAGGTTTCTCCGTCTCAATATTTATCTTCTCCAAATAAATCTCTCTCCTCAGTCGATTTGCTCCTCCGTCTCTCTCTTCTTCTCCCAATTATAACCTCAAACCCTCCGCCCCCTTAAATCTTGAAGCCAAAAAAATTAACTCTTCAGTCTCATAAATTTACCAAACCAAATGTTGCCTCCATCACAAAAACACAGATCATAGCTCAATTCAACCATATCAATCTTCCCTAAATCACTAAAATCAATCTTATCAGCAAGGAGCACACATCGGTACTATCTCCGCCTAGCCAACGAAATCTTATGCCACTTGAGTAAAACAAATCCCACTTGATTGAGTAACCAGAATGAAGAGGTCTTCAAGATCCGTAAATTGGGTCTCGGGTAGGTACTTACTTTCTTTGATTTTGACGAGAGTTTTGATTGAGTCTTTCTATCATCTGTCGAGTCTTTCTGTCTAGTGTCTAGATAGAGTCTGTGAGAAAGAGTGTGAGTATTGGGTCGAGTCTGTGAGAAAGAGTGTTTGTGTTGACGTGAATGTGTCTGTGTGATGTCGAGGGTGTGTGAAAAGTGAGTCGTTTTTGAATGGTGTCGTTTTGGTCTTCGTTTGAGAGTCTATGGGTGATTGAGTCTGACGAGAAAAGTGGTAAAGGTGGAGTCGTGATTGTTAGGGTGAGGGTGAGGGTCGTTTTGGTCTTCGTTTGAGAGTGGAGTGAGTCGTGTGGTCGAGAGTCTTTTTGGGTTCGAGTGGTGAGGGGGTTGTTAACGAGGGTGTGTGATGTTCGAGGGCGTGGGTAGTTGAGTCTGATATGGGTGAGGGAGTCTAGTTAGGATTCAAAGTTTAGAGTCGAATGGGTTGGTTTTAGGTGTCGTTTGTGTAAGTCGAGAGTCAGTTGATTTAGGTGTCGTTTGTTTAATTCGGATGGATGGATGGGTTGGTTTTAGAGTCGGATGGGTTTGTTTTAGTCTGTTGATTTGGGTATGAGTCGAGAATGGTTTGAGTGATGTCTGTTTGGGTTTGGTTTTGAGTTGAGTTGTTCGAGTGTCGAGGGAATAAGGTGAGGGAGTGGGGAGTTGAGTCCGTTGAATCAAGAAATGGTTATGCGGAATAAACTCTATGCGTAATAACGCCTACGTGGAATAACGCCTACGCGGAATAACGCCTACGCGGAATAACGCCTACGCGGAATAATGCCTACGCGGAATAACTGTTCACTCGGAATGTAAAATCGGTTCATCCGGAATAACTTGAAATCTTGTTCATTCGGAATATATAAAAAATGGTTCATTCAGAATGATCTAAGACGCTGTGTGTTGATGAAGGACTGTTGGACAAGAAGACTATTACCAGAAACTCCCAAATGACTGGACAAAAAGGACTGATTGGACTTAATTGGACAAAAATTGATAGAAACAAGAAATAAAAACTGATAAAACAAAAGAAACAAAATAAAATAAAATAAAATAATAAAAAAATTAAAATATTAAAACACTGATGATTGTGGAAACTAATAAAATTAATAGATTTTAAAAAAAACTGATTAATTTAAAAAATTTGATAAAAACTGATTATTTTAAAAAAATTGATAGATCTAAAAAATTGTTGCTAAAAAATCCGTGAAAACTCAATCACCAAAAAGATTATAGAAAAGAAGAAAAAACTGATGATATATAAAAGATTGATCTAAACAAGACGAAACATCAAAAAATTTATAAAACAATTTAGAAAGAAAGGATATATAATCAAATCAATAGATAAAAAACGCAAATCCTAAGATTTAACCATGGCTCTTGATACCAATTGAAGGTCTACGGTATCTTAGGATTAGGAAATCTAAGAATAATCTATTGAAATGGAATGGAGAAGGAGGAGGAAGAAGATGAGGGTGTAGAGAGATAAAGGAGAGAAAAGAAAGATAGAGAGAGAAAGTAAGATTTATTAAATGAAAAGAACCACCCCCTCCTAACATGCTAGGAGGGGGTATATATAGCCCACCCTACATGTGGGCTATATGGGCTATATTGTTTACAAATGGATCACGAGCCCAATACTAGAATATATCTTTGGAGTGACCGATCCTTTCTAAATACGTAAAAACATATTTCCAACAGCTCTTTTCAACAATTTCAACACTTCCTTGATTCATTATCTTTTGAAATAACGTTTCAATTTGTTTAAAAACTTCACCATCGAGAGAATATGGTGGGGGTTGGTCAGAACCGGAAGGAATAGAATTATAGCAAGGATTGGGCTCATAAAAATTTTAATCCGTCGGTTGACAGTTAAAACTCTCGTGAGGACCACCACAATACTCACAACAAAGATATTGTTGTGTAAAACTCGGTGAATCTTGTGGATAACAATTATCATTATAGTTATGATTGTAGCCCGGTTCTTGCTCGTAATTAAGCGAGAATCAATGCGAACAATCAACACCAAAATGAGAATCGTTTCCACATAACTCACACGAGGGTGTCTCGTATTTGGGGTGTGAAGGTGGGTAAAAATCGAGAGAGTTATTTGAAAAATTCGGGTTTCCACATGAAGTAATTTCATTACAAAAAGGACAAAATCCAACCCGTAAATCGTTACGTAAATCATTTCCACAACGCTCACACGTACACCACCGACATGGTAAAATACCATATAACGGTTCTCCACACCCTACACAACGGACGAAGGAATTCATAGAAGAATTATAAATTGGAGGGTGAGGAGAAAAGAATTAAACATGATAGAGGATTAAGAAGATTATTTTTGGGATTTTTATTTGGTATTGCTCAATCAAAGATTGATAAAAACAAGGAATAAAGATAATTAATATGGAAGTAAATTACCCTCGGTCGACTTTGAAACGTAGGCGAAAACTTAAACGTATCGAGGTTCAATAAGTAAACAACAAAAATAATATTTATTACTACTTGAGTTGGCAAACCAATATTCGGTCGTCCCTCTCAATATACGTACAAGCAAGCGGGAAACGAGGTGGCACAAAGCACTTAAAAACCTTTTTCCTTAGACGGCCTTTTATAGCTCGTCGCCTTATACCCACCTTATAGTTTGTATAAATCGAGTTCAAACTTTTTATTAGTATTTATCTATTTTGCCTTTATTTTTCGTTTTGGATTCGAATACAATAGCTAGGTGATGAAATCCCAACTAAGGTCTTTTTTAGAAGTAGGTAAATTTATTGTTCTACATAATACAATATATTAATCACAAAAAACACGAAAAACGATATATACTATATTAATAGAAAAATAACAAAACTTTCCGAGGACGGAAAGGGTCTTCAAATCAACGATCAACAAATCTCTACGAAAGAATCGTACACAAGATCCCCGACAGCGGCGCCAAAATTATTGATGTAGTGGAGAAATGTGTCGATGTATTTTAATTAAATACGTTAGAGAGCAAATTTAGGAAATTACCTTTAGGAAAAGGTAATAATCCAAAAATTATCGAAAGACGGATCAATTAAACACGAGAGTGATCCCGGTTCGTTGTACACAAGGAAATTATGAATTTGAGACTTTCGACTTGATTAGGACAATTGATTTGAATTGGTTTCGGTTTATTATCTAAATTAATCCTACAAATTTTTAACCTAAAGTGCATGAATCGTACCCCAAATAAATCTATAAAACAAAATTAAAACTAAATTACTTTTACTTTTTACTTTGACAAAACTTATTTAAACTAAAATATTAAATCAAAATTATTTAAAACAAAATTAATTAAAACTATATTATTTAAAAACAATATCAAACAATTTAAATTTTAAAAGTAATAAAAATATTTATTTTTATTTTCTTAAACTTTATTTAATTTATTTTAAAGGGTTAATATACACAAAGGTTACTAAAGTTTGGCCAAAGTAACGATTTTTTTTACTAAAGTTTAAAACCTTACACTTAGGTTACTATAGTATTGTTTGCCTGAAATTCCTGTTACTCTTTAAGTTTTAACCTCGAGTAACCGTTTGGTTGCCTACGTGGACTCCAGTGTGGCATCAATAGTCTTATGTGGAGTCAACTTACATTAAATAAACAAACCCACCCATACTAACACACAATCCCCATTTCATTTTATTATCAAAAAACACACAAACCCATTTCTCTTACCAACCAAACAAGTACTTAACTAGGGTTTGCATACCAAATCTTACCAACGAAATCTTAACAGCCTTACAACCCTAAAACAACCTAATAACAATGAATCCAACCAACAACATAATCAAGACCCTGTTTTAGAATTTATAACGAGCCCTTTCATTGTTCAATTGAATAATCTCTTGTTGAGCAGCCATCAGTAGAAGATGATTCTGGTACATCCTTGTTTGGTACCAGTGATTAGGTAGAGGCATGTCAACCCACCTAAAGAAGTTGCAATTGAACAATGGATCAAGATCATTGGGGCATCCAAGAAATCTTCTTGTTGGGTTGAGTTGTGTCCATGAGGTTCTGCATCTAGCTACTTGGCCACATCCACAAACAATGGGGTTTGACATGGCTGATTTGGGGTAAAAAAGTTAGAACCCTAATTTAGAGTGAGTGTGTGTTTATTTGGGATAAAAACAAGTTAGAACCCTAATTTAGAGTGGTGTGTGTTTATTTGGGATAAAAATGGGGGTCGGTTGAGTTTATATAAAAGGGGTGGGTTGCAACGGTCATGAAATAGAAAAGGGCCCCACAAAAAGCTGACTTGGCATAGCAACCGGTTACTTATCCGGTAACCCATCACATGAGTAACGGCAGGATCATTTTTCCAAACGTTTAGTAACAAAAATATCAAACCCGTATACTATAGTAACCTATGTGTAAGGTTTTAAACTTTAGTAACAAAATCGTTACTTTGGCCAAACTTTAGTAACCTCTGTGTATATTAACCTTATTTTAAACTAATAATTTTAAACTAATTAATAAAAACTTTTATTTATTAAAAGTAACTAAAATGATTTATTATTAAAAACTTAACTAAAATAAGGTAACAAATTTTAATTAAAAGTCTAATTAAAAGAATTATTTAAACTTTTTAATTCTAACATTATAAAAGAAAAATGTTTATACTAATAATAGTTCAGATTATTTACCATATATTTAATACATAAACAATACTTAAACAAAAACGTGGGTTAGTCCAGATGGTTGGGTTGCTGAACTAGTATCCGAGAGGTCTCGGGTTCGATCCACAAGGGTGGAACTTTTTGGTAATTAATTTTTTTTTTCAATTGATAAATTTTTGGAGTATAGATATATGATTCATAGCAAACCAAACAACACGTATGGACTGCTGAATCTATCAGAACAATAAAGCATCAAATAACAGCAATCTAATAAATTATTCAGTAAACAAGAATGATCAACCAAATCTATCAGTCAAGCCAATTTAAAATAGTGATAAATTAAGTCGGCTCATCAATATATCAGCAACTTAATACTGAAATTACAAATAAGTCAGCAATCAAGATCTAAGCATTTAAACAGCAATACACATCTTCTAACAACAAATATATATCAGCGGGCAAACAATATGTATGCAATCAAGTAACTCTAAGCAAGTCTGCTATTCACGACACCATTATATAAGATTAAATGAAACAAATCATGAACACCTATAAATCAGCTAACTCAATGATGCAAATCAGCATATTAATATCTGAAATCATATAGCAAAACACCCTCGAAATCCTAAATCAAACAATCCAAATTCCAAAACAATTTATCAACCAGATTAAATTCAGCTAAAATCAAACAGATTCTTATAAAAACATAAGCAGATTGATCAAACTATAAGCATATCCGATAAACGATTAACCAGTTACAAACTAAGCAAATTAAACTAAAAACATTGAAAAATCAAAGCGAGCTTAACCTTTATTTGATGATCCTTTGATGAAGAAATAAGCGCTGAGCCTACTTTGGAACTAAATCGACATCAACACAATTATCAACACATCTCGAACAACACTCCTTGACTCGAACCATCAGCCTTTTTAATTACTTAAACAGTGGGTTTAAGTATTTTTCGCAAATCTTTTCCAAATATTAACATAAGCTATAGTAGAAGCTTATGTAAATATCTTTTTCACATTTATAATAATAGATTAGGAATTGTAAATATCACTGAAATAATAATGAGAACACACCAAAATTTAAGAAACTGAAATTAATATTAATTCATTAAAAACATTACAACTTTAATCAATAAAATTACAACTCTAATCTAAAACTACCATTATAACATTACAGAAAAGAAAGGGATTATTTTCTGAATAAAATCAGGGGTTTATATAGGCTAACCAAGGGTATGGGGTGTTGATGATGATTGATTCTAGCCCTTCATTCAGCATCTCTTCATTCTCTTTCTTCAATTCTTGATCAAACGGCTGTAAAATGCCTTCTTTCACTCAGATTGCCAAGGTGGCAGTCATTTGTGTTTGTTGTGCTTCTTGGATGCTGAAGTGGCAGGTATTCATTGGATAAATGATTGGTGGTAGCGAAATCCACCAATCATAGATGAGGAGTGACACAGCTTGGGTGCCACGTGGATCTGTTGGTGCCATCTTCTTCATCCCGGATTTCTTGGGGATTAATTAAAGCACGTGTAGATCAAACATGAGCTAATCAGAAACCCCCAAGTGCTAGGGTTTGTGACTTCTATCGTTTATCCCCGCGTCTTTCTTTTTTTTCTCGTTTGTAACGATTTGACCAAGTATGTGTTGACCACTATTGAACGAATGAAAAGTTTATATAAAAATTCCATTGTCTCATGGTTATACATGGGCCTTGGACCCATTTGATATATTCGTTTCATTATTTTGGTTTTGGGCCTTTTGGATCCAAGTTACAAACACACTCCATCCGATTCATATGTGTTGGGCTTGTAATGGGCTCTCATTAAATAGATACATTCATTCTTGTTTACTAATGGGCTTTAACGCCCATTAATCCAATGTGGGACCCACTTGTCTTCAAACTTGAATCCATAAATACAATCGACTTGACTTTTGGCTTCTTGATATTTCTTCAAATCCCGTGTTGGTTTTGCCGGTTTTTGTGATCTTTGGTACCTACACATGAAACAAGAAACAAACAAATACAATACCATTTTTCATGTTAAATATGTAATTTAATTTGTTTTATGATACAATTGATTTGAGTAATTTTACTCATATTAGACAACAACCCACTTATGTCTTTGATTATTTGACTGGAACCATGAAGTATAAGAGTGTGTGTAGTCTTACTGGAAAAAATACCTATTAAACTCTTAGGTATGTATCCCACAAGATCCGAGCCAAATGTGGCTTGGGGCCCTGTTAAAAACTAATAAGTTTTATGTATGTGCAGGGGCATCTAACTGATGAGTTGAAAGATAAAGGTATTGTAGATAGTGGATGCTCAAGACATATGACAGGGAACAAAGATTACCTTGCTGAATTGTAAGAATTCAGAGGTAAACTAGTAGCCTTTGGTGGTAGCAAAGGTAGAATCACTGGAAAAGCAAGAATCAATGCAGGGAAGTTGGAGTTTGAAGATGTGTTATTTGTAAAAGAACTGAATGAATTCAATCTGTTTTTTATATCACAAATGTGTGATAAAAAGAACAAGGTGCTCTTTTAATAAGTGTGAAAACACTTATCCTTTTACCACTTATTTCCAATTATAACAAGACCAAAACGTGTATTTTATGTCGTAAAAGTCGGAATTATGCGTGGTTTGTGTTTTTATTGTGTTTCAGGATAAAAATATGAAAAAGAAAGAAAACACGGGCTATCACGGGCTTTTATCGAAGAAAACGAGAAAAGACGAAGTCAAAAGATCAAGAGTGTAAAGAGAACGGAAGTCCAAGGCCTATTCTGAAGATTTATCGAAGAAAAAGTCTAAAGACGGAAGTTTAAGGAAGTCGAAGAACCAATTCTATTAAAAGAAGAAAAATAGAAGACGAGTTCAATTTATATCGACAAATCCTGAGACGACGTCGAGAAAGACAAAGAATATAAATCGAGTCGAGACGAGAAGAAACAAAGAAGAAAGCATCAACACCTAGCCTCCCCACCTCCTATATATACCCTCCTAATGTGTCATTAGGAGGGTGTTAGTTAGTTAATTTTTCTAGTTTTATTTTTAAGTGTGTTTAATTTTCTTCTCTCTAGTTTTCTTTCAAGTTTTTCAAACCTTCATCTTAATCTTGTAATCTTTGATATTAATCATTAATATAATCAAGTTTATTTCATAATTCTCATTCTACCTTTCTTAATAATCTATTATTTTGCTTAACTAATCATGTAGTTGGTTTAATTTTGTTGATGATGTGACTGTTTTGCTTATTTGATTGTGCTTATTGAGTTGGTGGTTTTAAAGTTTTTAGATTAAGTTGCTTATTTGCTTAATTTTCATGTTTATTAGTTTTTAAAATAAGTTGATTTTGGTAGTTTAATATTCTGATAAAAAGTTTATTTTAAATTTTTGCTTATTTAGTGTTTTTAAAAGTTTTTAAATTGTGTCTTATTAGCTTTTTCAAAAAATTGATTTGATAAAAGTTTTGGTAAGTGCTTATTGTGTTTTTGCTTATTTTAGTTTAGTTCGGATTTTTAAAAACCCTTTTATCCCGAACTGCTTCAAATTCTCCTAATCCCGAATTAAACACATAACAGTTTATTCCGAGTTAAATACATGTTTCTTCATATTCCGAGTTGTTAGCATTTCTGTTTCCTGAATTGTGTGTTTCACACATTCAGAATTAGATCAATTACTTGTTATTCCGAACTAGCAAAGGAAGAAGATTCCGAACTAGGTTAGGAAAGGGGATTCCGAGTTACGTCAAGATTTCATATTCCGAGTTACGTCAAGATTCCATATTCCGAGTTACGTCAAGGTTCCATATTCCTAGTTACGTCCAAGTCTTACATTCAGAACTACTTTAAGGTTTTGGATTCCGAATTACCTTGTGTTCCTGGATTCCGAGTTAGGTCAAGTAGCTTTATTCCAAACTGCATTAAGATCTTTATTCCGAGTTAGGTTCTACTCCATTCCGAATTAGGTCATTGATGGTATTCTGAACTATGTCCATTCCGAATTAGGTCGTGAGTATATTCCGAATTGGATTCTTGTTATTGTGTTCTGAACTATGTCAGAGTTTTGGATTCCGATTTAGGTCATTAATGTTTATTCCGAATTAGGTCAGAATTTCCTGTTTTCAGACTTAAGTTTTGGTATTGTTTCCTGTTTAGTTTTAAATCTTAATTTTTTCCCGCCATTTTTCTTAGACTTTATTTTAAATTGTTTTAATCTCAAATTTATTTTAAAGTTTTCATTTTTATTAAGTTCTCAAAATTTACTTTTTAAAGTTTTAATTTTTCGTCATTTATTTTTAAACTCTTTAATTTTTAGTTTGAACTTTTAAAATTTTCATTTTTAGTCAACAACCTTTATATTTTCAATTTTATTTTAAATTACATAATTTCCTTTTAGTCATTTTTTACCAAGTTCTACTGTGCAGCATTCATACTGGAAAGCAATCAAGGTTAGAAGTTCTCTTTTATTTTTAATAGCTCGTATATTTATGTTATTTGTAGACTTAGTTAACCAAGCTCCCCCTTTTAGTGACCAATAACAACAATTCCACCATAAACCGTGATCAATTCTAATTGAATCGAGTACGAACAACACTTTCTAAGAGTACACACACAAAATTCATAAATCAAATGGCGCCGCTGCCGGCTCTTTTCTTAAAGATTAACGGTTTCTAGTGAGAAAAATTGGATTTTGGGATCCGTTCTTTTGGGAACGTTATTTTCAAGCACAAAAATTTTCAAAAATCCTAAAAATATAAAATTTAAAAAATCCAAAAACAATAAAAAAGATAAAAAACCAAAAATATTTTATTTCATTTTAGTGTATGCATACTCGATCTACGTCTTATTCTGAGCCCGAGACTCTTAGAGACATAGATATGGCCGGTGTGCATAACAATAATAACAACCCACCCCAACATGAATAATAATAACAACAATGGCCCACAACCCGACTTACGCACAATGGAGGAGCTTTGTCAACCAACCATGAACGGACGCGGAGGACCGATTGCGCTGATGCAAATTACGCTCCTGAATTTTCGTTGAAGCATCACATGATCCAGCAAGTTCAAAACGCTTGTCCTTTCGCGGATTACCAGATGATGATGCCAACAAACATCTCGACAAATTTATTACCGTCACCCAAAGCATGAAACTTCCCGGTGTTACTATGGATTTCCTTCGCCTACATCTCTTCCCACACACTTTATCCCACCATGCCGATAAATGGTTTGACCGTCTCCCTAAAAATTCTATTCATACATGGGATGAGATGAATCAACGTTTTTTGTCGCGCTTCTTTCCACCCTCCATGGTCACTAGCCTTCGGAACCAAATTAGTGGATTTACTCAAGAAAATGATGAATCACTTTTCGATGCTTGGGAACGCTAAATGTTTTGATCAACCGTTGTCCAAATCATAACATGCTCCCCGTCACTCTCATTGATACTTTCTACAACGGTCTCACTTTTCGTGATCGTGATACGATTAATGCCGTCCTCGGTGGTACTTTTATGAAAAGGAGACCGGAGGAGTGTAGAGAGTTAATTGAAAACATGACTACTCACCACAAGAATTAGGATTCATCCGCATCCTCAAGATCAAACCCGAGATTCAATGTTTCTTCTACTTCTTTCAACCCTGATATGACCGAAATGACCCGCGCAATGGTCGAAATGAGCAAAAATATGCAACTTTTGGTTACTAACCAAAATCAACAAGCTAAAGCTGTTTCTATTTCTTGTGAAACGTGCGGTGGTCCTCATTCTTACAATGATTGCCCCTCTACCCAAGGCAATCTTTGTGAAAACGTTAATGCGGCATACGGTAACTATTCCACGGGAGGCTATCAGGCTCACCCTCAAGGAGACCTTAACTTGCTAAGTTATCGTTCCAACAGTTTTCTATCTCCACTCGGTTTTCCTCCTCAAAACCAAAACCAAAAATTTTTCAATAGAAACAATCAAAGCCAACCTCGAGCTGCCAATCAATATCAATCCCAAAGAAACCCATATCCATCTCAAGGAAATAATCAAGCTTACCAACCCCCACCTCTCAATCAACCCACGGCATTGAACCAAGACCTCGAAACTTACATGAGGACCAATAGAGAGATGGTGACGAACCTTCAAAGCCAACTTATTAACTTGAAGGGTGACATGGCGAAACAAGGGAACGATATTCGAGCCGAGCTAAGGAATGACATGCAAACTTCGTTGAGCAATCAAACGAACGACTTAAGAGATATGATGGCTTCGTTTTTCCAAAGTAATCAACCCTCTACTTCGGGTTCTCTTCCGAGTAACACCGTTGCTAACCCAATAGGGGAGATGAAAGCAATCACCACTCGAAGTGGAAAAGGTTATAAGGAACCCGAGATTCCTACACCTACTCTCGTGATTGTGACTAAGGAAAAAGATCAACTTTCCCTAATTCCTTTACCTTCCAACCCCACCCCTCCACCACCCAAGGATATGAGTGAGAATTCCATTCCAAAGACTTCATCTCAACCCAATATACCTTATCCCTCAAGGTTGAGGAAAGAGAAGTTGAAGAACAAGGATGATATTCAGGTTTCTAAATTACTTAATATGTTTAAACAACTGAATTTCAACATCTCCTTTGTTGAGGCTCTCGCTCACATGCCGAAATATGCTAAAATGTTTAAAGATCTTCTCAGTGACAATGAAAAGCTTCTTGATATCGCTTAGACCCAACTTAATGAGAATTGCTCCGCAATTCTCTTAAGGAAATTACCAACCAAACTTGGTGATTCGGGTCGTTTTCTCATTCCTTGCAACTTCCCCGTGGTAGAGAATTGTATAGCCCTAGCCGATCTGGGTGTTAGTATAAACTTAATGCCATTAAGTGTTTGGAAACAATTATCTCTACCCGAGCTAGTCCCCACACGAATGACGTTGGAATTAGCTAACCGTACGGTTGCTTATCCGGTGGGGATAGCCGAAGATGTCTTCGTTGGTGTCGACAAATTCACCTTTCCGGTGGATTTTGTTGTCGTTGACTACGAGATGGATCCCCGTGTTCCATTAATCGTTGGGCGTCCATTCTTGAGGACCGGTCGCACTTTCATTGATGTAGCCGCAGGCGAATTAATCATGAGAGTTGGTGACGATAAAATCTTCTTCAACATGGTAAACTTTCTAAGCATCCTTATGAAAACGAGAGCGTTAATTTCATTGACGTTCTTGATGAGGCTTGTGAAGAGCATTTCAAAGACGCTTGTAAACGTAGTTTTTCTTCTCTACCCATTGTTGAGACCGTTGCCTCTATTGCTCCCTTACTAACTCTATTTGGAGAAAGTGATTTCCTTTTGAAATAATTTGAAGCAACATTAGGGGATGTGGACTTACAATATGACGATTCTCCCACCGATTGGGAAGAAGACATTCGTACCATTGAGAAACTTCTCAGTGAGGACCATATTTCTCCACCGTCTCCTAAGGAAATCTCTATCGATGATCCGAATTTGACTACTCCTTCCATCAAAAATCCTCCGGATTTAGAGCTTAAGGATTTACCGTCTCATCTCGAATACTTGTTCCTTGAAGACAATAAGAAGTTACCCGTCATCATCGCAAATGACTTGAAAGAGGATGAAAAGTCTTGACTTATCGACGTGCTGAAGAATCATAAGAAAGCGATTGGTTGGAAAATTTCTGACATACGTGGAATTGATCCTAACTTTTGTACTCATAAAATTCTCATGGAAGATGACTTTAAACCCGCAATCCAAAGCAAAAGAAGGGTTAATCCTAGAATTCATGACGTCATCATAAAAGAAGTCATCAAACTTCTAGATGCCGGAATGATTTACCCTATTTCGGATTCGCCATGGGTTAGTCCCGTCCATTGTGTGCCTAAAAAAGGCGGAATAACCGTTGTTCCCAATGAAAACAACGAGTTGATTCCTACTCGACTTGTCACGGGTTGGCGAGTTTGCATAGACTATTGCAAGCTCAATGATGCCACTCGTAAGGATCATTTACCTCTTCCTTTCATGGATCAAATGCTCGAGCGTCTAGCGGGTAATGACTATTGTTGCTTCTTCGACGGTTTCTCTGGGTATTTTCAAATTCCATCGATCCTAAAGACCAAGAGAAAACCACATTCACTTGTCCTTATGGAACATTTGCTTACAAAAGAATGCCTTTCGGCTTATGCAATGCTCCTGGGACTTTCCAAAGGTGTATGATGGCTATCTTCCATGACATGGTTGAAGAAACTATGGAAGGCTTCATGGATGATTTCTCGGTCTATGGTGATTCTTTCTCTACTTGCCTTATCAATTTAGAACGTATGCTCAAACGGTGTGAAGACACTCGTCTCGTTCTTAATTGGGAAAAATGCCATTTCATGGTAAAAGAAGGTATTGTTCTTGGTCATAAAATCTCCAAAGCCGGTCTTGAAGTTGACCGTGCTAAATTCGAAATGATTGCTAAATTACCTCCACCTTCAACCGTGAAGGGTGTGAGAAGTTTCCTTGGTCATGCGGGCTTCTATCGTCGTTTCATTCAAGATTTTTCTAATATCGATCGCCCAATGACCCACCTCTTGGAAAAAGATACTCCTTTTATCTTTTCTAAAGAGTGTATTGAATCTTTCAGTCTTCTTAAGGATAAACTAACTAAGGCACCTGTCTTGGTTACCCCTAATTGGGAGTTACCTTTTGAATTGATGTGTGATGCTAGCGATTTTGCTATTGGAGCAGTTTTGGGCCAAAGAGTGAACAAACACTTCCAACCAATTCATTATGCTAGCAAGACAATGACGGGGGCATAATTGCATTATACCACTATTGAAAAAGAGCTTTTAGCTGTAGTGTATGCTTTTGAAAAGTTCTGCCCCTATCTTGTCCTTTCCACCACCATTGTCTATACCGACCATTCCGCGTTGAAGTACTTGTTAACTAAACAAGATTCCAAGCCAAGACTTCTTCGTTGGGTTTTGCTCCTACAAGAATTTAAAATTTAAATTCGTGATAAAAAGGGAGCGGAAAACCTAGCCGCGGATCGTCTTAGTAGACTCAAGGATCCTTATCAAGGGGAGCTCCAAAATCAAGAGATTAATGACTTTTTTCCCCTTGAGGCCTTGATGTCTATTAACTCCAATCTTGATGAAACCCCATGGTTTGCGGACATTGAAAACTATTTGGCGGGTGGAATTCTCAAGGAAGGGTTAACGTCCCAACAAAAGAAAAAGTTCTTTAAAGACATTAAGCACTATTTTTGGGACGACCCTTACCTTTTCAAACAATGTGCGGATCTTGTCATTCGTTGGTGTGTTGATGGGCCGGCAGCATTATTAATCCTTGATGCTTGCCATAAAGGACCCACCGGTGGTCACTTTGGTCCTAATTACACCGCGAAGAAAGTTTTCAACTCTGGATTTTATTGGCCCATCATTTATCATGACGCTCATGAAACGGTTAAACATTGTGATGCTTGCCAAAAATAAGGTAAGATCACACATAAAGATGAGATGCCTCAAAATTTCATCCAAGAATGTGAAATCTTTGACGTCTGGGGCATCGACTTTATGTGGCCATTTCCATCATCCAAAGGGAACAAGTACATCCTCGTAGTCGTTGACTATGTATCCAAATGGGTTAAAGTAAAGGCTCTCCCTACGAACGATGCGAGGGTGGTTGTGAAATTTTTGAAACAACTTTTTGCTCGATTCGGTGTTCCTCGTGCTATCATCAGTGACCGCGGGACTCATTTTTGCAATGATCAATTTGCTAGAGTCATGGCTAAGTACGGTGTCAATCACCGTCTTTCCACCGCTGATCATCCCCAAACAAATGGGCAAGCCAAGATTTCTAACCGTGGATTGAAGAGAATTTTTATAGAGAACTGTGGGAGAGCATCGTGCCTCGTGGGCTGATAAGTTAGATGATGCTTTGTGGGATTTCTGTACCGCATATAAGACACCAATTGGTTGCACTCCATATCGTCTTGTGTACGGGAAGGCATGCCACCTCCCTATTGAGTTGGAGCATAAGGCGTATTGGGCCTTGAAGTGGGTAAATTTTGATATCAACAAAGTCGTTGATCTTCGGAAGATTCAACTCAACGAGCTAAATGAACTGAGGAATGAAGCTTATGAGAATTCATTGATCTACAAGGAGAAAACCAAGATCATTCATGATGCAAGGATTAAGAACCGAGAGTTTCACATCGGTGATCAAGTTTTACTCTTTAACTCTCAGTTGAAGATCTTTTCGAGCAAGCTGAAGAGCCGTTGGTCTGGTCTATTCATCATCGCCAAAGTCTTCCCTTACGGCACCATTGAACTTTCTCAACCAAATGGGCCTAATTTCAAAGTGAATGGCCAGCGTGTGAAGCTGTACTTTGGTGAGGACATCTCTCATGAGATGATTCCATCCCTCACCACGTTTCCCTTGAATTAAGTTCTGGGTGGAGTCAGGCTCGTGACTCGGTTAACAAAAACAAGCGCTTCTCGGGAGGCAACCCGTTGATCTATCCTTTACCATTTTCATAATAAGTGTAAGGGGAGCCCCGTAGGTGTTTGTTGTCTTGTTTCTTATGATGTGTAGGGATTAAAGCTTCAAAGATCCACTTTTGATGACATTTGACGACCGTGATCCCGTGTACCCGTCTTCCTGGTTCTATCCTAAACTGTCGTGATTCAATATTCATATCTTATATGCTCACATTGAAATCACTATAGTTGTCCTTCCCTTAGCAAGATTTAAACAACGTGCACAATGTCCTAAGTGTAGGGGAGTTTACTCCGACATGCTTAAACATTGAGGATAATGTTTATATCAAGTGTAGGGGGACTTCTATCGAACTAAGTGGGCTCTTCCATAAATTGTCCTCATTTTAACCGGAAAATCTAATTTATCGACATTTTTCAAAACTTTAATCTATTTTGGCCTAGTAGTTTTTCCTTTGTTATGGTTATTTACTTTCTTTGCTAAAATAAAGTTTAATAAAGAGGTTTTAAATTTTTCAACGTCATGAATCTTTTGACTCAACCCGAGTTTACTTATCTAAGTTTACTCTAGCCAGTATCCTTAAAGTGTTTAAGTCAACTTTTGCTAGGCTTTTATATAGGGAACTTTAAAACGCGAAAGTCTTAACTTTCACGGGTTAAGAACAAAAACTTTTCGCAAGTTCCTATAATTGATCCTAGAAAGTCGTTTATCAAAGGAACTTTAAAATGCGAATTCTAAACTTGAAAGAGTCTAAGAATTTATAAGATCCTATAGATGACTTGAAAACCCAAAACTTTGATTTAATTGGCTAAGCATCCATGAGTCTCATTCCTTGAGATTTTAAATTATGGAGAACGAGAGATGATAGAGTCAATTATAAGTTTGGTATTCTTTCATGAATTTATGTGAGTTGATTATAAGCTTTTTCTCCCATCGCTTGTTAATAAATATATTTGCAATAAATAAGGTTGTACGATTTGAAAAGTTACTTAGCTTCTAGCCCAAGATCGTTTAAAAGTTGCTCGATATTAATTAGAGTTCATAGCCAAGGCATAACTTATTGAAGAGGGATGCAAAGATTGGCGAGTCCGAAAAGGCCCTAACAAGGCATGAGGGCTACATTTTGTTGCTAAATATCCCAAGTAATGTGAAGAGTCATTTATCAAAAATCAATATGAAGGATCAAGACACACGACGAAAAGCAAATACTCCCCTAAAGATCATGGAGAAGTCTATCCGAAAAGACCCTAGCAAGGTATGAGGATAAATAGATCCAAGTCCTAAAAGGAGGCGGATCGTTGTATATCAAAGTCCAAAATAAATATTGGAGAAAATGATGAAGTCGTGGTCCAAATATGAAGAATATCTCAAAAACTTCAAGTGAAGAAATTCCTATTATGAAGAGAAGACCATAATTTCAAGAACGTCTCTCAAGATTCGAAGTATGAAGTCGCTGCCAAATATCAGTCCGAGAAAGGTCTAAAATTGTGAAGCGAGTTATGCCAAGATATGAACTTTATGAGGTCCCGAGAAGCTGTTTTAAAAGATTTTGTCCTATAGCTAACTATAGATTAAATCGTCCCACTTTATTTACAGCCTAAATAAATTATCGAAATAAGTCAAAACAATGCATCCTCGTGATCATTCAAGACAATCATAAAATATAAGAGATACACCTAGGAATAAGGGAGTCTAAGTGAATAATTGGGCCACATGAGTTTGTGTTAGTTTGCTAACTTATAATAACAATGATCTCGTTTATAAGCTTGGTGTAGGGAACGTGAAACTTGAGGATGATAAACATTCATGACAGCCAAAACCCTAATGTAAGTCTTTGATTCCTTTACTTGTTTTGTATATATTTCTATCTTTTTAGTTTCCTTAATGTTTAGTATTTAATAAAGGCTAAGGTGGGTTAATTATGATGAGAAATGTAATATGTGCTTTGAAATTAATGCATTGCATGAGGGCATTGCAATGGTCAAGTGTAGGGGATTTAATAAGTGTGAAAACACTTATCCTTTTACCACTTATTTCCAATAATAACAAGACCAAAACGTGTATTTTATGTCGTAAATGTCGGAATTATGCGTGGTTTGTGTTTTTGTTGTGTTTCAGGATAAAAATATGAAAAAGGAAGAAAACACGGGCTATCACGGGCTTTTATTGAAGAAAACGAGAAAAGACGAAGTCAAAAGATCAAGAGTGTAAAGAGAACGGAAGTCCAAGGCCTATTCTGAAGATTTATCGAAGAAAAAGTCTAAAGACGGAAGTTTAACGAAGTCAAAGAACCAAGTCTATTAAAAGAAGAAAAATAGAAGACGAGTTCAATTTATATCGACAAATCCCGAGACGACGTCGAGAAAGAAAAAGAATTTAAATCGAGTCGAGACGAGAAGAAAGAAAGAAGAAAGCACCAACACCTAGCCTCCCCAACTCCTATATATACCCTCCTAATGTGTCATTAGGAGGGTGTTAGTTAGTTAATTTTTCTAGTTTTATTTTTAAGTGTGTTTAATTTTCTTCTCTCTAGTTTTCTTTCAAGTTTTTCAAACCTTCATCTTAATCTTGTAATCTTTGATATTAATCATTAATATAATCAAGATTATTTCATAATTCTCATTCTACCTTTCTTAATAATCTATTATTTTTCTTAATTAATCGTGTAGTTGGTTTAATTTTGTTGATGATGTGATTGTTTTGCTTATTTGATTGTGCTTATTGAGTTGGTGGTTTTAAAGTTTTTAGATTAAGGTGCTTATTTGCTTAATTTTCATGTTTATTAGTTTTTAAAATAAGTTGATTTTGGTAGTTTAATATTTTGATAAAAAGTTTATTTTAAATTTTTGCTTATTTAGTGTTTTTAAAAGTTTTTAAATTGTGTCTTATTAGCTTTTTCTAAAAATTGATTTGGTAAAAGTTTTGGTAAGTGCTTATTGTGTTTTTGCTTATTTTAGTTTAGTTCGGATTTTTAAAAACCCTTTTATCCCGAACTGCTTCAAATTCTCCTTATCCCGAATTAAACAAATAACAGTTTATTCCGAGTTAAATACATATTTCTTCATATTCCGAGTTGTTAGCATTTCTGTTTCCCGAATTGTGTGTTTCACCCATTCCGAATTAGATCATTTACTTGTTATTCTGAACTAGCAAAGGACTAAGATTCTGAATTAGGTTAGGAAAGGGGATTCCGAGTTACGTCAAGATTTCATATTCCGAGTTACGTCAAAATTCCATATTCCGAGTTACGTCAAGGTTCCATATTTCGAGTTACGTCCAAGTCTTACATTCCGAACTACTTTAAGATTTTGGATTCCGAATTACCTTGTGTTCATGGATTCCGAGTTAGGTCAAGTAGCTTTATTCCGAACTGCATTAAGATCTTTATTCCGAGTTAGGTTCTACTCCATTCCGAATTAGGTCACTGATGGTATTCCGAACTATGTCCATTCCGAATTAGGTCGTGAGTATATTCCGAATTGGATTCTTGTTATTGTATTCCAAACTATGTCAGATTTTTGGATTCCGATTTAGATCATTAATGTTTATTCCGAATTAGGTCAGAATTTTCTTGTTTTTAGACTTAAGTCTTGGTACTGTTTCCTGTTTAGTTTTAAATCTTAATTTTTCCCGCCATTTTTCTTAGACTTTATTTTAAATTGTTTTAATCTCAAATTTATTTTAAAGTTTTCATTTTTATTAAGTTTGCAAAATTTACTTTTTAAAGTTTTAATTTTTCGTCATTTATTTTTAAACTCTTTAATTTTTAGTTTAAACTTTTAAAGCTTTTATTTTTAGTCAACAACCTTTACAATTTCATTTTTATTTTAAACCAGATAATTTCCTTTTAGTCATTTTTTACCAAGTTCTACTGTGCAGCATTCATACTGGAAAGCAACCAAGGTTAGAAGTTCTCTTTTATTTTTAATAGCTCTTATATTTATGTTATTTGTAGACTTAGTTAACCAAGCTCCCCCTTTTAGTGACCAATACCAAAAATTCCACCATAAATCGTGATCAATTCGAATTGAATCGAGTACAAACAACACTTTCTAAGAGTACACACACAAAAGTCATAAATCATCTTTACAGATACAGACTGCTTGGTGCTTTCCAAAGACTTTGAGATGCCAAAAGAATCTCAAGTACTGCATAAGGTACCCAGGCAAGAAAATTTATACACCTTTAATCTTCATACTATTACTCCAATAGGTGGTATTACATGTTTGCTGGCTAAGGGTTCTAATGATGAGTCTAATTTATGGCATAAGAGCTTAGGTCATGTGAATTTCAAGAATCTTAATAGATTGGTGAATAAAAATTTGGTTGGAGGATTACCTAACAAATCTTTTCAAAATGATTTCACATGTACTGCTTGTCAAAAAGGTAAACAACATAGAGCCTCTTGTAAGACCAAGACTGTCAATTCTGTGACTGAGCCTTTGCAACTTTTTCATATGGATTTGTTTGGTCCAGTTTCTGTTAGGAGTCTTAGTCATAAGACCTTTTGCATAGTTATAACTGATGATTATAGTAGATTCAGTTGGATTTTATTTCTAGCACTTAAGAGTGAAACCAATGAATTACTTAAGGATTTTATTACTTTAGTTGAAAATCAGTTCACTAAACAAGTCTTAATCATTAGGACAGATAATGGGACAAAATTCAAGAATGCTGAATTTGATGAATTTTGTAGGTCTAAAGGTATCAAGAGACAATTTAGCAATTCTAGGACTCCACAATAAAATTGAGTAGTTGAAAGGAAAAATAGGACACTAATTGAGGTTGTTAGAACTATGCTAGTTCATTCTCTTTTGCCAAATACCTTTTGGGCAGAAGCAATCAATACTGCATGTTATGTGTTAAATATAGTCTTAGTGAGCAAGCCTCGGAACAAGACACTTTATGAACTTTTGACTGGTATTAAGCCAACCATAACTCATTTGAGACCTTTTGGATGTCATGTGTCTATTTTAAATACTCTTAATCATTTGGGGAAGTTTGATGGAAAATCTGATTCAGGATATCTAGTATGATATTCATTGCAAAGTAAAGCATATAGGGTTTATAACTTGGCATCTAGAAAATTTGAAGAAAATGCCCATTTAATTTCTTAGAAAATAAGCCCAATGTCCCATGAATAGGTAATAACTATATTTTGTTGTTCTTGAAATTGCCTAATCGAATTGACCCGATTTTAAGTGCGACTCAGTTGTTCTTGGTAAAAAGAAAGAAAGGTGATTATCTATTTAAAATAAAAATGAAAGCTTTTAAGTTATAAACTAAAAATAAAAACTTTGAAAATAAAATGACAAAAGATTAAAACTTTAAGGAAAATAAAATTGAAATAAATTAAAACGGAACAATTTAAAAATAACACTTACGAAAAATGGCGGGAAAAATAAAGTTTGAAACTAATTCGGGAAACTAAAATAAAACTTAAGTCGGAATGCAAAAACTTGAAACACCAATCCTCACCATGTTCGGAATAATAAAAAAATGAACTAATCCTGAATCTAACATCCCGACTTAATCTGATATCAATCACAAACGTAATCCGGAATGTTATATTTTCCACCTTATTCGGAATATGGAGATTTCCACCTTATCCGGAATAAATCTAACTTTAATTCGGAATGTAGTTTGACACCTAATTCGGAATAAGTTTACAAGTAATCCGGAATAACTTTGGTCCTTATCCGGAATGCGTTTTTGCTGCTAATCCGGAATATATCAACACGCAATCCGGAATGTATTTACCCTTATCCGAATGTATGTGGATCTAATCCGAAATATATAGAATGTACCTTATTCGGAATAAATTTCTACTAAATTCGAAATGACAATCATGCATGTAATCCGGAATACCAAAATTTGAAGTAATCCGGAATAAGTGAAATGCAAGTAATTCGGGAAAAGGTTAAGAACACTATTTGGAATACTAGGGTTTTAAGAATCCGGATTAAGAAAATAAGCTAAAAACCAATAAGCACTTAACCAAATTGATTTTAAGAAAAATCTAGTAAACCCCAAATAAAAAACTATGAAAACACCAAATAAGCTAAAATTTAAAAATCAACTTTTAAAAGATTTAAACTATAAAATCAACTAAAATGAAAATAAGCTAAACACTAATTAGCCAGTAAGCAGAATAAGCTAAAACATCAAACATACCAAATCAATAAGAACAATCTAATAAGCAAATCAATCAAACAATTAACAAGATTAAACAAACTACATGATTAATCAAATCAACCACAAGATTAAGATTAAGAAAGGGAGAATGGGAAATACTAAAAAGCTTGAATTAATGATGAAGATTAAGATTCAAATTTACAAGATTAAAATTGAAAAGCTTGAAAACATTAAAGGAAGTTTAGAGAGAGAAAGTAATTAACATACTCCTACTCCTAAACTAATCTATCTAATTAACTAATTAATTATACAAAATGAAGGATTAAAGGCTATATATATATAGGAGGCGGTGAGGTTGTTGTTGCTTCCTTCTTTCACTTTGTCTTCTCGTGTTTTAATTTCTTCGTCTTTCTCGACTTTGTCTCGGGATTTGTCGAATGATAAAATGAACTTGTCTTATAATTTTCTTCTTTAATTAGACTTGGTTCTTCGACTTCGTTAAACTTCCGTCTTTAGACTTTTTCTTCGATAAATCTTCAGAATAGGCCTTTGACTTCCGTTCTTTTTGCACTTTTAATCTTTTGACTTCGTCTTTTGCCTTTTTCTTCGATAAAAGCCCGCGAAAGCCCGTGTTTTCTTCCTTTTTCATCTTTTGGTCCTAAAACACAATAAAAACACAAACCACGCATAGTTCCGACTTTTACGACATTAAATACACGTTTTGGTCTCGTTTTTATTATATTTAAGTGGTAAAAGGATAAGTGTTTTCACACTTATTAAATCCCCTACACTTGACCATTGCAATGCCCTCATGTAATGCACTATTTACAAAGCAACATTTATATTCTCCATCATAATTAACCCACCTTGGCCTTTATTAAATATACTAGACACTAAGGAAACTATAAAGATAGAAAATTACAAAATGTTTGAAGGAAGAAACAAGTAAAGAAATCTAAGACTTACATTAGGGCTTTGGTGTCATGAATGTTTATCACCCTCAAGTTTCACGTTCCCCATACCAAGCTTAAAAACGATATCATTGTTATTATAAGTTAGTAAAGCTAACACTCACTCATGTGGCTCAATTATTAACTTAGACCCCCTTATTCCTAGGTGTATCTCTTATATTTTATTGTTGTCTTGAATGATCACGAGGATGCATTGTTGACTTATTTAGATAGTTTATATAGGCCGAAAATAAAGTAGGACGATTTAATCAATAGTTAGCTGAAGGACAAAATCTTTTAATACTGCTTCTCGAAACCTCATAAAGTTCATATCTTGGCATAACTCGTTTCACGATTTGAGACCTTTCTCGGATCGAAATTTGGCATTGACTTCATACTTCAAATCTTGAGAGACGTTCTTGAAATAATGGTCTTCTCTTCATAATAGGAATTTCTTCACTTGAAGTTTTTGAGAGATTCTTCAAACTTGGACCACGACTTCTTCATTTTTCTCCAATCTTTATTTGGGATTTTGATATACAACGATCCGCCTACTTTTAGGACTTGGATCTATTTATCCTCATACCTTGTTAGGGTCTTTTCGGATAGACTTCTCCATGATCTTTAGGGGAGTATTTGCTTCTCGTCGTATGTCTCGATCCTTCATATTGATTTTTGAATAATGATTCTTCACATCACTTTGGATCTTTAGCAACAAAATGTAGCCCTCATGCCTTGTTAGGGCCTTTTCGGACTCGCCAATCTTCGCATCCCGCTTCAATAAGTTATGCCTTGGCTATGAACTCTAAATAATACCGAGCAACTTTTAAACGATCTTGTGCTAGAAGCTAAGTAACTTTTGAAATCGTACGACCTTACTTATTGCAATTATTTATTAACAAGCGATGGGAGAAAAAGCTCATAATTAACTAACATAAATTCATGAAAGAATACAAAAGTTATAATTGACTCTATCATCTCTCGTCCTCCACAATTTAAAATCTCAAGGAATGAGACTCGTGGATTCTTAGCCTATTAGATCAAAGTTTTGGGTTTTCAAGTCATCTATAGGATCTTGTAACTTCTTAGACTTTTTCAAGTTTAGAATTTGCATTTTAAAGTTCCCTTGATAAACGAATTTCTAGGATCAATTATAGGAACTTGCGAAAAGTTCTTGTTCTAAAACCCGTATGAGTTAAGACTTTCGTGATTTAAAGTTCCCTATATAAAAGTCTAGCAAAACTTGATTTAAACACGTTAATGATACTAGCTAGAGTAACCTTGGATAAGTAAACTCGGGTTGAGTCAAAAGATTCATGACGGGCCTAATATATCAAGGATATCTAAACTCATTAAAAACCATTTTATTAAAAATAAAGAAAATAATAATAACAAAGGAAAATACTACTAGGCCAAAATAGATCAAAAATTTTGAAAAATGTCGAAAAATAAATTTTTCGGTTAAAATGTGGACAAATTCAAGGAAAAGCCCACTTAACTTCGATAGAAGTCCCCCCTACAGTTAAGATAAACATTGTCCTCAATGTTTAAGCATGTGGGAGTAAACTCCCCTACACTTAAGACATTGTGCACGTCGTTTAAATCTTGCTAAGGAAGAGACAACTAAAGTGATTCCTATCTTAATATTGAAGAATATAAATTAGTGAATCAAAAGAGTTTAGGATAGAAAACAACAAACACATCATAAGAAAGCTCTAATCCCTGCACATCATAAGAAAGAAAACAACAAACACATACTATGGTCTCCCCTACACTTATTATGAAAACGGATAAAAAGAATAGATCATCAGGTTGCCTCCCAAGAAGCGCTTGTTGTTGTTATCCGAGTCACGAGCCTGACTTGACCCTGAATTAAATGGTCTATGGGGAAGCCTCTAATGTAATACCGGGATCAAAAATCTTTTCCTCGGTCCCGGAGGAACATAATAAATAAGAGGCCGGAGGATAAGTCTTGAAAGGTAGAAAAGTCTTATCAACATACGAGAAGTATGTGAAGTGATCATCCAAGGGAGGTGGGGTGGGCAAAGGAAGCAAATTGTTATCCCCGTAGACAGTTGATGGTCACTAAGAGGCAAATCCGTAAAGGTGTCAATCATAGAATGGTCAATGTCACCTCCCGGGTCAAAGCACTCATCCTTAGTAATGGTTTCTAAGGGATGGGATGAAAGGTGCTCGGGAGGAGGACTTGGGACAATATCTTCATGCATCAGAGTATCAAAAAGAATATCCCCCTCCGTGTCATCATCATCAATACCCGGAGGTATTGAGAAAATGTCGATTTCTTCTATAAATGTGTCATTATTCTCAACGGGAGTAATAGACGGGGATAAAGACTCGGTAATAGACGGGGGTAAAGACTCGGTAATATGAGTATAATTCAACGCTTTAATTTCAGCAATAAAAAGATAAACTTTCAATAATTTGTTGCGAAGAATAACTTCTTCCACCTCATCTAAAAGACCAAGTTCATTGGTGAACTTCTCGTAAGTCGGAGAGACTAAATCAACATCGTCTTCATCTCCCGGAGGAAATTGGGAAAAATGAGAAATTTCAAAAGTGAAATTATCATATCATGGAGAAAAATCATCATTAAGAGCGACCTCGTCCGTAATCTCGGCAAAAGTTGGTTCATCACAAACCTCATCAAATAATTTGTCGAGACCAAATTCACTAATCTCACTCGATGTATCACAATCCTTAGATGTATTTGGGACATCAAGATTAGGAGTAGTAATCTCAGAAGATGGGTTGAGATCAAAGATATCATCCTCGTCATCATTTGCTCTTGTCTATTTTCCTCTTGCAAATGAGCTTGTAGTCTCTCTAATTCTTCTTGAACTTTAAGAAGTTTATTCAAAATAGTGTCTCGTGGTTCGTCACTCACTACAAAAGAGGGTTGATGATTGAGGGAGTATTGTGGGGACTCAAAATTATGAAAGCCGGAATTATAGCACGGATTTGGCTCATAATAATTCATCGGTTGACAATAAGAAGTATCGCGAGGGCCCCCACAATTGTTGCAACACGGGTATTGAGAAAAACCCGGTGCATTTTGCGGATACAGATCATCATATATGGATGAGGGTGAGATAGTGTAATCATTGGTGTAGAATGAATTGAAGTATGAATTGATCGAATTGCACGATAAACAACATCCAAATCCGCAATTTAGGATATCTTGTCCGCACCGTTCGCAGGAACACCATAGACATGATTGAGTACCTGACGATGGTCGCCCACCCCCTACACAATCAACATACGAATACATTAAGAATTAAACACAATAGAGAAGTAAGAGGAATATTTTTGGTGTAAAACTTTTGAAAAAGAAATGATTTTATGATTTTTTAAATGTTTTTTTATTTTTGAAATTTGAAAATTTTTAGAAAAATTTTGAAATTTTTGCAAGGAAAATAACGTTCAAAAGTGAACGGATCCCAAAATCCAACGCGTCTCTCACAAAAAACCGTTAATCTTCACGAAAAGAGCCGACAGCGGCGCCATTTTAATAACTATATTTTGTTGTTCTTGAAATTGTCTAATCGAATTGACCCGGTTTTAAGTGCGACTCAGTTGTTCTTGGTAAAAAGAAAGAAAGTTGATTATCTATTTAAAATAAAAATGAAAGCTTTTAAGTTATAAACTAAAAATAAAAACTTTGAAAATAAAATGACAAAAGATTAAAACTTTAAGGAAAATAAAATTGAAATAAACTAAAACGAAACAATTTAAAAATAACACTTAAGAAAAATGGCGGGAAAAATAAAGTTTGAAACTAATTCGGGAAACTAAAACAAAACTTAAGTCGGAATGCAAAAACTTGAAACACCAATCCTCACCTTGTGCGGAATAATAAAAAAATGAACTAATCCGGAATCTAATATCCCGACTTAATCCGGAATCAAACACAAACGTAATCTGGAATAAATTGACTCCTAATCCGGAATGTTATATTTTCCACCTTATTCGGAATATGGAGATTCCCACCTTATCCAGGATAAATCTAACTTTAATTCGGAATGTAGTTTGACACCTAATTCGAAATAAGTTTACAAGTAATCCGGAATAACTTTGGTCCTTATCCGGAATGCGTTTTTGCTGCTAATCTGGAATATATCAACAAGCAATCCGGAATGTATTTACCCTTATCCGGAATGTATGTGGATCTAATCCGGAATATATAGAATGTACCTTAATCGGAATAAATTTCTACTAAATTCGGAATGACAATCATGCATGTAATCCGAAATACCAAAATTTGAAGTAATCCGGAATAAGAGAAATGCAAGTAATTCGGGAAAAGGTTAAGAACAGTATTCGGCTAGTGTTTTAGGAACCCAGATTAAGAAAATAAGCTAAAAACCAATAAGCACTTAACCAAATTGATTTTAAGAAAAAGCTAATAAGCCACAAATTAAAAACTATGAAAACACCAAATAAGCTAAAAATTAAAAATCAACTTTTAAAAGATTTAAACTATAAAATCAACTAAAATGAAAATAAGCTAAACACTAATTAGCCAATAAGCACAATAAGCTAAAACATCAAACACACCAAATCAATAAGAACAATCTAATAAGCAATTCAATCAAACAGTTAACAAGATTAAACAAACTACATGATTAATCAAATCAACCACAAGATTAAGATTAAGAAAGGGAGAATGAGAAATACTAAAAAGATTGAATTAATGATGAAGATTAAGATTCAAAATTACAAGATTAAATTTGAAAAGCTTGAAAAATTAAAGGAAGTTTAGAGAGAGAAAGTAATTAACCTATTCCTATTCCTACTCCTAAACTAATCTATCTAATTAACTAATTAATTATACAAAATGAAGGATTAAATACTATATATATATATATATATATAGGAGGAGGTGAGGTTGTTGTTGCTTCCTTCTTTCACTTTGTCTTCTCGTCTTTTAATTTCTTCGTCTTTCTCGACTTTGTCTCATGATTTGTCGAATGATAAAATGAACTTGTCTTATAATTTTCTTCTTTAATTAGACTTGGTTCTTCGATTTCGTTAAACTTCCGTCTTTAGACTTTTTCTTCGATAAATCTTCAGAATAGGCCTTTGACTTCCGTTCTTTTTGCACTTTGGATCTTTTGACTTCGTCTTTTGCCTTTTTCTTCGATAAAAGCCCATGAAAGCCCGTGTTTTCTTCCTTTTTCATCTTTTGGTCCTAAAACACAATAAAAACACAAACCACGCATAATTCCGACTTTTACGACATTAAATACATGTTTTGGTCTCGTTTTTATTATATTTAAGTGGTAAAAGGATAAGTGTTTTCACACTTATTAATTGGTTATGCTTGGATGTTTGATTTGGATTATCTAATGTTTCATTTTTTTGCTCGTAATTCCCAACTCAAAACGAATTGATTGTCTAAAAGATAGTAAGTTAACAAATTGTTTTTGGTTACAAATTTTATAAGATTTTTGGTAATCTAGGTCTAATTCCACAAAGCACGTAAAAAGATGTAAAAATATTATCACTACGTAACCGTACTATTCTAAAACAAATTGCACATACTAAAATTAATTCCAAATATACAAGTAAACAATGCACAGTATGAAAATTTGCTATAAATGTGAAGTATGTAAAGTACAAGGACTGTAAATGTAAATTTTGAAACCAAAAGGACTTAAAATGAAATGATAACAAAATGTAACTAAAATTGTAACAAATTGTAAACTGCCTAACTGAAATTAAACAAACCACTAAAACCAGGGACTTGTTTGCAAACCCTAGAAAAGCAAACTATTTAATACTGATTATACAAATCCCTAAAATATAGAGACCTAATTGCAATTTAAACAAGATTTTTAGTAAAAACGGGTTCCCAAGAAGAATAAGCTCGTTTGAGCTTATTACTGAACCTTAAATGCTCTAATTTGTTCCAAAAGGCTTAAAATCAAATTTTACTTAGTCAGCTTTAAGGAAATAAGCTAACTCGACCTAGAACTCAAAATAGCTTTTTGGAATAAGCTCAAAATAAGCTACTAGCTTATCCAGAGAAGCAAAACTTGATTTTTTGATTGACAATGATAGAACAAGCTTATAGAAGACTGGAATGTCAAGAAATATCAAAAATCATCAAGTGAATAAGCTGGAATGTGAAATTAAGCAAAAATGGGCTTATGTTGACTTTGGTTGACCAAATTTTGACCAAAAGCTAAAAAGTTCCAAATCCTCTTAAAATCAGTTGGACAACAAGATTATGCAATAAAATCACTAGATTTATGAAGAGGATAAGTGGGAAATGCTAAACAGAATAGTACTTATTACAGAAACTAACATTTACTCTAAGGCTTATTCTTGGGCTTATTACTTGCTTAATGTGGAGAACTGTATGGTCTACCTTAGATGAATGTTAAGCCTATACTATGAACTACACTCAGCAACTTGAATCACTACCTAAATCCAACTAACAAAGAAATGGTAAGCACTTGAATCTAGCATGTTTTGGCTGTTGTTTATGACCCAAAGTTTTTAAGTGCAGTTTGTTTGTTTGACCTCTTATTTGACTACAAAAGCTTGCAAACTTACTTGTACTGAGCTAGTGAGTGAAAATAACCTCTAATCAACAACTTGATTCCATTGAATCAAGAAATCTTATCTAATCCAAACACCATTTATCAGTTAAGCACAAAGATTAAGCTATGGAAACTAAGATAAGCTAACAGACAAGGAAAACTAGTACTCAAAACAGATCAAGTAGCTAAAAATGAGCAAGAAGCAGGCATCAACAAGTTCTTTACACTAAGAAAGCAAAAATAAGCATGCAGTTTACTTTTTAGAGGAATTTACTAAAGAAAGACTTATGAGTGTGTTTGAAGGCTACTTTGATGATGAAGTGGAGCGCTAAGCTCACTTAGTCTTTAACCACCACCCAATCTACCGTCTACAACAGCTACAAACCACGATTCACCATCATCATCATCAAATCCCCCCTGCTACACATGTCTAATCTAAGGAAAATGGCTATGGCTGTGAGCTAGAATGAGTCTGAGCATTAACAAGCTTCCAAATCAATCAACAAAGTTACATTGTTTACTTAAGAACAATAGAATCAACACAGTATCAACAGGATAGTAAGATAAGGCAAGTGAATTGAGTAGAGAGTGAATTTAGGTAAAATGTGCTTTCATTAATGGTGGAAGTAGTTACAACTGAATGCTAACAAACTAACAAACTATCTCAAGTGTTTGTCAGACACTTGAGAAGTTTCTAACAAATAAACTCTAACTGAATTGAGAGAAGAATCTAAGTGTGTGTGATTTTTCACACTTAGCTACATTACAAGAAATGAAGAACAACTAGGGGTATTTATAGAGAAGAAAAGGAGTGAAGGTGAAGTTAATAACGTGTTACAACAAATAACAGCCTTCCACATGTCCTCAATTGATGAATTGTGATTTGCAGGTGAAGAACACAATTGGGCCTTTTTGATTCAATGGATTTCATCATAATTGGATATGTGGGAAAGCTTCGTCTTGCAAATACGAACACTTTTCATGTTAAGAACTTTCATGATCTTTACTCTATCACGTTCCATGTTCTGGGCTTGGAGGTGACACTTGCCAAATTGTTATTCATCCAATAATGAGCACACAGATTGCTATTCGTTTGAATAGTGTTGATTATGGAGTGGTATGTTTTGATTGGAGTAAATGTGGTGAGTGCGTTTGACTTTATAGATACGCTCATTAATGAGCCAGTCGCCTTCTCTCTTTATTAATATAGCCAGCTGGTGATCCTTGTCTCCCAAATAGAGCCTTCCCATTGGTTAACAAGAGCTTCACACGGATTGAACAAGTATTATCTTTCAAAGTTGGCAGTTTAAGTCCTTGTTTTCAGCTTTGAAACTTGAACTAGGATCTTCATAAGTTTGTCAATTTTGGCCCTTTTAGCTTCATTCTTGAACATAAATGATCCCTTGACTTTTTGACTTTCTCTTTGACCATGTTTGACTTTATTCTTGACTTTTCCAACTTTGCACTTGTAGTCCTTCTACTTTCAAAGTTGTCAAGAAATGTCCTTTGACTTTGTTTGACTTGTCACTTTTCATCCTTCTTTTGTCTTTTCTTCATCAATATTGGCTTGATTTCCTTGTTTGCTTCATATTTGTATCTTTTTAGCTTCACAAGCACAAACAACAAGTATACCCATAATACTGCTTTTATAAATCAAAATCAGGTATTTTACATTGTGTTTTAGGGTTAATTATGATATAACTGATATGAGATTTCACTCATATCAAATCCCCTACACTTGATCACTGCCATGACCTCATGCAATGCCACATTTTAAAGTACAAATTTACACTTTTCTCATAATTAATCCACCTTGGCCAATATGGAATGCTATTACACTACACTACACTATATGATGCATGATTTTGATTTCTTCAATGCAATGCAAAGGAAAGAATTTCTATTTATATATTTTTGGATTTTTCTTTTAATGGTTTTGATGGAAATAACTCTTAAAGAAATCAAGGGCTTTTATTAGGGCTTTGGTACCATGAACACTTATCATCCTCAAGTTTTACTTTCCCCATACCAAGTGATAGGTGTGAAAACACCCATCCTTTTACCACTTATTTCTTATTAAAACAAGACCAAAACGCGTGTTTAATATCATTTGTTTGGAATTATGCGTGGTTTTTGTGTTTAATGTGTTTTCAGAGCCAACCGGATGAATATTGAAGAAAACATGGGATTGCACGTGTTTTATCAAGGAAAAAGACTCAAGACGAAGTCTATTGTCCAAGAGATGCAAAAGATTTGAAGTCAATGGGCCTATTTGAAGATTTATCAAAGAAAAGGACCAAAGACGGAAGATTTACATATGTCGAAGAAACTCAAATCTATTTAACGAAGAAATTAAAAGACGAGTTGAATTTAATCGTCGACAAATCCCGAATCAGAATCGAAAACGTCAACTTATCTGAAAAGACGAGAAGACAAGAAGAAAGGGAGAAAGCCCACTCACCAACCAACCACTCAGCCTATATAAAGGGATCACCCTCACAATTTTTGGAATCTAGTTTTCCTTTCTGTTTTTCTCTACCTATTTCGTAGGAAAACCATCTCCCTTAAGGAGTGGTTCTTCATCTTCTTGATTTGTTCTTTTAATCTTGTAAGTTTGATCTTTTCCTTTTGTTTACTGAATCTTAATCATCAATACAAGTTATCCTTTAATCTTTTCATTCATCTTGTTCTTCATCATCTTTTTATTGCAAGTTCTTAAGTTTTTATTTGATTCGAGTTTGATCTTAAAAAGTGGTTGATTTTGTGTTTTTATTGTTGGGATTTGTTGGTTATGATATTTGAATGTTTATTGATTAATTTGGTAAACCCTTTTTGCTTATTTGGTTTGATTTTGATTAGAAACGTCTCCCTGTTTCTTGCGTTTGCTGTTACTGTTCTTCATCCCAGACTTTCCGAATGGTCATCTTAACTTGTCCCTTATTCGGAACATTTGATTGTTCCGGATAGCCATCTTTCATTTTCCTTTATTCGGAATATTATTTATTCCGAGTAGCATTCTTAGATTTTTTCCTTTATTCGGAATTTTCACTTATTCCGCATAGCAATATTTTTCTTTCCCTTATTCGGAATATTTCCATATTCCGGATGGCCCAAATTATTCCGCATAGAGCATGTTATTCCGTATAATCCCTTTATTCCGAGTAAGCTTGATTGTTCCGGATAGCTTCATTTTTCCGCATGGTCTTCTTTATTCCGCATAAAAATAATATTCCGTGTAGTTCAAACATTCCGCATAGAGCTTTGTTATTCCGCACAGTCTGATTATTCCGAATGGGATTTTATTCCGCATAGCTATTTTCTTCAGTAAGATTATTTTTCTGTTTATTCATTTAATCATTTATATTCACTGCAAGTTTAATTTCATTACTTCATTCATTTATCTTTTAAGTAGAATAGATAAACGACCCTCCCTTTTTGTCACCAAGAACAATCATTCCACTTTTAACTGTGATCAATTCTAGGAGATTCCGAGAACGAACTTTCAAGTAGTAAAATAGCATGTATCAAATGGCGCCGCTGCCGAATCTCCTCGAATTGATCACAGTTAAAAGTGGAATGATTGTTCTTGGTGACAAAAAGGGAGGGTTGTTTATCTATTCTACTTAAAAGATAAATGAATGAAGTAATGAAATTAAACTTGCAGTGAATATAAATGATTAAATGAATAAACAGAAAAATAATCTTACTGAAGAAAATAGCTATGCGGAATAAAATCCCATTCGGAATAATCAGACTGTGCGGAATAACAAAGCTCTATGCGGAATGTTTGAACTACACGGAATATTATTTTTATGCGGAATAAAGAAGACCATGCGGAAAAATGAAGCTATCCGGAACAATCAAGCTTACTCGGAATAAAGGGATTATACGGAATAACATGCTCTACGCGGAATAATTTGGGCCATCCGGAATATGGAAATATTCCGAATAAGGGAAAGAAAAATCTTGCTATGCGGAATAAGTGAAAATTCCGAATAAAGGAAAAAATTAAGAATGCTACTCGGAATAAATAATATTCCGAATAAAGGAAAATGAAAGATGGCTATCCGGAACAATCAAATGTTCCGAATAAGGGACAAGTTAAGATGACCATTCGGAAAGTCTGGGATGAAGAACAGTAACAGCAAACGCAAGAAATAGGGAGACGTTTCTAATCAAAATCAAACCAAATAAGCAAAAAGGGTTTACCAAATTAATCAATAAACATTCAAATATCATAACTAACAAATCCCAACAATAAAAACACAAAATCAACCACTTTTTAAGATCAAACTCGGATCAAATAAAAATTTAAGAACTTGCAATAAAAAGATGATGAAGAACAAGATGAATGAAAAGATTAAAGGATAACTTGTATTGATGATTAAGATTCAGTAAACAAAAGGAAAAGATCAAACTTACAAGATTAAAAGAACAAATCAAGAAGATGAAGAACCACTACTTAAGGGAGATGGTTTTCCTACGAAATAGGAAAGGAAAGAAACTGAAAGAAAGAACTAGATGCCAAAAATTGTGAGGGTGATCCCTTTATATAGGTTGAGTGGTTGGTTGGTGAGTGGGCTTTCTCCCTTTCTTCTTGTCTTCTCGTCTTTTCAGAAAAGTTGAAGTTTTCGATTCTGATTCGGGATTTGTCGACGATTAAATTCAACTCGTCTTTTAATTTCTTCGTTTAATAGACTTGAGTTTCTTCGACTTATGTAAATCTTCCATCTTTGGTCCTTTTCTTCGATAAATCGTCAAATAGGCCCAGTGACTTCATATCTTTTGCATCTCTTGGACAATAGACTTCGTTTTGAGTCTTTTTCTTCCATAAAACCCGTGCAATCCCATGTCTTCTTCAATATTCATCCGGTTGGCTCTGAAAACACAATAAACACAAAAACCACGCATAATTCCAAACAAATGACATTAAATACGTGTTTTGGTCTCGTTTTAGCCATAACTAAGTGGAAAAAGAATGGGTGTTTACACACCTATCAAATCCCCTACACTTAACCATTGCCATGCCCTCATGCAATGCTTAGTGATAAAGCAATTTTATACTTTTCTCATAATCAATCAACCTTGGCCTTATTAAAATACTACTAAACAAAAATTAAAGTACTAAGAGAAATTAAAACTTTAAAATAAACAAAAGGATGGAAATAACTTGCAAAGAAATCAAGGACTTACATTAGGGCTTTGGTGCTGCGAAGATTTATCACCCTCAAGTTTCACGTTCCCTAAACTAAGCTTAAAAACGAGATCATTGTTATTATAAGTTAGTAAATCAAACACTTACACACATGGCTTAATTAAATGCTTAAACTACCTTATTCCTAGGTGTATCTCTTATATTTTATTTTTGGTCTTAGAATGATCATGAAGATGCATTTTTGGACTTATTTCGATAGTTTATTTAGGCTGAAAGCAAAGTAGGACGATTTGATCAATAGTTAGCTAAAGGACAAAATCTCTTAAAACTACTTCTCGGGATATCAAAAAGTTCATATCTTGGCATAACTCGGTTCACGATTTGAGACCTTTCTCGGGCCGATATTTGGCATGTACTTCATACTTCATATCTTGAGAGACGTGCTTGAGATAATGGTCTTCTCATCGTTCATAGAGTTTCTTCATTTGGAGACTTTTGAGAGGTACTCCAACTTTGTTGACCACGACTTCATGATTATTCTTCAATCTCTAATTGGGATTTTGAGATACAATGATCCGCCTCCTTTTCGGACTTGGATCTATTTATCCTCATACCTTGTTAGGGTCTTTTCGGATAGACTTCTCCATCATCTTTATGGGAGTTGATTGCTTTTCGTCGTGAGTCTTGATCCTTCATATTGACTTTGGGAATAATGCTTTTTACATCACCTTGGATCTTTAGTAATAAAACGGAATCCTCATGCCTTGTTAGGGCCTTTTCGGACTCGCCAATCTTCGCGCCCTGCTTCATAAGTTATGCCTTGGCTATGAACTCTTATCATTACCGAGCAACTTTTAAACGATCTTGGGCTAGAAGCTAAGTAACTTTTCAAATCGTACGACCTCACTTATTGCAGATAAATTATTAGCAAGTGATGGGAGAATAGGCAGATAATTACACCAAGTGAGCTTGTGCAAGAATGCCGACTTATAATTGTCTCTATCATTTCTCGTCCTCCACAATTTAAAATCTCAAGTAATGAGACTCGTGGATGCTTAGCCTAATAAACCAATTAAGGTCTACATGGTTAAGGATACTAGCTAGAATAAACTTGGATAAGTCTATTCGGGTTGAGTCAAACTAATCGTAATGGGCCTAATACGTCAAAGACTTCAAAACTAGCTACACCACTTTATTAATAATTTTGACTTTATTGCGGAATATATACATATGAAAGCAACGATAAAAATTTAAAAATTACGACTAAATGGCCAAAGTTAATTAAAAATTTGAAAAAGATGATTTTCTAGTTAAATGAAGGCATTTTCATGGAAAAGTCCACTTAAAACTTTGATAGAAGTCCCCCCTACACTTAAGATAAACATTGTCCTTAATGTTTAAGCATGTGGGAAAAGTCTCCCCTACACTTATGACATTGTGCACGTTGGTTAACTCAAGTTAAGGAAGAGACGACTACCGTGATCAATTTCAAATGTGAATATGAAGAAAATTGAATCACGACAGTTGAGAGATAGAACCGGATTTCGAATAACACGAGAGCATGGTTCTTCAAAGGTTCCAAAAGTGCATTCATCCCTGTAATCACATCACCACACAAATACAAACACCTATGTAGGTCCCCCTACACTTAGGAGGTTAAAACATAAAAGGATAGATACTCGGGCTGCCTCCCGAGGAGCGCTTGTTTTTGATAACCGAGTCACGAGCCTGACTCGACCCAAAATTAGTTCACGGGGAATGTGGTGAGGGATGGAATCATCTCTTGAGAGATGTCCTCACCAAAGTACAATTTCAAACGCTGGCCATTCACCTTGAAGTTGGGCCCATTTGGCTGAGAAAGCTCAATGGTGCCATAGGGAAAAACATTGGCGATGGTGAATGGACCAGACCAGCGGCTCTTCAACTTGCCTGAGAAGATCTTCAACCGAGAGTTAAAGAGTAAGACTTGATCACCAACGTGGAACTCTCGGTTCTTGATTTTAGCATCATGGATCATCTTGGTCTTCTCCTTGTAGATCAATGAGTTCTCGTAAGCTTGATTCCTCAATTCTTGTAGCTCGTTGAGTTGAATCTTGCGAAAATCACCGGCTTTGTTGATGTCGAAGTTAGCCCACTTCAAGGCCCAGTATGCCTTATGTTCCAGCTCGATAGGGAGGTGGCAAGCTTTCCCGTACACAAGACGATAGGGCGTACAGCCGATCGAGTTCTTGTAAGCAGTACGGAAAGCCCACAGAGCATCATCTAACTTATCAGCCCACGCGGCGCGATGCTCTCCCACAGTACGCTCCAAAATTCGCTTCAATCCACGGTTGGATATCTCGGCTTGACCGTTGGTTTGAGGATGATAAGCGGTGGAAAGACGGTGATTGACACCATACTTCGCCATGACTCTTGCAAATTGATCGTTGCAAAAATGAGTCCCGTGGTCACTGATAATAGCACGAGGAACACCGAATCGAGCAAACAGTTGTTTCAAGAATTTACAAACCACCCTCGCGTCGTTAGTGGGTAAAGCCTTGGCTTCAACCCATTTGGAAACGTAGTCAACAGCGACAAGGATGTATTTGTTGCCTTTAGAAGAAGGGAATGGCCCCATAAAGTCGATGCCCCATACATCAAAGATTTCACATTCTTGTATGAAATTTTGAGGCATCTCATCTTTATGTGTGATCTTGCCTTGTTTTTGGCAAGAATCACAATGTTTAACCATCTCGTGAGCATCACGGTAAATGGTGGGCCAATAGAATCCCGAATCAAACACTTTTTTGGCAGTGTAGTTGGGACCAAAGTGACCACCGGTAGGTCCTTTGTGGCAAGCCTGGAGAATGTCCAAAGCGGCTGGTCCGTCAACACATCGACGAATAATCAAGTCAGCGCATTGTTTTAATAGAAAAGGGTCATCCCAAAAGTAAGTCTTAACATCGTTCAAGAACTTCTTTTTTTGTTGGGATGTTAACCCTTGGATGAGAACACCACCCGCTAAGTAGTTTGCAATATCCGCAAACCACGGGGTGCCATCGAGATTGAGATCTATAGACATTAAGGTCTCAAGGGGGAAAGAGTCATTGATCTCTTTGTTCGGATGATCCCCTTGATATGGATCCTCAAGTCTGCTCAGATGATCCGCGGCCAGGTTTTCTGCTCCCTTCTTGTCACGAATTTTGATGTTGAATTCTTGAAGGAGTAAAACCCAGCGAAGAAGTCTTGGCTTAGAATCATGCTTTGTCATCAAGTACTTCAACGCGGAATGGTCCGTGTATACGATAGTGGTGGAAAGGACAAGATAGGGGCGGAACTTTTCAAAAGCATAGACAACAGCTAAAAGCTCTTTTTCGGTTGTCGTATAATGCAATTGTGCCCCCGTCATTGTCTTGCTAGCATAGTGGATTGGTTGGAAGTGTTTATTCACTCTTTGGCCCAAAACCGCACCAATAGCAAAGTCGCTAGTATCGCACATCAACTCGAAAGGAAGCTCCCAATTAGGGGTAACTAAGACGGGTGCCTTAGTAAGCTTATCCTTAAGCAAGTTGAATGATTCAAGGCACTCTTTGGAAAAGATAAAAGGAGTATCTTTTTCCAAGAGGTGGGTCATCGGGCGAGCGATTTTAGAGAAATCCTGAATGAATCGACGATAGAAGCCCGCATGACCCAGAAAACTTCTCACACCCTTCACTGTTGAAGGTGGAGGTAATTTGGCTATGACATCAACTTTAGCACGATCGAATTCAAGACCGGCTTTAGAGATTTTGTGTCCTAGCACAATGCCTTCTTTTACCATAAAATGGCATTTTTCCCAATTCAGAACAAGTCGAGTGTCTTCGCACCGCTGAAGCATACGTTCCAAATTGGCAAGGCAAGAAGAGAAGGAATCCCCGAAGACCGAGAAATCATCCATGAAGACTTCCATGGTTTGTTCAACCATGTCATGGAAGATAGCCAACATGCACCTTTGAAAAGTCCTGGGGGCATTACATAAGCCAAAAGGCATTCTTTTGTAAGCAAATGTGCCATAGGGACAAGTGAATGTTGTCTTCTCTTGATCTTGGGGATCGATGGGTATTTGAAAATAACCCGAGAAACCATCAAGAAAACAGTAATATTCATTACCCGCTAAACGTTCAAGCATTTGGTCCATAAAAGGTAGAGGGAAATGATCCTTTCTTGTTGCATCATTGAGTTTGCGGTAGTCTATACAAACTCTCCACCCAGTGACGAGACGGGTAGGAATCAGCTCGTTGTTTGCATTGGGCACAACGGTGATGCCGCCTTTCTTAGGCACACAATGGATTGGACTAACCCATGGTGAATCCGAAATAGGGTAAACCATACCCGCATCAAGAAGTTTGATAACCTCTGTTTTGATGACTTCATGGATTTTTGGATTCACCCTTCGTTGGCTTTGAATTGTGGGCTTAAAGTCGTCCTCCATGAGAATTTTGTGTGTGCAGAAGTGAGGATCAATTCCACGAATATCAGAAGTCTTCCAAGCAATAGCCTTCTTATGATCTTTCAACACGGTGATAAGTCGGGCTTTTTCTTCCTCCTTTAGGTCCTTAGCAATGATGACTGGCGACTTCTTCTCTTCTTCAAGGAATACATACTCAAGATGGGGCGGCAACTCCTTAAGTTCTAAATTCGGAGGATTTTCGACGGGATGCGTTTTCGAAGTCGGAGTATCGATAGCAATAACCGTGGGAGATGGAGGAGAAGGATTGTCTTCGTTGAGAAGGTTGTCAAAGAAATTCATGTCTTCATCCCCAGCGGTGGGAGAATCATTAGTAGCTAAATTCACATCTCCCATGGTGTCTTCAAGATTGTTCCAAAACAAATCACTTTCTCCAAAGAGAGACAGTGATGAATCAATAGAGGCAACGGTTTCAACATTGGGAAGAGAGGTAGGAATACTTTTGCAATCATCTTTGAAGTGTTCTTCACAAGCCTCATCCAGAACGTCAATACAATTAACATTCTCGTTGGAATAAGGTTGTTTGGACAACTTTCCCATGTTGAAGACGATTTTATCGTCACCTACTCTCATGATAAGTTCACCGGATTCAACATCGATGAGAGTGCGACCGGTCCTCAGGAATGGACGACCCACGATCAAGGGAACACGAGGGTCCATCTCGTAGTCGACGATGACGAAATCAGCAGGAAAAGTGAATTTGTCGACTCCTACAAAGACGTCTTCGGCTATCCCCACTGGATAAGCAACCGTACGGTTAGCTAATTCCAAAGTCATTTTGGTGGGGACTAGATCAGGGAGAGATAATTGCTTCCAAACGCTTAGAGGCATGAGATTAATACTGGCACCTAGATCGGCTAGGGCCATGCAATTCTCTACTCCCGGGAAATTGCAAGGAATTAAGAAACGACCCGGATCACCAAGCTTGGTTGGCAATTTCCTTAAGAGCACTGCAGAGCAATTCTCATTAAGTTAGGTGTTGGCAATATCGAGGAGCTTTTCCTTGTCGCTCAGAAGATCTTTAAACATTTTCGCATATTTAGGCATGTGAGCGAGAGCCTCAGCGAAGGAGATGTTAAAATTCAATTGTTTGAACATTTTAAGGAAGTTCGAAACCTGAATATCGTCCTTGCTTTTGAGCTTCTCTTTCCTCAACCTAGATGGATAAGGTATATTGGAAGAAGAGGAAGGCTTTAGGGGAATAGGATCACTCACAACCACGGGTGGTGGGGAAATGGGGGTAGAAGGTGAAGGAGGCGGAGGAATTGGGAAAGTAGAAGGATGAGGAGTAGTAGCAGGTGACTCGTTCTCCTTAGTCACAACCACCGGTGGAGGTATAGGAAGCTCGGGTTCCTTGGTACCTTTGCCACTGCGAGTAGTGATTGCTTTCATCTCCCCTCTTGGATTCGCAACGGTGTTACTCGGAAGAGTACCCGAAGAAGAGGGTTGATTACCTTGGAAAAAACTAGCCATCATGTTCTTCAAGTCATTAGTTTGGCTATCCAACGTGTTTCTCATGTCAGCTCTCAAATCATTCCCTTGCTTGACCAAGTCCGCTTTCAGGTTGAGCACTTCTCTCTGAAGATTTCCCACTATCACATCGTTAGTCCTCATATAGGTTTCCACTTCTTGGTGAAGAGCGGTGGGTTGGTTGGGAGGAGCATTGTATGCGGGTGGTTGGTAAGCAGGTTGTTGGTAGACTTGGTTGTTTCGTTGAGGTGGTTGTTGCTGCTTGTGAGGAGGGATGTATGGTGTACGAGGTTGTTGTTGTTGTTGAGGAGGGCGGTTGAGGTTTTGTTGTTGGTTTGGGTTGGTAGGAGGAAAACCGGGTGGTGATAGATAGTTGTTGGAGCGGTAGCTAAGCAAATTACGGTCACCTTGAGGTCTAGCTTGATAAGCAGGTGGAGGATAGGTGCCATAAGCTGCATTCACATTCTCAACAGGGTAGTCTTGGGTGGCAGTACACGTGGTGTAAGAGTGAGAACCACCGCATATCTCACAAGGTTGGCTGACAGCGTTAACTTGAGCGTTTTTAGTGTTGCTGCTGTTGTTGTTGCTGACGGTGTGGGTAACAAGCGATTCAAGAAGCGTAGTGATTTTGTCCAGTCGCTTGTCGTTGCCACTAGTGCTAGCACTAGCGACATTGGTCCGAACACTCTTGGTTTACACACGAGATTTATTCTCAATGATGTCCCAAGCAGCATTGGAAGTCTTAGCCAAAAGATTACCCCCCGAGGCACTGTTTAGTGAATCTTGGTCACTCATGCTTAAACCATTGTAAAAAGTATTAATTTGATGTACTTTGGTAAAACCATGTTGTGGGCATTTTCTTAAAAGATCTTTAAAACGATCCCAAGATTCACTGAACGACTCATCGTACTTTTGTTCAAAATTTATGATTTCATTCCGCAAAGCGGTAGTACGAGAGGGTGGGAAAAAGTAATTGATAAACTTGGTTTCCAAATCCGTCCACGAGAGAATACTCTGTGGCGGTTCTTTAGCAAGCCAATGTCGGGCTTGTCCCTCTAAAGAAAAGGGAAAAAGTTGTAACCTGATAACCTCTTGTGGAACACCATTGAATTTGACTGTGTTGGTGAGTTGCAAGAATCTCTTGATATGGTCATGTGGGTCATCAATGGTACGCCCCAAGAATGGTTGAGTGGAGACCATCTGGATAAAGCCTGATTTTAGCTCAAAGTTGTTGGCGGCAATTGGAGGTATGACAATTGGATCAGTGTTGCCATCTACATGAGCTTGCAGCAGTTCAATCATCGGGCGATTATCCGGAAGAGGCTCATTGTTGTTGTTATTATTCATGTTGTTGAAAGGCGGGTTGTTGTTGTTATTATTATTGTTTGGAGGTGGTATGTTGTTGTTGTTTTGTACACCGGCCATGTCTAAGTTATCGAGAGGCTCGGGCTCTTGATAAGACGTGGATCGAGTGCGCATACACCTGCAAAAGAACGAACAAAGAAAAGAAAAGCAAAAATATTTTTGGTTTTTATGTTTTTTACTTTTTAGGATTTTTTGAAAATTTTTTATTTTTTAGTGTTTTTGAAAGTTTTTATGAAAAAGTAACGTTCACGGGGAACGGATCCCAAAATCCAAGTTCTCACAAAAAACTTTTGATCTTAACGAGAAGAGCCGGCAGCGGGGCCATTTGATAATGGGTTTTTACTCGTTTGAAAGTTCGATTCTCGGAATCTCCTCGAATTGATCACAGTTAAAAGTGGAATGATTTGTTCTTGGTGACAAAAAGTGGATTTGGTTTTCTATTCTAATAAAGATGTAAATAAATGAAGTGACGAAATTAAACTTGCAGTGAATATAAATGATTAACAGAAAAATAATCTTACTGAAGAAAATAGCTATGCGGAATAAAATCCCATTCGGAATAATCAGACTGTGCGGAATATCAAAGCTCTATGCGGAATGTTTGAACTACACGGAATATTTTGCTTATGCGGAATAAAGAAGACCATGCGGAAAAATGAAGCTATCCGGAACAATCAAGCTTACTCGGAATAAAGGGATTATACGGAATAACATGCTCTACGCGGAATAATTTGGGCCATCCGGAATATGGAAATATTCCGAATAAGGGAAAGAAAAATTTTGCTAAGCGGAATAAGTGAAAATTCCGAATAAAGGAAAAATCTAAGAATGCTACTCGGAATAAATAATATTCCGAATAAAGGAAAATGAAAGATGGT
Source organism: Glebionis coronaria (assembly GCA_025667525.1). Taxonomy (NCBI): domain Eukaryota; kingdom Viridiplantae; phylum Streptophyta; class Magnoliopsida; order Asterales; family Asteraceae; genus Glebionis; species Glebionis coronaria. The sequence continues at coordinate 490,898,287 of CM046875.1, forward strand.
TATCCGGAACAATCAAATGTTCCGAATAAGGGAAACAGCAACTCGACTACTCGGAATAACTGGATGAAGAACAGTAGCAGGTATATAAAACAGGGGATACGAATTTAAAGCCAAATCAAGCTAAATAATCAAAAAGGTTTAACCAAATTTACCACAAATCATCTACTAACTACAAGAATCAAATCCCAATCATAAAAACACAAATTCAACAACTTTTTAAGATCAAACTTGAACTAAATAAAAACTTAAAAACTTTAAATAAAAAGATGATGAAGATCAAGATGAATGAAAAGATTAAATGAACACTTGTATTGATGATTTAGATTCAGTAACAAAAGGAAAGGATCAAACTTACAAGATTAAAGGAAGAAATCAAAAAGATGAAAAACCACTCCTTAAGGGAGATGATTTCCTACGAACTAGAAGAAGATGAAACTGAAAGAAAAACTAGACTCCAAAAATTGTGAGGGTGATCCCTTTATATAGGCTGAGTGGCTGGTTGGTGGGTGGGCTTTCTCCCTTTCTTCTTGTCTTCTCGTCTTTTCAGAAAAGTTGACGTTTTCGATTCTGATTCGGGATTTGTCGACGATTAAATTCAACTCGTCTTTTAATTTCTTCGTTTAATAGACTTGAGTTTCTTCGACTTATGTAAATCTTCCATCTTTGGTCCTTTTCTTCGATAAATCGTCAAATAGGCCCAGTGACTTCAAATCTTTTGCATCTATTGGACAATAGACTTCGTCTTTAGTCTTTTTCTTCCATAAAACCCGTGCAATCCCATGTCTTCTTCAATATTCATCCGGTTGGCTCTGAAAACACAATAAACACAAAAACCACGCATAATTCCAAACAAATGACATTAAATACGTGTTTTGGTCTCGTTTTAGCCAAAATTAAGTGGAAAAAGGATGGGTGTTTACACACCTATCAAATCCCCTACACTTAACCATTGCCATGCCCTCATGCAATGCTTAGTGATAAAGCAATTTTACACTTTTCTCATAATCAATCAACCTTGGCCTTATTAAAATACTACTAAACAAAAATTAAAGTACTAAGAGAAATTAAAACTTTAAAATAAACAAAAGGATGGAAATAACTTGCAAAGAAATCAAGGACTTACATTAGGGCTTTGGTGCTGCGAAGATTTATCACCCTCAAGTTTCACGTTCCCCAAACTAAGCTTAAAAACGAGATTATTGTTATTATAAGTTAGTAAATCAAACACTTACACACATGGCTTAATTAAATGCTTAAACTCCCTTATTCCTAGGTGTATCTCTTATATTTTATTTTTGGTCTTAGAATGATCATGAAGATGCATTTTTGGACTTATTTGGATAGTTTATTTAGGCTGAAAGCAAAGTAGGACGATTTGATCAATAGTTAGCTAAAGGACAAAATCTCTTAAAACTGCTTCTCGGGATATCAAAAAGTTCATATCTTGGCATAACTCGGTTCACGATTTGAGACCTTTCTTGGGCCGATATTTGGCATGTACTTCATACTTCATATCTTGAGAGACGTGCTTGAGATAATGGTCTTCTCATCGTTCATAGAGTTTCTTCACTTGGAGACTTTTGAGAGTAACTTTGTTGACCACGACTTCATGATTATTTCTTCAATCTCTATTTGGGATTTTGAGATACAACGATCCGCCTCCTTTTCGGACTTGGATCTATTTATCCTCATACCTTGTTAGGGTCTTTTCGGATAGACTTCTCCATCATCTTAATGGGAGTTGATTGCTTTTCGTCATGAGTCTTGATCCTTCATATTGACTTTGGGAATAATGCTTTTCACATCACCTTGGATCTTTAGCAATAAAATGGAATCCTCATGCCTTGTTAGGGCCTTTTCGGACTCGCCAATCTTCGCGCCCCGCTTCATAAGTTATGCCTTGGCTATGAAATCTTATCATTACCGAGCAACTTTTAAACGATCTTGGGCTAGAAGCTAAGTAACTTTTCAAATCGTACGACCTCACTTATTGCAGATAAATTATTAGCAAGTGATGGGAGAATAGGCAGATAATTACACCAAGTGAGCTTGTGCAAGAATGCCGACTTATAATTGACTCTATCATTTCTCGTCCTCCACAATTTAAAATCTCAAGTAATGAGACTCGTGGATGCTTAGCCTAATAAACCAATTAAGGTCTACATGGTTAAGGATACTAGCTAGAATAAACTTGGATAAGTCTATTCGGGTTGAGTCAAACTAATCGCAACGGGCCTAATACGTCAAAGACTTCAAAACTAGCTACACCACTTTATTAATAATTTTGACTTTATTGTGGAATATATACATATGAAAGCAACGATAAAAATTTAAAAATTACGACTAAATGGCCAAAGTTAATTAAAAATTTGAAAAAGATGATTTTCTAGTTAAATGAAGGCATTTTCATGGAAAAGTCCACTTAAAACTTCGATAGAAGTCCCCCCTACACTTAAGATAAACATTGTCCTCAATGTTTAAGCATGTGGGAAAAGTCTCCCCTACACTTATGACATTGTGCACGTTGGTTAACTCAAGTAAAGGAAGAGATGACTACCGTGATCAATTTCAAATGTGAATATGAAGAAAATTGAATCACGACAGTTGAGAGATAGAACCGGATTTCGGATAACACGGGAGCACGGTTCTTCAAAGGTTCCAAGAGTGCATTCATCCCTGTAATCACATCACCACACAAATACAAACACCTATGTAGGTCCCCCTACACTTAGGAGGTTAAAACATAAAAGGATAGATACTCGGGCTTCCTCCCGAGGAGCGCTTGTTTTTGATAACCGAGTCACGAGCCTGACTCGACCAAAAATTAGTTCATGGGGAACGTGGTGAGGGATGGAATCATCTCTTGAGAGACGTCCTCACCAAAGTACAATTTCAAACGTTGGCCATTCACCTTGAAGTTGGGCCCATTTGGCTGAGAAAGCTCAATGGTGCCATAGGGAAAAACATTGGCGATGGTGAATGGACCAGACCAGCGGCTCTTCAACTTGCCTGAGAAGATCTTCAACCGAGAGTTAAAGAGTAAGACTTGATCACCAACGTGGAACTCTCGGTTCTTGATTTTAGCATCATGGATCATCTTGGTCTTCTCCTTGTAGATCAATGAGTTCTCGTAAGCTTGATTCCTCAATTCTTGTAGCTCGTTGAGTTGAATCTTGCGAAAATCACCGGCTTTGTTGATGTCGAAGTTAGCCCACTTCATGGCCCAGTATGCCTTATGTTCCAGCTCGATAGGGAGGTGGCAAGCTTTCCCGTACACAAGACGATAGGGCGTACAGCCGATCGAGGTCTTGTAAGCAGTACGGAAAGCCCACAGAGCATCATTTAACTTATCGGCCCACGCGGCGCGATGCTCTCCCACAGTACGCTCCAAAATTCGCTTCAATCCACGGTTGGATATCTCGGCTTGACCGTTGGTTTGAGGATGATAAGCGGTGGAAAGACGGTGATTGACACCATACTTCGCCATGACTCTTGCAAATTGATCGTTGCAAAAATGAGTCCCGCGATCACTGATAATAGCACGAGGAACACCGAATCGAGCAAACAGTTGTTTAAAGAATTTACAAACCACCCTCGCGTCGTTAGTGGGTAAAGCCTTGGCTTCAACCCATTTGGAAACGTAGTCAACAGCAACAAGGATGTATTTGTTGCCTTTAGAAGAAGGGAATGGCCCCATAAAGTCGATGCCCCATACATCAAAGATTTCACATTCTTGTATGAAATTTTGAGGCATCTCATCTTTATGTGTGATCTTGCCTTGTTTTTGGCAAGAATCACAATGTTTAACCATCTCGTGAGCATCACGGTAAATGGTGGGCCAATAGAATCCCAAATCAAACACTTTTTTGGCAGTGTAGTTGGGACCAAAGTGACCACCGGTGGGTCCTTTGTGGCAAGCCTGGAGAATGTTCAAAGCGGCCGGTCCGTCAAAACATCAGCGAATAATCAAGTTAGCGCATTGTTTGAATAGAAAAGGGTCATCCCAAAAGTAAGTCTTAACATCGTTCAAGAACTTCTTTTTTTGTTGGGATGTTAACCCTTGGATGAGAACACCACCCGCTAAGTAGTTTGCAATATCCGCAAACCACGGGGTGCCATCGAGATTGAGATCTATAGACATTAAGGTCTCAAGGGGGAAAGAGTCATTGATCTCTTTGTTCGGATGATCCCCTTGATATGGATCCTCAAGTCTGCTCAGATGATCCGCGGCCAGGTTTTCTGCTCCCTTCTTGTCACGAATTTCGATGTTGAATTCTTGAAGGAGTAAAACCCAGCGAAGAAGTCTTGGCTTAGAATCATGCTTTGTCATCAAGTACTTCAACGCGGAATGGTCCGTGTATACGATAGTGGTGGAAAGGACAAGATAGGGGCGGAACTTTTCAAAAGCATAGACAACAGCTAAAAGCTCTTTTTCGGTTGTCGTATAATGCAATTGTGCCCCCGTCATTGTCTTGCTAGCATAGTGGATTGGTTGGAAGTGTTTATTCACTCTTTTGCCCAAAACCGCACCAATAGCAAAGTCGCTAGCATCGCACATCAACTCGAAAGGCAGCTCCCAATTAGGGGTAACTAAGACGGGTGCCTTAGTAAGCTTATCCCTAAGCAAGTTGAATGCTTCAAGGAACTCTTTGGAAAAGATAAAAGGAGTATCTTTTCCCAAGAGGTGGGTCATCGGGCGAGCGATTTTAGAGAAATCCTGAATGAATCGACGATAGAAGCCCGCATGACCCAGAAAACTTCTCACACCCTTCACTGTTGAAGGTGGAGGTAATTTGGCTATGACATCAACTTTAGCACGGTCGACTTCAAGACCGGCTTTAGAGATTTTGTGTCCTAGCACAATGCCTTCTTTTACCATAAAATGGCATTTTTCCCAATTCAGAACAAGTCGAGTGTCTTCGCACCGCTGAAGCATACGTTCCAAATTGGCAAGGCAAGAAGAGAAGGAATCCCGGAAGACCGAGAAATCATCCATGAAGACTTCCATGGTTTGTTCAACCATGTCATGGAAGATAGCCAACATGCACCTTTGAAAAGTCTCGGGGGCATTACATAAGCCAAAAGGCATTCTTTTGTAAGAAAATGTGCCATAGGGACAAGTGAATGTTGTCTTCTCTTGATCTTGGGGATCGATGGGTATTTAAAAATAACCCGAGAAACCATCAAGAAAACAGTAATATTCATTACCCGCTAAACGTTCAAGCATTTGGTCCATAAAAGGTAGAGGGAAATGATCCTTTCTCGTGGCATCATTGAGTTTGCGGTAGTCTATACAAACTCTCCACCCAGTGACGAGACGGGTAGGAATCAGCTCGTTGTTTGCATTGGGCACAACGGTGATGCCGCCTTTCTTAGGCACACAATGGATTGGACTAACCCATGGTGAATCCGAAATAGGGTATACCATACCCGCATCAAGAAGTTTGATAACCTCTGTTTTGATGACTTCATGGATTTTTGGATTCACCCTTCGTTGGCTTTGAATTGTGGGCTTAAAGTCGTCCTCCATGAGAATTTTGTGTGTGCAGAAGTGAGGATCAATTCCACGAATATCAGAAATCTTCCAAGCAATAGCCTTATTATGATCTTTCAACACGGTGATAAGTCGGGCTTTTTCTTCCTCCTTTAGGTCCTTAGCAATGATGACTGGCGACTTCTTCTCTTCTTCAAGGAATACATACTCAAGATGGGGCGGCAACTCCTTAAGTTCTAAATCCAGAGGATTTTCGACGGGATGCGTTTTCGAAGTCGGAGTATCGATAGCAATAACCGTGGGAGATGGAGGAGAAGGATTGTCTTCGTTGAGAAGGTTGTCAAAGAAATTCATGTCTTCATCCCCAGCGGTGGGAGAATCATTAGTAGCTAAATTCACATCTCCCATGGTGTCTTCAAGATTGTTCCAAAACAAATCACTTTCTCCAAAGAGAGACAGTGATGAATCAATAGAGGCAACGGTTTCAACATTGGGAAGAGAGGTAGGAATACTTTTGCAAGCATCTTTGAAGTGTTCTTCACAAGCCTCATCCAGAACGTCAATACAATTAACATTCTCGTTGGAATAAGGTTGTTTGGACAACTTTCCCATGTTGAAGACGATTTTATCGTCACCCACTCTCATGATAAGCTCACCGGCTTCAACATCGATGAGAGTGCGACCGGTCCTCAGGAATGGACGACCCACGATCAAGGGAACACGAGGGTCCATCTCGTAGTCGACGACGACAAAATCAGTAGGAAAAGTGAATTTGTCGACTCCTACAAAGACGTCTTCGGCTATCCCCACTGGATAAGCAACCGTACGGTTAACTAATTCCAAAGTCATTTTGGTGGGGACTAGCTCAGGGAGAGATAATTGCTTCCAAACGCTTAGAGGCATGAGATTAATACTGGCACCTAGATCGGCTAGGGCCATGCAATTCTCTACTCCTGGGAAATTGCAAGGAATTAAGAAACGACCCGGATCACCAAGCTTGGTTGGCAATTTCCTTAAGAGCACTGCAGAGCAATTCTCATTAAGTTGGGTGTTGGCAATATCGAGGAGCTTTTCCTTGTCGCTCAAAAGATCTTTAAACATTTTCGCATATTTAGGCATGTGAGCGAGAGCCTCAGCGAAGGAGATGTTAAAATTCAATTGTTTGAATATTTTAAGGAAGTTCGAAACCTGAATATCGTCCTTGCTTATGAGCTTCTTGATATAAAGATTTTTACTCGTTGAAAAAGTTCGTTTCTCGGTGTCTCTTCGAATTGATTTCCGGTTAATTGTGTGAGATTAGTTGTTCTTGGTGAAACAAATATTTTTGGTTTTGAGAAAATAAATAAGCACGACTTAATAATAAATGACGAGAAATTATCACTAAAACAAGTTAAAATGTAAACGGTGCGATATTTAAAAGTTTAAAAGTTAATGACGAGAAATGAAAGGACGTAAAATTAAATCTTGGCGAAAAATAAATTACGAGAAAATCAAAAGGTAAATAAAGTAAATGATGCAAACCAAAACTTAAACTAAAGTAAAGCAAATAAAAATTCAAATAAAGAAAAAGGCAGAAAAATGAAACTTGAAAATAAAAGACAAAAACTTAAAAAGAAAAACAAATAAAAGACTGGCAGACCTTGATTCGGAAGTTTAAAACTTCCGAATGAAGGTTGCTTCATTCGGAACTTCTAGACTTCCGGATGAAGGTTGCTAAAAATCAATTTGATACATTGTTTTTGCAATGGGGTTCAGGTTAATCTTGTCTCGATATCCTCTCGAATTGATCTCGGCCTTAAGTGGAATGATTGTTCTTGGTACTAAAAAGGGGGTTTTAGATTTCTAATCTACTAAGAAGTTTAAATGTATTAAAATGAAAATTTAAATCAAAAATAATTAATTTAATGACAACTAACCAGACTAGAATTAAAATTAAAATTAAAATAAAGAAACAGTACGAAACAGTGATACAGTAACTCTTAAAACTATTCAAAGAAAACTGATTCGGAAGTTTAACCTTGATTCGAAACTTTTCACTCGGAAGTTGGTTCGGAACTCTTGATCCGGAACTTTTCACTTTTGGAAAATCCTTCACTCGGAACTTTCTTCAGAAGTTGATCCGGAACTTTCTTCGGAACTTTGATTCGGAAGTTTATTCGGAACAATCAATTCATTCGGAACTTTTTAACTCATTCGGAACTTTTAAACAAAAAAAAACTCATTCGGAACTTTTAAACTTAAATTGATTCGGAACTTCAAAAACAAGCATTCATTCGGAAGTTTTTGGAAAGGAAACTCATCCGGAACTTTGGTTCATTCGGAAGATTGGGTTCATCCGGAACTTTCAGTTCATTCGGAAGTTTTGTTCATTCGGAACTTTTCAATTGATTCGGAACTTTGAAAGGAAAACTCATTCGGAACTTTTTAACAAAGGAATTCATTCGGAACTATCAACTCATACGGAACTTATATTCATCCGGAAGTTTTTAGCTCATTCGGAACCTGGGGAACTGCAAGAACAGTAACTTTACCCCGAAGAACAAGGAAGACGATTTTAATCTAGAATCAAACTCAATAATCAAAAAGGTTTTACCAAATCAACCACAAATCATCTAATAACCATAAGCAACAAATCCCAACAGTAAAAACACAAATTCAACAACTTTTTAAAGATCAAATCAATCATATAAAAACTTGAAAACTTGAATAAAAAGATGATGATGAACAAGATGAAATGGAAAGATTAAAAAAGAACTTGTATTTATGATTAATGTTGAACAAAAAAAAACAAGGATTAAACTTTCAAGGTTTGAAAAACAAAGATCAAAAATCACCAAACATCCTAGTGGCGTTGGTGATGCTACAAAGAAGAGGGAGGAAAAGAAGGAGAAAGAAAAACTAAAAACTAACTGCCTAAATGTGTGAGGGGTGGACTATATATAGGTGTTCCCCTTGGTTGGTGAGTGGGCATTCTCCCGTTCTTCTTGTCTTCTCGTCTTTTCAGAAAAGTTGACGATTTCGATTCTGATTCGGGATTTGTCGTCGATTAAATTCAACTCGTCTTTTAATTTCTTCGTTTAATAGACTTGAGTTTCTTCGACTTATGTAAATCTTCCATCTTTGGTCCTTTTCTTCGATAAATCTTCGAATAGGCCCAGTGACTTCAAATCTTTTGCATCTCTTGGACAATAGACTTCATCTTGAGTCTTTTTCTTCGATAAATCCCGTGCAATCCCATGTTTTCTTCAATATTCATCCGGTTGGCTCTGAAAACACAATAAACACAAAAACCACGCATAATTCCAAACAAATGATATTAAATACGCGTTTTGGTCTTGTTTTAGCCAGAATTAAGTGGTAAAAGGATGGGTGTTTACACACCTTTCAAATCCCCTACACTTAACCATTGCCATGCCCTCATGCAATGCTTAGTGATGAAGCAATTTTACACTTTTCTCATAATTAATCAACCTTGGCCTTATTCAAATACTACTAAACAAAAAATTAAAGTACTAAAAGAAATTAAACTTTAAAGGAGACAAAAGGATGGAAATAACTTGCAAAGAAACCAATGACTTACATTAGGGCTTTGGTGCTGCGAAGATTTATCACCCTCAAGTTTCACGTTCCCCAAACTAAGCTTAAAAACGAGATCATTGTTATTATAAGTTAGTAAATCAAACACTTACACACATGGCTTAATTATATGCTTAAACTCCCTTATTCCTAGGTGTATCTCTTATATTTTATTTTTGTCTTAGAGTGATCATGAAGATGCATTTTTGGACTTATTTCGATAGTTTATTTAGGATAAAAGCAAAGTAGGACGATTTGATCAATAGTTAGCTAAAGGACATATCTTGGCATAACTTGGTTCACGATTTGAGACCTTTCTCGGGCCGATATTTGGCATGTACTTCATACTTCATATCTTGAGTGACGTGCTTGAGATAATGGTCTTCTCATCGTAATAGAGTTTCTTCACTTTGGAGACTTTTGAGGGGTACTCCAACTTTGTTGACCACGACTTCATGATTATTCTTCAATCTCTAACTGGGATTTTGAGATAAACGATCTGCCTCCTTTTCGGACTTGGATCTATTTATCCTCATACCTTGTTAGGGTCTTTTCGGATAGACTTCTCCATGATCTTTATGAGAGTTGATTGCTTTTCGTCGTGAGTCTTGATCCTTCATATTGACTTTGGGAATAATGCTTTTCACATCACCTTGGATCTTTAGCAATAAAATGGAATCCTCATGCCTTGTTAGGGCCTTTTCGGACTCGCCAATCTTCGCGCCCCGCTTCATAAGTTATGCCTTGGCTATGAACTCTTATCATTACCGAGCAACTTTTAAACGATCTTGGGCTAGAAGCTAAGTAACTTTTCAAATCGTACGACCTTACTTATTGCAGATAATTTATTATCAAGTGATGGGAGAATAGGCAAATAATTACACCAAGTGAGCTTGTGCAAGAATACCGACTTATAATTGACTCTATCATTTCTCGTTCTCCACAATTTAAAATCTCAAGTAATGAGACTCGTGGATACTTAGCCTAATAAACCAATTAAGGTCTACATGGTTAAGGATACTAGCTAGAATAAACTTAGATAAGTCTATTCGGGTTGAGTCAAAATAAACGCAACGTGCCTAATATGTCAAAGACTTCTAAACTAGCTACACCACTTTATTAATATTTTTAACTTTATTGCGGGATATATACATATGTAAGCAAAGATAAAAATTTAAAAATTACGACAAAATGGCCAAAGTTAATAAAAAATTTGAAAAATGTTGAAAAAGATGATTTTCCGGTTAAATGAAGGCATTTTCATGGAAAAGTCCACTTAAAACTTCGATAGAAGTCCCCCATACACTTAAGATAAACATTGTCCTCAATGTTTAAGCATGTGGGAAAAGTCTCCCCTACACTTATGACATTGTGCACGTTGGTTAACTCGAGTTAAGGAAGAGACGACTAAAGTGATCAATTTCAAATGTGAGTATGAAGAAAATTGAATCACGATAGTTGAGAGATAGAACCGGATATCGGATAACACGGGAGCACGTTGCTTCAAAGATTCCAAGAGTGCACTTATCCCTGTAATCACATCACCACACAAATACAAACACGTATAGAGGTCCCCCTACACTTAGGAGGTTAAAACATAAAAGGATAGATACTCGGGCTGCCTCCCGAGGAGCGCTTGTTTTTGATAACCGAGTCACGAGCCTGACTCGACCTAAAATTAATTCATGGGGAACGTGGTGAGGGATGGAATCACCTCCTGAGAGGTGTCCTCACCAAAGTACAACTTCACTCGTTGGCCATTCACCTTAAAATTAGGTCCATTAGGTTGAGCGAGCTCGAGAGTACCATATGGAAAAATTTTGGCAATGGTGAATGGGCCGGACCAACGAGATTTGAGCTTGCCCGAAAAGATTTTCAACCGAGAGTTAAAAAGTAAGACTTTGTCTCCAACATGGAACTCTCGGTTTTTGATCTTGGAATCGTGAATGAGCTTAGTCCTTTCCTTATAGATCAAAGAATTTTCATAAGCCTCATTACGGAGTTCATTGAGCTCATTGAGTTGGATCTTGCGTAGGTCACCGGCTTTGTTAATATCAAAATTAGCCCACTTCAAGGCCCAATAAGCCTTGTGCTCCAACTCAATGGGGAGGTGGCACGCTTTCCCGTACACGAGACGATATGGTGTACAACCAATCGGAGTCTTGTATGCAGTACGGAAAGCCCACAAATCATCATCAAGTTTATCAGCCCATGAGGCACGATGCTCTCCCACGGTTCTTTCCAGAATTCGCTTTAGTCCTCGGTTGGATATTTCAGCCTGGCCATTAGTTTGTGGGTGGTAGGCTGTGGAAAGACGATGATTTACACCATACTTAGCCATGACTCTAGCAAACTGGTCATTGCAAAAATGAGTCCCACGATCACTAATAATGGCACGAGGCACACCGAATCTAGCGAATAGAGCTTTCAAAAAGTTACAAACCACCCTTGCGTCATTAGTGGGTAAAGATTTGGCTTCAACCCATTTGGAGACGTAATCAACGGCTACAAGGATGTATCTGTTTCCTTTAGAAGAAGGGAATGGCCCTATAAAGTCGATACCCCAAACATCAAAGATTTCACATTCTTGTATGAAATTCTGAGGCATCTCGTCTTTATGTGTGATTGTGCCTTGTTTTTGGCAATCCTCACAACGTTTAACCATATTGTGAGCGTCACGATATATGGAGGGCCAATAAAATCCTGAGTCAAACACTTTTTTGGCGGTGTAGTTAGGACCAAAGTGACCACCGGTGGGTCCTTTGTGGCAAGCGTCAAGGATTTCTGAAGCTGCCGGTCCATCAATACATCGGCGAATAATCAAGTCGGCACATTGTTTGAATAGGTAAGGGTCATCCCAAAAGTAAGTCTTAATGTCGGTGAAGAACTTTTTCTTTTATTGAGACGTCAACCCTTCCTTGAGAATTCCACCCGCCAAGTAGTTTGCAAAGTCCGCAAACCACGGGGTTTCATCAGAATTCGAATTTATAGACATTAAGGTCTCCAAGGGAAAAGAATCATTGATTTCTTTTTTCGGATGATCCCCCTGGTAAGGATCCTCAAGTCTGCTGAGATGATCCGCGGCTAGGTTTTCAGCTCCTTTTTTATCGCGAATTTCTATTTTAAATTCTTGGAGAAGTAAAACTCAGCGAAGAAGTCTTGGTTTGGAATCTTGCTTTGTCAAAAAGTACTTCAACGCGGAATGATCGGTATACACGATTGTTGTAGAAAGGACAAGATAGGGGCGGAATTTTTCAAAAGCATAGACAACAGCTAAAAGCTCTTTTTCTGTTGTCGCATAATGCAATTGTGCCCCCGTCATTGTCTTGCTAGCGTAATGGATTGGTTGGAAGTGTTTGTTCACTCTTTGTCCCAGAACCGCTCCAATAGCAAAATCACTAGCATCGCACATCAACTCAAAGGGAAGCTCCCAATTGGGGGTAACCAAGACGGGTGCCTTAGTTAGCTTATCCTTCAGCGAGTTGAAGGCTTCAAGGCACTCTTTGGAAAAGATAAAAGGAGTATCTTTTTCCAAGAGGTGGGTCATCGGGCGAGCGATTTGAGAAAAATCTTTGATGAATCGACTGTAGAAGCCCGCATGACCCAGAAAACTTCTCACACCCTTCACGGTTGAAGGTGGAGGCAACTTAGCGATAACATCGACTTTAGCACGGTCTACTTCAAGACCGGCTTTCGAGATCTTGTGTCCTAGCACGATGCCTTCTTTTACCATAAAATGGCATTTTTCCCAATTCAGAACAAGGCGAGTGTCTTCGCACCGCTTAAGCATACGTTCCAAATTGGCAAGGCAAGAAGAGAAGGAATCCCCGAAGACCGAGAAATCATCCATGAAGACTTCCATGGTTTGTTCAACCATGTCATGGAAGATAGCTAACATGCACCTTTGGAAAGTCCCGGGGGCATTGCATAAGCCAAAAGGCATTCTTTTGTAAGCAAATATGCCATAGGGACAAGTGAATGTTGTCTTCTCTTGATCTTGGGGATCGATGGGTATTTGGAAATAACCCGAGAAACCATCAAGAAAGCAGTAATATTCATTACCCGCTAAACGTTCAAGCATTTGGTCCATAAAAGGTAGAGGGAAATGATCCTTTCTCGTGGCATCATTGAGTTTGCGGTAGTCTATACAAACTCTCCACCCAGTAACGAGACGAGTGGAAATCAACTCGTTGTGTTCATTGGGAACAACGGTTATTCCGCCCTTCTTGGGCACACAATGGATTGGACTAACCCATGGTGAATCCGAAATAGGGTAAATCATACCCGCATCAAGAAGTTTGATAACCTCTGTTTTGATGACTTCATGGATTTTTGGATTCACCCTTCGTTGGCTTTGAATTGTGGGCTTAAAGTCGTCCTCCATAAGAATTTTGTGTGTGAAGAAGTGAGGATCAATTCCACGAATATCAGAAATCTTCCAAGCAATAGCCTTCTTATGATCTTGCAACACGGTGATAAGTCGGGCTTTTTCTTCTTCTTTTAGGTCCTTAGCAATGATGACTGGCGACTTCTTCTCTTCTTTAAGGAATACATACTCGAGATGGGGCAGCAACTCCTTAAGTTCTAAATCCGGAGGATTTTCGACGGGAGGCGTTTTCAAAATCGAAGTATCGATAGCAATAACCGTGGGAGATGGAGGAGAAGGATTGTCTTCGTTGAGAAGGTTGTCAAAGAAATGCATGTCTTCATCCCCATCGGTGGGAGAATCATCAGTAGCTAAATTCACATCTCTCATGGTATCTTCAAGATTGTTCCAAAACAAATCACTATCTCCAAATAGAGACAATGATGAATCAATAGAGGAAACGGTTTCAACATTGGGAAGAGAGGTAGGAATACTTTTGCAAGCATCATTAAAGTGTTCTTCACAAGCCTCATCCAGAACGTCAATACAATTAACACTCTCGTTGGAATAAGGTTTTTTGGACAACTTTCCCATGTTGAAAATGATTTTATCGTCACCCACTCTCATGATAAGCTCACCGTCTTCAACATCGATGAGAGTGCGACCGGTCCTCAGGAATGGACGACCCACGATCAAGGGAACAAGAGGGTCCATCTCGTAGTCGACGTCGACGAAATCGGCAGGAAAAGTGAATTTGTCGACTCCTACAAAGACGTCTTCGGCTATCCCCACTGGATAAGCAACCGTACAGTTAGCTAATTCCAAAGTCATTTTGGTGGGGACTAGCTCAGGGAGAGATAATTGCTTCCAAACGCTTAGAGGCATGAGATTAATACTGGCACCTAGATCGGCTAGGGCCATGCAATTCTCTACTCCCGGGAAATTTCAAGGGATTAAGAAACGACCCGGATCACCAAGCTTGGTTGGCAATTTCCTTAAGAGCACTGCAGAGCAATTCTCGTTAAGTTGGGTGTTGGCAATATCAAGAAGTTTTTCCTTGTCGCTCAGAAGATCTTTAAACATTTTCACATACTTGGGCATGTGAGCGAGAGCCTCAGCGAAGGAGATGTTAAAATTCAATTGTTTGAACATTTTAAGAAAGTTCGAAACCTGAATATCGTCCTTGCTTTTGAGCTTCTCTTTCCTCAACCTAGATGGATAAGGTATATTGGAAGAAGAGGAAGGCTTTGGGAGAATAGGATCACTCACATCCTTGGGTGGAGGAGGGGTAGAAGGGAGAGGTGGAGAAATTGGGGAAGGAGAAGGATGCGGAATAGGAGCAGGTGACTCGTTCTCCTTAGTCACAATCACTGGTGGAGGTATAGGAAGCTCGGGTTCCTTTGTACCTTTGCCACTACGAGTGGTGATTGCTTTCATCTCCCCTCTTGGATTCGCAACGGTGTTACTCGGAAGAGTACCCGAAGAAGAGGGTGGATTACCTTGGAAGAAACTAGCCATCATGTTCTTCAAGTCATTAGTTTGGCTATCCAACGTGTTACTCATGTCAGCTCTCAGATCGTTCCCTTGTTTGACCAAGTCTGCTTTCAAGTTGCGCACTTCCTGTTGGAGATTTTCCACGATCACATCATTGGTCCTCATGTAGGTTGCAACCTCTTGGTGTAATTCAGTGGGTTGGTTTGGAGGAGCATTGTATGCGGGTGGTTGATAAGCAGGTTGTTGGTAAACTTGGTTGTTACGTTGAGGTGGTTGTTGCTGTTTATGAGGTGGTATGTAAGGTGTACGAGGTTATTGTTGTTGTTGAGTAGGGCGATTGAGGTTTTGTTGTTGGTTTGGGTTGGTAGGAGGAAAACCGGGTGGTGAAAGGTAATTGTTAGAGCGGTAGCTAAGCAAATTACGGTCACCTTGAGGTCTAGCTTGATAAGCGGGTTGAGGATAGGTGCCATAAGCTGCATTCACATTCTCAGCAGGGTAGTCTTGGGTAGCGGTACAAGTGGTGTAAGAGTGAGGACCCCCGCATATTTCACATGGTTGGTTAACAGCACTAACTTGAGCGTTTTTAGCGTTATTGCTATTGTTGTTGCTGACGGTGTGGGTAACAAGCGATTAAAGAAGCACAGTGATTTTGTCCAATCGCTTGTCGCTGTTACTAGTGCTAGCACTAGCGACATTGGTCCGAACACTTTTGGTTTGCACACGAGACTTATTCTCAATGATATCCCAAGCAGCATTGGAAGTCTTAGCCAATAGATTACCCCCCGAGGCACTGTTTAGTGAATCTTGGTCACTCATGCTTAAACCATTGTAAAAAGTATTAATTTGATGTACTTTGGTAAAACCATGTTGTGGGCATTTTCTTAAAAGATCTTTAAAACGATCCCAAGATTCACTGAACGACTCATCGTACTTTTGTTCAAAATTTATGATTTCATTCCGCAAAGCGGTAGTACGAGAGGGTGGGAAAAAGTAATTGATAAACTTAGTTTCCAAATCCGACCACGAGAGAATACTCTGTGGTGGTTCCTTAGCAAGCCAATGACGGGCTTGTCCCTCTAAAGAAAAGGGAAAAAGTTGTAACCTGATTACTTCTTGTGGAACGCCATTGAATTTGACCGTGTTGGTGAGTTGCAAGAATCTCTTGATATGGTCATGTGGGTCACCAATGGTACGTCCCAAGAATGGTTGAGCAGAGACCATCTGGATAAAGCCTGATTTTAGCTCAAAGTTGTTGGCGGCAATTGGAGGTATGACAATTGGATCAGTGTTGCCATCTACATGAGCTTGCAGCAATTCAATCATCGGGCGATTATCCGGAAGAGGCTCATTGTTGTTGTTATTATTCATGTTGTTGAAAGGTGGGTTGTTGTTGTTTTGTACACCGGCCATGTCTAATTGATCGAGAGGCTCGGGCTCTTGATAAGACGTGGATCGAGTGCGCATACACCTGCAAAAGAACGAACAAAGAAAAGCAAAGCAAAAATATTTTTGGTTTTTATGTTTTTTAATTTTTTTGTATTTTTGAAAAATTTATATTTTTTTAGGATTTTTTGAAAATTTTTATGAAAAATTAACGTTCACGGGGAACGGATCCCAAAATCCAAGTTCTCACAAAAAACTTTTGATCTTAACGAGAAGAGCCGGCAGCGGCGCCATTTGATACACTGTTTTTGCAATGAGGTTCAGGTTAATCTTGTCTCGATATCCTCTCGAATTGATCTCGGCCTTATGTGGAATGATTGTTCTTGGTACTAAAAAGGGGGTTTTAGATTTCTAATCTACTAAGAAGTTTAAATGTATTAAAATGAAAATTTAAATCAAAAATAATTAATTTAATGACAACTAACCAGACTAGAATTAAAATTAAAATTAAAATAAAGAAACAGTACGAAACAGTGATACAGTAACTCTTAAAACTATTCAAAGAAAACTGATTCGGAAGTTTAACCTTGATTCGGAACTTTTCACCCGGAAGTTGGTTCGGAACTCTTGATCCGGAACTTTTCACTTTTGGAAAATCCTTACTCGGAACTTTCTTCGGAAGTTGATCCGGAACTTTCTTCGGAACTTTGATTCGGAAGTTTATTCGGAACAATCAATTCATTCGGAACTTTTTAACTCATTCGGAACTTTTAAACAAAAAAAAAACTCATTCAGAACTTTTAAACTTAAATTGATTCGGAACTTCAAAAACAAGCATTCATTCGGAAGTTTCTGGAAAGGAAACTCATCCGGAACTTTGGTTCATTCGGAAGATTGGGTTCATCCGGAACTTTCAGTTCGTTCGGAAGTTTTGTTCATTCGGAACTTTTCAATTGATTCGGAACTTTGAAAGGAAAACTCATTCGGAACTTTTTAACAAAGGAATTCATTCGGAACTATCAACTCATACGGAACTTATATTCATCCAGAAGTTTTTAGCTCATTCGGAACCTGGGGAACTTCAAGAACAGTAACTTTACCCCGAAGAACAAGTAAGACGATTTTAATCTAGAATCAAACTCAATAATCAAAAAGGTTTTACCAAATCAACCACAAATCATCTAATAACCATAAGCAACAAATCCCAACAGTAAAAACACAAATTCAACAACTTTTTAAAGATCAAATCAATCAAATAAAAACTTGAAAACTTGAATAAAAAGATGATGATGAACAAGATGAAATGGAAAGATTAAACAAGAATTTGTATTGATGATTAATGTTGAACAAAATAAAACAAGGATTCAACTTACAAGGTTTGAAAAACAAAGATCAAAAATCACCAAACACCCTAGTGGTGTTGGTGATGCTACGAAGAAGAGGGAGGAAAAGAAGGAGAAAGAAAAACTAAAAACTAACTGCCTAAATGTGTGAGGGGTGGACTATATATAGGTGTTCCCCTTGGTTGGTGAGTGGGCTTTCTCCCGCTCTTCTTGTCTTCTCGTCTTTTCAGGAAAGTTGACGATTTCGATTCTGATTCGGGATTTGTCGTCGATTAAATTCAACTCGTCTTTTAATTTCTTCGTTTAATAGACTTGAGTTTTTCGACTTATGTAAATCTTCCATCTTTGGTCCTTTTCTTCGATAAATCTTCGAATAGGCCCAGTGACTTCAAATCTTTTGCATCTCTTGGACAATAGACTTCATCTTGAGTCTTTTTCTTCGATAAATCCCGTGCAATCCCATGTTTTCTTCAATATTCATCCGGTTGGCTCTGAAAACACAATAAACACAAAAACCACGCATAATTCCAAAAAAATGATATTAAATACGCGTTTTGGTCTTGTTTTAGCCAGAATTAAGTGGTAAAAGGATGGGTGTTTACACACCTATCAAATACTATACCCAACCCACCTCCCATGGATCTTGAATTCACATACTATACGTATGTTGAAAGGACCTTTCTCCCTTTCAAGACTTATTCCCCCGCCTCTCCTTTGTTGATGTCCTCCGGGAACGAGGACAAGGTCTTTGATCCCAGTATCACATTCGAGGTTTCCCCATGGACTATTTAATTCGGGGACGAGTCAGGCTCGTGACTCGGTTAACAAAAACAAGCGCTTTTTGGGAGGCAACCCAATTATCTATCTTATTTCACCATAAGTGTAGGGGGAGCCCCTTTGGTGTTTCTTGTTCTCTTTGTTATCATATGCAGGGATTAGAGCTTCAAAGACACACTCTTGATGACTTTTGACGAACCGTGATTCCGTGTTCCCTTCTTCCCGGTTCTATCCTAAACTCTTTTCGATTCAATATTTTATATTTCTCAATATTAAAATAGGAATCTCTTTAGTTGTCTTTCCCTTAACGAGATTTAAACAAAGTGCACAATGTCCTAAGTGTAGGGGAGTTTACTCCCACATGCTTAAACATTGAGGACAATGTTTATATTAAGTGTAGGGGGGACTTCTATCGAAGTTAAGTGGCCTTTTCCTTGTATTTGTCCTCATTTTAACCGGAAAATCAATTTTTCGACATTTTTCAAAAATTTTAATCTATTTTGGCCTAGTTGTAGTTCCCATTATTTTTGCTATTTTTCTCTTATTTTAATAAAATGGTTTTAACAAGTTTAGTTATCTTAGATATATTAGGCCCGTTGTGAATTTTTTGACTCAACCCGAGTTTACTTATCCAAGTTCACTCTAGCTAGTATCCTTAACCATGTAGACCTTAATTGGTTTATTGGTCTAAGCATCCACGAGTCTCATTCCTTGAGATTTTAAATTGTGGAGAACGAGAAATGATAGAGTTGGTTACAGGTTTGGTATTCTCTCATTAACTTATGTGAGTTAATTATGATCTTTTTCTCCCATCACTTGCTAATAAATTATCTGCAATAAGTAAGGTCGTACGATTTGAAAAGTTACTTAGCTTCTAGCCCAAGATCGTTTAAAAGTTGCTCGGTAATGATAAGAGTTCATAGCCAAGGCATAACTTATGAAGCGGGGCGCGAAGATTGGCAAGTCCGAAAAGGCCCTAACAAGGCATGAGGATTCCATTTTACTTCTGAAGATCCAAAGTGATGTGAAAAGCATTATTCCCGAAATCAATATGAAGGATCAAGACTCACGACGAAAAGCAATCAACTCCCATAAAGATCATGGAGAAGTCTATCCGAAAAGACCCTAACAAGGTATGAGGATAAATAGATCCAAGTCCGAAAAGGAGGCGGATCGTTGTATCTCAAAATCCCAAATAGAGATTGAAGAAATAATCATGAAGTCGTGGTCAACAAAGTTGGAGTACCTCTCAAAAGTCTCCAAGTGAAGAAACTCTATGAACGATGAGAAGACCATTATCTCAGGCACGTCTCTCAAGATATGAAGTATGAAGTACATGCCAAACATCGGCCCGAGAAAGGTCTCAAATCGTGAACCGAGTTATGCCAAGATAGGAACTTTTTGATATCCCGAGAAGCAGTTTTAAGAGATTTTGTCCTTTAGCTAACTATTGATCAAATCGTCCTACTTTGCTTTCAGCCTTAATAAACTATCGGAATAAGTCAACAATGCATCCTAGTGATCATTCAAGACATCAATAAAATATAAGAGATACCCATAGGAATAAGGGAGTTTAAGTGATTAATTGAACCGCATGAGTAAATGTTTGTTATGCTAACTTGTACTAACAATGATCTTGTTTTTTAAGCTTGGCATGTGGAACGTGAAACTTAAGGGTGATAAACATTCATGACACACAAGCCCTAATGTAAGTCTTAGATTTCTTTACATGTTTCTTCCTTGATTGCATCTTGTTATTTTCTATCTTTTTTATTTTCCTTAGTTGTTTAATAAAGGCCAAGGTAGGTTGATTATGATGGAAAGTGTATACCTTGCTTTATTGCTAAGCATTGCATGAGGGCATTGCAATGGTTAAGTGTAGGGGATTTGATAGGTGTGAAAACACCCATCTTTTCTACCACTTAATTACATTAAAACAGGACCTAAACGTATATTTTATGTCGTAAATGGCGGGATTATGCGTGGTTTGTGTTTTTATTGTGTTTTAGGGTCAGAATGTGAAAAGGGAGGAAAACACGGTCTTTCACGGGCTTTTATCGAAGAAAAAGACGAAAGATGAAGTCGAAAGATCAAGAGTGGAAAAAGAACGGAAGTCCAAGACCAATTCTGAAGATTTATCGAAGAAAAAGTCAAAAGACGGAAGTTTACTAAAAGCCGAAGAACTCAAGTCTAAATTATGAAGAAATTACAAGACGAGTTCAAAGAAATCCCGAGACGAAGTCTGAAAAGTCGAATTTAAGAAGACTGAAAGACTGAAAGACTGAGGACCAAGAAAGAATGAAAGAAAGAGGAAGCCACCAACCACTCCCCCTCCTATAAATACCACCCTCACAACATGTGAGAGTGTTGGTTAGTTTTAGAGTTAGTTTTAGGATTAGATTAGGAGTAGGTAGTTTTCTCTCTCTAGATCTATGCTTTCTCTCTCTAGATTAATTTGTGTTTAAGCTTTTGTTATTGAATCCTTACTTTTTAATTAAGCTTTTCATTAATCTCCTTCTACCTTTCTTGTTTGATTTGTTCTTTATCTTGATTGTTCATGTTCTTGAATTTTTATGATTTTGATCAAGTGGATTTTGATTGATTTGGTTATGTTTGTTAGTTTTGATGATTTGTTTTGATTGATTATTGTTAGTTGATGCTTGTTGGTTGTTTTGTTTTAATCTTTTGTTTGATTTTGATTAATTTGAGGATTGATTATTGTTACTGTATCTCCCCTGTTCTTCGGGTTCATTGTTTCTGTATCTTATCATTTCCCAGAAAAGCTTCATCTGGAACTTGAAAAGTTCCGAGTGAAGTAGCTTCATCTGGAAGTTAAAAGTTCCGAATGAAGCAAGCTTCATCCGGAAGTCCTAAAGTTCCGAATGAAGCAACCTTCATCCGGAAGTTAAAAGTTCCGAATGAAGCAACCTTCATCCGGAAGTTCTAAAGTTCCGAATGAAGCAACCTTCATCCGGAAGTTCTAAAGTTCCGAATGAAGCAACCTTCATCCGGAAGTCCAAAAGTTCCGAATGAAGCAAGCTTCATTCGGAAGTTTTAAACTTCCGAATCAAGGTTTGTCAGTCTTTTTGTTTGTTTTTCTTTTTAAGTTTTCTTCTTTTATTTTCAAGTTTTATCTTTCCCGCCTTTTTCTTTATTTGAATTTTTATTTGCTTTACTTTTAGTTTAAGTTTTGGTTTGCATCATTTACTTTATTTACCTTTTGATTTTCTCGCAATTTATTTTTCGCCAAGATTTAATTTTACGTCCTTTCATTTCTCGTCATTAACTTTTAAACTTTTAAATATCGCACCGTTTACATTTTAACTTGTTTTAGTGATAATTTCTCGTCATTTATTATTAAGTCGTGCTTATTTATTTTCTCAAAACCAAAAATATTTGTTTCACCAAGAACAACTAATCTCACACAATTAACCGGAAATCAATTCGAAGAGACACCGAGAAACGAACTTTTTCAATGAGTAAAAATCTTTATATCAAACAAACAAAAAAACAAATATTTTTACTCGTTGAAAAAGTTCGTTTCTCGGTGTCTCTTCGAATTGATTTCCGGTTAATTGTGTGAGATTAGTTGTTCTAGGTGAAACAAATATTTTTGGTTTTGAGAAAATAAATAAGCACGAATTAATAATAAATGACGAGAAATTATCACTAAAACAAGTTAAAATGTAAACGGTGCGATATTTAAAAGTTTAAAAGTTAATGACGAGAAATGAAAGGACGTAAAATTAAATCTTGGCGAAAAATAAATTGCGAGAAAATCAAAAGGTAAATAAAGTAAATGATGCAAACCAAAACTTAAACTAAAGTAAAGCAAATAAAAATTCAAATAAAGAAAAAGGCAGGAAAAATGAAACTTGAAAATAAAAGACAAAAACTTAAAAAGAAAAACAAATAAAAGACTAGCAGACCTTGATTCGGAAGTTTAAAACTTCGGAATGAAGGTTGCTTCATTCAGAACTTCTAGACTTCCGGATGAAGGTTGCTTCATTCGGAACTTCTAGACTTCCGGATGAAGGTTGCTTCATTCGGAACTTCTAGACTTCCGGATGAAGGTTACTTCATTCGGAACTTCTAGACTTCCGGATGAAGGTTACTTCATTCGGAACTTCTAGACTTCCGGATGAAGGTTGCTTCATTCGGAACTTCTAGAAGTCCGAATGAAGTGATATAAAGATTTTTACTCGTTGAAAAAGTTCGTTTCTCGGTGTCTCTTCGAATTGATTTCCGGTTAATTGTGTGAGATTAGTTGTTCTAGGTGAAACAAATATTTTTGGTTTTGAGAAAATAAATAAGCACGACTTAATAATAAATGACGAGAAATTATCACTAAAACAAGTTAAAATGTAAACGGTGCGATATTTAAAAGTTTATAAGTTAATGACGATAAATGAAAGGACGTAAAATTAAATCTTGGCGAAAAATAAATTGCGAGAAAATCAAAAGGTAAATAAAGTAAATGATGCAAACCAAAACTTAAACTAAAGTAAAGCAAATAAAAATTCAAATAAAGAAAAAGGCAGGAAAAATGAAACTTGAAAATAAAAGACAAAAACTTAAAAAGAAAAACAAATAAAAGACTGGCAGACCTTGATTCGGAAGTTTAAAACTTCCGAATGAAGGTTGCTTCATTCGGAACTTCTAGACTTCCGGATGAAGGTTGCTTCATTCGGAACTTCTAGACTTCCGGATGAAGGTTGCTTCATTCGGAACTTCTAGACTTCCGGATGAAGGTTGCTTCATTCGGAACTTCTAGACTTCCGGATGAAGGTTACTTCATTCGGAACTTCTTGACTTCCAGATGAAGGTTACTTCATTCGGAACTTCTAGACTTCCGGATGAAGGTTGCTTCATTCGGAACTTCTAGACTTCCGGATGAAGGTTACTTCATTCGGACTTCTAGACTTCCGGATGAAGGTTGCCTGGGAATGATGGAATACAGTAACAACCAAACCGAAGAACAGGGGATGTACAGTAACAACAATCGATCCTTAAATTAATCAGATTCAAACAAAAGATTAAAGCAAAACAACCAATAAGCATCAACAAACAATAATCAATCGAAACAAATCATCAAAACTAACAAACATAACCAAATCAATCAAAACCCACTTGATCAAAATCATAAAAACTCAAGAACATGAACAATGATGAATAAGAACAAATCAAACTAGAAAGGAAGAAGATGATGAATTAAAAGCTTAATTAAAAAGCACGGATTCAATAACAAAAGCTTAAACACAAATTAATCTAGAGAGAGAAAGCATGAATCTAGAGAGAGAAACTACCTACTCCTAATCTAATCCTAAAACTAACTCTAAAACTAACCAACCCTCTCACATGTTGTGAGGGTGGTATTTATAGGAGGGGGAGTGGTTGGTGGCTTCCTCTTTCTTTCATTCTTTCTTGGTCCTCAGTCTTTCAGTCTTTCAGTCTTCTTAAATTCGACTTTTCAGACTTCGTCTCGGGATTTCTTTGAACTCGTCTTGTAATTTCTTCATAATTTAGACTTGAGTTCTTCGGCTTTTAGTAAACTTCCGTCTTTTGACTTTTTCTTCGATAAATCTTCAGAATTGGTCTTGGACTTCCGTTCTTTTTCCACTCTTGATCTTTCGACTTCATCTTTCGTCTTTTTCTTCGATAAAATCCCGTGAAAGACCGTGTTTTCCTCCCTTTTCACATTATGACCCTAAAACACAATAAAAACACAAACCACGCATAATCCCGCCATTTACGACATAAAATATACGTTTAGGTCCTGTTTTAATGTAATTAAGTGGTAGAAAAGATGGGTGTTTTCACACCTATCAAATCCCCTACACTTAACCATTGCAATGCCCTCATGCAATGCTTAGCAATAAAGCAAGGTATACACTTTCCATCATAATCAACCTACCTTGGCCTTTATTAAACAACTAAGGAAAATCAAAAAGATAGAAAATAACAAGATGCAATCAAGGAAGAAACATGTAAAGAAATCTAAGACTTACATTAGGGCTTGTGTGTCATGAATGTTTATCACCCTCAAGTTTCACGTTCCACATGCCAAGCTTAAAAAAACAAGATCATTGTTAGTACAAGTTAGCATAACAAACATTTACTCATGCGGTTCAATTAATCACTTAAACTCCCTTATTCCTATGGGTATCTCTTATATTTTATTGATGTCTTAAATGATCACTAGGATGCATTGTTGACTTATTCCGATAGTTTATTAAGGCTGAAAGCAAAGTAGGACGATTTGATCAATAGTTAGCTAAAGGACAAAATCTCTTAAAACTACTTCTCGGGATATCAAAAAGTTCATATCTTGGCATAACTCGGTTCACGATTTGAGACCTTTCTCGGGCCGATGTTTGGCATGTACTTCATACTTCATATCTTGAGAGACGTGCCTGAGATAATGGTCTTCTCATCGTTCATAGAGTTTCTTCACTTGGAGACTTTTGAGAGGTACTCCAACTTTGTTGACCACGACGTCATGATTATTTCTTCAATCTCTATTTGGGATTTTGAGATACAACGATCCGCCTCCTTTTCGGACTTAGATCTATTTATCCTCATACCTTGTTAGGGTCTTTTCGGATAGACTTCTCCATGATCTTTATGGGAGTTGATTGCTTTTCGTCGTGAGTCTTGATCCTTCATATTGATTTCGGGAATAATGCTTTTCACATCACTTTGGATCTTCAGAAATAAAATGGAATCCTCATGCCTTGTTAGGGCCTTTTCGGACTCGCCAATCTTCGCGCCCCGCTTCATAAGTTATGCCTTGGCTATGAACTCTTATCATTACCGAGCAACTTTTAAACGATCTTGGGCTAGAAGCTAAGTAACTTTTCAAATCGTACGACCTTACTTATTGCAGATAATATATTAGCAAGTGATGGGAGAAAAAGATCATAATTAACTCACATAAGTTAATGAGAGAATACCAAACCTGTAACCAACTCTATCATTTCTCGTTCTCCATAATTTAAAATCTCAAGGAATGAGACTCGTGGATGCTTAGCCCAATAAACCAATTAAGGTCTACATGGTTAAGGATACTAGCTAGAGTGAACTTGGATAAGTAAACTCGGGTTGAGTCAAAAAATTCACAACGGGCCTAATATATCTAAGATAACTAAACTTGTTAAAACCATTTTATTAAAATAAGAGAAAAATAGCAAAAATAATGGGAACTACAACTAGGCCAAAATAGATTAAAAATTTTGAAAAATGTCGAAAAATTGATTTTCCGGTTAAAATGAGGACAAATACAAGGAAAAGGCCACTTAACTTCGATAGAAGTCCCCCCTACACTTAATATAAACATTGTCCTCAGTGTTTAAGCATGTGGGAGTAAACTCCCCTACACTTAGGACATTGTGCACTTTGTTTAAATCTCGTTAAGGGAAAGACAACTAAAGAGATTCCTATTTTAATATTGAGAAATATAAAATAGTGAATCGAAAAGAGTTTAGGATAGAACCGGGAAGAAGGGAACACGGAATCACGGTTCGTCAAAAGTCATCAAGAGTGTGTCTTTGAAGCTCTAATCCCTGCATATGATAAGAAAGAGAACAAGAAACACCAACGGGGCTCCCCCCTACACTTATGGTGAAATAAGATAGATAATTGGGTTGCCTCCCAAAAAGAGCTTGTTTTTGTTAACCGAGTCACGAGCCTGACTCGTCCCCGAATTAAATAGTCCATGGGGAAACCACAAATGTGATACCGGGATCAAAGACCTTGTCCTCGTTCCCGGAGGACATCAACAAAGGAGAGGCGGGGGAATAAGTCTTGAAAGGGAGAAAGGTCCTTTCAACATACGTATAGTATGTGAATTCAAGATCCACGGGAGGTGGGTTGGGTATAGTAAGCACATTGTCATCCCCCAAAGACAATGGATGCTGAGCAAACGGCAAAGCCGTATTGTTATCAATCATAGCATAATCAATGTCACCTCCCGGGTCAAAGCACTCATCCTCATTTCCCGGTATAAAACGAGTAGAGTAATACATCACCCGCTTGGGTGTGTACGTGGGAGGATGAGGTGGCAATATAGTATGAGAAGTATGAGAACAATTACCTTCCACCTGCGTCCCTTTTTCAGTAGATTCACATCTTTCCACCTCTGGGATAGAAGCTGTAGTGTCATCGTGTAATAAATCCTCTAGAAAAAGTATATCTCCTTCCACATCAGAATACCCGGAAATGTATTCCACGGGTGTATCAATATCAAGAAACTCATCGATCTCAGGAATCTGAAAACCATCATCACTAAGGAGTGAAGTATTTTGCTTTAGAAATTCCTCCTCGTCGAAAATAATCTCAATATCATCATCACTCTCCTCATTATCTATAGGGCCAATAATATGCTCAGGGATATGAGTACTCGTCTGATCTTGCTGCTGTAAAAATGACTCCATACAAGTTCGCAGCGTGTGTAAAAGTTCTTTTGATTGCGCTTGAAAAGCTGTAGCAAGATCGACAATTGGTTCTTGGTAACTCATCCCGTGACGAGGCTGATGATCGAGTGAGTGCGGTGGGGGCTCAAGATTGTGAAAACCGGAATTATAGCACGGTTGTGGCTCATAGTTGTTCATCGGTTGACAATAATAGGTATCGTGAGGACCCCCACAATTGTTACAAACCGAGTATGGAGAAAAATCAAGTGCGTCTTGTGGATAGCTATTATCATTGTCATAATTGTACCCCGGTTCTTGCCCGTGACCATACGGGTATCGAACCGGGCACGAAACATGCCAATGAGAATCGCTTCCACAATAGATGCACGGGGGAACAGGAGGTGGGTTCAAAAAGAGGGAATTAGTCGAGTTGCACAAGGGACAAAATCCGAATTGTGTGTAGTCGATATCATTTCCGCACCGCTCACATGTACACCATTGACAAGAGTTGTTCGCAGATAATTGTTTCCCACACCGGACGCAATGGACATAAAAATCCATAAAGAAAGATAGATAAGCAAGAAGAATATTTTTGGTGCAAAACTATGAAAAAGAAATGCTTTTTATGATTTTTCAAATATTTTCGGATTTTTGAAAATTTTTGACAAGAAAAATAACGTTCACAAGTGAACGGGTCCCAAAAACCAACGCGTCTCTCACAAAAAACTGTCGATCTTCACGAAAAGAGCCGGCAGCGGCGCCATTTGATATAAAGATTTTTACTCGTTGAAAAAGTTCGTTTCTCGGTGTCTCTTCGAATTGATTTCCGGTTAATATTTTTGGTTTTAAGAAAATAAATAAGCACGACTTAATAATAAATGACGAGAAATTATCACTAAAACAAGTTAAAATGTAAACGGTGCGATATTTAAAAGTTTAAAAGTTAATGACGAGAAATAAAAGGACGTAAAATTAAATCTTGGCGAAAAATAAATTGCGAGAAAATCAAAAGGTAAATAAGGTAAATGATGCAAACCAAAACTTAAACTAAAGTAAAGCAAATAAAAATTGAAATAAAGAAAAAGGCAGGAAAAATGAAACTTGAAAATAAAAGACAAAAACTTAAAGAAAAACAAATAAAAGACTGGCAGACCTTGATTCGGAAGTTTAAAACTTCCGAATGAAGGTTGCTTCATTCGGAACTTCTAGACTTCCGGATGAAGGTTGCTTCATTCGGAACTTCTAGACTTCCGGATGAAGGTTGCTTCATTCGGAACTTCTAGACTTCCGGATGAAGGTTACTTCATTCGGAACTTCTAGACTTCCGGATGAAGGTTACTTCATTCGGAACTTCTAGACTTCCGGATGAAGGTTGCTTCATTCGGAACTTCTAGAAGTCCGAATGAAGTGATATAAAGATTTTTACTCGTTGAAAAAGTTTGTTTCTCGGTGTCTCTTCGAATTGATTTCCGGTTAATTGTGTGAGATTAATTGTTCTTGGTGAAACAAATATTTTTGGTTTTGAGAAAATAAATAAGCACGACTTAATAATAAATGACGAGAAATTATCACTAAAACAAGTTAAAATGTAAACGGTGCGATATTTAAAAGTTTAAAAGTTAATGACGAGAAATGAAAGGACGTAAAATTAAATCTTGGCGAAAAATAAATTGCGAGAAAATCAAAAGGTAAATAAAGTAAATGATGCAAACCAAAACTTAAACTAAAGTAAAGCAAATAAAAATTCAAATAAAGAAAAAGGCAGGAAAAATGAAACTTGAAAATAAAAGACAAAAACTTAAAAAGAAAAACAAATAAAAGACTGGCAGACCTTGATTCGGAAGTTTAAAACTTCCGAATGAAGGTTGCTTCATTCGGAACTTCTAGACTTCCGGATGAAGGTTGCTTCATTCGGAACTTCTAGACTTCCGGATGAAGGTTGCTTCATTCGGAACTTCTAGACTTCCGGATGAAGGTTACTTCATTCGGAACTTCTAGACTTCCGGATGAAGGTTACTTCATTCGGAACTTCTAGACTTCCGGATGAAGGTTGCTTCATTCGGAACTTCTAGAAGTCCGAATGAAATGATATAAAGATTTTTACTCGTTGAAAAAGTTCGTTTCTCGGTGTCTCTTCGAATTGATTTCCGGTTAATTGTGTGAGATTAGTTGTTCTTGGTGAAACAAATATTTTTGGTTTTGAGAAAATAAATAAGCACGACTTAATAATAAATGACGAGAAATTATCACTAAAACAAGTTAAAATGTAAACGGTGCGATATTTAAAAGTTTAAAAGTTAATGACGAGAAATGAAAGGACGTAAAATTAAATCTTGGCGAAAAATAAATTGCGAGAAAATCAAAATGTAAATAAAGTAAATGATGCAAACCAAAACTTAAACTAAAGTAAAGCAAATAAAAATTCAAATAAAGAAAAAGGCAGGAAAAATGAAACTTGAAAATAAAAGACAAAAACTTAAAAAGAAAAACAAATAAAAGACTGGCAGACCTTGATTCGGAAGTTTAAAACTTCCGAATGAAGGTTGGTTCATTCGGAACTTCTAGACTTCCGGATGAAGGTTGCTTCATTCGGAACTTCTAGACTTCCGGATGAAGGTTGCTTCATTCGGAACTTCTAGACTTCCGGATGAAGGTTGCTTCATTCGGAACTTCTAGACTTCCGGATGAAGGTTACTTCATTCGGAACTTCTAGACTTCCGGATGAAGGTTACTTCATTCGGAACTTCTAGACTTCCGGATGAAGGTTGCTTCATTCGGAACTTCTAGACTTCCGGATGAAGGTTACTTCATTCGGACTTCTAGACTTCCGGATGAAGGTTGCCTGGGAATGATGGAATACAGTAACAACCAAACCGAAGAACAGGCGATGTACAGTAACAACAATCGATCCTTAAATTAATCAGATTCAAACAAAAGATTAAACCAAAACAACCAATAAGCATCAACAAACAATAATCAATCGAAACAAATCATCAAAACTAACAAACATAACCAAATCAATCAAAACCCACTTGATCAAAATCATAAAAACTCAAGAACATGAACAATGATGAATAAGAACAAATCAAACTAGAAAGGAAGAAGATGATGAATTAAAAGCTTAATTAAAAAGCACGGATTCAATAACAAAAGCTTAAACACAAATTAATCTAGAGAGAGAAAGCATGAATCTAGAGAGAGAAACTACCTACTCCTAATCTAATCCTAAAACTAACTCTAAAACTAATCAACCCTCTCACATGTTGTGAGGGTGGTATTTATAGGAGGGGGAGTGGTTGGTGGCTTCCTCTTTCTTTCATTCTTTCTTGGTCCTCAGTCTTTCAGTCTTTCAGTCTTCTTAAATTCGACTTTTCAGACTTCGTCTCGGGATTTCTTTGAACTCGTCTTGTAATTTCTTCATAATTTAGACTTGAGTTCTTCGGCTTTTAGTAAACTTCCGTCTTTTGAATTTTTCTTCGATAAATCTTCAGAATTGGTCTTGGACTTCCGTTCTTTTTCCACTCTTGATCTTTCGACTTCATCTTTCGTCTTTTTCTTCGATAAAAGCCCGTGAAAGACCGTGTTTTCCTCCCTTTTCACATTCTGACCCTAAAACACAATAAAAACACAAACCACGCATAATCCCGCCATTTACGACATAAAATATACGTTTAGGTCCTATTTTAATGTAATTAAGTGGTAGAAAAGATGGGTGTTTTGACACCTATCACTTCTCTTTCCTCAACCTAGATGGATAAGGTATATTGGAAGAAGAGGAAGGCTTTGGAAGAATAGGATCACTCACATCCTTGGGTGGAGGAGGGGTAGAAGGAAGAGGTGGAGAAATTGGAGAAGGAGAAGGATGAGGAATAGGAGCAGGTGACTCGTTCTCCTTAGTCACAACCACCGGTGGAGGTATAGGAAGCTCGGGTTCCTTGGTACCTTTGCCACTACGAGTGGTGATTGCTTTCATCTCCCCTCTTGGGTTCGCAACGGTGTTACTCGGAAGAGTACCCGAAGAAGAGGGTTGATTACCTTGGAAGAAACTAGCCATCATGTTCTCCAAGTCATTCGTTTGGCTATCCAACGTGTTTCTCATGTCGGCTCTCAAATCGTTTCCTTGCTTGACCAAGTCTGCTTTCAAGTTGCGCACTTCTTGTTGGAGATTTTCCACGATCACATCATTGGTCCTCATGTAGGTTGCAACCTCTTGGTGTAATGTAGTGGGTTGTTTTGGAGGAGCATTGTATGCGGGTGGTTGATAAGCAGGTTGTTGGTAAACTTGGTTGTTACGTTGAGGTGGTTGTTGCTGCTTGTGAGGAGGGATGTATGGTGTACGAGGTTGTTGTTGTTGTTGAGGAGGGCGGTTGAGGTTTTTTTTGTTGGTTTGGGTTGGTATGAGGAAAACCGGGTGGTGAAAGATAATTGTTGGAGCGGTAGCTAAGCAAATTACGGTCACCTTGAGGTCTAGCTTGATAAGCAGGTTGAGGATAGGTGCCATATGCCGCATTCACATTCTCAGCAGGGTAGTCTTGGGTGGCGGTACAAGTGGTGTAAGAATGAGGACCACCGCATATCTCACAAGGTTGGCTGACAGCATTAACTTGAGCGTTTTTAGTGTTGCTGCTGTTGTTGTTGCTGACGGTGTGGGTAACAAGCGATTCAAGAAGCGTAGTGATTTTGTCTAGTCGCTTGTCGCTGTCACTAGTGCTAGCACTAGCGACATTGGTCCGAACACTCTTGGTTTGCACACGAGACTTATTCTCAATGATATCCCAAGCAGCATTGGAAGTCTTGGCCAAAAGATTACCCCCCCGAGGCACTGTTTAGTGAATCTTGGTCACTCATGCTTAAACCATTGTAAAAAGTATTAATTTGATGTACTTTGGTAAAACCATGTTGTGGACATTTTCTTAAAAGATCTTTAAAACGATCCCAAGATTCACTGAACGACTCATCGTACTTTTGTTCAAAATTTATGATTTCATTCCGCAAAGCGGTAGTACGAGAGGGTGGGAAAAAATAATTGATAAACTTGGTTTCCAAATCCGTCCACGAGAGAATACTCTGTGGCGGTTCCTTAGCAAGCCAATGTCGGGTTTGTCCCTCTAAAGAAAAGGGAAAAAGTTGTAACCTGATAACCTCTTGTGGAACACCATTAAACTTGACCGTGTTGGTGAGTTGCAAGAATCTCTTGATGTGGTCATGTGGGTCATCAATGGTACGCCCTAAGAACGGTTGAGCAGAGACCATCTGGATAAAGCCTGATTTTAGCTCAAAGTTGTTGGCTGCAGATGCTGGTATAACAATTGGATCAGTGTTGCCATCTACATGAGCTTGCAGCAGTTCAATCATCGGGCGATTATCCGGAAGAGGCTCATTGTTGTTGTTATTATTCATGTTGTTGAAAGGCGGGTTGTTGTTGTTATTATTATTATTGTTTGGAGGTGGTATGTTGTTGTTGTTTTGTACACCGGCCATGTCTAAGTTATCGAGAGGCTCGGGCTCTTGATAAGACGTGGATCGAGTGCGCATACACCTGCAAAAGAACTAACAAGAGAAAAACAAAGCAAAATATTTTTGTTTTTTTTATGTTTTTTACTTTTTAGGATTTTTTGAAAATTTTGTATTTTTTAGTGTTTTTGAAAGTTTTTATGAAAAAGTTACGTTCACGGGGAACGGATCCCAAAATCCAAGTTCTCACAAAAAACTTTTGATCTTAACGAGAAGAGCCGGCAGCGGCGCCATTTGATAATGGGTTTTTACTCGTTTGAAAGTTCGATTCTCGGAATCTCCTCGAATTGATCACAGTTAAAAGTGGAATTATTTGTTCTTGGTGACAAAAAGTGGATTTGGTTTTCTATTCTAATAAAGATGTAAATAAATGAAGTGACGAAATTAAACTTGCAGTAAATATAAATGATTAACAGAAAAATAATCTTACTGAAGAAAATAGCTATGCGGAATAAAATCCCATTCGGAATAATCAGACTGTGCGGAATATCAAAGCTCTATGCGGAATGTTTGAACTACACGGAATATTTTGCTTATGCGGAATAAAGAAGACCATGCGGAAAAATGAAGCTATCCGGAACAATCAAGCTTACTCGGAATAAAGGGATTATACGGAATAACATGCTCTACGCGGAATAATTTGGGCCATCCGGAATATGGAAATATTCCGAATAAGGGAAAGAAAAATTTTGCTAAGCGGAATAAGTGAAAATTCCGAATAAAGGAAAAATCTAAGAATGCTACTCGGAATAAATAATATTCCGAATAAAGGAAAATGAAAGATGGTTATCCGGAACAATCAAATGTTCCGAATAAGGGAAACAGCAACTCGACTACTCGGAATAACTGGATGAAGAACAGTAGCAGGTATATAAAACAGGGGATACGAATTTAAAGCCAAATCAAGCTAAATAATCAAAAAGGTTTAACCAAATTAACCACAAATCATCTACTAACTACAAGAATCAAATCCCAATCATAAAAACACAAATTCAACAACTTTTT
This sequence comes from Glebionis coronaria, assembly GCA_025667525.1. NCBI lineage: Eukaryota > Viridiplantae > Streptophyta > Magnoliopsida > Asterales > Asteraceae > Glebionis > Glebionis coronaria. The sequence goes on from CM046875.1 coordinate 490,931,650, forward strand.
AAGATCAAACTTGAACTAAATAAAAACTTAAAAACTTTAAATAAAAAGATGATGAAGATCAAGATGAATGAAAAGATTAAATGAACACTTGTATTGATGATTTAGATTCAGTAACAAAAGGAAAGGATCAAACTTACAAGATTAAAGGAAGAAATCAAAAAGATGAAAAACCACTCCTTAAGGGAGATGGTTTCCTACGAACTAGGAGAAGATGAAACTAAAAGAAAAACTAGACTCCAAAAATTGTGAGGGTGATCCCTTTATATAGGCTGAGTGGCTGGTTGGTGAGTGGGCTTTCTCCCTTTCTTCTTGTCTTCTCGTCTTTTCAGAAAAGTTGACATTTTCGATTCTGATTCGGGATTTGTCGACGATTAAATTCAACTCGTCTTTTAATTTCTTCGTTTAATAGACTTGAGTTTCTTCGACTTATGTAAATCTTCCATCTTTGGTCCTTTTCTTCGATAAATCATCAAATAGGCCCAGTGACTTCAAATCTTTTGCATCTCTTGGACAATAGACTTCGTCTTGAGTCTTTTTCTTCCATAAAACCCGTGCAATCCCATGTCTTCTTCAATATTCATCCGGTTGGCTCTGAAAACACAATAAACACAAAAACCACGCATAATTCCAAACAAATGACATTAAATACGTGTTTTGGTCTCGTTTTAGCTAGAATTAAGTGGAAAAAGGATGGGTGTTTACACACCTATCAAATCCCCTACACTTAACCATTGCCATGCCCTCATGCAATGCTTAGTGATAAAGCAATTTTACACTTTTCTCATAATCAATCAACCTTGGCCTTTTTAAAATACTACTAAACAAAAATTAAAGTACTAAGAGAAATTAAAACTTTAAAATAAACAAAAGGATGGAAATAACTTGCAAAGAAATCAAGGACTTACATTAGGGCTTTGGTGCTGCGAAGATTTATCACCCTCAAGTTTCACGTTCCCCAAACTAAGCTTAAAAACGAGATCATTGTTATTATAAGTTAGTAAATCAAACACTTACACACATGGCTTAATTAAATGCTTAAACTTCCTTATTCCTAGGTGTATCTCTTATATTTTATTTTTGGTCTTAGAATGATCATGAAGATGCATTTTTGGACTTATTTCGATAGTTTATTTAGGCTGAAAGCAAAGTAGGACGATTTGATCAATAGTTAGCTAAAGGACAAAATCTCTTAAAGCTGCTTCTCGGGTTATCAAAAAGTTCATATCTTGGCATAACTCGGTTCACGATTTGAGACCTTTCTCGGGCCGATATTTGGCATGTACTTCATACTTCATATCTTGAGAGACGTGCTTGAGATAATGGTCTTCTCATCGTTCATAGAGTTTCTTCACTTGGAGACTTTTGAGAGTAACTTTGTTGACCACGACTTCATGATTATTTCTTCAATCTCTATTTGGGATTTTGAGATACAACGATCCGCCTCCTTTTCGGACTTGGATCTATTTATCCTCATACCTTGTTAGGGTCTTTTCGGATAGACTTCTCCATCATCTTAATGGGAGTTGATTGCTTTTCGTCGTGAGTCTTGATCCTTCATATTGACTTTGGGAATAATGCTTTTCACATCACCTTGGATCTTTAGCAATAAAATGGAATCCTCATGCCTTGTTAGGGCCTTTTCGGACTCGCCAATCTTCGCGCCCCGCTTCATAAGTTATGCCTTGGCTATGAACTCTTATCATTACCGAGCAACTTTTAAACGATCTTGGGCTAGAAGCTAAGTAACTTTTCAAATCGTACGACCTCACTTATTGCAGATAAATTATTAGCAAGTGATGGGAGAATAGGCAGATAATTACACCAAGTGAGCTTGTGCAAGAATGCCGACTTATAATTGACTCTATCATTTCTCGTCCTCCACAATTTAAAGTTATTTCAAACGAGTAAAATCCTTGTATCAAATGGCGCCGCTGCCGGCTCTTCTCGTTAAGATCAAAAGTTTTTTATGAGAACTTGGATTTTGGGATCCGTTCCCCGTGAACGTTACTTTTTCATAAAAACTTTCAAAAACACTAAAAAATACAAAATTTTCAAAAAATCCTAAAAGTAAAAAACATAAAAACCAAAAATATTTTTGCTTTGTTTTTCTTTGTTCGTTCTTTTGCAGGTGTATGCGCACTCGATCCACGTCTTATCAAGAGCCCGAGCCTCTCGATAACATAGACATGGCCGGTGTACATAACAACAACAATGAGCCTCTTCCGGATAATCGCCCGATGATTGAACTGCTGCAAGCTCATGTAGATGGCAACACTGATCCAATTGTCATACCTCCAATTGCCGCCAACAACTTTGAGCTAAAATCAGGCTTTATCTAGATGGTCTCCGCTCAACCATTCTTGGGGCGTACCATTGATGACCCACATGACCATATCAAGAGATTCTTGCAACTCACCAACACAGTCAAATTCAATGGTGTTCCACAAGAGGTTATCAAGTTACAACTTTTTCTCTTTTCTTTAGAGGGACAAGCCCGGCATTGGCTTGCTAAGGAACTGCCACAGAGTATTCTCTCGTGGACGGATTTGGAGACTAAGTTTATCAATTACTTTTTCCCACCCTCTCGTACTACCGCTTTGTGGAATGAAATCATAAATTTTGAACAAAAGTACGATGAGTCGTTCAGTGAATCTTGGGATCGTTTCAAAGATCTTTTAAGAAAATGCCCACAACATGGTTTTACCAAAGTACATCAAATCAATACTTTTTACAATGGTTTAAGTATGAGTGACCAAGATTCACTGAACAGTGCCTCGGGGGGTAATCTTTTGGCTAAGACTTCCAATGCTGCTTGGGATATCATTCAGAATAAATCTCGTGTGCAAACCAAGAGTGTTCGGACCAATGTCGCTAGTGCTAGCACTAGTGACAGCGACAAGCGACTGGACAAAATCACTACGCTTCTTGAATCGCTTGTTACCCACACCGTCAGCAACAACAACAGCAGCAACGCTAAAAACGCTCAAGTTAATGTTGTCAGCCAACCTTGTGAGATATGCGGTGGTCCTCACTCTTACACCATGTGTACTGCCACCCAAGACTACCCTGCTGAGAATGTGAATGCAACTTATGGCACCTATCCTCCACCTGCTTATCAAGCTAGACCTCAAGGTGACCGAAATTTGCTTAGCTATCGCTCCAACAACTATCTTTCTCCACCTGGTTTTCCTCCTACCAACCCAAACCAACAACAAAATCTCAATCGCTCTCCTCAACAACAACAACAACCTCGTACACCATACATTCCACCCCACAAACAGCAACAACCACCTCAACGAAACAACCAAGTCTACCAGCAACCTGCTTACCAACCACCCGCATACAATGATCCTCCCAACCAACCCACCGCTCTTCACCTAGAAGTGGAAACTTATATGAGGACTAACGATGTGATAGTGGGAAATCTTCAGAGAGAAGTGCTCAACCTGAAAGCGGACTTGGTCAAGCAAGGGAACGATTTGAGAGCTGACATGAGAAACACGTTGGATAGTCAAACGAATGACTTGAAGAACATGATGGCTAGTTTCTTCCAAGGTAATCAACCCTCTTCTTCGGGTACTCTTCCGAGTAACACCGTTGCGAATCCAAGAGGGGAGATGAAAGCAATCACCACTCGCAGTGGCAAAGGTACCAAGGAACCCGAGCTTCCTATACCTCCACCGGTGGTTGTGACTAAGGAGAACGAGTCACCTGCTACTACTCCTCATCCTTCTACTTTCCCAATTCCTCCGCCTCCTTCACCTTCTACCCCTATTTCCCCACCACCCGTGGTTGTGAGTGATCCTATTCCCCTAAAGCCTTCTTCTTCATCCAATATACCTTATCCTTCAAGGTTGAGGAAAGAGAAGCAAAAGAGCAAGGATGATATTCAAGTTTCAAACTTTCTCAAAATGTTTAAACAATTGAATTTTAACATCTCCTTTGCCGAGGCTCTCGCTCACATGCCCAAATACGCTAAGATGTTCAAAGATCTTCTAAACGACAAGGAGAAGCTTCTTGATATTTCTAACACCCAACTTAATGAGAATTGCTCTGCAGTGCTCTTAAGGAAATTGCCAACCAAGCTTGGTGATCCGGGTCGTTTCCTTATCCCTTGCAACTTCCCGGGAGTAGAGAATTGCATGGCCCTAGCCGATCTAGGTGCCAATATTAATCTAATGCCTCTAAGCATTTGGAAGCAATTATCTCTCCCTGAGCTAGTCCCCACCAAAATGACTTTGGAATTAGCTAACCGTACGGTTGCTTATCCAGTGGGGATAGCCGAAGACGTCTTTGTAGGAGTCGACAAATTCACTTTTCCTGCTGATTTCGTCGTTGTTGACTACGACATGGACCCTCGTGTGCCATTGATCGTTGGTCGTCCATTCCTGAGGACCGGTCGCACTCTAATCGATGTTGGAGCCGGTGAGCTGATCATGAGAGTGGGTGACGATAAAATCGTCTTCAACATGGGAAAGATTTCTAAACAGCCTTATTCATACGAAAGTGTTAATTGTATTGACGTTCTTGATGAGGCTTGTGAAGAACACTTCAAAGATGCTTGTAAAAGTATTCCTACCTCTCTTCCCAATGTTGAGACTGTTTCCTCTATCGACTCATCACTATCTCTATTTGGAGAAAGTGATTTCCTTTGGAAAGACTTGGAAGCTACCATGGGAGATGTGAACTTAGACCATGATGATTCTACCACCAATTGGGATGAAGATCTCCGCCTCATTGAAAACCTTCTCAAAGAAGACAATCTTCCTCCTCCATCTCCGACGGTTACTGATCCTCCTTCACCTAAAGAGGTGACTAATGATGATCCATCGTTAGTTTCACCATCTATTGAGGATCCTCCCACTCTTGAGCTTAAGGACCTACCTCCTCATCTTGAGTACGTTTTCCTTGACGACAACGAGAAGTCACCCGTCATCATCGCAAAGGACCTAAAAGAAGAAGAAGAAGCCCGACTTGTCGCCGTGTTGAAGAAGCATAAAACAGCTATCGCTTGGAAAATCTCCGACATTCGTGGAATTGATCCTCACTTCTGCACACACAAAATTCTCATGGAGGACGACTTTAAGCCCACAATTCAAAGCCAACGAAGGGTGAATCCAAAAATACATGAAGTCATCAAAACAGAGGTTATCAAACTTCTTGATGCGGGTATGATTTACCCTATTTCGGATTCATCATGGGTTAGTCTAATCCATTGTGTGCCTAAGAAAGGCGGCATCACCGTTGTGCCCAATGCAAACAACGAGCTGATTCCTACCCGTCTCGTCACTGGGTGAAGAGTTTGTATAGACTACCGCAAACTCAATGATGCCACGAGAAAGGATCATTTCCCTCTACCTTTTATGGACCAAATGCTTGAACGTTTATCGGGTAATGAATATTATTGCTTTCTTGATGGTTTCTCGGGTTACTTCCAAATACCCATCGATCCCCAAGATCAAGAAAAGACAACATTCACTTGTCCCTATGGCACATTTGCTTACAAAAGAATGCCTTTTGGCTTATGTAATGCCCCCGGGACTTTCCAAAGGTGCATGTTAGCTATCTTCCATGACATGGTTGAACAAACCATGGAAGTCTTCATGAATGATTTCTCGGTCTTTGGGGATTCCTTCTCTTCTTGCCTTGCCAATTTGGAACGTATGCTTAAGCGGTGCAAAGACACTCACCTTGTTCTGAATTAGGAAAAATGCCATTTTATGGTAAAAGAAGGCATTGTGCTAGGACACAAAATCTCTAAAGCCGGTCTTGAAGTCGACCGAGCTAAAGTAGATGTCATAGCCAAATTACCTCCACCTTCAACCGTGAAGGGTGTGAGAAGCTTTCTGGGTCATGCGGGCTTCTATCGTCGATTCATTCAGGATTTCTCTAAAATCGCTCGCCCGATGACCCACCTCTTGGAAAAAGATACTCCTTTTATCTTTTCCAAAGAGTGCCTTGAAGCATTCAACTTGCTTAAGGATAAGCTTACTAAGGCACCCGTCTTAGTTACCCCTAATTGGGAGCTGCCTTTCGAGTTGATGTGCGATGCTAGCGACTTTGCTATTGGTGCGGTTTTGGGCCAAAGAGTGAATAAACACTTCTAACCAATCTACTATGCTAGCAAGACAATGACGGGGGCACAATTGCATTATACGACAACCGAAAAAGAGCTTTTAGCTGTTGTCTATGCTTTTGAAAAGTTCCGCCCCTATCTTGTCCTTTCCACCACTATCGTATACACGGACCATTCCGCGTTGAAGTACTTGATGACAAAGCATGATTCTAAGCCAAGACTTCTTCGCTGGGTTTTACTCCTTCAAGAATTCAACATTGAAATTCGTGACAAGAAGGGAGCAGAAAACCAGGCCGCGGATCATCTAAGCAGACTTGAGGATCCATATCAAGGGGATCATCTGAACAAAGAGATCAATGCCTCTTTCCCCCTTGAGACCTTAATGTCTATAGATCTCAATCTCGATGGCACCCCGTGGTTTGCGGATATTGCAAACTACTTAGCGGGAGCTGTTCTCATCCAAGGGTTAACATCCCAACAAAAAAAGAAGTTCTTAAACGATGTTAAGACTTACTTTTAGGATGACCCTTTTCTATTCAAACAATGCGCTGACTTGATTATTCGCTGATGTGTTGATGGACCGGCCGCTTTGGACATTCTCCAGGCTTGCCACAAAGGACCCACCGGTGGTCACTTTGGTCCCAACTACACTGCCAAAAAAGTGTTTGATTCAGGATTCTATTGGCCCACCATTTACCGTGATGCTCACGAGATGGTTAAACATTGTGATTCTTGCCAAAAACAAGGCAAGATCACACATAAAGATGAGATGCCTCAAAATTTCATACAAGAATGTGAAATCTTTGATGTATGGGGCATCGACTTTATGGGGCCATTCCCTTCTTCTAAAGGCAACAAATACATCCTTGTCGCTGTTGACTACGTTTCCAAATGGGTTGAAGCCAAGGCTTTACCCACTAACGACGCGAGGGTGGTTTGTAAATTCTTGAAACAATTGTTTGCTCGATTCGGTGTTCCTCGTGCTATTATCAGTGACCGCGGGACTCATTTTTGCAACGATCAATTTGCAAGAGTCATGGCGAAGTATGGTGTCAATCACCGTCTTTCCACCGCTTATCATCCTCAAACCAACGGTCAAGCCGAATTATCCAACTGTGGATTGAAAAGAATTTTGGAACGTACTGTGGGAGAGCATCGCGCCGCGTGGGCCGATAAGTTAGATGATGCTCTGTGGGCTTTCCGTACTGCTTACAAGACCCCGATCGGCTGTACGCCCTATCGTCTTGTGTACGGGAAAGCTTGCCACCTCCCTATCGAGCTGGAACATAAGGCATATTGGGCCTTGAAGTGGGCTAACTTCGACATCAACAAAGCCGGTGATTTTCGCAAGATTCAACTCAACGAGCTACAAGAATTGAGGAATCAAGCTTACGAGAACTCATTGATCTACAAGGAGAAGACCAAGATGATCCACGATGCTAAAATCAAGAACCGAGAGTTCCACGTTGGTGATCAAGTCTTACTCTTTAACTCTCGGTTGAAGATCTTCTCAGGCAAGTTGAAGAGCCGCTGGTCTGGTCCATTCACCATCGCCAATGTCTTTCCCTATGGCACCATTGAGCTTTCTCAGCCAAATGGGCCCATCTTCAAGGTGAATGGCCAGCGTTTGAAATTGTACTTTGGTGAGGACATCTCTCAAGAGATGATTCCATCCCTCACCACGTTCCCCATGAACTAATTTTGGGTCGAGTCAGGCTCGTGACTCGGTTATCAAAAACAAGCGCTCCTCGGGAGGCAGCCCGAGTATCTATCCTTTTATGTTTTCACCTCCTAAGTGTAGGGAGACCTCTATAGGTGTTTGTCTGTGTGTGGTGATGTGATTACAGGGATTAGTGCACTCTTGGAACCTACGAAGAACCGTGCTCCTGTGTTATCTGAAATCCGGTTCTATCTCTCAACTATCGTGATTCAATTTTCTTCATACTCACATTTGAAATTGATCACGTTAGTCGTCTCTTCCTTAACTTGATTTAACCAACGTGCACAATGTCATAAGTGTAGGGGAGACTTTTCCCACATGCTTAAACATTGAGGACAATGTTTATCTTAAGTGTAGGGGGGACTTCTATCGAAGTTTTAAGTGGACTTTTCCATGAAAATGCCTTCATTTAACCGGAAAATCCTATTTTTCAACATTTTTCAAATTTTTTATTAACTTTTGCCATTTAGTCGTAATTTTTAAATTTTTATCTTTGCTTTCATATGTATATATTCCGTAATTAAGTCAAAAAAAAATATTAATAAAGTGGTGTAGCTAGTTTAGAAGTCTTTGACATATTAGGCCCGTTGCGTTTATTTTGACTCAACCCGAATAGACTTATCTAAGTTTATTCTAGCTAGTATCCTTAACCATGTAGACCTTAATTGGTTTATTAGGCTAAGTGTCCACGAGTCTCATTACTTGAGATTTTAAATTGTGGAGGACGAGAAATGATAGAGTCAATTATAAGTCGGTATTCTTGCACAAGCTCACTTTGTGTAATTATTTGCCTATTCTCCCATCACTTGCTAATAATTTATCTGCAATAAGTAAGGACGTACGATTTGAAAGGTTACTTAGCTTCTAGCCCAAGATCGTTTAAAAGTTGCTCGGTAATGATGAGAGTTCATAGCCAAGGCATAACTTATGAAGTGGGGCGCGAAGATTGGCGAATCCGAAAAGGCCCTAACAAGGCATGAGGATTCCATTTTTATTGCTAAAGATCCAAAGTGATGTGAAAAGCATTATTCCCAAAATCAATATGAAGGATCAAGACTCACGACGAAAAGCAATCAACTCCCATAAAGATCATGGAGAAGTCTATCCGAAAAGACCCTAACAAGGTATAAGGATAAATAGATCCAAGTCCGAAAAGGAGGCGGATCGTTGTATCTCAAAATCCCAATTAGAGATTGAAGAAATAATCATGAAGTCGTGGTCAATAAAGTTGGGGTACCCCTCAAAAGTCTCCAAGTGAAGAAACTCTATTAACGATGAGAAGACCATTATATCAAGCACGTCTCTCAAGATATGAAGTATGAAGTACATGCCAAATATCGGCCCGAGAAAGGTCTTAAATCGTGAACCGAGTTATGCCAAGATATGAACTTTTTGATATCCCGAGAAGCAGTTTTAAGAGATTTTGTCCTTTAGCTAACTATTGATCAAATCGTCCTACTTTGATTTTAGCCTAAATAAACTATCGAAAAAAGTCCAAAAATGCATCTTCATGATCATTCTAAGACAAAAATACAATATAAGAGATACCTCTAGGAATAAGGGAGTTTAAGCATATAATTAAGCCATGTGTGTAAGTGTCTGATTTGCTAACTTATAATAACAATGATCTCGTTTTTAAGCTTAGTTTGGGGGACGTGAAACTTGAGGATGATAAATCTTCGCAGCACCAAAGCCCTAATGTAAGTCCTTGATCTCTTTGCAAGTTATTTCCATCCTTTTATTTACTTCAAAGTTTTGATTTCTCTTAGTATTTAAATTTTTTTTAGTAGTATGTTAATAAGGCCAAGGTTGATTGATTATGAGAAAAATGTAAATCACTAAGCATTGCATGAGGGCATGGCAATGGTTAAGTGTAGGGGATTTGATAGGTGTGAAAACACCCATCCTTTTACCACTTATTTCTTATTAAAACAAGACCAAAACGCGTGTTTAATATCATTTGTTTGGAATTATGCGTGGTTTTTGTGTTTAATGTGTATTCAGAGCCAACCGGGTGAATATTGAAGAAAACATGGGATTGCACGGGTTTTATCAAGGAAAAAGACTCAAGACGAAGTCTATTGTCCAAGAGATGCAAAAGATTTGAAGTCAATGGGCCTATTTGAAGATTTATCGAAGAAAAGGACCAAAGACGGAAGATTTACATATGTCGAAGAAACTCAAGTCTATTTAACGAAGAAATTAAAAGACGAGTTGAATTTAATCGTCGACAAATCCCGAATCAGAATCGAAAACGTCAACTTATCTGAAAAGACGAGAAGACAAGAAGAAAGGGAGAAAGCCCACTCACCAACCAACCACTCAGCCTATATAAAGGGATCACCCTCACAATTTTTGGAATCTAGTTTTCCTTTCTGTTTTTCTCTACCTATTTCGTAGGAAAACCATCTCCCTTAAGGAGTGGTTCTTCATCTTCTTGATTTGTTCTTTTAATCTTGTAAGTTTGATCTTTTCCTTTTGTTTACTGAATCTTAATCATCAATGCAAGTTATCCTTTAATCTTTTCATTCATCTTGTTCTTCATCATCTTTTTATTACAAGTTCTTAAGTTTTTATTTGATTCGAGTTTGATCTTAAAAAGTGGTTGATTTTGTGTTTTTATTGTTGGGATTTGTTGGTTATGATATTTGAATGTTTATTGATTAATTTGGTAAACCCTTTTTGCTTATTTGGTTTGATTTTGATTAGAAACGTCTCCCTGTTTCTTGCGTTTGCTGTTACTGTTCTTCATCCCAGACTTTCCAAATGGTCATCTTAACTTGTCCCTTATTCGGAACATTTGATTGTTCCGGATAGCCATCTTTCATTTTCCTTTATTCGGAATATTATTTATTCCGAGTAGCATTCTTAGATTTTCTCCTTTATTCGGAATTTTCACTTATTCCGCATAGCAAGATTTTTCTTTCCCTTATTCGGAATATTTCCATATTCCGGATGGCCCAAATTATTCCGCGTAGAGCATGTTATTCCGTATAATCCCTTTATTCCGAGTAAGCTTGATTGTTCCGGATAGCTTCATTTTTCCGCATGGTCTTCTTTATTCCGCATAAAAATAATACTCCGTGTAGTTCAAACATTCCGCATAGAGCTTTGTTATTCCGCACAGTCTGATTATTCCGAATGGGATTTTATTCCGCATAGCTATTTTCTTCAGTAAGATTATTTTTCTGTTTATTCATTTAATCATTTATATTCACTACAAGTTTAATTTCATTACTTCATTCATTTATCTTTTAAGTAGAATAGATAAACAACCCTCCCTTTTTGTCACCAAGAACAATCATTCCACTTTTAACTGTGATCAATTCGAGGAGATTCCGAGAACGAACTTTCAAGTAGTAAAATAGCATGTATCACCAAGCTTAAAAACAAGATCATTGTTATCCATAAGTGAAAGTGCATCGACTTATTCATACAAATTAATTGTGTTACCATTATACCCCCACTTATTATGCCTCTAAGACCGGTTATTATTTGAGCAAATTGCTTTTGGGCAAATTTGTCATTATTTAAAGCGTGAAATATAAGAAGTGTAAAATCTCAAAATAAGGAAACACGGTTTTAATCCTAAGTAACCATCTTATCCATTACTCGAAAAACCGCCCACAATTAATATAAGTCCGACCCAAAATAATAAGTCATTCGTTTTATGTGTAAGATCTTTATGGCATGCATTAATAAGTAGCTACACACTCGCTAAGAAAAGAAAAATAAAACGCACGCAATAATTTATATTCGCCGCCTTTTGAGACCTTGGATCTTCAATCCCGCAACCCGTCAAGGTAATAATGGATTGGAGCAACTATTATATCCCCGCAACCCTTGTGAGAGTAATATTGGAATTCAATAGCTACTATAATTAACACTTCACTGCCCCTCTTGGGAGTCTTGTATAATTATTATTTTTTCTTTTCTTTTTCTTTTTTTTCTGTTCTAGCCACTCATTTTTTCATAAGCCGCTCTTATTTTTCTTTATTCCTTACAAAGAAATTTAAAAAGAATAAAAGGAAAAACACCCGCTAAGTATTAAACATGGCATAAGTCTAGTACACATAAAACGTTTTAACTTAGAATTTTAAGACGTACTTATACCAACCACGAATGATTAGTCAAAAATGCATAAGAGACTACAAACCAATTAAAACCGTTCTTGATTATTTATTAACATATATACATGCGTTGACAAGAAAATAAAGGTTACGAAAGGGGATATAAAAGCCACACTTAATTAATATGAGGTTTATCTAGCCCTTAACACTTACTTCAAACTCTATCATATCTCGTTCTCCACAGTTTAAAATCTTAAATAATGAGACTAGTGGATGCTTACCTAATATATCAATGAAGGTCTAAATGGTTAAGGATACTAGCTAGAGAATGCTTAGATAAGCAAACTCGGGTTGAGTCAAAATATTCATGGCGGGCCTAATATGTCAAAGATATCTAAACTTGTTAAACCATATCCTTTATTATATTTTTCTTTTCTTTTTATATATTTTTAATGAAATATAAAAGAAGAAATATATACAATGCAAATGTGTTATGCATATGAAAAATGATTAATGCAAAAATTATGAAGGCATATTTTTGGTGGCCAAAGTAGATCAAAAATTTGAAAAATGACTAAAAATTAATTTCCAAGTTATCATGAAGGCAATGACAATGTTCTACGTAAGGTCACTTCGAATAGAAAACCCCCTACACTTGAGATAAATATTGTCGTCAATGTTTAAGAGTATTGGAGTAAACTCCCCTACACTTATGACATTGATAAATTTGCTTAATCCAAGCTAAGGAAAGGTCTACTATAGTGAATTCATTTTAAGCACCAAGTGGTTTGAAAATCACAATAGTAACAAAGTGAACCTGATACAAGGGCCTCCTCCATAAGCTCCAATGCATGCAATGAGAAAGAGCAACCCTACAAACCTCAAGAAGACATTAGAGAGGGATCCCCCTACACTTGTTCTCATCTATATACCCTTTATTCCTATCCTACCACACTCTAGTCTAAAAGATCTAATCCTAGTTATTCAAGCTTGATTTATGGAGTCTCTAGCTCGACTCTTGCCATAATGAACTAATTCATGGGGAAAATGGGGATCTCTTGGACCATTTCAATGGAAATGTATTCCCCAAAGTAATGCTTAACACGGTGACCATTCACTTTGAAATTTGGGCCATTTGGTTGTGACAACTCAATAGTCACATATGGAAATACTTGAGCAATAGTGAATGGACCGAACCATCGTAACTTAAACTTGCCTACAAAGAGTTTCAACCGTGAGATAAAGAGTAAAACCGACTCTCCAACTTTGAACTCACGGTTCTTGATCTTAGCATCATGCAATTGCTTACTCTTTTCCTTATAAAGCAATGAGTTTTCATAGGCATTGGTTCTTAGCTCATTCATCTCATTAAGTTGGTCTTTCCTATGTGAACCGACTTGGTTTAGATCAAAGTTAGCCCATTTAAGAGCCCATGAAGGCTTATGTTCTAACTCAAATGGGAGGTGGCATGCTTTTCCATAGACAAGTCTATAAGGAGTACAACCAATTGGTGTCTTAAAAGTGGTCCTAAAATCCCACAAAGCATCATCAAGCTTATCCGACCAAGAATCTCGATGCTCTCCAACCGTTCTTTCTAAAATTCTCTTTAAACCACGATTTGTGACCTCGGTTTGCCCATTGGTTTGAGGGTGATACATGGTAGAAAGTCTATGGTTAACACCATACTTCTTCATGACTCTTGTAAATTGATCATTACAAAAATGAGTCCCATGATCACTTATGATGGCCCGATGTACACCAAATCTAGCAAACAATTGCTTTAAGAACTTGAATACAACTCTAGCATCATTGGTAGGCAAAGCCTTAGCCTCAAACCACTTAGAAACATAATCTACGGCTACGAGTATGTATTTATTGCCCTTTGATGATGGAAAAGGTCCCATAAAATCTATACCCATACATCAAAAATCTGACATTCTTGGATAAAACTTTGTGGCATCTCATCTCTTTGATTAATCTTTCCTTGTCTTTGACAAACATCACAATATTTCACCATTTCGTAGGCGTCTTTGTAAATGGAAGTCCAATAGTAACCCGAATCAAAGACTTTCTTAGCCGTGTATTTAGGCCCAAAATGGCCCCCCGTGGGTCCCTTATGGCAAGCTTCTAAGATCTTAAATGCTTCGGGCCCATCTACACAACGTCTTATGATTTGGTCCGCACATTGCCTAAAGAGGTCAGGCTCATCCCAAAAGTAATATTTATCTTCCTTGAGAAACTTTTTCTTTTGTTGGGGAGTGACACCCTCAATAAGCACATCCCCCACAAGATAATTTGCAATATTCGCAAACCAAGGGGTGGCATCCTCTTGTGAAGAGATAGACATGAGTTCCTCAAGTGGAAAGGATTCATTGATTTCCTCTTGAGGTAATTATCCTTGAAAAGGATGCTCTATCTACTCAAGTGATCCGCCGCTAAATTCCCGGCTCCTTTCTTATCACGAATTTCTATGGAAAACTCTCGTAGCAACAAAACCCATCTCAAAAGCCTAGGCTTAGCATCTTCCTTTGTTATAAGGTACTTGAGAGCGGAATGATCCGTATACACTATGGTCTTTGAAAGCACAAGATAGGGTCTAAATTTCTCAAAAGCATAAACAATAGCAAGCAACTCTTTTTCCGTAGTGGTGTAATGAAGTTGAGCACCTGTCATTGTCTTATTCGCATAGTGTATAGGTTGGAAACAGTGAAAGGAGTGAAGCTTTCCGTAGCTAGAAAGCGGAGACCCGCGAAGGCTGTGCTCTTTGTCCTAAAATGGCCCCCACGGCATAATCACTAGCATCACACATGAGTTCAAAAGGCAAATCCCAATTTGGTGATATCAAAATGGGAGACTTAGTCAACTTTTCTTTAAGAATCTCAAAAGACTCTAAACACTCTTGTGTGAATATGAAAGGAGCCTCTTTTTCTAAGAGGTGGGTCATGGGTCTTGCTATCTTAGAGAAATCTTGAATAAAACATCTATAGAAACCCGCATGACCCAAAAAGCTCCTAACTCCTTTTACCGTGGTAGGTGGGGGAAGTTTGGAAATAACATCTATTTTAGCATGATCCACTTCTAAACCTTTATTGGATATATTATGTCCCAAAACTATCCCTTCTTTGACCATGAAATGGCTCTTCTCCCAATTTAGAACAAGACATGTTTCTTCACACCTCTTTAGCATACGTTCTAAATGGGAGAGACAAGAAGTGAATGAAACTCCAAAGATCGAGGAATCATCCATGAATACTTCCATTTTGTGCTCAATCATGTCACGAAAGATTGCCATCATACACCTTTGAAATGTCCCCTGGGCATTGCACAAGCCAAAAGGTATTCTTTTATAAGCAAATGTGCCATAGGGACAAGTGAATGTGGTCTTTTCTTGATATTTTTTATCAATGGGTATTTAGAAATAACCCGAAAATCCATCTAGAAAGAAATAGTACTTCATTTCTCGCTAAGCGTTCAAGCATTTGGTCCATGAAAGGTAATGGAAAATGATCTTTCCTAGTAGCATCATTAAGCTTCCTATAGTCAATACAAACTCTCCAACCCGTGACAAGTTTAGTGGGAATTAACTCATTGTTCTCATTAGGCACAACGGTGATTCCACCCTTTTTAGGCACACAATGCATCGGGCTAACCCATGGTGAGTCGGAGATTGGGTAAATCATACCCGCATCAAGGAGTTTGATAACTTCCATTTTTATGACTTCATGGATTTTAGGGTTAACCCTTCTTTGGTTTTGGATGGCGGGTTTGTAATCATCCTCCATAAGGATTTTGTGAGTACAAAAAATAGGATCAATCCCCCTTATGTCGGATATTTTCCAAGCTATAGCTTTCTTATGCTTCTTAAGAACTTCTATGAGTTTTTCCTTTGCATCATCTTTCAAGTCTTTGGCTATGTTAACGGGTAATTTGTCATCTCCCTCTAAGAAAGCATATTCAAGGTGTGATGGAAGATCCTTAAGTTCTAGGGAAGGTGGACTCTCAATAGAAGGTTTTACTAATGATGGATCATCATTCGTAACGTCTTGTCGAATAGGTGAAGGAATAGGATCCTCATTGAGTAACTTTTGGATAGTGAGAATGTCTTCTTCCCAATTGATAGGAGAATCATCATTTCCAAGAAAGTTAGACTCAAATTCCTCTAAGAGGAAATCACTCTCTCCAAATGGTGTTAAGGAGGGAGCAATTGAGGCAACGGTATCCACATGTGGCATGTTCTCATTATCACTCTTGCAAGCTTCATAAAAATGTTCATTACACACCTCATCAAGAACATCCACTATATTTACGGTTTCACAACTTTGAGACTTCTTGGTGACTTTCCCCAACTTAAACACTACTTTCTCATCCTCAACTCTCATAATTAGTTCTCCTTCCGCCACATCAATAAGAGTACGACCCGTCCTCAAGAAAGGCCTTCCTACAATGAGAGGAACTCTCGGGTCCATGTCATAGTCAACAACTGCAAAATCCACGGGAATGTGAATTTATCAACCCCTACAAACACATCCTTTGCAATACCTACCGGATAAGCTATTGAACGGTTTGTTAACTCAAGGGTCATGTTAGTAGGAGTGAGCTCGGGAAGAGAGAGAGTTTTTTCCAAACCGACAAAGGCATCAAATTTATGCTTGCCCCAAGATCCGCAAGTGCCATGCTATTTTCCACCCCTGGGAAATTACAAGGGATCAAAAACCGTCCTGGATCTCCAAGTTTTGTTGGTAAAGTCTTCAACAACACCGCGGAACAATTTTCATTCAATGACGTGTTAGGCATATCAACCAACTTTTCTTTGTTTGAGAGGAGGTCTTTAAACATTTTGGCAAACTTGGGCATGTAAGATAGAGCTTCCGCAAAGGATATATTGATATTCAATTGCTTAAACATCCTCAAAAAGTTAGACACTTGAATGTCATCCTTGTTATTAAGCTTTTCCTTTCTTAATCTTGAAGGGTATGGAAGACTTGGTTTTGGTGTAGGTTAAGTGGTAGTTGTTGAAGGACTCTCTTTGTTGGTTTCTTCATTGATAGGTGTGGAAGGTGAAGGAGTAGTAGGTATAGGACTGGAAAGTGTAGGCTTTGAAGTTGTAGGCTTAAATATGTTGGTTTTAAAGGTGTAGGCTTTTCACAAGGAGGAACCGTAGTATGAGTTATCAAAGGAGGTGTAAGAGGAATTGAAGGATCAATGGTTGTATTCCCACTCCTTGTAGTGATTGAATTTACATTTTCCCTTGGATTGGTTTGAGTATTGGAGGGTAAAGAACCTTGTGGTCTTTGATTTAAGAGCATCATAAACCTCTTGTTTGTTTCCTCTTGTATAGATCTTAATTGATCTTGAGTTCTCTTTTCACTCTCACGTATCCTTCTTTTATTATCTTGATATCTCCTTTCATTGTCTTGGTTCATCTTATGAAGAAGCTCAATGGTATTAAACTCATTTGGCTAATTTCCTTGAAATCCTTGTTGTTGGAAAGGTGGAGGTTGATTGTAAAATCCTTGGTGATTGTCATGAAAGTTGTTTCCTTGGTTTTGAAAGTTATTGGGTGCTCTATTGTTGTTGTGTCCTTGGTAATTTCCCCTTGGCCCTTGATTTCTTTGAAGCAATTATGGAGGGTTTGTTTGATTTTGGGTGGGTTGATGAGGTGGAAAACCGGGTAGAGCAAGGTAATTAGTAGACTTGTAAGAGAGGTTATTATGATTGATGTTAGGTTTAAAGTGCTCTTTTTGTTCATCTTGATAAGCATACCATTCATCTTGAAAGTTTTGAACTTTATCACATTGCAAATATGAGTGAGGTCCTCCACATGTCTCACAACTTAAGGTAATGGCATTTACATCATTGGAAGAAGAACTGTTCAAGGACACTTTTATAAGGGCTTGAATCATCTCTTGATTCATCTTTTGATTCTTGTCAATTGCTTAAAGTATTTCATTGTGATTCTTGAGGAGTTGATTATCAGTGGATGTATGAGCACTCTCTTGAACAACATGGACCATCTCATATCTTTGATTATTTGTTTGAGCCGTGGATTTTGTCTCAATGATATCCCATGCATCTTGTGTGGATTTTGAAATAATGTTCCCACCCGCGGCCGAGTTAAGAGAATCTTGATGGTGAGGTTTCAAAGCATTGTAGAAAATGTTGATTTGGTGAACTTTTTTAAAACCATGGTTTGGGCACTTTCTCAACAACTCTTTGAACTCTTCCCAAGCCTCACTAAATTTTTGGTCTTGCTTTTGTTGAAATCCTATGATTTGGTTTCTCAAGGTGGTGGTTCATGAAGGAGGAAAGAACTTATTCACAAATTTTTCTTTAAATCCTCCCAAGTGAAAATGCTCATAGAAGGTTGCTTGTCTAACCAACTCCTAGCACTACCCTATAAGGAGAAAGGGAATAGGATCAACTTAATAGCATCATGAGGGACCCCATTATACTTAAGTGTATTGCAAAGTGACAAGAATCTCTTGATGTGTTCATGGGGGTCATCCATGGATCTCCCTAAAAATAGAATAGGAGAAACCATATTGATCATGTTTGCCTTAAGCTCAAAAGTGTTTGCGGGTATCTCGGGTATAACAATAGCATCCACATTTCCCTCCACATTTGATTGAAGGATCTCAATCAATGGTCTATTATCAACGGCGGCTGTGACTTCTTGTGAGTTGATCAAAGCACGATGCTCGGGATCGGCTTGATGGACGGTGTTGTTCTTGTTCTTTTTCTTCCTTTTGGGATGAAGGGGTTGTACACCAAAAGGTATATGTGCACGCGCTCGGGTGCGCATGCAACTCAACTCGAAGAATGAGAGAGGAGCTCTCGATCGACTCTGGAAAAGAAGGGATTATCCTTTCCGAGGTTCAATAGGTAATATCCGCAAGAAAGTATAATATATGTAAGTACTAATTGGGTGGCACACCACTCACCACTATCACTCTTAAAAGACCCACAAGGAAGAGGAGAAACGGGGCGGCGCGTAGCACTTAAGAGCCTGCTTCTTTAGAATGTGTAATACACTCGCCTTATACCCCACACACAGTGGCCTCTTTCTCAAGTTCAAGAAGATTATGATATTTATCTATTGTGCCTTAATTGACTTTGATCGATGCACGTAGTTAGGACCGGAACGCCCCCAAGCACGGTGTATTGCAAAAGCAATACTTATGGAAGTAGGTGGATTGGTTGTTCGTATCTATGTATATGTATTTACATATAATAATATATCAAAAATATTTTTGTATTTATTGGGTTTTTAAGAAAATACTATATGTACGTAAAAACGATGGAAACCGATATATACAATATATTTTTGTTGTAATCTTTTAGGAAAAAGTTTACTTTTTGAATTTTTATTTTTTGGTTCAATTCTTAGGAAAGAATTGAGTTTTGTGGTTAAATTGAGTTTTGTGGTTTTTTATTTTTTATATCTTTATCTTTTTGATTTTTTTTTATCTTTTTGATTTATGATACGTAAAAGGAACGTACACAAGGTGAACGGATCCCAAAATCCAATCGTAACCGTCAATCAATCGTCTATCGTAACGTAATGAACCGGCAGCGGCGCCATTTAATATTTCATTTTTTGTTCGTAATTCCCAACTCAAATCGAATTGATTGTTCAAAAGATATTAAGTTCACAAATTGTTTTTGATTTTAGATTTTATAAGATTTTTGGTAATCTAGGTCTAATTCCACAAAGCACATAAAAAGATGTAAAAATATTATTACTACGTAATCGTACTATTATAAAACAAATTGCACATACTACAATTAATTCCAAATGTACAAGTAAACAATTCACAATATGAAAACTTACTAATAATGTAAAGTATGTAAAGTACAAGGACTGGAAATGTAAATTTTGAAACTAAAAGGATTGAAAATGAAATGATAACAAACTTGTAACTAAAATTGTAACAAATTGTAAATTGCCTAACTGAAATTAAACAAACCATTAAAACCAGGGACTTGTTTGCAAACCCTAGAAAAGCAAACTATTTAATACTGATTATACAAATCCCTAAAATATAGAGACCTGATTGCAATTTAAACAAGATTTTTAGTAAAAACGGGTTCCCAAGAAGAATAAGCTCGTTTGAGCTTATTACTGAATCTTAAAAGCTCTAATTTGTTCCAAAAGGCTTAAAATCAAATTTTACTTAGTCATCTTTAAGGAAATAAGCTAACTCGACCTAGAACTCAAAATAGCTTTTTGGAATAAGCTCAAAATAAGCTACTAGCTTATCCAGACAAGCAAAACGTGATTTTTTGATTCACAATGATAGAACAAGATTATAGTAGATTGTCAAGAAATATCAAAAATCATCAAGTGAATAAGTTGGAATGTGAAATTAAGAAAAAATGGGCTTATGTTGACTTTCGTTGACCAAATTTTGACCAAAAGCTAAAAAGTTCCAAATCCTCTTAAAATCAGTTGGACAACAAGATTATGCAATAAAATCACTAGATTTATGAAGAGGATAAGTGGGAAATGCTAAATAGAATAGTACTTATTATAGAAACTAGCATTTACTCTAAGGCTTATTCTTGGGCTTATTACTTGCTTAATATGGAGAACTGTATGGTCTACCTTAGATGAAAGTGAAGCCTATACTATGAACTACACTCAACAACTTGAAACACTACCTAAATCCAACTAACAAAGCAATGGCAAGCACTTGAATCTAGCATGTTTGGTTGTTGTTTATGACCTAAAGTTTTTAAGTGCAGTTTGCCTGTTTGACCTCTTATTTGACTACAAAAGCTTGCAAACTTACTTGTACTGAGCTAGTGAGTGAAAATAACCTCTAATCAACAACTTGCTTCCATTGGATCAAGAAATCTTATCTAATCCAAACACCATTTATCAGTTAAGCACAAAGATTAAGCTATGGAAACTAAGATAAGCTAACAGACAAGGAAAACTAGTACTCAAAACATATCAAGTAGCTAAAAATGAGCAAGAAGCAGGCATAAACAAGTTCTTTACACTAAGAAAGCATAAATAAGCATGTAGTTTACTTTTTAGAGGAATTTACTAAAGAAAGACTTATGAGTGTGTTTGAAGGCTACTTTGATGATGAAGTGGAGCGCTGAGCTCACTTAGTCTTTAACCACCACCCAATCTACCGTCTACAACAACTACAAACCACGATTCACCGTCATCATCATCAAATCACCCCTACTACACATGTCTGGTCAAAGTAAAATGGCTATGGCTGTGAGCTGGAATGAGTATGAGCATTAACAAGCTTCCAAATCAATCAACAAAGTTCCATTTTTCACTTAAGAACAATAGAATCAACACAGTATCAACAGGATAGTAAGATAAGGCAAGTGAATTGATTAGAGAGTGAATTTAGGTAAAATGTGCTTTCATTAATGGTGGAAGTAGTTACAACTGAATGCTAACAAACTAACAAACTATCTCAAGTGTTTGTCAGACACTTCAGAAGTTTCTGACTGATAAACTCTAACTGAATTGAGAGAAGAATCTAAGTATGTGTGATTTTTAACACTTAGCTACATTACAAGAAATGAAGAACAACTAGGGGTATTTATAGAGTAGAAAAGGAGTGAAGGTGAAGTTGGTGACGTGTTACAACAAATAGCAGCCTTCCATGTGTCCTCAATTGATGAATTGTGGTTTACAGGTGAAGAACACAATTGGGCCTTTTTTATTCAATGGATTTCATCATAATTGGATAAGTGGGAAAGCGTCGTCTTGCAAATACGAACACTTTTCATGTTAAGAACTTTCCATGATCTTTACTATCACGTTCTACGTTCTGGGCTTGGAGGTGACACTTGGCAAATTGTTATTCGTCCAATAATGAACACACGGATTGCTATCTGTTTGAATAGTGTTGATTATGGAGTGGCATGTTTTGATTGGAGGAAATGTGGTGAGTGCGTTTGACTATAGAGATACACCCATTAATGAGCCAGTCGCCCTCTCTCTTCATTAATATAGCCAGCTGGTGATCCTTGTCTCGCCAATAGAGCCTTCACATTGGTTAACAAGAGTTTCACACGGATTGAACAAGTATTATCTTTCAAAGTTGGCAGTTTAAGTCCTTCTTGTTTTCAACTTTGAAACTTAAACTAGGATCTTCATAAGTTTGTCAATTTTGGCCCTTTTAGCTTCATTCTTGAACCCAAATGATCCCTTGACTTGTTGACTTTGTCTTTGACCATGTTTGACTTTATTCTTGACTTTTCCAACTTTGCACTTTTAGTCCTTCTACTTTCAAAGTTGTTAAGAAAGGTCCTTTGACTTTGTTTGACTTGTCACTTTTCATCCTTCTTTTATCTTTTCTTCATCAATATTGGCTTGATTTCCTTGTTTGCTTCATATTTGTATCTTTTTACCTACACAAGCGCAAACAACAAAGTATACCCATAATACTGCTTTTATAAATCAAAATTAGGTATTTTACTTTGTGTTTTAGGGTTAATTATGATATAATTTGATATAATGATGAAAATAGACTTAGTATGTTGAATAACACAGAGATACATGATGGCCTTGCAGTCATGGGTTAGGGTGGTAGGGAAAGTCTTACTTTCTTTAAAGCTTTATTTTCACAATAATGGAAATTGCTTTTTCATGCCATTATTCACTGTTTAAGCTCAAAAAGTACTTCTTTTGATCAAATCCCTGCTGCATTGGCATCGGTTGGTATTTGTCTACCAAATAACAGAGTTTTTAACTTTTCAAGATTAATTTTTGATGGCATGACGAGGAATTTGGAAGGAGTTAAAAAGTTTTTGATGTATCCTAGATTCATTCAAGCTTTAGTTAATGACCGAATCCCTAACCTACCAGAGTTGACAAATAGATAGGATGTTCCTACATTTACAAAGAGAAATTTCTCTTTCTTGACCAAACAAGGCAATGCCTTTACAATAACAGTTACACCCTTATTTGCAAACATGTTAGCCCAACCAGCTAATCAAGAAGGTGAAGAACCTAGCTCAGCTAGTGCTTCTCAGCAAACTCCTTCTCACCAGAGTCCCCAATCTTCTCATAATGTAGGTGGTCAACCACATTCTGATGAAATGATCCACACACCTGCTGCTTCAATTGTTGCTAGTGGCTCACCACAAGCACCAGCAACAGAGGTGGTGGATGTTGCAAATTTAACTGCTTTGTGCACTAGCTTGTCCAAACAGGTACAGGTATTGTAAAAGGAGAAGCTTGCTCAAGATAAGAGAGTTGATGAATTAGAAGCCAATTTAATCAAGCTAAGGAATAAAGTAACTCCTTGGATGAGACACAACAGAGTAATTCAGAAAGCTGCTCTTAAGAAGCAAAGATTCAGGAACTTCAAGAAAAGGAAACTGAATGCAACCAAACAGGAGAGGAATGATGAAGAACAAAGACCTTCTTCTGAAATTCATACAAGGATCTCTGGCAATGACATCAATTTTGAAGCTGATGATGCCATTGTAAATTTTGAAGATGTTGATAGCATAGAGACTATTGTGGAAAAAGAGAGTTTAGAGCCTACAAATATGGAGATTCAGCAAGAGGAACCAAAATCTGCTTACGAGGAACCACAAAATGAAGAAATATTGGTGACTCAGCCACATCTACAACCTCAATCACCACAACTACAAGTTAATTGGAGTAGTTTCTATGAGAAGCTAGAGGAAATAAATGTTCAATTTCATGTGTCTTCAACTCCACCTCAAAGAAAATTTTGGTTTCACAAGAAACAATCTTTCCAAGTACTGTCAAGATCAAGAATAAGTTTTGGATCAGAGAAGACCGAGGAGTTACAAATTGAGAAGACAGATTCAAAGGAAGAAAAAGTATCTGGAGATACTTTGGTGATTCAAGAAACACGTGTGTCTTACACTAGTGAAGTAAATATTGTTGAAGAGCCAAGTACTGCTAAGCCAACTGCAAGTACCGCTGGTAAAGAACCTTCACTACCTTCTTCTGTAGAAAGTCAAACTCCATCTTTTGGAGAGGATGAGACTTTAGCACAAGTACTTCTTGATCTTAAGGAGAAGAGCTCGGCTGAAAAAGAAAGACAAGCAGAAGCAGAAATGAAGACACAACAAGAAATTCTTGCCAAGAAGGAAAAAGCTAAAGGTAAGAAGATTCAAGCTTCACCGCCCACTAAAGGTATTATCATCCAACAACAATCAAATGAAGATGATGAAAGAAGATCTTCAAAGCTATTGAAGAAACTACCTAAGATAAATCCAAAGGATAAGGGCAAAAATGTGTTACAATCTGAATCTGAAGAAGAAAGTGATTTAGATGATGACATAAGCAAAGTCATGAACAGATTCAATCAACTAGAGCATGATGAAGAAGTACCTTTCAGATTACAAGCACAAATGCATGATGAAGAGCTATAAGAAGAACTTGCAGCAAAGCAACAATTGCTTGAAGCCCAAAGAGTGCAGCAAGAATGGAATACTAAAGAATATGATAGGATTCAGGCTGAACTTAAAGCAAGTGAGCTTCTTGCAGAATCATTGCTAGCTGAAGAAAGGGATGCTTATGATGAAGAGGAAAAAGACAAGCTAATTGATGATTTAGTGAGGGAGCAACAAAGATTCTTTGCAAAAAATAGAAGAAAAGAAAGGGTTAAGCCTCCAACTACTATGCAAATCAGAAATCAGATGATGTCATACCTCAAGAAAGTTAAGCATTTTACCCATGCTCAATTGGTCAGAAAGACTTTTGAAGAAATCAAGACTTTGTATGAACAACACAAGAGGACCAAGTTGAATTTTGTTGAATTGGTTCTAAAAAGGACAAGAAGGACATTGAAGATGTAAGGAAGCATCTTAAACAAGAAAGACAATTTGGAAGTATCCCCAGGCTTGATGTAAGTACTGCTGGACAAAAGGAAGTATCTCCACTTATCAAGACTACCTATGTTAGGAAGAAGAAAAGGGTGACAAAAGTTTCAAAGGGAGCAGAGATTAATCAAGAAATAGATGAGGGGAATACAACTCATGATATTGACAAGACTGGAAATGTACAAGCAGTACATACACAGTCAACAGTACTTAAGGAAACAGTACATATTGATTTGGAGGAGGGATCAATTGAGTTTGAAGGAACCTCCAAGGGTATTAAAAGGAAAAGATCAACCAAGAACAAGCTAGAAGCTAAGAAAAAGGTGAAGTCTACAGAACAAGATAGTGATGACGATGAAAGCTGCAAAAAGCACTTAAAGATAGTGAACTTTGAAGATCAGTGTATTGACACAGAGATCTTTGGAAAAAAGTCAGATATCATAAGATGGACAAGTGCTATGAAACAGATGGAACATTCCGGATGTTTAGACTGCTAGAAGAGATTCTACATATCCTTGATAGACAAGACATTCAAGACCTTGACAGATTTGTTGAAGGTGGAAGTGAAGGTCAAGCAGAAGTCACACTATTGAGGAATGAATTGAAGTTTATGTATGCACCATACAACAGTGATCAAAGAATATTGAAGGACTTAGAGAATCAGGTTCCTACTTACTGGAGATATTATAGATCATGTGGAATACATACCTTGGATATAGATGACATAACCTACTACATGCTTCAAGAAAAGGGATATCCTTTTGGAAGAAGATTGTTGGAAAGAATATTAGAAAAACAATTGGAAGTTTCAGAAGAGTCTGCCAGTGCTTTGGAGTTGATCAGAATGGTTAAACAACAAATCAAGGATTTGGAGCAGGAGGAAGAAGCTGAGAAAGAGCCTTAAGTGTTTGACTTTCAGTTACACTTCATAAATGGTTCTCAGTTCACCATGTCTAACACACATAAGAACTGGCTAGTCCATAAGCAAACGGTTTGTGGTAAAGACTTCTCAAATCCGTTGACAACTGGTAGTTTGCTAAAAACTATATGGTTCTAACTCATCATGTTTCGAGACAAAGAGGTGGCTAGTCCTAGACAAACGGTACTAGGTAAAGACATTATCAAATCCTTTGATGGTTGACAGTTTACCAAAAATTTTAGGGTTATCAGTACACATTATTCTTTATGAATAAAGTATTGGCTATTTTAGAGTGTACGGCTAACTGGTAAAGAATAAATCAAATCCTTTGATAGTTGATGATTTGCTAAAAATCATGATGCCAATACATATATGGTTTTGTTGTTAACTGTTTTATTTCAGGTATGAAGATGCAAGCAAAGGAGTATTAGTTTCAAAGAAAGAATACTCAGAAGGTTTTTTCTTATCAAATCAAGAAAGAAGATCATAATCTAGAGTTCACAGATGTAACTCAAGAAGACAAATACTGTTGATGCAGAACAAAATGAATGTTTACAAGACACAAGAAGATCATAATTTGAAGACAAAGATGATATTCATGAGACTTGAAGGTTATCTTATCAGAAGAAGATCTACATAAAAGTGTTTGGCTACATTCAGTTGGATACAAGTACAAATTACCAAGCTCAATCCAAGTTTGAAGAGAAGACTGAAGACATGTATTTTAATACATTCAGCACAAAGAGAAACAAGAAGAAAACAAGTTGTCATTCTTGTTTAGGGGATGATTGTTGGGAATTATTTGTAAAGTACCAAGTAGTGTTAGTGTAAGTATAAGTACTGTTAGTGTTGGCAAGTACCATTAGTGTTAACGCGGTACATAACAAGTACTGTTAGTGTTAAGTACAAGTACTGCTATATTGATTAGGAAGAATATATCTTTGTAAAAGATATGTCATAGTTATAGTTAGAGTATATCTTATGTGATATACTTAATAGTTAGAATATTGATAAGATATCGTGTGTGATATACTTATCTTTATAGAATCTTCTAAGGTTTCTAGGGTTCCTTACTCTATAAAAGGAACATAGGTACGATGACATTCATGTACCTCATTCAAGTCGATTAATAAGAGAATCAAATAGTTAAAAGTAATTCTGTTCTTCTGTGCTTTATAAGCTAGATTCCGCATAACTTAATTAGTTGAGTAAGAGTTCTCAAAGTGTTCTAGTTTGATTACAAACTATTATACTAATTCTTAGCGGAATATAGATTCATTCAAAGGGATCAACAATGATGTTTTGTTTTTAATCATATTGATCAATGACTCTACGCGTGAACTGTGCGTCTCGAGCGACTAACTCTATAATACAAGCAACTTATCCTCATAAGAGAAACTACTCGCAATTTGGGTTTGCCAATAGCACTAAATAGCTCGGAAACACTAATAGCAAGTTTGCCAAAATCGTGAATTACTAGTCGGTCGGTCGATTACCTTATAACTTGTAATTTTTCTAGGCGGGATTAATCGATAATTAATCGAATCAACATTTTTAGCAAATTTTAAGTATTTTTGGCAAGTTTTGGGTATTTCTAACGAGTTTTAAGTAATTTCGACAATATTATTTTTAAAATACAACTTATCATACATATAAATAGTCACTATGAGTTATATAGATAAGTTTCGAGTGGGTTTTCGGTATTTTCGACAAGATTTGAAGGTTTCCAGCAAGTTTGACCTCCCTTGACTGTCGTTTACCACAATTGACCCCCGTAAATCTTCTTTTATATAACTCGGCAAGGTTGATAACCTTGTAGCGACTAAGCGGCGATTAATCGGTCTTGTAAACTTTTTTTTTCAACAATTTTAAGCTATAGCTCCAGCTATTTCCAAGAATGTTACCTGATGGCACGAGCCTCACACGCACTTCTCGTTTTCGAGTGTCGCCACCACCCACCAAATGATACTGGAAAACGTCAAATGATAGCACGTGACCCCCCACATCATGAGTCATGTTTTTAATTATTTTTCTCGTGTTATATGAAAATGTCAAAAATTAAGGTAGTTAATGACATCAGAAATATAGTGTTATAAAACAAGTCAGAAATATAGTGTTATAAAACAAGTGATGTTTCTAATGTTATGAGATTATAGAAAAAACAAAAGTGCTCTAACAATGTTTTAAAAATCTTTTTTATAAATTTTATGTCAATAATTATAATTTACATATTAGGAGAAGACAAACGGGCAACAAGTTGTGCCGCTAGCTCTTTTTGTATAGCAAAACCAAGTCTATTAAATACAACGTTTGTGGATTTTGGAGTCAAAACATTACTATTCATAACACGTTCTAATCTGGTAAGTAGCTCCACCGCCTTAGGTGCAAGGAAACCAAATGTATCAACCGCGAAAGGAATAAACACGTGTTGATTTTCAACACATGCTTTCTCGTGTTTAGTCACTTTGCATGAGGCGGCTTTTATAGCAGTTTGACCCGCTGTAAAATCTCGACTGCCTAACCCTACGAGAGGAGAAACCCCTGTCAAATCAACGCACGCATGTTTACCTCCAACCCATCCAAAAACCAAACATCAGCGGGTCTGAGTGTTGATCTTCCATCTGACGGGTCGGTAAAGAAATTCACAGGCGCCTCTTTCTTGGCGGAGATTCTGGCACACCTACATATGTCGTAAAGAACGTCCCTAACAAAATCATGTCGGTACTTGAAGCCTGAAAGTTTTTTACAATAACCCACATGTTCCCCAAAAGAATCCAAACATGCCTTGTGAAAAATACCGGAAATAATGGAATTATAAGACGATACTTAAGGATAGTGCGGCATTCCACCGGTGACATATGTTGATCGAGCTCGTCTATAGGGATAGCTTGTAGAAAATCTTGAGCATGTGATGCCGCAGACACTCAAAAACTGTTTTTTTATCTGACCGTCATGTCAAAATGAGCTTCTATCTTTGACCATCTCACTAAAAACAATACATTCCGTTTATACGAAAACATTGTTAGACTAGTGGGAGTGGGGTGAAACCCACTCACCTCCACCTCAGCGCCACGTCAGCGTTTTACCAAACTCACCAAACTCACCCAAACTCACCACAGGAGGTAATGGCACTCACCAAACTCACCCAAACTCACTCCACATCACCCCATTTTTTCATTTAAATATTTTTTATTCATACATTTTATTCAAACACGGGTACATAGAAAATTAAAACACAGTACGAAATTAAAAGACGATACATAGGAAAATTAAAAACAACATTTAAAAAAAACATAAATATAAAAAAAACTTAATAAATTAAGCATTGACATACAAATGCTCGACCAAATCTGCTCGAAGATTGTGATGTTCTTGCGCGGAGCTGATATGCCGCATAACTTGTAGCATGTGTTCTTGGGTTTGAAACACATCGTCCGGTTGAAGTTGTCCTTCTGGGAACCATTGAGGAGATATTGCTTTTTTTTTTTAACTTTCGAACCATATTATGTAATATGATGCATGTGTAGATCATATTCATGATTCTTTTTTTCCGTAAAGGTCGTGCAGGATTGGCTAATATGGCCCATTTTTTCTTCAAAACGCCAAAAGCTCTTTCAATATCTTTTTTTGCGGATTCTTGTTTCTGCTTATATAAAATCCTCTTATGGTCATTGGATGATGGTTCGGGAATTGTTTTAACAAGTGTTGCCAATTCCGGATATATTCCGTCCGTAAGATAGTATCCCCATGGATAGTGTACACCGTTAGCCTCAAACTCCACCTCAGGTGCTCGTCCGGTTTTCAAATCATTAAATAAAGGGGACTGATATAAAACGTTGATGTCGTTGTTCGACCCAGAAACACCAAAAAATGCATGCCATATCCACAAGTCCTGCGACGCAACAGCTTCAAGTAAAATAAATGGATTCGGTCCATGATCTCGTCTAACATATTGCCCTTTAAAGGCAACTGGACAACCGAACCACTCCCTGTCTGTACAATCAAGACTTCCTATCATCCCTGGAAACCCGTGCTTTGCTTCATGATGCGCATAAAG
Source organism: Glebionis coronaria (assembly GCA_025667525.1). Lineage (NCBI taxonomy): Eukaryota > Viridiplantae > Streptophyta > Magnoliopsida > Asterales > Asteraceae > Glebionis > Glebionis coronaria. The sequence continues at coordinate 490,961,332 of CM046875.1, forward strand.
TTTCTGAACATCAGTATACGTGGGTTTTCTCAAATACTCAGCCCAAATATTTCCATAACAGCACTACAGAAATGATCAAGTGATTCTCGAGAAGTTCTTACGCTCATTTGCAAATACTCATCTAGAAAACCAGGAACGACGCCGTATGCCAATTGGCGAATCGCCGATGTGCACTTTAACAACGGCGAAATACCTTCTTTTCCGGTACAATCAACATTATTACGAAAGTATGCAGAATGGTGAGTCACTTCACTAACTATCCAGTTGAAAAGGGGGCGACCCATTCGAAAAACATTTTTGAACTCTTTCGCATCGTATCTTGGGTTCGCCGAAAAAAAAGACTCAACTAACCGATTATGAGCACCTATTCGGTCTCGAGTTATGACGTTTCTGGGTACTCGATTAGCAATACGTCGTGTTTTAATAAAATGCAACGTTTTTATAATAAAAGCCCACTTGCGTTTCGTTGTGACTACCGGATTTTCAGTGGCAAAAAATAACTTGTATTCGTCGATATTTTCTATTTTTTTTATTTGTGGAGAATGTGTGAAATGTGTATGGAATTTGAATGTGTGTTTGAAAAATAAGAGTTTTTGTTGGGTATTTATAAGTAAAAAGGGGTATTTGAAAAAGTTTTTTTTTTTTATTTGAAAAAAACGGTTACATTCAAGTGGGCCGCATTTTATGTATAACTCACCCCGGTGAGTTTGGCTTATTTTTTTTTTTGAAAACTGTAACTCGCGCGCGGGTTATAAGGGAGGGATGAGGGCCACGCGTAGCTTTGTCATGCGGCTCGTGAGATTCACCCCACTCACACCAGCCTTAGAAAAACGTCAATAACATTGAAAGAGTCAAAACGATACATTTCTGAACCGATGACATTTCCACTAGGAAGCTTCCACATCACGTCTCTCAGTCCAATTCAACACCACACCACACCACTAGTTGACCATTTTCAACATTACTGGATCTTCAAAAGATCCCATTTCTCTCATTTCACCAAACCAAACCAAATCCAAAATGGGTTGCATCCAATCCTCAATTCCGCCAACACCATCATCCTCATCAGGCAGCACACCATCAATCTCAAATCTAACCTTAACCCATGATGTAACCTCGTACCAAGATGCCCTCAAATCCGACCCAAATCTTCAATCATTCGACTCCAATCTCCAGTACCGTACTTCCCGTGCTATTAACTCACTAGCACTCGAAGTCGAAGTCCGCTCACTTTCCTTAAACTCCTTAAAAGAAGTCACTACTAGTTTACTAGACATGAACCAAGAAGTTGTTAATATATTGATTGAGAGTAAAGAAGATATATGGAATAATGATGAGCTTTTTGTTCTGGTTCAAGACTTTTTTGACCTTAGTTTGTTGACTTTGGATTTTTGTACTAGTTTGCAGGACTGTTTGAAAAATGCTAGGCATAGTTTGAGTTTTCTAAATGTTGCGATTAATCAGTTTGATAAGGATGGAGATTATTTGGTTACGTTGGATTCTTTGAAAAGGTTTGAGGGGAGTGATGGTTTTTTTAGTGACGAGTTTTTTGAGCTTTTTCACTCGGTTTATGCGCGCCAGGTGAAGATGTTGAGAAAGCTGCAGGTGCAGAAGGGGAAGGTTGATAAGAAGATGAGGAATGTGGAGACGTGGAGGCGGTTGTGTAATGTGATATTTGTTGTTACGTTTAGTACTGTTTTGATTTGTTCTGTTGTGGCGGCTGCTGTTTCTGCGCCTCCGTTGGTTACGGCTTTGGCTGCTGCGGCTGCTGTGCCTTTAGGGTCGATGGGGAAATGGGTTAATTCGTTGTGGAAAAAGTATGAGACGGAGTTGAAAGGGCAACGGGAGCTGATTAATGCGATGAAGATGGGGAGTTTTATCGTGATTAAGGATTTGGATAATATTAAGGCGTTGGTTGATAAGTTGGGAGTTGAGATGGAGGGGTTGGTGAGGAATGCGCAGTTTGCGATTAATGAAGGGGAGGAAGAGGCGGTTGGGGTTGCGGTTGATGAAATGAAGACGAGTGTTAATGATTTTGCTAAGACGATTGACGAGTTGAGTGATCATACGGATAAATGTTGTAGGGATGTGAAGAGAGCAAGAACAGTGATTGTGCAGAAGATTAGTAAGCATCCTAGTGGCTCGGTATAGGTAGCTATTGCTGTTTTGGTATATTAGTCTGCTTCTTCATTGTTTCAATTTTTGTTGTGATATATGTATATTTAACAAAGGAATATTCAGTTATGACCTTGTATGAGGGTCTAATGACCCGAATAACTCTGAACATATTAAGGGATAATTGTATAATTTATAAACAGTAATATCATCCTCAGTTAGCATATAATCTTTCAGAAAAGTGAATTAGATCATTCTTCTTCATGACCTTTGTCTCTCTATTCATATACAATATTTAGTCTGCCTTATTTTACCGGGGAATCACCCCTTTACCCAAAAAAAAATAAATATATTTAGTCTGCCTCTGCCTATGGTTATTTAGTATTATTAGGATCATGATCTGTGTGCTGCCTAGCAAGTAAGCTTGGATAAAGCTAAAGGTATCAAATTTGGTGGTTGTTTAACGGGTCATTTTGAAAAAGAAAGAGAGGGCTAACGGGTCAAAGAGTATGCAACTGATTAAACGCTTTATGTAGTTTGGGATGTATAGATCAAATCTAACTGCGTAAATCAATGCAGATTTTGTGAGATGGCGTTTATGCCTGGTTACAAGGTAAAATGAAAAGCAACATATTAGGCGACAATCTTACATAGTGGCGATGTTCTTCTAATGGATCGTTAGGTTTACAAAGTTCAAGCATGCTATCTATAACACCAAACATGTGTACTTACTGAAGGAAATAGTGTTGATCCAAATTCCTGGAAATCTTCAGAGAAGAACGCATAATAGCACCTGCTAATAAAATCAAATCAAGTCTTAAGCAATGATTTGACTAAACTTATAGAAGCCAAAACATAGTGCAAGTGAACATCCAAACAACATTATCTTGTATCATAATTAAAAAAATTAATCTTTAGAACTTTATACTTCTCAATATAGCACCTAAAATGAGAATGACTGCTAGGATCATCATCATTAGAAATAGTTGGTCCATAATCATCATTATGAGTTATAGGCAGTTTATGGTTCAGCAACACTTAGAGCCCGGGGTACAGTGTGGTGCCGTGGGCTATGCCTATCATTTGGGCTTGCCAATACGACGCCAAACACCATAACGCCACACACAGTGTGGTGTTTGGCGTTATGGCGTGGCGTTTACGTCCATGGCTTGAGCCATCATTCACCGTACCGGGCCTCTTAAAGGAAGCACCCACAAACAATCAAACTTCTCAACAGTCTCAGTTTCCATTCCATTTCACACGCTGGAATTCTCACTCCCTTGCATCTGGAATTGGTCAGTCTCAGTTTTCTGATTCGTTCGGGTATTTTCTTCCAATAACTGGTATATATGATAGATTTAGTAAAACTGAATGTTTGATGCTATCACGAGTAACATAGTAAAAAATAGGATGACCTTTCTCTCAGTTAACCCAAGTATATATAGAATAAGTTCATGTGTATTTATAAGTTGCACCACTCGACGATGAAATTCCTACGCGTTTAAATCTGCTGTTCCACTACTAAAAGCTGGAGGAATGTTACGAGTGACACAACCTGTGAGATTCTGTGAATAAATAAATAAACAAGTGCACATAATCAAGAGTAGACAACATCACCACAAAGAGTATTAGCTTTAGGTAGCATATAACAAGCACAACACAGGATCATAATAACAAAATCAGAAGTCACTTGTTAGCTCCAATATACAACTGTAAACAACATCATAGCTACATGTCTACAACTACTCAGGCAAGAAAATATATGTGCAACTTTATAGTTAGGTGTAAAACTGTAAATGCTTGTGATCATGAAGTTTTGTAGTAGCTCATTAGGACGCACACCACCCATAACAATGATATTTCTAATACGGAACCAGTTAGTTTCAAAGTAGATGGAAATACATATGAAAATAGAACCTGCTTCCTACATACTCGCAGTTGCATGTTTGAAAGATAGCTTGAACTCCAGATACACATGCATGTAATGTGAACCTAAAAATTAACTATGTCTTGTGCAAGAAGGACTAAACACATCGTGCATATACCAGATGTCAGTATGCCACCACTCATAAGATAGATCAGTTAATTTTGTTCTAATGAATTTTTTTTATTAGTACATGATAGAATAGTAGGGCCAGACCCGCAACCAGAAGCCCCATCAAACTTCTTGAAATTAATCCGGCCTTCACTAAATCAGAAAGCTTATCAAACTTCTCAAAATCAATATAGTCTTCACGTGGTGGATCTGAATCAGCCATCCTATCATGCTCCTCAAAACCAATACTGTCTTCCCTTGCTGGAACTAAATCAGCCATCCTATCATGCTTTTCAAAGCCCGAATTGGGCCTAGTTTTCTGGCACCTAATATTTTCAACTCCAAACCTCGTCAAATTGTTAATCATCAACATCCTATGACGTTTATAAATGTTGTTTCTATCGTCTAATACACCTTACTAAAAAACTGATAAAGAACAGACCAAAGAACTCTGATAAATGCTGTTTCTGATGCGTGCAACAAGTCCATGTGGCACAACAGTATAAAAAAATCTATCAGTATGACTGCACCATATGGATAATCATAGAAGTGGCGGATGTGCAGGCGAGGAGGGTTGGTGTGGGTCATGGTGAATACAGGTCACGGGTAAAAATACAAACATGTCATTATAATAGCGGCTCAAACAAGACTGATCGACCCATTACTTTTCCACACCATATGTAGTTAATTATTATTACCACCTTAAAATTTTATGAAACAACTTTTTTCACGAGGTTTACCTCAAACAAATTCATGTTGTAGAATCAGAATGCATACCTGCATTTCATTTGTAAAGCAGTGGGTTTAAGAATACTAAACCTGCAATGACATCTCCGTGCAGAGACCATTAACCTTACACCATGACTTGGAAACCTATGAAACAACATGATTGGGCTAGCGGTTCTTACTAAAGCACATTCAGCGTACTTTTTTTCCATATATGTCTGTTAGACGAATAAAGTAATTGTGCTTTAAACGATTTCGACCAACAAAAATGGTTATTCAACAATTCTAGTTCATCTTCTCGGGTATTCAATAAAATTGAAAAATCGTATACTTATTACCTTTTTTGAGCAACAAAATTTGAGATGGGAGTTTTGTTTTTGTTTTCTTTAATTGCTAAATGATTTGTTCTGTAAGCTGCAGTAATTCAAACAAACATTTTAAAACTACGTAATCCAAGCTGATGCATTTTTGCCCTAAATAACTACTGCAGTTCTACCCTTCATGATGTTACTAACAGCGATATAATTCTGGGAAGCACAATGACAATATTGTATAAAAAAACCTCATATTCCAAAGTGAATCAATCATTATTCGTATGATTTGTTGCTTGAAAAAGAGTGAAGCCATAAATCTTAATTATGCATAAATAACTATGATTATCTAGACTTTAAAATAGCAAAAAAAACTCGTCGTCACTAAACATAATTAGATGTGAGCAATTAACATATTTTTTTGTTAAAACTATAAGTATCTATAAGACTGATAATGTTACGGTTAAATAAAATATAATGTGTACTATGATTGTTATTAATGGATTTATAGTTTCATACGTTATTTTCATCATTGTACTCGTCACAGTTCACAAATAATATTATGTCCATGTGAATACGATAATCTCATGAACGAAAGAGATGTGTGCTTAACCTCCACATTTCTTCGGTGCCTTGAATTTTATCTAGGTTACAGTTGGGAAAATAGTAATGTAAGAATTCATTAATACTTGAGTCTTGTTCATCGCTATAAATTGAAACTACACCATAATAGTTTTTCAACAACAAAATCAAAATGGCTAACTCTCAACCCGTTTTCCTACTAACAGTAGCCATCTGCGGTGCACTACTCTTCTCTGGAGTGTCTGCCACGACCACTAGCCACAATGGTGACACCTTAATTGGAGTGAGCACATGGGATGCTGAAAAACAGTACTTGCATGAGTTAGGAGAATACGCGGTGAGAGCTCACAACCTTAAGCTTGCACACCATGATGACCATCATCTCAAGTTTCAAAAAGTGATATCGTGGAAACACTTTCCAGGATTCGAGCATAAGTTGACGATAGTGGCAGCAGATCATGGCATTTCACATACTTATGAAGCAGTGGTGTTTCACAAACTCCAGATTAAGAAGCTTATTTCGTTTAAACTTGCCTAAAGGAAACTTGGCTGTATGCAAACCAATAAAGTATAATGAAAAATGAACTGGGATTAATCATCGATAATGTTCTTTAATTTGGTTAATTACGGAACGAATTATGATTTGTTTTTCTTTATGTGGTCTTTTTAATTTAGAATTCAAAGTGATGAATTATATTAGTTAATCTTGAATAAAAGACATCAACTCGATTATGTTTCATATACGAGGGTATTCGTATATTGTAGTTGTGGGTCTTTGTAACTAAAATTCGGACGCAAACAAAATAACAATAACGAATTAATTAGTCGGAAAAAAAAAATCCAATCCCGGCCTGATTCATCCATTTCCCGGTTTCGAGTGGTTCTCTCTGTTTCTTTTTCGCACGACTTCTATTCCCTTATGAACCCGTTGGTTAGTCCAACACCATTTAACCATAACTTGGCACCTCATCAACATAATTTTTTTTATATGGTGATTTGATGAGTTATGTTTTTATTTATTTTTTGATTTTAGTAAATTGATTTGTGGAGTTTGATGAATCATAAACTATTCTTTGTATTTGAATTGGCGAACATGGACTGATATGGTAATAGTGGGCTGATTAGGATTAGAAAACAACAAAAGTATGGGGCAAAAAAAGACCAGTCTCAAAACGATATTAGTTTGTGTCGTTTGTGATGATCTTTAGTATAATCAATAATGTATAATTTCACATTTCATGCAACCATTCTCTTGAGTCTGCCTCAAAGTTGACTAGATGAGCATGGAGATTCGGTACGAAACTTAGGGGTGTTTAAGATTTTTTATTGAAAATAGATTATCAGTTTAAAAAACGGATAATCAGATAATCAGCAGTTATAAAATGGAGTTATGAAGTGTTTCGATATGATTATGTTAGTTGATAAAAAAAATATTTGACAAATTAAAATAATAAATAGTTTAATAAATGAAATGACTAAAATAGGTATTTGTGTAATGAATATATTATTGAACTAAATTAAAAATTAGTGAATGTGATGTGGGCCCTCAAATGACACCTTTATAATTTGACAATTAGCTCATAACCCGTGTTCAACACGGGTATATAAAGTAAACCAATATTGTTAAGTACATAAGTGTTTGATTAGGCTTATTTATTGGATTATAACACAAAAACAAGCCTAATCAAATATTTTGCTAAAGTAATATTGTTGATGTAACTTACGTAATCATATTCTTGATACGAGCTTCGCTGAAATCAGCAAAAGTTTATGTCAAAAAACAATTAAGGTCTTGATAATCTCACAGATCTCAAAAGCGCATCATCTCAAAAACAAAAAAAGTTGGAAAAACTTTACATACATTGTTGTTGTTGAATAAGTGTTTGAAATGTGGATAACTTAATCTGTTAGCATGGCAGAGTCTATACAACACGTATCTAAATTACTGCAAATGCTTCAACCACTGGTTTCATTAACGGGCAAGGTTATCAAGACCCCCCCCCCCCCCCCCCCCCATTTTTACAAGCTATACCCCCCTACTTTTTCTACTTTTTTTATTTTTTTTATTTTTTTTTAATTTTTATAATTTAGTATTTGTTATAAAACTGTGAAACTGAAAGTGCGGGAAAAAAATAATAATTTTTTATGACTCAAAAAAATTAAACAGACAAAAAACGCGGAACAGAAACTGATAAAAACTGTGTCTGGCTGAAGCAGGGAGGAGACAAAAGGAATATTTTGTACTTTTTGTGTACTATTTAGTGGGGTAGGGGGTATGTATAGTAGTACCCTTCATTAACATGTATACCATGATTTTTTAACATATCTAACTTGCTGTAATATTCTACTATGTCAATTTGTGTGCAGCTCCAATGATCAAAATCCAAAGTTCTTTTCTTGATTTCTTTCTACTTCAATCTTCCATCATAAACATTTTCATCACATCTTTCAAATGTTACCATTAACAACCATCATTAAGTACAACATCATAAATAGATTAAGTTTTAAATATATTATATCAATAAAAAATATATTTAAAACTCAATCTATTCATATATTATACATCAAATATTAAAATTGCAGAAACAAAATATTTAAAATTAAAGTTAATAAAGAAAAACTAAAAAATTAAAACATGGATAATAATTATAGGACGGAGGTAGTATTTATTTAGTGTTCCTGCTCCATGTCTTCACTACAAAACACAACAAACATATTATAAAAGATACTTCAAATTCAACACTAAAAAAATAAATAAATAACAAAAAGACTGATCTAAACTAAAAATCACGGACCATATAATTACAGAATACACCTACAACTCACTTGATGAGAATTAATCTTTTGAATCTTCATCAAATAGTCACCATCGTACTAATATTTATAGCTTTTAACCATAGGTTTACCATGAACATGATGCGAATTGAATCTTTTAATCTTCATCAAATTGTCACCAACTGTAAATTGTACCATAAGAAAAGGACACCGAAATAGATTAAAAAAAACTACAAACTACCAAAGCAATATGTAAAAAACAGATCATTATTTTTAAGTTTGCGTCAATTTTATCATTCTTTTCTCCTTATCTTATTTTTAAGATACTAACAAAACTACATAGACATGAGAAGTAAAATTAGATTTTAAACTCTAAAAGACTAAAACGAAAATAAATTATCGCGTACACGGACTAAAAGAAGCATACTACATTAGTACCTGAGAAGAGCTTCTTTTCTGGCTTTAAAACTCATGAAAATCCATTCCAATGAGTTACCAAGTGTCACGGATCTTTATATCTTGTTGATACACGTTTTTTTAGATGGGTTCAATTATTGTTCTCGGTATCTCTTCGAATTGATCTCTGGTTAATTGTGCGACTCAGTTGTTCTTGGTGAATCAAATAAAAGAGTTGTCGTTGTCTAAAACTAATTTAAAATGAAAACTTGAAACAAATAAAGATAAAATAAAGATGGTAAAAAGAGACAACAAAAGATAAAAACTTGGCGAAAAGTAAATTACGAGAAACTTAAAAGGCAAATAAAGTAAATGATGCAAACCAAAACTTAAACTAAAAGGAAAGCAAATAAAAATTCAAATAAAGAAAAAGGCGGGAAAAATAAAGCTTGAAAATAAAAGACAAAAACTTAAAAAGAAAAACCAAAAAAAAAAACTTGACAAAAACCTTGATTCGGAAGTTTAAAACTTCCGAATGAACAGGCTTGATCCGGAACTTCCAAACTTCCGAATGAAGCAATGTTGACCCGGAACTTTCAATGTTCCGAATGAAACACCCTTGATCCGGAACTTTCAAACTTCCGAATGAAGCAATGTTGACCCGGAACTTTTAATGTTCCGAATGAAACACCCTTGATCCGGAACTTTCAAACTTCCGAATGAAGCAATGTTGACCCGGAACTTTTAATGTTCCCAATGAAACACCCTTGATCCGGAACTTCTTAAAGTTCCGAATGAACAACTTTCTCCTCTTTGGTTCGGAACTTATCTGGAACACAGAAACAGAAACAAAACACTCCCGAAGAACATGGGATCACAGTAATCATCAAATCTAAAACAGATTAATCAAAATCTAAACAAAAGATTTAACCAAATTAATAACAAATCATTCAATAATCATAAACAAGCAATTTAAATCAACAAACATAACCAATTAAACAAAACCCACTTGATCAAAATCATAAAAACTCAAGAACATGAACAATAAAGATAAAGAACAAATCAAAACAAGAAAGGTAGAAGGAGATTAGCAATAAGATAAAGATTAACAACAATAAAAGGTAAACTTACTTGGAATTAAAAGAGAATTAAAGGTGCGTTACATGAGAATTAAAATGCATAAATTTAAGGAACAAGAAGAATGAAAATGGGGAAGGGAGGCTTGTCAGGCCTCCAACAACTACAAATGAATCTAGCCTATTCTATTTATAGGGAGATTAGGGAGGAACTTAGGAAGCTTCCTCCCTCTTTCTTCTTTCTCTTAATTGCACACTTAAGTCCTTGATCTTTTTAATCTTTTGTTAATCTCTTTAAATTTGGACTCTAATGACTTGTGGCTCGGGATTTCTTTTGAACTCGTCTTTTAATTCTTCAATAAAATAGACTTGAGTTCCTCGGCTTTTAGTAAACTTCCGTCTTTTGACTTTTTCTTCGATAAATCTTCAAAATTGGTCTTGGACTTCCGTTCTTTTTACACTCTTGACTTCTTGACTTCGTCTTTTCATCTTTTTCTTCAATCAAAGCCCGTAAATGCCGTGTTTTCCCCACTTTTCACAATTTCGTCCTAAATCACAACAAAAACACAAACCACGCATAATTCTGATATAAAAGACATAAAATACACGTTTTGGTCCGGTTATTATTTTTAATTAAGTGGTAAAAAGGATGGTTGTTTACACACCTACCAAATCCCCTACACTTGACCATTGCAATGTCCTCATGCAATGCATTAGTCACAAAGCACGTTTACATTTTTCATCACAATCAATCCATCATGGCCTTTATTAAAGAGATAGAAGATTAAAAACATACAAAGTAAAGAAATCAAAGACATACCTTGGGTTTTGAAAATGTCATGAATAATCATCATCCTCAAGTTTTCACTTCCTCCAAACCAAGCTCAAAAACGAGATCATTGTTATTATAAGTTAGTAGACTAACACGAACTCATGTGGGTCAATTATTCACTTAGACTCCCTTATTCCTAGGTATATCTCTTATATTTTATTATTGTCTTAAATGATCACGAGGATGCATTTTTGACTTATTTCAATAGTTATTTAGTCTGAAAATAAAGTGAACGATTTAATCAATAGTTAGCTAAAGGACAAAATCCTTTAAAACTGCTTCTCGGGACCTCATAAAGTTCATATCTTGGCATAACTCGCTTCGCGATTTGAGACCTTTCTCGGACCGATATTTGGCTTGTACTTCAAACTTCAAATCTTGAGAGACGATCTTGAAATTATGGTCTTCTCTTCATTTTGGTATACATCTTCATAAGGAGTGAAAGATGCTTCAAATGTTTGACCACGACTTCTTCATTTATCCTCTTCTTTATTTAGGATTTTGATATACAACGATCCGCCTCCTTTTATGACTTGGATCTATTTATCCTCATACCTTGTCAGGGTCTTTTCGGATACACTTCTCCATGACTTTTGGGGAGTTTTTGCTTTACGTCGTGTGTCTCGATCTTTCATATTGATTTTCGATAAATGATTCTTCACATCACTTTGGATCTTTAGCAACAAAATATAGCCCTCATGCCTTGTTAGGGCCTTTTTGGACTCGCCAATCTTCGCATCCCGCTTCAATAAGTTATGCCTTGGCTATGAACTCTAATCCATACCGAGCAACTTTTAAACGATCTTGGGCTAGAAGCTAAGTAACTTTTCAAACCGTACAACCTTATTTATTAGCAGATAAATTATTAGCAAGCGATGGGAGAATAGGCTTATAATTAACTCACATAAATTCACGAAAGAATACAAAACTTATAACTGGCGCTATCATCTCTCGTTCTCCACAGTTTAAAATCTCAAGTAATGAGACTCGTGGATGCTTAGCCTATTAAATCAAAGTTTTGGGTTTTCGAGTCGCCTATAGGATCTTGCAAACTCTTAGACTTTTTCAAGTTTAGAAATCGCATTTTAAAGTTCCCTTGATAAACGACTCTCTAGGATCAATTATAGGAACTTGCGAAAAGTTCTTGTTCTTAACCCGTGAGAGTTAAGACTTTCGCGTTTTATAGCTCCCTATATAAAAGCCTAGCAAAACTTGACTTAAACATGTTAAGGATACTAGCTAGAGTAACTTAGACAAGTAAACTCGGGTTGAGTCAAAAGATTCACAACGTTTGAAAATTAAAACCACTTTATTAAAATTTATTCTAGATAAGGAAAGAAAATAACTATACAAAGGGAAAAACTAATAGGCCAAAATAGATCAAAAAATTTGAAAAAAGTCGAAAAATTGATTTTCCGGTTAAAATGAGGACAAACACAAGGAAAAGGCCACTTAACTTCGATAGAAGTCCCCCTACACTTAAGATAAACATTGTCCTCAATGTTTAAGCATGTGGGAGTAAACTCCCCTACACTTAGGACATTGAAAACTTTGTTTAAAGCTCGCTAAGGAAAGGACAACTAAAGAGATTCCTATTTTAATATTGAGAAAATATAATAGTGAATCGAAAAGAGTTTAGGATAGAACCGGGAAGAAGTGGACACGGAGTCACGGTTCGTCAAAAGTCATCAAGAGTGTGTCTTTGAAGCTCTAATCCCTGCACATGAGAAGAAAGAAAGCAAGAAACACCACGGGGCTCCCCCTACACTTATGGTGAAAATAGATAGATAATTGGGTTGCCTCCCAAAAAGCGCTTGTTTATATTAACCGAGTCACGAGCCTGACTCGTCCCCGAATTAAATGGTCCATGGGGAAGCCTCGAATGTAATACCGGGATCAAAGACCTTGTCCTCGTTCCCGGTTGACATCAACAAAGGAGAGGCGGGGGGATAAGTCTTGAGTGGGAGAAAGGTCCTTTCAACATACGAAAAGTATGTGAAATCAAGATCCACGGGAGGTGAGGTGGGTAAAGTAATCACATTGTCATCCCCCAGAGACAATGGATGCTGAGCAATCGGCAAAGCCGTAATGTTATCAATGATATCATAATCAATGTCACCTCCCGGGTCAAAGCACTCATCCTCCGTAATAGTGGCTAAAGGGGAGGGTGAAAGGTGCTCGGGAGGGGAACTTGGGACAATATCTTCCTGCAGCAAATTATCAAAAATAATGTCCCCCTCCATGTCAGAATCATCAATACCTGGAGGGATGGAGTGGATGTCGATTTCTTCCAGCAATGGGTCATTATCTTCAACGGGAGTAATAGATGGAGATAAAGACTTGGAAAGAGAAGGAGAAGTCAACTCTTCGATTTGAGCAATAAGAAGGTGCACTTTCCGTAATCTATCGCGAAGAAGCACGTCTTCCACCTCATCTACGAGATCATGTTCATCGGAGAACTTCTCGTAAGCCGGAGAGAATAAATCGTCATCGCCCGCATCTCCCGGTGGAGATTGAGAAATTTCAAAAGTGAAATTCTCATAGCAGAGAGAAGAATCGACATCACTAGGATCGACCTCTTCCGTAAGAGCAACGTCGTCCTCAAGCTCCATAGCAGGGAAGTCACAAACCTCAACATCCAATAATTTGTCGAGACCAATATCATTAAGCTCATTCAACGAATCAAGATCGTTAGACGCAGTAGGAACATCGAGAGTAGGAGCAGCAGCTTCAGAAGACGTGTTGAAAGTGCATACAGCATCGTCGTCATCATCATCATAATAGTAGTGATGCACAAGATGAGGGGTATAATCACTAAGATTAGATACTTGCTCTTGTTGCAGTCGCTTTTCCTCGTCCCTAAGTTCTTTAAGCAAAACAACGGCTTCTTGAAGTTGCAAAACAATGGAGTGTGTTTCTTCCTTCAAGGTAGTGAGTTGTGGGTCAAGATTAATTTGTTGAGAGGATTGATGATTGAGAGTGTGATGTGGGGGCTCAAAGTGTTGAAAACCTGAATTATAGCAAGGTTGTGGCTCATAGTTGTTCATCGGTTGGGAATAATTAGAAACCGGGTTTGGTGCATAATAATCCATAGGTGAAGAAAACTGAGGACACGGATTTGGCTCATAACAATTCATTGGTTGACAATAATAGGTATCGTGAGGACCCCCACAGTTGTTGCAAACCGGGTATGGAGAAAAATCAGGTGTGTCTTGTGGATAGCTATTATCATTGTCATGATTGTACCCTGGTTCTTGCCCGTGACCATACGGGTATCGAACCGGGAACGAAACATGCCAATGAGAATTGCTTCCACAATAGATGCACGGGGGAACAGGATGTGGGTTCAAAAAGAATGAATTAGTCGAGTTGCACAAGGGACAAAATCCGAATTGTGTGTAGTCGATATCGTTTCCGCACCGCTCACATGTACACCATTTACAAGAGTTGTTCCCAGATAATTGTTTCCCACACCGGACGCAATGGACATAAAAATCCATAAAGAAAGATAGATAAGCAAGAAGAATATTTTTGGTGCAAAACTTTGAAAAAGAAATGCTTTTTATGATTTTTCAAATGTTTTTGGATTTTTGAAAATTTTTGACACGAAAAATAACGTTCACGAGTGAACGGATCCCAAAAGCCAACGCGTCTTTCACAAAAAACCGTTAATCTTCACGAAAAGAGCCGGCAGCGGCACCATTTGATACACGTTTTTTTAGATGGGTTCAATTATTGTTCTCGGTATCTCTTCGAATTGATCTCTGGTTAATTGTGCGACTCAGTTGTTCTTGGTGAATCAAATAAAAGATTTGTCGTTGTCTAAAACTAATTTAAAATGAAAACTTGAAACAAATAAAGATAAAATAAAGATGGTAAAAAGAGACAACAAAAGATAAAAACTTGGCGAAAAGTAAATTACGAGAAACTTAAAAGGCAAATAAAGTAAATGATGCAAACCAAAACTTAAACTAAAAGGAAAGCAAATAAAAATTCAAATAAAGAAAAAGGCGGAAAAAATAAAGCTTGAAAATAAAAGACAAAAACTTAAAAAGAAAAACAAAAAAAAAACTTGACAGAAACCTTGATTCGGAAGTTTAAAACTTCCGAATGAACAGGCTTGATCCGGAACTTCCAAACTTCCGAATGAAGCAATGTTGACCCGGAACTTTCAATGTTCCGAATGAAGCAATGTTGACCCGGAACTTTCAATGTTCCGAATGAAACACCCTTGATCCGGAACTTTCAAACTTCCGAATGAAGCAATGTTGACCCGGAACTTTTAATGTTCCGAATGAAACACCCTTGATCCGGAACTTTCAAACTTCCGAATGAAGCAATGTTGACCCGGAACTTTTAATGTTCCGAATGAAACACCCTTGATCCGAAACTTCTTAAAGTTCTGAATGAACAACTTTCTCCTCTTTGGTTCGGAACTTATCTGGAACACAAAAACAGAAACAAAACACTCCCGAAGAACATGGGATCACAGTAATCATCAAATCTAAAACAGATTAATCAAAATCTAAACAAAAGATTTAACCAAATTAATAACAAATCATTCAATAATCATAAACAAGCAATTTAAATCAACAAACATAACCAAATTAATCAAAACCCACTTGATCAAAATCATAAAAACTCAAGAACATGAACAATAAAGATAAAGAACAAATCAAAACAAGAAAGGTAGAAGGAGATTAGCAATAAGATAAAGATTAACAACAATAAAAGGTAAACTTACTTGGAATTAAAAGAGAATTAAAGGTGCGTTACATGAGAATTAAAATGCATAAATTTAAGGAACAAGAAGAATGAAAATGGGGAATGGAGGCTTGTCAGGCCTCCAACAACTACAAATGAATCTAGCCTATTCTATTTATAGGGAGATTAGGGAGTAACTTAGGAAGCTTCCTCCCTCTTTCTTCTTTCTCTTAATTGCACACTTAAGTCCTTGATCTTTTTAATCTTTTGTTAATCTCTTTAAATTTGGACTCTAATGACTTGTGGCTCAGGATTTCTTTTGAACTCGTCTTTTAATTCTTCAATAAAATAGACTTGAGTTCCTCGGCTTTTAGTAAACTTCCGTCTTTTGAATTTTTCTTCGATAAATCTTCAAAATTGGTCTTGGACTTCCGTTCTTTTTACACTCTTGACTTCTTGACTTCGTCTTTTCATCTTTTTCTTCAATCAAAGCCCATAAATGCCGTGTTTTCCCTACTTTTCACAATTTCGTCCTAAATCACAACAAAAACACAAACCACGCATAATTCCGACATAAAAGACATAAAATACACGTTTTGGTTCGGTTATTATTGTAATTAAGTGGTAAAAAGGATGGGTGTTTACACACCTATCACTTGTCAAGCATTTCGATTAACACCTTAACTACAAAATAAATTTGTTGATAATTAGATGGTGAAAAATATGGAGGCTATGTTGTATTTGTTAGTCCACTGGTGAAACATTTACCAAACACACTCACAAAATGAACACTAACAAAATAATCTGAAATGGTTACCCAACAAGAGTTCATAAACAAATAGATGTAAGCAAAACTTAACTGATATTTGATTCAGACGAAGCAAACATTACCCAACAATAGTCATCAAAGACATGAAACGCATGT
Source organism: Glebionis coronaria (assembly GCA_025667525.1). NCBI lineage: Eukaryota > Viridiplantae > Streptophyta > Magnoliopsida > Asterales > Asteraceae > Glebionis > Glebionis coronaria. The sequence continues at coordinate 490,977,809 of CM046875.1, forward strand.
TTATCAACAATAGCTTGAAATGGATACTACAAGAAAATCATTGTATCGGTAACAAAACTTTCTTTTTGTTTCTTCGAAGAGGTAAAAGAAAATGAAAAGTTAGAAATGCAAATGAAAAACTTACGACATACAACATATTCGAATAGGAAGAAGACATGACATCTGAATTTTGAACCAGTAAAAGAGGAGGGATCCATCTTTGACTAAAAAGAATAAAAATAAAATTTGAAATTCAAATTTGCCTTGAATACATAAATGAATAAAAAATAAAGCCTGTCACAAAATCTTTGGAACTCTCAACAAAAAAGCAAGAACTATTATATGAAACCAAAACAAAAATTCAAACTATTTTTATCAATAAAAAGAAAAATACAAAGTGATGTCATCAATTAACTTCGTGAGTTTCTGGTGATTGACACGTACTTAAATTTGCACTTTAATGACTTAAGGCAAAACTGCTTTTTAATGTTATGTATAGATGAAATAATGTGCGTTTTGGAAAAAGCATCTAGGTAGCCACTTTTTGAAAACTCCAGTTTGTGCCATTCTAAACGCAATAAATCACGTTTGACTTTTCTTTGCCAAACACTTAAAACAGCTTTTTTTAGTTTTCAAATCGAAATAATCAAATAAGTTGGCACATATTGCAATGCCAAACACCCCCTTAATGCGTAGACAGTTGCCCACTTGCATGTAAAATCAAGGCCGAATTTAGATCTATTCAAAACTGGGCAACTACTAATAAGTGTGAAAACACTTATCCTTTTACCACTTAATTATAATAAAAACAAGACCACAACGTGTATTTTATGTCGTAAAAGTCAGAATTATGCGTGGTTTGTGTTTTTATTGTGTTTTAGGGCCAAAAGATGAAAAAGGAAGAAAACACGGACTTTCAGGGGATTTTATCGAAGAAAAGGACGAAAGACGAAGTCAAAAGATCAAAAGTGCAAGAAGAACGGAAGTCAAAGGCCTATGCTGAAGATTTATCGAAGAAAAAGTCTAAATACGGAAGTTTGACAAAGTCAAGGAACCAAGTCAACTAAATGAATAAACTAGAAGACGAGTTCATATTATCATTCGACTAATCCCGAGACAAAGTCGAGAGAGACGAGTCATTTAAAAAGACGAGAAGACAAAAAGGAAGAAAGAATCAACACACCACACCATCCCTTCTCCTATAAATACCCTCCTAATGCTTCATTAGGAGGGTGTTAGTTAGATTGTCATTTTTCATTTTTCTTAAGTTTTTCATATCTTTAGAGAGAAGTATGTGTTTCTACTTTCTCTCTCTAGATTTCTTCATTTTTATTTCAAGTTCTAAGCTTTCATTTAATCTTGTATTTTGGAATCATTAATCTACAAGTTCAAGTTTAAGCTTTTCATCATTAATCTTTTTCTACCTTTCTTGATTTTGATTTGCCTTTGAGCCGAAATAATCATGCATCTTGTTTCATCTTGATGTTTGTGTGATTAAAAAGTTTATCTTTTTGTTCATATCAAAGTTTTTATACGATTTAAGCTTAGAGCTTATTACGTTTTTGGGCTTATTTTGTATTTAGCTTATTTTATTTTAAGTTTTCTTAAAAGTTTCGCCTTTTTAAAGTTTGATCTATAAAGTTTGCTCATTTAGAGTTAAAGGTTAATAAATTTGCGCTTGTTTAGATTTGGTTAAGTTTCGGTATAAGCTTATTTGAGGAAGTGCTTATTGAGTTTTTGCTTATTTGCATCTTGTATCCATTCGTAGGTTCTTAAGGTTTTACTTGGTACGATCAAGTTGCGTGATCACATAAACCCTAGGGTTTCTACTTGTGATCAGAAACTGCGATCATTAGTTGTGATCACAAACTAAGATCACACACTACGATCCCTACCACGATCACTTGTTGTGATATTGGTTACGATCTGTAGGAGCGATCCAGGGTGCGATCACTGGTCACGATTGCCTTGAGTGCGATCACTCGTCACGATTGCATTGAGTGCGATCACATATACCACGACCACCAGACTACGATCGATTGTTACGATCGTAGGCTGCGATCACTTGGTTGCGATCACGTGGGTGCGATCAGGGACCACAATCCAAAGTGCGATCATGAGTACGATCTGGGAGTTCGATCCAGCTACGACTCATTCACAAGTTTGGATTTTACTTCTTGTTTTATTTTAAGTTTTAAATTTTACTTTTCCCTCATTTAACTTAGTGTTATATTTAACTTTGATTTGTCTTAGTTTAATATTACTTTATTTTCAAAAATTACTTTTAGATTAGTTTTTAATTACTTTAATTCCTTGATATTTTGTGTAAGTCTTTTACCTTAGCTTTGTTAACTTGTCATTTTAATAGAAATAGATAATCTTAAGCTCCCCCTTTTAGTGACCAAATACGATAGTTCCACCTTAAACCGTGATCAATTCGATTAGATACCGAGACGATTGAGTACACGTATGCCAAAACCCATTATAACAAATGGCGCCGTTGCCGGCTCTTTTCGTAAAGATTAACGGTTTTTAGTGAGAAAAATTGGATTTTAGGATCCGTTCTTTTGGGAACGTTATTTTCAAGCATAAAATTTTTTCAAAAATCCTAAAAAATATAAAATTTTCAAAAATTTAAAAAAAAAAGATAAAAAACCAAAAATATTGTATTTCATTTTAGTGTATGCGCACTCGATCTACGTCTTATTCTGAGCCCGAGACTGTTAGAGACTTAGATATGGCCGGTGTGCATAATAATAATAACAACCCACCTCACCCCAATTTAAATAATAACAACAACAAGAACAACAATGTCCCTCCACCCGACCTTCGAACGATGGAGGAGCTTTGTCAACCAACCATGAACGGACGAGGAGGACCGATTGCGCCGATGCAAATCACGGCTCCTGAATTTTCGTTGAAGCATCACATGATCCATCAAGTTCAAAACGCTTGTCCATTTCGCGGATTACCGGATGATGATGCCAACAAACATATTGACAAATTCATTACTGTCACTCAAAGCATGAAATTGCCCGGTGTTTCCATGGATTTTCTTCGCCTTCACCTTTTTCCACACACTCTATCCCACCATGCCGAAAAATGGTTTGATCGTCTTCCCAAAAACTCAATTCATACATGGGACGAAATGACTCAAAAAAATTTGTCGCGCTAATTTCCACCATCCATGGTCACTAGTCTTCGCAATCAAATCAGTGGTTTCACTCAAGAACCTGATGAGTCGCTTTTTGATGCTTGGGAACGTTATAATGTCTTGATCGACCGTTGTCCGAACCATAACATGCTCCCCGTCACTTTGATTGATACTTTCTACAATGGTTTAACTTTTCGTGATCGTGATACGATTAATGCTGTCGCCGGTGGTACATTCATGAAGAGAAGACCTGAGGAGTGTAGAGAGCTTATAGAGAACATGACCACTCAACACAAAAATTGGGATTCATCCGCATCTTCAAGGAATAACCCGAGGGCCAATGTTTCTTCTACTTCATTAAACTCCGAGATAACCGAACTTACCCGCCAAATAGCCGAGATGAACAAAAACTTCTTAACCATGGCTACGAACCAATTTCAACAAGCTAAAGCGATAGCAACTTCTTGTGAGATTTGCGGGGGTTCTCATTCATACACCGATTATCCTTCGACTCATGACAATCCGGAAAACGTGTATGCGGCTAATGGTACCTTTTCAACGGGAGGCTATCAAACTCGTCCTCAAGGTGACCGCAATTTGCTAAGTTATTGTTCAAACAAATTCCTTTCAGCACCCGGTTTTCCTCCTCAAAACCAAAACAACTTTAATCGCAACAATCAAAACCAAACTCAAGATCCTACTCAATATCAAACCCAAAGAAACCCATATCCACCTCAAGGAAATAATTAAGTTTATCAACAAACCACTTATCAACCACCCGTTTACCAAGTTCCCCATCCCAACCAACCCACGACATACCATCAAGAGGTTGAAACGTACATGAGGACTAATGATGCGCTGGTAAAGAATCTTCAGAGCCAAATTATCAACTTGAAAGAAGATATGGTTAAACAAGGGAATGATCTTCGAGCCGAGCTTAGGAATGATATGAGAAACTCTTTAAGCAATCAAACGAATGACTTAAAGGATATGATGGCTAGTTTCTTCCCAAGTAGTCAACCCTCTGGTTCGGGTTCTCTTCCGAGTAACACCGTTGCTAATCCAAGAGGGGAGATGAAAGAAATCACCACACGAAGTGGAAAAGGTTTAAAGGAACCCGAGATTCCTACACCTACACCGGTGATTGTGACAAAGGAAAACGTGCCCCCTTCACCAATTTCTCCACCTTCTATTTCTACCCCTCCAGCACCCAAGGATGTGAGTGAGAATTCCATTCCAAAGCCTTCATCTCAACCCGATATACCTTACCCTTCAAGGTTGAGGAAAGAGAAGTTGAAGAATAAGGATGATATTCAAGTTTCAAACTTTTTTAAAATGTTTAAACAATTGAATTTCAACATCTACTTTGCCGAGGCTCTCGCTCACATGCCGAAATATGCTAAAATGTTTAAGGATATTCTTAGTGATAAGGAAAAACTTCTTGATATTGCTGAGACCCAACTTAATGAGAATTGCTCCGTGGTTCTCTTAAGGAAATTACCAACCAAACTTGGTGATCCGGGTCGCTTTCTCATTCCTTGCAACTTACCCGGGGTAGAGAATTGTATGTGTGAGACCCCCAAAATCTGACATGGAACAAATAGGCAACGAGGGGGTAACACGTCATAGTACAAGAAACAATGAATTACAGTTCATACAAAGCTGACGAAATAAAAACATGTACGTTACATCATAAAAGGTCAGAGTTTTTAAACATAGGTCCCAGAGTTTTAGAAACGGAAAATTATATTATTTCGTCTCAATTTATAACATAAAGTTGCCCAAAAGATAGAATAAACTCCTGACAGTTTATAAAAAACCAATCTTTCAAAAGCATCACAGAAATCTCCAAGCTGCGATAATATCCTGCGGGCTCCCATCCAAGCAAAGCTAAGTAATAATACCTGAGATTAAACATGTAAAATCGTCAACACAAAGTTGAGTGATATTCATAGGTTTAGTAATAAGGATGTGGAACACAAGCATTCATTTGTAAAACAAGTAGTATGGAGTATGGTTATATACGTCAACCATAGTCCAAAATCATTATTATTGCTGTTCAGTTCATGAACCGAAGCTTAAGTCAGTGAAAGTTCCTCAGGAAGTATTCAGCCTAAATACTCAAGTATAAACGAATATTAGTGCGTCAAGGTAAACGGGACGGGGATAGTCAATCCCAATGGATCCACCCACAACATTCGCGCTTCGCGCAATGCACACCGGATAATTAACGGTTCATGATCGGGAGAGGAAACTCAAGGCTAGACTAAAAAGCAATAATAACATTGAAAACCTGAAAATCATACATGTTCTGGATAGCATACAAGTTCTGGATAGCATACAGTTTTTAAATGGTTGTGTTCCACCATGTAAAATCTCACCCCGTGTTTAGAAACCATGTACAAGTAAAAAGGGGCTATGAACTCACCTTAGCCACGAGGTAAGTCAATCACGGTACTCAGCCACTGAGTAGAAACAATGACAGTGGGACGATCACCGACGATATGGATGCCCGGGGAAACAAGAAAACCGCAACCTATCACAATAAGGGCGCGTTAAGACTCGAACTCAAATATCGATATGTATCAGTTTTAATATGAATCAAATGTTTTCAAAGTATTCATGTTTCAAAACCATTGACACGAACCAAATGAATCCATTTAACCAACGTTACTCGTTTAAACACTTGAACACTTGAAAATGACCCGTTATACGACGCCAAGTCAACGCAAGTCAAACTATCCTTTAACCTTACTCGGATCAGTAGCTAAGTCATTTATATAATGACTAAGCACCTGAGTAAGTCACCATGTCCAATGGTGAATACTCAAACTCACGGAACTCAAGCATTGAACTAAGTGTCCAAAATAAAATCAGCAAGTACACCCCGTATGTACACACCGATCTACCCTATCTAGACTTGTCCGTTTTAGATGAAAATTGGTGTCAAGGTCACTTATAACCTGTATAAGACCTCACTAAAATTTGAGCCAATGTTCACACTTTAAAATCCATCAGCTCGACACTTTAATCGACTCCAAATTTAGGACAGATTTATATACTTATTTTGTAAAACCGTTTGGACCACTTTAAAAGTGCTAACTCGACAATCCATCTTTTGAAAACACTACTAGAATCATCAAACTAAGTTTGTAAACTTTGAAAAGCAGTAGTTACATTTATCTAACCAAGCCAAAAGTCCCCGAGAGTCGACCCAAAATCAGCCACAATTTCGGATTGTGCCGACTTGCGTCTCCCGGTACACGAATACTAAAACTAGCATAACTTTTGACTCGTAATGACATAGAAGCTCTATCTTATGCCAAAACGACCGTCTTGGAAAACTCTATAATAATATCAAATAATCTTAGCCTTACTCAGACCTTAAACCCACGAAAATTATGATAAGGACCTGCTGTCCCAAAATAGCCTTTTAGAAAACAAGTCAAAATAATTTTTCAACCAAAACTATTCATTCCCATACCTATAGAATGACTCTAATAACATTCCCATCAACCAAACACTCCCTAAAAACACTTGTATGAAAAACCTAACAAAAATCAAAGATTAAAAACAAGACTTTTTATGATCAAAACAACATAATCTTACCAAAAACAACACATGCATGATGATTAAAACATCATACAACCATGAAATCATAAGTTTATAAAAACTTGATGCATGTGTACAAATTTAGTACCATTAGAATCACCATTGAATTTTAGGAATGGGTCTTATTTTAGTTTTTGATGAATCAAGATGGATGGTGGTGAAATTGTGGTTGAAGGTGGCGGCAAACAAAGAAGGAGGAGGGTGGTGGTGTTTGATTTTTATGAAAATGGAAGTATGTGTTTTTGTGTAAAAATAATTGATTTATATATGTTGGTAGTGGAGGGACCTAAGTTGCCAATTTGCAAACTTGTGGACCTAAAAATAATTAATAGTTTCAAAGGGTAGAAAATGGCTATTGGTAAATATTAAAAATATTTACGGGGCTCGGGTTTCGTAAAAATACTTTTCAAAAGTTACAATGCATCATAAAATGATTATATGATTTCCTGACACGACTTAATACGTAATTAAAACGAAATAGTCGAAAATATAAATTATCGAAACAATCGATAAATAAACGTAATATTTTGGGCATCCGTCGGTATCGCGATCACTAGGAATTCTCGGTGTACAATGATTTGAATAAACTCGTTTTAAAACGCACGAGGGTGATTTTAAATCAAAAACTTTGATTTAAACTAAATATGGAAAAATAAAATAAGAATTTTATAATTCCAAATAAAATATTGTCAATGAACAGAAAATACTTTAAAAGTATAATTTAAAAATCTTTACATATAGCAATACAAGAAAACGTAATACGTTAGAAAATTCAAGAAGCACGAATAAAAAGAATAAAATAATGCTGGGAAAGTACGGGTTCTCACAGTATGGCCCTAGCCGATTTAGGTGCTAGTATCAACTTAATGCCTTTAAGCGTTTGGAAACAATTATCTCTACCCGAGCTAGTCTTCACACGAATGACATTGGAGTTAGCTAACCGTACGGTTGCTTATCCGGTGGGGATAGCCGAAGATGTCTTCGTCGGTGTCGACAAATTCACCTTTCCGGTGGATTTTGTTGTCGTTGACTACGAGATGGATCCCCGTGTTCCATTAATCGTTGGACGTCCATTCTTGAGGACCGGTCGCACTCTCACTGATATAGCCGCGGGCGAATTAATCATGAGAGTTGGTGACGACAAAATCGTCTTCAACATGGGTAAACTTTCTAAGCAACCCTATGAACATGAGAGCGTTAATTTCATTGACGTACTTGATGAGGCTTGTGAAGAACATTTGAAAGATGCTTGTAAAAGTGGTTTTTCTTCTCTACCCATTGTTGAGACCATTGCCTCTATTGCTCCATCATTGACTCCATTTGGAGAAAGTGACTTCCTTTTGAAAGAATTTGAAGCAATCTTAGGGGATGTGGACTTAAAATATGACGATTCTCCCACCGATTGGGATGAAGACATTCGTACCATTGAGAAACTTCTCAACGAGGACCATATTTCTCCACCATCTCCTAAGGAAATCTTAAACGATGATCCGAATTTGACTACGCCTTCCATCGATAATCCTCCGGATTTAGAGCTTAAGGATTTACCGTCTCATCTTGAATACGTTTTCCTAGAAGACAATAAGAATTTACTCGTCATCATTGCTAAGGACTTTAAAGAGGATGAAAAATCTCAACTTCTCGATGTGCTCAAAAATCATGAGTAAGCAATTGCTTGGAAAATATCTGACATTCGCGGAATTGATCCTAACTTTTGTACTCATAAAATTCTCATGGAAGATTACTTTAAACCCGCAATCCAAAGCCAAAGAAGGGTTAATCCAAAAATTCCTGATGTCATCAAGAAAGAAGTTATCAAACTTCTAGATGCCGGAATGATTTACCCTATTTCGGATTCGCCATGGGTTAGTCCCGTCCATTGTGTGCCTAAGAAAGGCGGAATAACCGTTGTTCCCAATGAAAACAACGAGTTAATTCCTACTCGACTTGTCACGTGTTGGCGAGTTTGCATAGACTATCGTAAGCTCAATGATGCCACTCGTAAGGATCATTTCCCTCTTCCTTTCATGGATCAAATGCTCGAGCGTTTAGCGGGTAATGACTACTATTGCTTCTTAGACGGTTTCTCCGGGTATTTTCAAATTCCCATCGATCCAAAAGACCAAGAGAAAACTACATTCACTTGTCCTTATGGAACATTTGCTTACAAAAGAATGCCTTTCGGCTTATGCAATGCTCCCGGGAGTTTCCAAAGGTGTATGATGGCTATATTCCATGACATGGTTGAAGAAACTATGGAAGTCTTTATGGATGATTTCTCGGTCTATGGTGATTGTTTCTCTACTTGTCGTGCCAATTTAGAACGCATGCTCAAACGGTGTGAAGACACTCGTCTTGTTCTTAATTGGGAAAAATGCCATTTCATGGTAAAAGAAGGTATTGTTCTTGGACATAAAATCTCCAAAGCCGGTCTTGAAGTCGACAGTACTAAAGTCGATGTGATTGCTAAATTAATTACCTCCTCCTTCAACCATGAAGGGTGTGAGAAGTTTTCTTGGTCATGCGGGCTTCTATCGTCGATTCATTCAAGATTTTTCTAAGATCGCTCGCCCGATGACCCACCTCTTGGAAAAAGATACTCCTTTTATCTTTCCTAAAGAGTGTATTGAATCTTTCAATCTTATTAAGGATAAATTAACTAAGGCACCGGTCTTGGTTACCCCTAATTGGGAGTTACCTTTTGAATTGATGTGTGATGCTAGCGACTTTGCTATTAGAGCGGTTTTGGGACAAAGAGTGAACAAACATTTCCAACCAATCCATTACGCTAGCAAGACAATGACGGGGGCTCAATTTCATTATACCACTACCGAAAAAGAACTTTTAGCGGTAGTGTATGCTTTTGAAAAATTTTGCCCCTATCTTGTCCTTTCCACCACCATTGTCTATACCGATCATTCCGCGTTGAAGTACTTGTTAACAAAACAAGATTCTAAACCAAGACTTCTTTGTTGGGTTTTACTCCTTCAAGAATTCAAAATTGAAATTCGTGACAAGAAAGGAGCGGAAAACCTAGCCGCGGATCATCTTAGTAGACTCGAGGATCCTTATCAAAGGGAGCTCCCAAATCATGAGATTAATGAATCTTTTCCTCTTGAGGCCTTGATGTCTATTAACTCCAATATTGATGAGAGCCCATGGTTTGCGGACTTTGCAAACAACTTGGCGGGTGGAATTCTTATCGAAGGGTTATCGTCCCAGCAAAAGAAGAAATTCTTCAAGGATGTGAAAACTTACTATTGGGACGACCCTTATCTCTTAAAACAATGTGCTGACTTGATTCTTCATCGGTGTGTTGACGGGCCCGCAACTTTACAAATCCTTGAAGCTTGCCATAAAGGACCAACCGGTGGTCACTTTGGTCCCAATTACATCGCGAAGAAAGTTTTCGATTCTGGATATTATTGGCCCACCATTTATCGTGATGCACACGAAATGGTTAAGCATTCTGATGCTTGCCAAAGACAAGGCAAGATTACACATAAAGATGAGATGCCTCAAAATTTCATCCAAGAATGTGAAATCTTTGACGTATGGGGCATCGACTTTATGGGGCCATTTCCATCATCCAAAGGGAACAAGTACATCCTCGTAGCCGTTGACTACGTATCTAAATGGGTTGAAGCAAAGGCATTACCTACTAACGATGCGAGGGTGGTTGTGAACTTTCTGAAACAACTATTTGCTCGATTCGGTGTTCCTCGTGCTATCATTAGTGATCGCGGGACTCATTTTTGCAACGATCAATTTGCTCGAGTCATGGCTAAGTACGGTGTAAATCACCGACTTTCCACCGCGTATTATCCACAAACAAATGGTCAAGCCGAAATTTCAAACCGTGGACCTAAGAGAATCTTAGAGCGAATTGTGGGAGAGCATCGTGCCTCATGGGCCGATAAGTTAGATGATGCTTTATGGGCTTTACGTACCGCATATAAGACACCTATTGGTTGAACTCCATATCGTCTTGTGTACGGGAAGGCATGCCACCTCCCTATTGAGTTGGAGCATAAGGCTTATTGGGCCTTGAAATGGGCAAATTTTGATATCAACAAAGCCGGTGACCTTAGGAAAATACAACTCAATGAACTTAATGAACTGAGGAATGAAGCTTATGAAAATTCGTTGATCTATAACGAGAAAACCAAGCTCATTCGTGATTCTAAGATAAAAACCGAGAGTTCAAAATTGGTAATCAAGTTTTACTCTTTAACTCTCGATTGAAAATTTTTTCGGGCAAGCTTAAGAGCCGTTGGTCTGGTCCATTCACCGTCGCCAAAGTCTTCCCGTATGGCACTATTGAGTTATCGCAACCAAATGGGCCAAACTTTAAAGTGAATGGCCAGCGTGTGAAGTTGTACTTTGGTGAGGACATCTCTCATGAGATGATTCCATCCCTCACCATGTTTCCCTTAAATTAGATCTGGGTTGAGTCAGGCTCGTGACTCGGTTATAAAAAACAAGCGCTTCTCGGGAGGCAACCCGTTGATCTATCTTTTACCCATTTTCATAATAAGTGTATGGGGAGCTACATAGGTGTTTGTTGTCTTGTTTCTTATGTGCAGGGATTAAAGCTTCAAAGAGCACTTTTGATGATATTTGACGACCCATGATCCCGTGTACCCGTCTTCCTAGTTCTATCCTAAACTGCCGTGATTCAATATTTCATATGTTATATGTTCACATTGAAATCACTATAGTTGTCTCTTCCTTAGCAAGATTTAAACAAAGCGCACAATGTCCTAAGTGTAGGGGAGTTTATTCTCACATTCTTACACATTGAGGAAAATGTTTATATCAAGTGTAGGGGGACTTCTGTCGAAGTTAAGTGGGCTTTCCATTAATTTGTCCTCATTTTAACCAGAAAATCTAACTTTTTGACATTTTTCAAAGTTTTTGATCTATTTTGGCCTAGTAGTATTTTTCATTTATTCTCTTTTATGTTCTTTCCTTTTGTTATCGCATTATATGTATATATTTCATTTCAAAAATAAAGTCAAAAGAGAAAAATAAAGTTAAATAAAATGGTTTTAATGAGTTTAGATGTCTTTGATATATTAGGACCGTTATGAATCTTTTGACTCAACCCAAGTTTACTTATCCAAGTTTACTCTAGCTAGTATCCTTAACGTGTTTAAATTAAGTTTTGCTAGGCTCTTATATAGGGAACTTAAAAACGCGAAAGTCTTAACTCTTGCGGGTTAAGAACAAGAACTTTTCGCAAGTTCCTATAATTGATCCTAGAAAGTCGTTTATCAAGGGAACTTTAAAATGAAAATTCTAAACTTGAAAAAGTCTAAGAAGATGCAAGATCCTATAGATGACTTGAAAACCTAAAACTTTGATTTAATAGGCTAAGCATCCACGAGTCTCATTCCTTGAGATATTAAATTGTGGAGGACGAGAGATGATAGAGTCAATTATAAGTTCGGTATTCTTTCATGAATTTATGTGAGTTAATTATGAGCTTTTTCTCCTATCGCTTGTTAATAATTATAATTGCAATAAGTAAGGTCGTACGATTTGAAAAGTTACTTAGCTTCTAGCCCAAGATCGTTTAAAAGTTTCTCGGTATTAATTAGAGTTCATAGCCAAGGCATAACTTATTGAAGCAGGACGCGAAGATTGGCGAGTCCGAAAAGGCCCTAAAAAGGCATGAGGGCTACATTTTGTTGCTAAAATATCCAAAGTGATGTGAAGAATCATTTATCAAAAATCAATATGAAGGATCGAGACACACGACGAAAAGCAAATACTCCCCTAAAGATCATGGAGAAGTCTATCCGAAAAGATCCTAGCAAGGTATGAGGATAAATAGATCCAAGTCCTAAAAGGAGGCGCATCGTTGTATATCAAAATCCAAAATAAAGATTTGAGAAAAATAAAGAAGTCGTGGTCCAAGTATGAAGAATCTCTCAAAAACTTCAAGTGAAGAAATTCCTATTATGAAGAGAAGACCATAATTTCAAGAACGTCTCTCAAGATTCGAAGTATGAAGTCGCTGCCAAATATCGGTCCGAGAAAGGTCTCAAATCGTGAAGCGAGTTATGCCAAGATATGAACTTTAAGAGGTCCCGAGAAGCAGTTTTAAAAGATTTTGTCCTTTAGCTAACTATTGATTTTATCGTCCCACTTTATTTTCGGCCTAAATAAACTATCGAAATAAGTCAACAAAAATCCTCGTGATCATTCAAGACAATAATAAAATATAAGAGATACACCTAGGAATAAGGGAGTCTAAGTAAATAATTGGGCCACATGAGTTTCTGTTAGCTTGCTAATTTATAATAACAATGATCTCATTTTTAAGCTTAGTTTGGGGAACGTGAAACTTGAGGGTGATAAATATTCATGACGACCAAAGCCCTAATGTAAGTCTTCAATCTCTTTACGTGTTCTTCCTTCTTGCATTTTAAAATTTTCTAATCTTTTTAGTTTCCTTATTGTTTAGTATTTAACAAAGGCAAAAGTAGGTTAATTATGACGGGAAATGTAAACTGTGCTTTGAAATTAATGCATTGCATGAGGACATTGCAATGGTCAAGTGTAGGGGATTTAATAAGTGTGAAAACACTTATCCTTTTACCACTTAATTATAATAAAAACAAGACCAAAACGTGTATTTTATGTCGTAAAAGTCGGAATTATGCGTGGTTTGTGTTTTTATTGTGCTTTAGGGTCAAAAGATGAAAAAGGAAGAAAATACGGGCTTTCACGGGCTTTTATCGAAGAAAAGGACGAAAGACGAAGTCAAAAGATCAAAAGTGCAAGAAGAACGGAAGTCAAAGGCCTATTCTGAAGATTTATCGAAGAAAAAGTCTAAAGACGGAAGTTTGACAAAGTCAAGGAACCAAGTCAACTAAATGAAGAAATTAGAAGACGAGTTCATATTATCATTCGACTAATCCCGAGACAAAGTCGAGAAAGACGAGTCATTTAAAAAGACGAGAAAACAAAAAGGAAGAAAGAAGCAACACACCACACCATCTCTTCTCCTATAAATACCCTCCTAATGCTTCATTAGGAGGGTGTTAGTTAGATTGTCATTTTTTATTTTTCTTAAGTTTTTCATATCTTTAGAGAGAACTAGGTGTTTCTACTTTCTCTCTCTAGATTTCTTCGTTTTTCTTTCAAGTTCCAAGCTTTCATTTAATCTTGTATTTTGGAATCATTAATCTACAAGTTCAAGTTTAAGCTTTTCATCATTAATCTTTTTTTACCTTTCTTGATTTTGATTTGCCTTTGAGCCAAAATATTCATGCATCTTGTTTCATCTTGATGTTTGTGTGATTAAAAAGTTTATCTTTTTGTTCATATCTAAGTTTTTATACGATTTAATCTTGGAGCTTATTATGCTTTTGGGCTTATTTTGTATTTAGATTATTTTATTTTAAGTTTTCTTAAAAGTTTCGCCTTTTTAAAGTTTGATCTATACAGTTTGCTCATTTAGAGTTTTAAAGGTTGTTAAATTTGCGCTTGTTTAGATTTGGTTAAGTTTTGGGATAAGCTTATTTGAGGAAGTGCTTATTGAGTTTTTGCTTATTTGCATCTTGTATCCATTTGTAGGTTCTTAAGATTTTACCTGGTACGATCAAGTTTCGTGATCACATAAACCCTAGGGTTTCTACTTGTGATCAGAAACTGCGATCATTAGCTGTGATCACAAACTGAGATCACACACTACGATCCCTACCACGATCACTTGTTGTGATCTTGGTTACTATCTGTAGAAGTGATCTAGGGTGCGATCACTGGTCACGATCGCCTTGAGTGCGATCACTCGTCACGATTGCATTGAGTGTGATCACATATACCACGATCACCAGACTACGATCGATTGTTACGATCGTAGGCTGCGATCACTTGGTTGCGATCACGTGGGTGCGATCAGGGACCACGATCCAAAGTGCGATCGTGAGTACGATCCGTGAGTACGATCCGTGAGTACGATCTGGGAGTTCGATCCAGCTACGACTCATTCACAAGTTTGGATTTTATTTCTTGTTTTATTTTAAGTTTTAAATTTTACTTTTCCCTCATTTAACTTAGTGTTATATTTAACTTTGATTTGTCTTAGTTTAATATTACTTTATTTTCAAAATTTACTTTTAAATTAGTTTTTAATTACTTTAATTCCTTGATATTTTGTGTAAGTCTTTTACCTTAGCTTTGTTAACTTGTCATTTTAATAGAAATGGATAATTTCAAGCTCCCCTTTTTAGTGACCAAATACGATAGTTCCACCTTAAACCGTGATCAGTTCGATTAGATACTGAGACGATTGAGTACACATATGCCAAAACCCATTATATCAACTACATAAAGCCCAAAACTTCAAAATGCCTTCAAAAAAATATTATACCCAGTTCAAAGTATCCTTTTTTTATAAAGCAAAACCAAAAGTAGGGACTTTTTTAAGAGATTCTTTCCTTAGTAGGAAATAATTATTTTATTTATTCCCTTAGAATCCTTAATTCTCCCTTAATTTAGTAAAAATAACATTAATTTTCGTTTTTTTTTAAAGTAAAAAACATAGTCAAAAGTATACGTGTCAAAAAGAAAAAGAAAAATTTAAGAAAAAACGGGTGAAATATTATAAAACTTTTGGGCTAAAAGAATCGTTTTTAAGACTTTTGGGTTGAATTAGGCGAACTTCAAAACTTAGATATTAATTAAAAAAATTGATATGATAAACTTCAATACTGCACATTCTATCTCATCCCCTGCAGATAAAGATAGTAAAAAACCCAAAACCATATTCACGTCCACATTTGTATTGATCCATCTCTGTTTCGATTTTGTAATTGCTTATAAACCTTATTCAATTGTGTGATTGAATGTTTATCAGGTTTTTTCAATATTTTATTATTTGATTTTATATCATTAGAATCGAATCGATTTGTGGTTTTGATTTTATTAAGTTTGCTTCATATAAACTTATAATTGTAGTTTTGAATTATATGTTTTGATGTATATCACCCATTTGTCTTTTTGGTGTATCAGCTAAGGAATGTTTTTTTCGATGAAAGCAGTTGAAGTCTATGTGAACTACGTTTGACAAGAGCAAACATTCGATCTAAGGTATAGTTTATTTTTTCTTCCATTCATTCTCCAAATTTTTAACTATTAAGGATGTGTGTTGTTTACATGACTTTTCTTATATTATGAGTGGGTGAAGTCAATGAACATATGCCATGAGATCTAGAGGAGTCTTCAGAAACGGTAATCCAAACTAAAAGTAATGATATGCCCAACAACACTTGAGGTTCAGATTTATCTTTTGGATCTTTATTTGTGTTTTGTGATAAGTAGTTTTTTGGAAAAATGCCTTGCTATCCCAAATAGGCATATACTCCGTATAAATTTGATAAATGGGTTCTATCATGTGTCAATGTTGTCCCTAATATATGATGATATAATACGAATTTATGAAGAAAGAAAGGTAGATATGAGATGAATTTTAGAGAGAGAAAGTAGTGAGAGAAAGTAGAGAGAAATGGTTGGAGAAACTAGGTGATATTAGATTAGATAAAAAAATGAAATGACCAACACCCTTCCTAACATGCTAGGAAGGGTTTATATAGCCTTTGCTTACATGTAGCTTAATGGGCTATATGATCATAGGTCGGGCTTTCCTTTTGGGCTTTGGTTACTTATGAATGAACCTTAGTTTAAAGTTAAGCCCGTTATACACGACTAATCTACTACCTATTCTAACGTTCTAATTTACGATACATAATAAACATATGACCGAGCATTCTTGTTTGACTCAATATTTTGAGGCTAACAATCTCCCCCAATGAGAGGTCATAAACCTTGGTCATTTAGTAAATTTGTAGAGATTACTAATCTCGTCATAAATGAGTCTTGAACGTGTAATGGTAGTCTTTTTCCTTCATGCTGTGATCTTTGAGCCTTTTTCGTTGTCTTTCGACTTTGTCTTTAAGTTTGAGATCTTCAAATCATCATTGACTTGTCTTTGCCATCTTGTGATCTTGTGTCTTCATCCACATGCTCACACTATTAATTGTCGAATATGTCTTTAGGCATGAGAATGTGGTTTTGAATCTTTGACTTTGTTGAGTACACCGTAACGCCACCTTCTTGAGACAAAACATAGACACGGACTGAATGGCTTTGACATTCGTCCTAAATCGGTAGCGTTTTACCTCCGGTCGGTGAAGACCGTTATACGATATTAAATACCGTACCTATGATAGGTAGATTTAGTTAAAAATCTCCTTGACATCATTTCGCGACTGTACTAGCCGTTCTCTTTACTCGACCGTCTCAAAGCAAGACTGCGAACATAAAGAGTGAATCAATTGGATAGATATCCGCTTGATTAAAGTCATCAATTAAAATTCCTGGAACAAGTTTGATTCATTGAGAATCTTACCATTGTTGCTTTCCAGTTGACACAAGTTTGATTCATAAGAATCTCACAAGTCACCTACCGTAGCGCTGTTTGATGTTGATGCTAGAAGGATTTCCATTCGTCACTGTGAATATTAATGAATATCACTCTGAATGTTCTGGCAAGACCATAAAGATATTGCGTAGAAACCTAAAACGAGTTTGAGTCAATTCAGAATCAAACCACTATTGCTTTTCAGTTTTACACATGTTCAATTCATAAAGAATCTTGCATATGACCTACCGCAGTGCTGTTTGATGTTAACACTGGAAGGATTTCCACTCATCATTGTGATTACTGAATAGTATCACTCTGAGTGTTCTAGCAATATCACAAGGATATAGCGTAGGACTCTCTTGATCTTCATCCGTGTGTCCTAACGAGATTTGATTGATCTCTTGGCTCTAGACTCGATTTGTGCACTTTTAGTGGTCGGAGACTGGAGCAGATGCCACCTATTCAATATCAACTATCTCGGAATGAGAAAGCTAATAGAAGTCATGTTGTTCTCCGTGACAATAAAACAAACTTCTTTTGAGAGAAGCCTGAGTAGCTAGGAAAGGGTTGTGCACTTCATCACTGGGTCCATGATGAGATTGTCTTTATGATGTGTTGACCTGGTTTCTGCCTAAGTTGTATGGAGGGCTTCTTTCTTTAGACCCTTTATCCTTACATTTCTTTTTCATTCTTCAACCCCTTCAATGCTTACCAAGACATCATTACTAGCACCTTGTTGTGATTGTTCCAGTGCTAGCATCAGTACTTAGTCGGCATTCAACTTCGTTCACATTCTACTCCATCTTTCCTAAGGACTTCTAATAATCTATTGGATCATCCGTGGGAAGATCCCTCCGGTTCTGGTTGGATCATAGGACTTAAACCTAACCACCCTTTTGACACCAATAACGTCGTGAATTAAAGATGTTGTGGGTATTTGATCGTAGCCATGAAAACCACTTCAAATGTCTAACAAGATGTTTGAAAAACATTTAACACCTTGATAGTTTTGTCGTTTCAGAAATGCTCCCCCTTCAAAAATGCATCGATAATCGAAAGTGTTTCGCACATGTAGGTAAGAGTTAAAGTGCTTGAGTCTTATATAAGATCACATTTTAATCACATTTTCTCCCCTATCTCTAATATATAAAATCTTTTGTAAACTAGCAATTAAATTAGCAAGCGCGACACGCTCCTCATCATCATACTCATTTACATGTTGATCATCCTCAAACTCATTATTGCACATGTCTGATGAATCGGGTGTGGTATTGCTATCAACCTTTTCCGTCATACATGTGTCATTAATGGCACTGGGTAGCTCACTATGCTCATGAGTATCACCAAACACATTATATTCATCAGTGGTGTGTACCTTATCGAGTGGCTCAGTGTCAAAGATAGGTCCATTGTCATCTTCAATGACGTTGAGAACTTCGTCAACCTTTGCCATGTACGAGTAATGTGCTTCTAATTCTTGGTCGGAGGCTTCATCATCAGTATCATCAAGCATTGCTCCTTCCTCAGCCGATAATTTGACCCCTGCTTCCATCTTCTTGCATAACAACATCTTCTCTTTATATTATATTTTTTTATATTTTTTATTTTATATTTTAACTTTCATTTTTTTTATTTTATATCTTTTAGAAAGGCATCAATTAAAACACAAAACAAAAAGGTACACAACAAAGGCATCTCACCTCTCCAAACAAGACGATTAGAGAGGATGAAACCCAAAAGAGAAAAGTCGCACGGCCATGTCAAACTTTCATATTATTTAGGGGAAATAATATTGTTGTTTATAAGTTATTTTGATTGGTATGATACGAGATAATTCATGTTGCTACTCTGCTATACAAGCCAAATTCTAAAGCCATGCCAAAGGGTCGTGAGGGCATTACCAACACCCAAGAGAGCATGTTGTATTAGATATTTAATGAAACAAGTTGAGAGGATTAACTTTAACTAGATCAAAATAAATGTTTTTAGAGACAAATTTTGCTATCCAAAGTTTCAAACACAATTCAACCCATTAAGTTTGGAATTATAATCTACCCATAACGACCCAATTTTACTATAAAACTAATAGCCGTCGTCACATAAGACACTTAATATGCTGGACGTAAAAGAAAATTTTACTCTACTCTCTTATCATCTTCTATAAAACTTGAATTTGATTATGCGTTTCATCTTTTGACGTGAGCAATGTTATATATATGTTTTCCTTATAGAAACTTGACATGTTGGATGTAAGAGAAAAGGTAGTTTCGAAGAAGGATATTGCGGAAGGAGGAAAGAGCTAGATAATTGACCAAAGCTAAGAATAAAAGGTTAAATTTTAAAAGTTCTTGATTTTGGAAATCTTATTTTGCTTCACAACTCTATTTTAAGAAAACGCGTCCATAATAATTAAATTTCCTAAACTGTCACCCAACTTACCTTCCAAGTCAGCCGATACAAAACTGAAGTACATGCCATCAATATATCAAATCCTTCTCAGCCGTAAACTGGTGGACGAGATTGTGACTATTTTCTTCATTCATGCAAATTCAAGCTGGTGGATCATTTCAAAGAGCGAAGAATGTTGATCAGATGATACCATGAAGATGCTGCCACAATGGTTTGATCAGTGATGGTGATGTCAAGGATGATTTTGCTAATGTTCATGTCCATGATAAGAAGTATAACCAAGCTATTACTACTTCCGAGTCAGGTACATGAATAAATCTTATTAAGTAGTTTGGTTATCTTTTTAGTTTATGACCATATATTGTTGATCATTTTTCCTTTCTTATATAACAAGATCTTCCGAACATTTACAATTGATGCTATTTAAGTGCAATTACAGACATGAATTTGGCCAGCTGCCCGTTGGAAACCCGCACCAAAGTTTGAACATGTATCAAAGACGAAAGATGTTACTGCCATGCTGGAATTAGTTAGGATGTTACAAAAGCATTACATGAAAGTGGTGTTGACTTGATCATCAAAGAAAGTCATGCCTTAATTATGGGCGAGGCTACATGCTTATTGCCAGAGGTATTAGCAGTAGATTTATTTTCCTTTTTAATTCTGTCACAATAATCACTCTAGAAAAAGATTATTGGCAAATTGAATTTTGTATATCTTAGTTAATCATCCATCTTCTTTTTCGATTTCAGTTTCTAAAGTGGCTTCAAATAGAACACATGTGCATTTTGTTCATCTTCCTAATAAAAAGAACATCCACAAAGACCTACACGTAGATTCTAAACCCTTTACTGGACTTACCAACTTAATTCCATCCGTTATTGGGAACGAGAAGACCATGGGACCCGTTTGTAGGGGATTTTCCTTGCCGATTTCAAGTCTGAGAAGGAGGTAACCAGGTACCATAATTTTCATCTTATAATATTACCATTATCAGTAATCAATTTTAGTTGATAATAGTATTTGGAATTCACAATAAACAAGTTTAATGTCATGAAATCTTTTTATAACTTTTTTGGTCCCTGATTTGGTAAATTGAGCAATGCTTCTTCGTCTCAATTAAATGAAACATTTTCTATATTGACATCATTTGAACAAGTAAATACTAAGTAAATGTTAAAGTTGAGAAAATGGATGATAACTTTTGTTTAACTTCCATTTGCTTTAACTGAAGCTAATCTGGCGATTCATATATGCAACAACGCTACAAATACCAATATACCACACATCTTATGGCAATATCAGAATTGGAGACGTGAAAGTAGAAATTGAAGAACTAAGTAGGAGTTGAAAAAAACTATAATGGTATGTCCAAAATATCTCACTACATGTTTTTGCTCCAATCGTTCATGATAATCTTGAACTTTTATTTATCACCAAGTGGACATCTAAGATTCATTACTACGCAAAGGAGCAGGATGGTTCGATCCTTGAAATAGACAATGTGCGCATCACTGCGTTCACATGTCAACAACGAGAGATGGATTGTCGCAGGTAAATAAACTTTTGTGCCTATAAAACCGTTGTGTGTGTGTAATTTGCAGTCTACTGATATATCTTTTTTAAATGATAGATTTGGGCTTCTGAATAAGTTGAAAATTCAGCCACACTACAGTTGATGACAAATAAAAAGTAGTTAGTGCATAGTATCCACTATGCTATTAGGGGTTTTAGAACAATAAGAGTGTATCAGTTGCAAAGTTTACAAGTATGACATTTTGAGTATCGTGGTATCAATTAGTTAGGGTATGTATATTAAAAGTCAATACTTGAATATATGCATTCTACTACATGCATTCACCCATAGCTAGCGATAATAAATTTGACCCATTTATTTCCTGATGGGTCAATTTGAGTTGTGTTTCATCTTGGACGTGTCAAATGACTTTTTTTTACTTATAAGAAATGCGGCCGAACATGTCAAAAGCATCCATATTTTATTTTATTCAAAAGCTTTAGAATCATATCATAATTACATTGATTTTAATCATATATGATTCATTGTTTTTCAGATCTTTGATATATGATACCGAACACTCTCCATTTTATCAATTCTTTGTTAACAATCATGGCTAATCTTCCATAAAAAAAAGGTATTGTATCAAATTATTTATACTTCCTTCTGAATTTCTTTCAATTATTATTACCAATTTTTTCAGACTTTGATTGAATAGGAAGTTTTTATCTTGAACGGGTTGTTCTTGGTTCGAACAGAAGCTAAGGAGATTGTCGAATACGATGAAACCATCCACATTGCCCGACTACTGGAAAGTAAAAGAAGTGTTTCCCAATGGCATTATTCTTGAGGTTACTTGCCGATGCTGATGGATAATAAAGGACAACAGCTTTTCCTCGGTAAGTGAAAAAAAATACAAAATCTCATATTAGTTTTTTTTCTATCACACATGACCTATTTGGATCTATCATGAAAGAAACGATAGAGCGGTTAGCTGAAACAGAAATGATCATTGGCCTATTTACAGATCAGCTATTGTTTGTAAGTATTTATTGAATGCTGATTAGGAATGTGTTGTTTAGTACTCACTGCTTTTCAAATTTATCTTCTATTCTGGACCAATGATCATTTATCACGTCTCATTTGCATATCAGACTTTACGCCTTGAAGCAATGCTTCTTTATCAGCTCTAGCAACTTTGATTCATGATTCAATATTTGACTTTTCTGTAAACAAAAAAGTTTTTCAAAACCAGTAGGCAATTACTATAACAAGGTATCACTATTTCACCTTCAAGTTTCTTCCTCTCTGCTATTTCCATGTTCTTTTGTGCATTTCCACGATCCTCCTTTTCCTGCATGATTTCCAACACTAGCTTCAAACCATATTCTAAAAAAACTACACTATCATCAAACAAGCTTAAGGTTGTCAAAAGTTACATTTGTCGTTATTGAAATCGAATGACCCTTTTAATTCTTTACTTAACTCCAACAAAGAATCGTCACTAAACGAATTAAAAGTACTCTCAATCTTTTCTCTGTTTGATTTGAGAAAACCATGTTTTCTTAAAAACTGCAACTCGCGAATAAAAATCTACTAAAATGCAGTTAAGTATATTATTCTGTATTTTCTCTTTTTACTGCTACTTCCTCATTAGCTATAAGATTTAAGATTGATGAAGTCCTAATATTTGTTGCAGGATTTTGACTCGATACAGAAATTCCTACCTAAAAAATATTAAGGGAAGGACAATGAGCTAAACCGGTTATTATTTTAACCAGCATCAAGGATTTGAAAAGATGATTAAGGGGTTGTTTGGATTAGCTAGCAAGGACGAGTCTAGTTGAGTAGCGAACATTATTTCCAAACACATCAATCTGTTTTGACTAGATATACAATTTTATCAAGTAATTTGAGGAATTTGTGTAGGACACGGCAGTATCCAAGATTAGCAAACACCAAAGGATGACGTCTACAACTAATTTGAAAACTAACATCAGCTATAAGTAATTAGGTTGGTACTAAATTCCTTATCTATTTTCTCTACATAACTCATTGACTAATGAGAGAGTTCGTCTTAGTAAAAAGGAATTTTGGAGGAGTAGAAGCATGTCATGGCAGGAAGAATACCATACTAAACTTAGATATTATGGGCTGAGATATACCATCAGGTACCATCATTGTCATTTAGGAAATTGTGTATAATTTATTACTACCCAATACTATAAAAATATATAGACTTTATACATATGACTTACGTTAATGGTTTAGTTCCAATCAACCCCTTAGTTAAGACCTGCATATTTCATTGGCAGTCCTTACATGGTTTTATTTTTGCAGCTTAATGAAAAGTAGGAGAGACATTGTTCAGTGAACAAGTTCAACATCTTATCAGATTGTTAGGTTGCTACGTATGTTAATGATACCATTTTCACATCTATCATAGTTATACGCACATACATGACCATGAACAATGTAACTGTATGGGCACTCCCCTAGGGGTTGATCTGATATAAGCCCAGAACAACAACAACACATAAATATTCTCCCTGAACCAGGATCAGCCGTTGAGCATCTGACGAGTTGTGCGAGTGCTCTTCTGCTTAAAACAAACATACAAACAAATTTTAGTTGCAAAAATTTCACGCGACATATCAATGAGAAGTTAAAGCTAATGAATGGTTTATTGATCCTAATTATAAGGTTACAGTCACTCGCCGAACCAATTTTAGGTGATTCAAATTTTTGACTTTCTCGAAATTTTTATTGTATTTGGTCATATATTTTTAGTTATTTGGTTCCTTAGTTCATGGTTTAGTTCGTCTGAATAAGTTTACAACATGTCTACATTTTCTGTGTTTTAGTCACCTATGAATATTCAGCAGTTTAGCTGCTTAGAAGCGGCTAACGTATTACCCCTTTAGCCCCTCAAGGCTTCAATTCATTCTAGTTTACATGAATATGTGACAGCTCTTTTATAGTTTGTTAGTTGAATCGGTGAATGTTATATGTTCCATTGTGCTTTCGATATTAATTTGTGATGAATCAGTAGATGTTCCTATGGATACCTTGGTAGGTTTTATTAAGTAATTGGCTACAAAGGGTTTATGGAGGAGTTTGTAAAGACGTAGGTTAATGGCGTATGCTTGGTTGTTATGTGTGAGGAGAAGAGTGGTTGTTTTCTTATAATTAATGTTATATGTTTGCCTAAATTTAGTTAACACTTCACGTAGATCTGCTCATTTTTTGCTTCGAGTAGTTCGTTTATTTTTTTTTTGTTTCACGCATAATAAAACACACACATCAGAGAATAAATAGCAAATAATATGTGCATTATTATCAGTTAGTTAATTACAGTGAAGTTCAGTGGTACTAATGAGTTTCATTTTGTTTGTTCTAATAGGAAATCAAAATCGGATCTGGCGGAGGAGATGTGGTGGATCTCACAGGCGGAAAGGAGCAGTTGTTAAAAGAATAACTATGATTTATGCATCATTGCTAATTTCATATGTTCAGATGTTTCATTGGTTTTTGCAGGCCGGGCTGGCACGGTCGTAGTGCATTGATTATAGGTCTCGCTATCATCCTCTATGAACATATATACTACATAGTTGCTTGGTAATAAAAGCATTTTAGGTATAAGTACATGGAAAGGCTTACCACGTTGGCAATCTATTCTATTAACAGTTAACTCACGTGTATTTATCAGTGTGTGTATAGAGTGCTATATATCAATCAGATATTAGGACTTTTTTTATATTCAAATTTCATGTTTTGGTAATATAGCTTCATCCACTCCCGCTGATTAATCTTGGAGGTTAACTTATGTCATTTCATAACAGTTTTTAGGAATTACAAAAAGTAATGCCTATCGATATTTATCGATTGTATTGAGACCATTCTATATGATTTTGTATCATATTTTGGGGATTTTGTGTCAAATATTTGATTTGGGTTCCGATCTTGATCATTTAGCAGTTTCAATGTACTAGCCCAATATACTGTTGCTAATTTATTTTGTAACTATTTTTATCAGTGTTTCAGGAAACCTTACAATATTTGACTAAGACTTGAACTTGCAATTATTTAGGTAGCGGCTTCTCACACAACATGATATATGATTGGGATACAAACTATTTGGTCGAGTAACTCAAAACAAAATATCACTCTTTTGAAACCAAAAGCTATGTACATTGAAGCACAATCTTAATATCTAAAAACAGTATAACAAACAAAAATACATATACACATGAGATTTTTTTTAACTCTATAAGTATAACCATGCACGACACGTTAATTTATTTTCTTTTCTTTAATCGATAATAACGCATAACTAACATTCAAGAAAAAAACCCGTGCGTGCACGGATATTATAACTAGTATAGGACTATAACCCAACTTCACAGCCATTTTTTTATTTCACTTTTTGTAGTAGCATCGCATGTTATGCACTAAATGCACATATTTTTAACCAAAATTTTCAGTTATTAGACTCTAATTTCTAAAATTAAAATCACTTTTGTGAAGTCATATGGTCTCATTGCAATTTTATATTTAAAATTCCTTTTTTGTAACATATTTAAAAGTAGATAAAAATTGTTGTGTTTTAACCTCAAACTATAACATGTTTTTTATGTATTTTACAAGTAGTTAATGATAGATGTTTAGGGGTCTAATTTTTTGTTGCGACATAGGACTCTCAAAATCCACATAACGGCCCTGTGTAAAATAACAAGAAAAGTTGGTATGCACTTGTATATTTAATCGAATCGTTTTTACTTTCTTGTTACTAACGTATATTTAGGCTAGTTTTCTTTCACCAAAGATATTACGTTATTACTGGCACTGTTTTGCTTATGTTTCTTCCCCTTCCGTAGTGTTGCTTCGACGTTTTGTTGAGGTTTTCACTATTGTAAAAAAAAATTTCCCCCGCGATTTGATTTCCTAGCTCTGTCACTACATGTGATCCACAATTGATAATTGATTACTAAAAAACTTGAACAAACGAAAATGTGACAACGATTCGTGTAAAGACAAGTCGGTATCTTTAGACAACTTTAGTTCTTGATCTTCTAATAACAAACCTGTTAAATTTGAGCTAACATGAAGAAAATTATCTTTATGAGAAAGTTGGTGTAACAACTTCAGCATTGTTTGCACCGAGCATAATTTAAATTTGAGACATCTCAGGCATTGCTGCTTTTTCACTCAAGCATTCACATGGTCAATTTATATGATTGTAATGACCTTAATTTAATGGAGACAAGAACAAGTTCTATTGCAAACGTAAACCTTCTGATATAACCAAGATTCAAGTTCAAACTGAGACATAAAGGAAATTACATAAAGAAATTTATTGAAGAACATAAGAAGAAATGTAGCAGCAGATTGAGAGAGAAATCAGGAAGGAGGGATACGTTCTTTCATACTTTTCATTCTATTTGCCTCTCCACTCCTCTTTTAACCCCGTAGCTTTAGGGATGGTTTTCTCACACGATCACTCTTTCTAACTGCTTATATCTTTCCATTTGAGTTGTTTCCATCACGTGCAACAAAGTTCTGTTTGACTCCCTTGTTTAGTTGACTTAATATAACATTCCTTCCTCCATCGAAAGAGACCTTGTCCTCAAGGTCTATGTTAGGATATTGTTGTTGGAGAAGATTCCATGATTCCCATGTATGTTCTGCGCGTCCATCCCACTGAACTAGGACCTGAATTTCCCACTCATCCTTGACTCGCACTTTACGAGAATCCAAAATGTGAATTAGATGAACCAAAGGGCCTTCTGGAGTGGACAATAATGGCAACGACATATATATTCATCAGAGGGTTCGCCAACACAAGGTTTAAGGAAGGAGACATGAAAAACAGGGTGTATACGCGATGTAGCAGGTAACTCTAGTTTATAAGCAACGGGTCCAATTTGTTTAATAACCCGAAATGGACCAAAATAGCGCATGCCCAGTTTTTGATTCCGTTGCAACTTGACAGAATTTTGCCGATATGGTCGTAACTTAACAAACATATAGTCACCAATAGCAAATGAGAGCTCACGTCGTTTCTTGTCAGCATATTTCTTCATTCGGGCTTGTGCACGACCAAGATTGATTTTCAATTGAGCTAATAATGCATCTCTTTGCAGTAACAGGTCTATTACATCTGCAGGTGTATCGTTATCAAACGAGCGGTTAATGACCGAAGGTGGGTCTCTACCATACACGACCTTAAACGGAGTGACACCAATAGAAGTATGGAATGCAGAATTATACCAAAATTCTGCCCATGGCAGATACTCGACCCAAGCTTTAGGCTTATAAAAAACGAAGCACCGTAAGTACAACTCCAAGCACTTGTTTAGCACCTCAGATTGGCCGTCCGACTTTGGGTGATACGCAGAGGACATTTGTAGTGACGTGCCTTGCAACTTGAAGATATGAGACCAAAAAGAGCTTGTAAAAATCTTGTCTCTGTCCGATACAATAGATCGGGGTATACCATGAAGTTTAAATACTGTCTGAACAAATAGTGTTGCCACTTGTGGAGCAGTATATTGTGCATGAAGGGGAGCAAAGTGAGCATATTTTGATAATCTATTAATGACATCCATTATTACGGTATACCCACGAGAGTTAGGCAAACCTGTGATAAAGTCCATTGCCACATCCTCCCACACTTGATTGAGGATAGGAAGTAGAGACAGCAAACCAGCCGGATGAAGGTGGGATGCTTTAGCACGTTGACAAATTTGACAAGATCGAACATAGTCACGGATGTCCCGTCGCATTCCTGGCCAAAAGAAATATGTGGCGACACGAGCATATGTGCGTAAAAATACAGCATGGCCACCAAGCGTGGAGGAATGAAATTCTACCAACAATTTGGTTATCAGGTCACGAGACTCAGGGGGTATAACCATGCGATTTTTCCTGTACAAAAAACCATTCTTCACCTGATAAGTAGACATCGTGACTGGATCTGTCTCAACTTGGCTAATAATCGATGAAATGGAACTCGATCTTGCTAACGTAGTCCGAATATCTTCAACAATACTAGCATGACCAGTCGATAAGGAAAATGTAAAGCATCGTGAAAGGTCATCCGCCCCACCATTCGATGTACCAGCTTTATACTCAACTCGAAAGTTATAACCAATTAACTTTGGTAATAAAGCTTGTTGCTCAGGTGTTTGAATAGTCTGATCACATATATGACGCAAACTATGGTGATCCGTGCGTATGATAAAATAATGACCAAAAAGATAGTGACGAAATTTAGCTACCGCTTCAGTGATAGCAAAAAGTTCACGGACATAAGTAGAAGCTTCTTGCATGTTACGTGACAACTTCTTAGAAAAAAATGCAATCGGATGACCTGCTTGAGATAAAATTGCTCCAATACCATGACCTGATGCATCTGTTTCGACGATAAAGGGCTTGCTAAAATCTGGCAACACAAGAACAGGGGCTGTTTGTAGAGCTTGCTTAAGTGTCTCAAAAGCTGATTGAGCCTCATGTGACCACTTGAAGTTATTTTTCTGTAGTAAGGTTGTGAGTGGACTAGCAATAGAAGCATATTGTTTGATGAAGCGACGATAATAACCTATGAGACCAAGGAAAGCACGAAGTTGAGACACTGAAGTGGGGATTGGCCAATTTGCAACTGCGATGACTTTAGCAGGATCCATTTTAACACCAGCACCGGTAACAACGTGTCCAAGATATTCAATCCGTTCCTGACCAAATGCACACTTGGAGAGCTTGGCATATAAGCGATGATCTTATAAACAATGAAGAACCACACTGAGATGTTCAAGATGTAATTGCCAAGTGGAGCTGTATACGAGTATGTCATCGAAAAAGACCAAGACAAATTTTCATAAATAAGAACGGAAAACATCATTCATGAGGGCTTGGAAAGTTGCAGGTGCATTCGTCAAACAAAACGGTATCACGAGCCATTCATATAAACAATGATGAGTACAAAATGTTGTTTTGTAACGATCTTCGGGTTTCAAAAGGATTTGATGATAGCCTGAACGGAGATCCAATTTGGAAAAAAAATGTGACCCATGTAATTCATCCAGTAGTCCACCCACCGTTGGAATCGGAAACGAGTCTTTGACTGTAACGGCATTTAAAGCACGATAATCTGTACAAAATCACCATGTACCATCTTTTTTTCGAACAAGAAGTACAGGTGCTGAGAAAGGGCTAGAGCTAGGTTGTATTGTACCTTGAGCTAACATATCAGCAACCATGGTTTCAATTTGAGCCTTTTGACTCACCGGGTAGCGATAAGGCCGAACTTTAACCACATTAACACCCTCCTGTAATACAATTGAATGGTCTTGAGTGCGAGAAGGTGGTAAACCAGTGGGAACCGAAAACACAGAAGCAAATCCATGTAGAACACTAGCCAAATCATGAGGTATGGTATCAGGTAACTAAAGAGTATCATCTTGAGTGGTATCCATGGAGAAACATTGGATGGTATAAGCTTCAACAATTGCATCAGTAGCTGATAAACGTTTAAAGTGATGAAGTTGAGCTTGTGAGGGTGGAAAAGACATGTCACCTGTGAGTGTGATAAACTTATCATCAAGATAAAATTTTATGGTACCCGAACTATAGTCAGCAAGATGAGGTCCCGAAGTAGCTAGCCAAGCCGCCCCCAAAAGAATATCTGCTCCCGATATTGGTAAAACATATGCTGGAAATTTGATGAGTTCGTTTTGAACATACAAATGGATGGAAGAAATCAAACCCCCAACTTGTAAAAATGTACCACTTCCAACCATGACTCGGAAAGTTTCAGTAGGTTCAATTGGAAGACGTACATGTTTAGCGACCCGAGGTTGTATAAAATTATCCGAACTACCACCGTCAAGTAACACTTGAACTTTCGTACCATTTATAGATCCAGATAGACGAATAGTCGCCACCCCATTCGATCCATGATACGCATTAAGGCTGAGGTGAGGCTCTACAGTTTCTTGGGACACCGGGGTAACATTCACTTGCTCCTCCAAATGTTCAATCACAGAAGTATAATCAGAATCATCAGTAGTCTCCATTAATATCAAAGCTTGTTTGTTTGGGCATTTGTGATTCCACGTGAACTTCTCATCACATGTGAAACAAAGTCCTTTTTCTCGACATAAATGCATTTCGGTTGGGGATAGCTTTTTAATTGGTTGTAATGGCTTTGATTGGGGCTTGGGTAATAGTGGCGGTAGGGAAGATGGACCAGCAGGTGGGTGGGAACTATAATTGGTGTATGTGGATGAGTGAACTGGGGAGGTTTTTGGTACAATAGATGGGGCACTAAACTTAGATTAACCATAACCTACTTGGTGTTTTTCATCATTTAAACGAGACAAATTACCTGCATGAATCAATGACTTGGGTTCTTGAGCAATAACGTCTCGACGGATATGGTCTTTCAAGCCGCTAAGAAAGCAATCCAATAGGGCTTCTGGTGACAACCCTTCAACTCGATTAGCCACGACGGTGAATTGATGGTAATAGTCTGCAGCCGATGTGGTTTGGGTGAGCTTGAAAAGTTGGGCACGGGGAGAATCATATTGCGACGGGCCAAAGTGCTCTTCGATTGCCCTAGTCAACGCTTCCCAAGTTGGTATTTGGTTCGCCTTGTGGAGCATTTGAAACCAAGGTACCACTGATCCTTCAAAATGCACAGAAGCAATAGTAAGCCGTTGCACATCGGGGGTATCATAATATGTGAAAAACTGCTCGGCGCGAAAGAGCCAATTTAGAGGATCTGATCCATCAAAACGAGGGAAATCGAGTTTAACCTGACGAACTTGCAGTGAGTTTTGATTGTTTCTGTTAAATTGTGGTTGTGATTGGGAAGTGGTCAGTCGATCAATGCCGCGGATTAAAGTATCGAGAGTCCGTTGAATACTTTCGAGAGAATTTTCAACCTGTTGAAGCCGATTATTGTGGGTTAACTCACGAGTATCGCGTTGGGTATTTGATTCAACGAGTCGTTCCACGGTTGTTGCAAGTTCCTTCAAACGCGTATGTTCAGCCATGAATTGAATGAAAGCACCAAAATGTAATGACCTTAATTTAATGGACACAAGAACAAGTTCTATTGCAAATGTAAACCTTTTGATATAACCAAGATTCAAGTTCAAACAAGGACATAAAGGAAATTACATAAAGAAATTTATTGAAGAACATAAGAAGAAATGTAGCAGCAGATTGAGAGAGAAATCAAGAAGGAGGGACACGTTCTTTCATACTTTTCATTCAATTTGCCTCTCCACTCCTCTTTTAACCCCGTAGCTTTAGGGATGGATTCCTCACACGATCACTCTTTCTAACTGCTTCTATCTTTCCATTTGAGTTGTTTCCATCACGTGCAACAAAGTTCTGTTTGACTCCTTGTTTAGTTGACTTAATATAACAATGATCTCCGGCGAAACTCTACATTATGCACCAGGTGACCCAAAATTAACCGCTGAGTGTGTTGAATTTGCCATGTTTTCGCGATCTGTAACTTTTATAACTTTACATGCTAACACACATCTATTACTACCTCGCAGTCTCGCACCTATAACTTTACATGCTAACACACATCTATAACCTTACATGCTAACACACATCTATTACTACACAAATCAGTAAGAAAATAATATTTTTAAGGAACATATGCATGTATAGTTCCAAATAAGTGTTATGTGATCTACAGTATTAAATAAACCTTGCGAAATGCGAATAAGAAATTAGCTTGATGAGTTGAAGACCCACTGAGAATTGGGTCCAAGAAACATAATAGAAAGGTCAAGCCCAACCTTTGAACAATTGGGTATAGCACATGTTTAAATTTGGTATTTACATGAGCTAATGAATTAGGTTCATATAAAATGCAACTAACGGTGTTTACTACTATTACTTTTGTGCAATGGTGCTTGGAGCTCTGGGTACGGTTGAGCCGTGACAAAAATACTGTTACGTCAGTTTTTCTCCTATTACAGCAAAACTCCCCATAATTGCACAACCCTCCTCCTTGGTTAAGACCAAAATTCTGATGTTATCGTGACTCTACCACTTTATTTTATTTTTTAAATTCAAATATTTATTTTAAACTAAAACACATTTCCTTCATAATAAAAATACAAATACAATTTTTTTCTTAAAAATTACAACTTAAAAAAATAACAATAATTTAAAAACATCAATTATTAAGGTTCCACAAATGCTCTACTAAATCACGTCGAATTGTTCCCATCTAACATCTCGATTTGTTCCCGATATTCAAAATATTGGGCATAATCTTCAATATCATCTTGATCATAACTTTCGTAAATAGTGGACAAATCGAAAACTCAGGCATCATATTGATGAAATAGTGTGTGAATTATAGAAAATGGTATGTATTTATGTGAATTACAGTGAAAATATGTGATTAAATGGGTATTTAAGCCTTCCAAAGGGTCAAAAATAAGCCAAAAAAAACACGTTACATAACGGCTAGTTTTTTTTAAATATTAAAAAAAAATTAGAAAAAAAAACATAACGCATCCTATGGCACGAGTTACGGTGTAGTTAGCTGTGCCATGGTGTCGCACCATGGCCATAACGTCGGCTGGCCATAACCAACCCAAAACCCATAATGCTGGACTCTGTATGGTTGACGTGACATGACTTCGCGCCATGATAGTCAGGCAGTCCATCAATAGCCGTACGCCCTCTTATAACTAGCTTAGCTTAGCTTGGAAATTTTAGTCCTAAGTTAAGTCTAGTAGATACCGTTATTTCTTGTTAGGTTTTTACCAAAGTTCTATACATTAATTTCTTGTTTTATTTTTAATAACATCTTTAGTACTCAAAATAAGAGGCGAGTGAAAAAAAAAAAAAAACTAAAGTAATTATTATTATTTTTTTCAATTTTAACAAAATAAGAGTTTTATTATTTACTAGTACTAATTAATTATTATCTTTTCTAAAGTATGTAATAACGATAAGGATAACAGAGTAAAACGGACATGTATCTAGTTTTATTGATAAATAATTAATTTGAGATACTTGAGAAAAAATGCGGCCAATAATATTAAGACAAAATAATTAATAAATTGCTTTTTCCGTTCTAAAATTAAAATTATTTATACTCTTTATAAAACAAATTGGTATCTTTCTCTCAATAAATACCAAAATTTTAAGTAGTATAACAAATAAAGTATAATATACAACTTATTAATGCAAATAACAAACTAAGAATTGAGTAATACAACCTATTAATGTTATGTACAACCACAACAAACATAATAACTTTTATAACATATCACATTTAAACTATCATTAAAATATAATTAATATTATAATTAAAACACTTTATTACCACAATTTAACAAATAAAATAACAGGAAAAAGTTCCCCATAGACCCCAATTTTATCATAGACCAAATGGGATAATCCTAGCCCTCCATTTTTATATATTTGAGTGGTTGAGATTTTTTTTTTTATTTAACCGCAAGTATTATAAACGGTTTAATACTTTCCATTTTAATACTTTCCATCTCCACACACACATTCAATTTCCAACTGCACACACACACACTCTCTCTACACTCACTCTCCCCAACCCGCAACCACCTCAACCACCACCGGAACCACCTCAACCACCATCCCAACCACCTCTGTTATAGATCCGATCTATTCGGAATCCTCTAATCGTCTCATTTGTACATATAATCGTAACCCTAACCCTAATTTTTACATCTATATGGATATACGAGATGAGTATGCTGCTGCTAACGCGGCGAAGCTTAAATCATCATCGAACCCGTCTGGAGAAGCTGGTAATGGTCTTTTTTTTTATTTTTATGCTTTTAATTTATGCTTATTATGCTTATCTGGTAGCTTATCTGGGTTTTATGCTTATTACACTTATCTGGTAATTTATATTTGATTTATTAAAGGGAAATGATTATTAATATTTGATTGTTTTATTTTGAATCTGACGAATCATGTATGTTTCATGGTGAAACATACATGATTCTGCATGAT
Source organism: Glebionis coronaria (assembly GCA_025667525.1). Taxonomy (NCBI): domain Eukaryota; kingdom Viridiplantae; phylum Streptophyta; class Magnoliopsida; order Asterales; family Asteraceae; genus Glebionis; species Glebionis coronaria. The sequence goes on from CM046875.1 coordinate 491,011,949, forward strand.
TTAGTGTTCATTTGACCTAACTGATATGTTTTGATTGATTGAGAGTTGATTTCTTGGAATCACTAGAAACTTATTTTGAATCAGACGAATCATGTATGTTTCATGGTGAAACATACATGATTCTGCATGGTTTAGTGTTCATTTGACCTAACTGATATGTTTTGATTGATTGAGAGTTGATTTCTTGGCTTTTAATTCAGTTATACTTGTTAATATTTGGCCTTGCATTTGTTTAACTGTCATAGTGAATCATATATGTTTCATCATGAAACATATATGATTCATAATGAATCATATATGTTTTATGATGAAACATATATGATTCACTATGAATCATATATGTTTCATGATGAAACATATATGATTCATTATGAATCATATATGTTTCATGATGAAACATATATGATTCATAGTGAATCATAAAACATATATGATTCATTATGAATCATATATGTTGTAAAACATACATGAAAGGGAAATAGCTTTAGCTTTTGTATTCTGCAAGTGTATTCTGCAAGTGAAACATACATGATTCTGCATGATTTAGTGTTCATTTTGACCTAACTCATATGGTAGCCATTTGTATTCTGCAAGTGTATTCTGCAAGTGTATTCTGCAAGTGAAACATACATGATTCTGCATGATTTAGTGTTCATTTTGACCTAACTCATATGGTAGCCATTTGTATTCTGCAAGTGTTTTATTCATGGTGAAACATACATGATTCTGCATGATTTAGTGTTCATTTTGACCTAACTGATATGTTTTGATCGATTGAGAGTTGATTTCTTGGCTTTTGATTCAGTTAGACTTGTTAATATTTGGCCTTGCATTTGTTTAACTGTCATAGTGAATCATATATGTTTTACCATGAAACATATATGATTCATGATGAATCATATATGTTTCATGATGAAACATATATGATTCACTATGAATCATATATGTTTCATGGTAAAACATACATGAAAGGGAAATAGCTTTAGCTTTTGTTTTTTAAGATTATGATGGTATCCATTTGTATTCTGCAAGTGTTTTATTCTGAATCCTGACGAATAATGTATCTTTTGCAGTTACTACAACTGAAGTTGGTATAAAAAGTACGCCTCCTAAACCTGAAGCTCCTACAACCTTGCGTCCTAAATTCAGAGTTGGTAAAACAGTCGTACTTCCTAAATCTGTAGCTCCTAGCACAGATAATCCTGAACCGCCTGTTAAACCTAAAGCTGTCAAAACATCCCCGCCCCCTAAAACCACTATGCGAACTAGGCATGCTGATCCTGAACCACCTCTACCTCCTCCTTTAAACACTGACAAACCCCCATATGCTCAAAAACTTAATATTGTATTTTCTCAAAAAGATAAAGACGATAAGAAGGGTAGTAAACCTGTGGTAGAGGCTAAAGAGAGTAAGAAGGGTAGTAAACCTGTTGTAGAGGCTAAAGAGAGTAAGAAGGGTAGTAAACCTGTTGTAGAGGCTAAAGAGAGTAAGAAGGGTAGTAAACCTGTTGTAGAGGCTAAAGAGAAGAAGAAGGGTAGTGAGCCTGTTGTAGAGGCTAAAGAGAATAAGAAGGGTAGTGAGCCTGTTGTAGAGGCTAAAGAGGATAAGAAGGGTAGTGAGCCTGATGTAGAGGCTAAAGAGGATAAGAATAGTAGTGAGGCGGGTGGTGATGATGGGAGTGGGGAATCTGATGAGCCTGGGAGTGATGAGCCTGGGAGTGAGGAGACTGCTGAAACATATGTGAGTGAGAGTGAAGAAGCTGAGTATATGATAGTTGCAAAGAGTGGGAATAAGGAGCCGTCCTCAAGTGATAGTGATTATGTGGCGAAGAGTGAGAGTGAAGAAACTGATGAGATGGTTAAGACAGATGAAGAAGAATTGGAAGTTGCAAAGGCGAGTCAGAAAGTGCCTAGTAAACGTGTTGGGAATGTAGCTGCCAAAGAGGGTGTTGCGAAAAAAGCAAAGGTTGAGAAAAAAGAGGGTGTTGTGAAAAAAGGAAAGGTTGAGAAAAAAGAGGGCGTTGTGAAAAAAGCAAAGGTTGCGAAAAAAGATGTGGATGTGAAAAAAGAGGGTGCTGTGAAAAAACAAGTTGATAGGAAACCCAAGGTGGATATGAAACGGGAGTCAGAATCTACCATGGTTGTTTATGAATCACCATCTAAGAAGCAGAGGGTGAACAAGAAGAAACCTCTTACTAAGGAACAGGCTAAGAAAGTTGGGTACTTGAATGAGTTTCCGCCTCTTTTTTCTAGAACTGTACCAAAGTCACTTTTGGATGTCATAAAAGATGCTTCTCTTGTTGACATGGAACAGTTTTTGAATGAGATTGGTTTTTCTAACTGGTGGGGTCTTAAGGTTGATCAGTTACCAAATCGTTTAGCGAGGGTTGCTGTGAAAGCTTTTAATAAGTCGACTTATGAATTTAAGCTTGCTACAGGCAGCTTTCTAGTCACGCCCGAGAAAATCCATGAAATCCTAGGACTTCCTATTGGTGGAATTTCCTTGTTTGATTCGCCCGAGAGACCTTCAAACGACATTGTTGTTAAGTCATGGCTACAACAGTTTGCGCCAAAGGCTCAGAAAAAAATCATGGCTAAGGACATCAGTGACAAGTTGATGCAGGCGACGGAAGTTGATTTTATGTTTAAACTCAACTTCCTGACACTTTTCGCAACTGTGATGGGTGACGCGGACTTCATGAAAGCAGCACCAAGGCTTAATGTGGTTAACCACATTTATGAAGATACGGATATTTCTAAGGTGGATTGGTGCCGTTTTGTTCACTCTTGTTGTCTTCAAGAAGGTGTATTACCTAACACTCTTGACGGCTTTTACACAGGTCCCTTGTATTTTCTAATTGTAAGTGCCCTCTCTTTTTTATTAACTTTTATTTGTTTTACATTTTTAACTAATTTTAACATTTTGTAACACTAAACATATATGTTTTTTCTCTATTGTGTGCAGCTCCTTTATCTTGATTCGACGAAGTATGACCGATATACAGTTGTTCGTTCAAGACCAGCCATCAGGGACTGGAGTTCTGCTGACATGCATAAGCGGCAAGAACTTGAGCTTCAAGATCAAGTATTTGGTAAATTGGAGCTTCGTGGAGCATGGAGTCCGGATGAGGCACGGCAAACTGAGGGTTTCTTTGGTGCCACTGATCTTAAAAAGAAGTTGAAAGCTTCAGGTGTACCACCTAAGGAGAAAAAGGTATGAATCAACATTTTTAAATGTTTATAATATTGCGTATAATTCACCATTGATCATATTTTGAATCTAACTTTCAGTGTATTTTACATTTATTTGTAGAGTATATGCAAAGTTCATACGATTCACCATGAGTCATTTATGTTTCATGGTGAAACATATATGTTTCACCATGAATCATATATGTTTCACCATGAAACATATATGTTTCATGGTGAAACATATATGTTTCATGGTGAAACATATATGTTTCACCATGAAACATATATGTTTCACCTTGAATCATATATGTTTCACCATGAAACATATATGTTTCACCATGAAACATATATGTTTCACCATGAAACATATATGATTCATGGTGAAACATATATGTTTCATGGTGAAACATATATGCAAAGTTCTTCATGAATCATATTTGATTCTAACTTTCAGTGTATTTTACGTTTATTTGTAGAGTATATGCAAAGTTATTGAAGATAAGCTGTCAAGAGTATCAAAGGAGAAGTCTGAGATAGAAGCTCTCTTGAAAAGGGCTAGCAACGACTTCCCAAATGATGAACAAGTTGATGCTTTGTACCACAGATATATTGGATTGTTTAAAGATACTATGTGGTTGCAAGATAAGTCACCCCATATTGATGATTTTGACGATCAGAAGAGAGATGATGATAAGAAAGACGATGAGAAGAGAGACAAGCCGGCTGATGACACGGCTGAGAAGAGAGACGAGCCGGCTGATGATCCGGCTGAGAAGAGAGATGAGGCGGAGAATGTTGCTGATGCTGAAAAAGGAGAGAGAGGCAAGGAGACGTGTCATGCTGACGATGTTGTTGTTGAGAAGGAGGGGTGTGTTGATGAATTAAATGTGGAAACTTATACTCAGTGGATTAATGCGAACATATGGTGGTATGGACCATATGTGGTTGATGTGACTGTTGAATCTTTTGGCCATGAGGTAATTTGTTAACCTTTTATTTTTTATTTTTTATTTTTTATTTTTTTTAATTATTTATTCATATTTTTTACATTATGTTATTATGAATTGTTTAATTAAAAAAAAGGTTCAATGTTTCAGGAGGAGTATTGGGCTTGGCCTACGGATCTTCCTGGTGCTGCTGTGACTGCTCCACCGCTGCCTGGTGCTGAGCCTGCTGGGATTGCTCCACCGCTGCCTGGTGCTGAGCCTGCTGGGACTGCTCCACCGCTGCCTGGTGCTGGGACTCCTACACAACAGACTCCTCCACAACAAACTCCTCCAATGGGTATTAAGAAATTGGTCCAACAAGATTCTCCGATAACTTCTGTTTATCAGTATAAGAGAATCAATGTTGAGTCATTGATTAACAGAGTTGAGTTTATCATGGGAAACAGTTTGTTTTCTATGCAAGGCGAAAAATAGTAAGCTCTCTTTGTCATGTCTTTTTAGAATTTTTTTGTTAAATGTGTATGAAAAAATACATGATCCATGATGAAACATACATGATGCATGATGAATCATGTATGTTTCATCATGCATCATGTATGTTTCATCCATAACTTTTTGTGTAAATTATTGGATAACACCATTTATTTTCTTATTTTTGTAGTGAAATTGTTTTTCAAACTGTATCTGGATATCCTCTATCAGCCGTACGTGTCAATTTGGAAACTTTGGCACCAAGGTTATGGATAGATGCTAGTGTCATAGACTGTTTTGTCGCCATTCTTAATGCTGAGCATGATGCCAAACTTCCAGAGACGAAATATCACTATTTTTCTACTGGTTGTATTGTAAGTTGTCATTTGACTATTCTTCGAGTGGTTCTATTAGTTTCATGTTTTCTCTTATGACTTTTTTTTTCTTATACAGACATCAGATATGATTAGCAGAGTTCTTGGTGAGGAACCATCATACAAACTGTTTAAGGCAGCAATATTGGCTCAGTTTGAAGGTGATGAAGCTTCCGCGTCTCTCTCACGTGTTGAGTTGGCTTTTTTTCCTATATGCGCTTCAAATCATTTTTATGTGGTTGTTTTCAACCTCAAAATGTCAACTACAATGTTGATTCTTGATAATGCTTCTGGATTTACCTATTCAGCAAAATACAAGGGAGCTTGCGATATTTTGGTAAGTTTATTATGGGGGATTATATATATATATTTTGGTAAGTTCACCATGAAACATATATGTTTCATGCTGAAACATATATGTTTCATGGTGAAACATATATGTTTCATGGTGAAACATATATGTTTCATGGTGAAACATATATGTTTCATGGTGAAACATATATGTTTCATGGTGAAACATATATGTTTCAGCATGAAACATATATGTTTCACCATGAAACATATATGTTTCACCATGAAACATATATGTTTCACCATGAAACATATATGAAACATATATGTTACACATGCATTTTTTTTTTAATATGTTTTTGTTTTTTTCTCTTTCTCGTTTTGTAGAAAAAGTTCTTTGCAAGGTATTTGGAGGAGCATGATCATCCAAGTCACTCCAAAGTTTCAAAAATGAAAGCCTATGTTCCAAAGTTGAGATGGAGTACTAAAGACAATCATGAAGACTGCGGTGTATTTGCTATGATCCATTTGGAGAACTACACCGGTGACAGTAAGAGGAGCTGGGATGTTGGTCTTTGCGAAGAATCTGCTATGCAAAGAACTTTGTTGATGCGTATGAGGTTCAAGATAGCTACAAAGATTCTTCTTCATAATTTCAACAAGGAAAGAGCCAAAATGTTCAAGCTTGCCTATGATTTTGAGACAAAGGTTGACAAGGAAGAAAGAATCGCAATCATTGTTCATGCGCTCAACCATAGACATGAGCGTGATCCAGACAAGGCTAATGATATGGCTGAGAAGGCTGATGATATGGCTGACAAAGGAGAGGGTGATATGGCTAAGAAAATTGAAGGGAAATGAAGAATGACATTTATTCTATGATTGTGAATGGTAGAAGGATAGGAAAAAACACTAATATGGGTCTCTTTTGGTAGATCTAGCTGTTGGGCCGCTGATGTATCTAATTGTTAGAAATCATTGTATTTTGAACGTAGTCTAAACAATGTAGTCTGTACAAGGTAGTTTGAATTACATGCATGTATTTTATATCTGTTCAAATCTTTGATAATTACAAGGTTTATCTGTGTACAAAGAATGATAGATGTGCCTTGATGAATCTTATATGGTTGATGATAAATCATACATGTTTTATCATGAATCATACATGATTCATGAAAACACATGTATGAATAATCACACTTGCTTTTGAAATTTTTAGATTTAGAGTTCTTTTTAACAATTATAATGTATCACTCTTGAATGAATCCATCATGATTCATTATGAATTATATATGTTTCATCATAAAACATATATGTTTCGTGATGAATCATATATGTTTCATCATAAAACATATATGTTTCATGATGAATCATATATGTTTCATAATGAAACATATATGATTCATGATGAAACATATATGTTTCATCATAAAACATATATGTTTCATGATGAATCATATATGTTTCATAATGAAACATATATGATTCATAATGAAACATATATGATTCATGATGAATCATATATGTTTCACCATGAAACATATATGATTCATGGTGAAACATATACGTTTCATCCCTTTCATCCCCAAACACTTCCAAACACTTTAAATTAAAATGATAACGCAGAAATAATCAAGTATTAATTGAACTAAATATCAAAACAAAGTTGATTCAAAGTATAAAAGTAAGTGTAAAACAAAGTGTTAATTGAAAACATATTGATAGTAAATATGACTTGAAAAAACAAAGAATGATCAACAAGCTGTGTTTGATGTTTGTTCTGTAGCAGCAACGTTTCCAGCTTTTGTAGCAGCAACATTTCCAGCTTCTGTAGCAGCAACGTTTCTAGCTTCTTCTTGAGCAGCTTTCATAAGCGCCAACTTTGCAATATACTTTGGATTTAATGGACATGTGTTCTTGGTATGTTCATTTGTCACTTGTTTGCAACATAAGCATTTCCTAGCCTGCTTTTTCTTAGCTTTTATAGCCATTTCTCTTGCACTTTTTATACGTGCTCCTTTAGGTGCTGCTTTACGTTCTCCTTTAAGACCGGCTTTGTTTCGAGCCCCTTCTGGATTTCCTATGATCGGTTTATCAGCAGCCGGCTTTCCAATGGCATATAAATCTAGGATTACATCACTCGTTTTCTGGGAAGGTGGCTTAGGAACTTGAACTTGTATTTCCTTCTTAATTTTTTCCAACGTTTGCACAAATTCTGCCAACTTTGCTTCATCTTTACTCAACCAAAACAAGCATTCATCCACCACGTTGTTGGCGTTGTTAGTTAACCTTTCAATGGTTTCGTTCTTTTCTCCGTATCTGTTTGTCTTTCTTCTCAATCCAAGTGGTATTAAATCCCTTCTCCAACGCCTTAGAATGTATTTATCTGGAATCTTTCCAACATCACGGTTCTTCAAAACACAAAATACGTGTCGGCACAAAAAACCATATCGAGTGAAATGTCTACAAGTACAACTAACTGAACCGTCTTCTGGATGACGCAGAACCTGATTATGAAACATTAAAAACAAAATTAATACTTGGGCATTTACCAAAATAATTAGGAAACATGTATGATTCATCATGAAACATGTATGTTTCATCAGGAAACATGTATGATTCATCAGAAAACATGTATGATTCATCATGAAACATATATGATTCATGATGAATCATACATCATTTTGGTAACAGTAACCACAATTAATGTTTCAGGATGAATCATATATGTATGATTCATCCTGAAACATATATGTTTCTTCATGAATCATATATGTTTCAGAATGAATCATACATGTTTCCTGATGAAACATACATGTTTCATCAAGAAACATGTATGATTCAACATGAATCATATATGTTTCATGGTGAATAAATCCTATGCTATTTTAGAAACAGCAACAACATTTAATTGATTTCACTCACTAACCTTGTAGGTAGCAACCTTGTCTTCTTCTTGTATAACCATCTCTTTGCCTTCCTCGGTATAAATTGTCCGGTACTCCCCTGCCCTTGTGTCTTTAACATGAGCCGTCTCAACTCCCTCTTCCATTCTAAGCTCTACTATTTGACAAGCCCAAATCGATTCCATTATTTCTTTTTGAACAAGCAGAAATATTGTCCTAGTATATATCTTAGCCGCATGTGTTTCCATCTCTAACATTGTATAAGGTTTTGAAGCTGCTTCAAATGTTTTGAAGTCTAAAAACTCTTGCCTGTGTCTTTGCCTTTCCATGGCAGCTTCATAGCACATCATGAAATTGAGTAATGTTGACCCATGATTCGTGAAACATTTGAAAAATGCATTTTCACTCTCGGATCTCGAAGTGGTTCTCATTAAGCCAAACAAAGGAGAGGTAATAAAGTATGCCGGTAACCACATTTCTCGAAGGGTAAACATCTTCTTCATCCACTTGTGGTCTTGCAATTTGAAGTCTTCGATTAATTTATTCCATCTTTCTTCAAAGTCCTTAGGCTCTATGAACATATTCCACACAAGTTTGTTGAAACGTTCTTTGAAATTTGTCTCTTCATATGTTTCTTTGCATATCTGTAAAAATAATCAAACGAGAATGATTAGATACATGGTTCATATATGTTTCATCATGAATCATATATGTTTCATCATGAATCATATATGTTTCATCATGAATCATATATGTTTCATCATGAAACATATATGATTCATGATGAAACATACAGAATTCTACAAGAAAAATAGACTTATGGTAAATGAAATTCACCTTTGATGGAACTTTTTGCATGATGTGCCACATGCATAATCTGTGTTTAGACTGCGTAAACACTGCTTCAATTGCTCGCTTCATTGCCCCATCTTGATCTGTTACAACCATATCGGGTTGCTTTGCGTGAGCAGTCAAGAATGAAGTTAATAGCCATATATAAGCTTCTGTGTCTTCACATAACAACAATCCTGCGCCAACTGTCACCGACTTTCTGTGATTATCTATGGCGGTGAATGGAACAAAAACCATGTCGTACCTGCAAATTAAGTAAATCATAATCAGATTTGAATGATTAGATACATGTTTCATGATGAATCATATATGTTTCAGAATGAAACATATATGATTCATCATGAAACATTTATGATTCATCATGAAACATGTATGTTTCATGATGAAACATACATGATCCATAGTGAATCATATATGTTTCATCTTGAAACATATATAGTAAACCATATAGAATTCTACAAGAAAATGTTTTTATTCAACAACTTACTTATTCGTTCTGAATGTTGCGTCAAATGATATTACATCACCAAACTCATTGTAGTTGCATTTATCAACTTCATCTGCCCAAAAAAGTGCAACTAACACGCCGTTTTCAACCTTATACTGAAATGTAAAGTCTGGCGCAAACAACTTCCTATTTTCCATCTTCTCGATCAACATATGTGCATCACTTTCTCCTATAACCTCATTAACGTCTCTGATATGGTTCTTAAAATCGTCAGTCGTGCCATGAACATACTGAGAACCCCCTTTCATCGTAGAATACAAGTGGTGTGCCTTTGTTCCACCAAGTTTCATTGTTGAAGCTTTTATAACAAACATTTTTTCCGTCTGAGTCATCTTTCGTTGTTTCTTTGTAAGATGCTCAAATTCTTTTGGAATCATTCGGTGGTTGTGTCTCGGATCGAATGTAACTATTTCATACTTTCCGGTACGATCATCCAAAGCAATCTTAATTCTCGCACGGCAACCCGTTAGTCTATGCCTTGTATTTCTAACTTGCTTATCATTGTGTTGAGGATCCAATGTGTTAATATTTATCTCCTTTGGATTCCCTTCTCGATTACACATGACATACTTTGATTTCACCAAACCACTTTTTGTTTTCTTTTGGCATGTCATCTTAGCTTCAAACCCTGCCTTTTCAGCGTAATTGTTATAGAAATCGACACCTTGCTCTATTGTATCAAAAGTTTGCCGCACAAAAGGTAGGTACTGCGTTTCAACATATGGTTCGCAGTATATCGTTCCTCCGGGGGTCTCGCCTTCTGGGAACAAAGTTGGAGTGCTCCTTGTAACTGTTAAACAATAACATTTAGATTTTGTTTTAATAAATTATTTTTACAGTGAATCATGTATGTTTCATGTTGAATCATACATGTTTCATCATGAAACATATATGATTCATGATGAAACATACATGATTCATCTAACTTGTTTTTGAAGTTTTTACCAATTACAGTTTTTTAAAGAATAACTATTTTAACAGTGAATCATAGAATCATATATGATTCATTTTGGATCAATTGTTTGTATATTTGAATGGAACATATATGTTTCATGATGAAACATACATGATTCATAATGAAACATATATGTTTCATGATGAAACATACATGATTTATTCAATATACAAACAATTGATTCAAAATGAAACATATATGATTCATTTTGGATCAATTGTTAGTATATTGAATGAAACATATATGTTTCATTCTGAAACATATATGTTTCATGATGAAACATATATGTTTCAGAATGAAACATACATGATTCACTGTAAAAATAAACCTTAATTATATATGTTTGTATGTTGAATGAAACATATATGATTCATTATAAATCATATATGATTCATCATGAATCACTTGTTTTGTATATTGAATGAATCATATATGTTTTACCTGGAGTTTGAATGGTATTAGCTTCAACATTTGACTCTTCAATTTGATTTTGAGTCATAGGGTTTTCATCTTTTTCGTATTGAACTATACTTGAATCTGCATCAATCGCATCCTCATCAACCATATTTGTGGTAGTTGTGATTAGGGAAGGTAGTTGTGGAGGTTGAGGTCGCCGGAAAAAATGGAATGGAGGTTGTTGTGGTTGTTAAGGTCGCCGGAAAAGTTAATCTTTATAGATCTGTGATTAAGGAGATCTTTGATTAGGGAGTTGTGGTGGTTAAGGTCGCCTGAAAAAAACGGTTATAAAGGTTGTTGGGGTGGTTAAGGTCGCCGGAAAAAACAGTTAAGAAGGAGGTGGTGGTCGCCGGTTGAGCTCAGGAGGTGGTGGTCGCGGGTTGTAACTGAAAAAAAGGAAGAACAGTTAGACGCTAACTGTGTGTTTTTTTTTAGAAAAAATGAATTTTTAATTTCTAAAATTCTATTTATATTTTTAATTAGTAAAAAGTGGTGTAATCTTGACCATTGAATGCAAAATAAATGGATGGCCCAGATTGTCTCATTTGGTCTATAGTATAAATTGTGTCTAGGGGGATCTCAACTCTAAAATAACATATTGTACAAAACAACAAATGTCACTACTTATTATTTTTACAAAATTAATTAATAACAATAAACATATAATTAATACACCCAATTACTCAAATATACAATTTTATATTCACCTTAAAAACAATTTAAAAAATACTATATATTTACAATTTTCAATATCAAACCAGATATTCAATCGAGAACGAGAGTTATAATCGATTCGATTAGATAATTAGATAAAGCTAAATAAATCATAAATTTTCGTTTTTTGAAATGTTGTTAAAAAAACGTAAAATTAAAATATTATTCATCGAAATTATGTTACAAATATCCGCAGTCACATTATGCGGATACTCTGCCGCTAGTTATCATAGATGAGTAACACACACTTTAGAAAAATTGAAATTAGTACACTTTTCAATCAAACGTCATCATCATCAGTATATTCTTTTATGATTTGTTGATACAGGAAGCAAACTATTATTTTGTCGTCTCCCAATATGAAAAAAGATGTTAAATTATCCTACTTTGTAATTTTTTTATGTCTTTGCTACTTGTTTATTAAAATTTTTCGTTAAAAACAATGTCAAATTATCTTATAGTATTAATCCATAAACTTTTGTATGTTATGTACATTTTCTTAGAGAATAAATATGTTCAATCTCAGTTTGTGGGTTAGATCTATTAGGGTTTTCTATTATGTGTGAAATAAGACAATGAAGGATACGAGTTTCATTGTAGTCTTATCAGTTTATTCATCATCTTACATGTATCAGCCATGATTGATCTACAATAAACTTTCGCTGTTTAAAAAAAAAGTCTTTCTAGTTATCTTTCTTAGATTTATTACTAAATTTGGTACACCATTACCTTCTCAATAAAACACCATCTCTCAAACCCTGAAGTTTTTGTATTAGATATGTTCAAGATCTGTAACCTCTTAAAAAAAATCTAAGGAAGTGAATGTGTAGCTGAAAAAGAAAAGAGATTGAGAGTAGTTAAAAAAAAGGAAAAGCAACCTTCATTCGGTTTCATTTCTTTTCAAAAAGTGACGGCACAAATTAATGTGTTATTTTATTATTTGGACTTTTTCTTAATTGTTTGAATGTTTGTTTCTTTATCACTGATCCTATTATTATTTGAAACTAATAACTCTAACGCTTTTCTTCTATGGCTCAACTTTACAAAATAACTAAACTAGTTTGTTTTATCTTCATGTGTTGGTGATTTGTGCTAAAGTTACAAATACACACAATTATCTATTTGATTGGATGTTTGTGCTAAGGTCACAATCCACGATAGAGCTTATGAATAAGAATAGGATGTCATGCAGTTTTTTTGTGATGTTGCTGTCAAGATGGAGGTTATAGTTATTTAGGTTATCCAGATTTATTTTACCACAATGTTTTATTTTGTTTTTTTTATTATGTTCGAGTCCGAGCTTTAGTGATTTCACGCTCGGATTACGGGGGAGTGTAAGAGAATAAATATGGCCCAAACCCGGTTTATGGGTTAGGTCCATTAGGGTTTGTTATTATATGTTTTCTATATATTGTGGTGAAATAAGACAATGAAGGATCCGGGTTTCAATGTACTCCTACCAGTTTATTCATCATCTTACACGGTTTACATTTTAAAATTATTGTCCTTTATTGATTTTTTAGGTTTTATCATCCAATTTTAATCTTATATAGTTTTTACTATATTCGATAATATTTAACAAAAATTTTAACAATAAAAATACATTTAAAAGCTTATTAATTCATGTGTGTTTTATTAATTATTATATAACACAAGAAAAAAAAAATATTTCAAACCAAAGTTAGAAAAAATAGATCAAAAATGTTAAAAAAAACAATAATTTTGAAAAAAAAGTAATACTCTCTTCATCCCAAAATTATAATCCATAGACAAAAAATACACAGTTTAAGAAAATTGCATTAATTATTGTTTTGATTTCTAATAAAACATAAAAAGGACAACTTTACCTTTTTATAATTATTAAATATTTCTTTTACTTTTGTAAATATCAATTTTAACTAAGGGCAATATAGTAAAGCTAAACAAACTCAACTTTTATTTTTAAAAGTGGACAATAATTTTAGAACAACCGAAAAAGAAAATATAGACAATAATTTTGGGACGAAAGTAGTATAATTTATTTTTTATACTTTACTTAAAATTGTTAAACTTAATAAAGAATCCTGACTCAAAGCAGAAAACCCATCCTCTTTATATTAGCAAAACTAATAAGTCGTTAATCATTTTAAAATTTTTCTCATAAATTACTAAAAGACAAAGGTATCACAACAAGGTAACCCTCAAAATTTTGTCTATTCAACTGCCAACTCAGCGCCACATCACATCAACACAACTAACAAAAATACCCCCTCACTCACAACACATACAACCCTTTTTCATTTGGGCCCCACCACTATCTTTTATTTTTCTTTTTCTAATATTCACACAAACTAAAATTTATTTCACTCAAATAAAACATTACAAATACGAAAATAAAAATTACAAATACAGATTAAAAAAATTACGATAGGAAAAAAAATTACAATACGAAAAAAAAATACGAAAATTTAAAAACACAACAATTAAAATAAACTACTATAGTTGAGGGTATCGGGCAATGATTTGCTCTTATTTTCGACGCATGAACGTCCTCTTCGGTTCCGACATTGTCTCGTAATCAAGTGCGAGAAACTGGAAGTCGGTCAACTCGATCTGCCTGTCTGCAAGTGTCTGTTGCTTGATAAATTTTTGATGCATTGCATTTGACAGTTCTGCCTTCGATGACCCCGACGATCCTCCGGTGGCCTCACTTGACTCAGATTTTGACTTCTTAGAGGGTCGAGTTTTTCCCTCGGGTCGAGGACGTTCATCAGGACCAAATATTTCGCTGTGATCATCCGCATGAACAGCTTTTGCACCTGCAAACTTCGGGTGTTCTTTGAGGATCTTCCACGCGTGAGAGTAAACAAATATTTTTCCATTAAAGGCTGCTAAAAATTCATTTTTTGTAGCTTCGTAAACATCTTCATCATTCATCTCACTCCTACGGTCTACTCCTGCGTAAATTACTTGAAACTTTTGGAAATTCGAATGCATCCTGTTGGAGCATAGTTTGGCTGGGCCGGTTCGACGACACTCCTGGGCCGTTTGTCATCTTCCCGAATCCTGAGTAATGCTGCAAACAAAGGTAAACTGGTTAGACGTAGACCCGAGGCCGGAGCCCCGGGATCCACCTCCGACGGTCAAGTTAGTATGGTGATGATATATTGTAAAGTGGTGTGGTTAAGAGAGAGAACCTGTTGTAGAATGAGACCCCCTGCCCCTGTTTATATAGGCTTAGGGTTTCTTAAAGGATAAGTTAAGGTGTGTGTGGGTGATAACTGGCTTTTGACACCCTGTATAAAAATTATGTGTTCGTTGATGTGTGTCTAATCGAATTGATCTTAGTTTTCTATGTGACTCAGTTTTATTTTGGTGGAAACAAATATTTTTTGGTTGGTTTTAAATTTAAATGTGCAAGACTTAAAGTAAATGTCGTTGAAAGTAAAGTGCAAGTATTAAAAGTGCGTGAAAATAAATCTAAATCTAATTAAAAATAAATGTGCGATATTTAAAAACGTGACGGAAGGTAAAATAATTAAATGACGAGAATTAAAAGCGTGGCGGAAATTAAAATTAGACAAGTATTAAAAACATAAGCTAAAAATTAAACAAGTCAAAATAAGAGAAAAGTACCCTCCAATCGGAATAAATTCCGATTGTCCCAATCGGAATATCAAAAACCTACACAATCGGAATGTCAAAAGGAACCAATCGGAATGCTGTCACTTCACCAATCGGAATTCCCAAAAACACCACCGATCGGAATATTTAACCCTTTTCCGATCGGAATATAGCTGGATGCTCGGTCGGAATGCTTAATGGAACACCAATCGGAATATCTGTCACCTGTTACGATCGGATTAACCAAGTTGCACCTCAATCGGAATGTATTAAGGGACCCAATCGGAATGTTTGTCACCCACACACCAATCGGAATAACCTCACTTTACCCCAATCGGAATACCAAGTCCACACGATCTGAAAGTAAAACCCTTTTCAGATCGGAACCAATCGGAATGTATACCCTCCTTCCGATTGTCACGGTCGGAATACGGAGACTTGGATGGAAAATAAGCTAAGTAAATAAGCTATAATCCTAATAAGCACTAGACGAAAAACTTAGCTAAAACCGTGTAAAAATAAGTTATAAAACTGAAAGTTAAAGACTTTTAAGACACTAAAAAGATAAACTTTAAGAAAAACAACTTTTATATAAAAATAACTTTTATAAAAACTATATAAACTTGAAAATAAATCAAATAAGCTATAAAAATAAGAAGTTTAAAACAATCAAAAGCATAAAAATCAAATCTTTAACAAATCAACGAATTAAAAACGTGTAAATCAAAGAAAGGTAGAAGAAGATTAAGATCAACAAGATAAAGTAAAGGTGCAAGAAATTAAAGAAACACTTACTTGAAAATTAAAGGTAATTAAAAGTGCAAGACAAGTAATTAAATGTGCAAGTAATTAAATGTGCATAAAATAAAGATGGAAGAACTAATTGTCACGATTAGTCAACAAGAACTAAATGAATGAATAAAAGGGGTTTATATAGGTGATTAGGGAGTGGTTAGGGGAAGCTTCCTCCCTCCTTCCTTTCTTGTTAATTGCACCATCAAGTCCTTCCTTCTTAATCTTTTTGTTAATCTTGGAATGTGATGACTTTTGGCTCGGGATTTCTTTGGACTCGTCTTTTAATTCTTCGATAAATAAGTCTTGAGTTCCTCGGCTTTAAGTAAACTTTCGTCTTTTGACTTTTTCTTCGATAAATCTTCAGAATTGGTCTTGGACTTCCGTTCTTTTTGCACTCTTGACTTCTTGACTTCGTCTTTCATCTTTTTCTTCAATAAAAGTCCGTAAATACCCGTGAATGTCCGTGTTTTCTCCTCTTTTCACCTTTTCATCCTAAATCACAACAAAAACACAAACCACGCATAATTCCGACATAAAAGACATAAAATACACGTTTTGGTCCGGTTATTATTGTAATTAAGTGGTAGAAAAGATGGGTGTTTACACACCTATCAAATCCCCTACACTTGACCATTGCAATGTCCTCATGCAATGCATTAGATAAAAAGCATGTTTACACTTTTCATCATAATCAATCCACGTTGGCCTTTATTAAAGAGATAGAAAATTATAAACATTCAAAATAAAGAAATCAAAAACATACCTTGGGTTTTGGAAATGTCATGAATAATCATCATCCTCAACTTTTCACTTTCTCCAAACCAAGCTTAAAAACGAGATCATTGTTATTATAAGTTAGTAGACTAACACGAACTCATGTGGGCCAATTATTCACTTAGACTCCCTTATTCCTATGGGTATCTCTTATATTTTATTGTTTGTCTTGAATGATCACAAGGATGCATTGTTCGACTTATTTAGATAATTATTTAGTCTGAAAATAAAGTGCACGATTTAATCAATAGTTAGCTAAAGGACCAAATCTTTTAAAACTGCTTCTCGGGATATCAAAAAGTTCATATCTTGGCATAACTTGGTTCGCGATTTGAGACCTTTCTCGGGCCGATATTTGGCAGCGACTTCATACTTCAAATCTTGAGAGACGTTCATGAAATAATGGTCTTCTCTTCATGATTGGAATTTCTTCACTTGGAATTTTTGAGAGATTCTTCATATATGGACCACGACTTCTTCATTTTTCTCCAATCTTTATTTTGGATTTTGATATACAACGATCCGCCTCCTTTATTGACTTGGATCTATTTATCCTCATACCTTGTTAGGGTCTTTTCGGATACACTTCTCCATGACTTTTTGGGAGTTTTTGCTTTTCGTCGTGTGTCTCGATCCTTCATATTGATTTTCGATAAATGATTCTTCACATCACTTTTGGATCTTTAGCAACAAAACATAGCCCTCATGCCTTGTTAGGGCCTTTTCGGACTCGCCAATCTTCGCGCCCCGCTTCATGAGTTATGCCTTGGCTATGAACTCTCGTCATTACCGAGCAACTTTTAAACGATCTGGGGCTAGAAGCTAAGTAAATTTTTAAATCGTACAACCTTATTTATTAGCAGATAAATTTATTAGCAAGCGATGGGAGAATAGGCTTATAATTAACTAACATAAATTCACGAAAGAATACCGACTTATAATTGGCTCTATCATCTCTCGTACTCCACAGTTTAAAATCTCAAGTAATGAGACTCGTGGATATTAGCCAATTAAATCAAAGTTTTGGGTTTTCGAGTCGCCTATAGGATCTTGCAAATTCTTAAGACTCTTTCAAGTTTAGAAATCGCATCTTAAAGTTCCCTTGATAAACGACTCTCTAGGATCAATTATAGGAACTTGCGAAAAGTTCTTGTTCTTAACCCGTGAGAGTTAAGACTTTCGCGTTTTATAGCTCCCTATATAAAAGCCTAGCAAAACTTGACTTAAGCACGTTAAGGATACTAGCTAGAGTAAACTCGGATTGAGTCAAAAGATTCACAACGTTTGAAAATTAAAACCACTTATTAAACATTTATTCTAATGAGGAAAGAAAATAACTATACAAAGGGAAAAACTAATAGGCCAAAATAGATCAAAAATTTTGAAAAATGTCGAAAAATTGATTTTCCGGTTAAAATGAGGACAAAAACAAGGAAAAGACCACTTAACTTCGATAGAAGTCCCCCCTACACTTAAGATAAACATTGTCCTCAATGTTTAAGCATGTGGGAGTAAACTCCCCTACACTTAGGACATTGTGCACGTTGTTTAAATCTTGCTAAGGAAAAGACAACTAAAGAGATTCCTATTTTAATATTGAGAAAATATAAAATAGTGAATCGAAAAGAGTTTAGGATAGAACCGGGAAGAAGTAGAACATGGAATCACGGGTCGTCAAGAATCATCAAGAGTGGATCATTGAAGCTTGAATCCCTGATTAAGAAGTGAGGAGAGGAAATAGCAATCCAAAGGGTCCCCCCTACACTTATGATAAAGAAAGAGAAAAGATAGATGCATGGGTTGCCTCCCAAGAAGCGCTGAATTTTTGTTAACCGAGTCATTAGCCTGACTCGACCTTGATCATTAACGGAAGAAGCATAAGACATATCCACCAGGATCAAAGACATAGTTTTCATCCATCAATAAACACGAGCTTAAGGCGAACAAGGCAAGCCAAAAGAGAAATGGCAGGGTTCCCTTAAGCAGTGATGGAGCACAGTAGAAGCAAGGATGAAGTGGTGCAAGCATGTCTTCAAGATTTCCAAAGATTTTTCCTTTTATTTCATCAGGTGGATACTGAGATGGCTTAAAGACTTCAATACCGGGATCGAACACCTTTTCCTTCAGGGGAAAATAGCACTCCGGCTCAGCCGAGTGTGAAGAAGATCCGCAAAGAAGCACAACCTCGTCCTCAGAAGTGGGACAAAGAGGTGTTAAATCATACGTGCAACGGATTTCGGTGTCAACCGGTTTCTTCTCCTTGGACAAAATGCTCTTCAAATCCAAAGTAGGATCAAGACGATAATCTTCAAAGTCCAAAGGAAGTGCATCACTCTCATGAGGGAAGTATGTGTTAAGAAATTCAGAGAAATCTTCCTCGAATGAGTAATCGTCCAAAGTAGGATCGAGTGATGGCGGAGGATCTTCATCATGTGAAGAATCGCTCGAGAGAGTATCGGCCTCATCAAAATCATCATATGTAGGCAGCTCGGGATACTCAGAAGTACAATCAAAATCATCCGAATCTGAGCTAGAATTATCATCTTCATAAGCATCAAAGACCGGTGGAGAATCAAAAATGGGAGAAGCGTCCAAAGTAGGGAGAGAATCATCCACATCATCATGAAAAAGTGGATTATCGGTGCAAGAGTCGAATAGAGGATTTTCGTAGACGGTAAAGTCATCTAGCACATTAATCATATTCACTGATTCTCGACCTCCAAAAGTTGTACTAGTAAGCTTCCCCATTTTGAAAAGTTTTGCATCATCCCCGACTCGTAAGATTAACTCACCTTCGGCCACATCTACTAAAGCACGTCCGGTTCTCAAGAATGGCCGACCAAGTATTAAAGGAATACGAGGGTCCATTTCATAATCAACGACAACAAAATCGACCGGGAAAGTAAATGTGCCAACTTTGATAAACACGTCTTCGGCTATACCAACGGGGTAAGCGAGAGTGCGGTTTGCAAGTTCGAGAGTCATCTTTGTAGGAATGAGATCGGGCAATGATAGTGTTTTCCAAACACTGAGTGGCATAAGATTAATACTAGCCCCGAGATCAGCAAGGGCAGTAAATTCTTCAGTTTTGTTGAACACGCAAGGCAACACAAAACGACCGGGATCTCCAAGCTTTTCCGGAAGTTCTTTAAGAATAACTGCAGAGCAGTTTTCATTTAAGCGTGTGTTGGCGAGTTCAATCAGCTTCTCCTTCTTGTTAAGCAATTCCTTAAATGCTTTAACAAATTTGGGCATGTGGACAAGTGCTTCAAGAAAGCTAATGTTGAAATTCATTTGAGAAATCATCTTGATATAGCTAGTCACTTGAGCGTCCTCCTTGGTTAGCATTTTGTTCTTGCCCAAGCGAGAAGGATAAGGGATATTGGGTTTGGGTGGTGAAGGTGCAGGTGTAGGTAAAGGTTGAGATGTTGAAGGATCATTGGTGGGAACTTCATCACGTCGAGGCGGAGACGGTAATGGTGCACTAATACTAGGTGTAGGAGGAGTAGGGATACATGGTGGTGGAGGAGGTGTAGATGATGGGGGTGGGATTGGTGGTCCTACAATGGTGACTCCACTACGAGTAGTAATAGCACTCACATTGGCTCGCGGATTGGTGACGGTGTTTGAAGGTAGAGAACTTGAAGAAGAAGGTTGAGCAGGGGGCAAGAAACTAGCAAGCATATTCTTCAAATCATTGGTTTGATTGCTGAAGGAGGATTGAATATCATTTCGAAGCTCGGATCTTATCTCATTTCCTTGCTTTGTGATATCCCCTTTAAGATTGATAATTTGGCTCTGCAGATTCTTGATTTGCTCACCTTGGGTTCTCATGATAGCCTCAACATCGGGATTAATGGGTGGGTTTTGTTGGGCGGGTGGGTGATAAGGATTAGAAGCTCTTGGTGGGATTTGGTTGCTTCTAGTGTAGTTGTTGGCGGGGTTTTGGTTTTGAGGAGAAAAACCGGGTGAAAGGTAATTGTTGGAACGGTAGCTCAGCAGATTTCTATCCCCTTGTTGTCTAGCTTGGTAATTTTCCGGTGAATAATTACCGTAAGCTGCATACACATTTTCCGGATTTCCTTGTGTTGAAGGACAATCGGTGTATGAGTGAGGACCGCCACATGTTTCACAAGGATTAGCAACCGCTTTAACTTGTTGTTGTTGTTGATTTGAAGCGAGAAGCGTAATACTTTTGCTCATTTCAGTCATCATGCGGGTGAGTTCGGTCATCTCAGGGTTTGCTGAGGTTGAGGAAACATTGACTCTCGGGTTGTTCCTAGAAGATGCAGAGGAATCCCAGTTCTTGTGGTGAGTAGTCATGTTCTCAATTAACTCTCTACACTCCTCGGGTCTCCTTTTCATGAATGTGCCACCGGCGGCTGCATTGATCGTGTCACGATCTCGAAAAGTCAATCCGTTGTAGAAAGTATCGATCAAGGTGACCGGAAGCATGTTGTGGTTTGGACAACGGTCGATCAAGACATTATATCTCTCCCATGCATCGAAAAGAGATTCATCAGGATCTTGCATGAAACCGCTGATCTGATTGCGAAGGCTTGTGACCATGGATGGTGGAAAGTAGCGCGACAAAAAGCGTTGAGTCATGTCATCCCAAGTGTGAATAGAATTCTTCGGGAGACGATCAAACCATTTCTCGGCATGATGTAATAGAGTATGTGGAAAGAGTTGTAGGCGAAGTTCATCCATTGTGGCACCAGCCAACTTCATGCTCTGGGTGATAGTAATGAACTTGTCGAGGTGTTTGTTGGCATCATCATCAGGCAATCCTCTAAATGGGTTTGTTTGTACTTGCTGAATCATGTGGTGCTTCAACGAAAACTCAGGAGCGTTGATTTGCATCGGCGCAATCGGTCCTCCTCGTCCAAACATGGTTGGTTGACAAAGTTCTTCCATGGTCCGAAGATCGGGCTGTGGAAGAGCATTGTTGTTATTATTATTATTGAGGTTCGGTGGAATGTTGTTGTTAACACCTGCCATATCTAAATCTTCTTGAGGCTCGGGCTCTTGATAATTAGAAGATCTAGTACGCATACACCTGAAAATGAAAAAGAAAACAAAACCAAACACAAAGACAATATATACACACAAGAAAGATAAAATCTTTTTGGATTTTTTGAAATTTTTAATTTTTATGGTTTTTTATCAATTTTTAATTTTTATGATTTTTTATCAATTTTTAATTTTTATGATTTTTTTTTTATTTTTTATGCAAGAAAAATAACGTTCACAAGTGAACGGATCCCAAAAAACAACGTGTCTCTCACAGAAAACTATTGATCTTTACAAAAAGAGCCGGCAGCGGCGCCATTTAATACAAGGGTAGTACCTAGTATGAAAGATTCGTTTTAAGTATGTCTAATCGAATTGATCTTAGTTTTCTATGTGACTCAGTTTTATTTTGGTGGAAACAAATATTTTTTGGTTGGTTTTAAATTTAAATGTGCAAGACTTAAAGTAAATGTCGTTGAAAGTAAAGTGCAAGTATTAAAAGTGCGTGAAAATAAATCTAAATCTAATTAAAAATAAATGTGCGATATTTAAAAACGTGACGGAAGGTAAAATAATTAAATGACGAGAATTAAAAGCGTGGCGGAAATTAAAATTAGACAAGTATTAAAAACATAAGCTAAAAATTAAACAAGTCAAAATAAGAGAAAAGTACCCTCCAATCGGAATAAATTCCGATTGTCCCAATCGGAATATCAAAAACCTACACAATCGGAATGTCAAAAGGAACCAATCGGAATGCTGTCACTTCACCAATCGGAATTCCCAAAAACACCACCGATCGGAATATTTAACCCTTTTCCGATCGGAATATAGCTGGATGCTCGGTCGGAATGCTTAATGGAACACCAATCGGAATATCTGTCACCTGTTACGATCGGATTAACCAAGTTGCACCTCAATCGGAATGTATTAAGGGACCCAATCGGAATGTTTGTCACCCACACACCAATCGGAATAACCTCACTTTACCCCAATCGGAATACCAAGTCCACACGATCTGAAAGTAAAACCCTTTTCAGATCGGAACCAATCGGAATGTATACCCTCCTTCCGATTGTCACGGTCGGAATACGGAGACTTGGATGGAAAATAAGCTAAGTAAATAAGCTATAATCCTAATAAGCACTAGACGAAAAACTTAGCTAAAACCGTGTAAAAATAAGTTATAAAACTGAAAGTTAAAGACTTTTAAGACACTAAAAAGATAAACTTTAAGAAAAACAACTTTTATATAAAAATAACTTTTATAAAAACTATATAAACTTGAAAATAAATCAAATAAGCTATAAAAATAAGAAGTTTAAAACAATCAAAAGCATAAAAATCAAATCTTTAACAAATCAACGAATTAAAAACGTGTAAATCAAAGAAAGGTAGAAGAAGATTAAGATCAACAAGATAAAGTAAAGGTGCAAGAAATTAAAGAAACACTTACTTGAAAATTAAAGGTAATTAAAAGTGCAAGGCAAGTAATTAAATGTGCAAGTAATTAAATGTGCATAAAATAAAGATGGAAGAACTAATTGTCACGATTAGTCAACAAGAACTAAATGAATGAATAAAAGGGGTTTATATAGGTGATTAGGGAGTGGTTAGGGGAAGCTTCCTCCCTCCTTCCTTTCTTGTTAATTGCACCATCAAGTCCTTCCTTCTTAATCTTTTTGTTAATCTTGGAATGTGATGACTTTTGGCTCGGGATTTCTTTGGACTCGTCTTTTAATTCTTCGATAAATAAGACTTGAGTTCCTCGGCTTTAAGTAAACTTTCGTCTTTTGACTTTTTCTTCGATAAATCTTCAGAATTGGTCTTGGACTTCCGTTCTTTTTGCACTCTTGACTTCTTGACTTCGTCTTTCATCTTTTTCTTCAATAAAAGTCCGTAAATACCCGTGAATGTCCGTGTTTTCTCCTCTTTTCACCTTTTCATCCTAAATCACAACAAAAACACAAACCACGCATAATTCCGACATAAAAGACATAAAATACACGTTTTGGTCCGGTTATTATTGTAATTAAGTGGTAGAAAAGATGGGTGTTTACACACCTATCAGTGGGCCGCGGGCCTGTCGGGCTGAGCCCTTAATCGACTGTACGTCGACATGTCCCCCAGTCTAGTATGATATGGTTCATGATCATGTTATGCTAGACTCATTCGTGTATCATGCTCACTAACAACCGCGTGCGGCTTGCTGCTAGGACATCCTCATGGGTCGTCCGTAACATATGGCTCCACTCGTAATGGGCTATTTTTAGCAACAAGATGATGGGATGGGATTGCGAATAGTGAGCATAGCCACTATACGCCATCATGTCCCCCCAGTCTAGTATGCGAGGTTGTCACCGAGGTTACTAGACTTTACACCATATCCGCTACCTGTAAGCATATCTACGTCGAAAGAAACGGGAAAACATGTATACGTAAGACGGGTGTTTGTGCTCGAATGCTTGGTTTCCCGTGTTTAGAAGGTAAGGACCCCGTAAGAAGAAAGCGTGTTCTATAGCCGTGGTAACACTGGCATTGGCAAGGTATCATTCTTACTCATCTCTAACGTGAGGATGATAAGAAGGTTTTGTGAAGGTGGAGGTGGAACCCGTATGCTGCATTGTGAACATTTGAAGGCGTACTTCTTATACCCACTAATGATGCAGCATAGCGCGAATATTTCATTCGTCTTAAGGCCAACAGAATTCGTACTTCTGTGGCAAAGTGATGCGGATATTACATCCGTCTTATGGCCACGACATTTGATAACGACTTCAAAAATTTGTCACGGTTTTCCCTGGATTAAACGTAGTTGATCAGGCTCCATCTAATTAAGTATAAACGATATAAATTTTGGAAATTCACTCTGAACCGGGCCAAGTAATCCGTTGCGGAAGACGTACTTCCGTAACAAAGATATGAACCAATAGAAGACGTACTTCTGTGGCAGAATGAGCCAGTGGAAGTCGTACTTCCACGGCCAAAGATGACGATGCGCCGTGGAAGAATACCTCCACGGTGAAAATAATGGGCACGTGGAAGAGATACTTCCACGGCGAAGAAAATAAGCACGTGGAAGAGATACTTCCACGGCGAAGATAACAAGCACGTGGAAGAGATACTTCCACGGCCAAAGATAACGATGCGCCGTGGAAGAATACTTCCACAGTGAAAATAATGAGCACGTGGAAGAGACACTTCCACGGCGAAGATAATAAGCGCGTGGAAGAGACACTTCCACGGCGAAGATAATAAGCGCGTGGAATAGACACTTCCACGGCGAAAATAATGAGCACGTGGAAGAGACACTTCCACGGTGAAGATAATAAGCGCGTGGAAGAGATACTTCCACGGCGAAGATAACAAGCACGTGGAAGAGATACTTCCACGGCGAAAATAATGAGCACGTGGAAGAGACACTTCCACGGCGAAGATAATAAGCGCGTGGAAGAGATACTTCCACGGCGAAGATAACAAGCACGTGAAAGAGATACTTCCACGGCGAACATAATGAGCACGTGGAAGAGACACTTCCACGGCGAAGATAATAAGCGCGTGGAAGAGATACTTCCACGGCGAAGATAACAAACACGTGGAAGAGATACTTCTACGGCGAAGATAAGAAGCACGTGGAAGAGACACTTCCACGGCGGAAATAACAAGTACGTGGAAGAGATACTTCCACGGAGAAAATAAGGAGCACGTGGAAGAGATACTTCCACGGCGAAGAAGAATGAGCCCGTGGAAGAATACTTCCACGGCGAAAGATAATGAGTACGTGGAATAAGACTTCCACGGCGAAAGATAATGAGCACGTGGAAGAATACTTCCACGACGAAAATAATGAGCACGTGGAAGAGATACTTCCACGGCGAAGGAGAATGAGCCCGTGGAAGAATACTTCCACGGCGAAAGATAATGAGCACGTGGAAGAATGCTTCCACGGCGAAAATAATGAGCACGTGGAAGAGATACATCCACGTCGAAGGAGAATGAGCCCGTGGAAGAATACTTCCACGGCGAAAGATAAAGAGTACGTGGAAGAAGACTTCCACGGCGAAAGATAACGAGCACGTGGAAGAATACTTCCACGGCGAAAATAATGAGCACGTGGAAGAGATACTTCCACGGCGAAGGAGAATGAGCCCGTGGAAGAATACTTCCACGGCGAAAGATAATGAGTACGTGGAAGAAGACTTCCACGGCGAAAGATAACGAGCACGTGGAAGAATGCTTCCACGGCGAAAATAATGAGCACGTGGAAGAGATACTTCCACGGCGAAGGAGAATGAGCCCGTGGAAGAATACTTCCACATCGAAAGATAATGAGTACGTGGAAGAAGACTTCCACGACGAAAGATAACGAGCACGTGGAAGAATGCTTCAACGGCGAAAATAATGAGCACGTGGAAGAGATACTTCCACGGCGAAGGAGAATGAGCCCGTGGAAGAATACTTCCACGGCGAAAGATAATGAGTACGTGGAAGAAGACATCCACGGCGAAAGATAACGAGCACGTGGAAGAATGCTTCCACGGCGAAAATAATGAGCACGTGGAAGAGATACTTCCACGGCGAAGGAGAATGAGCCCGTGGTAGAATACTTTCACGGCGAAAGATAATGAGTACGTGGAAGAAGACTTCCACGGCGAAAGATAACGAGCACGTGGAAGAATACTTCCACGACGAAAATAATGAGCACATGGAAGAGATACTTCCACGGCGAAGGAGAATGAGCCCGTGGAAGAATACTTCCACGGCGAAAGATAATGAGCACGTGGAAGAATGCTTCCACGGCGAAAATAATGAGCACGTGGAAGAGGTACTTCCACGGCGAATGAGAATGAGCCCGTGGAAGAATACTTCCACGGCGAAAGATAATGAGTACGTGGAAGAAGACTTCCACGGCGAAAGATAACGAGCACGTGGAAGAATACTTCTACGGCGAAAATAATGAGCACGTGGAAGAGATACTTCCACGGCGAAGGAGAATGAGCCCGTGGAAGAATACTTCCACGGCGAAAGATAATGAGCACGTGGAAGAATGCTTCCACGGCGAAAATAATGAGCACGTGGAAGAGATACTTCCACGGCGAAGGAGAATGAGCCCGTGGAAGAATACTTCCACGGCGAAAGATAATGAGTACGTGGAAGAAGACTTTCACAGCGAAAGATAACGAGCACGTGGAAGAATACTTCCACGGCGAAAATAATGAGCACGTGGAAGAGATACTTCCACGGCGAAGGAGAATGAGCCCGTGGAAGAATACTTCCACGGCGAAAGATAATGAGCACGTGGAAGAGATACTTCCACGGCGAAGGAGAATGAGCCCGTGGAAGAATACTTCCACGGCGAAAGATAATGAGTACGTGGAATAAGACTTCCACGGCGAAAGATAACGAGCACGTGGAAGAATACTTCCACGGCGAAAATAATGAGCACGTGGAAGAGATACTTCCACGGCGAAGGAGAATGAGCCCGTGGAAGAATACTTCCACGGCGAAAGATAATGAGTACGTGGAAGAGTACCTCCACGACGAATGATAATGAGCACGTGGAAGAATACTTCCACGCGCATGAATAAGCCAACGGAAGAGATACCTCCGTGGAAAAAGGACAAGCGCACGGAAGGAGCACTTCCGCGGCGAAGGAATAAGCCAATGGAAGAGATACTTCCATGGCAAAGGAATAAACCGGAAGAAGGAGGATTCCTGCGGCAAAGGAATATATCCAAAGATATTTACGTGTCATGCACGGAAATAGTGGTATTATTATACCCTGGTAGCCCCCCAAGTTTAATGGTGATAAACTCGATTAGTAATATTAAACTTAATCAAGTATTCAAAAAATTACGGTCGCGTAGACCAACGCGAATGGACGTACCATAGCCGCGTACAAAAGATAGAGATTAGGTTCGAACGTGCAAACCAACGCGGATGGATCTTGCCATAACCGCGAATTGTCACATAGTATAAGACGTATCTTGACTAACTTATGGGACGCGTTATGCTATTACGTGCGGCGTACCGTTACTACCATAAGGACGGTCAAAGTTTTGACAAAATTTTGTTAGACGTGCACAGTGTGTCTTTTGCAAGTCCATCATGAGTCATGTGGTTTGCGTAACTTACTACAACATCTTGATAGTAAGGTGTCTAACAAGGATACATGATCCATGGTCGTTGGGGTTGCATCCCTCTTACACGACAAGTTGAATTATTAGGTTCACTCAATCCTCTTATTCCACCTGGGAACGATGTGTACATGTACGCCCGTAGGCAGAAGATATCCGAGTGTACGGACTAACATATATATATGTATAATAAGTAATCACTAAATAATAGACATGAAAATGTCTATCTTGATATGTTTTGAAAGATGCGAACATTTATCGGAATAAAAGAAAGTCGCACAAAGCTAAAAGATATAAATACTATCTTGTTAATAAGTGAAGAGATATATGTAATATCTTTTATTAATATAAACAATATACCCGAATTTACGGATTAATTACTGAAGACGCGGCTCATAACCGCAGTGAAAAAATAAAATATTATCGAACATATAGACGAGCACGGCTGGACATACCACGACCGCGAATAAAAAAAAATAATAAAAAAAATAAAAAAAAATAATGGCTGAATGTGCAGATGAGTGCGACATATACAAAAAATATATTTAATCGAATCAAATGATATATGTAATATCTCCTTTGCCAATTTAAAAAGATATGGATAATATCTTTTATTAACATAAAAAATATCGATAATATTTTTAAATTTAAAAGATATTGATAAATATCTTGTTACCTATTTAAAAAATAAGATATTGAAATATCTTTCTATAAATTTAAAAGATCGCATAATATTTTGTCTTTAGGCGTGCGGACTAAAGCAAAAGAACGTGAACCGTGATAAAAAAAAATAAAGCGTGTTTAAACGTGCGGACGAGCGCGGCTGAACATGCCATGACCGCGGGTATAATATTAAATATAAATATTTTCGAACGAGCGGCTAATTGGTGAAGACAAATATATAGTCTATTTTACGTATAATACCAACATATTGTCGCCTCATATACATATGGTAAAAAAACAATAGTCTTCGCACATATCATATGCTTGTCGAATATTCAAGCAATGTGTAAAGTAAATTACCTTGATATTATAAAGTATATTCTCCATAATATCTTTTTTTAAAATAAGAAAGTGAATAAGAAAAATTGTACGCAAGTTTAGCCTACTAAAAATATGAGATAAAAGTTAGCAGGATAGGTATTGTCAAGTTGACTATCATACAAGTATTGTTGGCTAAAAAAAACTTTGCATGGCAATATTCTTTGATTCAAGGCATAGTAAACTAGCATAAGAAATATACAGATTTTTTTAAAAAATTGTACATGATAATGCCCTCACTTGAGTGATAAGCTGACGTTTCAAAGCTCGACATTGTTTAATATATTACCGACATAAGTCAAGATCTTTGTTACATTTTTTCCGATCAAGTAAAACAACGAAATATATTTCCAATTTAAATTTGCGCCCTCATGCGATTAAAACAAAATATATGAAATTTCACTCTGGTCCTTATCTTGTACGATTAAAAGGTGAAAATCAAGACACATATATTTCTAATGAATGCTATAATTTATATCATTCAAGATATGTTTTGTTCAACAAGCTATGAATCTTTGACAAAAATAAGGTTTCTTTTGCCGACAGAATTAATGTATCAACCAAAATATTTTTCTTGAAAACTTCACAGTTGATGATCCCAAAGGGTTATGTGATACTAATACATGTGCAACATAAGTATTTGCATGCTATAGGATGGAAGAGTATCAAAAAAGCTACGGTATTAGCTACGTGATCTAGTTATACATGCTATAATCATGAGTATCACATATAGACATATGCGGATCGATACATGCATGAACATATTAGTGAGCGAAAAACAAAAGTAGGAAGATTGTTAGAATTACCGATCCTGAAATGCGATATTTTGCCTTTTTTTGACGAGAACACGAACTATTGTCAAGTCGTGGTCCCACGGAAGGCGCCAACTTGTTGAAGCATAGTTTGGCTGGGCCGGTTCGACGACACTCCTGGGCCGTTTGTCATCTTCCCGAATCCTGAGTAATGCTGCAAACAAAGGTAAACCGGTTAGACGTGGACCAGAGGCCGGAGCCCCGGGATCCACCTCCGACGGTCAAGTTAGTATGGTGATGATATATTGTAAAGTGGTGTGGTTAAGAGAAAGAACATGTTGTAGAATGAGACCCCCTGCCCCTGTTTATATAGGCTTAGGGTTTCTTAAAGGATAAGTTAAGGTGTGTGTGGGCCGCGGGCCTGTCGGGCTGAGCCCTTAACCGACTGTACGTCGACACATCCGACCCCATTTTTCGGTAATCATGTTTTTTGTACGGTGCATACCGGTTGTTTGACTGTTGAAATCTCGAACAATATTATTCCAGAAACAATCCTCATTTTGTTCGCTCCCAATATCGACATTTTCAGAAACAGCAAACCAACATCTGGCTAGTAATTCTTCTTCTTCTTTACTCCAACGTACATGAGCCTGAGTCGGAGCTTCAACAAATTCGATGTCATCCTCATCGGCATCTAAATCAACAGCTTGTGATCTTTATGCTTTGGTTTTTTTGGCTTTGCCTTTTTCGGTTGGTATTCGTGAGGCCGGAACTTTAAATTGTGTTTCGGGAACATTTTGTTGGCTCTGAAACTGGCTTTGAAACTGTGCTTGTTGAAGGTAGTACTGTTGTTGGTGGTAAATTTGTTCGAGGGTCATTTGAGGGAAATAGTTTGGAGGAATAGGAGGGTACGAGAATTGGGAGCCGGATGGAAATTGAGACCCGGATGTAAGTTGAGAGCCGGATGGATATTGAGAGCCGGGTGGAAATTGGGACCCGAATGGAAATTGAGAGCCGGAAAGAAATTGTGGGGTGCCGGTTTGAAACTGTGCGAAGCCGAGAGACGTTGCAACGGAGTTTTGTGATGACGGTGTAGACGGGTTTGACGATGGTGTCGAAGGGTTGCTAGTGTTGAGAAGCCCGGTGAAGTTGAGTTGTGGGTATTGATCATTAGGTAAGTTAGACATTTTTTTGTTAGTGATTTAGACAAATTTTAGAAGAAATTGTGTGTTAAAATGGGGAAGAATATGTGATATATATATTAGTTGTATAAAAAAAATAAAAAAAATATTAAATTAAAAATATTACCGTTACAAAATGTAACGGCTAGTTTTTAGCCTCTTCTGTCGTCGTCAACATTTCGCAAAAATAAAATCTACTCGGCGAATAAGAGGGTCGGTGTAGCGAATAGCCACGGCAAGCTGGCCACGTAGACTCAACGAGCTTGACTCGTTCCGATACCTTCCTCTCTAATTGATCCTTTTAAGTTTCATCGTTAAGGTTCTTTTTTTAAGACAAAATAAAGACAGACCCACAATATAGTCTAACTGTCTAACTTTATATTTATCAAATCCGGACACACATATTAAGATTTTGAGCATCAACAGCTTAGTTATATGGTACTATGGCTGCAAGGCTAAGCTCATTATGAAGTCTTAACAATCGTTGTTGCTTACCCATAGAGAAGATGTGCTAATTAAGATCTTTGAAACCTAACAACCCATGTACACTATACTAGAATTGATTAATTAAAAATCAATTGTGGGAGGTTGTATCTGGAGTAGATCTAACTTGATGGAGGTATCATCTGCTATATATCCAAAAATTCATCAAAGCCAAGAGAACAGACATTTATTTTACTTTTGCTTTTGTTTCTTTATGCTTGGTCCATGCATTTGCTCTCTCCTTCAACCTCCTACTCTCTTCTTATAATTTTCCTGAATTTAAGGAATAATTTATTAGAGTATAAAGAACGATAGACTCGAGAGTTGGTATCATAGCTAAAAAGTGATGTCGCATTAGCAAAATAAGTTATGGCACGAGAAATACTATGACAACACTTTTTAGATTTTTGATGTCATAAAAATTATATACTTATAAATTCTAAAAAATAAATAAATAAATAAATAAATAAATTAAAAAACTTATCGTGTAGGACGACACGAGCTATGAGAAAAGTTCTATAAGGAGCATGCATCTAAAAAAGAACAAAGGAAACAATCTCCACCATCCAATATTAATCTTTTTAAATTTAATTAAAAAAACATATTTTCATCCTATTTCTTAAAAATTAAATATCTCTCAAACCGTTAATCGTTATGAAAGAATAATTATACCGTCACGACGGGAATTAAATTATCTTTCCATAGATATGCACTTCTATATACTTTCGGCGAACTTTTTTTAAAAAATTTCGTAAAAAAATCACATGTAATTCTCGAAAAATTACATGTAATTCTCGAAAACTCATGTTTGATTAATTATTTTAAAAATCACATTTGAATTTGTAACGTCACATGCGATTTGTGAAATCACGTGTATTTTTTTACGAGAATTTTAACATTGTAAAATCGTTAAAAGTATATGAAAATAACCGTCTATTAAATGACAAAAATATTTTCATTATTATTTTAAAACCACACGTGATTTATGTGAATTACATTAAAATGTTTGAATCACATGTAATTTTGTTAATATGTTAAAATGTTTGTTGCCATTAATATAAAATATGTTCATTTTACCGGGGTGGAGTCCCCTTTACCCAAAAAAAATATATGTAAAACAAATTGTCTTCTGAATTACATGTGATTCGGTGATAATTACATGTGATTTTGCTTGCATTACATATGATTCAAGCATACCGAAACGTAACTTTTTCTAACAAACCCACATTACATGAATCACATGTGATTTTTTTAATCACGTATTATGTTTTCATTTATGTAAAATATATAAAACAAATTGGCTTCTAAATTACATGTGATTTTGTTTGAATCACATGTAATTCTGCTTGAATTGCATGTGATTCGGTGATAATTACATATGATTTTTCTTGCATTACATGTGATTCAAGCATTCTGAAACCTTAACTTTTTCTAACAAACCCACTTTAGATGAATCACATGTGATTTTTTTAATCACATGTAATCTTGTTAATATATTAAATTGTCTGCTTGAATTACATGTAATTCGATGATAATTACATGTGATTTTGCTTGCATTGGATCACATGTAATTCGATGATAATTACATGTGAATTTGCTTGCATTACATGTGATTCAAACATTTCAAAACTTTAACTTCTTCTAACAAACTCACTTTAGATGAATCACATGTGCTTTTGTTTGAATCACATGTAATTTACCACGAATTACATGTAATGCAAGCAAATTCACATGTAATTATCATACATGGATCACAAGATAGCATACATGGATCACAAGACCACTTTAGATAGCATACATGGATCACAAGACCACTTCGGAAGGATGGATGATGTGAGGAATGGAGATAAAATGTCATTTACCACGAATCACTTGTGATTTACCACGAATTACATGTGATTTATCACGAATCACATGTGATTTACTTGGTTTCTAGATTATTGGTATTAAAGTTGAAAATAAATATCTATGAAAACATGTAACTTAAAAAAAAGACTAACGCGTCAAATGGGATGAAAGTTAGATGTAAAGTTATGTGAGTCTACATGAATCACATGTGATTTAAAGCAAAATTACATGTAATTATTTATAAAATCACATGTGATTTAAAGGAAAATTACATGTAATTTTGTATAAAATCACATGTAATTTGAGCAAAATTACATGTAATTATTTATAAAATCACATGTGATTTGAGCAAAATTACATGTAATTCACAAAAAATTACATTTAATTTTCATTCAACACTAACTAACCACTTTATTACAAAAATCACATGTAATTCACATAATTACATGTGATTTGCATTTAACACTAATAAACTATTTTATTACAAAAATTACATGTAATTCACACATAATTACATGTAATTTACACAAAAGTTAACGATTTACAGTGTTAAAAATTCTCGCCAAAAAAATTACACGTAATTTTCGAAAATTACATGTAATTTTTCGAGAATCACATGTAATTTTTTATGCGTAAATTTAAAAAAAAAAAGTTTACCGAAAGTGTATAGAAGTGCCTATCTATAGAAAGATAACTTAATTCCCGTCGCGATGGTATAATTAGTTTTTCGTAACGATTAACGGTTTGAGAGATATTTAATTTTTAAGAAATAGGATGAAAATGGGTTTTTAAATTAAATTTAAAAAGATTAATATACACCATTAGATGGAACTTGAATGGATGGTTGAGATTGTTTCCTTACTTCTTTTTTTTTTATGCATATTCTATAAAGATCTCACATCCACGAGCTATTTGACGCCAAACCACGAAATAATGCGTCATTCCAATTTCTGGCGCCATAGCTCCCGGCCATGCCATGACACGACTTCAAACCCTCTTAGATACAACAATAAACTCGGCAATGAAAGTTCTGAACTGACTGTTTACAATATTTAATATGTCTAGTTTAATATATACTGACGAGGTATTAATGTCTTATCCATAAAAAAGGAAAGCAAAAACTCATAATAGACGGGTGTGTTAACATAGGAAAGTATCCTATTTTTTTGGGAAACTTTTTATTTGAAAATAAAAAGATAAAAAACTTGTTTAATCGCATTCTTATCAATATTTTTCAAAAATAACAAAATTTTCATTTTTTATTTTTACATAAAAAAAAGTAGAAAATGTCATTTTATACTTTTTTATATTTTTTCATTTTATTATGTAAACAAATTTTCAAACTTTTTAAACTTTTTTTTTAAATGAAATAATTTTTTCTGTATCAATTTAAATAAAAAACATGAAATAATTTTTACAACTAACCGACCCTAGAATGTCAAAATGTCAATTCATTTAGTTCAATCTCAACTCCCATTGAAAGTTTAGTGGCAGAATATTTGCATGAAACGGGCACTGTAAATTTATAATATTTGCTTACTTAATTAAATATTATAAGAATAAGTAAAATGATGAGTGCTAAAAATATTTTTAAATTACTTTCAACTAAAAAATTATTAAAAATTATTTTTATCAACTCTTATTAAAAATAAAATAATAATAAAAGGATCATTAAAAGTTTAAAGAGTAGGTAAAAGTAAATAAAAAAGTACAACTTTTAATAAATTTTTTTTAATATATAAAAAAAGTAAACAATAATTATGCGTTTTTTTTTAACTTTTATACTAATTGTGTTTTAATAAAAAAGTTATAATGACTTAATCAGTTATAAATCTTATTAGTAAAAAAAATTTTAGTAAATAAATCTATTTTATTTTATAATATGGTTGTTAGGTCAAGTTAATTACAAGGCACTCAAAGGTACATGCATGATGTCATCCGTCAATTTTTTTTTTCTAACTCTAAGGCTAGGGAGAGTGGTGCAAAAAAAATCCACCGCCACGTCAGCTCCACCTCAGCTTTCTCTTTCCTCTCACTAACCCACTCAAAACTCACCTTTCAAGGTTCTTAAGGAAAAAAAGAATCCACCACCACCTCACCTCCACCTCATCTTTCCACTATCATTTTTTACTTTTTATTTATACATTTAATTAAAAACGATACACGCGGGTATATATAAACGATACACCTATTATTAAAAAACACAAACTTTTATTAAAAACTTTTATTAAAACGATACATGGGAAATAAAAACATTACAAGGATACTAAAAACAACACATAAATAAGTAAAAACGATACACGAATAATTTAAACATGAGGAAAAAAAAGTGGATAAGTTTTCACAACCTCCCAACAATGAAGATACTGAAACCGGACCCCATGCTCAACTTCAAATTCATGGAGGGCGTTATTCATAACCTCCTCATCAGTAGATTCGGGTCCCCGTGCAAGCCTTGCGTTGTTGTAACATTGAATAAACCTACGCAGGGCACACGTGAGGCCTTTTCATTTCCATATTAGCCTATCGTGGGCTCGTTTCCTTGGATCATTTAAATGACCCTCAATCAGTTGCAAAATCGCAGCCCAAAAAGTACGAGTATTTGTCCGGTTTGTCACGGTGTTTTCAGCAACCCAAATCCAAGCTCGACACAAAGCTACTTCTTCCTCGTCTGTCCATAGTACGGGCGCCATTTGATTTGAGAAGTGAAAGAAGAAGTTGAATTATGTGTTTGAGAGGAAGAAGATGAATGATGATGAATTGTGAGAAAAAAAAGAAGTAAAAAGGGAGATTATATATGGATAAATGGGAAAAGAATTAAATTTTGTGGGTAAATGTGAAGGGTGAGTAACTCACCGTTGGTGAGTTTTTGGGTGCATAGATATCATAACCCACGCGTGGGTTTTTAAGGTGAGTTTGTGGGGTTCTTGGCAACCCACGCGTGGGTTTTTGCCATGTCAACCCCACGGGTGGGTTTTTTCTACCACTCCCCCCCAGCCTAATAGATGTGTACGTGTTAGCAGGTAATCTTATAAAAGTTATAAATCACAAAAATATGTAGATTCAACACATTTAACGGTTAATTTTTGTTGTCCCTAATTATATGATTATAGATTAAATAAATGAGATGGAAAAGATACGAATTTTAGAGAGAGAAAGTAGTGAGAGAAAGTAGTGAGAGAAAGTAGAGAGAATGAGATGATTAACTATGTGAAATTAGATTAAGAAAATGAAAGCTTCAACCAACCCTTCTAACATGCTAGGAGGGTGCTTATATAGTCCACCCACATGCGGGCTTCTTAATGGACTATATATGTTTTGAGCCGGGCTTGAATAAATGCTTAGTACCTCGAAATAGGCCTTTTAAGCTAACCATCAAGCCCGTAATGTCACGAATATTTTAACTAACTATTACAACATTCTAATAAATATTACAATATAAACCTATGATCGAACATTCTTGTTTGACTCAATATTTTGAGGCTAACAATCTCCCCCAATGTGAGGTTATTCCTCTTCGACATTTGAAGGACAATGGAGATTACGAATTTCATCATAAATAAGTCTTGAACGTGTAATAGTAGTCTTTTTCTTCATGCTGTGATCTTTGAGCCTTTGTCATTGTCTTTTGACTTTGTCTTTTATCTTGAGATCTTCAAATTATCCTTGACTTGTCTTTGCCATCTTGCGATCTTGTGTCTTTATCCACATGCTCATACTTTGCACTATCTTGAAAGCTTGCTAACAATCTCCTTTGAAGAGAGGTCATTCCTCTACATTAGTTGTTAAGGAAGATTTTGATCATCAGAGTTGCGGAAGTCTTTAGCTTTCTTGATTGTTGAATGTCTTTGGGCATGAGTATGTGGTTTTGAATCTTTGACTTTGCTAAGTACACCGTAACGTCGCCTTCTTGAGACAAAACATAGACGCGGACTGAATGGCTTTGACATTCGTCCTTAATCGGTAGCGTTTTACCTCCGGTCGGTGAAGACCGTTACACGATATTAAATATCGTACCTGTGATTAGGTAGATTCAATTAAGAATCTCCTTGACAGGGTTTCGCGGTAGTACTAGCTGTTCTCTTTACTCGACCGTCTCAAAGCAAGACTGCGAACATAAAGAGTGAATCAATTGGATAAATATCCGAACGATTAAAGTCGTCAATTCAAATTCCTGGAACAAGTTTGATTCATTAAGAATCTTACCATTGTTGCTTTCCGGTTGACACAAGTTTGATTCATAAGAATCTCGCAAATTACCTACCGTAGCGCTGTTTAATGTTGACGCTATAAGGATTTCCATTTGTCACTATGAATATTAATAAATATCACTCTGAATGTTCTGGCAAGACCATAAAGATATTGCGTAGAAACCTGAAACGAGTTTGAATCGATAAGGAAACAAACCACTGTTGCTTTTCACTTATACATATGTTCAATTCATAAAGAATCTTACACATGACCTACCCCAGTGCTGTTTGATGTTAACACTTGAAGGATTTCCACTCATCATTGTGAATACTAAGTATTATCACTCTGAGTGTTCTAGAAATATCGCAAGGATATAGCGTAAGACTCTTTTAATCGTCATCCGTGTGTCCTAACGAGATTTGATTGGTCTATTGGTTCTAGACTCAATTTGTGCACTTTTAGTGATCGGAGGCTTGAGCATATGCCACCTATTCAATATCAACTATCTCGGAGTGAGAAAGTCAATAGAAGTCGTGTTGATCTCCGTGACAATAAAACAAACTTCTTTTGAAAGAAGCCTGAGTCAGTTGGGGAGGGGTTGTGCATTACATCATTGGGTCCACGATGTGTAATCTTCATGATGTGTTGACCCGGTTTCTACATAAGTTGTATGGAGGGATAATTTCTTTATACCCTTTATCCTTACATTTCTTTTTCATTCTTCAACCCCTTCATTGCTTACCAAGACATCATTACTAGCACCTTGTTGTGATTGTTCTAGTGCTAGCATCAGTACTTAGTCTGCATTCAGCTTCGTTCACATTCTACTCCATCTTTCCTAAGGACTTCTAATAATCTATTGGATTGTCTCTGGGAAGATCTCTCCGGTTCTGGTTGGATCATAGGACTTAAACCTAACCACCCATTTGACACCAATAACGTCGTAGATTAAAGATGTTGTGGGTATTTGATCATAACCATTAGTGCTTGAGTCTTTAGATCACGTTTTAATCACATTTTCTCCCCCTATCTCTAATATATAAAATCATTTGATATTAGAGATACCAAATTTGATTGAAATATATTTTGAAAAATAGTCTTGAAACCTTTCAAGAGAAAAATGTGTCAAACTTAGCATGAATTTGGAACGCTCCCCCTCAAAAATTGATCCAATTGAATTGTCATTGTGAGGATTTGATCCACATTTCACTTTTTGAGGATAGGAGTTGTTGAACACACAATTTTCGAAAGATTTTGAATAATCATTGAGAAATTCTTGAAAAAATTGTGTTCGACGCTTTTTGAAAAACTCTATTTCTTTTTGGCGAAAAAGTTTTTCTAAAGCATAAACTTGAGTTCATAGACTTTGAATGTCTTGATAAATCCACTCAAGTGTAAGAAGAATTAACTTCTTTTGCTGAGGGTAAGGGCACTAAAGCGTACACTCCCCCATGAATGTCGATCTGGGTTGCAATCTGAAAGTGATTACAAGCCATTGTGTTGAGCTCAAAACGTTGAATGTTTTGTGACAAGCTCAACCCGTGATAGATTGCTCTACCCGTTTGTTAGAATAAGTTATCTTTAAAGATACACTTTCCTTTATTTGAAGTCGAGTTACAGTCTGACATTTAACTATAAGTCGTGTTCATGAGTTTAAAAAAACTTTGAATGTTTTTGATGAAAGCTCATGACCGAGAAATTTAATTTTCCCGTTGTTGAGGATAAGTTATCAACCGTGATCAACTTTCCTTTCTTTGACGCACGAGTCACAATCTGAAGTAATTATAAATCATAGAAATGACATGTTTTGAAAAATATTTACAACTTTCATTCGAGCTTTATGTACACATCCGTGTCGTTATTGAGCGACATTTCTAGGCACGTCCATATTATCGGTACTGAAAGACATGTCGAGAAGAATATTTTTGGTATTTTGAAAAGTTTTTTAATTTTTTTATTTTGTTTTTCTATGATATTTACATTTTATTATATTTTTGTATTTTCTCAAGTTTTTCGAAAATAATCCAAAATAGATTTGTGTACAACAGAAGAAGGTGATATCGAATGTACAGAATTGGAACCCTTTGAAGAGGAAGAAATGGGTTCAGAATCCGTTGTTGTACCTGCAATAACCGAAGAGGAGTTCGTACAAATACCAGTGTTAGTAGTAACAAAATCCTTGTCCAAAACACTCGCATTCGTGCTAGCGCATGTTTCATCACTCTTCTCTATTGGAATCCACTTAAGACCAACTTCCGTGAAGATCCGACCCGTTGGTTTCCACTGAAGACTAGATTTAGGAGTATTTTTCTCTTGCACAACGGAAGACTTCTTTGGAGAGAAACTATGTCCTTTTTCAATCCACGTTTCAGATTTGTTGTTATTGCTTTTCTTTGCGACGGGTTTGTATCTCGTTGTTGTCTTATAGGATTCTGTATTCGATCTCCGTTCAAAGGAACGAGATTTGACCTCATAGAGGTATTGCAGAATGCAATGATCATGATTTCCATTGTGAATGCCCTTTTTGCAAGTAGGACATACAGGGAATTTGGGATTCATGAAAGTACTTGTATCCCTTGGTTTTCCAAATCGTTGAGGCGTAGTGTTCGAAACACGACTATTCATGGATGCTTTCCAATTCCTAGATTGCTGGCGAGGGATCCTAGGTTTTGGTTGACTACCATTAGGAGTGTGTGGAACTCTAGCGGGATTTGGTGAACTAGGTTTAGAGTACACGAGTTTGTCTTTCTGAATCTTCCCTTTTTGCTTAGCATCCTCTAGGTTGTTGGTATGAAGTAAGTCATTTGAACCAATAGATTCTTTTGTGGACGCGAATGTCACACGTTTTGGAGGAGTCCTAGAAGTGCTAGGTGCATTCACATGGTTGGGTTTAGCAACAGTGTGTTTTCTAAATGGAGGAACATATGGTGAAATGGATGGTTTTGGAACACTTGGTTGCATATCAGTCTTAGGGGGTAACCTAGATTTTACATGAGAAGAATTGGAGAAAGGAGTCGGTTTTCCTAAGATAGATGGATTTGGATCCTTGTAGGCATTGGGTCGTCGAACAACAGGTTTCTTAACGCTAGGTTCCATAACTTTCCCACCCATCTTAGCAACGAGTTTCTTCAACTCTGTTATTGCTATGTCTTTTTCTTGTAACTGAGCTTTCAAATCAGAAATATCAAGACTTTTTTCGTTTAGTAATCGACATGACTCAGATAATTTTACTTCCAAAGGTGTATCATTTGAAAAGCTGCCAAATTTCTTTTGCAAAGCAAGTTCAAGTGAGTGACAATGTTTTTGAAGATAATCATATCTATGTTGAAGTAACGAAAACTCTTTTTGGTCAACTTTATTCGAAAGCTCAATTTTAAGTCGTTCACATTCTTTAACTTGATCAAGATATTTGCATGCAACATCAGAATATTCATCAATATCAGCACAAGATGTAACATAAACACACATAATATCTTTTGAGAGACATTCGTGTAAGAGTAGATCATATGATGTAGAGAACTCGTATCTTTCAGGTTGATGGTCGTTCACTTCTTGAAAGAGATTCCACATATTTCAAATCATCAAACATTTCTTGCTTAATTAATGTTTCAAATTCCAAAATATGTTTTTGCATTCTTTCCGCAAGCGAAATCAAAATACTTTTCACAAGCAAAGTTATATCGTGAGGAATTTCTTTGTCTCCTTTCGAAAGTTCACGTTTTTTCCAGTCATCATCAACAACCTTTTTGAAATTTTTAATGTTACTCTTGAGAATACTAAGTGCTTGCTTACTCTTGCTTACAGAATCTTTATATGGCAAGTACTCAATAAATTTTGAAACATTAGTTTTCTTAGTGGCAAAAGCTTGTCTCCATTTAATTCTTATTTGTTCACATTCGAAAAATATTTGCTCACGAGTTTTCTGTGTTTGTGGTTTTAAAAGACCATAAAGACAGTTTACATAAGCATAATTATATGGTTTAACAAATTCTTTATTAACTTTTGGTCTACTCTCTTCTTCCAAATCATTTGTCTCTTCACTATCAGGCCTAACAACAAGGCAATCAAGATCGGTCCATTGGGACTCATCAAGATATAAGTGCTGATTCTTAGATTGAGCTTGCTCAAGATACTTAGGATTTGCAAAACTAGGTCTATCCTTGAAAAATGAACGAGGTGCCAACATTCTCATGGTTTGAATTGATTGATTAGTTTTGTAAACAATTTTCTTGTAAAAATCAATTTGAGTTTCAAGTCCCACCATTTTGTCGATGTCATTCGCTTGTTTAGTTTTAAAATCCTTTTCCATCTTTTCAACCACTACTTTCTTTTCATTAACAAGTTTAGTTTTATCCTCTTGAAGAAAACCATTTACTTGAGTTAGCTCATTGACTTTAGTGGTAGCAAGATACGTTTTGTGACGTTCAGTACTCAAAGAGGTGTTATAATTACGTTTCTCTTGTTCTAGAAGATTAAGAGGCGATCTTTACCCACATATGTTTCATCCTTAAAAGAGTCCCAAAACCTTTTGGGGGGGCTGAATAATCACCCTCAGTCTTCCTAGGGGCAGCGAATGGCGATCCTTAACAACATATGTTTCACAATCAAAAGAGTCCCAAAGGTTTTAACCTTTTGGGGGGGGGGGGGGGGGGCTGAATAATCACACTCAGCTTTCCTATGGGTAGCGAATAGCGACCATTAACCTCATACTTTTCACTCTTAAAAGAACCCCAAGGATTTATCCTTTGGAGTGGCTGAGTAATCACCCTCAGCCTCTCTGGGACAGCGAACTGGCGACCATTCCCCATCTTTATTTCCCTGTTACTAATTTGAAACAATTTGCAGGCTGATATTGTACATCCAAACATTGAAT
The DNA here is from genome assembly GCA_025667525.1 of Glebionis coronaria. Lineage (NCBI taxonomy): Eukaryota > Viridiplantae > Streptophyta > Magnoliopsida > Asterales > Asteraceae > Glebionis > Glebionis coronaria. The sequence goes on from CM046875.1 coordinate 491,054,306, forward strand.
ACCTGGAGCAGCCAGAAAAAGAAGCTGATACAATAATTCAGGATCAGCTAAATGAAGAAGAGCCCCTACTTGATATTGAAGAAGAAGTGCTCTCATTAGTTGATGATTTATCTGAACCTAAATCAATACCTGAGGACGAGATTCTCCCTGAGGGGATGTTTGAGGAGGAGGACGATGAAGAAGATGATGACCAGCAATCTCTGTCTCCTCCGAAGGAAATAGATGTGTCCAAACCAGCTACTGATACCACTCCTCCTCCCAAGGAAGCTGTAGTAACTCCCACCTTTGCTACCTCAGCCACTACAGTCTTCCGAAGACCTGCTTATGATCTGACAGCTGAGTTCCTTATGTTTGATCATCCTACCCAAACCAACTTTGATATTTTGCCAAGGGAGGATGATTATGCACAACAAAGCCTGAACATCCACAACCTTAAACCTGAACATCATCAATCAGATATGGAGCGCCTGTCAAGAAAGCTGGATGTTATCAAGTCTGAGATGCATTCTTTCACTATCAACTTTCCAAGGATCATAAATCATGCGGTTAAGGATGCAGTCACCGGACCTATCAAAGATGGTGCAAGAAAGGGAGTGTCCCAAGGACTTAGTCATTTGTCCACACGAATCAAAGATGTCATCGTCACAGAGGTCCCTGCCCTTTTTAATGCTCATGAGTTAACAATGCATAGAGAGTTTGAAGCTGTTCGCAACAGGCAACTTCGTCACACAAACTTTATCATTGATCGTGTTCATCGCAACACAAATGGAAATTGCAACCTCCTGCTGAAGATTGCCAGAGCTTCAAGGACCAGGCAACGTGATATGGATGCCTCTGTTGAACAGATTGCAAGGCACTTTCAGGCACGTTCATCCAAACGTCTGAAACGACAGGCTGAACGTGAGGGGGAGAATGAAAAGGTACTTAACCTTGAATCTGCCAAACAAGGCCCAAACTCTGTTGATAACACTATTCCTTCACCTGTCACTCTCCAAGTCATCACACCAGTGATCATACCCGATGATGAGGATGAAAGTAAGGGGGAGCAACAGACAAAGGATGGAGTTGATTCATCAAAGTCCCTGACTCTGGTTAACACCAGCGAGTCTGTGGATGATGGTGAACCAGCTGCCAAGAAACTCAAATTCACTATTAGCTCCCTACCCAAGGCAATACAAACCCAAGCTCAGTCGGCGTTCATCAAAAGAGCTGAAGAGCTGAAAAACATGAGTGTGGAATCCTTTGTCTCGAAGAAAGGAAAGGAAATAGTTATGGTAGACACAGACGCCAAACTAAAGAAAATAGCTGCGATGCTAGAGACAGGAGGATCAACCACAGACCTATCCCAATTTACAACCTTCACACCTTCTAATGAGAATCCTCTAACACCTGAAGAGATTGAGAAAAGGGCTGTTGAATTCAAAAGGCTGAATGAAATCAAGAAAGCCAAGGAGCTTAATGAGGAAACTCTAAGAAAGATGACTCCACCTGAAAGGGAGAAGCAAAGACAAAGGTTGAGGGAAATGGAAGCTAAACGCACAGAGGCACTAAAAAGGTAAAAGCTGATTATGATGCCTACGTCAACAACATGTATGCACCTGGAAAGATCACCAAGTTCAAATACACCATTCACAAGTCTACTAACACACCACAAATGATTTTGTGGAGAGATAACCAACATGCCAATATGGATGTCTTTGAGGACTTCAGGTTAAAGAAACTTGGCTTATCTGAATGGTTTGAACTTGAAGCTTTGGCTGCTAAAAGAACTGGTCAAGCTAATTTTACCCTTCTTAAGACCCTCAAAGCTAAGTTTAACTGGGTTAAAGAAACAGCAGCCAAGCTCAAAATAGATCCCCCACCACAGCTGTTTGAACAAGAACCCCCAAAGTCTGGAAAGAAAAGAAGAAGGATGACTCAACTTGTTAAGGAAACCTTCGTCACAGATGATGTTCAAGTGGATGGAATGCACAGGGATTTGGTACTACCAAATGGAATCATTGGTCCTATTGATGGTCAGACCTACACAGAGCCTGAAAGAGGTATGGCCTTCATGAACAGAGTTTGCCAATATGCATTCCAAAGGGAAGATGAGCTAGGCTTAGCATCAACAATTCAGCTGATTTGTCTCAAAAAGGGACTCAAGATTAACGCAGAGTATTCCAAGGTTTTTGCACAAGCTTTGCAGGCAGAATTAGATACTAGGACAAACATAGCTGAAGCTGAAGAAAAAATAAAAAATGATGACTATTGAAGGATTTCACAGCTAAATTTTACCTTCATATTTTATTTCACTTTTGTATTGTACTTGTAATTTTCTTTAAGTATGAATAAAATCATGAGGTATGTTTGTTTAGATCTGTTATGAGTAAGAAGAAGCTGTTATCTCACTTACCTTAACTTAGATAGATCTAGCTGTATTTATGTTTAAATAGGGGGAGATTGTTGGGAATCTAAGTTTGTTAGATTCCATGTATCATAGATTTAAACACAAATCAAGTTGTTAGATAGTCACTTGCTTGTGCCTAGGAGGCAGGCAAGTATCGCAAGACTCACAGAGACCTAAGTCTCTGTGAGCAACCTCAGAGGGGTACATGTCAGAGACATTGTCAAGGAAGTCGAAGATTACTTGAAGACATACTTATTGGCTGTGATGGATAACAACCAAGATGTATCGGGGACTCTGAGGGGTTGAGGGTTAACAGGGGGTGGCAATACCCTGTTAACACTCATCACATTTTGTGTTAATGCAATAATGCCTAAAAACGTTTCTTGCATTTTTCGGTCTCGCTTAGTTTTGATTACGACAATATGTAAAAACAAGCATTTACGAAAACAACGAAAAACGAATTCTTGAGTTCAAGTATTTTTCATTTTACCCATTTTCACTTAAGGTATTGATAAACAAGTACTAACCTTAATCAAGTGATCAAGTGATTTAATCTTTTCTTAAAACTCACTTTTTATTAAGTGTGACAAGTATTTATTAAACTTTCTTTTTAAGAAAATGTTTTATTAAATTAATTATTTGAAAATTTGAAAATGGCATATTCTTATTTGGTTAGGAATACTCTATCAGGATATTTTTTAAACCAGATATGACCTCCACCAATAAAGGACAAAAAGGGAGCGGAGTCTAGTCCAGCGGTACCTTAGCTCCTAGGCGGTTCCTTATCGATAAGGTACCGCAGGCTAAGATAAGGTACCGCGGGCAGATATAGTCGTTGGCCCTTTGTCCTATAAATAGTGGACCATTCTCAGCTTTTCAATTCACCTCTTTTGCACATCTATTTCTAGATTCAAACACTCTTCTTTAATCACTCAAATCTTTGATCATTTGTTTGATTACTACTTGTTTAAGAAGTAAATCTTGTCCTTCCATCCCTTCCTCTCCAAGTGCAAAGAGAAGAACACTATCGTTGTGAAGTGTTGAGTCCACCACCAAAGATCCATTGAATATCTAATTTTATACATTTGTAGTTGTGTCATAGTTGTGAAGATCCAAGTAGTTGTGTCTATTTGGAAGTTGTGTATGTACTAAGTATAGTTGTGTAGATTGGTCCTAGCTACGATTAGGGCTCGACTTTTAGCTTAGATTCGGAAATTGGTTAAGCGACGTGTACGGTTTACTCCACCATAAGGAGCTTGTTGTGTAGTGAACTCTCAAGTAAGGAGTACTCGAGGAGTGGAGTAGGAACTAGGAGTAAGCTTCGTTGCCGAACCACTATAAATCCTTGGTGTTCGGTTTGATCTTTCTTTACCCTTAACTCTTTACATTCTTTATTCTTTGTGCATATATTTTTGTTAATATTAGTTTAGTTACACTATCATTGTTCATATTGTGCATAAGAAGATTTCACATATTTCCTCAAGCCTAAGTTTTTGAAAAAGGATTTTTGAAAACCTCATTTTAACAAGTAAATATAAGAAAATATTCAACCCCCCCTTCTAGTTTCTACAATTGGTATCAGAGCAGGTTGCTCAAGAATTTTTAAAGTATATTGTATTTTAAAACTTGAATCGATCTATGGATTTCAACAAATACCTAGAAGGGCAATCTATGAAAAGACTACCACTTTTTGAAACCGATAGTTTTATTTATTGGAAAAATAGATTTGAAACTTATGTGAAATCAAAAGATTTAGATCTTTGGCATGTTATTACCAATAGTGATTTTTTACCCTATCAATTTAATGAAGTTTCTAAAACAAAAGAATTGGTCACTTTTGACAAAGCTAATAACGACACTAAAAAGAAACTTTCAAAAAATAATGAGGCTAAAATGGTGATTTATAATGCTTTGCCTAAGAAAGAGTATGAAAGAATTTTTATGTGTGAAATCGCTAAAGATATTTGGAACACTCTTTTAGTAACCCACCAAGGTAATAGCCAAGTCAAAGAAAGCAAAATCGATCTTCTTGTCCAACAATATGAACAATTTTTCATCTTAGAAGATGAAACTATTGATAGTGCATTTGCTAGGTTTAACACCATTATTACTAGTCTAAAAGCACTTGATGAAGGTTTTTATAGCAAGAACAATGTTAGGAAGTTTCTAAGGGCTTTACATCCGAAGTGGAGAGCAAAAGTCACGGCGATTGAAGAGTCGAAAGATCTCTCAACTTTATCACTCGATGAACTCATAGGCAACTTGAAGGTTCATGAGATGATAATTTTGAAAGACTCATAATTAGTTAAAACCAAGAGTGAAAGAAAATCTCTTGCACTTAAAGCCAAGAAGGCACAAAGTGACCATGATAGTTCCTCGGATAGCGATGACGAGGAGTATGCATTGGCGGTGAGAGATTTCAAGAAGTTCTTCAAGAGACGAGGTCAACACGTTAGGCAACCCAACAATGATAAGAAACCATTCTCAAAGACTCGGTTTGTCAAGAACGAAAAAGGTGATAGAAATTGCTTTAGATGTGGTGATCCAAATCACTTCATTGGTGATTGTCCAAAGCCCTCTCGTGATAAGAATCACACGGCGTTCGTTAGTGGCTCTTGGAGCGATAGCGGTGAAGATGATGATGACAACCCCAAAGAGGAGAAATGTCTTATGGCTCACACTTCTAAAGAGGTACATTCCGAAACCGAATATTATAGCAATGATAGCTCCACTTTTGATGATATTGAATTTGAAGGCAAATATGATAGTTTACACAAACTTAGTCTTAAATTCATAGAAAAGAATAAAACCTTAAATCAACCAAAACTCAGCTTGAAAATGAGATCAATGAACTTAGGGAGAAATTGGCAATACTTGAGAAAAATAAAGAAGTGGATTTAGGTTGCTTAAGTTGTGAGAAACTTAGATTAGAAAATGAAGATCTCAAGAGCACCTCCATTAAATTGGAAAAGTTCATGAAAGGTACTAGTGCTCTTGATGATATGTTAAACAAACAAGTTCATTCTAAGGAAAGACTTGGTCTAGGTTTTAACTCAAATGAAGCCTCAACTAGTGAACCTAAACAAGTAAGATTTTCACAAAAATCACCCACTGTACGTGGTCCCAGATTGTATGCGGTGGTTCCTTATCACTATGGAACCGCCGCCATAGATAAGGTACCGCGGCCAGAAGATGAGTTTTGTGAAAATCATGAACTTTCTGAAAAATCTAAATTAGGTGAAAAACCAAAGCATCTTATTGTTAATAAGGTAAAATTACCCATACTTGACGACAATGCTATTGATAAGTTCTACAAGCCATTAAGTAAACCTCTCATGGGAAATAGAAGCTTATCAAGACCATCTTCTACTCTACCTAGAATACAGAATGAGTCTAAGCCTAGAAGTAGAACGACAACGCCTAGAAGAGATAATCAAAACAATTCACGATCTAGAAGTATAACCCCAACACCTAGAAGAAATGATCATAACTCTAAACCTAGGTCAAAATCTCAAATACACCCAGGAGAAATAACGAACAACAAAATGGTTATATAAATTACTACCCTCCTCTATTTTGTTCTCCATGGGAAACCCCTCCTTCATTCATGCATCCCAACCAAATGCAATGGATGTTTAGAACTAACATTTTTGGACCCATGAGATATTGGGGACCAAATATTTGATCTTCTGTGTTGTTACCTAGATATGCTTGGGAATTGATTTGGAGCCCGATGAGTGGATTAAGGATAGTGGATGTTCTAAAAACATGACGGGTAATCGAAGTTTGTTCTCGCACTACAAAGCATATGATGGAGGTAACGTCACATTTGCAAGTAGTCTACGTGGTAATATCATTGGCAAAGGTACAGTTTCTCTTGACTCTATGACGATTGAAAATGTTGAGCACATAGATAACTTAGGGTTTAACCTTTTAAGTATAGGTCAAATTTGTGACAATAAGTGTAAGGTCATCTTTTCGGAACATGACAGTGAAATCGTAAAAGATGGAAAAGTCATTGGAAAAGGTGTTAGAAAGCATGAGCTTTATGTCATGAAGGTTAATAAGAAGTCAGAAGACAACATATGTCTTGCGACTATAGATGATAGTTCTACTCTTTGGCATAGGAGATTAGGTCACGCTAATATGCGTTTAATTCAATCTTTAGTCTCTAAGGATTTGGTAAGACACCTCCCCAAGATGAAGTTTGATAGTCACTTTTGTGATGCTTGCAAAGTTGGAAAGCAAGTTCACTCAATTCACAAAGCCAATAATTTGGTTTCGACCTCTAGGTGCTTAGAGCTCCTACATATGGATCTTTTTGGACCTTCCGCCATACGAAGTTATGGAGGTAACCTTTATACCCTAGTTATAGTTGACGACTATTCTAGATTCACTTGGACTAGATTTTTGGCATCTAAGAATGAAGCTTTCGATCATTTCGAAATCTTTAGTCGAAGAATTCAAAATCAACTAGGATGTCTAATTGTCTCTATTAGGACGGATCATGGTAGGGAATTTGATAATGAAGTGCAATTTGGTGCCTTTTGTGAAGCTCATGGTATTACCCATAAGTTCTCGGCTCCTCGTACTCCACAATCAAATGGGGTAGTTGAAAGGAAGAATAAGACTCTCCAAGAGATGAGTAGGACAATGTTAAACGAGCAATCTTTGCCTCAAAAGTTTTGGTGCAATGTCGTGGACACATCGACTTATATTCTCAACTGAATTCTTATTCGACCTTTCCTAGGAAAGACCCCCTATGAGATTCTTAAAGGTAAGAAACCCTCATTGGAATACTTTAGGGTGTTTGGAAGCAAGTGCTTTATCCTCAACACCAAAGACTACCTTACCAAGTTTGACCTAAAGTCTTACGAAGGTATCCTTTTAGGTTATTCCCAAACTAGCAAAGCCTACATTGTCCTAAATAGAACCTCGGGGGTTATTGAAGAATCACTCAACGTAACCTTTGATGAAATCCCTCCCTCACCTAAGACACCACCATTGGTTGATGATGAATTGGATGAATTAGAAGTAGTAAAATCCAAAGAGGTTAGAAAAATAGAAGTTGAAGACCTTAGTGTTGAAAAGGAAGTAAACATTAAGGAGTCTAGGGATCATACTCTCAATAATGTCATTGGTGACTTAAATCAAAGGACCCTAAGATCTCAAGTCCAAAACCAAAGCAACTTCTTTTGTTTCGTCTCCTTGATTGAAAAGAATGTTAAAGAAGCTTTGGCGGACGAGAGTTGGGTCATTGCGATGCAAGAAGAATTAAATCAATTCGTTGCCACTGATGTTTGGGAACTTGTTCCTCCACCTAGAAGTTCTACCATTATAGGAACCAAATGGGTATATAGGAATAAGTTAGATGAGAATGGTGGTGTGTCTCGTAACAAAGCTAGACTTGTAGCACAAGGTTATAATCAACAAGAAGGGATTGATTATGACGAGACATATGCACCGGTAGCTAGATTAGAATCCATTAGAATCCTTTTAGCCTACGCTTGTGCCTTAGACTTTAAGCTTCAACAAATGGATGTAAAGAGTGCATATCTTAACGGTTTGATCAATGAGGAGGTATATGTGGCTCAACCTCCTGGCTTCATTGATTTTGAGAAACCGGATCATGTTTACAAGCTTAAGAAGGCACTTTATGGTCTCAAACAAGCACCCAAAGCTTGGTATGATAGACTTAAAGCGTTTCTTGTTAAACATGAGTATACCATGGGGATGGTAGACAATACGCTCTTTACAAAGAAGAAAGGTCCTCACCTTATAATCGTACAAATATATGTTGATGACATTATATTTGGCTCAACTTGTCAAGAATTGTGTGATGACTTTGCCAAAATCATGCATGATTTTGAAATGAGTATGATGGGAGAACTTAACTTCTTTTTAGGACTCAAAATTAAACAAATGGACGATGGTATTTTCTTTAGTCAATCTAAGTACGCTAAAGAAATGCTAAAGAAAATTGGATTAGAAGAATCTAGAGCAATGAAGACCCCTATGGCCTCAGATACTAAACTCACCGTAGATGATGATTCTGAGTCGGTAGACAACACCAAATATAGAGGTATGATCGGTAGTTTGTTGTACCTAACGGCAAGTCGACCGGATATCATGTTTAGTGTTTTCCTTTGTGCTCGCTTCCAAGAGACTCCCAAAACCTCTCATCTCGAAGCGGTTAAGCGTATCTTCCGATACATTAAAGGCACTATACATTTAGGATTATGGTATCCTAAAGGGACCGGCGTAGAAACCATTGTCTACGCGGACTCGGATCATGAGGGAGACTATGTGGATCGGAAAAGCACTAGTGGAGTTTGTACCTTCATGGGTTGTTTTTTAACTTCTTGCTTCTCCAAGAAACAAACCGCTCTTGCAATATCCACCACGGAAGCCGAGTATGTGAGTGCCGGAAAAGCATGCCAACAAGCTCTATGGATGAAGCAAGCGCTTGTTGATTATGGGATTTCTCTTGATGATGTTCCCATCATGTGCGATAATAAAGGTGCTATAGACCTTAGCAAGAATCCCGTGTAACATTCGCGAACAAAACACATAGAAATTTGACACCATTTCCTTAGGGATAATGTTCAAAAGGGGAACATTTCAATTGAGAAGGTACCCTCCGAAGACAACTTAGCCGACATCTTCACTAAGCCACTTAAGAGGGAACCTTTTAATTACTTACGTCTAGGTCTAGGATTAATGGAACATCTTCCTTAATTTCTTCTCTTTTTTTGTGTGTTTTCTTTTACCACTTTGAGTCATTGAGTCTTCCAAACTCTTTTTGAAAAACCCTCTCTTCTCCTTTTCAAAATTCTCAAAGTCTCTTTCGAAAATGGTTGAGAAATTCGTTTGACATTGTTAATTCAATCTAAAAAAGATTTTTCATAGATTCTCGCTATTAATCTAGAGCTTACATAATTCATATGTATGATTCTCTCAAGCATAGCAAGAACAAGATAGAATCATGGAGGATCATTGTGTCATGACTTAAGGTCTTGTCTTACACACCTCCTACATCGATTTTTTTAATCCATGTATTTTGGTCAAATCTCTATTTGGTAAGTTTGCATATGTTTTCTTTGTCTATCTTTGCTCTTAAGCATATCCCTATGATAAGTTAGACTAGAAAAATAAGATTTGCTGAAAAATCTTCCTCCAAACACCACACACAACCTCTGCAGGCGGTTCCATATGTGAACCGCGGTGCCTTATTGATAAGGTACCGCCAGCCTAGATAAGGAACCGCCTACAGTGCCTTCCTTTTTCGGGTTTTTGTCTGAAACTCCAGATTTGCTCTAACATTTTTGAGAATCTTTGTTTCAAACCCTTTGACCACCCCAAAAATACCCTAAGCCTTCCATATTTAAACCATAAGCATTTTGCCATACTTCACACCTCAAAATGTCTTACTCTCCCAATGAAAGCCTTGAATCTCCTCCATTTTCTCCAATTGCTTTCAATCCCAACTCACCCAAAAAACATTACAATCCTAACCCACCCAAGAACACTCTTAATCACATCTCTCCTACCAAGAATGTTGATTGTGGAACATCTTTTCTTCCACCACCACCCTTTAGTGTTCTTCCTCCTTCTCATGATAATGTCATGCACCATGGAGCATATTGTCATTGTTGTCAATATCAACATCTTGCTATGGCACACATCTATGAGGAGTTGAGCTTCATCAAGAGTCTCTTAATCAAGCCTCCTCTTCACTTTGATTATGAGATCTCCAACAAGCCACCACCACCACCCTCCGCCATTACCTTGTCTTTCATATAAGCATTGGTTGCTTATCCATAAAACACCAAATTCAAGCAAATCTTAGAATTCTAGAATAACTAGGATTAGATTTATGCTTTTGGCTTGTTTCTATTTTCCATACATCTTTGTATGATGTTTTTTTTAGTAACCTATCTTGGATCTTTGTCTTTTTGTTTTCTTCTCTTTTATTTTGTGACCTATTGCTATATCTTGTTGGTTGTTTATTTTGTTCAACTAACCCTTCTATGTAGCTTGTCACCATATCTCGATTCCTCGGTGCCCCAAGCTAAGGGGAGTAAGCACCAAAGGGGAGTCTTTGCAAAGTCCGTCTCTTCAACACCGACTTGTGCAACCTTTTTTCTTCGACAAAGGGGGAGAAATGAATAAACTCGTCTTTGAAAATCTTGTTTTTGGTGTAATTGAGTTTACGTATTGTCGGAATCAAAAAAGGGGAGACTGTTAATGCAATAATGCCTAAAAACGTTTCTTGCATTTTTCGGTCTCGCTTAGTTTTGATTACGACAATATGTAAAAACAAGCATTTATGAAAACAACAAAAAACGAATTCTTGAGTTCAAGTATTTTTTATTTTACCCATTTTCACTTAAGGTATGGATAAACAAGTACTAACCTTAATCAAGTGACCAAGTGATTTAATCTTTTCTTAAAACTCATTTTTTATTAAGTGTGACAAGTTTTTATTAAACTTTATTTTTAAGAAAATGTTTTATTAAATTAATTATTTGAAAATTTGAAAATGGCATATTCTTATTTGGTTAGGAATATTCTATCAGGATATTTTTTAAACCAGATATGACCTCCATCACTAAAGGACAAAAAGGGAGCGGAGTCTAGTCCAGCGGTACCTTAGCTCCTAGGCGGTTCCTTATCGATAAGATACCGCGGGCTAAGATAAGGTACCGTGGGCAGATGTAGCCGTTGGCCCTTTTTCCTATAAATAGTGGACCATTCTCAGCTTTTCAATTTACCTCTTTTGCAAATCTATTTCCAGATTCAAACACTCTTCTTTAATCACTCAAATCTTTGATCATTTGTTTGATTACTACTTGTTTAAGAAGTGAATATTGTCCTTCCATCCCTTCCTCTCTAAGTGCAAAGAGAATAACACTATCCTTGTGAAGTGTTGAGTCCACCACCAAAGATCCATTGAAGATCTAATTTTATACATTTGTAGTTGTGTCATAGTTGTGAAGATCCAAGTAGTTGTGTCTATTTGGAAGTTGTGTATGTACTAAGTATAGTTGTGTAGATTGTTCCTAGCTACGATTAGGGCTCGACTTTTAGCTTAGAGTCGGAAATTGGTTAAGCGACGTGTACGGTTTTCTCCACCATAAGGAGCTTGTTGTGTAGTGAACTCTCGAGTAAGGAGTACTCGGGGAGTGGAGTAGGAACGAGGAGTGAGATTCGTTGTCGAACCACTATAAATCCTTGGTGTTCGGTTTAATCTTTCTTTACCCTTAACTCTTTACATTCTTTATTCTTTGTGCATATATTTTTGTTAGTATTAGTTTAGTTACACTATCATTGTTCATATTATGCATAAGAATATTTCACATATTTCCTCAAGCCTAAGTATTTGTAAAAGGATTTTTGAAAACCTCATTTTAACAAGTAAATATAAGAAACTATTCAACCCCCCCCCCCTTCTAGTTTCTACACTTTGGACATGTCATTTGTGTGTACGAGACTATGAAGAAAAGAGAAACTGTGTCAGCTCTGTTTCCCTAAAGCATTCTGGCAGACTACCAAGAATAGAAGAGCATCTTGTGACAGATGTTTGAAAAGTGAATGTCTTGTGTAGTCACCATCAACTAGTACTTAGGTCAACCTCGTATCACTATAAATAAGATGTGTAGCCAAGCATTAATGTTTAACACTTTGAGAATATTCACACATTAATGCTTAGAACTTATTGAATCAAACAGCTGTAACTGTATTCATAAGTTAGGGTTTTTTAGTTGTTCAAAGTGTGCACAACACATTGTCATCAAACGGTGTTATCCATAACACTTGTAATTCTTTATTATACAATAATGAGTATTACGTTTGAAAAGTAATTACGTGTGTTGATTAGTCAAGTTTAGTGTTTCTAGCATAGTTTAGGGACTTTCAATAATCGTCATTTTTTACGTTAACTAAACACCCTTTGTAACCCTCAATCTCATTGGTCTTTTGAAGAAGCTGAGCTCTATAGCTATCAATGGTCTCACTAAATTTAATTAGAGCAGCTTTGCATTCTTCAAAATTTTGAGTGAGCGTAGCGTTGCCTTCTTTAATTGCTTTTGATTCTTTCTAGTTTCTTTGATATCTTTTTGTAAAGTGGCAATTAAATTAGCAAGCGCAATACGCTTCTCATCATCATACTCATTTGCATGTTGATCATCGTCAGACTCATTATTGCATGTGTCTGAGGAATCAGGTATGGTATTGCTATCGACCTTTTCCGTCATACATGTGTCAATAAGGGTTTGAGTTTGATCACAATGCTTATGCGTATTATCATTGGCAAACACATTATATTCATCATTGTGTACCTCTTCCAATGGGTCAGAGTCGAAGACAGGGCCATTATCATAGGAAGGTGTATTGCTGATGACATTCTCAGAACTGATGTCTTGTGTGCCAGTGCTGTTGCTTTCTTTCCCATGTATGGTATGATCATCTTGCGTACCATGCTTTTTGTTCCGTGATGTGCAGCTTTCATTCACATGACCCGATACTGTACCACAATTTGTCTTGAACCTTTTATCTATCTCTTGTTCGTGAATTATTATTCTGTGGACATAGGTTTCAATGGATTTGATGTTACTTGGGATCAGGTCTTTGAACGTTTGAGCAGTTTTATGATGTCTCATGAAGCATCGTTGTGTACTCGAAGACATGAGAAACTCTAAATCAAAAGTCTTGTCAAATGTCGTCTTGAGGTCAGTGAAGGTGATCTTGCATTCACTCCCAAAAAGTCTTTCTTTAGTGAATTGTGCCGCAAGTTTCTCCATGGCTTGTGTGAAAGCTCTTATGAACGTTCCAGTGGATTCACCTAAGTCTAGTAGGACTTTTGAAAGGCTCTCAAACGATGATTGAAGTAATCTCAAACTTTCCGTGCATTTACTCTCAAGAAGCGTGTCCGTTGTTGTAATTGTTCCATCTCAAAAGTTGTCACAACTGAACACTCATTGCTCTTTTCCATTATGATGGTGTCTTTGTTGATGAAGTGACTTCGGATCTTAAGTAGATATGGTGTGATTGAGTTTTGGTTAAAATTCCAAAATTTCAGATTTTTTCTCAGTCTGTCAATAAATTTCTCAGTCTGATAAAACGGTAAACCGAAAAAAAAAATTAATTACCAAATTTTGAAATCGCGTTCGAAATAGCCAAAAACTAATAGGGAAAATTTTTGAAAAATGAAAATTTTAACGAAAAATAAAACCTAAAAAATTTGAAATTTGGCCTAAAATTGGAATTTTGGTCCGAAAATTTTAATTTTTGGTTGAAATTTTTTTCGCATCGCCAAAATTTGAAATCGAAGCTTATATGGCCTAAAATGGTCTAGGAAAAAATAAATTTTACTATGGTTTTCCCTCCAAATTTTTTTTAAGTCGGAATAAATGATCTTGATGTAATCCGGAATATGTGTTTCCTTTTTACAAGTCGGAATTTGTTTCTGTACCTAAGTCGGAATCCGTGAGAGACTAACCTTGTTCGGAATAATAGATCTTGACTTTGTTCGGAATAAAGAGAAACTGCACGTAATTCGGAATCCATGATCCTTACCTAATCCGGAATAGAGATTATACACCGTATCCGGAATCAACATTATGAACCTTATTCGGAATCGAGATTATGCACCTTATCCGGAATCGATATCTGCACGTAATTCGGAATCCTTATCCTAACCTAATCCGGAATAAAATTCCTTACCTTATTCGGAATCCAGTTTTCACCTAATCCGGAATCCGTGTTTTTTTTACCTTATCCGGAATACTTTTTGTACCTTATCCGGGATCCTATTCCGTACACAAGTCGGAATACACGTACTCGACCTAATCCGGAATACTAAGAACCACACCCAATCCGGAATAAAATACAATGATCTAATCCGGAATAAACCTTTTGATGCTAAGTCGGAATAACTCAAGAAGGTAAATCGGAATAGACGAAATTTAATCCGGAATGTGAAGCTTACGCTAGTTCGGAATACCCAATTTGACACACAATTCGAAATCTTTGAAACCCTAGTTTCCCGACTTATAGAAACCCTCAAATTCCGACTAAGAAGAAAAATTTTGTACCTTGTAATTTTACCCAATAATCAAGCCAAAATTTCCAATTTTTTCATGAAAATCACCAAATGAGTAACACAAATTCCTACCACAACTTTGTAGGCAATTTGTATGAAGATTTAGAGCTCGAAAACACAAAAATTTATGAGACGAGATGATTTGAAGATGAAAATCACACGAATCAAAAATAATAACCACAAAGTAAACACGAATCTACTCCATGGCGATTAATACCAATTGTTGTCCCTAATTATATGATGATAGGTTAAAAAAATGAGATGGAAAATATATAAACTTTAGATAGAGAAAGTAGTGAGAGAAAATAGAGAGAAGGATATGATTAACTATGTGAAATTAGATTAAGAAAATGAAAGCTTCAACCAACCCTCCTAACATGCTAGGAGGGTGCTTATATAGTCCACCCATATGTGGGCTTCTTAATGGACTATATATATTTTAGGTCAGGCTTGAATAAATGTTTAGTACCTTGAAAGAGGCCTTTTAAGCTAACCATCTAGCCCGTAATATCACGACTATTTTAACTAACTATTATAATGTTCTAATAAATATTACAATATAAATTTATGACCGAATATTCTTTTTGACTCAATATTTTGTGGCTAACAATTTTAGAGTCACTTGGTGCATAACATAGAGTTTCGTCAAAAATCTTGTAAGTTAACCTTTAATGAATGCTTGTGTAAAAAATTGGCAACGCTCGCTATGTCTCAAATATCAATTATGTTAAGAGAATCACGAGATTAGTGTTATTGGAAAAATGTTATTATATCATTATTTTTTTACATAATACCAAAGTATTTTATAATATCAAAAATTCATTTCTCTCCAAGACACAAACTTTTAACTTTTTTCAAAGAAAATTATTTGAAAACACGATTCATGGCACCTTTTAGTGTTTTTCGAAATCATTTGATCTGGTGATAATTACTCAGCACTTGAACATGTGAGGTGCGACGTGTAACTCGTGCCATCAAATGACGTCTTTCAAGATAGCTCAAGTCATAACAGAATGATCTTATACTCTAAACAATATTCAAGTAGTTACACCAAATTTGTCATAAAAATAAATTTTAATTTTTTTTTTGAGTTTATAAGATGATAAACTCAAATTTAACAAGTTTGTGTTTAAAAACTAAAAGATAAAATTATCCAAAGATAACGACTTGACTTTACAAGAACCATTGTGACATTTTGTTGTTCGTGTTGTTTAGTAATCATATCAACTGTGGGGTCACATGGTGCTTATGGATATGCCAAAACACATTCTTAAATCCTAACGCCATATTGGTTATTCCTTTCTATTAATCATGACATACATCCTACTAGTTTCCTACACATGACATTGAGCTCTTACATACGTTTGCACATAACTCTAGCTCGATGTTAAGATGAATCCTATAGAATTTATCCCAGATTTCAAAATTTACACAAGTATACAACGTCAGTTTTGAATTTTGCACACGCCTATTCTAGTAACGACAAGAAATGCAACAAACGTTGCCACGTCCTCCTGAACTATGGCTATAGCTACTGAAATTAAACAGACGGTGTTTAGCTACACGTGTATGGTGATTAAGTTTATCATGTGAAGCTTCTCTAGTCATTTTCTGGTGAAGGTAGTTGTGCAAATTTTCAGCCTTAAAAACGATACGAAAACAAGGCTTTTGACGTAATAAACACGAGAAGGGAAAACTTTATTTCAATAATATCACTCTAAAATAGACACAGCCAGATCATCTATAAAATACGTGGCAAATATTTATTTATTTCAAAAAGTCAACACCTATTTACTTTATGTGAGAAGATTGTTAGGAATTTTTTAAGATATGTAGGACATTTATTTTTCATACAAAACACACATTTGATATCCGTTTATGAAAAACAAATTAAGCAAGTTCAAATAATCAGTCAATATCCTAGATATAAGCCAGTTCACGGTAACTTGTAGGCAATGTTTTAAAGTCTGTGATCGACCCGGCAACGTCTCGAGTCAACCGGTTCAACCGTCGGGTCACCCGGTTTTATGCACATGACTAAAAAACCATTTTCTACCATCCAAACACTAATTGTGCTGTAAATAATAGCAAATATGCGATTCAAGACTATTTTATCTTTATAAAATCATACTCTAAAACTAATAAAAGTACAAAAACAGTGTAAATATAATGATTCATGATATCTCTAATCTTTGAATAAATCCTCATATCAAATAAAACACCACTTAAATTATCAAAAATAAAGAGTAAACATTACATCCTTCACTTATGTCGGGCATCTTGTCTTTGCGATTTACTTGGATTCCTTCACAGGAATTGACTTAGATTTGGATGATGTTGAATTATGTTGGTGGCTGGAAAGTAGGGGTGGCAATCGAGTCGTCTTCGTGTTCACTTGTTTGAGTTCGTGGGTTAACGTGTTATTATAACCTTTACTCAAACACGACACATTTTATAATTGTGTCACGAAACTCAACCCTAACCCGGACCTGCATAACATGTGTAACCCGTTTGTGACTCGCTTAACCTGTTTAAATAAATAGGTCAAGCGGTTGATAAAGTTGGTGGCACGTCGATTAAATTAAATTATATGAAAAAATATAAGAATGTAAAAAATGATGAAATAACATACAAATAATTATGAAACATTTTCAGCGACGTACGAGTTATAATTGTTATTCATTTCAATAAACTAAATAATAAAATATATTTAACCCAAATAAACATAAAATTAAAGTTATATATACTATTTAGATGCTTATATACTTGGACGGGTTCACGTGTCGATTTGTTTAATATTTACTCAACCAAACATGACTCATTTATTAAATAGGTTATGCAGGTTGACCTGTTTTTGACCCAAACCTGTTTTTGACCCAAACCTGTTTATCCTTAACTCAAACCTGTTTAACTTCGTGTCGGGTTCGTGTCGTTAATCGTGTCGTATCGATAATTGTCATCCTCACTCGAAAGTGAAAAGAAAGATTAGGTAAGAAAGGAGTAGAGGCGTATATACCAATGTCTTTATCTTTTCAAATTTTGTTAGATAAGAAAGAAGACCCGACGCTTAAGTTATATCCGGATTGACCCGGGTTTTATTAAAATCGGCTCGAATTGGGTTTCTACTATTCATAAAACTGGTTATTTTTTGCTCGTTTTTAGGCCAGAACCGGTTTAACCGGTTGACCCGGCCGAGTTGAACCGGGTTTCAAAACATTGCTTGTAGGGGAGGATAAATGCAATATAAACAGACACAAGAATGTTCTATACTCGAGCTAAAGCCTAACGCAAAATAATATCTATCATACGGGTTAACATTCTTTCGAAATTAAAACGGAAAAACATTGAGCGCTCAAATTTGTGCGAGATTCTTCAAACAAGGTGGTAAGAAATCCTTTAGTAAAAATATATGCATACTGGTAACGAGAAATAACATGCAGAACGCGAACCTAAGTAGCAGTAACCAAATCTCATACAAAATAAATGTTAATATTAATATGTTTGCACGTTGATGTTGAACCATGTTACAAGATAAATATCTCGAATTGTCACAGTAGGCAAGCGTAACGGCAGATTAAGGTGTGTACAGCTCGCGTAATAAATGTTGGAATTTATGAAAAACCCGTACCTATATTAACACGTTAATAAACACGAGTACGCATCAGAATATAGGATCACATATAGACAAATATTTAACATAAACGATAAAGAAACGCGTGACTTTTAGCAATGGATTAAATCACACTTTTATCGAATCACCAATATAAACGAAAATCCAATATAAGATCAAACAATGATCTCTCTAAGTATCGCACACAATACGTTAACAAGCAATAAGTATGCTAGTACGTAAGTGTTAAACCAAAAAACAAACCACGCTTCTTGAATCATTCAACTACAAGAAACCTTTTAGGGTTTCTTGTTTCGTCGGCCACAGAAGTCGGACACCCCTTTGGTTTATTGACCGTTCGAACAAAGGGGGAAGAGGGAGAAAGGTTTTTGGTTTTCAACTTGTGTATAATGAGGTATCCAAGACCTCCTTATATAGCCTAACCTTAAACTATTTAAGGTATTAATTCCACCTCCTTAAAGAGGTGGGCTTTGCACATTTTTTCCTTTTTCTCAACTTCCCTTTTTATTGTTTATTTGTTTAGCACATAATTAATACAATATTAATTATTATTGCTTAACGTTTTACGCGTGCGTCTTCTTAGGCTCGAGACGACTTCCAGACATATGTTATTTCATGTACATATTCCTTCAATAAATTCTTTAACCAACAAGTTTCAGCAACAATATTTTCAACCCCACGATACTTTGTCTCTACACTAGAACGAGAAAGCTTCGATTAATGCTTAGAGGACCAGGATAGTAGATTATTGCCATGAAACACACAATAACCAGAAGTAGAGCGCCTAGTAGTAGGACAACAAACCCAATCAACGTCAGAATGAACCACCAACGATGTAGTAGAAGAGGCAAACAACTTAACGCATACTCCAAAGTACCATGAACATACATGATCCGTTTAAGAGTCGAGAAATCAGGCTCCCGAGGATCATGCATATAGACAAACCTGATGTACAACATAAGAAATATTCGATCTAGTAAACGTTTGTAGAGAACCTTGAAGACTCTTATATAAAGTCGCACCATCTATTGGATCCCCAACTTGGAATCAGTAGCAACAGAGGTCCGACTATGATTACAATTAACCATGTGCGCGCGCTCAAGAGTCTCAACATCATATTTCCTATGAGATAAGAACAGCCCTGAAGAATCTTAGAAAAATAATTAAGGGCATCCAAATCCGTCATAGAGAAGTGTAAATATGTCATAAACCATTATAGTAAAGTTTTAAAAGAAGTTCTAAACAAAATATCATCAACATATAACAACAAATAAGTAGTGTACGAAAGTACACGTGTCTAATTTTAAATGGAGTTGTCTCGAGCGTCTTGGTTACTTCAATTGTCTTGGGCTATTTTGAAAAACCTGAACGTTATTGACCATAAATGGTGGAGCATATTTGATTTGAGACCATTTTTAGAAGAGAAATGCTAGAACCACAAAGAAACATCCACAAAAACTTTTACAAAATGACGTGTCATCTAATATGTGGATGTATGTATTAAAGAGAAATTAAAAGTAAATTTGAGTATGCCAATAATAAGATGACAACTCATTTTGTAAAAGTTTTTGTGGATGTTTCTTTGTGGTTCTAGCATTTCTCTTTTTAGAAACACCCATTATGCATTCATAATTTATATTAAAATTTAAGCAATGTGTATTAGAGAGTATATTTTAAATTCATAAAAATTTCGTTTGTGCTGTAATGATTATCGTTTACAAAAGTCAAAGAACCAACCTAGAATAAACGTTTAATATACGATATAGCGCAAAAACAAATACAGAGTAAATATTACCATTCCAAGAAGGTATGAACCATCAGTTTAAAGCAAGTGGATTAACCTTATCTTATTTTTGTCATTAATTAATTTTCAAGATTAGTAACACCTATAAATACCACACAACTCTGGCCATACAAAAAACATTAAAACATAACACCTTGTGTATTACTGTAATATTCAATTCCATCAATGGCGTTCAAGCAAAATATAGTACAAAGATTATTCAATCTTCGTACAAATAAACAACTCTCAAACCAATCCTTAACTAGTTTCCGCATTTCATCACCATCATCATCAAGTGTTCAAACCATGGTTCCACCTAGTACTGAAAGCATAGCCCCTGAACCGGGTGAAAACTCGATTTTTCGACGTTTTCTCCAAAGACGGCCACTTTACTTGTCTTCTACAGCCGCCATGCCGGATATCTTTCGTCCTAGCGGCGAGAAGATCTTGGAGACGCTCAGGGAAATGGACATTGCTAGAAACCGAGCCCGGATAGGAATGGAGGGTGGATTGAGTGTGGATGATGCTAAAAAGATCCTTAGAGCATCGCAAATGGAGACTTTAAAGTCGAAATTTAGGAGTAGTAAGAAGAATCATGTGTCCTATGATGAGTTTATTCAGATGTGTGTCGATGGATGTTGTGCTAATAAAGATCAAGGGGCTGAACTAGCCAAAGTCTTGGATAGTTCCGGTTCTGTTATTGTCCTTGGAAACGTTGTTTTCCTTAAACCAGAACAGGTTCGTTAAATCTATACTGTATTATAAAGCATTTTGTTGTCTTTTGCATGGCGCGGATATCCTTCTAATATGCCAAATATCTAAAATTGATTAAAATCTAATGAGTTTTTTAAAAAATATGCAGGTTGTGAAAGCTATCAATGGACTAATCGTTGAAGACAATCTTCCTGTCAAAGAACTCGAGGAAATGGAACGATGGAAGTCACAGATAGACTACAAGGCCGAAAAGATGGTCCGACGTGAGCTATGGGGTGGATTGGGGTACCTAGTGGTTCAAACAGCCGCGTTCATGCGGCTAACATTTTGGGAACTATCATGGGATGTTATGGAGCCGATATGCTTCTACGTGACATCATTGTATTTCATGATAGGATATACATATTTCATAAGAACATCGAAAGAGCCTTCTTTCGAAGCCGTATTCAAGAGCAGGTTTCATAAGAAGCAAATGAAGCTGATGAAAATGGAAGGGTTCGACATCGAGACATATAACAAGTTAAAGAAAAGTTTTGAGTCACAACAGCCGTGGCCGAGAGAGATTGAGCATGATAATCGATCATATCTAAGTTTCTAATGATCAATTTTGTTTTATGACCAACCCTTTTTTATGATTCGAAATTGGGGTTGATGTAAATAAATGATCGTGAGCTAGCTAGATTTTGATTTCGTATATTTGTTTTATGTTCTAACTTAACATTGAACCAAAAGAAAATGAAATTAAATAACTATATCCATCATACTTAAACCAATATTAATAAACACGCCATTGCCTTCTTAGACGCTATCACAATCCTCGATTGTAAGAACAAAAAAGAAATGAATATATCACGTTTTTGTTAGTGTATAACACGATATCATCGATAATACAAAGTCTAAGAACAATAATCATGTAGGTGTTAATTTGGCCTAATTTGTGACATTGACAAAA
This sequence comes from Glebionis coronaria, assembly GCA_025667525.1. NCBI lineage: Eukaryota > Viridiplantae > Streptophyta > Magnoliopsida > Asterales > Asteraceae > Glebionis > Glebionis coronaria. The sequence goes on from CM046875.1 coordinate 491,075,878, forward strand.
CCATGACATAAACTTATATAATTACATAGTAATGTCAAAATGACATTTGATATATTTGTTTATGGTACACATATTTTCAAGTTAGCTGTAAATAAAGTTGAAAAAGGTCAAAAACACGTCTTCCGGGTGACAAGGAACAACACTACTAGCAAATTCAATTTTGGGTTACAGTTCAACATAGTTCAATCCAGCCTTTTTAAGTTGGTCAAGTAACAACAACAACTTGCTACATTGTTATGCGAATATACGGTATGGTGTAGCTAATATTATAAAAAGATTTGCAACACATTCGTAGAAAGTGCCACATTTCATGCGGCAACCATGCATGAATCAATCTATTTATACAACATTTATGTATTTAATATGGTTCATTATACTGAATTTTGTTTTTTCTTAAATTAGAGAGGTATTTATTCTAGTTCAGTGGATTGAATACTGACTGAATAACAGTTAATACGATCAATTAATATAACTTGTATCAAACAACAACTATTCATGGCTTCATGCATCCAATTAATTGATTACTAATGTATCACTCTTTGCATGTACACACAAAGTGACTCATTGTCTATTCTATCTTCTTATCTACTTTTATCCTTCATTTATTTTATTGGTGTTACAACGGTTTCTTATTTTTTTCAACTAACATTAGTAAAGAATTAAAGATGCATGCTTCTTTTATGTTATCTTCAATTCTAAAACTTCAGTGTATTCTAAAAGTAGAGAATTCATCATGGTTTGGTTTTATAAATTTAGCACCACCACTCAATCATACATCATTTAGCCATTTCTAGTGATGCATCCTTTACTCATGAAGTTGGTGATCAGAGTTAAATTTCTATCATTCGTGTTTCTTTTTTACTTAGTGGGGGCCCAAAACTCTAATTCAAGAGAGATTAAAACTACACTCTCTCTTTTAAACTCTCTCTTTTAAGAGGCTAATTAAATGGTATTTCTCTCTTTATAAGATAGGGGAATCACGATTCTTAATGAACAGTGATTCCCCTCACACCGTAATTAAAATATTCTTTCCTTCCATCTCTCACAGTTTGCCGTCTTCCCTCACAAAATCTACACACACAAAACACGCACGGTTTTGGCTCCGAACCCGTTTTGTGCCCGTTAGTCATTAAAGGCTGAATGCCCTTAATTAATTTTTGTTGCCTTTTCAAGTTGATTCTTAATTGCTTTGTTTTGGCCCTTGCCCTTTCGTTGCTGATTCTTAATTACATTCGTTAGATTGTGTAGTGGGTACAGCAGATCGATCATGTACGTTCGTTGCATAAGGAGGTGTACCCATGGTCACCGTTGATGTTTCTCCCATGGTAGCCATATATATACGCCCAATAACGCCTATTTTGTTGTGGGTTTGCATTATTTCTGGGTTTGCATTATTTCTGGGTTAGGTTCATCGTCGTTGACCTTTCTGTTGTTGATCCGCAACCATATATATGCCCACAATAATACCTAATTTGTTGCGGGTTTGCATTATTTCTGGGTTAGGTTCATTATCACAGCATTTGTTCATCGTTGACCTTTCTGTTGTTGATCCGCCAATCGTTTGTAAATTCCCATGTCTTCAGTTGGTTTAGGTCATATGCTACACATTTGGGTTTTGATTAAACCTAGCCACATGTGTGTTTTTGTGGCCCTTTAGTGTAACACTCTTATTAATCCTTTAAATTGATGGTTCTTGTTTGCATATGTCATTATGCCTTGGTGATGATAGGAATAGACATCTGTGTTTTGCTGATAATAAGGAGAGAAATGTCTAGTCGTTCCTTCTTGATGTACAATGCGTGTGATGATGCGTACAACTGTTCCGCATCTATTGATTCTATGTGATGACATGCTGTTTTCGGGATATGATGACTTGCAGCGGCTCAGGTTAAAGCTGAGATCCCACGTGTCTTGGCGAGGCACCTTTTAGGGGTTGCAGCCATGCGTGTATGATCAATGATGCTTGGTGGATTTGGCCCTTAACTTGCCGGCCTAGCAGATTGTTGTGCTTACGGTCATGGTGGGTCACGGACCCTTTCTACCCATACCGACGTCCCATATCCGAGCTCCATGTTTTGTACCAGGCATTGCATATAACTGAGGCGGAGGTTCACCAGCTGCAAGAATTGACGGTTTCGAGTCCAAGTTCCAGTTTGTGGTAAACACATGAATCTCAGTTGATGGGTTAATGTATTCATGCGATTTGGCAACAAATATATAGGTGTTATACGGGCTATGATGATTTGCAGCGGGTCGGGTTAAAGCTGAAATCACACGTGTGTTGGCGAGGCACCTTTTAGGGTTGCAACCATGTGTCTGTAATCGATGATGCTTGGTGGAATCGGCCCTTATATTGCCGGCCAAGCACACTGTCGTGCTTACGGTCATGGTGGGTCACGGGTCTTTCTGGCCATACCGACATCGCACATCTGAGCTCCATGTTATTGTACCAGGCATTGCATATCTGAGCTGGTCTTTCTGGCCATACCTGCCACTCATATATTAAAGGAGGGAATAACGGTTCCCAGTGAACAGTCTGAGTTTTGACCGTTTGGTGGCTCAGTTGTGCTGCTAATTTAGCCTTAACCTAAACCAACTGAGGCGGACATTGGCCAGCTGTAAGAATTGACGGTTTTGAGTGCAAACTCCAGTTTTATGGCAAACACATCAATCTCAGTTAACGGGTTAACATATAACTCTGGTTTTCTAGCAAACACATCAATCTCAGTTAACGGGTTAACATATTCATGCGATGTGGAAACAAAATATAAGTGAATGTGTGGTTAATTATATAAGGTGATTTTCATGAATATTATATTACGGGCCGTTCGAACAAGAGATGTGTGTTTTGTGTGTGTAGATTTTGTCAGGGAAGGAGGCAACTGTCAGAGGGGCAGGAAACAATATTTTTGTCAGCGTGTGAGCGGCATTCCTGTTCATTGGGAACCGTGATTCTCCTTATTAAAAATATTGTATTATGTATTATTGTTGGCGATGATGATATTACTGATTGAGCTTTGGCCTGTGTTGGGTGCCACCCAGCCGTATCTTGGCAAGGCATCACTATATCGTGTCTGCAGCCGCGGCGGGTCGGTTGTCCTTGGTGGTATCTATTGTATGTTATAGCTTTTGTGGTCATTTTTTTTCTTGAAACGTGCAATTGATATGGATCTGATGACCTTGAACGACCCGGGCTAATCCTGAGATTGCACGTATCTTGGTAGGGCAACCTCTAGAGGTTGCAGCCATGGCGTGTTTATCCGCTCCTCCCTAAAGGGTGCTATGTCTGAGCCAAATAATCATAAATACCAAGTTCATAATGTCTCTTGGTTGGCCAGCCTTTCAGGGTTGTTATACGCATTTGTGGTGATTTGGTTGTTGGAATGTGCAATTGATATGGCTGTGGTGACCTTGAACGACCCGGCCTAATGCTGATATTACACGTATCTTGGCGGGACAACCTCTTGAGGTTGCAGCCATGGCGTGCTTATCCAGTTTTCCCTAAAGGGTGCCATGTTTGAGCCAAGAAATCATAAATAGCAAAGCTGGCCATCCTTTTAGGGTTGCACCCATGGCGTGTATGATTGCTGATGATCAGGTTGAGTCGGCCCGTGACTTGCCGGCACAACACGAAGTCGTGCTTGAAGCCATGGCGGGTCGCTCGCCTTTGTTTCTCTTCCCGCCCTCGCATATCTGAGCTTATTCTTCCAAGAATGTGGTTTCGGTTTGTTTACTGACATGCCCATCACAAAACCAGGTAACACTCTATACTACACGTTTGTTACACAACAGCCTTTACTTTTTTTCTTACGGTTCGTTACCCGGTTTCCAAATGTATTTTTTTTGCAGTCGTAATTATGTTGCATCGGGTCAGGATACAATATAGATCAAATGTTTCTTGGCTGGCCATCCTTACAGGGTTGTTTTACGCTTTTGTGGTAATTTGGTTGTTGGAATGTGCAATTGATATGGCTGTGATGACCTTGAATGAACCGGGCTAATGCTGAGATTGCACGTATCTTGGCGGGGCAACCTCTCGAGGTTGCAGCCATGGCGTGCTTATCTAGTTTTCCCTAAAGGGTGCCATGTCTGAGCCAAGAAATCAAAAATAGCAAAGCTGACCATCCTTTCAGGGCTGCACCCATGGTGTGTATGATTGCTGATGATCAGGTTGAGTCGACCTGTGACTTGCCGGCCCAACATGAAGTCGTGCTTGAAGCCATGACGGGTCGCGCACCTTTGCTGCTGTTCCCTCCCTCGCATAGCTGAGGTTATTCTTCCAAGAGTCGGTGGTTGTTCTGCCTGAGTGTAAGTTTTTTTATAGTTGCATCAATGGTCTAAAAAAAAACATCTTGCATTGCTTAACATTTGGTTGTTTATTTGTTCGTGAAAGGTGACCAACCTGCCGAAAGAGAACGCCAGCGTGTGTTGGGGCGAAAAGTTCATGCAACGTCAGCTGTGGAAACAGTACAAGAGAAACCTTTGCCTGCCCCTCACAAAACCAGGTAACACTCTATACTACACGTTTGTTACACAACAGCCTTTAGTTTCTTCATGTTGCCTCCTTTAGAGTTTGTATGAATGCAATCAAAATATAAAAGTAAATAAATAAACATTTGCATGTAACAAACATACAAGTACATTAAACCAAAAACATAAAGAAGCCCTGCCAATGAACCAACGTCATTGGCAGTACCAAAAATAATAAACACCCAGACACACACGCCTGTTCCATTCTTGGTACACACAGAAACACAACACAAACAACATAATGGCCAACGATCATTTATTCAACACACAAAGCGAAGACCTTAACGCGCATTCAAATAATCGTTTCAACCAGAAACGTTCCCTCGCAACCGTTCAATGAATCTTTCTGATATGAGCTTAAACTCATATCCTTTTATCAACAAATAACCCTAAAACATGAAACAAAATACCAATTTATCTTGCAAAAATAGTATTATGTGGTATGTTTGTGTTTGTGTACACTTGTGTAGGTAAAAGGATACTTTTTCAAGCAAACAAGGAAAAATCAAGCTCAAATGGATGAAAAAGACAAAGAAGGATCAAAAGTGACAAGACTTTGAAGTACAAGGACCTATCTTGACAAAATGCCAAAGTTGAAGGACTAAAGTGCAAATATTGTAAAAAGTCAAGATCAAAGTCAAAATTGGTCAACTATTAAGTCAACAAAGTCAAAGGACCAATTCTGCTCAAAGATGAAGTTTGAAGGACTAAAAGTGTCAAAGAAATGAAGTTACAAGCCTTTAATATAATCTGCCAAAGTCCACGGGTTGAAACTGCCAAAGTTGGAAAGTTATAAAAGTTTAATCCATGTGAAACAAGTGTGGGCCAATAAGAAGAGAGTATACATGGCACACGGATTGCCAAACGGGTGCATTTATTATCCACTAGCAGCCGCCAAAATTAATTACCAAATCTTAATAGTGCAATCCGTGTGACTTCTTTTCATCCAATCAGGCAGTGACACGTATCATCTTCAAACTACCAAAAATATTTCCAGGATCGTTTTTGAGCTACAATCAATTTCATGAAAAGATGTAAACACCAAAAGTGCTTGTTTTGAAGAGACGAACACAATGGTATCAACCAATTAACATGAGATCCACTCTAAAAGAAAGCCCCAATTGGTGTTCTTACCTTAAAGAAGAGTTTTGCAGAATCATGCCACGTGGAGACCTGGGATTGGTCTCAACACGTCATCATCCCCAACAAACTTCCTCTTCATGTCTATAAATAGCCTACTAGTCCTCATTTGTAAAGAGTAGTTAAATTTTGTAAAAACACACACTTCTCAATTTCCTCTCAATTTCCTTCCTTTTTACCCTAACTACTCAAGAGTCTGACAAACTCTTGAGTTAGTTAGTTAGTTAGTAGCTTTTCAACAGCTTTGTAACAACTTTCATTGAATAAAATTTGAATTCTACTTTTCCCGCCAAATCTCATATTCAATCTACTGTTCATTCCTTGCTCCTTCTTGATCATTGAGTTGCTGAATTTAGTTTGTTATGATCATTGAATGATCATAACTGACTTTGAAGAAGTTTGGTAGTTGTTGTTGTGATTTCAGTTCAAGCTTAGCTTTATTGAAGTTTTCAAGCTATGATGATGATTTCTAGTGAATAGTAGCTGTTTTTTATGATTGATTAGATGATCTAGTGATAAGGTGGTGGTTATCACTAGGGTAAGAGAGTTCAGCACTCCTCTTCTTTCCAATGGTTTACTACAAAAGGTTTTAAAGTTCTGAATTTTGGTTCACCTGAATTTGTCAAATGCATGCTACATTTCCTAGAGTAAATCTTGTTGAATGCATGATCAAAGCTGTTTAGTTGACTGATTGTTTGATTGTTACCTGTTGATAGCTTATTCTTGCTTAGCTGTTTTCTATTTTAGAGTTTGTTCTAGTCATTGCCTTATTTTCAGTCATTTTCAGTCTTTACATCTTAATAGAGTAATTTTTGGTCTTATAGCTTGCTTGTAGATTTTAACTCTCTCATTTTGAATCTCAAGTTTAGTAGTCAAAAGCTTTTCATTCAGCTAATCCAGTTCTCTAAAAGTCTTTGGAAATTTTCTCAAATATCTGATAAGGAGTGTTTGGCATTAGTTGGTACTTGGTTTTCAAGTGTTGGAAATTGGCAAGTTAATGTTCATTTGTAGTTAATAGGTCATAATAAAGAGTTTCAAGTCAATTTCAAGTCAAATTACTGGTCAAAAAGGCAAATGGCAATAAAAAGTGTGGGTTAAGTTTCATGCAGATTTGCTTTCAAAAAGTTCTCATATTCTTTTGGCTGGCATTTGATTGATTGTTGATGAAATTGCACCAAATTTGTTCTCAATTGTAGTTAACATCATAAAGTTTCAGATTCCAAGAGCTTATTATACAGTTTTCATTCAGCAAATAGAAATAAGCAAGATCATAAAAAGCTGAGATGAGCCATGTTTCTGTAAATGAAAACTGAAATTTTGTATCTCTTGATTCTTTTCATTAACCTGGACATTTTTCTTCACAAATCCACTTAGAATATGATGTTACATGATTTTTGAAAGTTTCAACTTTTTGTCAAAAAAGTTTGGTCAACGCCTGGTCAACGATAAGCACTTTTTAGCTTAATTCAGATTTCTAGCTTAATACTTGATGAAATTCGTTCTAGTTTGATTTCCCATTCATCATTTGAGTTGCTTAATCAGTTTTGGCAAGAAAATCAAGTTGTGCTTGTCTGGTTAGTTCTGTAGCTTATTTTGGGCTTATCAAGAAGTGCTTATTTGCTTAATTTGCATTTTCAGTAAAAATCCTCTTTCAGACATAGCTTATTTTGGATTTAAAGTCTTTTGCAATTGGTCTCATTGATTTTGGTCCATTAATAAGCTCAAACGAGCTTATTTGTCTCTATAACCCGTTTTTGGCTTAATAAGTTTCAACAATTGCATTTCAGTCCTCCTTGTTTTAAGAAGTTTTAAATTCTGGCTAATTTTCAATCTTTTTAGGGTTTGCAACATTTTAGTCCTTTCAGTTTTGAGATTGGTTAAATTCAGTTAGCAAGTTGTTGATTTTGTTACATTTTGGTTAGTTTGTTACAAGTTTCACAATATTGGTCCTTGTAGTTTACTGATTTGCACTTTCAGTCCCTAGACTTGTTATAATTTTCATTTCAAGCATTTTACTTTCCTAGAATTTACATTTTTAGTCCTTTTAGTTTAAAATTTTACATTTTCAATATTACTTGAATAAAAATTTGGTAATTGCAAAATGTTTTACATATAAGTAGGTAATATTTTTCATTTTTACAAGGCTTTGTTGAATTAGCAAATAGAATATCCAAAAAAGATTAACAACCAAAAACCCGATATTGGTTGGACTTTCAATTAGCAAGAACTGAGAAAAAACGAACTGCATTATACACAATTTCAAATGGCGCCGCTGCCGGTTTTTTGACTTTACGAGAGACTATCGATTGACGGTTTTCATTGGCTTTTGGGATCCGTTCATCTTGTGAACGTTATTTTTACGTATCATAAATCAAAAACAAATAAAAAATCAAAAATATAAAAATATATAAAAACTTAAAAATTAACAAAACAATTCTTTTCCTAAAGAATTGACCAAAAAAATTAAAAAATCCAAAAAGCAATCTTTTTCCTAAGAGATTGCACCCAAAAATATATATTATTGGATTCTCTCGGTTTTTATGTACATATAGTATTTTCTCTTAAAAAACTCATAAATACAAAAATATTTTCCATATATTATTATAAGTAAATACGTATACGTATAAGAACAACCAATTTACATATTCTCCATAAGTATTGCCGAGGCAATACACCGTGTTGAGGGGCGTTCCGGTCCTTGACACGTGTATCGATCAAACAAAATAAAGCAAGAATAGATAAATACTCTCATTAAGCAATAATTCGAAGAATACGAACATTTAAGTGAATAGAAAGGCGATGTGCTATAAAATGCCATCTAAGGGTCAATAGGTACTTAAGTGCTTCGCGCCACCTAACCCCCCGTTCACTTGTAAGTATTCTAAGAAGGAAGGCTTCATTGAGGGTCTACGTATATTGTTATTTTCTTGTGGATATTTAATATTGAAACTCGAAGAGGATAATCTATTTCTCTTCAAAGTCACACGAGAGCTTTTCTCTCATTCCTCGTATTGAGTTGCATGCTCACTCGCGGGCGTGCACAAATACCGACTGGTGTACAACCTCTTCCTCCGAAAAGGAAGAAAAAGAGAAAGAGTAAGACTACCATCGTCCATCAAGCCGATCACGAGAATCCTGCTTTGACTCCTCCACCACAAGAAGCCATGGCTATTGATAATCGCTCTTTGTTGGAACGTATGCAAACCAATATTCATGGATATGCTAGTGCTATTAGGATTCCCGATTTTCCCGCAAACACATTTGAGCTACATACATCTATGATCACTATGGTTTCACAATCACCTTTCTTTGGTAACAAGAATGAGGATCCTCATGCTCACCTTAAGAGATTCCTTTCTCTTTGCAATACCATTAAGCATAATGGAGTTCCACATGAGGTCATTAGGATGATGTTAGTGTCATTTTCCCTAGAGGGACTTGCTAAGCATTGGTTAGACACCCAACCACCCGATAGTATCACCACATGGGATGGTTTTACCACTAAGTTTTTGAACAAGTTCTTTCCTCCACATAAGACTATGGCTTTGATGACTTTAATTATAGGCTTTCAACAAAAACATAGTCAATCCTTTAGTGATGCTTGGGAAGAGTATAGTGAGTTATTGAGTAGATGCCCTAATCATGGATTGGATCATGTTCGCCAAATCAATATCTTCTATAATGGCCTTAAATCTCACCACCAAGATTCACTCAATGCTTCCGCGGGAGGGAATATTCTTCTTAAAACCTACCAAGAGGCTTTGGACATCATTGAGACTAAAGCAATGGTTCAAACAAACAATCAATTTGAAGAAAGGGTTCATGTTATCCAAAACAATTCTCAAACTCCTTGTGACAACCAACTCCTCAAGTTTCAACAAGAGATTTTTCAAAGGATGGATAGAGATAGTGAGAGGAACTTGAAAGTACAACAAGAAATGCTTCAAGCTTTTAAGACCATGTCATTGAACAATTCTTCAAATACTGTGAATGCTATTACTCTTTCTTGTGTTACTTGTGGAGGTCCCCATTCTTATGAACAATGTGATAAGGTGCAAGTGTATCAAGGGGAATGCTATGCTTACCAAGAGGAACATCGTTAACACTTCAAGCCAAATATCAATCCAAATAACCTTTCTTACAAGTCCCAAAACTACCTTACTCCACCCGGATTCCCACCCCAACCACCCACCCAAATTCAACAAAATCCACCTCAAATTTTACCAAAGAATCAAGGGCAAAGACCACCTTATCAAGGAAATAACTACAAGGCACCCAATCAATTTCAACCTCAAGCAAATACCTTTTATCCACCCAATCAAGGATTTACTGCCCAACCTTTACCTTTCCAACCTCAAGGTTTTCAAGGTTATGTGCCACAAGATTATAACACAATGGATCTCTTGCAAAAAATGAATCAAGAGAATGAAAGGAAGTTCCAAGCTATGGAGAAGAAAATGAATGACCAAATCAATAGGGTTTTAGTGGCATTAAATCAAAGACCACAAGGGGCTTTACCTTCCAACACACAAACAAATCCTAGGGCCAATGTCAATGCCATTACAACAAGGAGTGGAACAACAACAAAGGATCCTTCACCTCCTAAACCTACTATTGTTCAATCCACTTGTGCTCCTACTTGTGACAAGCCTTCTACTTCTACTTCACCTCCTCAAAATGTTCCTATTTACTCAAACACACCTTCTCAACCTATTCATACTTCTCCTTTACCTTCCACACCTCCCAATGAAGAAGCTCACAAAGACAAATCTTCCACTACAACACCAATTCCACCTACACCAAAACCTACTCTTCCATATCCTTCAAAGTTGAAAAAGGACAAGTTAAAGAACAAGGATGACATCCAAGTCTCCAATTTCTTAAGGATGTTCAAGAAACTCAACATCAATATATCCTTTGCGAAAGCTCTTGCTTATATGCCAAAGTTTGCTAAGATGTTCAAGGATTTGCTCTCAAACAAAGAAAAATTGGTTGATTTGCCCAACACATCCCTTAATGAAAATTGTTCCGCGGTGTTACTTAAAACCTTACCAACAAAACTTGGAGATCCGGGGCGCTTCTTGATACCTTGTAATTTTCCCAATGTTGAAAATTGCATGGCTTTGGCGGATCTAGGGGCGAGCATAAACCTCATGCCTTTATCGGTTTGGAAACAACTATCTCTTCCCGAGCTCACTCCCACTAGGATGACTCTTGAACTAGCCAACCGAACCATAGCTCACCCCGTAGGTATAGCGGAAGATGTGTTTGTAGGTGTGGATAAGTTTACCTTTCCGGCCGACTTTGTAGTGGTTGATTATGACATGGATCCTAGAGTACCTTTGATTGTTGGTCGACCGTTTTTGAGAACGGGTCGTACCTTGATAGATGTGGCGGAAGGAGAATTAATTATGAGAGTAGAAGATGAGAGAGTGGTGTTTAAGTTAGGGAAAGTTTGTGATAGGAAAGAGGTTAAGGAGTCTAGACCTTGTGAGACTATTAACATTGTTGATGTGCTAGATGAAGTGTGTAATAAACACTTTCATGATGCTTGTAAGAGTGCTAGTGATGAGATGCCCCATGTTGAAACCGTGGCCTCAATTGCTCCCTCTTTAACACGTTTTGGAGAGAGTGATTTCCTCTTGGAGGAATTTGAGTCAAACTTTCTTGGTGATGATGATTCTCTCATCAATTGGGAAGAAGATATTCTTACAATCCAAAAGTTGCTCAATGAGGACCCTATTCCTTCTCCTATTCCACAAGAGACTACCATTGAGGAACCTTCCATAGTAAAACCTTCCATAGAAAGTCCACCTCCCATTGAACTTAAGGACCTTCCATCCCACCTAGAGTATGCTTTCTTAGAGGGCAAAGATCAATTACCGGTAATCATTGCTAAAGAGTTGAAAGAGGATGAGAAGGAGCAACTTATTGAAGTTCTTAAGAAACACAAGAAAGCCTTAGCATGGAAAATATCCGACATAAGGGGAATTGATCGACATTTTTGTACACACAAAATCCTTATGGAGGATGACTACAAACCCGCCATTCAAAACCAAAGGAGAGTTAACCCAAAAATCCATGAGGTTATTAAGAAGGAAGTGATTAAACTCTTAGATGCGGGTATGATTTACCCCATTTCTGACTCTCCATGGGTTAGCCCGGTTCATTGTGTTCCAAAGAAGGGTGGAATCACCGTGGTGCCTAATGAGAACAATGAGCTTATTCCCACGAGACTTGTGACCGGTTGGAGAGTTTGCATTGATTATAGGAAACTCAATGAGGCAACTAGGAAAGACCATTTCCCCCTTCCCTTTATGGATCAAATGCTTGAACGCTTAGCGGGAAATGATTACTATTGTTTTCTTGATGGCTTTTCGGGTTATTTTCAAATACCCATTGACCCTAAGGATCAAGAAAAGACCACATTCACTTGTCCATACGGTACATTTGCTTACAAAAGGATGCCTTTTGGCTTATGTAATGCACCGGGGACGTTTCAAAGGTGCATGATGGCAATTTTCCATGACATGATAGAGCAAACCATGGAAGTTTTTATGGATGACTTTTCCGTCTTTGGAAATTCATTTAGCTCATGTCTCACCAATCTTGAGAGAATGCTTAAGCGTTGTGAGGAAACACGTTTGGTGCTTAATTGGGAGAAATGTCACTTTATGGTGAAAGAGGGGATTGTTTTAGGACACAAGATATCCAACAAGGGATTAGAAGTTGATCGAGCTAAAATTGATGTGATTGCTAAGCTTCCCCCACCCACCTCGGTTAAAGGTGTGAGGAGTTTCTTAGGTCATGCGGGATTTTATAGGCGCTTTATACAAGATTTTTCTAAGATAGCTAGACCGATGACTCACCTCTTGGAGAAAGAGGCTCCTTTCATTTTTAACCAAGATTGTTTAGACTCCTTTGAGACCCTTAAGGAAAAATTGACTAAGGCTCCCGTTTTGGTTTCTCCAAATTGGGAATAACCTTTTGAGCTTATGTGTGACGCTAGTGATTATGCGGTGGGGGCCGTCTTAGGACAAAGAGTTAATAAGCATTTTCAACCTATACACTATGCGAGTAAAACCATGACCGATGCACAACTTCATTACACTACAACGGAAAAAGAGTTGCTTGCTATAGTATATGCTTTTGAGAAGTTTAGACCATATCTTGTGCTTTCCAAAACCATAGTGTATACGGATCATTCCGCTCTCAAGTATCTTATGACCAAACAAGATGCTAAGCCTAGGCTTTTGAGATGGGTTTTGTTGCTTCAAGAGTTTAAGATAGAGATTCGTGATAAGAAAGGGGCCGAGAATTTAGCGGCGGATCACTTGAGTAGACTTGAGCATCCTTTTCAAGGAGATTTACCACACCAAGAAATCAATGAATCATTTCCATTAGAGGAGCTCATGTCTATCTCTTCCCAAGAGGATGCCACTCCTTGGTTTGCGGATATCGCAAACTATCTTATGGGCAATGTGCTTATTGAGGGTCTTACTTATCAACAAAAAAAGAAGTTTCTTAAGGAAGTTAGGTATTACTTTTGGGATGATCCATATCTTTTTAGGCAATGTGCGGACCAAATCATTAGACGGTGTGTAGATGGGCCCGAGGCATTTAAGATCTTAGAGGCGTGTCATAAAGGACCTACGGGTGGACACTTTGGGCCTAACTACACCGCCAAGAAAGTCTTTGATTTGGGTTACTATTGGCCTTCCATTTACAAAGATGCCCATGAAATGGTGAAATTTTGTGATGTGTGTCAAAGACAAGGAAAAATTACACAACATGATGAGATGCCACAAAATTTTATCCAAGAGTGTGAGATATTTGATGTATGGGGCATTGATTTCATGAGACCTTTTCCATCCTCTAAGGGAAACAAGTATATACTTGTGGCGGTGGATTATGTGTCCAAATGGGTGGAGGCTAAAGCCTTACCTACCAATGATGCTAGAGTTGTTGTGAAATTTTTGAAACAATTGTTTGCTAGATTTGGTGTACCTCGGGCCATCATAAGTGATCGTAGTACGCACTTTTGTAATGATCAATTCACGAGAATTATGAAGAAATATGGAGTGAATCATAGACTTTTTACCGCATATCACCCTCAAACAAATGGTCAAACCGAGGTCACAAATCGTGGTTTAAAGAGAATTTTAGAGAGAACCGTGGGAGAGCATCGAGCTTCTTGGTCGGATAAGCTTGATGATGCTTTGTGGGCGTTTAGGACGGCTTTTAAAACACCAATTGGTTGTACGCCTTATAGGCTTGTCTATGGAAAAGCGTGCCACCTCCCATTTTAGTTAGAACATAAGGCATCTTGGGCTCTCAAGTGGGCTAACTTTGATTTAAACCAAGCCGGTTCCCATAGGAAAGATCAACTCAATGAGATGGATGAATTGAGAGCCAATGCCTATGAAAATTCTTTGCTTTACAATGAAAAGACTAAGAAATTGCATGATGCTAAGATTAAGAATCGTGAGTTCAAAGTTGGAGAGCCGGTTCTCCTCTTTAATTCAAGATTGAAACTTTTTGCGGGCAAGCTTAAGTCGAGATGGTCCGGTCCATTCACTATTACTCAAGTGTTTCCATATGGAACTCTTGAGTTGTCACAACCCGATGGTCCAAATTTTAAAGTGAATGGTCACCGTGTTAAGCATTACTTTGGGGAGGACATTTCCGTTGAAATGGTCCAAGAGATCCCCATTTTCCCCATGAATTAATTCATTGAGGGACGAGTCGAGCTAGAGACTCATTAACTCAAGCATCGTATAACTAGGTTTAGAGTGTTGTAGGTTAGAAATAAAGGTATAGACTTGGAGATAAGTGTAGGGGAGACCTTCTTTTGTCTTCATGATTGTTTGTAGGGTTGCTCACTCATCTCATGCTTTGGAGCTTATGGAGGAGGCCCTTGTATCCGGTTCACTTCGTTACTATAGTGATTTTTCATTGACACCTTGTGCTTAAACATGATTTCACTAATAGTTGTCCTTTCCTTAACTTGGGTTAAGCAAAGTCTATTCATTGTCATAAGTGTAGGGGAAGTTTTTATACTTCCATGTTCTTAAACATTGAGGACAATGTTTAGCTTAAGTGTAGGGGGCCTTCTATCGAAGTGACCTTACTTAGAACTTGTCATTGTCTTGCATGATAACATGGAAAATTGATTTTTCAACATTTTTCAAATTTTTGATCTACTTTGGCCAACAAAAATATGCATTCATAATTTTTGCATCAATCATTTTTCATTTTGCATAACACATTTGCATTGTATATATTTCTTCTTTTATTTTTCATCAAAAATATATAAAAGAAAAAAAAATAAAATAAAACATGGTTTTAACAAGTTTAGATTTCTTTGACATATTAGGCCCGCCATGGATATTTTGACTCAACCCGAGTTTGCTTATCTTAGCATTCTCTAGCTAGTATCCTTAACCATGTAGTCCTTAATTGGTCTATTAGGCTAAGCATCCACCAATCTCATTATTTGAGATTTTAAATTTGTGGAGAATGGGAAATGATAGAGTTGAATCAAGTATAAAAGGGCTAGATAAACTTCATGATAATTACTTGTGGCTAAACCCTTCTCTTATTTGCCTCTATTTTCTTCGCATGTATATAATTGTTAATAAATAATCAAGAATAGTTTTAATTGGTTTGTAATCTCTTATGCATTTTTGACTAATCATTCATGGTTGATATGAGAACGTCTTAAGATTCTAAGTTAGAACGTTTTATGTGTACTAGACTTATGTCATGCTCAATACTTAGCGGGTGTTTTTCCTTTTATTTTTTTGAAATTTCTTTGTGAGGAATAAAGAAAAATAAGAGCGGTTTATAAAAAAAAATGAGTGGCTAGAAAAAAAAAGAAGAAAAAGAAAAAGAAAAGAAAATATATATATATATATATACAAGACTCCCAAGAGGGGCAGTGTGGTGTTAATTATAGTGACTATTGAGTTCCAATATTACCTTGACGGGTTGCGGGGATTCAATAGATTGCTCCAATCCAATATTGCCTTGACGGGTTGCGGGGTTGAAGATCCAAAGTCTCAAAAAGATGGCGGATGTAAATTATTGCGTGAGTTTTATTTTCTTTTCCTTAGCGAGTGTGTAGCTACTTATGAAAGCATGACATGAGGATTTTACACATAAGGCGAATGACTTATTACTCTTGAAACGGACTTGTATTAATTGTGAGCGGTTTTTCAAGTAATGGATGAGAGGATTACTAAGGATTAAAACCGTGCTTCCTTATTTTTGGATTTTACACTTCTTATACTTCACACTTGAATAAATGACAAATTTGCCACCACAAGCAATTTGCTCAAATAATAACCGGTTCCACATTTAATTGTCATGAATAAGTTGATGCACTTTTTACTTGTGAATGCAATGATCCTATTTTTAAGCTTGGTATGGGGAAAGTGAAACTTGAGGGTGATAAATGTCCATGGTACCCAAGACCTAATCTAAGCCATTGAATTCTTTATGAGTTATTTCCATCAAAACCATTTCAAGAAAAATAAAAAAGATATAGATAGAATTGTACTTTGTTCATTGCATTATTAAAAATCAAAATCATGCATCATATAGTTTAGAGTAGTGTAGATGCATCTCATATGGCCAAGGTGGGTTAATTATGAGGGAAATGTAAATTTGAGCTTTAATATATAATATTGCATGAGGACATGACAATGTTCAAGTGTAGGGGATTTGATATGAGCTTAAACTCATATCCTTTTATCAACAAATAACCCTAAAACATGAAGCAAAATACCAATTTATCTTGCAAAAACAGTATTATGTGGTATGTTTGTGTTTGTGTACACTTGTGTAGGTAAAAGGATACTTTTTCAAGCAAACAAGGAAAAATCAAGCTCAAATGGATGAAAAAGACAAAGAAGGATCAAAAGTGACAAGACTTTGAAGTACAAGGACCTATCTTGACAAAATGCCAAAGTTGAAGGACTAAAGTGCAAATATTGTAAAAAGTCAAGATCAAAGTCAAAATTGGTCAACTATCAAGTCAACAAAGTCAAAGGACCAATTCTGCTCAAAGATGAAGTTTGAAGGACTAAAAGTGTCAAAGAAATGAAGTTACAAGCCTTTAATATAATCTGCCAAAGTCCAAGGGTTGAAACTGCCAAAGTTGGAAAGTTATAAAAGTTTAATCCATGTGAAACAAGTGTGGGCCAATAAGAAGAGAGTATACATGGCACACGGATTGCCAAATGGGTGCATTTATTATCCACTAGCAGCCGCCAAAATTAATTACCAAATCTTAATAGTGCAATCCGTGTGACTTCTTTTCATCCAATCAGGCAGTGACACGTATCATCTTCAAACTACCAAAAATATTTCCAGGATCGTTTTTGAGCTACAATCAATTTCATGAAAAGATGTAAACACCAAAAGTGCTTGTTTTGAAGAGACGAACACAATGGTATCAACCAATTAACATGAGATCCACTCTAAAAGAAAGCCCCAATTGGTGTTCTTACCTTGAAGAAGAGTTTTGCAGAATCATGCCACGTGGAGACCTGGGATTGGTCTCAACACGTCATCATCCCCAACAAACTTCCTCTTCATGTCTATAAATAGCCTACTAGTCCTCATTTGTAAAGAGTAGTTATATTTTGTAAAAACACACACTTCTCAATTTCCTCTCAATTTCCTTCCTTTTTACCCTAACTACTCAAGAGTCTGACAAACTCTTGAGTTAGTTAGTTAGTTAGTAGCTTTTCAACAGCTTTGTAACAACTTTCATTGAATAAAATTTAAATTCTACTTTTCCCGCCAAATCTCATATTCAATCTACTGTTCATTCCTTGCTCCTTCTTGATCATTGAGTTGCTGAATTTAGTTTGTTATGATCATTGAATGATCATAACTGACTTTGAAGAAGTTTGGTAGCTGTTGTTGTGATTTCAGTTCAAGCTTAGCTTTATTGAAGTTTTCAAGCTATGATGATGATTTCTAGTGAATAGTAGCTGTTTTTTATGATTGATTAGATGATCTAGTGATAAGGTGGTGGTTATCACTAGGGTAAGAGAGTTCAACACTCCTCTTCTTCCCAATGGTTTACTACAAAAGGTTTTAAAGTTCTGAATTTTGGTTCACCTGAATTTGTCAAATGCATGCTACATTTCCTAGAGTAAATCTTGTTGAATGCATGATCAAAGCTGTTTAGTTGACTGATTGTTTGATTGTTACCTGTTGATAGCTTATTCTTGCTTAGCTGTTTTCTATTTTAGAGTTTGTTCTAGTCATTGCCTTATTTTCAGTCATTTTCAGTCTTTACATCTTAATAGAGTAATTGTTGGTCTTATAGCTTGCTTGTAGATTTTAACTCTCTCATTTTGAATCTCAAGTTTAGTAGTCAAAAGCTTTTCATTCAGCTAATCCAGTTCTCTAAAAGTCTTTGGAAATTTTCTCAAATATCTGATAAGGAGTGTTTGGCATTAGTTGGTACTTGGTTTTCAAGTGTTGGAAATTGGAAAGTTAATGTTCATTTGTAGTTAATAGGTCATAATAAAGAGTTTCAAGTCAATTTCAAGTCAAATTACTGGTCAAAAAGGCAAATGGCAATAAAAAGTGTGGGTTAAGTTTCATGCAGATTTGCTTTCAAAAAGTTCTCATATTCTTTTGGCTGGCATTTGATTGATTGTTGATGAAATTGCACCAAATTTGTTCTCAATTGTAGTTAACATCATAAAGTTTCAGATTCCAAGAGCTTATTATACAGTTTTCATTCAGCAAATAGAAATAAGCAAGATCATAAAAAGCTGAGATGAGCCATGTTTCTGTAAATGAAAACTAAAATTTTGTATCTCGATTCTTTTCATTAACCTGGCCATTTTTCTTCACATATCCACTTAGAATATGATGTTACATGATTTTTGAAAGTTTCAACTTTTTGTCAAAAAAGTTTGGTCAACGCCTGGTCAACGATAAGCACTTTTTAGCTTAATTCAGATTTCTAGCTTAATACTTGATGAAATTCGTTCTAGTTTGATTTCCCATTCATCATTTGAGTTGCTTAATCAGTTTTGGCAAGAAAATCAAGTTGTGCTTGTCTGGTTAGTTCTGTAGCTTATTTTGGGCTTATCAAGAAGTGCTTATTTGCTTAATTTGCATTTTCAGTAAAAATCCTCTTTCAGACATAGCTTATTTTGGATTTAAAGTCTTTTGCAATTGGTCTCATTGATTTTGGTCCATTAATAAGCTCAAACGAGCTTATTTGTCTCTATAACCCGTTTTTGGCTTAATAAGTTTCAACAATTGCATTTCAGTCCTCCTTGTTTTAAGAAGTTTTAAATTCTGGCTAATTTTCAATCTTTTTAGGGTTTGCAACATTTTAGTCCTTTCAGTTTTGAGATTGGTTAAATTCAGTTAGCAAGTTGTTGATTTTGTTACATTTTGGTTAGTTTGTTACAAGTTTCACAATATTGGTCCTTGTAGTTTACTGATTTGCACTTTCAGTCCCTAGACTTGTTATAATTTTCATTTCAAGCATTTTACTTTCCTAGAATTTACATTTTCAGTCCTTTTAGTTTAAAATTTTACATTTTCAATATTACTTGAATAAAAATTTGGTAATTGCAAAATGTTTTACATATAAGTAGGTAATATTTTTCATTTTTACAAGGCTTTGTTGAATTAGCAAATAGAATATCCAAAAAAGATTAACAACCAAAAACAATTAAAAACCCGATATTGGTTGGACTTTCAATTAGCAAGAACTGAGAAAAAACGAACTGCATTATACACAATTTCACTTTCTATCCTACCGATGCGGTGGCCATTTGCCACTGCTTCGGCTCCGAGCTGTTCTCGAAAGGAACAGTCTTCACGTGTCAACGTCCCTAAAAAGTCCACCATCTGGTTAACTACCGGTTCCCCAACAACGGTCCTTAGCTCATAAACAAGATGAGTCCTATCAATGACACCACTATTCACCTCCTGCCACATTTGCTCCATCCTAGCTTTCCAGGCTGTTTCGCCTAGAATCTCATCCTGTAGACGACAAATAAACATGTCCGCCCAATCGTCAGTTCCTGCTTATTTCTCCAATGTATCACATTTTGGGCGGTAAGCCATTGGTTATTCCTTTATAAAACTTAAATATAAATGTGTGTAACGATGTGTGAGCTCTAGCCTGTTAACACTACTTTATATAACAACACCTCATGGCTTATCACCTATAGTGTCCTGCACTAACAATAAACACTAGCACCAAAAACAGTAACCGAATCCCAAATTCCATGATACTCGGCTTAGCTTCCCAAAAGCATGTTTAAAAAAACACTATCCCCATCCACACACTGTTGGCATCATCTTTTTGCCACATTTATATAATATAGAAAAACCTATATATGGGGAAACACAAGAAACAAAAAACTAACTGTTATGGGCCTCCACACATCTTTACCACAAGTGGTGCAAAAACAAAGCACCAATAACAGTGCCATACTATTGCTATGTTCTACAATGCAAAAATCTAATGAAAAAGCAACATTTTCCATATTATAACACACAAACACAACATTTTACATTGAGAAAGCTACGTATTTGGTTCCTTCAGCCTTCATTACAACCTTTTATAATGTGTACAACCGTTCCGCATCTATTGATTCTATGTGATGACATGCTGTTATGCGGGCTATGATGACTTACAACGGCTCGGGTTAAAGCTGAGATCCCACGTGCCTTGGCGAGGCACCTTTTAGGGGTTGCATCCATGCGTGTATGGTCAATGATGCTTGGTGGATTCAGCCCTTAACTTGCCAGCCTAGCACATTGTTGTGCTTATGGTCATGGTGGGTCACAGACCCTTTCTGCCCATACCGACGTCCCATATCTGAGCTCCATGTTATTATATCAGCCCTTCACTGAGGGTGTAAAGGTTTTTGATTTCAAAACTTCGTATTAAGATGGATTTGGTTTCAAACAAATGTAATTAAGAATCAACAACGAAAGGGCAAGGGCCAAAACAAAGCAATTAAGAATCAACTTGAAAAGGCAACAAAAATTAATTAAGGGCACTTACCCTTTAATGACTAACGGGCACAAAATAGGTTCGGAGCCAAAACCGTGCGTGTTTTAGTGTACAATGTTCTAAAATGTTGTGTTTGTTTACGGTTGGCCTTTTGAGAAGGACACGTATCAAGTTATCAACATATTATAAGACACAATCACAACATTTTACAGAGCTCCATTACAACCTAATAAAAGAGCATTTTGCTAATAATAAGGAGAGAAATGTCTAGTCGTTCCATCTTGTTGTACAATGCGTGTCATGATGTGTACAACCGTTCTGCATCTATTGATTCTATGTGATGACATGCTGTTTTCGGGCTATGATGACTTGTAGCGGCACGGGTTAAACCTAATAAAAGAGCATTATAACATAATGAAAGAGCACGTTTCACACATAAACGACATTCGTTATATTACAAACAACATACAACACAACTTCAAGCAAAATAACATAACAACGAGTTTGGGCATATAAAAGACATACGACCAATAAATACGGCCAGACTATACACAATCGGATCCAACACGCCGTTTATTACAAACACACAAACAAGCTTCTTGCTCTAAACATCCGTTCTGTCATTAGATGGGTGACAAGGATCGGAAAAAATTATCCAGATCCTGAAGGCGCCCATCAGAATCATCCGCCAGTGCCTGTATCTTCCACAGCTCCACGACATCACGCTTTTGCATGTCACCTAGCAGCCAAAGCATTTGACTCACAGGGTAGTCCGGACTAAGGCTAGACAGCTCACTTATAAACTGGGGCCTCTCGTCAATGTCGTTTTTCTTTCGTGCATGCATATCTTCAATCCTGGCCCTCCACTCCGTCTCAACCTCAATTTTCTTCCGCAGATAGAAATAGGAAACGCTTCCAAAATCAATGGAAGAACAAAGCAGTTGCAAAGCATGAAGCATTCCTCGCCAACTCATTTTTTTCCCTGACTATTTTACCCTGGCTCTTAGCTGCGATGTGTTATACCCAACTGTAATGGCACACCTAAATAGAATAACTACGACCCACTGTTGCCATGTCACATTGCATTCATTTCTTTTTTTACTTGGTAGCCAACTAGCCACTAGAGCTTGCAACAGTTAGATTCTCAAAAGCACATTGCAGGCTAAATGAGTGACACAGGTTCCAGGCAAAATGCCAAGCACATGTGCATCCAAAAATGTGCCAATACAATAACCAAGAGCCACAGATTAATGTTTGCTATCATACATTGGTTCCTACCATTACAATTGTTCGGTATAGGTAACCCTATCAACAAGAAACTCTCTAAACAATCATCTCTGTATATGGGAACTAAAATCACAACGAGATGTATTAAAATTAAAAGATGTTCCAAATTTAAAGGTAATCAACAACAACATAAACATATCGGAACATACACATAGGTGGCGTACGACTACATAGAGTACGACAAATACACATAAGTTAAAACAACGAAGCCGAAACATAACCTTCCCACACACGCCTAAGAACAACGGTTATTGAAAACATACAAAGACATAGAGAATCACTGGCGGCGCCCTACAAACACTTTCGATGATCACATATTGCAGATGAAAAACTCGATATCGGTCACACGATTGTCAGACGCACCCATCAATTCTTGCAGTTGGCGAAGCTCCGCTCAGCTCTGTCTTGCATGTCCAATAGCAAAGAAACCATGCAACTCAAAAGCGGTTCTGGGTTAATACTAGATAACTCGCTTATCAACCCGTCCCTCTCAGCAATTGCATCCCTTTTACGGGCATACATAACTTCAAGTTTACCCCTCCAATCCATCTCATCAGCCACCTGTTCACGCAGGTAGAACCAAAAACAATTGCGGTGCTCCTCGGAATCGCAAGCCGTCTGCAAAGCATGCAGCCTTCTCAACCAACACATTTTTTCCTTGACTGATTCTTGGTTCCTCTGTACACGGTAATGTATTCCGAATACATGCCATGACATCCTTATATACAACTACACCATCACACTATTACAACATACCATTGGGAGCTTATATTACTTTATAATAAACAACTAACAAAATCTGCAACCCTTTCATGAGCATCTTGACCCTCATGATTCAGCATTATGCCACACCAATAACACAGACTCCAGCAGAATTCCATGTGCATGCGCAGTTACAAAAATACAACTTAATATGCATTTGAATAAATCCTAACCACAAATGAAGGCTGTCACCAACAGGTATGCTAGGCCTTTAGAATACACATATGTTTTTGCTCAACTTAATGTTTTCGTGTTTGAACTATAATGTTTTGGCTCAACTTAATGTTGCTTGGGTTTGAGTCAATCGTAGCATAAAACTTTCAGATTTAAAATATTCCAGTTTTGTGGCAAACACATGAATCTGAATTGACGGGTTAACGTATTCATGCGATTTGGCAACAAATATATAGGTGTTATACGGGCTATGATGATTTGCAGCGGGTCGGGTTAAAGCTAAGATCACACGTGTGTTGGCGAGGCACCTTTTAGGGTTGCAGCCATGCGTGTATGATCGATGATGCTTGGTGGAAACGGGCCTTAACTTTCCGGCCTAGGACATTGTCGTGCTTACGGTCATGGTGGGTCACGGGTCTTTCTGGCCATACCGACATCGCATAACTGAGCTCCATGTTTCCACTAATCATATACAAAGCAGGACCAATGGATGCATTTTCAGAGAAGCGCCAAAGTCAGTGTCAATTGCTCACATACTAAAAAAGATACTCCAACAAAGAGGGTTCTTAAAACAGGATCAACACCAACTTATTGAATAAGGTTTTTAGCTTTACCTACACGCTTTTTGAAGGTGATAACTTGATACGTAGCTAGAGTTTTATATAATATTGTGCGTTTGGTTAGAAAATTTGAACTATACTTCTTGCCTGCAGCTTGAAGCAATGGCACATCGGTTCTTCGATCAGATACGCCATCTAAATGGTCACTTACCAAATGGTCGACCGTTGCCTCCTCTTTTCAACTTCAGACAATAGACCCAAGCTTATCAACAAGTTAATTCCCACCCATGTGAAAAAGCATATGCATCAACAGTTTACGCGCCAACATATTAAGACACGCTACCACTTTTTATGTGTCCGTCTCTCTAGGAAATAAATGAAAATGGTACTGTATATTTTTTAGACGTTATGTTTACCTTTATTATGTAAATACTTCTTGATATATTCTCAAGTGTTCTTTTGCCATAATTTTATG
The DNA here is from genome assembly GCA_025667525.1 of Glebionis coronaria. Lineage (NCBI taxonomy): Eukaryota > Viridiplantae > Streptophyta > Magnoliopsida > Asterales > Asteraceae > Glebionis > Glebionis coronaria. The sequence continues at coordinate 491,099,816 of CM046875.1, forward strand.
TGTTGTGATGCATTTCTTTCATAATAAAACATATAAACTTCATGTAACATAGTGTAAGAGAGACCATACTTTGGAAGTCACGTCATAACTCAACGACCACTATCAAACCTATTCAACAATGCATTGCCGTTAAAAACGTTGTCAAAAACGCTAGCACTTCGCCGCAGCGAAGCGCGGGCTCAAAATCCTAGTATTTAAAATTAGCTAATAGACCCGTTTGATTCATCAAATTCGTTGTAATATAATGTAAATGTAGTTAGAATTCCATTGCATAGGGTGTTTGATTGAATAATATGTGTAATTATAATTCTTTCAATTACATTGGGCTCACATTTTTAATGTAATCGCTAATCTTAATTACATGACATTAGTGAAAGAATTTTACACATTACAAAGGAATTGACATCAAATTACATAAATAATATCCACTCTACTTTTCATCTATCTTTACTTTTATAAATTCAATGATTAATTTGGTAAATTTAAAATTACTATTTCCAAACAAAACAAGATTATTAAATAAATTTGTAATTAATTACATTACATCCACTTAACCAAACACATGACATATTTAAAAAATTCAAATTACAATTCTTTCATATTCTAATTCTTTGTATAAATTATAATTACTTTGCAAACATTCAACAAATCAAACGGGGCCACAATAAACACCCCTTAAGACATCAATCATAAAAAATAATTTCACTAAAAAGTGGCATTTTACACACTTTTTATACATGTTTGAGTTTTTTTTACATTTACAGTTATGTGAAGATTAATTATGTAAATAAATGTGAATAAATTTTGAAAAATCACATATAATAATTGCAAGTAAAGTTCTATATTTTATAGTATAAATATTCCATAATTTCTTCATACTTTCAAATATAAACCCCATTTGATACAACCAATATTCTCACATTATCCTAAAAATGAGAAGTATGGAATATTTGAGTGTAAAAAAATGATATCCGCACTTAAAAGTGTGAATAGTTATGAATTTTTCTTATTAAAAAGTGTAAAATTTTATTTGCAACATATAAAAGTGGGTTGTTTTAAAATTTGTTCATACTTTTTTTTGTACATTGCCCTTTGCGTAAAGAAGAGAAGAGTTGGAAAGACACCTTTGTTACCAAGACAAGAAACCAAAACACATGACAACACAACTCGCTAATAACCAAGATGGTTAAACTAAGCGACCCCTAACAAAATAATACAAGGAAATAGAAAAAAAGAAAACATCAAATACTACAACAATAAAAATAGAAAAAAAAAAACCAAACACCCAATATCTGAATAAGAGTGCCATTATCTCAAATCTAAAGCTCAAGGGAATGAAAAAAAAGCCACGAGTGAGTTCTCACGTGACAAAAAGTCATACGTTCACATCCCACCCATAAAAAGCCACAAGTGGGTTTTGTTACCCAGGCGCGTTGAAACTCTCCAATGTTGAGTCGCACCACTTGAACAACACAAAAAGTAGTGCCTAAAAGCATCCGATTATATTTTTTCAATTTTCAAAAAATATAAAAAAAAATTATATATAAAAACACACTCTTTTACCATTTTTAAACACACACACACGGGTCTCTTTTATACATCTTCGTATTTTCTAAATTTCAATTTCCAATTGATGAGTATTCATTTATGCTACCCGATTTATGGATAAAAAATGAAGAAGCTAGTATCAGTAGCTCGCGGATGAATATTTATTCGTAATAGACATTTAATCGTAATAGATATCAAGCAATATGTGTGAAGTTAAACTCGGTACCACGAGATCGTTATGGTGCATATGAGCGTTTAGTTGCCGCATTTATTTCTAAGAACTCGATGTAATTTAAACAAGAATTTTGGAAGACATTTCGAATGGCTCGATCACTTTTCAACCAGATCGTTGCGGAAGTAACTGCTCATGATCATACTTTTCTGTTAATATTGAATGCACTGGAACAGAAGCCATTTCTCCGTTAAAGTGCACTTCTACAATTCGACAATTGGTATACGAGGTTGTTCCTGGTTGCTTAGATGAATATCTACAAACATGTACAAGAACTTCACGGGAAGCTCTTGATCATTTTTGAACTTCCATTATCAATGTTTATGGGCCAGAGTAATTGAGAAAATCTACGGTAACTGAGTTGAGTTACTTTACCAGCATCACGAAGAACACCACGGGTTTTCGAGGATGTTAGTAAGTCTTGACTACACGGATTGGGAGTGGTTTAATTGTCCGTACGCACATAAATACGTTACACATAATCATGGATCGAATCCGTTCATTTTATTGAATGTTGTAACGTCGAAAAACTTGTGGATACGGCATGCTTTCTTTGGTGTTTCTGTATCAAACAACGAGTTTAATATCTTATATCAATCCCCCTTTGTTTAACGATTAAAAATCGAGACGAGCACCACATGCTCCTTTTGTGGCTAACGGGGTTTCTCACCCGTTTGGATACTATCTTGTTGATGGGATATATCTAGAATTAGTTCAACTCGTTAAGATGATTCCAGAACCCGCTAACGATGACCAACCGCGAATATTGTATAAGCAAAAGTAGTAACCGGCATGGAAAGACGTGGAACACGTATTTAGGGTTTTAATGAAGAAATAGGAAATAATCGCCAACCCCGCACATGCGATGAAAAAATAAAGAATTGTTAATATGATGTACGCATGCATCATATTACATAATATGATTTAAAAACATAAAAATTATACAATATGCCCCAATTTGTACCCAGAGGAGGCACATCAATCGTACGATCTCGTGCGAACTCTGGAACCAATTTGTCAAGTTATAATGTACATCCGATCGGCACAAGTGCATCAAAACATTCGATCAGATCTGATCCAACACTTTTCTAATCATTTTTGATTTACCATTTAATATTTAATGCACATGTAATGTTTTATATTTATGACTAAATTTTTTAAATTTAATAAGTCTTACGGTTATATTATTTTTCGTACGTTTACGTTTATGTTTTATTTACGGTTTTTTAATTTTAAGAATAATTTAATAAAAATGATAGTGGAAATGTGAGGTGGATGTGAATTTGTTTTCCTTAATACACTCAAAAGGTGATTTTCTGGTGAGTTGATGAGAGGAGAGAGAAAGCAGAGGTGACGCTGAGGTGAAAGGTAGGTTTGTTTAACCACTCCCCCAACCTAAAATAAAAATGGAACAGATTCACAAAACTACCAACATCCAAGAAGCAAGCATACTTAACCAAGAGATTCTCTATCTGAAATAAGCAGCAAAACCAAATGCCTTATAATAAATATTATCAGGAACCAAAAACTTCACCAATGACCAAGCTACTGTTGAAGATGGCATTTAATATGATCGAAAAGCCATTGTTGCCAATTCATCCCACTTTTTTTTTTTAATATTCTAACAATTCATTCATAGCTTTTAGGTTCAATTTCATGGATAATCTTATTAATTGTTGACACTTTCTTTTTGAACACTCTCGAATTCCTTTCTTTCCAAATGAAGTATCCCGTAGTCCAGATAACATCATGCCATAAACTAGAAAAATAACTAGGAATGTTGGCGTTCACATTACACGACAATAATTCATCAATAGAGAAAGCGTTCATGTTTCCAATCTTCCACCATCTATAATCCGTTCCCAAATGCTCAATGCCAAATCGCACATGACCAAGCTATGATTCACGATTCTACCACGGTATCACAACACGAACAAAGTAAAGAATTCAAATGTATTCCTCTTTTATCAAGTTCTTCACGTACCGGTAGTCTATCTTTCAGATCCCTCCAAATGAATATGTTGACTTTCTTAGGCACCCATTATCCATAATGTTATGTGACCGCCATTCTACACTCTAAAAATCTTATCTTCGACTATTTTTGTAAGCTCTTTCACCGTGAGTATTTCATCATTGTTTAGTGTCCACTTCCATCGATCCTTACAATCATTACAAAAACATCTTGTAAGTTTTCAAACTCCTTATAAACCCCCTAATATTCCTAACCTAATCCTGTTCCCAACACCACACATTATTAACCCATCTCTTTTTATCCCCTACTCTACCCTCTTTTTTCATATCCAAATAATAAAATCTAAAAAATTTATCACATAACTTAACATCGCCAATCTATCTATCAACCAAAAACCTAATTTCACTACCACCCCCACCACACCCTTAAAAGAAGAAACAAATTCTATCCTAACCACTTTAACTCCACTTCGACCTTACAAATATCGTTCCATATCCCTCATCCCACGTTTGACACCCCTCCTACCCCTTTCACCTATCCCAGCCCCCGGTTTCACCGTGAATACTTTTAATGATCCGAACCTATAATGAGCCCCCTTCTTTTTTGAACATCCACCACCATATTCCTAAAAGAGCTAAAAGATTTGGTCGTAATGACCCGATATTTACCCCTTTTCCCATATGAGGCTAGTAACGTATCCCATTTAACCCAAGCTAAACTTTTTTATCCCCCACACGCCCGAAAAGAAATTTTTCTAACTCTTTCAAGCTGCTTTAGGACACTCAAAGGCTCACAAAACATAGAAAAGTAATACAATGGTAAGCTACCTAAAACAAACTTAACCAGTGTTAGACGACCCCCAAATGACATCGTTTTAGCTTTCCACTCGAATAATTGGTTATTAAACTTCCCCACAACATTATTCCAAATCCTTGCCCACCTCATATTTTCGCTAGTAGGTAACCCCAAATAAGTAAAAGGAATATCCTCAACACCACAACCCATCCATCTTGCCATCTCCCCCAATTCCTGGTCGTTCATATCAACCCCGTATAACTTGCTCTTTTTATAGTAGACCTGTAAGCCAGACACTTCCTCAAAACACTTAAAAATACACATTAACGCCTTTACATTCTCTTTATTCCACTCTAATAAAATGACGTCATCCGCATACTGGAGATGAGAGACCACCACCCTATTTCTTCCTTCTTTACCCCCTTTAGAAATGCCATGATTCATCGCTTGTTTTGTTAAACCCGCTTTAAAATCCTATGGATAGTACACATGAACAGTAAATACATGAAATTACGATAAAAATAAAACTTTTCATTTATAATATTATTACACGTGTCACGACATTAAATAACGAACATTAAAGATATTATAAATGTGACACGATCACGATAACCAAATTCACGATAAATAAACACGAATGTACACGGGTATAAATTTAACTTAGAAAAGCTTCGGCTTTGTCTTTAAACACTAAGGGTTTCGTGGCTTAGAGTGACCAAAAAGAGAAAATGGGCCTTTGGCCCATGACCAGAAACCCATTACAAGAAAAATTACCTGGAAATTTTCTCATAATTTAGGTTAACAAGAAAATCAAGAAAACCCTAGGGGCTCTATCTCTTGCCGTCGGCCTAAAACAAAGATACAAGGAGAAGGATTTTGGTTTTGATCTAAACTAATTCGTGTAGTGTTCGTGTTCATAAATCCTTAATCACACATTCGGTAAACCTTCTATTTTTAATTCTTTTTATACTTTTAGTTTGATTTCATGTTTTAAAAGATCATAAACATGTTAGAATTAAACAAGAAACCATGATTAAGGTTTGTTTGGGTGTTGGTTTGTTCGGCCGAGACACAGCCGAGACCACATAGGGTCTCGGCTTGTTTTTATCACCACCACCGAGACCACTTAGGGTCTCGGCTTGGTTCGGTTTGGCTCGGACGCAGGACAAGGGAGACCCCGACCCTAGGTCGAGGTATTATTTGGTTTGGTTTTGGTTTGTTTAGTGTCAACCGAGACCATATGGTCTCGGTGGGACTTTGTTTACGAAAGTGGGGTCGGGTAACAAAAACAGTGGCAACCCGACTTGAGCCGGGGTCACCTTTGATCTAGAAGTGGCTAGCCGAATGGCTAACCAGGGGGAAGCCTTAGCCGTCAGTGGCAGCCGGCTAGCCAGTCTAGCCACTCACGGGCTGTTTTGTTGGGCTTATATGTTTCGGCTTATATATAAACACGGGCTCGGGTTTAGAAACTTTATAAAATCAGTTTTATCATTTAATTAAGACTTAGGTTAATTATTTAGATAAATAATTCATGTTTTTAACCTAAGTAATTTATTTAATTAAACAAGTATTTTAATTAAATTTGTATAATGTATAGTTTAATTAATTAACCGAGTTATTTAATTAATTTTCTATAACCCTTAAACCATGACTTGTATTTTAATAATAAGTTAACTTATATTTTCCTTGCTTAATAATCCAACTTATTTCTAATTATGGAAGCTTAATATTTTTGGAAACTTTCTATTTTTAGAAGCTTACCATTTATGGAAACCTGCTACTTTTAGAAAGCTACTTAGTATTACAATACAAGTATTATAATACACTAGTCCATGCATAACACACTACAGAACATCAATATAACTGCAAATAACACAGTAGAACGCTAAAACATGTCAAATTAAGTATAAGTAGCTAATAACACACAGAACCAGTAAAACACATGTAATTCAGACAACTCATACACGTCCCTATTCTTATGTAGTATTATCCGTCAAGGCGGAGTAGGTTCTTCAGCGTTTCCATTAGCTTCTACTGGACTCAAGGTACGGATTTCCCGTCTTTCAGTAAGGACAGTCTCTTCCTCTATTATGATTTCCCGTATGCAGCCAACTGTTTTCCCCAGTAGTTACCGATTTAAATGCTTATGTTTTATTAGTTATCTTAGCCATATACATGCATGCCAGTTTCACCTAGTTATGGAGGTACGAGACCCCCAAAATCTGACATGGAACAACTAGGCAACGAGGAGGTATATAACATACAGTTCATATAAAGCTGACGAAATAAAAACATGTACATTACATTAAAAAGGTCAGAGTTTTTTTAAACATAGGTCCCAGTGTTTTATATGCGAAAAGATATATTATTTCGTCTCAATTTATAACATAACGTTGCCCAAAAGATAGAATAAACTCCTGACAGTTTTTACTAAAAACAGTCTTTTTAAAGCATCACAGAAATCTCTAAGCTGCGATAATCTCCTACGGGCTCCCATCCAAGCAAAGCTAAGTAATAATACCTGAGATTAAACATGTAAAATCGTCAACATAAAGTTGAGTGAAATTCATAGGTTTAGCAGTAAAAGTGTGGAACACAAGCATTCAGTTGTAAAACAAGTAGTGTGGAGTATGGTTATATACGTCAACCATAGTCCGAAACCATTATTATTGCTGTTCAGTTCATGAACCGAAGCTTAACTGAATGTAAGTTCCTCTAGGGAGTATTCAGCCTAAATACTTCAGTAAATAAACGAATATCAGTGCATCAAGGTACTTGAGACGGGGACTGTCAATCCCGATGGATCCACCCACAACATTCGCGCTTAGTACTCGAAATTAACGGTTCATGATCGGGAGAGGAAACTCAAGGCTAGACTAAAAAGCAATAATAACATTGAAAACCTGAAAATCATACATGTTCTGGATAGCATACAAGTTCTGGATAGCATACAGTTTTTAAATGGTTGTGTTCCACCATGTAAAATCTCACCCCGTGTTTAGAAACCATGTAGAAGTAAAAAGGGGCTATGAACTCACCTTAGCCACGACGTAAGTCAATCACGGTACTCAGCAACTGAGTAGAAACAATGGTAGTGAGACGATCACCGACGATATGGATGCCCGGGGAAACACGAAAACCGCAGCCTATCAAAATAAGGCGCGCGTTAAGACTCGAACTCAATATCGATATATATACCAAATATAACATGACTCAAATGTTTTCAAAGTAATCATGTTTCAAAACCATTGACACGAACCAAATGAATCCATTTATCCAACGCTACACGTTTAAACATTTGAACACTTGAAAATGACCCGTTATACGACGCCAAGTCAACGCAAGTCAAACTATCCTTTACCCTTACTTGGACCAGTAGCTAAGTCATTTATATAATGACTAAGCACTTGAATAAGTCATCATGTCCGATGATGAATATTCAAACTCACGCAACACAAACACTGAACTACGTGTCCAAAATAAAACCAACAAGTACACTCCGAATGTACACACCGATCAACCCTATCTAGACGTGTCCGTTTTAGTTGAAAACTGGTGTCAAGGTCACTTATAACCTGTATAAGACCTCACCAAAATTTGAGCCAAAGTTCACACTTTGAAATCCATCAGCTCGACACTCTACCCGACTCCAAATTTAGGACAGATTTGTATACTTATTTTGTAAAACCGTTTGGACCACTTTAAAAGTACAATCTCGACAATCCGTCTTTTGAAACCACTACTAGACTCATCAAACTCAGTTTGCAAACTTTGAAAAGCAGTAGTATCAACTATCTAACCAAGCCTATAGTCCCCGAGAGTCGACCCTAAATCAGCCACAATTTCGGATTGTGCCGACTTGCGTCTCCCGGTACACGAAAACTAAAACTAGCATAACCTTTGACTCGTGATGAGTTATAAGCTCTATCTTATACCAAAACGACCGTCTCGGAAAACTCTACAACAATATCAAATAATCTCAGCCTTTCACAGACCTTAAACCCACGAAACAATCTGTTTAAAGCTGCTGTCCCAAATTAGCCTTTTAGAAAACATGACAAATCAAATTTTGAAGCAAAACCACTCATTCCTATACCTATAGAATCATCATACTATCATACCCATCACCCAAAAAATCCTAAAAACACTTGCATATAAAATCTAACAAAATCAAGGATTAAAAACAAGACTTTTAAAGATCAAAACATAATAATCTTACCAAAAACCTTACATGCAAGATGATTAAATCATCATACAATCATGAAATCAAAAGTTCTTGAAATTTTGATGCATGTGGGTGATTTTAGTATCAAAAGAACCACCATAAAAATCTATGATGTGGTCTTTAAATTATTTTGAATTGATCATGTTAGAATTTGATGAAAATGGGGTGTTTGTGGTGGTGTGGGTGACGGCAAGGGTTGAGGTGGGGAGAGAAATGCAATTTTTTTTATTTATGAGTTGTGTGTGAGAAATGAAAGGAAAAATTGGTTTATATATGTTAGTTTAAGTGGAGGGACCATTGTTGTCAAGTTTAAAACTTGTGGACTTAAAATCAATTAATAGTTTTAAAGGGTAGAAAATGTCTAATAGTAAATCTTGAAAATATTTACGAGGCTCGGGTTTCGTAAAAATACTTTTCAAAAGTTACAATGCATCGTAAAAATGATTATATGACTTCCCGGCACGACTTAATACGTAATTAAAACGAAATCGTTGAAAATATTAATTATCGAAACAATCGATAAAAAAACGTAACATTTTGGGCATCCGTCGGTATCGCGATCACTAGGAATTCTCGTTGTACATTGATTTGGAATAAACTCGTTGTAAAACGCACGCGGGTGATTTTAAATCAAAACTTTGATTTAAATTAAATATGGAAAAATAAAATAAAAATTTTATAATTCCATATGAAGCATTGTCAATGAACAAAATCATACTTAAAAGTATAATTTAAAAATCTCAGGATTTACATATAAAGTATTCAAAAAACGTAATACGTTGGAAAATGCAAGAAGCACGAATAAAAAGAATAAAATAATGCTGGGAAAGTACGGGTTCTCACAGTCTTCCCCCCCTAAAGGAACTCTGGTCCCCAGAGTTCTCCTGAAAACAGTAGAAAATGCAAACAAGAGGAGGTACAAAGTGTAGAACAAAATTCATTGCTTCCTAGGTAATTTTCCGTACCACGACGAATCTTAACGGTTAGAATTCGCTATGCTTCAGTTTCTTAATCCTTTTTGTATAACTTTTTAGTCTTGGATTAGGATAATGATCTTTCAATTCGGAGATACATCAAGAGACAGAGTTGTTGAAAATACGTGCGATAAACTATCAAGAATGAACACAAGAATCGCTTAAACAGGTAAAGTAAGATAAAATGAACCAAGATTGTAAATCAACAAGAGGTCGCAAGTCGTGCAACTGTAAAACGTGACAATCTTAAAACGTAATAATCCAGTTACAAAGAACTAGAAGGGAAAAATAGATGACATATGATCATTCAAAATATAGGCTGTCAAAATCAGTTGTCTAGGATTTTGGTATTACTTTAAAACTTAGTTTTAAATAAGAAAATTTTACAAGGTGTAGTGATTTTAAAATCAAACTCTATATAAAATGAGTGGGTAAACAGTTGTCAAATCTTTTTCTTGATCAGAATTTTCAAAGCAAAAGTAGAACAGTTCACAATAGTTATTTTGATCAGCTTAAGAGCTTTTGGATGACTACATGAAATTTCTGTTAGAAGCTCAGGTTTATCGTTATCATTAGAGAAAATCAGATTCTCCAAGTTATTTAAAATCATTCTTTAGAAATTATAATCTAATTTAATAATTTTATTAGGTTGACAATAAAGTATGATAAAATCAAATACTTTAAAAGATACAACTTGACATTGTTTAAACATAAGTTATAAATTTACCCAAGAGGATGTACAGATTCGATATTAAACTTGAAATTGGTATTTTGACAATTTAAACATTTGATAAAATGTATAAAACATTCTTAAAAATTAATAATAATTTTTAGAAATTCAAGAAAGTGTTTAAGATATCAAACGATAAACACGTAACAGTTTCTGGTTTTCAGAAAGTGACAAAATAGCAAACGATTATGAAACGAATATCGATCAACAATTAGTATACAAGCAATAGCACGAGGGAATAAAACGGAAGTCGTATCAACTTTTAACGAACATGATAGAACAGATGCATCGATGATAAGGACAATAAGAAACAAGGATTATAAAAATGATTAATTCACGAGTGTGGTTGACATCACCACAACGGCTTATTAAGTTCTCGGTGGTCGATACACGATCGAAAGAGAAAAGCCACACAATAAATTTTCAAATCAAAGAAAATTCTTACGAATTCAATTGAGAGTAAATTCAGTAAAATGAAAACATTAGCAGTGAAAGACGAAATCAATACATAATTCACACGAATGAATTTCAAGACGATAAAGTCTAAAATACATAATGACGGATACATGAAATCATTGGTCACTTCCAGTCATAAATCACTATTCGCGTCCAGAGACGTTTCGAATGTCTACCAAAATAGATAAAGAAGATCGATCGATGAAGAGATATAATAACGTTTGAAACTTTCAAGTCGGGTATCAATATTAAGAATTTAGGCAAATGGTAATGAAAATTATATCATGAGGATGATGAGGTAACAGGTAAAACAAAGGTCGTTGAGTAAGGAAGTATGTGCTTGAGGCATGTACTTTGTTCAAGAAAAGATAAGAGTTCATATGTGTATGTTACGAACTGTTGATACTCGCATAAGAAGTAAAAGTTTTCTAAACGTTATTTATCTAACTTTTTAAGGAACATATTAAAAAGTTGATTGTTGGTCAAATATTTATGGCGACTACTATTTGGCCTTGCATGGCTCCTTCTAAATTAGGCATAGGTGATCAGGCCATGCATAATTTAGGACTAGCAATAGGATGCTCAGCTTCGTCAAACCAATATTACATATCATATGATTTAAAATATGTATATAATAGCATTTGTAAAAACAGGAATCAAAATAACACCTGAAACTTTTCGCCTGTAAGTTACTGGCTAACTGTTTAAATCGACAATTCGTATAGTTACAAGGGTTCTTCATAAAACCAAAGTAGAATGATTTGTGAAAATACATCGTAAAATTAATATAAATTAATTTTATAAGATAGCATTCAATTATTTAAGAAAGCCCAAATGAAACCTTTTATAAAATGATTCGCAAAACAAGACCAGTTTGAGTTATATGGTAACATGACAATAGTTTATAAAGTAGCGAGTGGGTTACAAGAGGGAAATTAGGAGTAGTTCAAGTCAGTCAACGAAATGGTTACAAGGTGATAAGGCTTCAAGAGGTTTAGCCGAAATTGTCATGAGGTACATGACAAGATGGTAACGACCGATACGAAAGCAAGAACTTCAACCTCGTTCCAATTCTGTGGTACGATCGAAGTAAGGAAAGAAAATAGAATGGCAATTAAGTCATAGATAAAAAGAAAGGATAAACGAATCCGTATGAGTGCATATCGTGATTTATTTGACAATAATATACTTTTTAAGAAAGTAGGGTATCAGTTAACAAATAGTACAATCACTCTGAAAAGTTTCTATATTAGAAAGTTACCGAATTTCAAAAGTTCAAGATCTATGTATATGTATGACCGAACTCAGAGTTACTATTTTACACTTGTTTAAACGCAATCATTGTTTTTAGTTTGCAAAATATCATTAGTTAAAGTTTTACGAGCTCAAACGAACTCAAAAACGCTTAGAACCATATTTTTAACTTCTATTAGTTTTGACCTTTGGGTTTGACTAGACCAATTAACTCACTAAACGATATTCTAAGACTCAAAGTCTAATGCATTTCGATGTAAAACAATGTTTTGAACAACTTTCTAGTTTTACCCGAGACTTGAAACGGAATAAAAATGGACGAAAATGCCCTTGCATTAAATCTGTCAGCAAAACGATATTTTAGAACTACGCAAAAATATGTTCTTAAATTTCACAATCTCAAATGAGCGTAACCTGCTCGATTTTTAAAGTTTTCTGGTCAAATTTTATGTCCTAAACGGACGTCTCAACATGTAGAAATATATATATTTTTATGTCTAATGTTATAAAAATATTTTCTCGATACTGTTAAATTTCCCGTAAGGTTTCTGTACAAAGTATATTTTTCGACACAGCTTGAAATTAAATCCAAATTTCATAATGACTCAAAATTAATGTACACACGGGACTTGTAGATTCCATAAAGACGAAAGAAGATAAACTGTATAATTAATCATGTAAAGAAAAAACGATACATAAATGATTCAAGAATACCAACGATAAACTAAGAAATAAAAAATGACGCATGACATTCATGTCTTCGGCTGCAAGATGCAATGTAGGTAGGCCTCCTGGCGGCGTGATTTTTCCAAAATCACAAGACATACCGAGAAAGAAATAAAATATTAACAAGTCACACTCCTGAGGCGAGGAGGTTTAATGAAAAAGGGAGGATACAAGTAGGATCGCCCAAACAATCGTCACATAATAAATGATGATCATGTGTTCAAGGTACAATGGATGTTGTAAGGCGAAGTCGAAACGTAGAATGGTCAATGAAAGAAAATGTAATCCATGTACAAGTGTCGTGTAAAACGGTGGCGTAAAGGTAAATCAAGATTACGAAAACTCACGATATTATTCAGCACTGATTCAACGAATTCTACGAGATGTGTAACTCACACGATGTCTTTTAGTCTTTTTCGGAGACACATTGAGCTACACAATGGTCGATAGACTAGACATTCAATTACGAATGGTCGGAAAGAAAATGTGCGTATCTAAATAGATATCTTAAAAAAGTTGAACAATGAAAGCAACACGCACGGTAGTAAAAATGAAAATCAGGAGTCTTATCGAAAACAACACTTATTCAATTCCGAACAATGGTATCACGATAGTATGCACAACATGTAACAGCGAGTCGAGACAAACAGATGATTCAAAACGAACGAGCATATGAAGTCAGTCGTATCACGCATAAATGAAATAGCAATAGTACTCAGAAGAATGAGTATGAAAATTCGGCAGCATACGCGCTCTGAATACAAGTATGTAACGTCATAAAGATATAAAATCATCGTAACCAGATCAGTTCACAAGAACAGGAATTTCAGAAATACAGTAAGAGCAGATGTAATTACAGTAATATCGAATGATAATCCATGAAGCACAAGGCTTTGTAAAGACACAATAATTATCGTCATCAAGGTAACGTAATATTTCAACATGTAATCACGAGAGGAAATATTAAAACAATAATTAAACGTAAGTAATATGGATTAGAGAGTTACCCGCGCAAATATCGAACAACATTGGCAGATTCTGTGATTGACACTTAAAACATGAAATATTTGAACTTTCGGTTATAGACTAAGTTTTTGAAAAATGACTCAGTTCCCTATAACCATCGCTCTGATACCAATCTGTGAGACCCCCAAAATCTTACATGGAACAACTAGGCAACGAGGGGGTAACACGTCATAGTACAAGAAACAATGAATTACAGTTTATATAAAGCTGACGAAATAATAACATGTACATTACATTAAAAAGGTCAGAGTTTTTTTAAACATAGGTCCCAGAGTTTTATATGCGGAAAGATATATTATTTCGTCTCAATTTATAACATAAATTTGCCCAAAAGATAGAATAAACTCCTGACAGTTTTTACTAAAAACAGTCTTTTTAAAGCATCACAGAAATCTCCAAGCTGCGATAATCTCCTGAGGGCTCCCATCCAAGCAAAGCTAACTAATAATACCTGAGATTAAACATGTAAAATCGTCAACATAATGTTGAGTGAAATTCATAGGTTTAGCAGTAAAAGTGTGGAACACAAGCATTCAGTTGTAAAACAAGTAGTGTGGAGTATGGTTATATACGTCAACCATAGTCCGAAACCATTATTATTGCTGTTCAGTTCATGAACCGAAGCTTAACTCAATGTAAGTTCCTCTAGGGAGTATTCAGCCTAAATACTCAAGTAAATAAACGAATATCAGTGCATCAAGGTACTTGAGACGGGGACTGTCAATCCCGATGGATCCACCCACAACATTCGCGCTTAGTACTCGAAATTAACGGTTCATGATCGGGAGAGGAAACTCAAGGCTAGACTAAAAAGCAATAATAACATTGAAAACCTGAAAATCATACATGTTCTGGATAGCATACAAGTTCTGGATAGCATACAGTTTTTAAATGGTTGTGTTCCACCATGTAAAATCTCACCCCGTGTTTAGAAACCATGTACAAGTAAAGAGGGGTTATGAACTCACCTTAGCCACGAGGTAAGTCAATCACGGTACTCAGCAACTGAGCAGAAACAATGGTAGTGAGACGATCATCGACGATATGGATGCCCGGGGAAACACAAAAACCGCAGCCTATCAAAATAAGGCGCGCGCTAAGACTCGAACTCAATATCGATATATATACCAAATATAACATGACTCAAATGTTTTCAAAGTAATCATGTTTCAAAACTATTGACACGAACCAAATGAATCCATTTATCCAACGCTACACGTTTAAACATTTGAACACTTGAAAATGACCCGTTATACTACGCCAAGTCAACGCAAGTCAAACTATCCTTTACCCTTACTTGGACCAGTAGCTAAGTCATTTATATAATGACTAAGCACTTGAATAAGTCATCATGTCCGATGATGAATATTCAAACTCACGCAACACAAACATTGAACTACGTGTCCAAAATAAAAATCAACAAGTACACTCCGAATGTACACACCGATCAACCCTATCTAGACTTGTCCGTTTTAGTTGAAAACTGGTGTCAAGGTCACTTATAACCTGTGTAAGACCTCACCAAAATTTGAGCCAAAGTTCACACTTTGAAATCCATCAGCTCGACACTCTACCCGACTCCAAATTTAGGACAGATTTGTATACTTATTTTGTAAAACCGTTTGGACCACTTTAAAAGTACAATCTCGACAATCCGTCTTTTGAAACCACTACTAGACTCATCAAACTAAGTTTGCAAACTTTGAAAAGCAGTAGTATCAACTATCTAACCAAGCCTATAGTCCCCGAGAGTCGACCCAAAATCAGCCACAATTTCGGATTGTGCCGACTTGCGTCTCCCGGTACACGAAAACTAAAACTAGCATAACCTTTGACTCGTGATGAGTTATAAGCTCTATCTTATACCAAAACGACCGTCTCGGAAAACTCTACAACAATATCAAATAATCTCAGCCTTTCACAGACCTTAAACCCACGAAACAATCTGTTTAAAGCTGTTGTCCCAAATTAGCCTTTTAGAAAACATGACAAATCAAATTTTTAAGCAAAACCACTCATTCCTATACCTATAGAATCATCATACGATCATACCCATCACCCAAACAATCCTAAAAACACTTGCATATAAAATCTAACAAAATCAAGGATTAAAAACAAAACTTTTAAAGATCAAAACATAATAATCTTACCAAAAACCTTACATGCAAGATGATTAAATCATCATACAATCATGAAATCAAAAGTTCTTGAAATTTTGATGCATGTGGGTGATTTTAGTATCAAAAGAACCACCATAAAAATCTATGATGTGGTCTTTAAATTATTTTGAATTGATCATGTTAGAATTTGATGAAAATGGGGTGTTTGTGGTGGTGTGGGTGACGACAAGGGTTGAGGTGGGGGGAGAAATGCAATTTTTTTTATTTATGAGTTGTGTGTGAGAAATGAAAGGAAAAATTGGTTTATATATGTTAGTTTAAGTGGAGGGACCATTGTTGTCAAGTTTAAAACTTGTGGACTTAAAATCAATTAATAGTTTTAAAGGGTAGAAAATGTCTAATAGTAAATCTTGAAAATATTTACGAGGCTCGGGTTTCGTAAAAATACTTTTCAAAAGTTACAATGCATCGTAAAAATGATTATATGACTTCCCGGCACGACTTCATACGTAATTAAAACGAAATCGTTGAAAATATTAATTATCGAAACAATCGATAAAAAAACGTAACATTTTGGGCATCCGTCGGTATCGCGATCACTAGGAATTCTCGTTGTACATTGATTTGGAATAAACTCGTTGTAAAACGCACGCGGGTGATTTTAAATCAAAAACTTTGATTTAAATTAAATATGGAAAAATAAAATAAAAAATTTATAATTCCATATGAAGCATTGTCAATGAACAAAATCATACTTAAAAGTATAATTTAAAAATCTCAGGATTTACATATAAAGTATTCAAAAAACGTAATACGTTGGAAAATGCAAGAAGCACGAATAAAAAGAATAAAATAATGCTGGGAAAGTACGGGTTCTCACAGTCTTCCCCCCTAAAGGAACTCTGGTCCCCAGAGTTCTCCTGAAAACAGTAGAAAATGCAAACAAGAGGAGGTACAAAGTGTAGAACAAAATTCATTGCTTCCTAGGTAATTTTCCGTACCACGACGAATCTTAACGGTTAGAATTCGCTATGCTTCAGTTTCTTAATCCTTTTCGTATAACTTTTTAGTCTTGGATTAGGATAACGATCTTTCAATTCGGAGATACATCAAGATACAGAGTTGTTGAAAATACGTGCGATAAACTATCAAGAATGAACACAAGAATCGCTTAAACAGGTAAAGTAAGATAAAATGAACCAAGATTGTAAATCAACAAGAGGTCGCAAGTCGTGCAACTGTAAAACGTGACAATCTTAAAACGTAATAATCCAGTTACAAAGAACTAGAAGGGAAAAATAGATGACATATGATCATTCAAAATATAGGCTGTCAAAATCAGTTGTCTAGGATTTTGGTATTACTTTAAAACTTAGTTTTAAATAAGAAAATTTTACAAGGTGTAGTGATTTTAAAATCAAACTCTATATAAAATGAGTGGGTAAACAGTTGTCAAATCTTTTTCTTGATCAGAATTTTCAAAGCAAAAGTAGAACAGTTCACAATAGTTATTTTGATCAGCTTAAGAGCTTTTGGATGACTACATGAAATTTCTGTTAGAAGCTCAGGTTTATCGTTATCATTAGAGAAAATCAGATTCTCCAAGTTATTTAAAATCATTGTTTAGAAATTATAATCTAATTTAATAATTTTATTAGGTTGACAATAAAGTATGATAAAATCAAATACTTTAAAAGATACAACTTGACATTGTTTAAACATAAGTTATAAATTTACCCAAGAGGATGTACAGATTCGATATTAAACTTGAAATTGGTATTTTGACAATTTAAACATTTGATAAAATGTATAAAACATTTCTAAAAATTAATAATAATTTTTAGAAATTCAAGAAAGTGTTTAAGATATCAAACGA
Organism: Glebionis coronaria; assembly: GCA_025667525.1. Taxonomy (NCBI): domain Eukaryota; kingdom Viridiplantae; phylum Streptophyta; class Magnoliopsida; order Asterales; family Asteraceae; genus Glebionis; species Glebionis coronaria. The sequence goes on from CM046875.1 coordinate 491,117,750, forward strand.
TAAACACGTAACAGTTTCTGGTTTTCAGAAAGTGACAAAATAGCAAACGATTATGAAACGAATATCGATCAACAATTAGTATACAAGCAATAGCACGAGGGAATAAAACGGAAGTCGTATCAACTTTTAACGAACATGATAGAACAGATGTATCGATGATAAGGACAATAAGAAACAAAGATTATAAAAATGATTAATTCACGAGTGTGGTTGACATCACCACAACGGCTTATTAAGTTTTCGGTGGTCGATACACGATCGAAAGAGAAAAGCCACACAATAAATTTTCAAATCAAAGAAAATTCTTACGAATTCAATTGAGAGTAAATTCAGTAAAATGAAAACATTAGCAGTGAAAGACGAAATCAATACATAATTCACACGAATGAATTTCAAGACGATAAAGTCTAAAATACATAATGATGGATACATGAAATCATTGGTCACTTCCAGTCATAAATCACTATTCGCGTCCAGAGACGTTTCGAATGTCTACCAAAATAGATAAAGAAGATCGATCGATGAAGAGACATAATAACGTTTGAAACTTTCAAGTCGGGTATCAATATTAAGAATTTAGGCAAATGGTAATGAAAATTGTATCATGAGGATGATGAGGTAACAAGTAAAACAAAGGTCGTTGAGTAAGGAAGTATGTGCTTGAGGCATGTACTTTGTTCAAGTAAAGATAAGGGTTCATATGTGTATGTTACGAACTGTTGATACTCGCATAAGAAGTAAAAGTTTTTTAAACTTTATTTATCTAAATTTTTAAGGAACATATTAAAAAGTTGATTGTTGGTCAAATATTTATGGCGACTACTATTTGGCCTTGCATGGCTCCTTCTAAATTAGGCATAGGTGATCAGGCCATGCATAATTTAGGACTAGCAATAGGATGCTCAGCTTCGTCAAACCAATATTACATATCATATGATTTAAAATATGTATATAATAGCATTTGTAAAAACAGGAATCAAAATAACACCTGAAACTTTTCGCCTATAAGTTACTGGCTAACTGTTTAAATCGACAATTCGTATAGTTACAAGGGTTCTTCATAAAACCAAAGTAGAATGATTTGTGAAAATACATCGTAAAATTAATATAAATTAATTTTATAAGATAGCATTCAATTATTTAAGAAAGCCCAAATGAAACATTTTGTAAAATGATTCGCAAAACAAGACCAGTTTGAGTTATATGGTAACATGACAATAGTTTATAAAGTAGCGAGTGGGTTACAAGAGGGAAATTAGGAGTAGTTCAAGTCAGTCAACGAAATGGTTACAAGGTGATAAGGCTTCAAGAGGTTTAGCCGAAATTGTCATGAGGTACATGACAAGATGGTAACGACCGATACGAAAGCAAGAACTTCAACCTCGTTCCAATTCAGTGGTACGATCGAAGTAAGGAAAGAAAATAGAATGGCAATTAAGTCATAGATAAAAGAAAGGATAAACAAATCCGTATGAGTGCATATCGTGATTTATTTGACAATAATATACTTTTTAAGAAAGTAGGGTATCAGTTAACAAATAGTACAATCACTCTGAAAAGTTTCTATATTAGAAAGTTACCGAATTTCAAAAGTTCAAGATCTATGTATATGTATGACCGAACTCAGAGTTACTATTTTACACTTGTTCAAACGTAATCATTGTTTTTAGTTTGCAAAATATCATTAGTTAAAGTTTTACGAGCTCAAACGAACTCAAAAACGCTTAGAACCATATTTTTAACTTCTATCAGTTTTGACCTTTGGGTTTGACTAGACCAATTAACTCACTAAACGATATTCTAAGACTCAAAGTCTAATGCATTTCGATGTAAAACAATGTTTTGAACAACTTTCTAGTTTTACCCGAGACTTGAAACGGAATAAAAATGGACGAAAATGCCCTTGCATTAAATCTGTCAGCAAAACGATATTTTAGAACTACGCAAAAATATGTTCTTAAATTTCACAATCTCAAATGAGCGTAACCTGCTCGATTTTTAAAGTTTTCTGGTCAAATTTTATGTCCTAAACGGACGTCTCAACATGTAGAAATATATATATTTTTATGTCTAATGTTATAAAAATATTTTCTCGATACTGTTAAATTTCCCGTAAGGTTTCTGTACAAAGTATATTTTTCGACACAGCTTGAAATTAAATCCAAATTTCATAATGACTCAAAATTAATGTACACACGGGACTTGTAGATTCCATAAAGACGAAAGAAGATAAACTGTATAATTAATCATGTAAAGAAAAAACGATACAAAAATGATTCAAGAATACCAACGATAAACTAAGAAATCAAAAATGACGCATGACATTTATGTCTTCGGCTGCAAGATGCAATGTAGGTAGGCCTCCTGGCGGCGTGATTTTTCCAAAATCACAAGACATACCGAGAAAGAAATAAAATATTAACAAGTCACACTCCTGAGGCGAGGAGGTTTAATGAAAAAGGGAGGATACAAGTAGGATCGCCCAAACAATCGTCACATAATAAATGATGATCATGTGTTCAAGGTACAATGGATGTTGTAAGGCGAAGTCGAAACGTAGAATGGTCAATGAAAGAAGATGTAATCCATGTACAAGTGTCGTGTAAAACGGTGGCGTAAAGGTATATCAAGATTACGAAAACTCACGATATTATTCAGCACTGATTCAACGAATTCTACGAGATGTGTAACTCACACGATGTCTTTTAGTCTTTTTCGGAGACACATTGAGCTACACAATGGTCGATAGACTAGACATTCAATTACGAATGGTCGAAAAGAAAATGTGCGTATCTAAATAGATATCTTAAAAAAGTTGAACAATGAAAGCAACACGCACGGTAGTAAAAATGAAAATCAGGAGTCTTATCGAAAACAACACTTATTCAATTCCGAACAATGGTATCACGATAGTATGCACAACATGTAACAGCGAGTCGAGACAAACAGATGATTCAAAACGAACGAGCATATGAAGTCAGTCGTATCACGCATAAATGAAATAGAAATAGTACTCAGAAGAATGAGTATGAAAAGTCGGCAGCATACGCGCTCTGAATACAAGTATGTAACGTCATAAAGATATAAAATCATCGTAACCAGATCAGTTCACAAGAACAGGAATTTCAGAAATACAGTAAGAGCAGATGTAATTACAGTAATATCGAATGATAATCCATGAAGCACAAGGCTTTGAAAAGACACAATAATTATCGTCATCAATGTAACGTAATATTTCAACATGTAATCACGAGAAGAAATATTAAAACGATAATTAAACGTAAGTAATATGGATTAGAGAGTTACCCGCGCAAATATCGAACAACATTGGCAGATTCTGTGATTGACACTTAAAACATGAAATATTTGAACTTTCGGTTATAGACTAAGTTTTTGAAAAATGACTCAGTTCCCTATAACCATCGCTCTGATACCAATCTGTGAGACCCCCAAAATCTTACATGGAACAACTAGGCAACGAGGGGGTAACACGTCATAGTACAAGAAACAATGAATTACAGTTTATATAAAGCTGACGAAATAATAACATGTACATTACATTAAAAAGGTCAGAGTTTTTTTTAAACATAGGTCCCAGAGTTTTATATGCGGAAAGATATATTATTTCGTCTCAATTTATAACATAAATTTGCCCAAAAGATAGAATAAACTCCTGACAGCTTTTACTAAAAACAGTCTTTTTAAAGCATCACAGAAATCTCCAAGCTGCGATAATCTCCTGAGGGCTCCCATCCAAGCAAAGCTAACTAATAATACCTGAGATTAAACATGTAAAATCGTCAACATAATGTTGAGTGAAATTCATAGGTTTAGCAGTAAAAGTGTGGAACACAAGCATTCAGTTGTAAAACAAGTAGTGTGGAGTATGGTTATATACGTCAACCATAGTCCGAAACCATTATTATTGCTGTTCACTTCATGAACCGAAGCTTAACTCAATGTAAGTTCCTCTAGGGAGTATTCAACCTAAATACTCAAGTAAATAAACGAATATCAGTGCATCAAGGTACTTGAGACGGGGACTGTCAATCCCGATGGATCCACCCACAACATTCGCGCTTAGTACTCGAAATTAACGGTTCATGATCGGGAGAGGAAACTCAAGGCTAGACTAAAAAGCAATAATAACACTGAAAACCTGAAAATCATACATGTTCTGGATAGCATACAAGTTCTGGATAGCATACAGTTTTTAAATGGTTGTGTTCCACCATGTAAAATCTCACCCCGTGTTTAGAAACCATGTACAAGTAAAGAGGGATTATGAACTCACCTTAGCCACGTGGTAAGTCAATCACGGTACTCAGCAACTGAGCAGAAACAATGGTAGTGAGACGATCACCGACGATATGGATTCCCGGGGAAACACGAAAACCGCAACCTATCAAAATAAGGCGCGCGTTAAGACTCGAACTCAATATCGATATATATACCAAATATAACATGACTCAAATGTTTTCAAAGTAATCATGTTTCAAAACTATTGACACGAACCAAATGAATCCATTTATCCAACGCTACACGTTTAAACATTTGAACACTTGAAAATGACCCGTTATACGACGCCAAGTCAACGCAAGTCAAACTATCCTTTACCCTTACTTGGACCAGTAGCTAAGTCATTTATATAATGACTAAGCACTTGAATAAGTCATCATGTCCGATGATGAATATTCAAACTCACGCAACACAAACATTGAACTACGTGTTCAAAATAAAATCAGCAAGTACACTCTGAATGTACACACCGATCAACCCTATCTAGACTTGTCCGTTTTAGTTGAAAATTGGTGTCAAGGTCACTTATAACCTGTATAAGACCTCACCTAAATTTGAGCCAAAGTTCACACTTTAAAATCCATCAGCTCGACACTCTACCCGACTCCAAATTTAGGACAGATTTGTATACTTATTTTGTAAAACCATTTGGACCACTTTAAAAGTACAATCTCGACAATACGTCTTTTGAAACCACTAATAGACTCATCAAACTCAGTTTGCAAACTTTGAAAATCAGTAGTATCAACTATCTAACCAAGCCTATAGTCCCCGGAGTCGACCCAAAATCAGCCACAATTTCGGATTGTGCCAACTTGCGTTTCCCGGTACACGAAAACTAAAACTAGCATAACTTTTGACTCGTGATGAGTTATAAGCTCTATCTTATACCAAAACGACCGTATCGGAAAACTCTACAACAATATCAAATAATCTCAGCCTTTCACAGACCTTAAACCCACGAAACAATCTGTTTAAAGCTGCTGTCCCAAATTAGCCTTTTAGAAAACATGACAAATCAAATTTTCAAGCAAAACCACTCTTTCCTATACCTATAGAATCATCATACTATCATACCCATCATCCAAACACTCCTATAAACACTTGCATGTAAAATCTAACAAAATCAAGGATTAAAAACAAGACTTTTAAGGATCAAAACATGATAATCTTATCAAAAACCTTACATGCAAGATGATTTAATCATCATACAATCATGAAATCAAAAGTTATTGAAATTTTGATACATGTGGGTGATTTTAGTATCAAAAGAACCACCATAAAAATCTATGATGTGGTCTTTAAATTGTTTTGAATTGATTATGTTAGAATTTGATGAAAATGGGGTGTTTGTGGTGGTGTGGGTGACGGCAAGGGTGGAGGTGGGGAGAGAAATGCTTTTTTTTAATTTATGAGTTGTGTGTGATAAATGGAAGGAAAAATTGGTTTATATATGTTAGTTTAAGTGGATGGACCATTGTTGTCAAGTTTAAAACTTGTGGACTTAAAAACAATTAATAGTTTTAAAGGGTAGAAAATGTCTAATAGTAAATCTTGAAAATATTTACGGGACTCGGGTTTCGTAAAAATACTTTTCAAAAGTTACAATGCATCGTAAAAATGATTATATGACTTCCCGACACGATTTAATACGTAATTAAAACGAAATCGTCGAAAATGTTAATTATCGAAACAATCGATAAATAAACGTAATATTTTGGGCATCCGTCGGTATCGCGATCACTAGGAATTCTCGTTGTACATTGATTTTGAATAAACTCGTTGTAAAACGCACGCGGGTGATTTTAAATCAAAAACTTTGATTTAAATTAAATATGGAAAAATAAAATAAATTTTTTATAATTTCATATGAAGCATTGTCAATGAACAAAATAATACTTAAAAGTATAATTTAAAAATCTCAGGATTTACACATAAAGTATTCAAGAAAACGTAATACGTTAGAAAATGCAAGAAGCACGAATAAAAAGAATAAAATAATGCTGGGAAAGTACGGGTTCTCACATACGATAACCATAACACTAGAGGCACTAGTGTTATGACTTCACCACGGCGGAGTTATAGCTCGTGGCGTCCCTTTCAGTTTATTTGGCCATTATTATATTATTATTATCATGTGGGGTGTATGGATGCATCCTAGGTTCAGTTTCAGTCAGGATTTACATGGTGAACGTGGTATGTGCCTTGCATCCTTCACAAGGAGCTGATCTCTCCTACCCAGACTATATTAATTAGAGGCATCCCCTCTAATTGCATGGCGAGGTCACCCTTCTAAGTATTCATGCATCGTTGTTGACCTCATGACCTATATTGGCTTTTGGTATATTAAACTAATACAGATTTTCATAAGTAAACATAAGCTATATTTTCAGAACGTAAAACCAGATTATAAACATGTTCTAGGTTTTCCAGAACTTATTCATTTCCGTTGTTTTTCATGCTTTACATTTCTTTCCTATCTTATGTCATTCATGTTATGTCATATATCCGTTCACTAAGCGTATTGCTCAACCGTTACTTCCTTTCCATGTCCCAAAACGGCAGGTACCTAAGGTTAGACTGGAGCATTTGGAGGACATGCATAGGATGAGAGCTACCTTAGACTTATTCTCTTATTGCCTTCATATATTTATGCTTGTTTAGTCTTCCTTTAGTCATTTATTTTATTTATTTTTTGGGCTTATGTTTAGGAACCGATGTTTGATTCCGGTTATCCCTTTGGTCGTGTATGTTTATGACATATTTCCTTGAATGATTTAATGACACGCCATAATTTACTATATCATTCCATCTTAACAAATGGGGTGTTACAATTATGGTATCAGAGCCCATGGTTTCGACCTGTAGGCTTTCAACTTGACCTGTGACTAGTGGGTATACACTAGGATCCTTCCAAGCCGACGTCTGATTTCTACGTATTGATATTTTCATAACCTCGTTGTTTTAACCATGATGTTTTCTTCGGAATTGTTTTACTAATATGGATTGAACAACCGTCATCCATACTTAGTTACATGTCAATGTTTTATGCATAATGTTTTCTTGTGAAATTTGACTAGTATGAACTGAACCACAGTAGTTCATACTTAGTCACACGTTTTCTGTTAGGTTTAGACACTTGGTTTGCATACATTCATTTCATTTTCATTTCATGCATTTATTTCATGTAGCAGGTATTTTGACTAAGTAACGGTTGGTACAGGATTGGCCCTATTTAGTCACATGTGCTTTTATCGAAAATTTTGTTTGTTTAGTGGACCGACCCATAGGCGTCCATACTTGTCTTTTGTTTTGTGAACCGACCCATAGGCGTTCACTCATGTACATATCATCATATTTATTAACCACGCATCTTAAACTGTTTTCATGCATTATAAACTATTTCATGCTTTATACACTATTCATGCATCTTTTATGTTATTCCATATTATGTCAGACTTATCAATTATATTGCATTGTGAAACGACTCATAGTCGTCCACACGATCGCTTTTCAAAATTCATTTCATTACAGTCATAACTTTTCATGTACCCTCATCTATTGTTGCGTTTCTTTATGTCGATTGTGTTGTCATACTATCATGGTTAACCTTGTTTTCATGCTGATTATGTTTTGTATTCATTTATGTAAATTTTGTTCCATGTTTCATCATGTTGATTATGCTTCATGCAAGACATTGATGGATTTCATGAAATCTTACTTTCATGATAGTCATGGTTGGTTTTCATTAATCATGCTTTCATGCAGATCAACTTTGAATTTCGTTTAACTACACTTTCAGCGTTTCTCTATGCAACTAGAATGATGTCTATACTGGCATTGCCAGGTTATCATGATGGTTTCCTAACCGTTTAACCAATTATTTTTCTTTATTTTCAAATCATGTCGGATGGTCGACCCCATACCGATCATTTCATGTGCATTCCATGTGTACTCCATGCACCGTATTCCATGTGTATTTCACTTGAAATACTTCACGAGTATTCGCTAGTCGATTCTAAATCATCTCAGGCATATTCCACTTGCTGATATTCTACAAGATTGTTGATGCCGCTCATAACTTGGAGATGTTACTAAAGGTTGATGCTGCTGATTTTTAGAGACGCTACGAGATGCTGGTATTGTTCACAACCTGGAGATTTTACAAGACGAAGACAAAGGCGTTAGATCGAAGCGATCGGGCGAGAAGATGCTTCACCATCAGGCGATTTCCATCACAATCCATGTCCCAAATTCTTAGTTACACGTCACACGTCATCCAGTTGTCTTTTTAGTCATATGAGTAAGAACCGGCACCAGCCGGCCACTCAGCGGAATAGTTACATGAATCACCGTCAGGAGAATGACCATCATGGAACTGACAGACAAGATGATAGTAACCACTACTGTGATAGAAACTATCCTAATCGCAACAGAAGCTCTGGCCACGGACGTGATCAGAAATACAAAGGGTCAGCAGTCCAACCGATCCGCCAATGCTGGCATGATATCTAAGATTTGCAGTTTTAGTTATTTCACACCTCGAGACACATGTCAAGACATCAGTCAAGACACATGTCTCACGTATATTTTCTGAAGACACATGTCAAGATATCAGTCAAGATACATGTCATACGTATATTTTCTAAGACACGAGTCAAGACACATGACTCACGTCCATTTCTGGAACATTCTAAAGATATTCAAGGTACCCTCCAAGGGGTATATCCATTTTGTGGTGCCATGTGTAAAACCCGCATGCTTTTACCATGAATAGTACCCTTACGATCGTACGTACTTGATTAGAACTTTCCTTTTATAGCATGTTTACGTTTCACGAACAGGAATTACAAGTATTACGTACGTGTTATAACACGATAAGTATTTATTACGTATTAAATCACGATAATTATTTCAATAATAATTATAATCACGAACATACGAACATGGAATCATGAACGTAATTAATCACGAGCTAATATTACATATGTATGTATATTTATTACGATCACGAATATATATATTAAGTCACGAACGATAATTAATTAAATTACGTAAAACACGAACACGAGAACACACTTATAATTTAGACACGGAAAATGTTTGGGTTACCCTTATGTGGGCCCCATACCCGCGGACACTACAAGACAAAAGGGCTTAGCCCATTAAAATTTTACTAAACAAGATTTTAGGAAAAGGTTATTTTCATAATAACCAAAATTTAAGAAAAACAAGAAACCCTAAAATCTTCTTTCTCCTTATTCTTTTGGCCGCCGGGTTTACTCACACCAAAGGGGGTGTTTGATTGATTTTTGGAGTTCGTTTATTGCAAGGATTGTTAGTGTGTTCATCTTTCTTGGATTCACGTGATCGGTATAAACCCTAAACCTTTTTCTTTTATGTTTTTGATTTATTAATCACATAAAATCATGAATGTATTTAATAACTAATTAAAAACAAGTGTAAACATGTTGTTTAATCATGGGGTATAATCAATTAAGTGTTAAGGGGTGTTTGTTTGTTGGCCGATGCCTAAACCGAGCCCCAAGGGGGTCTCGGCTTGGCTTACTTCGCACCACCGAGACCTTATGGTCTCGGTTTGGTGGTGGTGGTATCACGGCAGCAAGGAAAAGGGAGACCCGGACCTAGGTCGGGGCATGGTGGTGCATTTGGGTCCGGTTCACGGGTTAAAACACGTGTCCGGTTCACACATGTTAGATAAAACATGGTCTGGTTCATGAGTTATTTTTACAAGGTTATTTATTTTTACAAGTTATATTTTTTTTACAAGACTTAAATTAAATTAATTAAAAACATAAACATGATTAATTTAATTTACATGACTTAGGTTATTAATTTTATTATTAATACATAAATTTTAACCTAAGTATTTTTCCATTTAATTAGACTATATAATTAATTAATTATTAATCATGACCTATAATTAATTATTTGCATGACTTAGGTTATATTAATAATAGATAATAATACATGATTAACCTAAGTATTTATTTTTACCTTTATTTAATTAAATCATGTTATATTTAATTAAATACTTTAACCTATAGTTTATTTAATTCACATGAAATAATTAATAAACTATACTATTAATTACATGACTTCGTATACTAAGCAGTAAACACTTAAGCTTATATAATTAGCTTAATAATCCAGCTTATATCTAATTATGGAAACTTTCTATTTTTAGAAACTTATTTAATTAAGGCAGCTAATCTATTTATGGAAACTTCCTATTTTTAGAAACTTATCTAATTTAAGCAGTGAATATATTTTTGGAAACTTTCTCTTTTTAAAAACTTTATATTTTTGGAAACTTTCTATTTTTGGAAACTTTCTATTTTTGGAAACTTTCTATTTTTTGATACTTTCTATTTTTGGAAACTTTCTATTTTAGGGAACCTGCTATTTTTAGAAAGTTATTTATTATTACACAACAAGTATAATAATACATGAAATACAAGTAATACTTAATCAGAATAGACAAAATATATGATAAACACAGTATAAAGCTTAAATCAGTAAAACATGACATGAACATATAAAACAAGCTAAGACATGATATAAAACCAGTTACGTACTCAGTAATCAGATACTTATACACGTATGTATTTATGCAGCATTAGTGATACCGAAGTAGGACTCTCTTCCGTTTGTCTTCTTCGTTCACTGGACACAAGGTACGGATTCTCCGTCCTTTCAGTATGGACATTCTTCCTTATTAGGATTCCCCGTATGCAGCCAACTGTTTTCCCTAGTATATGTTTTATATGTTTTGATTGCTTATGTTTAATTAGAATACCTAAAGCCATATACATGCATGACCAGTTCACCTAGTCATGGAGGTACCATAACCATAACACAGGAGGCACCAGTGTTATGACTTCACCACGGCGGAGTGATAGCTCATGGCATCCCTTTCAGCTTTTGGCCATATTTTATTATCAGGTGGGGCGTATGGGTGCATCCTAGTTTACATGTTTTCAGCAGATTACTCAGTGTGAATATGGTGTGTGCCTTGCATCCTTCACAAGGAGCTGATCCCTCATACCCAAAACCAGTATATTAAATTAGAGGCAGCCCCTCTAATTTGCATGACGAGGTTACCCCTCCAAGTATTCATGCACGTTGATATTTCAGGACTTAGTCTTTTCCGCTGCTTCATGTTTATATGCTTATATTATTCATGCTATACTTGTATATCCGTGCACTGAGCGTTATGCTCTGTCGTTTTCCTTTTCATGTTCCCAAAACGGCAGGTACTCAGGGACGCTCGTAGACTTTAAGCGTACGTGCATATGGATTGGAAGCTTCCTAGCCTTCTTTACTTTATGCATTTATCTATAATTTGATACTCATTTCCATGGACATTGTTTAGTCCTTTCATTTACAGTACTTATGTTTGTGTGCGATGAGTTCTACTTTAGGGATACCGATGTTTGATTCCGGTATTTTCTTTATGGTCATGTAATGGTTAGACATTTATCCTTGTATGCTTTGATGACACGCGATAATCACGCGTTACATTCCATTTATCAAAATGAGGTGTTACAATTATGGTATCAGAGCCAAGGCTTTGACCTGTAGGCTCTCAATACACGACCTGTGATTAGTGGGTAGTCACTATGGTCTTCCTAGAACTGACAGTCGGTTTTCATGCATTCATCATTTTCATGCATACATATATATGTCATTGTCGCAGGTTTATGACTAAGTAATGGTTGGTACATGACTGGTCCTATTTAGTCGCATGTGTTTGATCGAAACTTTTAAATTTGGGACCGACCCATAGGCGTCCCCTCGCCATGTCTTTTGTTTTGGGTGAACTGACCATAGGCGTTCACTCTCGCGCATACAAAAGTTTTCATAAAACTGCATCATGGTTCATGTACTAGTTTTCCTGCATAAAATTTTTCTCATGATTTATTGGTATAATTTTTTTTTTCATGTATATAGTTTATGTTTTAATGAGTTTAATCACGTATTTTATGTTATACTGTCAGATGGTTCTCACACGCGAGCAGGAACAACTCAATGCAGCAATCCAAGCTGCAATGCAAGCTATGCTTCCTCAGCTGAGGAACGAAATCAGGGCTGAGGTTCAGGCTGCCAACAATCAGCAACATCACCCAGTACCTCCTCCTCCAGCAACATTGGCCACATGGCTGGAGAGATTCAACAAGCTCCGTCCTCGAGCTTTCGAGAGAACAGATTGCCCCAGTGAAGTAGAAAGCTGGTTGGCTCACATTGAGAAGATCTTTGATGCTATGGGCTGTGACCCCGTTTTCAAGTCGAGGTTGGCATGCTACCGGTTCGAAGGTGATGTGTTAGCATGGTGGATAACACTAAAGCAGTCTAAGGGAGGTGATGATTGGGTGGCTGGTTTGACATGGGCTCAAATCAGGGATAGGGTGATGGAGCAGTTCTTTCCCAAGGCTGAGCAAGACAAGCTGAAGAGGGAGTACCATGGGACCCGACAGAGAGCTGGGGAGAATAGCAACGAGTTCATGCAACGCTTTCTTCGCTTGGCTGTTTCCTTGGTGCAGCAGCATGTACTCCTGAAGAGCAAGCACACCACTTCAGGTGGGCTCTTCGTACATCGGTCGCAAACAACTTGGTGAGTGCTACGTTCAACACGATAGCACAAGTGGTCGATGCAGCCCGTAAACTGGAAATGTTGCAGGAAAGAGATAAGTTCGGGGAACCAGAGAGACCCGAGAAGAGGTAAACATTCATATTCAAACGGTGGCCAATCCGTATTCTTTCAGTTATGTCAATATTTCATCTCTTTAAATTGTATCTTCCAGGCAAAAGACCGGGGACCGGTCTCAGCTGGCTACTCAGCAACAGCCTAATCAACCCAAGGGAAACGGTCAGACTAACGACCGTTCTGCTACGGATAGGCGTGGCGGTAATGATAATTACCGTAACAACGTTGGACACTCCAACAGCAGCAGGTCCTTATACTTACGTATTTTCTTATGATTACATGTTATGATTCTTAATTCTGACACATTAGCAAATCTTCTACCAGGAATCATGGTAACGGTAGGGACCAGAACCAGAGAGGTTCACAGCCTAACCGTCCAGCTATCACTGGTATTAAATCTTACGATTATCCGCATTGTCCTTTGTACCCTATTATCATGTCTCACGTATAATGTTTTATCAGGTTCTCAGCCAGTCAGGATACCTGCTGGATGATATACTCATCCTCTTTGCTCTACTTGCCACCGTAGGCACCCAGGGCCATGTCCCCGCGACAGTGACGCATGCTTCAAGTGTGGTCTTCCTGGCCATCGCATGAAGGATTGCCGCAAGGGCGAGATGGAGTGTACATCAGGACATGCTGATACCAAGCCGCCTCCTACTACTGGACGCGTTTACACGACATCTCGTGATCAGGCCACAAGTCTACAGGTAACATCACTGGAATCTTGTATATGTATGGTCAAGCTGCATGTGTTCTGTTTGATACGGGTGCTACTCACTCGGTCATTTCTACTGCTTATGCCAAGAATGTTAGGATAATCCTCATGCCACTAGAGAATATAATGAGTATTTCCACGCCTTTGAGAGACTCTGTACACATAACCCATGTGTACAAGAGCCTTCCCCTAGAGTTTGACGATAAGGTTCGTCCTGTTGACGCACTTCCACTGGACATGAATGATTTTGACATGATTTTGGGCATGGATTGGCTATCCAAGCATCATGCTACCATAGACTGCCATTCATATCGAGTCATCTTAGGTGATGTTAATGCACCAGAATACATTCACAACGGGTTCGTACCCGGCAGGTCTGTACAAATCATATCAACCCTGCAAGCACGTGCACTACTTTCACATGGTTGTGAGGGTTATCTAGCTACTGTTCATGACATGGATGCTGAATCCCCATCAATTCAGAATCAACCGATAGTGTCAGAATTTCCAGATGTATTTCCAGAAGAACTTACGGGCATACCACCTACACGTGAAGTAGAATTTAATATCGAGTTCATCCCAGGAGTTAAGCCGATTTCCAAGGCTCCTTATCGCATGGCTCCCATAGAGTTAAAGGAACTGAAGGATCCATTGCAAGAACTTCTAGAACGAGGATTTATTCGACCGAGCGCATCTCCACGGGGCGCACCGGTCTTATTCGTTAAGAAGAAGGACGCCAGTATGCGTCTTTGCATAGACTATCGCGAGCTCAACAAGATTACCATCAGGAATAGGTATCCACTACCACGTATAGACGATCTGTTTGACTAACTCCAAGGGGCCAAACATTTCTCCAAGATTGATCTGAGGTCAGGCTATCATCAGCTACGGGTTAGGGAACAGGACATCGCCAAGACTGCTTTCCGTACACGCTATGGCCACTACGAATTTGTAGTCATGCCATTTGGCTTAACCAATGCTCCAGCAGTGTTCATGGATTTGATGAACAGAATCTTCCATGAATTTCTAGACAAGTTCGTCATTGTCTTCATCGATGACATCCTGATTTTCTCTAAGTCTAAGGAGGAACACGAAGACCATCTTCGTACAGTACTACAGATTCTTCGCCAGAAGCAGCTGTATGCTAAATTCTCCAAGTGTGAGTTCTGGTTAGACAAGGTGGCATTCTTAGGCCACATTGTATCAGCAGAAGGAATCACTATGGATCCAGCGAAGGTTGAGGCTATTACCAAATGGCCAAGGCCGACATCAGCGACTGAAGTTCGCAGCTTCCTAGGCTTAGCTGGTTATTACCGTAGGTTTGTGGAGAACTTTTCCCGCCTAGCACTACCATTGACCAAACTGATGCGGAAAGGGGAGAAATTTGTCTGGACGGAAGATCGAGAGAAGAGCGTTGAAGACCTGAAGCAGAAGTTAGTATCTGCACCTATTCTTACTCTCCCATCTGGTAGGGGTGGATTTGAAATCTACAGTGATGCATCGGGGAAGGGACTTGGTTGTGTTCTCATGCAACATGGGAAAGTGATCGCGTACGCTACATGACAACTTAAGCCTTATGAGGAAAATTAATCTACGCATGACTTGGAACTTGCAGCAGTCGTGTTTGCATTGAAGATATGGAGGCACTACTTGTATGGAGAATCATGTGACATTTTCACGGACCACAAGAGCTTGAAGTATATCTTCACTCAACGTGAATTGAACATGAGACAGAGGATATGGTTAGAGCTGTTGAAGAATTATAACATTAATCTGCAGTATCATCCCGGCAAGGCGAATGTCGTGGCAGGTGCACTTAGCAGGAAGTCCGGAATGATAAACGGTATTAAAATTGAGGAGGAAATCATAAGAGACTTGGAGCGACTAGACATAGAGATCATGGTACGTGGACATCATGGTTACTGGGCTAATCTTAGAGTAGAACCCGAGTTACTCTCTAAGATCAAGGAAGCTCAGAAAGATGATGGAGAAATCTGGGCGATAATTCAGAATTTGGAGAGGCAGACAAAATTTCGAGTAGATGTAGATGGTATCTTATGGCAGGGCACGAGACTTTGTGTTCATGATGATTAAGAACTCTGGGAAGCCTTGTTAGCTGAGGCTCATAGCTCCCCATTTTCTATACATCCTGGTTCGACCAAGATGTACCATGACATCAAGCAGTACTTTTGGTGGAGTGGTATGAAACAAGATGTTGCTACTTATGTCTCCAAATGTCTTACCTGCCAGCAAGTTAAGATTGAGCATCATCGACCTGGCGGTCTTCTTCAACCGTTAGATATTCCAGAGTGGAAGTGGGATAAAATCACCATGGATTTTGTTACTGGTCTTCCGCCGACAAGGAAGAACCACAATGCAATTTGGTTTATCGTTGATCGACTTACCAAATAAGCTCATTTCTTACCGATCCGCAAGGAAGATCCGGTCAGTAAACTCGCCGATACTTATAGAAGGAAGATCATGAGACTTCACGGTGCTCCATCCAACATCGTCTCAGACAGAGATCCTCGATTCACTTCGCGATTCTGGAGAAGTCTGCAGAAAGCTTGGGGTACACAACTTAAGCGTAGCACGACTTTTCATCCTTAAACAGACGGGAAGTCAGAGCGAACGATTCAGACATTGGAAGACATGTTGAGGTCGTGTGCGTTGGAATGGACGGGTGATTGGGATGATTATATCTGTTTGGTTGAGTTTGCATACAACAACAGTTGGCACGCAAGTATCAAGTGTGCTCCGTTCGAGATGTTGTATGGCAGAAAGTGTTACGCCCCAATCTGCTGGGATCAGGTATCATCGAGCTGACTAATGAGAAGGTCGCAGTAGCTAAGCAGAAACTGCATGAAGCACGGTCACGTCAGAAGAGTTATGCAGACAAGCATTGTAGGGACTTACATTTTAACGTAGGAGATCACGTTTTCCTTAAGGTTTCGTCGGCACGTGGTGTTAGACGTTTTGGAATCAAAGGGAAGCTCAGCCCTCGATTCATCGGACCGTTTGATATCATTGAACGAGTCGGTGAAGTATCTTACCGTTTAGCGTTACCTCCGCAGCTTTCCCATGTTCACAATGTTTTCCATGTGTCCTTACTCAGAGGGTACCAGTATCACCCCCTTCACATGGTTCAGTATCCACTGGAACAGATTCGTGAAGATCACACTTTCATAGAAGAACCCGAACGAGTTATTGACAGACAAGAATGAGTCATGAGAAGGAAGACGATTCCATTCGTCAAAATCCTTTGGAGGGATCATACCGAGCGGGAAGCAACTTGGGAAACAGAGGAGTCTATCCGGGCTTCTTACCCTCATTTCATATTTTGAATTCGGGTATGTTCTTCTTTTCCAGTTTACTTTATCTATAATTCGGGGATGAATTATTCTTTTTAGGGGGAAGAGTTGTAAAACCCGCATGATTTTACCATGAATAGTACCCTTACGATAGTACGTACTTGATTAGAACTTTTCTTTTATAGCATGTTTACGTTTTACGAACAGGAATTACAAGTATTACGTACGTGTTATAAAACGATAAGTTTTTATTACGTATTAACTCACGATAATTATTTCAATAATAATTATAATCACGAACATACGAACATGAAATCATGAACGTAATTAATCACGAGTTAATATTACATATGTATGTATATTTATTACGATCACGAATATATATATATTAAGTCACGAAGGATAATTAATTAAATTACGTAAAACACGAACACGAGAACACACTTATAATTTAGACACGGAAAATGTTCGGGTTACCCTTATGTGGGCCCCATACCCGCGGACACTACAAGACAAAAGGCCTAGCCCATTAAAATTTTACTAAACAAGATTTTAGGAAAAGGTTATTTTCATAATAACCAAAATTTAAGAAAAACAAGAAACCCTAAAATCTTCTTTCTCCTTGTTCTTTTGGCCGCCGGGTTTACTCACACCAAAGGGGGTGTTTGATTGATTTTTGGAGTTCGTTTATTGCAAGGATTGTTAGTGTGTTCATCTTTATTGGATTCACGTGATCGGTATAAACCCTAAACCTTTTTCTTTTATGTTTTTGATTTATCAATCACATAAAATCATGAATGTTTTTAATAACTAATTAAAAACAAGTGTAAAAATGTTGTTAATCATGGGGTATAATCAATTAAGTGTTAAGGGGTGTTTGTTTGTTGGCCGACGCCTAAACCGAGCCCTAAGGGGGTCTCGGCTTGGCTTACTTCGCACCACCGAGACCTTATGGTCTCGGTTTGGTGGTGGTGGTATCACGGAAGCAAGGAAAAGGGAGACCCGGACCTAGGTCGGGGCATGGTGGTGCATTTGGGTCCGGTTCACGGGTTAAAACACGGGTCCGGTTCACACATGTTAGATAAAACACGGTCCGGTTCATGAGTTATTTTTACAAGGTTAAATATTTTTACAAGTTATATTTTTTTTACAAGACTTAAATTAAATTAATTAAAAACATGAACATGATTAATTTAATCTACATGACTTAGGTTATTAATTTTATTATTAATACATGAATTTTAACCTAAGTATTTTTCCATTTAATTAGACTATATAATTAATTAATTATTAATCATGACCTATAATTAATTAATTTGCATGACTTAGGTTATATTATTAATAGATAATAATACATGATTAACCTAAGTATTTATTTTTACCTTTATTTAATTATATAATGTTATATTTAATTAAATACTTTAACCTATAGTTTATTTAATTCACATGAAATAATTAATAAACTATACTATTAATAACATGACTTAGTATATTAAGCAGTAAACACTTAAGCTTATATAATTAGCTTAATAATCTAGCTTATATCTAATTATGGAAACTTTCTATTTTTAGAAACTTATTTAATTAAGGCAACTAATCTATTTATGGAAACTTTCTATTTTTAGAAACTTTCTATTTTTAGAAACTTATCTATTTTAATCAGTGAATCTATTTTTGGAAAATTTCTATTTTTAGAAACTTTCTATTTTTGAAAACTTTCTATTTTTGGTAACTTTCTTTTTTTGGTAACTTTCTATTTTAGGAAACCTGCTATTTTTAGAAAGTTACTTATTATTACACAACAAGTATAATAATACATGAAATACAAGTAATACTTAATCAGAATAGACAGAATATATGATAAACACAATATAAAGCTTTAATCAGTAAAACATGACATGAACATATAAAACAAGCTAAGACATGATATAAAACCAGTTACGTACTCAGTAATCAGATACTTATACACGTATGTATTTATGTAGAATTAGTGATACCGAAGTAGGACTCTCTTCCATTCGTCTTCTTCGTTCACTGGACACAAGGTACAGATTCTCCGTCCTTTCAGTATGGACATTCTTCCTTATTAGGATTCCCCGTATGCAGCCAACTGTTTTCCACAATATATGTCTTATATGTTTTGATTGCTTATGTTTAATTAGAATACCTAAAGCCATATACATGCATGACCAGTTCACCTAGTTATGGAGGTACCATAACCATAACACTGGAGGCACCAGTGTTATGACTTCACCACGGCGGAGTGATAGCTCGTGGCGTCCCTTTCAGCTTTTGGCCATATTTTATTATCAGGTGGGGCGTATGGGTGCATCCTAGTTTACATGTTTTCAGCAGATTCTCAGTGTGAATGTGGTATGTGCCATGCATCCTTCACAAGGAGCTGATCCCTCCTACCCAAACCTAGTATATTAAATTAGAGGCAGCCCCTCTAATTTGCATGACGAGGTCACCCCTCCAAGTATTCATGCACGTTGATATTTCATGACCTATATTGGCTAATGGTAAATATGTTGAACAGTTTTTACAAGATAAACATAAGGCTTTTCAAATTATAAAACCAGTTTTACTAAGATATAACCAGGTTATGCAGGACTTAGTCTTTTCCGCTGCTTCATTTTTATATGCTTATATTATTCATGCTATACTTGTATATCCGTGCACTGAGCGTTATGCTCAGCCGTTTTCCTTTTCATGTTCCCAAAACGGCAGGTACTCAGGGACGCTCGTAGACTTTAAGAGTACGTGCATATGGATTGGAAGCTTCCTAGCCTTCTTTACTTTATGCATTTATCTATACTTTGATACTTATTTCCATGGAAATTGTTTAGTCCTTTCATTTACAGTACTTATGTTTGTGTGTGTTGAGTTCTACTTTTGGGATACCGATGTTTGATTCCGGTATTTCCTTTATGGTCATGTAATGTTTAGACATTTATCCTTGTATGCTTTGATGACACGCCATAATCACGCGTGACATTCCGTTTATCAAAATGGGGTGTTACACCATGTATTAATCAGGCCACAAGAATTTCGGTACCATCACCGACGTATTATACACGTTTGGACACGTAGGACTCGTTCTACGTGGGACAGACGAAACATATTCAGTAAGATCTGTCACGCTTACTTCATGACACTTTCATTTCTGGATTTCATATTTCATATATCCATGACCATAAAGGACGCCATTCGTATCACCCATGTATACGAAGGTTTTCCTTCAGTCTAACGATACGATTTAATCTGCGAACGCGCTTACCTTGAACAGATGCGAGTAATCATGATGTTAATTTTGGAATATGAACAACACACCATGTTACAATTGGTCGCCATTTATGTTAGATTATGTACAGTGATGTTCAGGCTCCTGAATGAATTCAACATGGTTTTCCATCATGTGAATCTGTACAAATTATTTGTGCTTTACAAGCACGTGTTTTTGTTAGCCCATGGCTGCGAAAATTTTTCTAACTATCATTTGTGAGACGACTACCAAAGTCTTGTTATATATAATCACCCGATTATTCCAAACTCTTCCCATATGGAGTCCAGAAGAACCTTCTTAGGAGATGGACGGTAACATGAGATTACGTGTCGACTGCCGTTGATTTAGACAAATAACCATTCATGACCATTAATTCCCTCCACGTATTGATGACGTATACGATCGACTACGGAGTGGTAAACACTTTTCCAAGAACAATTTACAATCATGCTGTCAACGGTGGCGAGTGAAAGAGCAGGACATTTCCATGACTGCTATTCGTACACGACTTAGTCATGCTAAATTCATGATTTTGTATTAGTCTCATAAATGATCCAACAGCATTATGGGCTTAATAAATTGAGTTTCTATGAACTCATAAACAAATTCATTAGTGTTTTCATCGAGGACAACCTGATTTTCTCTAAGTCTAGAGAAGAGCAGGAAGACCACATTTGCACTATGTTGCAAATTCTACGACAGGAGAAATTTCACCCTGAAGTTTTCTAATATAAATTCTGGTTGATTACAGTGACACGCTGAATCACATGGATTCTCACGGTTAATTTTCCCATGACTCAACTTATGCGTGAAGGTGAGAACCCTACACTACATTAGGTGTTCCAGAAAATCCTACGCTAAGAGAAGTCTAATTTCGGAGACTCATAGTTTCGCAAACTCCTATGTATCAAGTTTCTATGAGGCAATATACAGTTACGTTTATATCTAAGTACCTTTCATACCAACATGCTAAGATAGAAACCAACAGACTGGGATGTTTATCCACCATCAGAAATTGTGATCAGAAATGGGACAAGATCTTCATGGAGTTGTTACCAGACTTTCGCAAGCTCAGAAGAAGCGTGATACTATCTGGGTCGTTTTCGACCGTTTGACCAAGTTTTCAAAATCCTTTCATCCGTAAGGATTTCGCAGCTAGCAGATTTTTAGACATTTTCAGCCAGAGATCGCACGATCACTGGGCACTCTCTCAGCTATCAGTTCAAATGAAGACTCGCGTACGCATACATCATTTTGTTCACGACCTTGTTAAATTTCTACGTTTTCTTTCGCATTTATGTTCATGACACTATTTACATTCATTAACATATTCTAGCTTACGATTTAAGTCTCACTTATGTTCGGGGAAAGTTACAGCAAGCTTAGGAGACCAGACTCGAGCATAATAAACTTTCCATCTTCACGGTGAATCTCCATGTCACATTTCACGTCTTACCTCTTACTGGTTGGCGTTACCGCCTAAGTTATTCCATGTTCATGATATGCTTCACCTGTCAGGTTCATTCCACGTTGCTCATATCACGTTCACGAAACGTTGCACGTGTCACGTCCATCATATATTTCCCATGCTACATTTACCATATCTCCACGTATCACGTGCAAAATTGCTCACGTATCACGTTTACAATTGTTCACGTACTACGTTTCAGTATGCCTCGTACATCATCACTAAGGCGCTTCTTAGGTCCCTTATTTCAGATTATTTCGCATCGTAACGTTGTGTTAGCTTTAAACGTGACTTCTTAGCTATACGATCGGATTCATGAGAACCCATCTCACGTTGGTGAACCAGAAACTTTCTGTATCATCAAGACAGAGTCATTAAGATCAAGATTATTATTTCTCGTCAAGACCAGTTAGAAGGTCATTCGGAGAGGGAAGCCACTTGGAAACGAATGATTCCATATGGACTCTTATCCTCTTGTCGGTTCATGAGTTAGATATATTCGTTTCGATTACGTCACTAATGAGACTGTAATTATACATAGTCTCATCGTCCAAATCGGGCTTAAAACGCTTAAAATATCATCAAAATACCCAAAAATGTGCCTGTGTTTGTTCATTGTGTATTTCAGGTACGGATATCGTGAAATCAACAAATGATCACAAGAATGAAGCAAAAACGAACACGGGAAACGAAGCCACACAAGAAACTGGGCCCAAATATGGAATTTCTAAAATTACCCTTGAAGAATTAAAGATTGGAAAGAATGGTCCCTCAACTTTGGAAGACTTGGCAATTTATACCCTTGTAATACTCATAAATTACAACGGGGTCCCTAAAATACCAAGACTATACCATCATAGCCCTTGAAGAATGCAAACAATGCATAAAATGCCCTTGTGAACATGTTTGATAAACCTTTGTGGCCAAAGTATGAAGTTACAAACTTCATTTACAAAGGGGAGTGCAACTTTGAAGCTGAAAAATTGATATAGAAACAAATGGATTCATGGGGGTCCAAACCTGCCAGTCAACCAAACCTCTTCCATCCACTCATCATCTGCCACCTGTCCCACTACCTCACACCAGCCAATCAAATCTCACCCCATCCCACGTCAGATTCCACCACCCTAACACCTTTTTAATTTTTTAAACCAATTTTTTAAACCGGTTTTTATATAATTAATTATGGTGGGAAACTGTTACTGTTCACCACCCTCCCTTAATTAGCCCTAATCCTTCACATAAACCCTAATTTAATTATGGGGAAAATCAAAGGGGTTTAGCCCCATTGTTTCCAGATCAGTGATTGTCGACCACCTCAACCAAACCCAGCTACAAAATACTCCAACCCGTGACTCTAGTGGGACCCCCGTCCTTCCCCTGTCACACCATTTTGGGAAAAATAAGAATCCAACAGCTAATCAACGATAGCAAACGCATTCCTTGGTCCCAAAGCTTGATTTCAACGGACAAGATCAAAAATCCAGCCTGGCAAACACCTCAGAGATCACATGATAGAGTTTTGACCAAGAAAATTCAGCAAATTTCAAATTCTCATGAGGGCAGTTTAGGAAGTTCATTGTTAGGGTGTAGCCTAGAATGTTCTTTTAGCCTTATAAAAAGGAAGCTGGCTTGTAGCTTAACCTTTGTTCCAGTTTTATTGTACTATTTTTAAAAAGTACTGAAAATGAAAAATTTGAAATTTGTGCAATAATTCTGAGTTCCTTATTAGTTAATCTTTAATTTTCTCCATTTTAGTTTAAGACATTTAAAGGCTTTAAGTTTTCAGAAATTTCAGAAATTCGTTTTTTTTTCTAGTTCAAGTGTTGTTGTTGAAAAAGTTTTCAAAAACTTGATGTTTATATGATGATGAAGTGAAGTGGATTTGTCATGTCAAAATCAGTTTAGTGAAAGGTTTTTGTTTAAATTCGGTCTGGTTCCATAGTTCTGTCTTCAAAGGGTTTTATCAAAGATCTCTTATCAATTTCTTCCCTAACCACGTACTACATACAAGACTGAATGAGTATTGATTGACAACCAAATACTCAAACAGCCTTGTTGCAAGTTTTGTACTCTCTTGGTTTTGTGGTGCTTTGTGCAGGTTTCAAAAAGGAGCAAGCAAGATCATCACTTCCATTTCATTTTTAGTTATTTGAAGACATATTCGGCTTGGGGTCCTGCTTTAGATTCCCACAACAAGCCTTCTCTACACTTCACAAGCTTCCCTAAAAGCTCTCAAATCCTTAAAAAAGGAAGGCATCAGCTAATCCCTCAGGCTTGAACCCCTTTTTAGCTTTTGAGCTTTTGAGCATTTTATGTGAATTTTTATGTGAATTTAAATGGTACTTGTTTTTATGTGAATTTTTCTGCTTGATTAAGTTTTTTTAGGATTGGTATGCATGTTTGGATCATAGGAAATCAGTTTGGTTTGTTTTTGATTAGTCTTTGTTTGAAAATTTCATTTTCAGATTTTTAAAGGGGTGTTTGGATTTGGGTTTTAACCTGAATTGGTGATAGAATTTGAGTTTAAAATCAGTCCAACATTTTCTGTTTAGGTTGGTTAGGTAATATTAGCCATTTGTTATAGGTTTGGTATATTTTTGAACAAGTTTTGTGTGCTTAAGTGATAAACACATTGGTAAAATCAGTAAACCACTCATACAACCTTGTTTTAGCTAATTTTTGATCATCAATTTGATAATCTGTTAGGGTAACTGTTAATATTGGATTGTAATCTGTTAAGCTTTAGTTTGGTTGTTATTTGAGCAAGCTTTTGGCCTTTGAATCTCACCCTAGTGACCTAGTGCACCAGTCAAAAGTCCACAGCCCCTTATAGCATACACAGTAACTGTCTTTGTGCCATTTTTGGGAAATATTTGTATTGGACTTGTGAATTTTCTATTTTTTACTGACTCCCTACACTCCACTGAGTGTAGGGGTGCGTTTGGATCCAAGTAAAACCAATCAAATCAAAAGTTATAGCTCAAAAACCATACAGACCCACGTTTTCTGTATAAGCAGTGGGAACTCATTCCCACTGCTAGTGTATTCAGTTACCCCTGCTTAGCATCTGGACAAAAATAGTCAAGTGTCATTGTCAGTAACTTACTTTTTTGTCTTTTGTGAGCCAAAATAGGAATTAGACCCCCATTCTTTTTTCATTATTTTTCTTATTTTAATTCTGATTCTTCTGTTTAATTAATTTTTATTTTACTGTTCATTTAGTATTTTTTACATTAAATTTCTATTTTAATTACTTTTTAAAAATAGACTAAATAGTTTTAAAAATTTATGAAAAATACTTTTTAGTCTTTAAATAATATAAGTGCGTTATTAGTTCAATAAAATAATATTTTGGCCTTTTTCTTAATTATATATAATTTTAGGGCTTTAATTAGCATTAAAAATTGAATATTTAATTAATAAAAGGTTTTAAAATATATTTGTTGGATTTTTATTCTTATTTATATTATTTTAGACTTAGTTTTAATTTTTAATTAATTTTTAGGTTTAATTTTTAATTTCGTCACGTTTTACGTAATTACGTCATCGTTTTACGTCAACGTCGTAGTTTAATCGTAGTCGTAGCTCGTCTTTACTTTTTCTCTCTTAACCCAAAAACGTCACTAATCCAAACTTTATTTTACATATTGGCACATTAATCCACACACCTCCTTCGAGAACGAACTTGGAATTTATTCGGTTTCACGTTTTTCCTAAAACGTGCAACTTAATACTTGCCACGGTTATTTGTTTTTCCTAAAACAAGTGACTAAAAACTACACTATCATTTTGGCGCCGCTGCCGGGGAGGTGTTTAGTGTTGCCATTATTAGTATCGTGTTTGTGTGAGTAGTGCGTTTTTGCTTTTATTTTTTGGAAAGCGTACATAAACGTACATACTCATTTTTGTTATTTTTCTCTATTATAGTATAATATCCAAATAAATCGTGTTTAATTTTCCTAAATTAAACACAAAACAATCTTTACTATATTATAGATATATTGGTTTTCGTTTTTTTTTGAATATTATTACTATATTGTATTTACGTAAGAACAATAAATATACAAGTACTCCAAAAGCGTGAAAACGCAACCTTGATTCGGGGTTTCATCACTCGATCATTGTATTCGAATCTAAAGCAAAAGTTTAAAGGCAAAATAGATAAATACTTTCGTGAGGCTTAATTTCAATTAACACAAACTATAAGGTGGGTATAAGGCGGTTGTATTTCACGACCTAAGGGAAAAAGGCTCTTAAGTGCTTAGCGCCGCCTCGTTTCCCCCGCTTGCTTGTGCTTGTTTTGAGAAAGAGAGCTAACCGAGGGTTTGCCGCCCAAGTATTATCTACCAATATTATATTTGCTTGTTTTCAAGATTAAACCCTCTTGAACGTTTTGGTGTTCCACCAACGTTCTAAAGTCATCGAAGGCGTTCACTCCACGTGATCGTTTTCATTCTTTGAGGCTCTTTTAATCGAGAAGATCGATTCGAGGGGAGATTTGTAGATTTGTGTCTACGTAATACATTCAAAAATCCAAAAAAAAAAATTTAAAAAACAATCAAAAACCAAAAAAAATTGAAAAATCGAAAAACCGCAAAAAGAATCTTCTTTGCTACCACTCATTCTACGCTTAGTGCATGCGCACTCGATCGAAGGATTATTCTAATTCTAGCGACGCTTCGAATCGATGCAATCGTAATCGAAGGAATCGACGACGTAGTCGAGATTTAGAAACCGACATTCCTAATATCGTTGTTGAAGAAACCTTAGACGAGATGGCCGACAATCGTTCGATGATGGAATTGTTCCAAGCGCCCACCGAGGGTTATGGAGACGCGATCGTAATTCCCGCTATCGAAGCGGATAATTTTGAGATTAAGAGCGGAATGCTTTCGTTGATTCAAGCTACGAAGTTTCGAGGTCGTGAAGCCGATAATCCTCACGACCATATTCGGAATTTTGATCGTCTTTTGGCCACGAGCAAGTTTAAGAACGTCGACACCGATGTCGTCAAGCTTATGCTTTTTCCGTACTCGCTCGATGGTGCCGCCAATGATTGGTACGAGAAAGAGCCACCTAATTCGATAGTTATGTGGAAGGATCTCGTTTCCAATTTCGTTAATTATTTTTTCCCACCGTCTAAGACAACATTTTTCAAAAATGAAATTACAAAATTTGAGCAAAAACCGAATGAATCTTTTAGAGACGCGTGGGATCGTTTTAAGGAATTGCATAGGCAATGTCCTCACCATGGTTTTTCCGAGTTGCACCAAATCGATACGTTTTACAATGGTCTTAATTTTCAAGAACAAGATTCGTTGAATTCCGCCGCCGGTGGCAACTTTTTGTGTAAGACTCCGAAAGATGCATTGATAATTATCGAAAACCGATCCAAGGTTTACCAACTCCGCAACGCACCGAGTGTTTCCAATGTCGCCAATGTTAGTAGTTCTAATCACGACATTGAGAGAGTTGATGCGAAAGTCGATAAGTTGACGAATGTGTTTACGTCTTTTCTCGTTGAGATGCAAAAGAAATACGCTCCCGCTACGGTGAAAGCGGTTGAGACATCGTGTACGTTTTGTGGTGGACCTCATAATTATTACGAGTGTGCAGCTACGGATGGCCAAACGTCGAATGTGAGTGCGTTAAATGGAAACAACAATTTTCAAAATCAAAATAACGCGGGTCCATCACAACAAGGCAATTATAACCAAGGCAGCAATTTTCAAAATCGTAACAATTTTCAAGGAAACAATCAACAAGGAAATTTTTCGAATCAAAATCAAGGTAACAATTTTTCAAACAACAACAATCAAGGTAACAATTTTTCAAGTGGGAATCAAAACAATTTTCAAAGAAGTAATCAAAACCAAGGGAACTTTAATTCTAATCAAAATAGTTCGCCAAACGATTTTCAAAATTACATGAAAACGAATGAGGCTAATATGAGACGATTAGAGGGAGAAATTGGTACTTTGAAAAACGACTTTTCTAATACATTGAAATTGCAAAACACGAAGATTGAGCAAGGACAAATTGACATTAAAAAGATGTTTTCGGCCATTATGAACAAGTCCTTGGGTGCGTCAACGAGTTCGTTACCTAGTGACACCGTTGCAAATCCGAAGGAACAATGTAAAGCCGCCTTGTCTCGTGAGAAAGGTCGTGTGATTACCCCTAACCTTGAAGGATTTCGAGTTGTTCCTTATTCTCAACCCTCGAGTTCTAAGACGTCTTATTGTTCTAAAGTCGATGGGGTGAACGTGGCGACCAAGGAAAAGAGTGCATACCCTCGTGTACCTCAAATTCCATCCACGGTTCAAAAAGAGAGTTTTATCGACCTTACCAAAGTAACCCTTGAAGAAACTTGTGCTTCAATCCTTCTTAAAAAACCTAAAAGGCGTATGCCGAGAAAGGAAAAGGATTCGGGCCAATTTCTACTACCTTGTGATTTTTCCGAGATTGAGGGATGTTTATCCCTTGCCGATTTAGGTGCTAGCGTCAATCTCATGCCTCATTCTCTTTGGAAATTTATGAGATTGCCTTCACTTACCCCCACGAACATGACAATCGAGCTTGCGAATTGTACTCCAGTTATACCAATTGGAATAGCCGATGATGTCTATGTCAAAGTTGGAAAGTTTGTTTTTCCCGCGGATTTCGTTATATCCGATTACGAGTGTGACCCTAAATGTCCCATAATTTTAGGCCGACCATTCTTATCGACGGCTCGAACCGTAATCGACGTTCACGAGGGGAGACTTACTATGAGATATGGGATGACAAAATGGACTTTTTCGCTAGAAAATCCTAAGTTTTTAATGATAATGAAAAAACCGAGGTTTCAAAACCTAATGATTCAAATCCTAATGATTTCAAAATGTTCACTTTAGCGGAAAGAATGAGGCTTAATGCATGTTTTGAAAGAATTAAGAAAAATGGTTTTAAAGATGACGATTTTAATGATAAAGAGTACGTGTACCTAATTCAAAAGGGTATGTGTAAATTTATGGATGAAAACTCACTTTGGGATGTATTTAGCGAAACAAGTGAAACACCAATTTCGAAGGGCGACGTTAGTGCCATCACGACAATGACCAAAATGGGCTCGTCTTCACCACCTTTGAAGGACCACGTCTTTGAGGCTTCAATTTCTAACTCCATCGAAGTGCCTCCTTTGCCTAGCCCAACACCCGTTGAGGCTAAAAGGTTTATCGACATCGATCCTCTCGTCTTAGAGAAGTCACCTAAGCATAGTCATTCGACTTGTAAGACCATGGTTGTGAGTGCTCACATCGACTCTTTCTTTGACGATGACGATGGCGATTTTGCCGAGATTGATCACGTACTTCGAAATCCACATGCAATTTTTGATTCTCCTAAAAAGAAACATGTGAAATACGATGATTATGAGTTTGATCCCGAGATTGAGGAAATCATTGAACGAGAGCTAGCTCTTATGCCTTCACTTCCACCTACGAGTGAGGTCGATCTTTCCAAAATCGAGGATGAACTTAATGAGTTGGAACGTCTTATTTTTGATGACGAACCAACTCATGTGACCACCAAAAATCCAATTCTCGAGGAGTTACCTAATCAACACTCCTCAAATGAGAAGTAAGTTTACCACATTCGTGAGGATTTAACTTATCAACAATCCCCACAAAAGAATGATGGTTTCGTGCTTGATCGTGATCTTTTCGAGAGAGTTTCTAAGATACTCAAGGAGGGGAATGACAAACCTTGGTTTGACAAGCCTATCTTTGATGAAGAAATCGATGAGATCGACGTTCATGAGGATGACGAGTATGTAGACCCCGAGGGGGCGGTGTTCTTTATTGATCGATGTTTTGAGAACTTATATAATCCGCCACCCCCTCACACCAATGACTTAAATATGAGGATTTTTAGCACGACTAATTTTGAATTTGACACGCCAAATATTTTCGACATTATTAAATCGGGTTTTCATAGAGTTTTTAAACGATGAAAAAGGAAAAGATTTTTATAATGTTTTAAAAGATTTTTCTACATGTTTAACTCCGTCATCACATCGTTTTATGAGTGCTACCACCTCGTCTTCTCTTTTTGACGATGGTTGGTGTGGATCTAGTGTGAGGGAAGCCCCTTATGTTCCCTCACATTTCTCCACCGAGGACGAGATTTACGATCTCGGAATTGCTTGTAAAGGGAAATCTCGGTCTTCCACCGATGCAATAAATAGAAAATATGTTCATTTTCTTGGTGTGAGTCTACCTCTAGTAGCTCATAAGTTTGACTTACCCATTGCCCCACCTTTCTACTTCTCATCTCTTTTCTTCTACCCCATTGGGGTTCATGTTGGAGTGGCGTTGTTTCATCTTTCATCCGAAAACGAAGACGCTATCTTTGACCCCGGTATACGTGTATCGGGTTTTTAAAGTACTCCATGTACTTTTGGGCCTTGTTTATCATGTAAGGCCCACCAAAAATGACCATACCATGATTATCCCTAAATGATCACATTTATGGGGATCCGAGTCCAGCTTTTGACTCGGTTATCAGAAACAAGGTGCCTCGTGGGGGATTCTCATGCTTATCCTTGTAAATATTATCGCTTTCTTAGTTTAATGTAACGAGGGGACTTGTGCTCTTCCAATCGTTGTTTCGTGGTTGTTTGTGATTGTGATTTATTAGGTTCATCGTCATCATTGAAGCCTCTCGTGTTCGTTTTACGGATCACTCGAGCTTCGATCGTTGCCTTTGGAGATTCCGATATCCGATGATATCCTTTTATGTTCTAACGTTTATCTTATTAGCCTAGCCCAACACCCGTTGAGGCTAAAAGGTTTATCGACATCGATCCTCTCGTCTTAGAGAAGTCACCTAAGCATAGTCATTCGACTTGTAAGACCACGGTTGTGAGTGCTCACATCGACTCTTTCTTTGACGATGAAGATGGCGATTTTGCCGAGATTGATCACGTACTTCGAAATCCACATGCAATTTTTGATTCTCCTAAAAAGAAACATGTGAAGTACGATGATTATGAGTTTGATCCCGAGATTGAGGAAATCATTGAACGAGAGCTAGCTCTTATGCCTTCACTTCCACCTACGGGTGTTTTCACCCCTAGACTCGAAACATTGAGGACAATGTTTAGTTTTAGTATGGGGGGTGAGTAGATACTTCACCTTGCTTACGTCAACACGCAATCCAATATTCATCTTTTTGTTATCGTTTTATGCAAAATAAGGCTAAAATGGCCAAATTTTAAATTTTTTCTTGTTTTTCATGAGTGTTTAAGACACGAATGTAGGTTTTCTGATGGTGAGAATAAGAGTAATTTTTTACTCGACCGTGCGTGTTGAGCACTTAGCTTCGATTCCTTAACTTTTAGGCTAAGTCTCTTAAATGAGGACGAGAAATGATAGAGTTATTTATAAGTCTCGTAATCGTCACGATCTCATGTGTAGTAATTATTAGCTTATTCTCCCCACGCTTTTGTATAATAAATTGTTAATAAATATTGATTTAGCGGTTTAGTCAATATTGTTCGTTTCTAATTTGTCTTAGTAGCTTCCGTGTAATTAAATTGGGAAAACATTAAGGTATCGCCAGCGTCACGATTTTGAAGTATTGGCACCCGGATAATCGAAAGCTTCACCTAATAATAAGATTTCAAGTGCTCACCTAAATTAAGCAAAAATTTGAAGCTCACAAGGCCGAAAAATCTATGCCCAAATTGAAAGTGAATCAAGCCTTGATCTTCGAAGTTTTAAAGATCCAAAATTCGCTTTAGCGTAAGGATATACGTCTTTGGCTAATAAAACCACCGATGAGGCGGATAATAAAAGGCAAGGCAAGACCGAAGTCATAATAAAAGCTCCATGGCGGAGTTGAATAAAAGATGGAGGTAAACCAACGATAATAAGGCCCTTCCGTTGGGGGGCGTATAAAAGTCTTGGTAATAAGTCTCATGTTCAAAACCGTTATAAAACCGTGTTTATCGATCCTTCTTGTTGACTTAATTTTTTGACATCGTTGTCTATTAGGATGAATTATTAATTTGATGATTTTGGTTACACCGTTAAGACTCTATTTTTAGACTTAATCTCTATTCACGCATAAGTCAATGATGTATCCTCGTGATCATTAAGACATAATAAATATAAGAGATACCAATTAGGAATAAGGGAGTTTAGGTTTGTAATTAACACTCATAAGATGTGATCGTGTTGCTAACTTATAATAACAATGATCTCGTTACACGCTTAGCATGGAATTGGGTGAAAATCGAGGACGACGAAATTATTTATAACGAAGCATTCACGTGTTCTTGTTCTATGATCCCAAAAGTCACTTAATCGTGATGAAAACAATAAATAATGTCTAAAACGCGTGTAGTAGTTTATTTAAATTTATGTCTTGAATAAATGTCATCATAAAATGAATTTTGGAAGTGCTATGATACTTAATTCTAGCATTGCGTGGGGACACGGCAATGGTTTAGTATGGGGGAGTGATGAGACTGTAATTATACATAGTCTCATCGTCCAAATCGGGCTTAAAACGCTTAAAATATCATCAAAATACCCAAAAATGTGTCTGTGTTTGTTCATTGTGTATTTCAGGTACGGATATGGTGAAATCAAAAAATGATCACAAGAATGAAGCAAAAACGAACACGGGAAACGAAGCCGCACAAGAAACCGGGCCCAAATATGGAATTTCCAAAATTACCCTTGAAGAATTAAAGATTGGCAAGAATGGTCCCTCAACTTTGGAAGACTTGGCAATTTATAACCTTGTAATACTCATAAATTACAATGGGGTCCCTAAATTACCAAGATTATACCATCATAGCCCTTGAAGAATGCAAACAATGCATAAAATGCCCTTGTGAACATGTTAGATAAACCTTTGTGGCCAAAGTATGAAGTTACAAACTTCATTTACAAAGGGGAGTGCAACTTTGAAGCTGAAAACTTGATATAGAAACAAATGGATTCATGGGGGTCCAAACCTGCCAGACAACCAAACCTCTTCCATTCACTCATCATCCGCCACCTGTCCCACTACCTCACACCAGCCAATTAAATCTCACCCCATCACACGTCAGATTCCACCACCCTAACACCTTTTTAATTTATTAAACCAATTTTTTAAACCGGTTTTTATATAATTAATTATGGTGGGAAACTGTTACTGTTCACCACCCTCCCTTAGTTAGCCCTAATCCTTCACATAAACCCTAATTTAATTATGGGGCAAATCAAAGGGGTTTAGCCCCATTGTTTCCTGATCAGTGATTGTCGACCACCTCAACCAAACCCAGCTACAAAATACTCCAACCCGTGACTCCAGTGGGACCCCCGTCCTTCCCCTGTCACACCATTTTGGGCAAAATAAGAATCCAATAGCTAATCAACGATACCAAACGCATTACTTGGTCCCAAAGCTTGATTTCAACGGACAAGATCAAAAATCCAGCCTGGCAAACACCTCAGAGATCACATGATAGAGTTTTGACCAAGAAAAGTCAGCAAATTTCAAATTCTCATGAGGGCAGTTTAGGAAGTTCATTGTTAGGGTTTTATGTAGCCTAGAATGTTCTTTTAGCATTATAAAAAGGAAGTTGGCTTGTAGCTTAACCTTTGTTCCAGTTTTATTGTACTATTTTTAAAAAGTAATGAAAATGAAAATTTTGAAATTTGTGCAATAATTCTGAGTTCCTTATTAGTTAATCTTTAATTTTCTCCATTTTAGTTTAAGACATTTAAAGGCTTTAAGTTTTCAGAAATTTCAGAAATTCGTTTTTTTTCTAGTTCAAGTGTTGTTGTTGAAAAAGTTTTCAAAAACTTGATGTTTATATGATGATGAAGTGAAAGTGGATTTGTCATGTCAAAATCAGTTTAGTGAAAGGTTTTTGTTTAAATTCGGTCTGGTTCCATAGTTCTGTCTTCAAAGGGTTTTATCAAAGATCTCTTATCAATTTCTTCCCTAACCACCTACTGCATACAAGACTGAGTAATGATTGACAACCAAATATTCAAACAGCCTTGTTGCAAGTTTTGTACTCTCTTGGTTTTGTGGTGCTTTGTGCAGGTTTCAAAAAGGAGCAAGCAAGATCATCACTTCCATTTCATTTTTATTTATTTGAAGACATATTCGGCTTGGGGTCCTGCTTTGGATTCCCACAACAAGCCTTCTCTACACTTCACAAGCTTCCCTAAAAGCTCTCAAATCCTTAAAAAAGGAAGGCATCGGCTAATCCCTTAGGCTTGAACCCCTTTTTTAGCTTTTGAGCATTTTATGTGAATTTTTATGTGAATTTGAATGGTACTTGTTTTTATGTGAACTTTTCTGCTTGATTAAGTTTTTTTAGGATTGGTATGCATGTTTAGATCATAGGAAATCAGTTTGGTTTGTTTTTTATTAGTCTTTGTTTGAAAATTTCATTTTCAGATTTTTAAAGGGGTGTTTGGATTTGGGTTTTAACCTGAATTGGTGACAGAATTTGAGTTTAAAATCAGTCCAACATTTTCTGTTTAGGTTGGTTAGGTAATATTAGCCATTTGTTATAGGTTTGATATATTTTTGAACAAGTTTTGTGTGCTTAAGTGATAAACACATTGGTAAAATCAGTAAACCACTCATACAGCCTTGTTTTAGCTAATTTTTGATCATCAATTTGATAATCTGTTAGGGTAACTATTAATATTAGATTGTAATCTGTTAATCTTTAGTTTGGTTGTTATTTGAGCAAGCTTTTGGCCTTTGAATCTCACCCTAGTGACCTAGTGCACCAGTTAAAAGTCCACAGCCCCTTATAGCATACACAGTAACTGTCTTTGTGCCATTTTTGTGAAATATTTGTATTGGACTTGTGCATTTTCTATTTTTTACTGACTCCATACACTCCACTGAGTGTAGGGGTACCTTTGGATTTCAAGTAAAACCAATCAAATCAAAAGTTATAGCTCAAAAACCATACAGACCCACGTTTTCTGTATAAGCAGTGGGAACTCATTCCCACTGCTAGTGTATTCAGTTACCCATGCTTAGCATCTGGACAAAAACAGTCAAGTGTCATTGTCAGTAACTTACTTTTTTGTCTTTTGTGAGCCAAAATAGGAATTAGACCTCCATTCTTTTTTCATTATTTTTCTTATTTTAATTCTGATTTTTCTGTTTAATTAATTTTTATTTTACTGATTGATATGAGTGACTTTACTCATATCATTTGTATCAATAAACAATGAATAAGTGCATAAAATGTATCAAAAATGCCTTGTATTTGTATGTTTCTTGTTTTAATGTGTGTAGGTACCAAGATCGCGAAAACCAGCAAAATCGACACGAGAATAAAGAAAAGATCAAAGAAGCCAAAAGACAAGTCGTTTTTAAAGACGGGATTCAAGTTTTTGAAGATCATCTATCAAGTGGGCCTCACAAGAGCTGAATGGGCCGGAAAGCCCAATAGAAGAGTTATGTGACTTTGGATAACAAAGTTACTAAATGAAAGCCCAAAATTGTTTTAATACAAATGGATGGAGTAAACATGGGCTTCAAAGCCCATGAAAGGAAGAAAATAGAAACAATTTATCAGTCAACCCAACTCACACTTATCACCCACGACTTTTCAGTCAATACACACGTTTTATATCTCTTTCCCACACAATAAATATATG
Source organism: Glebionis coronaria (assembly GCA_025667525.1). Taxonomy (NCBI): domain Eukaryota; kingdom Viridiplantae; phylum Streptophyta; class Magnoliopsida; order Asterales; family Asteraceae; genus Glebionis; species Glebionis coronaria. The sequence goes on from CM046875.1 coordinate 491,153,239, forward strand.
CCTCGATACTCCCAAAGTAACCCAATCTCTTTATTTATCTCACCAAACGTAACACCACCACACGTTTCATTCTTTTCCACTCACATTAAAACACCTTCGATACTATCTATGTTTTTCCTTTCTTCCCCAAAGATAAAAACCTATAAATTTATACTATTCATAAAACCCTAAATCGATTAATCACTAAATTAATAAAGGGTTTTTACTCACACGGTCGATTCAAGTGTGGGGGAATTAAATCCCCCAAATTTAAGGAAGATAATGATGGAAGAGAAGAGGCTACGTGGCAGATTACTAATAGAGGAAACACCTCACTCTCCCAAATCCTCCAATTAGAAGGCATAAAAGAAACACAACTAGCACACACGGATGCCACGTTGGCAATCGGTGTGCTAGTGTGTGATTTTCAACCATCCGAGCAACAAAGAGAGAGCTAATGAAGATCTGAGGGCTAAGATGAGAAAGGAATATGCTTCAGAAGATGCAGATATTCTCCTTCAACAGCCCTTGGGGATGGCTATAAAAACCCCTCATTTTCTCTTGTAATTTTCATCCTTTTCTTACTTTTAATGTTATAATGCTAAATTAGGAGTAGGAAATATTGTATTTCAATTTAATAGTTTTGTAATCCTTTTGATGATTTAATAAAAGTTATTTGAGAAATCTCGTTATTATTTTAATTATTGTTTTACTCTACTATCAAGGTTTAAAAATATTATCTACTGTTTAATTTAGTCTTTATATCATATTAGCTTGTTTGATTAAGCTGCTATCATAGTTTGAATCAAATAAGCATTAAGTGAGTTTTGGATGTAAGTCAAACCCACTGTTTGACCGAAAATAAAATGATTCGAGATATTATGGAGTTCGTGGCTCGATTTAAGGTGAATGGTTAACGGTGGTGTAGATTCTGGTTCTTAGGTTGTTCAGCACAACCTACTTCCCAATGGTTTTCTACAAAAGGTTCTATCTCATTTAATTTTCATGTTATTTTAAAGTTATGTTGATTTGATTTAACTGATTTGGTGATTTTTACTGATTTATGTTTGTAAGTTTAATTTTGGTATGCTGTTGTTCGATTGATATGAACTGTTTGATTATATGAAGTTTCATTTGGAAAATTTAACTGAGTTTATTGTCAAAATGTCAAGAATGTGATTCGTTTTAGATTCCTGGTTTAACTACTTAGTTATATTGTTACTTTTTATTGTGAGTTTGATTTTACTGATTTTATAGAAATAATATTTAGATTTGGAAGGGTTAAATATTTACTGTCTTGAGTATGAACTGTGATATGATGTATCTGTATTACTTAATTCATTAAGCTGTTGAGATTAGTTTTAATTTACTGATATTAGATTAATTTTTATTTAGAATGATTTGTGTTTATTTGAGCTGATATGGCATGATCTGAGTTTCACTGAAACTAACTGATATACTACTTGAAGTGCTGGTTTACTTTTCTGCAAAATTCGTTGGTTAAATAGCTTAAGTAGTTTAGACATGCTTTATTGGTTTTCTATTCTTGATATTTGATATGATTGCTGTGTAATCTAGGATTAAAGGTACTGCCTTAGACTGCTTATTGCTATTATTTGACTTTGTTTTTCTGAGATTTTAGAACTATATCTGTTATATCCAAGTGCTTGCTTATTTTCGTTTAAGCTTAAGGCTACCAGATTCATTTGATTTGATTAGCTCAATAGCTGAATTCCTGTTCAGCTTTGAAAAAAAATCAGCAACTGGTCACTCCTGTGACTCCAAACGATTTGTTTGTCAAATAAAAAAGAAAATAGTCACATATGGGTTCCTTCCTAGGACTCGAACCCATGACCTCCTGGTCATGGGTCAAGCGTGTTAACCATCTGAGCTCAATGCTCTTTTGAGTTAACTTTCTTACATTTGATTAATATAGTAAAGTTAAATCTGGCAGATTTCATTTAGTAGTGATTTTAACTTTAGCTACGTCTAGAAATAGTTTAATTAGAATTTCATTAAAGTAAATTTAGAATTTTAAGTAAATAATAAATAGTTTTAAAATAAAAATAAAGATAAAAGTAAAAAAAATATTTTATTAGTTTAATTAATTTTCAAATGATTAGATTTCTACTATTTTAGATTTAAATAAAATTAGATTTAGTATAACTAAATTTTCATAAAGTAATTAGTTTAAAAAGTTTAATTAGATTTTTTAAATAGTTTAAAATTAATTTTTATTAAATAGAATTATTTTTATAGATTTTCAAATTAGTTTTATTTTTAAATAGTTTTAATTTTTAAGTAATTAATTGATTTAGACTTAAATAATAGTGGGGTTTACGATTCATGCACTTTAGGATAATTTTAAATAGTTTAAAATTTGTAGATTTAATTCTTGTTTTAAAAACCGAAAACTAATTCACAAAAATTGTCCAAATCAAAACAAAATCGTCTCAAATTCACTCGATCTTCGTGTACAACGAACTTGGTTCATCACGTGTTTAATTGAATTCGTCATTGGTAATATTAGTCTATTATTTTTTCCTAAAGGTAATTTTCTAATTTACCCTATAACGTGATCTAATTATCACTATACTATCACGATCACATCAAAAAATTTGGCGCCGCTGCCCGGGCTCTTGTGTACGATTCGCTTTTGTGGAGATTTGTTGATCGTTGATTTGAAGACCCTTTCCGTCCTCGGAAAGTTTTGTTATTTTTCTATTATATAGTATGTATCATTTTTCTCGTTTTTTGTGAATAATATATTGTATTACGTAGCACAATAAATTTACATACTTATCAAATAAGGCCTTAGTTGGGATTTCATCACCTAGCTATTGTAGTCGAATCCAAAACAAAAATAAAAGGCAAAATAGATAAATACTAACAAGAAGTTTGAACTCGATTTATACAAACTATAAGGTGGGTATAAGGCGACGTGCTATAAAAAGCCGTCTAAGGAAAAAGGTTTTTAAGTGCTTTGTGCCACCTCGTTTCCCCGCTTGCTTGTGCGTATATTGAGAGGGACAACCTATTATTGGTTTGCCGACTCAAGTAGTAATAAATCTTATTTTTTGTAGTTTACTTATTGAACCTCGAGACGTTTAGGTTTTCACCTATCGTTTCAAAGTCGACCGAGGGTAATTTACTTCCATAGTAGTTATCCTTATTCCTTGTTTTTTATCGATCATTTTTTATTGATCAATACCAAATAAAATACCAAAAATAATCTTCTTCTTGTATAATTTCTTTTCTTCAATCTTCTAAATTCTCGTCTTTGTAGTGTATGCAATTACATTCTTCTCGTCTTGTGATAGATTTTAATAGGCTTGAAAATATTCCTCGTAGAAATAGAAATCGTCAACAACGAATAGTGGAACCCGAGCTTCCACCTATTGTTGTAGAGATGGCCGATAACCGAACAATGGAGGAATTTCTCCGTGCACCCACCGAAGGGTATGGGGAAGCAATCGTTGTGCCGGCTATTTTGGCGGATCATTTTGAGATTAAGATGGGTCTTTTATCGCTCATTCGTGCCGACCAATTTCATGGCAATGAGACCGATAGCCCGCATTCTCACATTCGGAATTTTCATCGAGTTACCTCGACTCTCAAGTTTAGAGATGTGCCGAATGACATGATTAAGCTCATTCTTTTTCCGTACTCGCTCAAGGGTAATGCTAAGATTTGGTATGAGAAAGAACCACCGTGTTGGATCTTAACATGGGATGATCTAGTGTCTAAGTTCATGAATTATTTCTTTCCACCGTCCAAAACAACACACTTTAAGAACGAGATCACTAGATTTAAACAAAAAGTGCATGAATCGTTTGGGGTTGCATGGGAAAGATTTAAAAATTTGTTGAGACAATGTCCACACCACGGTTTCTCGGAATTGCATCAAATTAATACTTTTTATAATGGGCTTAATATGATTGAACAAGATTCTTTAAATGCCTCCGCGGGTGGTAATCTTTTAAGAAAAACTCCGAGAGACGCGTGGAGAATAATTGAGGATAAGTCTAGAGCACAATATTCACGAAACACACCGGTTGTTTCCAATGTTAATTCATCTAATATCGAGATTGCTAGATTGGACTCTAAGATTGACACGCTTTTGAATGAGTTTAGGAAGAATCCTCATGGATCCATTAATATGGTTGAGAGTTTTTGTGTATCATGTGGTGGAGCACATCCTAATTATGCTTGTTTAACCACGGGGTTTGATCAAGCTAATGCTTTTGCCGCGACGGGAACTTATGGCTCCAACGGTCAAGTTCCTCGTCAAAATTATGTTACTCCACCGGGTTTTCCACCAGTTCAAAATAGGTACAACAATGGTAACAATGGGAATAATTTTAACCGTGGTAACCAAGGGAATTATAATCAAGGAAATGGGTTTAATGCTAATCAAAACAATCAAGGTTTTCAAAGCAATAATCAAAATGATTTGTCAAGCTACATTAAAACGAATGAGGCAAATTTGAAAGCTTTTCAAAATAACATTCAAGGACAAAAGGCAACTTTGAAAAATGAGTTTCAAAATACGATTAAAGGGCAAAACAATAAGATTGAGCTTAATCAACAAAGAATTAAACAAAGATTTGAGCAAATGTTTGAGCAAAGTCAAAATCGTATGCAACAAAGTATGGAACAAGGTCAAAATAAATTGCTTTCGATGTTTGAATCTTTTATGACCAAACCTTCCTCGTCTTCGGGTGGTTTACCTAGCAATACCATTCCAAACCCAAAGGGTGAGATGAAAGCTATAACCACACATAGTGGGAAAGCTTTAGACGGACCTTTGCTTCCACATGTGAGTACCTCTCCGGTGAGGGAAGTGGAGCAAGAACCCGAGGTGGTTAAAGAAAAGGAAATTCCTATACCACCAAAGGTAGACCAATTGCCTATTTCGGAACCCGAGCTTCCGAAGACTAAACCCACACTACCTTACCCTTCGAGACTTACCAAAGAGAAGCTCCACGAAAAGACCAATGCTCAAGTTTCTACGTTTCTTGACGTGTTTAAGAAAATGTATATTAATCTTAGTTTCGCGGATGCATTGCTTAGCATGCCTAAGTTTGCTTCAACAATCAAAAGGTTGATGAACGATAAGGAGAAATTAGTTGAAGTATCTACATCCTTAAATGAAAGTTGTTCCGCGGTTCTCTCTAAAAAGTTTCCCAAAAAGCTTGGAGACCCCGGTCAATTTTTGATACCATGTGATTTCTCTAATATGGAAGAATGCCTAGCATTAGCCGATCTTGGCGCTAGCATTAACTTGATGCCTCTTTCAGTGTGGAAAAGGTTATCACTTCTCGAGCTTTCACCTACTAAGATGACTATCGAGCTAGCGGATCGATCGACCGGCTTTCAAAAAGGTATAGCCGAAGACGTATTAGTCAAAGTAGGAAAGCTCATCTTCCCAGCGGATTTTGTAATTTGTGATTATCCGGAAAATTCTCGTGTGCCTCTTATTTTGGGAAGACCGTTTTTAAATACGGCTAGTTCTTTAGTTGACATGAGAGAGGGAAAATTGACTTTACGTTTTAATGATGAAAGTATCACTCTTAATTTTGGTAATATCTCGAAGTTTTCTTCCGAAGACGACGAGGAATCAATCAATCAAATCGATGTGATTGATGTTGCTAGTGAAGAGGTTTCGCAAGATATGCTTGGTTTTTCGGATACTTCTAAAAGTGGCACTCCCACTTCATCGAATCCTATTATCTCTTTGGCTAAACCTCCACTCACTCCATTTGAGGGAGGTGACTTTGTTCTTGAAGAGCTTAAGAATAATGGTTATTCAAAAATTGATAAGGAGATTGATGATTACCTTAGCACACCATTTGATCCTAGTGAGTTTGATAGTGAGAATTTTGATCCCGAGGGAGATATTGCGTTAATTGAAAAATTGTTGAATTTGGATCCTTTTGAGTCACCACCTATGGAATTAAAAGTTGTGAGTGCTAATGAAACTAAAGTGAAAACATCTATTGAGGAAGCACCCGAATTAGAACTTAAGGAATTACCCACTCATTTGGAGTATGCTTTTCTTGAGGGAACGGATAAGTTACCGGTGATTATTGCTAATGGATTAAAGGAAAATGAAAAGGATGAACTTATCAAAGTGCTTAAGAAGCATAAATGGGCCATTGCATGGAAAATCTCCGACATTAAGGGTATAGATCCAAAATTTTGTACTCATAGAATTATAATGGAGGATGATTATAAACCCGCTATCCAAAATCAAAGAAGGGTCAATCCAAAGATTCATGAGGTGATCAAAAAGGAAGTCACTAAACTTCTAGACGCCGGAATGATCTACCCTATCTCAGATAGTCCATGGGTTAGCCCCGTGCATTGTGTTCCAAAGAAAGGAGGAATGACGGTTGTTACTAATGAGGATAATGAATTGATTCTTACTAGACTTGTGACCGGTTGACGTGTTTGTATTGACTATAGGAAACTTAATGATGCCACTAGGAAGGATCATTTTCCATTACCTTTTATGGATCAAATGTTAGAGAGATTAGCGGGTAATGAATTCTATTGCTTTTTGGATGGATTTTCCGGCTATTTCCAAATCCCCATTGACCCTCGTGATCAAGAAAAGACCACATTCACTTGTCCTTATGGAACATTTGCTTATCGTCGCATGCCTTTTGGACTATGCAATGCTCCGGGGACGTTCCAAAGGTGCATGATGGCCATTTTCCATGATATGATCGAGAAAACCATGGAAGTCTTCATGGATGACTTTTCGATTTTTGGGGAATCTTTCACTTCATGTCTCTCTAACCTTGAAAGAATGTTGCAACGTTGTGAGGAAACGAATCTTGTGCTTAATTATGAAAAATGTCACTTCATGTGCAAAGAGGGAATTGTGTTAGGACATAAGATCTCTAAGGCTAGTATTGAGGTTGATAGGGCTAAAATTGACGTGATTGCCAAATTGCCTCCACCCACCACCGTTAAGGGAGTAAGGAGTTTTCTCGGCCATGCCGGCTTCTATCGACCTTTTATACAAGACTTCTCTAAGATAGCTCGGCCTATGACCTATCTTTTGGAAAAAGAGACTCCTTTCATCTTTTCGGATGAGTGTATTCAAGCCTTTGAGATGCTTAAAAGGAAGTTAACCGAATCTCCAATCTTAGTTGCCCCGGATTGGGATCTACCTTTTGAAATTATGTGTGAAGCTAGTGATTACGCGGTAGGTGCGGTTTTGGGGCAACGTAAGTCAAAACACTTCTTGCCTATACACTATGCAAGTAAGACTATGACAGATGCTCAAACAAAGTACACTACAACGGAAAAGGAGCTACTTGCCGTTGTGTATGCTTTTGAAAAGTTTAGACCATATCTCGTCTTGTCTCAAACCATAGTGTATACGGACCACTCGGCTATCAAATATCTTCTTAATAAACAAGATGCTAAGCCGAGGTTGCTCTGGTGGATTCTCCTCCTTCAAGAATTTAATGTCAAAATTCTAGACAAAAAAGGAGCCGAGAATCTCGCGGCCGATCATTTATCTCGACTTGAGAATCCTCACCAAAGCGATCGAGAGAATAAGGAAATTAATGAAACATTTCCTCTCGAGACGCTTGGTATGATTGCTTTTCGTGGTGATGATAGTACCCCATGGTTTGCGGATATCGCAAATTACCATGCGGGGAAGTTTGTGATCAAGGGTATGTCGTCCCAACAAAAACGAAAGTTTTTCAAGGATATTTCCTATTACTTTTGGGACGACCCCTGTTTGTTTCGTGTGTGTGCGGATCAAGTGATTCGTAGGTGCGTGTTTGGCAAAGAAGCTCAAGATATCCTTAAATCTTGTCATGAGGGACCCACCGGGGGACATCATGGTGCTAACGCCACCGCGAAGAAAGTATTTGATGCCGGCTTCTTTTGGCCTTCCATATATCGTGATGCCCAAGACTTGATCAAGACTTGTAATTCTTGTCAACGTCAAGGAAAGAACTCACAAAGGGATGAAATGCCTCAAAACATTATCCAAGTTTGTGAAATCTTTGACATGTGGGGGATCGATTTTATGGGGCCGTTTCCATCTTCGAAAGGAAATAAATACATTCTCGTAGCCGTGGATTATTTGTCTAAATGGGTTGAAGCTAAGGCTTTGCCCACGAATGATGCTCGAGTTGTGGTGAAATTTTTGAAACAACTCTTTGCTAGGTTTGGAACTACGCGGGCTATTATAAGTGATTGTGGGACCCATTTTTGTAATGAACAATTTGACAAAGTTCTAAAGAAATATGGTGTCACTCATCGACTTTCTACGGCTTATCACCCTCAAACGAGTGGTCAAGTGGAGGTTCAAACTGTGCTCTTAAAAGGATTTTGGAGCGTTCTATTGGAGAGAATCGCACTTCATGGTCGGATAAATTGGACGATGCTTTGTGGGCTTTCTGTACGGCTTACAAGACGCCAATTGGTTGTACACCATTTAGGTTGGTCTACGGAAAAGCATGCCACTTGCCAATTGAACTCGAACATAAGGCGTATTGGGTTCTTAAGCATTGTAACTTTGATTTGAGGACCGCGGGTGATCATCGCAAGGTTCAATTGAATGAACTAAGTGAATTAAGGGATCAAGCTTATGAAAATTCTTTGATCTATAAGGAGAAGACTAAGAGGATTCATGACTCTAAGATCAAAAACCGCATTTTCAATGTTGGTGTTCAAGTCCTCTTATTTAACTCTAGACTTAAGATTTTCTCGGGAAAGCTTAAATCCCTTTGGTCCGGACCATTCACCATTGCACAAGTTTTCCCTTATGGCACTGTTGAGCTAGCTCAAAAAGACGGGCCTAACTTTAAGGTGAATGGTCATCGTGTGAAACATTACTTTGGAGGGGACATACCTACGGAGGTTGTCCCGGATCTTCAAACTTTCCCTAAGAACCAATGAATGCGGGGATCGAGTCGAGCTCATGACTCGGTAAACAAAAACAAGGTGCCTTGTGGGGGAGTCCCATACATTCTATCTTCTTTCTATTTTCTAACAACTAATAAGGCTTGATCTTTCAAGCTCGTGCTCGTGCTTTGTTGTGTTGTGAATCTTAGGTATGACCCTTATATTTGAATACTCTCGTGTTCGGTTTTTGCCGGTCCACTTGATCTTCCATTCTTTGAATGCCAAAAAGGGGCACACTCTCTATCCCTTGATTTTTATCGACTAACGTTTTATCTTGAGGCATAATTAATAACCGGCTTATAGATTTGCGTGCTCTTTCCATGCTAGGATTTTGCATTAGACTCTTCGTGTTTTAGCAAGGGGGTGTTACTCTTGAGCTAAGAAACATTGAGGACAATGTTTGGTTTTAGCATGGGGGAGTCAATCGATATAATCGCTTGCAATTGCTTTTGTCGTGTCTAAACGTATTTGTTTTTCTCATTTTTCAATAAAATTTTAAAATTTTTTGTGTTATTTTTAAGTTTTAATAAATAAAATAAGTGCTTTTGACACGAATGTAGGCTTTCCGTTGGTGAAAATAAGAATAGTTTTTGACTCAACTCGGTTTTTAACCTTAGCTTTTCCTTAACGTATTTGAATTAAGTTTTGCTAGGCTTTTATATAGGGAGCTTTAAAACGCGAAGGTCTTAATTCATACGAGTTAAGAACAAGAACTTTTCGCAAGTTCCTATAATTGATCCTAGAAAGTCGTTTATTAAGGGAACTTTAAAACGCAAATTCTAAAACTTGAAAAAGTATAAGAAGATGCAAGATCCTATAGATGACTTGAAAACCCAAAACTTTGATTTAATAGACTAAGTATCCATTGATTTCACATTTTTGAAATTTTACAATATGGAGAACAAGATATTAAAGAGTTCAATCATAAGTTTTTAAGGTTAAATTCTTCTTTGTGCAAGTATTTTTGTGTTTGATTTAATCTCCTCGTACTTACTTTCCTCGCTTGAATAATAATTGCTTAATAAATGAAGTTTTTAGCGGTTTAGGCTTGATATCTTAACTCGTAACTCCTTCTTTTTCTTCCCTTGTAATTAAAGTGAGAACACATTAAGGGTGTCAACGTCATGGACTTTTGATCATGGGATTGCGGAAATTTGGCTTACTATAAATATCATATTAATAAAGAAGAATAAATAAAAACATGTTCTCTAGGAGCCTTCGGGTGGGAGTCATGTAGCACTAACCTTGTCATTAGAGCCTTAGGGTGTATGTCAAGGGGCGTGTTGAATAAAAATTGCTTCATCATTATGATCCGTAAGGTGGGATGGTGAAGTCAATTCTCTTATTTTTGTCCAAGGAGCCTTAGGGTGTGGATTTTAAATAAGAAGCACAATTGCATCTTAAAGAGCCAAAAGGTGTTATGATGTGATTGTTGCTAACTCCATTAATAAGGTCATAATTGACTTTGGAGGTTTTATTGTTGCTTTTAAGTAGCCATATTAGCCAAATTTCAGGTCCGGGATTTATCCCTAAATCGTGTTAAGTTATCCTTGATGTGGGCTTTCTTTAGTGACAACGGTTTTTGAAGTCGAGGTTAGGTTTTGAGTGTTGAGTTTACACCGTTCTTGCCTTCATTTTTGGACTAATAAATATCAAATAAAGTCAAATGAGCCTTTGTGTGAATGACAAATAAAATCTAGAGATACAATTAGGAATAATAGGAGATTGAGTTTAACACAAATTACTTGTATGAGTTGGTTTAATTTTGGGGCTTATGATTGACAATGATCTTGTTTTTGCACTTGGCATGGAAAAGTGAAAAGTCGGGGACGATGAATCTATTTGAGTTTTATGATCCTAAAAGTTATTTTTCGAATAATGAAAGCAATACATTATGTCTTTGTAAAATAAAGTTGTCAAAAGATGAATAATGGTGTAGTTAGTGTTTTATTTTATCATTGCGTGAGGACACGGCAATTGCTTAGCAAGGGGGAATTTGATATGAGTGACTCTACTCATATCATTTGTATCAATAAACAATGAATAAGTGCATAAAATGTATCAAAAATGCCTTGTATTTGTATGTTTCTTGTTTTAATGTGTGTAGGTACCAAGATCACGAAAACCGGCGAAATCGACACGAGAATAAAGAAAAGATCAAAGAAGCCAAGAGACAAGTCGTTTTTAAAGACGGGATTCAAGTTTTTGAAGATCATCTACCAAGTGGGCCCCACAAGAGCTGAATGGGCCTGAAAGCCCAATAGAAGAGTTATGTGACTTTGGAAAACAAAGTTACTAAATGAAAGCCCAAAATTGTTTTAATACAAATGGATGGAGTAAACATGCGCTTCAAAGCCCATGAAAGGAAGAAAATAGAAACGATTTATCAGTCAACCCAGCTCACACTTATCACCCACGACTTTTCAGTCAATACCCACGTTTTATATCTATTTCCCACACAATAAATATATGCATCGATACTCCCAAAGTAACCCAATCTCTTTATTTATCTCATCAAACGTAACACCACCACACGTTTCATTCTTTTCCACTCACATTAAAACACCTTCGATACTATCTATGTTTTCCCTTTCTTCCCCAAAGATAAAAACCTGTAAATTTCTACTATTCACAAAACCCTAAATCGATTAATCACTAAATTAATAAAGGGTTTTTACTCACACGGTCGATTCAAGTGTGGGGGAATTAAATCCCCCAATTTTAAGGAAGAGAATGATGGAAGAGAAGAGGCTACGTGGCAGATTACTAATGGAGGAAACACCTCACTCTCCCAAATCCTCCAATCAGAAGGCATAAAAGAAACACAAGTAGCACACACGGATGCCACGTTGGCAATCCGTGTGCTAGTGTGTGATTTTCAACCATCCGATCAACAAAGAGAGAGCTAATGAAGATCTGAGGGCTAAGATGAAAAAGGAATATGCTTCAAAAGATGCGGATATTCTCCTTCAACAGCCCTTGGGGATGGCTATAAAAACCCCTCATTTTCTCTTGTAATTTTCATCCTTTTCTTACTTTTAATGTTATAATGCTAAATTAGGAGTAGGAAATATTGTATTTCAATTTAATAGTTTTGTAATCCTTTTGATGATTTAATAAAAGTTATTTGAGAAATCTCGTTATTATTTTAATTATTGTTTTACTCTACTGTCAAGGTTTAGAAATATTATCTACTGTTTAATTTAGTCTTCATATCATATTAGCTTGTTTGATTAAGCTGCTATCATAGCTTGAATCAAATAAGCATTAAGTGAGTTTTGGATGTAAGTCAAACCCACTGTTTGACTGAAAATAAAATGATTCGAGATATTATGGAGTTCGTGGCTCGATTTAAGCTGAATGGTTAATGGTGGTGTAGATTTGGGTTCTTAGGTTGTTCATCACAACCTACTTCCCAATGGTTTTCTACAAAAGGTTCTATCTCATTTAATTTTCATGTTATTTTAAAGTTATGTTGATTTGATTTAACTGATTTGGTGATTTTTACTGATTTATGTTTGTAAGTGTAATTTTGGTATGCTGTTGTTCGATTGATATGAACTGTTTGATTATATGAAGTTTCATTTGGACAGTTTAACTGAGTTTATTGTCAAAATGTCAAGAATGTGATTCGTTTTAGATTCCTGGTTTAACTACTTAGTTATATTGTTACTTTTTATTGTGAGTTTGATTTTACTGATTTTATAGAAATAATATTTAGATTTGGAAGGGTTAAATATTTACTGTCTTGAGTATGAACTGTGATATGATGTATCTGTATTACTTAATTCATTAAGCTGTTGAGATTAGTTTTAATTTACTGATATTAGATTAATTTTTATTTATAATGATTTGTGTTTATTTGAGCTGATATGGCATGATCTGAGTTTCACTAAAACTAACTGATATACTACTTGAAGTGCTGGTTTACTTTTCTGCAAAATTCGTTGGTTAAATAGCTTAAGTAGTTTAGACATGCTTTATTGTTTTTCTATTCTTGATATTTGATATGATTGTTGTGTAATCTAGGATTAAAGGTACTGCCTTAGACTGCTTATTGCTATTATTTGACTTTGTTTTTCTGAGATTTTAGAACTATATCTGTTATATCCAAGTGCTTGCTTATTTTCGTTTAAGCTTAAGGCTACCAGATTCATTTGATCTTATTAGCTCAATAGCTGAATTCCTGTTCAGCTTCGAAAAAAAATCAGCAACTGGTCACTCCTGTGACTCCAAACGATTTGTTTGTCAAAAAAAAAATAGTCACATATGGGTTCCTTCCTAGGACTCGAACCCATGACCTCCTGGTTATGGGTCAAGCGTGTTAACCATCTGAGCTCAATGCTCTTTTGAGTTAACTTTCTTACATTTGATTAATATAGTAAAGTTAAATCTGGCAGATTTCATTTAGTAGTGATTTTAACTTTAGCTACGTCTAGAAATAGTTTAATTAGAATTTTCATTAAAGTAAATTCAGAATTTTAAGTAAATAATAAATAGTTTTAAAATAAAAATAAAGATAAAAGTAAAAAATATTTTATTAGTTTAATTAATTTTCAAATTATTAGATTTCTACTATTTTAGATTTAAATAAAATTAGATTTAGTATAAGTAAATTTTCATAAAGTAATTAGTTTAAAAAGTTTAATTAGATTTTTTAAATAGTTTAAAAGTCATTTTTATTAAATAGAATTATTTTTATAGATTTTCAAATTAGTTTTATTTTTAAATAGTTTTAATTTTTAAGTAATTAATTGATTTAGATTTAAATAATAGCGGGGTTTACGATTCATGCACTTTAGGATAATTTTAAATAGTTTAAAATTTGTAGATTTAATTCTTGTTTTAAAAACCGAAAACCAATTCACATAAATTGTCCAAATCAAAACAAAATCGTCTCAAATTCACTCGATCTTCGTGTACAACGAACTTGGTTCATCACGTGTTTAATTGAATTTGTCATTGGTAATATTAGTCTATTACTTTTTCCTAAAGGTAATTTCTAATTTACCCTATAACGTAATCTAATTATCACTATACTATCACGATCACATCACAGTTCATTTAGTATTTTTTACATTAAATTGCTATTTTAATTACTTTTTAAAAATAGACAACATAGTTTTAAAAATTTAGGAAAAATACTTTTTAGTCTTTAAATAATATAAGTGAATTATTAGTTCAATAAAATAATATTTTGGCCTTTTTTTAATTATATTTAATTTTAGGGCTTTAATTAGCATTAAAAATTGAATATTTAATTAATAAAAGGTTTTAAAATATATTTGTTGGGTTTTTATTCTTATTTATATTATTATAGACTTAATTTTAATTTTAATTAATTTTTAGGTTTAATTTTTAATTTCGTCGCGTTTTACGTAATTACGTCATCGTTTTACGTCAACGTCGTAGTTTAATCGTAGTCGTAGCTCGTCTTTACTTTTTCTCTCTTAACCCAAAAACGTCACTAATCCAAACTTGATTTTACATATTGGCACATTAATCCACACACCTCCTACGAGAACAAACTTGGAATTTATTCGGTTTCGCGTTTTTCCTAAAACGTGCAACTTAATACTTGCCACGGTTATTTGTTTTTCCTAAAACAAGTTACTAAAAACTACACTATCATTTTGGCGCCGCTGCCGGGGAGGTGTTTAGTGTTGCCATTATTAGTATCATGTTTGTGTGAGTAGTGCGTTTTTGCTTTTCATTTTTGGAAAGCGTACATAAACGTACATACTCATTTTTGTTATTTTCTCTATTATAGTATAATATCCAAATAAATCATGTTTAATTTTCCTAAATTAAACACAAAACAATCTTTACTATATTATAGATATATGGGTTTTCGTTTTTTGTGAATATTATTACTATATTGTATTTACGTAAGAACAATAAATATACAAGTACTCCAAAAGCGTGAAAACGCAACCTTGATTCAGGATTTCATCACTCGATCATTGTATTCGAATCTAAAGCAAAAGTTTAAAGGCAAAATAGATAAATACTTTCGTGAGGCTTAATTTCAATTAACACAAACTATAAGGTGGGTATAAGGCGGTTGTATTTCACGACCTAAGGGAAAAAGGCTCTTAAGTGCTTAGCGCCGCCTCGTTTCCCCCGCTTGCTTGTGCGTGTTTTGAGAAAGAGAGCTAACCGAGGGTTTGCCGCCCAAGTATTATCTACGTATATTATATTTGCTTGTTTTCAAGATTAAACCCTCTTGAACGTTTTGGTGTTCCACCAACGTTCTAAAGTCATCGAAGGCGTTCACTCTACGTGATCGTTTTCATTCTTTGAGGCTCCTTTAATCGAGAAGATCGATTCGAGGGGAGATTTGTAGATTGGTGTTCCATGTCCCTTCCAGTCATGTCACGTTCCATGTCTTTTCAAGTCATGTCACGTTCCATGTCCTTTCCAGTCATAACATATCCATGTCCTTTGAGCTACATGCCCTTTCTAGTTTGTATATCTTCAGTTCTTAACTCCATTAGTTCATCTTGCCTTTATTTCGAGGGAGATTGATCCTTTTAGAGGGGAAGAATGGTAAAACCCCGCAATACTATCACGACTCTAATTCGAGGACGAATTGTTCTTTTAGAGAGGAAGAGTTGTAAAACCCTCTTTAAAATCCTATGAATAGTACACGTGAACAATAAATACATGAAATTACGATAAAAATAAAACTTTCCATTTATAATATTATTACATGTGTCACGACATTAAATAACGAACATTAAAGATATTATAAATGTGACACGATCACGATAACCAAATTCACGATAAATAAACGTGAATGTACACGGCTATAAATTTAACTTAGAACAGCTTCGGCTTTGTCTTTGAAGACTAAGGGTGTCGCGGCTTATAGTGACCCAAAAGAGAGAATGGGCTTTTGGCCCATGACCCATTAGAAACCCATTACAAGGAAAACTACCAGGAGATTTTCTCATAATTTAGGTTAACAAGAAAATCAAGAAAACCCTAGGGACTCTCTCTCTTGCCGCCGGCCTAAAACAAAGAAACAAGGAGAAGGATTTTGGTTTTGATCTAAACTAATTCGTGTAGTGTTTGTGTTCATAAATCCTTAATCACACATTCGGTAAACCTTTTCTTTTAATTCTTTTTATACTTTTATTTTGATTTCATGTTTTAAAAGATCATAAACATGTTAGAATTAAACAAGAAACCATGATTAAGGTTTGTTTGGGTGTTGGTTTGTTCGACCGAGACACAACCGAGACCACATAGGGTCTCGGCTTATTTTTATCACCACCACCGATACCACTTAGGGTCTCGGCTTGGTTTGGTTTGGCTCAGACGCGCGACAAGGGAGACCCCGACCCTAGGTGGGGGTATTATTTGGTTTAGTTTTGGTTTGTTTAGTCGACCGAGACCTTATGGTCTCGGTAGGACTTTGTTTACGACAGTGGGATCGGGTAACAAAAACAGTGGCAACCCGGCTTGAGCCGGGGCCACCTTTGATCTACCTGTGGCTAGCCAAATGGCTAACAAAGGGGAAACCTTAGCCGTCAGTGGAAGCCGGCTAGCCAGTCTACCAACTGACGGGCTGTTTTGTTTGGCTTATATGTTTTGGCTTATATATAAACACGGGCTCGGGTTTGGAAACTTTGTAAAATCAGTTTTATCATTTAATTATAAGACTTAGGTTAATTATTTAGATAAAATAATTCATGTTTTTAACCTAAGTAATTTATTTAATTAAACAAGTATTTTAATTAAATTTATATAATGTATAGTTTAATTAATTAACCAAGTTATTTAATTAATTTACTATAACACTTAGACCATGACTTGTATTTTACTAATAAGTTAACTTATATTTTCCTAGCTTAATAATCCAACTTATTTCTAATTATGGAAACTTAATATTTTTGAAAACATTCTATTTTTAGAAGCTTACCATTTATGGAAACCTGCTAGTTTTAGAAAGCTACTTAGTATTACAATACAAGTATTATAATACACTTCCATGCATAATACACTATAGAACTTCAGAATAACTACAAATAACACAGTAAAACGCTAAAACATGTCAGATTAAGTATAAGTAGCTAATAACACACAGAACCAGTAAAACACATGTAATTCAGACAGCTCATACACGTCCCTATTCTTATGTAGTATTATCCGTCAAGGTGAAGTAGGTTCTTCAGCGTTCCCGTTAGCTTCTATTGGACGAAAGGTACAGATTTCCCGTCCTTCAGTAAGGACAATCTCTTCCTCTATTAGGATTTCCCGTATGCAGCCAACTGTTTTCCCCAGTAGTTACAGATTTAAATGCTTATGTTTTATTAGTTACCTTAGCCATATACATGCATGCCAGTTTCACCTAGTTATGGAGGTACCATAACCATAACACTAGAGGCACTAGTGTTATGAATTCACCACGGCGGAGTGATAGCTCGTGGCATCCCTTTCAGTTTATTTGGCCATTATTATATTATTATTATCATGTGGGGCGTATGGGTGCATCCTAGGTTCAGTTTTAGTTAGGATTTGGGGAATGTGGTGTGTGCCTTGCATCCTTCACAAGGAGCTGATCTCTCCTACCCAGACCATATTAATTAGAGGCATCCCCTCTAATTGCATGACGAGGTCACCCTTCCAAGTATTCATGCATCGTTGTTGACCTCATGACCTATATTGGCTTTTGATATATTAAACTAATACATATTTTCATAAGTAAACATAAGCTATATTTTCAGAACGTAAAACCAGATTATAAACATGTTCCAGGTTTTCTAGTCCTTATTCATTTTCGCTGTTTTTCATGCTTTACATTTCTTTCCTATATTATGTCATTCATGTTATGTCATATATCCGTTCACTGAGCGTATTGCTCAGCCGTTACTTCCTTTCCATGTCTCAAAACGGCAGGTACCTAAGGTTAGACTGGAGCATTTGGAGGACATGCATATGATGTGAGCTACCGTAAACTTCTTCTCCTTTAGCCTTCATATATTTATGCTTGTTTAGTCTTCCTTTAGTCATTTATTTTATTTATATATTGAGCTTATGTTTGGGAACCGATATTTGATTCCGGTTATCTCTTTGGTCATGTATGTTTATTACATATTTCCTTACATGCTTTGATGACACGCCATAATTTACTGTAGCATTTCATCTTAACAAGGTGTTACATGTTTAACAATTACATTTAATCTTTTCACCCCCAAGATAAATAAGAATGGTGAAAAAGAATATAACCATTCTTTTACACGTTTATATTTGTTAATAAACTCAAAATATTTTCACACTATTTAATACAGATTAATTTGTAAAAGAAAGTTTGATAAAATGGACATTTTTGTAGTGTTCATAACTAAGTACATATACTATTTTAATGATTCCTTAACTAGAGTAGTTTTTCTATAAATTAATCAAGTGCATTAGGCTACATGTAATGGTCACCGTCAAAAAATCGCACCAAAAGATATATGAATATTATTGTCACATCATTTTTTTCTCTTTCAAATATTAGTGGATAACTTAATGTGATAAAAACATCGTAAAACTACCATAAACATACCACTAAAAATCAATCAGTAAACACACACACATTAGCATCGTCCCTTTTGCCTTTCAACTCAATCACATATGCATCTGGTTTGTCTCTTTTATCTATCTATGATGCGTCCTATAAGAAGGTGTGTGTGTGTGATGGCCGGCTGGCATGTCGGCCAAGGCTACTAACGACCATTAGACCCATTATTAACCATGAACATGCCAAGTTGACTACCATTCTTAAGCCTAGTAAAGTTAAACAACTACACACATTTAGGGGTGTTATTATTAGTCGTATATGATAAATCTGGTCCGTCTTTTAAACCCTGGGTTAACCAGGTCGGTTGAATTATGAATCGGTCAAGTGATCGAAAGACGATTTTGGTCGATCATTTAAAAAAATATTGGTAAAGACCATGCAAACCAAATTACTATTCATTCACCAAGCTATTTTGAAAGTCCATATCAAAAGCATTAGGTACAGTTGTGAAGTGTCATAGACGCTATAACAATGTCCATTTTTGTTTTTTAAGGATAATTGACATGCATATCTTTTAATATCACCCGCCCAGCCTTCCATACTCCAAAAGTTCATTCAATAACATTTCTCAATGATGACTGAGCGTAGTTAAATGTCCCTTTGTATCCTCTTGGAGCATGTATTGTAGCAACGAAAATCAGGTAAGGGGTAGCGAGGATTGTTCAATATCTGTGGTGGCACTTGTTCATTGTAACTTGCATTTGGCTTTATGATGTCCACACTCATCCTTAACATCGCTTTCAAGACTTTGTAAAATTGTCGATGTATAGTTTCTCTGGAATGACTAAATGTTTCTTCAAAGCAACCTATTTCCACGTCTATATGCTAAAATAATCAAGAAAATCGCAACCGTCTCTTCAATACACGTACGACGTGATGGCTTTAGCCCGTAACATGTTACATAACAACGAAATATGTTACAACATCTACACATAACATTTTCCAATGAATGCTTTCTTCATCATCTTCTATGTTTTTCTTTACCATTTTAACATAATAAAACATTCTTAACATTATAAAAGTAAAAAAAAATTGATTTTGACTTTCAACTTGATGAAGGCAACACTTGTTAAAGAGACGAATCAAAAAAATTCCTAAAAAATTCAAAACATTTACGCGATATTTTTTTGAGGGGAGGGTATGAGGCACTTTCCTGCTGTGACCCCCTGTAGCTCCCACATATACGTGTTTCTAACTAACTCGTAATATAGAAATGGGAATACTTACACACTACACTAACGAGAGTTAAAAATATGAATTAAAAAGTAATCAATGATTAAGTGAACATGTTTGTTTACCATACGAGTTTCTCGCATATTTATATTTCTTGTGTTAGCCTTATATTTTATATAGTCAAACAAGAATATAATAGGTCATCTTAGTCGTTATAGGTCTTGGTTAGTAATAGGCTAGTCGGGATAACCGGGCTTGGACTTTAAGCTAATATTAGCTAAGTTAAGGGGGCTAAGTCCAAGATAAGTCAAGCTCGACCCATGATACAAAGGCCACGAGCCCATGGGTTAGTGGCAATATATATACCCTCTTCCATGTGTGGAAGTTGGTGTGTTGGTTAATTTTTTGTTTCTCTCTCTTAATCTAATATTCACCTGGTTCCAACCGTTCTCCTCCTATCTACTTCCTTTCTCTTACTTCTCTCCACTTTCTTCTATATTTCGTATGTGATTGGTTAAATATGTGTTAACATCTTGCAATCATGAGTAATTAGTAGTTTAATCAAAACCCCTTTGAAAACTCGAGATTTTACTCGCTTGCATTAAATATAAAAATAGTATTCCTTTAATCCGTGTATTAAGGGCTTGTTTGGTTGATTTTTAACTATAACACGTTTAATTAACAGATGACTTAATGCAGACAGTCTCAATTTTATTACTTAATATTTTCAGACATCTTACGCTATTAAGTAAAAAACAAATAAGTTTTAGGGTAAACTACAAATTACGTCCCTATACTTTACAAATTTCGCGAATTTGCCGCTGAGAGAAAACTACAAGCAATTTTACCATCGAGTAGACATTTTTTTTTACTTTTTTCCGTTTTCCTCCGTTAACTCCCACCCGTGCTTGGCACGTGAGGGTACATTCATCATTTTCCGTACCACACCATCTCGTTACCGCATCCACACCATTCCTCTATGCAATTTTCGTCCCTGAAACCATATAGCCACTAGATTGTCCAATCATACACGTGTGGATTCGCTATTTTATACGCAAATAAACCCTCGGTTTCCAAAAAACATCAAAACGTACTTCAATTTATCCCAAATACTGTATCGAGTACGCAATGCTTACTTTAACGAAAACTTGAGACCCAAAATTGGGAGTTAGGGGAGAAGATAATGCACAGATCCTCCTTTTGCTTGTTTAAATGGTTGGGTTTTCCTTAATTTGAAGGTTTTTATAGTTTTTGTACATGTTTACATCATGCATATACTGTGTTGAATGTAGTTAAGGTTGTAATTATAGATGATAGTGTGGTTATGGTGGTTGTTGATTGTTTATGTGTTGCTTATTTTCACAGACAATAATCCGAACTTGTTTACCCTAAAAATCACTCATAGTGGAACTTTTTCACTAAAGCCTGGAAGGACATATGAGTTTCCAACAATAGCTTCGTATGTCAGTAGATGTGGATCGATTTTTGCTTGTTGATTACCATTTGTTGTTACGTAATTTAGGTTTCAGTGATGTTAAGATTGTCCACTCTTATTTTAGGATACCAGGACATTTCTTAGATGAGGGATTGGTACCCTTAGATTCTGAGCAAAGTGTAAGAAAACTAAATAACTACTTTACCACATTCAAAGAGATAGAGGTTTACATTGGGACGAAAAATGCAAATGGTTTAGCAACTGTTTATCTGGATACGCCGGATGAAGTGTTTAATCCGGGTGAATCCCGTGTTGGTCACGATGATGTGGGGATGAGTGGATATAATGAAAGTCAAGCGTCAACCGGCGCATTTAATTATACAAGAATGATGCAAAATATTGATTCAATAAATTCAGGTAGTGATTGTGGGGATGAGTGGACTCAACCTGTGCACCTTTCTGGGAATGAGCCTTTGGACAACCTAAGAGACTTTGCTGTATTTTTCGTTTTAGATTCAGATTTTTGCCAATAGGCGCCTCCTGATGATCCATGCGTAGATAATGAAGAGGAGATCACGGTGGATGAACTTTTACAACAGCCTGATAAACCCGTAAATGCAAATGAAGAGGTCGATGAAGAGGTTGTTGATGAGGAACATGATGTTAAAGATAAGGAGGATGTAGACAGTTTGAATGAGACTGATGAAAGTGATTTTGAACCAGAAGATACATCCCCCATGGAGCAAGAGGTGGACATGAACGATTTTAATTTTGATCTTGATATACACATTCAAAATACTCAAAAACAGGTTATGGGTGATGACTTTGAAATTGACAATATTGTTGATGTAAAACCCGCATGAAATACAAGAAGGCATTAAATACACGTAAACACGGATTAATTAAAACTTTATAATTAATTAATACACGACAAGTATCATGAACATTAAACGAATAAATACAAGTATTACATATATTATTATTTATTTACGACAAGTAAATACGTATATTTAATACGGCATGACAAGATAAAATATGGAATTAAAAATCATAAATACATGGCAAGTAATAATGTATATTGAAATTATAACACGAGGAGTATTTAAGTTAATGCATGATAAGTATTTACGTATATTAAATATTTCACGCCAAGAGTTAACATGATAAAACACGAACTTACACCACGAATATCAATCCACGAGATTTATTAAAACACAAAACATGTATACCAAGGGTGTTTGTGGCCGGTTTTAAAAGAAAACAAGAAGAAGGGCCAAGCCCGGCCCAATTACAATTAAAATAGTTGAACCCCTTTACAATTCTTTCATTTTTGTCAAACAAGAAAAACAACAAGAAACCCTAAAGGGTTGTTGTTGGCCGCCGGCCTAAGGAGAACAAGAGAGGAAAAGCGTGTTTATCTTATTCGTGAAATCCTACATGATGTTCGTGTTATTCACCTTTTATTCAATCCTATACGGTATCACCAATCTTAATACCTTTCCTTCATTATTATTCCTTGTTTCATGAATCTATAAATTAAAAATTAAAGCACATGATGTGAATGATTAAACATGTAATATATTGGATTGTAATCGAGTTGTTGTTTAGATTTAGCACGAAAACCGAGAACTGAGGACCCTATGGGTGCTCTCAGTGGGATTTGAAAACCCACAGCCGCCGCACGGTGGCTGGGTCTTTCTATTAGCCGCAAGCAGCAGCCACCCCAGCGGGGTTTTGGTTAGTCAGTGGCAACCGAGAGCATGGGTGCTCTCGATGGGAACCTTGGTCGGGAAGTGGGAACCGACTTCTGCCGGTGGGAATCATCACACGACCGGGGGCAAGAAGCCACATCCGGTGGCTATGGTGGGGGTGAGTTTGGCAGCCGAGACATGCGTGTCTCGGTGAGGCATGGTTTCAGGGCTCGGGTACACGAAACACACCATGGGTGTGTTTGGTTTTCAGTATTGCTAAATTAATTTGGGACTTAGGTTATGTTAATTTATTTATTTAATCATGAAATTAACATGGCGCTATTAATTAAATAAATTATACACATATAATAACTATTTATATAATTATTCATGCTAAATTACATGTCATATTTAATTAATTTAATTAAGGACTTAGCTTAATTATTTAATTGCATTCTATTCATGGTATAATTAAATTAATATTAACACTTAGTTAATTAATAATCATATATAAATCATGAATTATATTATTTATTAATAATTATCATGTTAGACTAAAGTATTTATTATTAATAAACTTTACTATACTATGATATTTAATAAACCATGACTTATAAAATATATTCTTTTAGCTTTAGCTTATATCACATGCTTATTAAACAAGCTTATTACTATCTATGGAAATATGCTATTTATGAAAACATACTATTTATGGAAACATACTAATTATGGAAACTTTCTATTTTTGAAAAGTTGTTATAGAAACCTGCTACTTTTGGAAAGTTACTATATATAGAAACCTGCTATTTTTAGAAAGTTACTCATTATGAAATATCAAGTATAATAAAACATGAAACATGAAATACGTTAATCAAGAACACATGAAACACTAAGAAATACATGATAAAACATGAAACAACAGAACAAGTCAAGAACACGTAAAACAAGTCAAAAAAACGTAAAACAAGTCAAGAACATGTAAAACAAGTCAAGAACAAGTAAAGTAAACTAAGAATCAGTACGTTATACATGAACATACAACTCATTCACGTCCTTTATTATGTAGTACTCGTGAAGTCGGAGTAGTTACTTCCCGCCTTTCATCTTCATTCGTTACTTGATCTAAGATACGGATATTCCGTCCTTCAGTAGGGACATCTCTTTTTAAGCATGATTAGGATTCCCTGTTTGCTGCCATCTGTTTTCCCCAGTAGTTTACATGTCATTAAACTTTTCAGTAATTACCATGCTATCATTTAATTTGCCTCAGCTATATACATGCATGACCATGTCGACCTAGTTATGGAGGTACCATAACCATAACACTTGAGGCACCGGTGTTATGACTCTTCCACGACGAGAATGATTTCTCGTGACATCCCTTTCAATTATTTGGCCATTTTATTATTATCATGTGGGGGGTATGGGTGCATCATAGTACATATTTTTCAGATTTACACGGTGACTATGGCGTGTGCTCTACATCCGTCATATTGGAGCTGATCCCTCCACCCAGACTAATATCATTAGAGGTCACCACTCTAATTACATGACGAGGTCACCTCTCTATGTATTCATGCACGTTGATACCTTTCATGACCTATATGAGCTCTTTGGCATTTAAATTACATTTTCATGAATAAACTCCAAGACTTTTCAGATATAAATTAGTTTATAAAACATGTTCCAAGTTTTCCAGGACTTACACATTTTCTGCTGCATTTCTTGTCTTTTACTTATGTTTCAGTTATTGTCATTATATCCGTTCACTGAGCGTATTGCTCAACCGTACTTTCTTTCCATGTCCCATACGGCAGGTCCCCAAGGACAAACATAAGCTATTGAGAGTATGTGCATAGGATCGAGGCTACCTTAGACTTCTTTCCCTTATGCACTTTACATACTTATGCTTGGTTGGACACTGTTTTAGTCCTTTCCACTTCATTTACTTATTGCATGTTTTGAGCTTATGTTTGGGAACCGATGTTTGATTCCGGTTTTCCTTTTGGTCATGTATGTTTTAGGACATATTATCTTGCATGCTTTGATGACACGCCATAATTATCATGTAACGCTCTACTTATCAAAGTGGGGTGTTACAGTTGAAAACTTTGACATTGACAATTTTGGCAACAATGGTCCAAATGAGAATGAGTTGTATGGTAAAAGGAAGAGAAGGCTGAAAGTACTTAGCATAGACTACCGCGGCAATGACGATGTAACTATGAAATTATATGCAGGCAGGGAATATACAACTAGAAAGAAGATACCTGAAGACATAAAAAGGTATTCCATCAAGTGTAGGATAATGGTTACAGTCAAGAAGTGTGATAAAACTAAGATTAGATCTGCTTGTCTTGGTATAGTATTATGTCCTGGAAATACGATGGATGTTGGTCAAGATGATGCAAGCCTTTCGATGGATGTGGGTCAAGATGATTCAGGCCCTTAGGATAATCTATGTAGTTCGCAATTGAAGGGCAAAAATGTAGAAACAACAAACTAGTGTGGTCAAAAGGTCTAGAAGAAACCCATGTGTAAATGGTCCCTACACGCCTCCAAAACCCAAAACGATAATTCTTGGACTATCAAAACATTCACTGACGATCATCAACAACAGCTCAGTTGGAGGCAGCAAGGGATCAAGTAAAATCAGTCTACCCTAAAGCTTGCGAGTGGTTAAAAAATATTCCTCCAGCATCATGGTGTAGTGCATATTTCTCAAGTATGTTTGTTTGGTTGGTTGCATATGCAATTTCCAATTTTATTGCTTGGCTTTTCAGACTATGTATGTCTGCTTGGCTGGTTGCATATGTAATTTACAATGTAATTACTTGACTGCTTATAATATATGTGACATTCAGGGAGACCTAAGTGTGATATCCTGCTGAACAACATATGTGAAGCTTTTACCAGTAAGTTGGTAAATGTCACACCCCACCATGGCGGAATATGGGGCGCGACGTATGGATATCATCACAACATGGCGTATCTATAGAGATAACTATATGAAATAAGAAATGTCATAAAAATGGTGACACAAACGTCATGACAATATCTTAACATGCAGGAGTCTAGGTAAGTAGGTAACAGTCCTACCTCTTACCTAAGACAAACAAATAACATAACGAAAAACAAACATATGTGTGCCACAGTATCACTTATTAAATGAACAATTAAAAACTAAGAAGGAAACGGGGATTCTCCTTCTATATGCATTCCTATGCTCTCCAATCCTAGCCACTTATGTTCTCATGCTTAACCATAGTATCACCTGAAAGAGACACTAAAACACGTCAACATAAAGTTGGTGAGAGTCATAGGTTTAGACTCAAACGCCAAATAATATCAAAAAGCTGTGAGTACAATCAAAGTTCAAAACAAATGGACAATGTGATACTATCATGTATTAACAACTATCATTCAAGAAATAAATCAATCCAACCAACACTAAGGCTCCCAGCCATTACCATACACCAAACTCCCATAGGCATCTAAACACCTATGAACCAATCCCCAAGGCCCCGCCTTGTCAACACCCCCTTGGTACCAAGTCAAAACATAAACATTCAAGAAATATCTAGCAGTTAATCACATAAGTATCAACACATAAGTCCATTACCAACGCCAAACAATCACAACATAAATTTATAAAATAAAACATAACACAGTGTCTCTTCCATTCCATCTGGAAGTCAAAAACAATTGTATACATGGGACTATGAAACTCACCTGATTGCTTCTCCAAAAATCCTCGCACTAGCAACAAGCTAACAACCAAAAACACACAATCAATACATGAACCAATCACTAAGATGGCTCATCAACCTATGATGGACATCTAGCCTACTCCCATATAAATAACTCATTAATAAGCTCTAATCACCCCATTACCCTCCCCTAACAAGTCCTTAACTTGGTTAAGTTTAATAACTATCCCGTTCATATTTTACACAAAACAGTCCCAGTTTTTAGGTCTCAAAACTTTAAGTCAAACGTCCATTTAAACATACCCATGGTTTCTGTAAAAGGAATATTCATACCTTTGCATATGTTAGCTAACACCTCTCACTTGCCCTAACCTTAAAGCTACTGTTAAGGCCCCGATATATATATATATATATACTTTTGTCATTCCAGATTTCTTGATTTTAAACATACTAAAAGTTTGTTACAATTAGGGGGTCTTACCCTAAACCACAATCTTAGCCCAAGTGCAGATACTTACTACAATATATAAACCATCTCTCATGTTCGTGAGAAGATCCCAATGCACCCCTAAGTACCCCAAAACTTAAAAAGAAAACAGGCTGAATTCAAAACTGTTTTGACCTCCGACTGTTGTAACCTGTTTTTGACCCACTTCCGACCTCCAATTTAGTTCTCGTTTCTTGCATTGGAAAGCCACTTCAATTACCTTTTCATGGGTACTTGGATCGTAAAATAAGAGTTTGTAAGACTCCCAATATGATCAAAACAATTGACTCAAAATTCTGCCCAGTTTTTAAAAACGGGTTTAATCAAATTAAACTAATTAATTACCCATAACATCATTAAATACAAGCCCTAGTTTATGTAATTATCATATAATTATTAATACAACATTAATTTACTGTTTTTATATTAAACCCTAACCTAAATCCATCATAAGATGATCATTAAACATAAAAACAATTTAATTAAAAAGATTTATGAAGGTTTTACCTTTAATTCAATGGAAGATGAAAAAAATACAGAAAACCCTAAAACCTCTCTTCTGCCGTCGACTAATATGTTCCAGGAAGAAAAAATATGACTTTGTTTTTTAGTTATAACATTATATAGGGTATAGGTGAACCCAAGTCCAACCCATAGCCTAATTTCACTTTCCTTTTTTTTAAACCAATCGGCCTAAACCGACTTTATATATGTTTTTTTATTTTTTTTTCTTTTTATTGTTTAATAATACCTTACTAACATTACCTTAATTTGTCTTAATTTATTTCAGCTCCTAAAGCTTCCAAAACCTCAAAACCGTAAAACTAGTCAAATTTACGCGTTTTACCGTAAAAGACGTAAAATATACACTTTTAAAAAAATCTCAAATTTTGAAATAAACTTTATAACTAAGTCCTAAATGATTTAAACCATCCCGAAAAATATTCATATGACTAATTACCTCATCCGGGACCTCTAAATACTAAACCGTAATTCCTAAAAAAATACTATTACTATAATACTTATACGTATACGTAAACACCAAAATATCACCATTTCATTTCATAGTCACTAATTGTGAGCTCATGAACATGAAATAACCGTTCCTCGATTTACTTATGAGTACTCTATACTCATAAACGATAACCACACCAACCTCATACACACAAAATAAACACGTAAACACACAAATCAAATAGTCACACATAAAATAACCTAAAAATAAGACCAAGTGACGAACCTCAAAACCACAGTTGTCACATCACTCCCTCCTAATAGAAATCTCGTCCCGAGATTTACTCCTTAGGATCGTCATTAACAAACAGCTGAGGATACTTATTCCTCATAAACTCTTCCCGTTCCCACGTGAACTCCGGTCCACGTTTCGAATTCCACCTAACCTTAACTAACGGTATCTTACTTTTTTTCAATGTTTTAACTTCACGGTCCATAATCTCTATCGGTTCTTCAATAAAACGAAGACTCGCATCTATACTAATATCATCCACCGATACTTGCAAGTCAGTTCTTGCTAAGCATTTCCTCAAGTTTGAGACATGAAACACATCATGTACACTACTCAACTCTTCCAGTAATCTAAACCTATACGCCACTAGCCCAATCCTTTCAAGGATTTCAAATGGACCCACAAATCTAGGCGCTAACTTCCCTTTCTTCCCGAACCGCATCACCCCTTTCCATGGTGAAACCTTTAGCATAACCTTGTCCCCAACCTCAAATTTCAACGGCTTACGTCTCTTGTCCGCATAGCTCTTTTGCCGATCTCTAGCCGCCTTTAATTTCTCCTTAAGCACGGTTATCGTATCCGTAGTCTCTTGTACCATCTCCGGTCCAATTAGTTGACTACTTCCTACTTCAGCCCACAGCAACGGTGACCTACACTTCCTACCATAAAGTGCTTCAAACGGTGCACACTCTATACTAGCATGGTAGCTATTATTGTACGAGAATTCTGCCAATGCCAGATGATTCTCCCAACTTCCCCCAAAGTCTATCACACACGCCCTCAACATATCCTCTAACGTTTGTATAGTCCTCTCACTCTGTCCATCCGTCTGCGGATGATAAGCTGTGCTCATATCCAGTCTCGTTCCCAAGGATTTCTGCAATAACCCCCAATACCTAGACGTAAACCTGCTATCCCTATCTGATATGATCGACACCGGCACTCCATGTTTTGCCACCACATGTTCCAAGTATTTCTTGGCAAACCTTTCCATCTTATCATCCTCCTTCATTGCCACAAAATGGGCAGACTTAGTCAGTCTGTCCACTATTACAGAAATCATATCATTACCACTGTTAGACCTTGGCAGTTTTGTAATGAATTCCATGGCAATATTCTCCCATTTCCACTTAGGAACCTTTGGTTGTTGCAGTAACCCTGATGGTCTTTGATGTTCAGCCTTCACCTTGGCGCAAGTCAAACATTCACTAACGTACAAAGCTACATCTTTCTTCATTCCTGGCCACCAATACATATCTCTCAAGTCCCGATACATCTTATCAGCTCCTGGGTGTATCGAATACCTCGATGTATGAGCTTCATCCAATATAACCTTCCTTGTATCACCAAACAACGGAACCCATATTTTATCCAAGTAATACTTGCAACCATCCCCTCTTTCTTCCATGTACTGATCCATAGTATGTAGATTTTCTTCAACCAGCCTCTCCTCCTTAACGGCCTTTACTTGTGTTGCTCGAATTCTATCTCTAAGGGTTGTCTGAATAGTTATGCTCATTGCCCTCACTCTTTTAGGTTTTAGCCTCTACTTCCTACTTAGAGCATCTGCCACCACATTGGCCTTTCCAGGGTGATACTTAATCTCACAATCATAATCACTAAATAACTCCAACCACCACCTCTGCCTCATGTTCAAATCTTTCTGATCAAAGATGTGCTGCAAGCTTTTGTGATCCGTATAGATCACACTTTTTGTCCCATACAAGTAATGTCTCCATATCTTAAGATCAAAGACCACAGCTTCTAGTTCCAAGTCGTGTGTGGTGTAATTCTTCTCATGGTTTTTCAATTGTCGTGATGCATAAGCTATGACCTTATCTCGCTGCATAAGAACACATCCTAAACCTTGGTTGGACGCATCACAGTAAACCACAAAATCTTCCACCCCTTCTGGTAAGGACAAGATCAGTGCATTACACAACCTATCCTTTAGTGTCTGAAACGCCTACTCTTGCTCTTCACCCCATTCATACTTCTGATTCTTTTGGGTCAACAATGTCAAAGGCTTTGATATTCTAGAGAAATTCTCTATAAATCTTCTGTAATATCCTGCCAAGCCTAAGAATGACCTTATTTCTGACGGTGTAGTAGGTGACTTCCAATCCTTCACAGCTTCAATCTTCTTTGGGTCTACATGTATGCCATCATTGTCGATTACATGCCCCATAATATGTACTTCTTGCAGCCAAAATTCACACTTGGAGAACTTCCCATAAAGTTTCTCCTTCCTGAGCAGTTCCAATACCGACGTTAAATATTGGTTGTGCTCCTTCTCCGTCTTAGAGTAGATAAGTATGTCATCAATGAAGACTATGACGAACTTATCCAGGTATGGCTTGCACACTCGGTTCATTAGGTCCATGAACACTGCTGGCACGTTTGTCAATCAAAATGGCATAACGGTGAATTCAAAGTGTCCATACCTTGTTCTGAACGTGGTCTTTTGTATGTCCTCCTCACAGACCCTTAGTTGGTGATAACCGGACCTAAGGTCAATTTTTGAGAACTATCTTGCTCCTTGCAGCTGATCAAATAAATCGTTAATCCTTGGGAGAGGATAACGGTTCTTAATGGTCAGCTTGTTCAGCTCCCGATAATCGATACACATCCGGAATGATCCATCCTTCTTCTTAACAAATAGCACCGACGCTCCCCACGGAGAAGAACATGGTCGAATGAAACCTTTATCCTGCAATTCCTTGAGTTGCTCGGCTAATTCTTGCATCTCTGACGGTGCTAGACGATATGGTGACTTCGCTACGGGTGTTGCCCCGGGTAATAAGTCAATCTTAAACTCTACTTGTCTCACCGGTGGTAACCCCATCAAGTCATCCGGGAATACATCGACGAACTCTCTTACTACTCGAATCTTATTGATTTGTGGCTCATCATCCTTGGCATTCATAAGGGACCTGGTCTTCTTCTCCTTCCTTTCTCCGTACACGTATAACACCTTATTATCACCGATGGGGATCTTAACAATCTTTTCATGACACATTAGCTCAGTCTTATGCTTCGATAACCAATCCATCCCAATAATCACATCGAAGCTCCCATGTCCTAGAGGGATTAAATCTATGGTGAACTTAAATTCTCCTAACTCTAATTTGCAGTTTAAAAATATCTCATCTACTTCTTCTTGCTTACCACTAGCTATCTCAATCACATATCCTGGTTTCGTTACACTAGGGTTCATATTTAACAAAGGCACGAATTGAGAAGACACAAAACTAAAATCTGCCCCAGAGTCAAAAAGAATCGTAGCGAGGTGATTGTTAACAGAAAACGTACCCGTTACTACATTCGGGTCCTGAACCGCTTCTACTACATTTGCAAGGTAAACCCTGCCTCCATTCCGATTTCCCTTATTCCGATTTCCCTCGTTCCTGTTCCAGTTCCGATTCCCAGTGTTTCCATTGTTGCGGTTAGCATTGTTTCGGTTTCCACCGCCTTGGTTTCCTCAATTCCCTTCCAAAGCTAGCTGGCCTCTGCCCTGGTTGGTTGCTCCAACCAATCTAGGACACTCCCTCTTGAAATGCCCGCGTTTTCCACACTCAAAGCAGTTTCCTCCGGTAACATTCATCCTCACAGACTGGATAGGTGTTGCGTTCCTGTTAGGTGCTTCACAGTTCCTAGCAAAGTGTCCTGGTTTCTGACAATTGAAGCATATCTGGCATGGTGTACCTTTTGGATGGAACCTAGAGTAGGTTCGGCAAGCAGCATTGTTGTTGTTCGGATTTCCAGAACCTTGAGGTACTCTAATGGCAAAATTTCTTCCATCTTTTGCCTTCTTAAAATTTTTCCAGTTGGTGTCAGGCGATTTCACGGCTTCTGGCTCCTTTTTTTTATCCCCCGCCTTTACCAAGGTTCCACTAGATACCGCCTCCTCAACAAGTATTCCTGCTGTAAGTATAGCTTACTGTATCGTGTTAGGTTGAGTAGCCTTGATCATTCCCCTAATCTGAGTAGGCAATCCAGCAATGTACCGCTTGATTTTGTTTGCCTCAGGGGTAACCAAATGGGGAACCAACTTTGCCAATTCATGGAAGCGATCCGTGTAATCTGCATGAGCCGCTCCAACCATAGCATGTCCCCAAAACTCATTTTCCAGCTTCTCCATCTCATTGCTTGGACAAAACTCCGTAGTCATAAGAGTCTTAAAATCGGCCCAAGCCATAGCATTTGCAGCAACTCTCCCTCTTGCTTGAACTTGAGTATTCCACCAAGTTAAAGCCTTCCCTACCAGTGAACCAGTTACATACATGACCCTTTGATTGGGTAAACAACCACTCATCTGAATCACATTTTCCATCTTCTCAATCCATTGGGTAAGTACTACCGCGCCACCCTTCCCATCCTTTGCACCACAAGAAGTGAATGCCTTATAGTTACAACCATTGTTTCCACCTCCTCCTTGACCATTGTTGTTGTTGTTGTTGTTGTTCAGATTATTAGTCACCTGCTGAACAATGGTTGGTATTATGTTGGCCATTTGAGCAGCAATCAAAGCAGCCAAATCAGGATTTCCATCACCACCACTTCCCCCAACACCATTTCGCGTATTCACCATGCTATAGTAAAAACATGACACCCGTTAACAACTACCAAATACTCCATATAGTATACTTACCACCAAACACACGCCTAACATAACCATACGTACTACCAACATATACTATACAAGCATGTATCAATTCTCTTTCATGCAATCATACTTGAAAGTCCAGTGGTGGTGTGGCACATATATAATTATGTAGGCCTCCATAATTATACATGTTCCCTTTCACCAATGTACTCCCTCCTATGATGACACTTATAAGAAATTAATACTACACATAACACATAATCTATCAACTCACAAGCACATAACCACACAAAATAAGATCCAAAACTTCATTTATTAAAATAACATTGTCAAAAACTTGAAACATCCCAAATTCGTGGTCTAGCTAAACTAGCATAGACATAATCCAAACAAAACATAAATAATTCTAAGGCATGCCGTCCATAAGAGTCGGAAAAGATTTAAAACAACTAACTATTGGATGCAGTAGATTCGGTATCGGATTCGGTATCGGTTTCTTCTCCTTCATTATTGTTATCCCATGGATAAACTGGTTTAGTCGTGACAGTCCTCAATAGTACCTCCTTATTCCCTTCCTTAGCCGTTATCGTTAGGACTGTCTTATAGACCCATACTTTGTTTACTTTCACCTTAGACATGTGTGCTACCGCCTCACACGGATCCCACTCCTCTGGAACTTTCCTCCAATAGTTTGTACGTATGTGGCATCCTATTCTCGTAATTCCAGTGGCTCGCACCACCACTACATCACTCTTAAGGGGCATGACTTAAATATCAGAAAAAATATCACCCATCAGATACATAGAATAACATAACAAGAGGCAAGTGTTATCATGCACCAAATTATATCCTATAACATACACTTCTAGCAAAGTACAAAAATGACTAGCGTGGACGATGGTAGTTAAACCCGCACTAATCAAAACCCGAAGGGAAAATAATATGTGGCCAAGTATGAACCATATTAGTTCCTAACTTAACAACATCGCAAAATAACATCCAAATACATCAATTATCATAAAATGCACACATACTCCTATGACGCCTATATGCAGGGACCCTTAAGCTATAGACTAGGCTACGCGACTAGGCAACCTAATTCTCTATAACCATTGTCTCTAATACCATTCTGTCACACCCCACCATGGCTGAATATGGGGCGTGACGTATGGATATCATCACAACATAGCGTGTCTATAGAGATAACTATATGAAATAAGAAATGTCATAAAAATGGTGACACAAACGTCATGACAATATCTTAACATGCAGGAGTCTAGGTAAGTAGGTAACAGTCCTACCTCTTACCTAAGACAAACAAATAACATAACCAAAAACAAACATATGTGTGCCACAATATCACTTATTAAATGAACAATTAAAAACTAAGAAGGAAACGGGGATTCTCCTTCTATATGCATTCCTACGCTCTCCAATCCTAGCCACTTATGTTCTCATGCTTAACCATAGTATCACCTGAAAGAGACACTAAAACACGTCAACATAAAGTTAGTGAGAGTCATAGGTTTAGACTCAAACGCCAAATCATATCAAAAAGCTGTGAGTACAATTAAAGTTCAAAACAAATGGACAATGTGATGTATTAACAACTATCATTCAAGAAATAAATCAATCCAACCAACACTAAGGCTCCCAGCCATTACCATACACCAAACTCCCATAGGCATCTAAACACCTATGAACCAATCCCCAAGGCCCCGTCTTGTCAACACCCCATTGGTACC
The DNA here is from genome assembly GCA_025667525.1 of Glebionis coronaria. Taxonomy (NCBI): domain Eukaryota; kingdom Viridiplantae; phylum Streptophyta; class Magnoliopsida; order Asterales; family Asteraceae; genus Glebionis; species Glebionis coronaria. The sequence goes on from CM046875.1 coordinate 491,187,819, forward strand.
AAGTCAAAACATAAACATTCAAGAAATATCTAGCAGTTAATCACATAAGTATCAACACATAAGTCCATTACCAACGCCAAACAATCACATCATAAATTTATAAAACAAAACATAACACAGTGTCTCTTCCATCCCATCTGGAAATCAAAAACAATTGTATACATGGGACTATGAAACTCACCTGATTGCTTCTCCAAAAATCCTCGCACTAGCAACAAGCTAACAACCAAAAACACACAATCAATACATGAACCAATCACTAAGATGGCTCATCAACCTATGATGGACATCTAGCCTACTCCCATATAAATACCTCATTAATAAGCTCTAATCACCCCATTACCCTTCCCTAACAATTCCTTAACTTGGTTAAGTTTAATAACTATCCCGTTCATATTTTACACAAAACAGTCCAGTTTTTAGGTCTCAAAACTTTAAGTCAAACGTCCACTTAAACATACCCATGGTTTCTGTAAAAGGAATATTCATAGCCTTACATATGTTAGCTAACACCTCTCACTTGCCCTAACCTTAAAGCTACTGTTAAGGCCCCGATATATATATATATATATATATATATATATATATATATATATATATATATATATATATATATATATATATACTATTGTCATTCCAGATTTCCTGATTTTAAACATACTAAAAGTTTGTTACAATTAGGGGTCTTACCCTAAACCACAACCTTAGCCCAAGTGCAGATACTTACTAGAATATATAAACCATCTCTCATGTTCGTGAGAAGATCCCAATGCACCCCTAAGTACCCCAAACAACCCAAAACTTAAAAAGAAAACATGCTGAATTCAAAACTGTTTTGACATCCGACTGTTGTAACCTGTTTTGACCCACTTCCCGACCTCCAATTTAGTTCTCGTTTCTTTCATTGGAAATCCACTTCAATTACCTTTTCAGAGGTACTTGAATCGTAAAATAAGAGTTTGTAGAACTCCCAATATGATCAAAACAATTGACTCAAAATTCTGCCCAGTTTTTAAAAACAGGTTTAATCAAAGTAAACTAATTAATTACCCGTAACATCATTAAATACAAGCCCTAGTTTATGTAATCATCATATAATGATTAATAAAACATTAATTTACTGTTTTATATTAAACCCTAACCTAAATCCATCATAAGATGATCAATTAAACATAAAAACAATTTAATTAAAAAGGTTTATAAAGGTTTTACCTTTAATTCAATGGAAGATGAAAAAAATACAGAAAACCCTAAAACCTCTCTTCTGTCGTCGACTAATATGTTCCAGGAAGAAAAAATATGACTTTGTTTTTTAGTTATAACATTATATAGGTTATGGGTGAACCCAAGTCCAACCCATAGCCCAATTTCACTTTCCTTTTCTTGTTTTTTTTAAACCAATCGGCCTAAACCGACTTTATATATATATTTTTATTTTTTTTTCTTTTTATTGTTTAATAATACCTTACTAACATTACCTTAATTTGTCTTAATTTATTTCAGCTCCTAAAGCTTCCAAAACCTCAAAACCGTAAAACTAGTCAAATTTACGCGTTTTACCGTAAAAGACGTAAAATATACACTTTTAAAAAAAATCTCAAATTTTGAAATAAACTTTATAACTAAGTCCTAAATGACTTAAAACCATCGCGAAAAATATTCATATGACTAATTACCTCATCCGAGACCTCTAAATACTAAACCGTAATTCCTAAAAAAAATACTATTACTATAATACTTATACGTATACGTAAACACCAAAATATCACCATTTCATTTCATAGTCACTAATTGTGAGCTCATGAACATGAAATAACCATTCCTCGATTTACTTATGAGTACTCTATACTCATAAACGATAACCACACCAACCTCATACACACAAAATAAACACATAAACACACAAATCAAATAGTCACACATAAAATAACCTAAAAATAAGACCAAGTGACGAACCTCAAAACCACGGTTGTCACAGTAAATGGCCGAGATATGGCAATCATTGGGTGTTTGGAATACATATGAGAGTATCTTTTGAAGATAATTGTAAATATGCAGCAAGTGATATATAAAAGCACTGGTCTGCTAACCCCAACTGCAACGCATATTTTTAAGTATACTAAGGCATCTATAAATGATTATAGTGTTCTTTATAATGGGGGAATCATACGAGTGTAAGGGACCTAATGACTAGTGTGTTGTGAAGCTCAACCTTAAGCAATGTGAATGTAGAAGATGAGAGTTAACTGGCATACCATGTAGGCATGTTGTTGCACCATTGAACAATAGGCCAACTCATGGTGAATCTATTAGGATACTAGAGGAATGGGTGGCATCATGTTATTGGTTGAAGACATGGAACGAGACATATCAACATAAGGTTGAACATGTTAGTGGTTGTAGTTTCTGGCCAAGATGCACAATTCCGAGTCTGTTACTACCTCCGCACCACCATGTTCCTATAGGTAGACCAAAGAAGAAGAGAATAATTTCAAAGGATGAAGCTGCTGAGGAGGCTATAAAAAATTGGCTAAGACAGGAAAGATGACTAGGCAAAGCATCCGAATGACTTGCAACAAGTTTAAAGGACAAGGTCATAATAAGAGAGGATGTACTCGTGGAAGTTCAGGCCAATGAGCAACAAACAGTCAAAGAGCAAGCTAAGGAGTCCCAGATAGTCAGCCAATGGCATCACAAACAACTCAACCATCATCAGGAACAAATCCAGATGGTAAAGGTCCAAGGAAGAAGAGACAGAGAAAGAAAGTAGATGCTGGTTCTATAAAGCAGAAGAAATGAGGATGGAGGTGTGAGTTTCCATAAGTGAATTTGCACCAGTGAGAATTGATGGTGCAAAATGTTCATAGTTATTTCTTTCCATTATTATGTGTGTTTAAGGACTAAAATGTGACTCTTATACTTTGAAACAGTGTGTGTTGTAGACAGTAGAAATAATGGTTGTTTAGAGCCTGATTTGGCATGGTTGTTGTTTAATTCCGGGGTTCTATTGTACTTGTTTAATTACTATATACGTTCTTGTTTTTCATTTTAGGCATATTGTTGATTTTTTAAACTGATTTAGTCAAACCTTCCCTTATCAGATAGGATTTAGATTAACATTTTAGGCATACGTTAGAGATACTACCAACAAACCGTCCCTTATCACATATGATGTAGACTAACATATACTGACAAACAACCAAAAAACTACCCGTTCTTGACTAATTAAAGTCAAACTTGGAGACCTATTCCCAAACACCAACAAGAACTGATTTCTTGATTGATTAAAGGCAAAGTTGAAGAGCACCCTATATCCAAACATACAACACAAATCACAATAATCATCAACCCATAACACCTATTTTAATGATTCATAAATCATGTATTACGACATAACACATATTTTACTTAACATGAAAAATGTCAATACAACCAGAGATGACCTTATTCTCTGAAACATGAAATTACGCACAAACTAAGTTTCCAAACTATAAAAACTTGTATGCAAGGAACATAAAAATCCAAAACAATAGAAGCATTTTTTCAGTTTCTTCACAAGAGCTTCCTTCTCAGTCAACAACATCACTTGCTCATTCAGATCTTTCTCGAGCTCATTCCTGGCCCTCAAGAGCTTAGGAATCACATCAAATGCTTGGTAACACATTGGGGGGGGGGGGGGGGTCACTCCAACCAATGAAACCACAGCCAGGAGAATAGTTGAACCGTCGCCCAGGGTTCCTGTCAGTCATGAAATTTTGATTGTTGCGGCTTTGTCACATTCACATATGATCACCATGACTACAACAGTGATTTGTTAAAGAAGATATATGACTAAATTTAAATGTGTTGATGTACATATATATGCAAGCTTCAAACCACACGTGTTAGTAATAGCGAGAAGTGGTTCCAGGGACGAAATTTGCATAAAGTAAAGGTGGAGATTAGGTAACGAGATGGTGGGCACGGGAAATGACGAATGTATCCTCACGTGCCAGGCACAAGTGGGAGTAAACAAAGGAAAACGACGAAAAGTTAAAAAACGTCCACTCAGTGGCAAAATTGCATGAGATTTTGAAGTATAGTGGCAAAATTGCTTCTAGTTTGCTCTCAGTGACAAATTTGCCAAATTTGCCAAATTTGCAAAGTACATGGACGTAATTTGTAGTTTAACCTAAATTTTATAAGACTTAATAAATTTATTTATTTTTATATTAAAAGCTTGTTTGTTAAAAAAATTGATTAACTCATATTTAATTAAGAGATGACTTAATGCATGTAACTTCAGTTTTATTTCTTAATAACTTTCTAAGTTTTGTTTAGATTACACTATAACTATTAATTACAATGCCTACAAGGGTTGCAAAACCTCGATGTTACAACCCGTAGTAATTATTGAAACCTCTCTAATTCTAAGAGCACAGGACACGGTGTTGAACCGTGGTGTAGTGTTATGGGAAAAATACATGACACATCAGTTTTTTTCCCCCATAATACCAGAATTGAGGTTCTTAGGTTAACACAAGATTTTTGGTATTATGATGACCCAATCATTTTTATTTTTCTTTCTATTTATTTAAATAAAACATTAAATTTATTTAAATAAAACATTAAACTTATTTAAAATAAATATAAAAACAATACGCCTAAATCTAAAGCCCGTGTCATCCTATCTCAGCCCATCATAACATCAAAAACCCTAGAAAAATCTAGTCTCTTCCATCACAACCTCCCTTTTCTCTTCATACATGCCCTACAAAAATGCGAGGGTCAGTACGGCCATCGCGTTTTGACGATCATTTGGGCTAGGGAGTACGGCGCGAGACGTGAAAACGTCATCCACAATGTGGTTGCTCACGTCATGAGGTGGCGTTTTCGCGAAAACATAGCCCGTACTCTGAGCTTTAATAATGGTTGTTACTAGTGTTTTGACTAGGGCTGAGCATTTGGCTCTTACCGGACCGACCAAGATCGGATCGGACAGAGGACCGAAATAACTCGAAACCTTGGACCGAGACCGGACCGAAATGGTCCAGTCCGGTCTTCGGTTCGGTCCGGTCTTCAGTTCGGTCCGATCTTATTAGACATAATTGTAAGGTTTTTGATAAGACCGAACCGAACCGAAGACCGAAATGATTTAAAACCCCGAACCGTGTACCGGAACGAAATTACACGGTCCAAGTCGGTCCGGTTTTCCAATCCAATCTGATCCGACAGTCCAAAATACTCGCCCTAGTTTTGGCAGTATAACCCAAAACCACGAGCCTTTAAATCACGTCTTAGAACCTGAATTCAAGATAAACCTTCCTCCTTGTCACAGCCAAGACTATCCTAGAACCACACAATTAAAACATGTTTATTATATGTATTATGCGGCAACAACGGTTTGGTATAAGTTTGATTATTAACGAAGGTGGTCGGTAGCAAATGATCGGCTGGGAATGTTTGACACAATAAATTATTTTTATAAAAACTTAGATTTTGTGATAGGGCTGCCACTCCATTTAACCATTGGATGCACCAAAGGCTAGTCAACTCAGGATCCTGTAGTTTAATGTTAATCACACCTCGGACTCACCTCCATCCCACCGTTATAATGTTGCTATGGGTGTTTAGGATTACTTATTGAAAATAGATTTCAGATAATTATTATTTTAAAAACGTTATTTTAAAAAATATTGTTTGGATTTAATTATTTTGTCTGAAATCGAAATAATTAGATAATCAGTTTTTTTAGTAATCGATAAATTTAATTATTTGATAAGTAAAATGAATAAAATAAACTCGTTTTAAGTTTTTTTTTTTTTTTTTGAAAATCAAATAAGTAGCTTCTCATTTTTTTTTTCAAAACTCCATTTTAAAAGCTTATAAACGTAAATAATCACTTTTCTTCATTTATTATGTAAACACTCATTTTAATTTATTTTTATTTTTAAAATGTAATAAGTAAATAATATAGTCGCAAACGTAATCTCAAACACCCACTTAATTAATGTGTTTACACGATATATATCAGTTCCTTAAACCATAGTGTGTCGTGGATATTCACGAAGCTAATCGACGAGGGAGCTAGCATGCTTATACGCCCTTTCCTGCATTTTTCGTAGCATATGTATCTTAAACCAAGAACTCTACCGTTTAACAATTTGTAATAGGGGTGTGCACGGTTCGGTTTAGGTCGGTTTTTGGCTAAAATCGGAATCGAACCGACATATTTGGTTTTCATAAAATCAAAAACCGAAACCGTTCGGTTTTGGGCGGTTCGGTTTTTTCGGTTTGGAATCGATTTTGGTTCGGTTTTTCGGTTTTTTCGGTTTTAAAACCGTTTATATTTTGGTACGTCTGATTTAGATTTAAAAAAAATAGTTTTGCGTGAAAAAAATAGTTTTTTTCTTTATTTTCAATCTAAGCCCAATAATGTTTATCTCAAATTTCTAATCTAGAATTACACACATATTAATAAGATAAACACACATGCAATTAAGTATACGTACAAACGATTATTGTCATATATATAATGATATATTGTCAAGTAACCACAGATATATATCAAACACGCGTATAAACAATAAGATAAATATATTCATCTTATTTTCCTAAAAAATGAATATTAATTTTATTTTTGATATATTACTTATTTATTTATATTTTATTATATTTATATTTTTTATATAATAAAATGGTTCGGTTTGGTTTTTACGGTTCGGTTTTTGAATGAAAACCGAAATCGAACCGATACTTTTCTGTTTTTGAAAACGTAAAAACCGAACTAATCGTTTTTTATATTCGGTCGGTTTGTTCGGTTTGGTTTTTTCGGTTGGGTTTCGGTTTTTCGGTTTTTTTTCTCACCCCTAATTTGTAATTAACATAATAGATTATTCGTTGCCGGAATCGGTTTTGGAAGACGAAATATTTACTATGTATAATATAATAGTTCTAAATAGCTTGTTATATCTCGTCTTAATGCACGCTAAAGCTTTAGGCGTGACCTCCACGCTACACAATAGGTCAAGACGCGCTACGACATGATGTGCGATAATTTTTTGAATTTAACTCTAAAAAATAAATATTGTTACATGTAATGAGAGCTTTATAGCTTAAATTATTATGTATAACACTTATTATGAACTTAAGATAAATATAATATTGAAATATGATAAAACAAATAAATATTTTTATATGTTGTTCTGCTATAAGTCACGCTTTAGAAACGCTAAATGTTCGTTTTAACCGCTAAAATGTATAGCTTAAACATGCCGTCACGTCACACCTCACGCTATTTATAACTACGTATAATACACTTCGGTTGCAGTTAAGACATGAAAAAGGAGTGTGCTTCAAAATGTATTCTTCTGGATGTTAAAAAAAAATGTTTTAGTCATTATATTTTCATGCCATGTGAACTTATATAAGTCACTAATGTCTTGGATGAGTTATCTCAAAGGGATGATAATTCTTGGTTTGATTGCGGTCGTATACCAGTTTTACTGGCTTAGCATACCATCACAAACATATACTAGAGTGTTATTTTTTCCGTCTCAAATTTTAGTTAAGTTACTAGTTTTTTATATCTCAAATTAATTGTTCATGTTAAAAAATAAATAAATAATATAAATTAAATTACTATATCAACTTTATTTAAAAATATCATTACAAATAATAATAAAAAAATTATATTAATTTGTTATAGATAAAATTATTTTTATATAAAAAGTAAAAAAAATAAAACTGAAAAAATAATATTTTTATTAAACTAACTGTTTTTTTATTGGTAGACTATAATTATAAGACCGAAGAAATACTTAAAAGTGCATACCATATATTAACCAGATGTTAATTTCTTTCAGAATGATGAGTTAGTTTAATATTAATTTAATTCTACAATATATAAAAAAAAGTAATGTTTATCAGCTTTAAATAATAAGTAGTGATTCGATTTTATAATAAATGCATAAAAGTTGGTTTTTGCCAGTCTCAAATTACCTTATCTATAAGCAAAACTCTTGATTCTCACCTAAAAAAAGCCACATAAAAAAAACTCAAATATGAACTTTTCATAAAATATTTTGGTGACCAACTAAGCTAGTCTAATTGATTATTAATCATATGTTAATGATTAATGTTTTATTAAGTTGCTTCGTTATGACTTTTTCTTCATGTGACTCACATGTCATGTCGTCACAAATGACATAGTATTGCTAGTTTTGTTAATATATCCAATTTGTTATAATATAATATGATACTTATGAATTTTTGTAACTTGTTTTTAAAGGCACAAGATAGGAAGACATGATATTACATAATCATACAAAAAGATGCAAAAGGATTTATAAACTTTGTAAGTTCAAGTATATTTTTTTATACTTTTTGTGAGAACGCAAATAACTTTATATTTTTTATTCGTTCTTATCTTGTACCCTTAATAACTTGTTGGGCTAATAATTGTTTGCCAGCCTACCAAAACAAGGTACGAGACTATGAGAAATATGAGCGATTCACACATGGCCCAAGTTTCCTACTTCCGTTGGCATAGACAGGGCCGAAGAGGTTTGTCAAGCTCGGCCCAATTTCCGAAGCCCCAATGCTAAACACATTTCTCTATACTACACATATCAAATACTGTCAAGAACCACCCAAGCCCTTTTGCAAGTTGCTTTTGGCCTCTTTGTGAAGCCCAACTGTCTGGCCCAAACTCTTCTTCTCGTTTATTTTCTTTTGCAATTAATTGTCACCCAATACATATCTAAAATATTCGTGTCATATAACCTCCTAAGTTTTGATTTAACATTGCAAACCGATTAATCACATAAACTTCTTTTTTCTGGCTATTTAGGTAATCGACTTAACATTTTGAGCCAACTAATCATAAAACAATTATCTTTTAAAATAGAATAGTTTGGAATTGGCGAAATAAACCTTTCATGATCAGATTGAGATCAATTGTCACCCTGTTGATTTTATGTCAAATAACTTCAATTGATATTACACATGAAAGTATCGAATGGTTTGTTTTTCTTTTGTGCGTTTAAAAAACAAAATAAAAATAAATCGAATTTAAATTGAATTAAATCGAAACGAACATCAAATTCAAATTCGATTATGTTTTCAAGTTGATCCGAGTAACCTATTATATAGATTATATTGTTTTTTTTTTGAACGGCAACTTTATTAAAGAAACTAGCAAGGAGCTAGAATGATTACAAAGAAATTAAATAAGGATGTTGTAACCAACTATCCCAATTAAAAGAACGACTACACCTAGAATGACAAAAGGCAAACGAACGAGAAACAATGTCATCAAAAATAACGTCCTTACGAGGAATATGCGCCGAGAACATCAGATGGTTCCGAAACATCCAGACACTCCACCACGAAACGTAAAACACCCCTTCCAGCAATCCTTTTGCAAAGGAGTTGATCCTGGTGGAGTTAAACCAACTCAGCCATTCGGAATAAGATTCAAGAGGAGACCAAGTCACATTCCACCAACGGCAAACGAGCCTTACAACGTCCGAAATAAGGCAGCAGCTAAAAAAAAGATGTGACGACGTCTCTAGGCCAGAAGCACAAAGCGGGCATGACACATCAGGGGTGTGAACGCCTCGAAGCAATAGATTGAAACGGGTTGGGAGACGATCCAGATAAAGTTTCCAAGCAAAAACATTAATTCTAATCGGAACGTACTTGACCCACCGAGTAGCAGTGGCAGCTTTCGGCAGAAAATGATCATCAAGAAGATTTCGCACGTCCTTTACTCGAAATACACGATCGCTATTCAAGTCCCATGTCCATCTATCCTCCATATCAGAAAGAATGGTAGAACCAATTAACTCCTCCAGACGAGCTAGTTGGGACGATTCAACTCCACCTCTAACAACACGACGAAGGGTGGCAGTAAATGGGTTAAGTAACTTAGATGCCACCGAACAGTTTTTGTACGTCTCTAGAGCATAAATACGTGGAAATACAACACGAAGAGGTGCACCAGCAAGCCATATATCGTTCCAAAATTGAGTACGTAACCCGTTACCAACGCGGATTTGACAATGAGACAACAGGTCGACGCCTTGATCTTTAAGCAGAAAATTTCTTTGATGATAGAGATCCAATTCGAAGGCCTGGACATAGAAACATTAAGCAGAGACGACCCATACATAGATTTAATAAAGCGATACCATAAAGAGTTATCGCCCGAAATAAATCTCCAAATCCACTTAAAGAGGAGAGCTCTATTTAGGGCGTAAAAACTTGAAACCCCTAATCCACCAAGTTTCTTGGACGCGAGGACCTTCGACCAACCGACCCAAGAAATTTTTCTCTCACCACTATTAACGCCATTAAAAAAATTACGACGGATAGATTCCAATTTATTCAACACCGCTTTTGGCACTTTGTAGATAGACATCGCATAGATAGGAGTCGACCCAAGAACCGACTTAAGGAGAGTAAGTCTACCACCAACTGAAAGAGTTTTGCCTTTCCAATTGGAAAGGCGAGCCTTAACCTTAGAAATAGTGTCGTCCCAAGCCTGGATCTTTGTAGTATTGTCACCAACCATTACTCCTAAGTATATAAAAGGAGTACTCATCGTAGAGCATCCTATTCTCGTTGCAGCTATGTGTACCATTTCGTAAGGAACCCCGACTCCAAGCAGATGGCTCTTGGAAAGATTAATATTAAGGCCAGACAACAGGGAAAAACATCTAAGCATCTGAATGATACCTGAAAGGTTAGAATCGTTCCATTTCCCAATAAAAACCGCGTCATCCGCGTAAAAAAGGTGGGAGATGTTAAGATCATCACTAACTTTAAACCCTTGAAAAATCCCCGCATCAGCAGCCCTTAAAATCGAGAGATGAAAAGTCTCCATAATAAGAATAAAAAGGTAAGGGGCCAGTGGATCCCCTTGCTTAAGACCCCGATGAAATTCAAACTCTAACGACGGACTGCCATTAAGAAGAACCGAGGCCATACCAGAATATAAACTCCCTCGAATCCATAATCTCCATTTAGAACCGAAACCGAATGCAGCAAGAACATCGTCAAGAAATTTCCACTGAACAGAATCATAGGCTTTAGCAAAATCCACTTTAAAAACCATCGCTTGTTTTTTCTTATGCTTACACCAGGATAAGATCTCATTGATAATGAACGGGCCATCAAGGATTTGCCTATTAGGAAGAAAAGCGGTTTGAACATCCGAGACAAGATCGGAGATAACCGACGAAAGACGATTAGCAAGGATTTTAGTGACAACCTTATAGAGACTCCCAATCAAACTGATGGGCCGAAAGTCGCTGACGAACTTAGGATCATGGGTTTTCGGGATCAGGGCAATAAAGGAGGAATTACACCCCCTAGCAAACATACCTTTGTCGAAGAACCACTCTACTGCCGCACAAAAATCAGAGCCTAGTGTGTCCCAATATTTCCGAAAGAACTCAAATGTAAATCCGTCCGGACCAGGAGATTTATTTTCACCACATCCCCAAACGGCATCACGCACTTCTGCTCGAGTAACCATCCTCTCCAATTCACAAGCTTGATCAGAACTAAGCTTATTAGGGAAGGCAAAATTAAGCTTACAATGGTTAGGGACCGGGGCTGAAAAACGATTAGCAAAATGTGTTCTGAACTCCTCTTTGACATGACTAGGATCATCTATCCATTTGCCATCTACCATGACGCCTTTAACGGCTAGATTGGCGCGTTTGCGATTGATGATTCCTTGAAAAAACTTAGAATTTTCGTCTCCTTCGATCGCCCATTGAATTTTTGCCTTTTGAATTCTGTCGCGAGCCTCGGTAGATTGGATATCATTCAACTGTTTCAACAAATCCATACGAGCCAAAAGAATGACTTCATTCGAGCCCCCTTTATCTAATTCAATGTCAATATCCCGCAACTTAGATCGAATTTCCAGAGAGCGACCAAATTGTTTCTGTTTATACGATTTAACCCATATCCGAATCTCTTTTTTAAGCACTTGAAGTTTCTTTTTAAACCGAACCATCAGATTGCTATCATCCAACGTTATACCGTTCCAAGTATCCTTTATCATTTGATCAAACCCCTCATAACTGAACCAGGAATGAAAAGCGCGAAATGGAGAAGGTCCGTAATCCACGACCACTTCCCGCAGCAAGATAGGCCGGTGATCCGAGAGATTTCTGTCAAGACAAACAGCCGACAAGTGAGGGAAGATGGAGAAGAGGCCATCAGTAACGAAAAAACGGTCGAGTTTACTCATTTTCTGGGCCGACGGGTGCGACCAAGTGAAGGAGTATCCTTCCAATTGGATTTCAGTAAGGCCCGAATTGGAAATGAAACAATTGAATTCATTAGTGCCTTGAACATTGAACACTGAACCCAGACGATCACCCGGGTACCTAACTTCGTTGAAGTCGCCCATATTGTTTTTATTAAGAAAAATATTTATTTCTGTGATTCTTAGATTCGATTTGATTTTTATTTGTTAGAATCAAATCAAAACTAAAAATTGAACATTTAACTCGGTTTAGTTTGGTCATGACAAGTTCGGTTCGATCACCGACTTCAGACCTATGCTATTTGGTTCATTCAGTTACGGTTTTGTATTCATATGATTATTACCCGATTTGTGAACCTACATCCCTGGTGGTTGATCCTCCTATTCATTTATTCGTGATGGGAAATAAACTTTGCCATATACTTTTTGTGATCGTAGATAGTTTGAAATAGCTAGCTTTTCATAAGTATTTCTGTAATATGTGGTTTTGTTGGGCTGTACATGTTCTATCGTCACGGATTCCATAATATACTTTTTGTTGCAAGAAATGTTGTTTACAAATAATACAATAATGTTTCTCGAAACTTTTTTCAAATGATTATCACGAAGTTTGGGTATTTGGTGCTTCGTTGCGTCGCGTTTAGTATAAGTGTTTTTTTATACAAGTCTAACGTTTTATGCAAGCGCAATGTTTTATAATTATATTTAGGGTAAACGTTAAAAATACACAATATATTTTCTAAAATGATCCATTATGCCCACTGAACTTTTTTATGTTCGATTTTCACGCTGGCTACGTTGGTGAAACAGTTTGACTTCGTCAAACGCTTTGACTTTTACCTTTGAAACTTTTTTCCACCGGTTACTTTTTTTTTTAATTTCCACGTCGTTTTTTTAACAAACCATGACATTATTTATTTCCCCAATTTCGTTCGTATAAAACCACCGTTATCCTCTCATTTCTCCCATTTCCTGTAAAAGAACCCTAATTGTTTCTTAATCGATCAATATCGATTTAGGTAAAATACCATGTAATATGTGATGATTCCTTTGTTTTAATCTGATGATTCCATTGTTTTGCCCTAAATTTTAATCTTTCTAATTGCAGGTAAATTGAAGACGAATGCCTAAGTTTGTGGTGGATTTGCACCACGATAGGATGTTTATAGGTAATCCCGTCTCATATACCGCTGGTGACCAACGTGTAATTGATGATATTGACTTCGAAGGTATGAAGTATGACGATTTCTTCTCGATTATGCGCAGCTTAGTGTTAGTAGCACTTGTAGCCATCTTCTATACTGTACATGGTGCTCCAATATATATGGGTTTGAGACCCATTGCTAATGATGCCCATGTAGAAGAATTCGTAGAATGCCTATTTGAGAATGATTGTCGTTTGTCTATTTACACTGAACACCATAGGTATGATGTTTTTAATTTGGTTAATGAGGATAGGTTACAATCAGACTATAGTGATAGTGACTTTCATGATGTTAGTAAGGATGATCAATTGGATGACTTGCCTGAACACATTGACGTCCAAAATGAGGGAGAGGACAATGTAGACATTCCTATGCTTACAACTACTGACACTTGGTTGAATAAGCTAGTTGGTAAGGGTAGGTTTGTGGGTGACAATGAGAATGACAAACCTCATAGGTCATGGAAAATCGGGACAGTTAATGATAAAGTATCATGATCCTGATGATAGTTTTGTCGAACCTAGATACAAAGTTAGGAAGGACTTTCAATATCCCACTTTTAATCCTGATACACCATGGGATGAATGTGAGCCAGTATTAGGTATGAAGTTTGAGTCCCTATTACAACTTAAAAACTGCTTAGCTAACTATGGAGTCAAAATTGGTTAGCAGTTGTGGTATTTACATAATGAGAGTCATAGAATACTGGTAAAGTGTGGTAGGGATGTTAGTGCTGGTAAGTGTGCTGTCAAAAAGGTAAAAAAAAACCCTATTGTTATAGAAGAAAGTCATCAAATTGAGACGGATGTTAGTGAAGAAAAAAGCTCAGACATTGATATAGGCAAAGGAAAAGGCAAATTAGGTGAGCCCAGCAAAAGGAGTGAAACATCAAAAGCTAATTGAGCTGAAAGAAAGATAATATACATAAACTACAATTTATGTGCATTGGTTACATACAAATGAATAGCTGAGCATTATGCTAGGGAAATCATTGATAACCCTAATATAAGTCATAGGTTTAAGCATAACTCAATCAGAGAAAAGTTCATGATTAATGCGAGTGTAGGTCAATGTAGAAGGGCAAAATAGGTGGAATTGTTTGACCATGAGGGTGGCTTAATAGACCATTATAGTAGGATATGGGACTACATGCAAGCCTTGTTGGACTCTAATCCTGGTTCAACCTGTCACATAGATTTGGAAGAAAAAGATGATGGCATGACATATTTCAAAAGATTTTATGCTTGCTTTGTTGGACCAAAGCAAGGCTGGAAAGCTGGGTGTAGAAAAGTGATTGGTTTGGATGGGTGCTTTTTGTCACACACTTGCAAAAGGCAGTTATTAACTGCAATGGGAAGGGATGCTAACAATCAAATGTTTCATATAGCTTGGGCTGTTGTAGGGGTGGAAAACAGCATAACTGGATGTGGTTCTTGGCCTTGATATACTATGACCTTGGATTGAACAATGGCGTAGGTCTTACAGTCATATTAGATGGACATAAGGTATGACACATATCATTTTTGTCTATAAATGTTAACACTTAACTATAACTTTCTTTTCTGTATTATGCTAACACTTAATAAATACAATCAATATAGGGTCTAATTGAAGCAATTAAGGTTTGGTTGGGGGAGGCAGATCACAGGCAATGTGCAAGACACATTTATGCAAATTTCAAGAAGAAAGAGTAGCTTACAATACAAGAGATTGTTTTGGTGGGTTGCTTCCTGCACAATACCTGAGCACTATCACCAAGTTATGGAGGTAATCAAGAAACTAGATGATAGTGCATACATGTGGTTAGTTGACAGGAATCCAAATACATGGTGTCGTGCTTTAGTTTGAAATGGACAGATGTTGTGCAACATTTGAAAATGGTATGTCTGAGAGTTTTAACTCTAGAATACTTTTGGCTAGATGAAAGCCCATAATTACCATGTTAGAAGACATCAGGATATACATTATGCAAAGGATTTGGGTCCTTAACAAGAAAGTCGTGGAACACACAGATGGAATTACTCCATTTGCTAAGAAGATGTTAGAGCTTCATACAGTTAAACTCAAGTACAATACTTAAATTTTTGTGTACAAATAATGTCTAACATTTAGTATAGCATTTATAATGATGAGTTGTTACACAATAATAGGAACTGGGTGGTGTTTGTTAGTGGTTACCAATAATTTGAGGTTAGAAGATATGACCATGGGTATGGTGTGAATGTTGAAATTTTTTTTTATAGATGCAGAATGTAGGAGCTTACAGGTATTTCATGTGTCCATGTTGTGGCTGCTTATTCTCACCTAGGTATGAAGCCAGAAATAGGTGTCAGTGACTGGTATTCCAAGTCCAAATGGATTGACTGTTATAAGCACTCCATTAGACCAGTCCCTGGTTCTAGTGTATGGAAGAGAACAGACCTTGAAAAACCCTTACCACCTCAAGAAAAAAATGCCAGGTAGACCGAGGAAACAAAGGATTAGGCATCCTTTAGAAAATGACCATGAAATTAGTAGGTTTGGAAGAGTAATTCATTGCCATAAGTGCTGGGAGGCTGGGCACAACAAAAAATTTCAAAAATGCCCCAAGACCTAAACCAAAGAACTTCTATGATGTTACTTATGAACAACAAACTGAGACACCAAATGAAGGGGATGTAAGTGGTTTACAGTCTACACATGAAAAGCCAATAGACATACATGACCCTGTTATGCCAGCTTCAGAAGCCAATAATACAACTCCAATCTTAAAGAAACAAGTTGCTACATCAAATAGTACCCCATCTGGTTCAAAGAAGCCTCTAAGTGCACCTAAGAAGCTTCATCAAGCCAAAATAGACAAAGGGAAAAAGGCAGCAACTGAAGCTAGAACAAGTTTAAATCTAGAGGTTTTTTTTCCATAAAACAACTACAATGTAATTAACTGTAAATGAATTTAGCTTATAATTGGAAAACGTATGTATAGGAACATCTTGAGGAAATGGGCAGACAAGCTTTGGAGGAGCTTCCAAGAACTGAGGCTGAACAAAAAGCTAAGTGTGTTGCTGATGAGCAATAGAGAATAGATGATGAAGATGCTTGGGAAGACTATTGTATTGAGTTCAAATAATGGGAGGTATATGGGTCTTCAGCTAGGCAAATACCTCGAAGAACTCCTATTACAAGATACATGGCTGAAATGAGAATGTACAATCAAGTAGTTGATGAAATATTTATGTCTAACCCTGAAGATGTTGATCCTAAACTTAGATCGATTAGCTTTGTGTTAAACGAGATTGAATCAAGATTAACACTTAGAGAAACTTTGTGCATTAAATGATCTAAGTGTTATGTGGAATTAAGACTTAGAACAAAGAACAAACAAACAAAGTAAACCAAACTTTCACTCTTGATTAATAATGAAACTTGTGTACAATGAAAGTTGTAAACCTTGTGAAAACTTATAAAACTTGATATCTAACTAAGAACCCTACGACCTCCCTTTATAACACAATGAGTCGTGTACAAAGTTTACCTATCAACTATTCTAGGTAAAGATAATTATAGAAAATGCAATACTGATCATATCTATACTTCAAATATAAAACGTGTTGACTAAGTATTCCTATCAGTGGTTGATCATCTTGTTGTCAGTGCTTGAATATTTCTTGTCAGTGCTTCATCTGTCAGCGCCTCATTTACTCTTGTCGGCGTCCAATTTCCTCTTGTTAGCGTCTGAGTGACTTAGCTCATTTTATTCCCAACAATCCTCCCCTTTGATACCTACTCTAGTAATCAAGTTTCTGAATAAAAACTAAGTACAAGGAGGATTCTTACAGATACAAACTATCTTTTAATTAAAAAATGAACAAATCTAATTAAATCTTTGCTAACATCACTAACCTTGAAGTGGCCACACCAACCTCCTGAAAAGGGAGGGCTTTACCTGGTTTGAGTCTGTGTGGTGGTGGGCTCAAACCCCGTGGATTAGTCGGCCAATGTGTCGGAAATCACGGCTACCAAAAAAAAAACATCACTAGTATAATCAACTTCTAATGGTTTAGATACCATCATCTTCAAGACATCCTTAGACATAGGATATTCAGCATCAACTAGCAGATATTCTAAAAACTTTGAGGTGCTAATATGGTACACACCAGCAGCTAAATGTAGACGCCACTTCAAACCACTAATATCATCCAGATCCAACCAAATTGGATCAGCTTCATTTGGATCAATCATTCTCTTGAAGGTTGTCCAAATCTTTATTCCATTTGCTGAAGAAGGCTCTTCAGCTTCATACTTGGTTTTCATCAACTTCCACAAATCTACCAAGTCTTCCCTATCCATGCTTACAAACAATGAAATCAAAGAAGTTAAGGTATGTACCTTGTCACCATATCTGGTGATTACCCAGAAACCACTTGCATCTTCTTCATACTTGATTATTGGGTTTCTGAAATCTAAGGGTAACACCTCTACAACATCTGAAGCCTCTAAAGGTGAAAGCTTTATACTCTTTCTTATCACATCTTCACTTAGATTCAATCTATCAAGAACTGGAAATTCAATGGGAATTCCCTTCTTCACTGGCCTTAGCACAATAGAAGCCCTCTTGATCTGCATGTTTTCTTCAATTTCCTCTTTCCTTTCATTAGAAAGAAGTTTGATAGTGTTTTCCTCACAAACTCGTTCCCAAATAGGATATGCATGAAACTCCAACTCTTCAAAGGGAAACCTCTTCAACCTCTCATAGGTCCATCCCCCCTTAATGACACCTAAGAAGCATATAATAGAGCTCTCTTCTATCTCTCTTGAGATCAGAAAGTATCTTACTAGCCTTATGCTTCAAGATCACCTTGCAGTCCTCTTGAACTCTTAACAGAATCTCCAAACCCCAAATTTTCCCGGTAAGTGACATGTTTGGATTCTCTGCAACTGAAGTTTCCCATGCAAAATACATCTCCACTACTTCAGGCATATCAAAATCTACTTGCATCTTCAACTCTCTAAGCTTTTTCCTAGCTAACTCATCCTCTCCATACTCCAATATTTCTGGTTCTTCAATTACCATTACACTAGAACCAGAACTCTCATTATTACTACCATTCTTAACCCTTTCAATAGTAGTCTCTATCCTATCATGTTCCTCAAGGTGTGCAGCCAAAAGAGAATCAAAATGTACATGAGCTGCATCCTTAGGTACTTGAACCTCTTCCATAATCCCTTTACCCTTATCCAAAGTGCTAGTAGTTGGTAAAGTGATGGATGGTACATGTGTAGAAATATCCTTGATGATAACTGATGGTTGGGATACAAGTCACACCTACAACTCTCTCAGCGTCCAATTTGCTCTTGTTAGTGATCAGATCCTGAATGTCAGCGGCTGACTCTGTGACTTGTTGCATCATCTTTACAAAATAAAGCCTCTTGGGAGTAATCAAAGAAGCATCAATAACAAATCCTCAGCTATTTCCACACTCCCATATGAACCACCCTCTTGTGAGCCCTTGTCACTCACATGTACCTGTTCATCCTCCCCTTTGGAAGAATCCTCCTGCCTCCTTGTAGTATTGGCAGCCTCCAAAATAACAATCCTCTCCCTAAATGACTTGAGTTCAAGGCCTTGACATGTGACAACTTGTACAAGGTCTGCATTTTGCTTTTGCAAGCGCATGCAGACCATCGTCAATTCCATAACTGATAAGGTTCCAGTCTGCCCTCCTCTATCATGAGGATTTGACCCCCCAAAAGAGATTCATCGGGCAAGGATGAGGTCTTAATGATGTTGGGACTGCCTTGACATGCTTCTAAGCTAGTGTCAATAGTCCCAGTCACACCCATTTCACTAACCACACATGTGGTGGTGGTTCCCTCTCCTACATGGCTAGGACCACTAGAGGAGAACACTCCAGTAGTCCTTTGGCGTTTCTCAAACCTATAGTCTTGTGGTTCTGAGGAGGAAGTAGAATGGGGGTCTGTTTGGATGTGGGGGTCTGTTTGGGTTTGGATGAGAATTGTGTCAGCGTTTGGGTTGGCTGTGTCGGTGCCCAAAGTATGAGTGTCAGCGTCTGAGGGTTGTGGGTCAAGATCCATGTGTAATGGTGATGGAGGGTGTTCTAGTAGTGGTTCTGGTTGTGGTTGAGGGTGTGCAGCTGCCTCAATGACAACTAACATGGCTGGGGTGAGGGGTAGGTCTCTAAAAGGTGGGGTGTTCATGTTACCAAAAGCAGTTTTCTTTTGCATATGGACCTCATAAAAGTCATCATGGTCCCTACGGCAGTATCTTTGTTCATCAAAAACCATTTGCAAAAACCTAGGGTAAGCAAGAGTCATCTTGTTACCCTTGTTGTGACATATGCCATCAAAAATCATTTTTGAAAAATTAAACTTTTGCCCATTTGCAATGCAAACAAGAGCACAACCAATGGTTCGATTGATTTCATTGAAAGAATAGCATTTGGGACTCAAACATTGAAGGATGAC
Organism: Glebionis coronaria; assembly: GCA_025667525.1. Classification (NCBI taxonomy): domain Eukaryota; kingdom Viridiplantae; phylum Streptophyta; class Magnoliopsida; order Asterales; family Asteraceae; genus Glebionis; species Glebionis coronaria. The sequence continues at coordinate 491,207,754 of CM046875.1, forward strand.
ATGGATCAGGTACTTCCAGGCCGGGGGAAATTGTTGTTTAGTATATTTGTTTATAACCCCAACTAGGGGCAAAGCATAACCCAAGCCTCGAAGCCTATTCTCTAGATCTGCTAAGGGATGGGTTGTTATACCATCAGCATCAATAATGCCTGATGAATGAGAGCATCAGTAACAACCCATTGAACCCCATGAACAGTAGCAACCAATGTAAGCACTCCATCAATTGTTTTGGAACTAACAATGTTCCAAACTGCTTGATGTATGTGATAGGGACAAGTGGAATATGAGAAAGCGCATACCTTAGAGGAGAAGCCTTCAAATACCCATTCATATGAGTGTATTGGGGGTGCAAAGTATTATCTTCTTCCCAATAAGCCACCATGTTGTGTTGGCTTCTGAACCCCAATTCCACAGTAGCAGGTTTAAACTTTGGTGCCATTAACCCTGTTTGAAAGAAATAAGCCAAATTTGTAGGAGAGGTATTAGACCACTATTGGTTGAAAAATGAGGCAGTTATATTCAAAAAGTAATCATGACTATCTTGAAAAATATATAACTTATCTTATACATTAATTAAAAGTTACAAAGTCTCTAAAATTACGGTCCAAAATATCGTCAAAAATAACAACTGGGTGGTCCCCAATGTTTTTCAACGGTCAAAAAGTAAACGTCAGCGTCTAACGGCTATATTCTTGTCAGCGTTGAAATTTTGCCATGTTAGCGTTGAAATTGTTCTTATCAAAGTTTGGAAAGAAATCATGTCAGTGGCCAAAGAAAATAACTAAAAATAAAAATACCTTAACAAAGAAGTTTACCCTAGTGAAGATAACGCTTAGACTGAAAATGACTATAGGGTGGCAAGCACTGTCCAATCATGCACACTTGTATAAGCAAGATAGACATAATTGTCCTCAAGTGTCCCTTGTGTAGAAACTAGAAGGGGGGGGGGGGGTTGAATAGTTTCTCTTTGATTGGTGACCAAATTAAAATTACTTTCAATTTGGTTTGTATCAAAACTATCTTTTACTAGAGGCTAAGTTGCATAATGATTAGGTTCAATTGAAATGCACTAGCAAGGATAATAAGCAAGTATAATGATAATGAAATAAGTAAAGAGTAAGGAAGGAGACGACCTAGTGGGAAGACACCAAGATTTATAGTGGTTCGACAACGAGGCTCTATCCTCGTTTCTACTCCACTCCTCGAGTACACCTACTCGAGATTTCCACTATATCCACAAGCTCCCTTCTCGGCGGAGAAAACCTTACATCGTTGCTTACTTTATTTTCCAACACTAAGCTAAATGTCGAGACCTAATCTTTAGCTAGGACCAATCTACACGACGTTGCCTACTTCACAATTTAACGACACAAGGCTAGATGTCGGGTTCTAATCTTAAGGTAGAACCAATCTTCACGACGTTGCCTACTTCACCATTTTACGACACAAGGCTAGATGTCGAGTTCTAATCGGAAGCTAGAACCAATCTTCACGACTCTTCACTTTGAAGCTAAGTGAGAACTTCACACAACACAACTACTAATCACTTTAAAGTTTAGTGAGAACTCACAAGACACAACCACATCACTTTATAGTTTAGTGAGAACTCCTAATAAAATCTATTACAACTCAACTAGACTTATCCAAGTACACACATGTAGCTTGGATTTACACAACACAAATCCAAGCAAACACATATGCAATGGATGTACACAACAAATCCAAGTATCCACAAATAACTTGGATGAACACAACAAGTCCAAGTATTCATAAATACATTGGATTGACCTAAAACAAAAAGGGTATCATGATGAATATGACTAGCTCATAGATTCATCTTTATCACTACACTAGTGAGTGAGTGATCTTCTCATTGGACATGGTAAAGGAGGGGATCAAGAGGATAATCATATGTAAACATCCTTAACAATTTAAGTGATCATTTACTAATGCTATAGAAATTAGAAAGAGGGCTGAGAAAAACGTCCAAGAGGCTTACTGGAAAATGAGATTTGACCCACTATTTAAAGGAGACAAAGTTACAACGGATCTATAACGGCTACTGTGCGCGGTACCTTATCTCACCCCGCGGTACCATATCGCTAAGGTACCGCGTAGGTACTTAAGGTACCGCCACTAGACTCCGCTCCGTTTTTTGTATTTTAGTGGGGTGAGAATATCTGAGGTATTTTAATCCTTCAAAGGATATTCTAACAGCATTTGGAATATGCCATTTTCAAATTTTCATTTTCCATTTTAATAAAACATTTTCTAAAAAAGAAAGTTTATTAAAAAGTCTTTTGTCTTATTAACAAAAGTGAGTTTTAAGGATAATCATTTTGATGATCACTAAGTATGATTAAGAAAGGTTAGTGATATGATTATTACCTTGATGATAGTGTTAGTTAAATAATTCATTTTGTGTTTTACACTAAATGTGTTGTATAGTTTGTTGTGATCAAAACTAAGAAAGATTAGTTAACACTAATAATATTTTTAGGCATCACTTGCATTAACAATCTCCCCCTTTTTGATTACAACAAACGATAAACTCATTTACGTAGAAACACAAACTATGGAATTATTAACTAGTTTATCACTATCATTTCTCCCCCTTTGTCGTAGCAAAAAGGTTAGCAAACGTCTTTGAAGAACATCGAACTTTGCTAGTAGCTCCCCCTTGGTGGTTGCTCCCCCTTGCTTGGGGCACCAAGTTTGTGAGCTAAGGTGACATGCTACACAAAGGTTAGTAGAAAGGAAAGAAACACCAATGTATATATGATCACTACCTACTAAGTAACTTGAGAGGGAGAAAGAGAAGAAATCTGAAATTAGAAGCAAGTATTTTGCTAAGTATGTCCAAAGAGGTAATTGACAAAATCAAACTTCAATCCAATGAAGATGATAAGCTTGTCAATGGGTTAAAGCTTTAGAATTGATGGAATCACCCATAAGCAATTGTAAAAAATTAACCAAGATCAACTCAAAGTAGAACTAATTAAATAGCACACAAATAACATAAAGGATAAAAAATACAACAAAGAAGATAGTCATACACATAGTATGAGTATCTAAAAGCAATAAATATGGAAAATAAACCACTAAGCATAAGCTAGTCTAATAGTGATATTTTCCAAGATTGCTAAAAGTAAAATAAAACTAAAAAGACGACGATGCATCATTCGAAGTTTTGTCCACCGGAACGAAAACTTGAATAGGAGGTCGAGTGAGGAGGAATTCAAGAAAATTTAACTTCTCATACACATGAGCAAGTTCAATTTGTTGAAATCAGCAACAATCACACGAGGATCCATGATGCAACATAAAATCGTTTGATGGGGGTATGGCATCAAACTTAGGGTTTGGTGGTGGTGGGGTAAAGGGTTTAGGAGTGTTTTCACAATGCCTTGTGAGGTTTGGGAAGGTGGAAAGGTCATTGAGTTGGGGGGTATTGAAGGATTGTGGTGGTGGTGGAACATTTTCTTTTGCTCCGGTGATGGGGTTTATGGTGTAAGTCTCATTCCAATACTTGATTGGAGAGAAGGTAGGGTTTTTGGGTGGTTTGGACGAAGATGGTTCATTCTTCTTAACCCAAACGGGTCGAACCGAGATTTTCGGTTTCTTTGAAAGCTTGGATGAGGAAGCTTTGGGTGAGTGGGGTTGTGACAAAGAAATGTCAAGGTTAGGAATGTAGGAGTTAGGCATTGTGAGAGTGTGAGAATGATATCTCAAGGTTATGTGAGAATGAATTCTCAAGGTTGGGAAGGTGTGAGAATGAAATCTCAAGGTTGGGGTATAAGTAAAATGTAATCAAGGTAAGAATTTGAATACAAAATGTGTAGTGTCAAGGAATGTTTAGTCAATTTGAGTAAACAAGGAATCTTGACTGGGAATAGGGTTTTATAAGTTTTGACCAAAAAATCGTCAAAAGCCACATTCTGGCCGCGGTACCTTATATGGGCTGGCAGTTCCATATCACTAAGGAACCGCGGGTCCTTAAGGAACCGCGTCCAGTGGAATTTAAACCATGTTTTTCCTGGGTTTTGGGAAAAACTAAGACTTTTTCAAAAAGTTGCAAATCTTGGAATTTTACCTCTATCAGAACCAAAATATGCTAGGGTTGTATAAAGCAACACATTCACAAAGAATGTCTTGACAAAGGGTGACAAAATAATTTAGATATCATTTTGAGCCAATTTTAGTCAAGTTTAGGGGCTGTGATAGATTTAGGTTCAATTTTAATTTCAAATTAAAGTTGATTAGTGTGCACAAAAGGATAGAAACACACAAAGCTAAATCCATAAGTCAACAACATAAAACATTCATTAGTGAAACAAGTACAAAGACAAATAAAGACTAACTAATACATAGCTAGCTTATCATAAAATCTAGATAAATAGTTTTCTTTGGCTTGTTGTTGAAAACTCTTATTATGAAATGACTCCATCATTCATCTCCTAGGAGGAGGCATGGAGAACAAGGCAAGCAAAAAGTCTTGCAAACCCCTATGTAGTCCATACATATCCATCCTTAGGTTATGGATGAGGAAGTGGTTGTAGAGACAACATGGACATCTAGGACCATGAGTTTGTTGAAACCCAAAGTAAGGATCACCCAAGAGGAGGGAAAGAGGGACACCCAAAATTGGGATGTTTGAGTTGGGTGGAGGTGGAGGAGGCAAGTTCTCCAAGGGTGATGTGGGTGAAAGTGGAGGCATGTTCCCCAAAGGGGAAATGGGTGAGTGTGGAGGTAAATCCTCCAAGGTTGGTGAAATGGGTGAGTTGTGAGGGGTAAATGGTGAAGTCACCAAAGTGTCATCAAAGTCATTCCCAAAAGGAATGATTTAGATTGGTTGAGGTTGTGTGGTGACTTCCAAGGGTGCACTTGGAGTGAAGGGTGAAGAAAGCTCATTCATTCTAGAGTTGAATGAAGAGGAGGTAGAACCAATGGAGTGGTTAGTACCATGGGTGGATGAAGTCTTGCATGGTGCAAGAGGTGGGGAAGGTGATGAAGAAATGAGGATAGGAGCATTCTCATTCTTAGGTGTGTGGAAAGGTGAGGAGTTAGGCTTAGCTACCTTAACCCTTATTTTGAGTGTTTTCCTTGGGGTGGAGGTCTTGGAAGTGTTTGAGGTTTTGGTACACACCATGGTTGATTAGGGTGGTTTAAGGTTTAGGGAAGTATGTTTGATGTGTGAAGAACATGGCAAACAAGGTGGGTTTAAATGGGTGAGGGGATGATTCAAACTAGTAATGGGTTAAAATCATTTTAGGTGAATAATGAATTTAGGTAACCTAGTTTAGGAAATGTGCAGTTTATTACTGAAAATCATGCAAGGTTTACACAAAATTAAGAAAACAGTGTAAAGCAAAGATGCTGTCGTGCACAGTGACTGGAGGTTCCTTATCTAGGACCGGCGGTACCTTATCGATAAGGAACCACGGGTCGATATGGAACCGCGACCAGAAGGTTTTCAAAAATTTCCCATCCCAGTTTTTGATAAACCCAGATTTTTCCCAAAAATTTCACAAGCCAAAGTTAACTACAGATCATAATCTAATAAGCTAACTATCATATGGCATGCAAAAAGCTATGTAAAATACAAACATGATGGCATAATTAACATTAAGGATCAAAGAAAATAATTATCCAAGCATAAGTTAATACATAACCAAATGAAGAGAAGAAAGATATGAAATCATCCTGGATGAATGTTGCAAGTTATCATGAGCAAAATATCTAATTCCTTGATTCACTTCTGAGCCGTTCTCGAAGAAGATGATTGAGATAGAATTGATAATCGGAATCAATTTCATGGAATGAAGAAGTTGAGATAGAAGAAGTCATGAAGTTGAAGAAATGGAAGGAGGATTGCTAAAGGACTCTTCTTGAGAGGTGTTTTCGACTTGACTCGAGTTCACATTGATCTCAGGTGAAATGTTCCCTTGAATGGGAGACATGACACGATCAACGGAGTGATAAGGAGACGAGAGAAGAGATGGAAAGTCAATGAGGACTCTTCTAAGAAGACGAGAGAGAAGCATTCCGTAGGGAAGACTTGACTCAGACTCAAGAAGAACAGATCTGATTCTTCTAGCTATGAAAAATTCGAGATTGTAAGGAGTTGTTGTAGCAACACAATACAACATATGTGCAAGACAAGCGGGTATTAAGTCCCGATTCCCATCTAGACACATTGCATTTTCCCTAATGATTTCGGCCCAAGGAATCATGAAATCATTAAGATTGCTAGTAAGTAATTCCCAAAGGGAGAGATTTCGAACAAATCTTTGAGATTTACCAAGAATAGGATGTTCACGATGTTTAGAGATGACATGAATGATGTCCGAAGATGATGGAAGCATAGTCACATAATGATCATCAATAGGGGCCGATTCTAAAGAGTTAATACTCCAAGCATCGGTGAATCGACATTGACCATTAGATGGCACTCCAAGAATATCACCAAATTCTTTAAGAGTGTAAATAATGATCTTCCCCATAATGGAAAATCGTATAGACAAACCATTATGGATGCTTATCAATGTGAATGAGCTAAAGAACTCCATAAGAAACGAAGGAAATATTGGCTCATTGATATCAATAAGACAATCAAACCCAATAGACTTAAACATGGCACGAATAAACTCATTTGCGAAAGAGGAACAAACGATGCGTCCTTCATGAAAGCAACGATGTTCAAGAGACTTAGACGAGTTTTTGTGAGAGTGAATCAAATGAGAGTAAGAGGGCATGTATGCTCGTGTTCGTTCGTGATCTTTTTGATATCTTGAAGACATGACAAGTACCTAAACACGAAAAACAATCTTTCTAATCGCTTATATGAGAATCAAAAGGAAAAAGAAAAATGAAAATGTGTTATTTCAATTTCTTGACAAACATAGGATTGAATCCATATCATTTTCATGTTCACAATGTGTCTATTCCATTATTAACCAAGAACACATGATCTATGTTAGATCAACAATGGATTAGAACATTGGTTTTTCAAAACAAGGTTTTTAGGTAAGCATTAACAATGTCATTACCTACTTGTTCATGGGTTCATCTCAAATCCATCATTCAACCAAAATCATTTAGCCTAAATTCGGATTTGTTCTACAAGTGGGTTTTAGTGAAATCTTAATGAATATCAACCTAAGGAATCATAGTAAGATTACCATGTCAACCCACATTCCTATTGAGGTTTTAATTCAATTTCAATTTTAAAAATCCCCAATTATGAAAGGATGAACCCTAGAACAAAATAGATGAAATTGAAAGAAAATACTTACAATTAATTGATGTTAGATGAAGGATGAGTGAAACCCATAACTTGGAATTAATTAATTTGAGTGATTGAAGGTTTTGGAAGCTTCAACAATGGTGGAAAAGATAAAACCCGTCGGTTGTGTGTTTTTGGGAGAGAGAGAGTTTGGTTTGAAAAAGAATAAAAAACTCAAACTGGCGCTCTGACAAAAGTTACTGCCCGCGGTACCTTATCGATAAGGAACCGCGGGATTGAGCCGCTGAGATAAGGAACCGCCTACAGAGGCAGGTTTTTATCTCTGAAAAACGCCAAATTTTGAAAATCCAGTTTTTCTAAAATACTTAAAATTAAATCATGGGCCTTTTAGAATATCATTGGATCATCATAACACTAAGCAATAAGCCTTAATGAAGGATTACGAGTTAAATCAAGATCGAAAAGAACCGAAACGGACAAACGACTACTCGTAGCAAAACGACTAAGTGGAGAGAAGTCAAGAGAGGTGAATCAAGACTAGGATCAATGCTCAAGGGATTAATGACAATCTTCAAGTGGTTGTAACGAAGAGCTTGTGTCATATATAGTGGTTTAAGACGTGCCTTTCCGGCGAAACGATAAACGGCTTTGGTAATGAATAAGCACAAAGCAATTATTCAAGTATAGACTAAGATCACTTTCAATAATAGTCTTAGTCTAAACTAAAATATGAGCAAGGTATTAATTCACTTTCTCTCCCACAAAGGGCCTACTAACCGTATGGGTTCAAACCATGGAAATCATGCTTGATACTTTAAGCTTCTACTAACGCACTCTACATCATCATAGTGAGTCAAGTATCCAAGCAATGAAGGTTTGAGAGGATAAAAGAAAAGAAACACAAACCACAAATAAATTTCAAGGCAAGGATGCCGAGAACAAGCACATAGTCAAGTAATGATCAAAAGAATTATCAAAGGGCGTGTGGAAGAACGAAAGTGTACCTTGGCCACAAAGAGCAATCCATGAAGGAATAAGTGCTATGCCCAATCAATGACTATGATGAGTACTAAGTCTTCAAGGACTAGTATCATTCCCAATCATCTTGGTATCATCATTCAAAGATGTTAAAGATCAATGAAGATGATTCTTCTAAAAGTGCAAGTAACTCAATCCATAACCAATTAATTGATTGATCTTCATGAGTACCTACACAAAGCAAGATGCAAACTAGTAGATACATTTCAAGAGTATATCTAAAATGCATAAAGGCTACTAATCTTAAGTAGGATGCAATATTATCAATTAAAATACCTATTTTCAAAGGAAACATAGTTTTGACCAAAGAGAAATATTAGTACAACTAGACCTTCTAATTTGAGGAGACAATGGATCGATCCAAGTTTCAAAGTATAATATACTTCAAAGATCTTGAGTGACCATCGCTCTGATACCAATTGTAGAAACTAGAAGGGGGGGGGGGGGGGGGTGAATAGTTTTTCTTTGATTGGTGACCAAATTAAAATTACTTTAAATTTGGTTTGTATCAAAACTATCTTTTACTTGAGGCTAAGTTGCATAATGATTAGGTTTAATTGAAATGCACTAGCAAGGATAATAAGCAAGTATAATGATAATGAAATAAGTAAAGAGTAAGGAAGGAGACGACCTAGTGGGAAGACACCAAGATTTATAGTGGTTCGACAACGAGGCTCTATCCTCGTTTCTACTCCACTCCTCGAGTACACCTACTCGAGATTTCCACTATATCCACAAGCTCCCTTCTCGGCGGAGAAAACCTTACATCGTTGCTTACATTATTTTCCGACACTAAGCTAAATGTCGAGACCTAATCTTTAGCTAGGACCAATCTACACGACGTTGCCTACTTCACAATTTAACGACACAAGGCTGGATGTCGGGTTCTAATCGTAAGGTAGAACCAATCTTCACGACGTTGCCTACTTCACCATTTTACGACACAAGGCTAGATGTCGAGTTCTAATCGAAAGCTAGAACCAATCTTCACGACTCTTCACTTTGAAGCTAAGTGAGAACTTCACACAACACAACTACTAATCACTTTAAAGTTTAGTGAGAACTCACAAGACACAACCACATCACTTTATAGTTTAGTGAGAACTCCTAATAAAATCTATTACAACTCAACTAGACTTATCCAAGTACACACATGTAGCTTGGATTTACACAACACAAATCCAAGCAAACACATATGCAATGGATGTACATAACAAATCCAAGTATCCACAAATAACTTGGATGAACACAACAAGTCCAAGTATTCATAAATACATTGGATTGACCTAAAACAAAAAGGGTATCATGATGAATATGACTAGCTCATAGATTCATCTTTATCACTACACTAGTGAGTGAGTGATCTTCTCATTGGACATGGTAAAGGAGGGGATCAAGAGGATAATCATATGTAAACATCCTTAACAATTTAAGTGATCATTTACTAATGCTATAGAAATTAGAAAGAGGGCTGAGAAAAACGTCCAAGAGGCTTACTGGAAAATGAGATTTGACCCACTATTTAAAGGAGACAAAGTTACAACGGATCTATAACAGCTACTGTGCGCGGTACCTTATCTCACCCCGCGGTACCATATCGCTAAGGTACCACGTAGGTACTTAAGGTGCCGCCACTAGACTCCGCTCCGTTTTTTGTCTTTTAGTGGGGTGGGAATATCTGAGGTATTTGAATCCTTCAAAGGATATTCTAACAGTATTTGGAATATGCCATTTTCAAATTTTCATTTTCCATTTTAATAAAACATTTTCTAAAAAAGAAAGTTTATTAAAAAGTCTTTTGTCTTATTAACAAAAGTGAGTTTTAAGGATAATCATTTTGATGATCACTAAGTATGATTAAGAAAGGTTAGTGATATGATTATTACCTTGATGATAGTGTTAGTTAAATAATTCATTTTTTGTTTTACACTAAATGTGTTGTATGGTTTGTTGTGATCAAAACTAAGAAAGATTAGTTAACACTAATAATGTTTTTAGGCATCACTTGCATTAACACCTTGCTAACCAAAGTTCTTAACAATGAAGTAATATCATATAAACTCTTTGTAACTTCCCAGGTAAGCCCAATTAAAATGTTCACCAAGTCTCCTAACCGACAAATCCAATTCTAGCCAAAACGTCTTGGCAACGTGCACAGTATATCAACTTTGCATGCTACAGTGCCTCAAGAAATAGAAATTCTAATTCTTACTCACCAGTGGACACAATCTAAAATTGTGATAAGAGTATTCTAAGAATACCCAAAATCTTAAAGGTTTCCTAAACCTCCCTTAAACTAGGATATACATAGTTGCAAAATAAAAAAATATATGACAAAAATTTATTTCAAGATAGGAATGCAAACATTCCAACCATGATAAATAAACTTTGACACATTCTTTGTAAGCTCCAAAGATCCATAAGCAACTCTGTACCCAATATTACAATTCTCATAATGCCTGCATGATTATATCAAAAACCACAATACTAACATGTTGCTGTCAGCGGCCATCTTAACACTTGTCGGCGTTCAAATAACCTTTGTCAGCGTTAGAAAAACAAAGTGAAAAATCTAATACTTTACAAAGATAAATAACAGTGCACATCCTGTACATACTATATAATAATTCCAAAAACACATTTAGGTGAGATTGATCATTCCAATACTTGTTACCAAGTACTGGAACCTCCCCACATCAAAAGGTTTAGTTTAAAGATCAGCCACATTTTCTTCTATGTCTACCCTATCTTGATGTATAAACCTTTTTCTTAACAATCTCTTATAAAATGATGCCTAATTTCTATGTGTTTTGTTTTAGAATGATGTACAGGATTCTTAATAATGCATAATGTACTGTTGTTATCTACAAATATCTTGGTATGCATAAAATTATACCCATAATGCAACAGGTGGTTTTATATCCATAGAACTTGTCCACAACAAGCAGTTGCAGCTACATACTCTGCTTCAGTTGTAGAATTTGCCACCATTGTTTGTTTCTTGCATTGCTAAGATATGAGTCTGCTCCTAAGAAATTGGCATCCACTAGTTGTGGATTTTCTATCAAACTTGTCACCTCCATAATCACTGTCTGAATAGCCAATATGCTCCAATGGAGAATCTTTATGATACCATAATCCCAAGGTGGGATAGAACCTAAGGTATCTAAAGATCCTTTTAACAACATGAAGATGACACTCTTTGGGAGTCACTTAATGGCGTGAACCTGCACACACAACAAACATGATATCAGGTCTAGAGGCTGTAAGATACATCAATGACCCAATCATTGATCTATAATGCCTGACATCCACATCTTTTCCATCTCCAGTCTTTCCCCAAGGGTGTTCCCTATCCATGGGTGTGCTAGCCCGCTTTTCATGAGGAGAAAAACCAAACTTCTTCAAGATCTCTGCCACATATTTGTCTTGAGAGATAAAGATACCATCTTCTTTCTGTTGTACTTGTAAACCTAGAAAGAAGTTCATCTCTCACATTGCACTCATCTTGAATTTATCTGTCATGAGCTTGGAAAAGTCTTCACTCATCTTTGGATTTGATGATCCAAAGATAATATCATCCACATAGACCTGAACAAGAAGAAAATCCTTGCCAATCTTCTTGGTAAATAGTGTATGGTCTGTGGTGCCCCTTTTAAACCTATTTTCCACCAGGTAAGTGGATAATATACCATACCATGCTCTTAGGGCTTGATGAAGTCCATACATTGCTTTCTTGACTCTATACACCTTGTCTGGATGCTCTGAATCTTCAAAACCTAGAGGTTACATAACAAACACTTCCTCCTCAATTGTGCCATATAAGAAAGCACTTCTCACATCCATTTGATAAACTGTGAAACCCATGCAAGAAGCATAGGCTAGGAAAATCCTTATTGCTTTAATTCTTGCAACAGGTGCAAAAACCTCTTCATAGTCTATCCCTTCTTCTTGTGTATAGCCCTGAGCAACTAAACGTTCCTTGTTTCTGACCATAATTCCTCTTTCATCCTGTTTATTCCTTAGAACCCAACGTGTCCCAATAGGTCTGACATACCTTGGACAATCCACTAGCTCCCACATATCTTGAATTGTAAACTGGTGAAGCTCATCTTGCATTGCTTCAACCCAGCTTGGTTCTTTAAGAGCTTCAAAAATCTTCTTGGGTTCCTTTTATGACATAAAACAAGCAAACAAACATGCCTACACAAGAGAGGTAATTTCCTTCTTGTGTATATTAGCAATGAAGCCACCTTGAGTCTGGTGAGTCCTTCTTGTTTGAACAGGAGTCTGAATATCACCAATTATTTAGGAAGGAGGATGATCTTTGGCCACCTTTGTAAGTATTCCTCCCCCAAATAGTGAGTTGTCATGTATAGTGGACTCCATGTTGCCAATATCATCTTTATTGCCACTCCCATCCCCACTTGAATTGATATCTTGATTGGGTATGGGATCTTCAACATGTTCAAACATATTTCTGTTGGAGGAAGAGAATAAAATTCCAAACAGGCTGTCAGCGTTTGAATTCAACATGTCGGCGTCTGAATTGGCTTTGTCAGCGTCTGAAGAAGCATGCATGAATTCATTAACCGGTTTTTCTTGTGGTCCTTCTTCCTCCTTTCCAGCAACAACAGATACTTACACAAACCCATCAGTCCATATAGGTATGGTGACATAATCAAATATAGGAGTGGGCTCAACTGCATGTAATCCTTTTTCTTTAGCAACCTGTATACCTGAAATTTCAACAATAGGTTCTTCTAAAACATTTGGATCCTTCTCCACAATGTCTGGATTAGTAGCAGGCATATAATTCAAGGACCTAGATAATGGTTCCAAATCAAATAACCAATCTGGTCCATTCTCAGGATCACTAGGCTTACTTTGTAAGAACTTAACATGCACCTTCTCAAGAATGCATTTTTCCTTCTTGTTGTAAACCCCATAGCCTCTGCGATTCATAGAATAACCCACATAATATCATTCATCACCTTTTGCATTAAATTTTCCTAAGGCATCACTAGTATCTAAGATGACTACATGACATCTAAAGGGTTTAAGAAAGACTATATTAGGCTTCTTGTTCCAAAAGAGCTAATAAGGTGTCTTATTGTGGACTTTGTTGACCAAGGCTCTATTCTCAACATAACAAGCCATGTTCACAACCTCAGCCCAAAAAGCAATGGGAAACTTAGCATCTGCTAACATGGTTCTAGCTGCTTCTATTAGTGTTCTATTGTTTCTTTCAGCTACACCATTCTGCTGTGGAGTTATAGCTATGCTAAACTCCCTAGAAATTCCCTTACCGACACAAACGGCATCTAAAAGATTTTTCCTAAACTCACCACCATTGTCACTTCTAAAAATTTTAACCTTATTACATGTTTTCTTCTCAATCCGTGTGATGAAGTTAATTAAAGTCTTAGCAGTATCACTCTTTAAGGCCATAAATAAAGTCCAAGTAAACCTAGAATAATCATCAGTGATAACAAAACAGTAAGATTTACCATTTAGGCTCTCTATATTGGTTAGGCCAAATAGGTCCATATGTAGCAAGTGAAGTGGTTTAGAACTTGAATGCACACTTTTAGACTTAAAGGAGATGTATGTTGTTTGCCTTTCAGACATGCAACACAAGAGTGATCATTATGAAAATCCTTTGAAGGCAAACCATCAACAAGATCATGTTTCACAAGTCTATTAATGTTCTTAAAATTTATGTGCCTTAACCTTCTGTGCCATAAATTACTTTCATCAATTTATGCTTTAGCATAAAGACATGACAAATTTTTGTTCATCTTAATTCCTTTTAGATTAACATTAAAAATGTCCTTATGCCTAGGTGTTCTATATTTACTAAACTTCTCATCAGGAATCTTAAAATCCTTACTTAACACCAAGCATTCAGTATCAGTAAAAAGAACTTTATTTTTGTTGTCACAGACTTGTGACACACTAAACAAGTTGTAATCAAGTTCCTTTACCAGAAAAACGTTTTCAAAACGTAAATTGTTGGTGATAAGAGTGCCTTTGCCAGATATATCACCATAACCTCCACCAAAGTACACTTTATCACAATCTTTAATGGGGATAAAATCTGTCAAATAATCTTCCTTTCCCGTCATGTGCCTAGAGTATCCACTGTCCCAATATCCATGATCATTGACCTGCTTTTAAATGCCCTGCACATAAAGAAAACAAATTAGTTTTCTTTGGGAACCCAAGCCTGTACAGACTTGAATTCATGTGGTTGTTAAACAAGAACTGATTTATTCCTTGTAACAACCCCTTGTTCATCCCTTTGGGGCCTGAACACCCAATTTACCCCAATTGGTTTAGTAATGACCTTTGAAAGATAATTATGTTGCAGGTCATAGAAATTCCATCAGAATTAGGGTTTTGGTCTTGTTTAGGTCTCCATGTCAAACTAGATGAAGCTTTAGACCCCTTTCCCTTAGGTTGTAAATACCTATTGTTACTTGGTCTAACACAAGATCTAACACCAGCCAGTTGTGGCATTTTCATACCAAACTTGGAGCTGTCAGCGTTGAATTTGTTCCTGTCAGCGTTGAATTTGTTCCTATCAGCGCTGAACTTGTTCCTGTCAGCGTCCAAATTAGGGTTTGCTACAGGAATCCATTGTCTGTTAGACCAAGTGTTGGTCTTTTGAAAGGGCCTTTGTCCATGAGTATTAGTCCCTTTAGAAAAGAAGGGAGCTGGTCTAATGGTCTGTGGACTGGGTTGGACAAAAGGTATGGTTTGACCATGGTTGACCTATTGTCAGTGGTGGATTTAGAGCCACTGACACACTTATAGGCCAAATGAGAGAAACTTCCACATGTGACATAAGCCTTTCTAGACATAACCTTAGGTCTAGATTGAAAGAAACCTGTCCCATTAACACTAGCTTGGCTTTGGGGTGACCTAGGTTTTATATACATTTCAACATACTTAACACTAGGTTTTCTCTTAATTGGTGAGCCAAGGTCAATGGTTTCTCTAGTGGTGGGGTTAGTCACAGTAATGGGTGTAGGAACAAATTGACTCTCACTAAGCATCCCATCCTTAACAAAAAGACAAGGGTTGGCTGCTTTCCATTATTCAAGATCAGTCACCTTTTGTTGATATTCCTCAACTGGGGAAAGCACTCTAGGTGGAGGAATAAATTCCTTTTCTTGGAGTTCTAGGATACCAGTCCAAGAGAGATCCTTTCTCTGAACACCATAGAAGTTCCCAACAAGTGGTGGAACAGCAACATACTCATTCATCCTAATCCCAGACTTGTCCCTAGGGTCTCTTTGTTCATGGACACACTTTCCTAGGGTTTGACTAGCTTTATCAAAATTTTCAATTTTAAGCCCTACCTTTTCTTTATCTTTAATGGCTTCACTTAGCTGAAGTTGCAAGTCAGCCCTACATTTCATTAAAGACTCTCTAGCTTCATTACTGACATTCAGATCTCTAGTTAAAATGTTAATTTGATCTTTTAGGTCAAATTCCATTTTCTTATATTCCTCTATCGTCCCTTCAGATTGCACCAAGTGCCATTTGATAGTTTGCAAGGCTAGTGCTAGTGTTTATAACATCTGATTTTAACTTTATATTTTATTTGTTAAGTTTTTCAGTGTTTAACCTGCACCCTTTACTACAAAAAGCATCATCATATACCTCATTGTTTGATGAAGATGAGGAGTTGGCCATGAGAGCAAAGTGAACATGCTCTTTTTCTTCCTTTTCAGCAATCAAGGCTTGATTTTCTACCACATCCTTTGCCATAAAGCTCCAGTCCTATCCAACACCATCAATATCTTGCATGGCGACCATAGACTTTGGCTTAGCATCTTCAACCTTGATGATTTGGCTTGAATTCTTTCCAACATCAGACCTTCTTGGAGATCTGCACTCCCTCATGAAGTGTCCCATCCTACGACAGTTATAGCGCTCAACCTTAGATTTATCAAATCCAGCTGTGTCTTTAGCATTAAAGGTCATCTTTTTTCCATACCTCTTGTTTCATATGTTATCCCTTATGCTTGCAAGTGCCATATTCCACTTGATATCCATCTCTTCCAAGTCAGCATCACTGATTTGCTCAAGGTCCTCATAGGTAACCAAGGAACCATTGGGTAATGCAGCAATGTAGGCACATACTGTATCCAAATCAATACCAGCAGGTTTAAAACTTGGTGAACTAAAATTGTATGTGTCAGCATCAAAATGTGAGCCACTAACAAAGGTTGATCCACCGCTGTCAAAAGTTGATCCATTAACATGATGTACATTCATTCCATTGACATATGAGTCTTTGTTAATGGTTTGAGATTCGCTATGTGAGATGAAGGTCATGTTCCTAGATGTTGACTTGCTTCCATGTTCAAGTAAGGTCTCACTCTCCAAAATATTTAACTTATTATAGACATCATCAAAGGAAGCACTCTTATGGGCATTGGTGGAAAGGATTGATCTAGCTTCAATTTTCCATGCATCACCAAGACCTCTAAGGAATGTAGCAATGATATCAGCATCATCATGTTCTGTTCCCATAAAAGACAACTTGCTAGTGATGTCTAGAAGCCGACTTCTTACCTCACTTAGCTTCTCATTGGGAAGAGCCTTGAACACAAAATATTCACTCAAAAGTTGCTTCTTCTTTTCTTTTGTTGTATCTTCGTTACCACCACAGGTAACTTGAAGAGCTGCCCACAGATTTTTAACATAATCAAAACTTCTGTATTTGTGTTGATTCTTTGGACCCAACGAGAGTTTATGAATGTTCAACGTCTTCATGTCATTCCTTCTCAAGGCTATATCAGCAACTGAGATAGCTCTTCCATCTTCAGGTCTTTCATCAAGATCTGCACCAGTTGAGCCAGCTGTAGCTCTTGTTACAAGGCAGCAACAATCCTAGCTGCTTTATCTAATTGATTGCCATATTCAATAACTTCCCAAAGAGTATGGTCATGAAGTTGAAGATATTGTTCAAAATTGAACTTCCATTGTTCAAAGTTGTCATGGTCGAACATAGGGATTTTGAGGTTGTGATTTGATGAGGATGAAGATTTTGTGGTAGACATCTTGTTTGGATTAGGGTTTCTGGTGATTTAGGGTTTATTGTTCCTTTTAGATCAAAGTTCCTCAACAAGATCTGATACCACTTGTTGATCCCAAACTTAGATCGATTAGCTTTGTGTTAAACGATATTGAATCAAGATTAACACTTAGAGAAACTTTGTGTATTAAACAATCTAAGTGTTATGCGGAATTAACACTTAGAATAAAGAACAAACAAACAAAGTAAACCAAACTTTCACTCTTGATTAATAATGAAACTTGTGTACAATGAAAGTTGTAAACCTTGTGAAAACTTATACAACTTGATATCTAACTAAGAACCCTACGACCTCCTTTTATAACACAAGGAGTCGTGTTCAAAAGTTTACCCATCAACTATTCTAGGTAAAGATAATTATAGAAAATACAATATTTATCATATCTTTACGTCAAATATAAAACGTGTTGACTAAGTATTCCTATCAGTGGTTGATCATCTTGTTGTCAGCGCTTGAATATTTCTTGTCAGTGCTTCATCTATCAGCGCCTCATTTACTCTTGTCGGCGTCTAATTTCCTCTTGTCAGCGTCTGAGTGACTTAGCTCATTTTATTCCCAACAGAAGATGCAGCAGCATACTTTGATACACAAGACATGTTACATGGAGATGAATCTGACTTAGGTGCTACATCTCAATCAATCCTTTCTTAAGGAACCCAACTTTATACTAAGAGATAAAGTTAAACCTGTTGTTTCAAGTGCTCCTGTACCCAAAAAAGAGGAAGGCCAAAGACTAAAAAAGGCTCACAAACAGACATAGCATTTCCTTTTAGGGTTACACACAAGAACAGAGGTAGATCTGAAAGGATAGCTAAGATGAAGTTCAAGAAACTGAAATTTGATGAAGCTAGAAATGGATCTACACCAGACAAGGCTGTTCATCTTAGTGATTGATTTATGAAGTTGTTGTAATAGGTTATTGTAATTTGGATATTGATTATGTACCTAATCTGTGATGGTATTGGTCTAGTGACCTAAACAATGGAACTAAGCTTTTGTATAGGATAAGGTAGGATGATGTTGTTGTTATATGTATGATTCGTATGTAATGGATCCACAAATTTTCTGGTCTAACTCACATGTCTTTAAGCATAGGAATCTCTTATAAAAAGCAACATCTTTTGTTTTATATGGTTTTATTCAATATGTTTGAATGGAAACCAGGACCACCTTTTCTCCTAGTTGGGAAATGCTTTGTACAAGTAACATTTTAAACAAAGAATTTGTGTGTCTCCACATGTTTTCACCCAAAACCAAAAATCTAAACAAAGCATTACATACCAAGTCTTGAAGTTAAACACATCATTACATACCCTGGTTTAAAAGCTACCAATACATACCCTGGTTTAAAAGCTACCAATTCTTGAAGATAAACATAGCATAACATTAAATACCTTAGTTTAAATGCTAATAACTTAACCTGTTTATACAAAATCCATTAAATACCCCGTCTTGAAGATAAACATAGCATCCAAGGTAAAAATAATCAACAAAAGTTCATATAAGTGGATATCAAACCTTTGCTTTGCACTTTCCTTTGCTTGTAAGTTTAGGACCTTTCACTTGTCCACAGATTTGCAGCCAAGTAATTTGATTACAAAGACCAATGATACAACATGTGGGTGCAACAGGACTTTTAGTGATCTGTTTTGAAGATGCATTCATAGGTATATATTTAACTTTGATAGGATCATGATCTTTGGGTGCAAATACCCATTTTGAGTTATGGACAAGGCTTTCACTATGGACACTAAAATCATCACTATCACTTGAATCTTCTGTATCATACCCATACCATTTGAGAAGAGATGATGGGATTTCATTATCATATGATCTTTTAGATCCATGTCCCAGCCTTGATCCACCAGCATATGATCTTTTTAAACCCTTTCCTTTTTTAGATCCATGCCCTTTACATGAATCCATGCTTTCTGAAGAATATCCATCAGTCATAGCATCTCCAGATTTACCGTCACTACTAATTTAATGATTTCTACAAAAATAAACTATTTCATACAAAGGATGACATATGCATTAGGATGAAAACAAGGCTACTAATTCGACACCTTACTTACCTTTCCCTTTATCAATTTTTGAAATCTCTGGATAAATATTAATGCTTAAGTTGTTTCCTATGTTATTTTGACCAACACTTAAAATGAAGTAAATGTTATATGGTTGATGGGTGAGACTCATTTATATCATAGAGTCCTAGTTGGTGGGAGTATGCCATAAATATGGCTAATACATTCAGTCAACAAAATGGACATACTAAAAACAGTTGGGCATATAACATATCATGGGAACAAAATTGTGTTGGTAACCATCTTCATCCTAATATGGCAAGAAACATATAAGAAAACATCTTCAATTTAACTGGAAACAAAATAGGTATGACAATATCTGGCAAGAAAAGATCTTCTTAAATATATTCATTCAATCAAAATGCAACAATATACTTGGTTACATGACCAAGTGAACAAGTAGAACGATTGTTAAAAACAAAACACAAACTAAACTCACTAACATTAGCCTATCATAAACCACAAATTTGGCCTTCACAATCTTCATGTCCTATGTTATACCTTTAAGCATTTGAATGTGACTGTCATGGGGTAACACTCTCCCTGCTCCATTGCTTGAACCATCCAAGTTGACCATCTGTTTCAAGCTTTTATACTCTTTGTGCAACCCATACATCAATTTTCTGTAATATGGAGACAATTCAAGGTCTAGAAAACTATACACACCACATTTTAGTGTTTTGTCTCTAATGGGAAAAGACTTAAACCTTTGCATGGATTTTCTGGAGTCCAAGATGTTTGAAGAAGAATTGGGTGGGGGAGGTCACAATCACAATGCGTTTTGTTTGTGACATCTTGATGCTTGTCGTATCTCTTTATCAATGAAGAAGACAAACTTGACATAATGGATGGACTGGTTACTTTTAATTACGAATTAGGGATTAGGGTTTAGATGGAATTGAGAAAGGGGTATTTGGGGATTAGGGTTCTTGTGTATTCTGGGAAAAAATAAACGATGGGTACGATGTAGGGTATTTAGGGATTAGGGGTATTTGGATCGGGTATTTGATGGGGATAACCCAAGTAATGTGGCTTCCCAGTCAGCAAAAGTCAAAAAAATTGGTTTGACCGTGCCACGTCAGCAGGTGACCTCTTATAGCAAGTTTCAGTGTGAAAATCGAAAATAAAAAAGTCCAATGGGCATAATGGATCATTTTAGAAAGTACATTGTGTATTTTTGACTTTTACCCTTATATTTATGAATAATAATAATATATTTGAGTTGAAATAAGTTTAAAGAATAATAAATTATTTTATATAAAAATAGTATTACGGTATTGTGATGATTGATAATTTAAAGTATTTGTTAATCTGTGTAACATTCTTCACAATATTATATGAGTTTGCTAACAAAGCCCTAAGGGTTGTTATTAACAACTGATTTTCAGATTTTTTTTTAAAACAATATTGAATGTCCAAATGAAATCATTCATATTCATTCAAAATCACTAACAACTTCTTCAATTCAGACTTCTCATTGGTTATATTAGCGAAAAATACGGAGCATGTTTCGAAATATGTCTTAATTATAGCATATTTTGTGGATAAATTGTTATTATCGACAGCCCTTAGGGATGCTATTAGCATTTCTCATATTGTATAACATGTAAATATAGAAAATCTTATTAATTTATATGTTTACACATTTTTATACATTATAATAACTTTAAAATCTTGCTACTTTGATATGTACAGTTTAATCGAATTTATTTGTAAAATGATCAATATTTTATTAAATTTGTACTAAAATTCATACATGAACTATATATGTCTTCAAATATGCAAATTTATCAAAAAAATATTTGAATGGTCAAAATCAAATTCAAATTTAATTAAGCCTACATTAGTGAACAATTTACATAATTGTATGTAAAATTTAGAATTTATAACAATAATAATTTGTACATGTTGCACGTTAATACGTATTAATTTTGTCATTTAATGTGTATTGCCCACCAATTAATACAGAGATAAATTTATGAAATTTTTGTGTTGTAAAGATTTGTACGAAAACCTTGTAACGTTGTACTACGTAAAATTTTTGAGAGAGATAGTGCAATCTCTTTTACAAGTAGTACAAATTTATTTGTTCAAAAAATTTAGTACAATTTAATGTAACAGTGCCCTTTTTATCAATTTCATTGGGTCTTCTCCAGTTCGTCTTCTGACGATTTTTATTGGCTAGTTGAACCGACCCTGACTCCGGCTCCAAGTTGAATCCATCATTTTAGGTAGACAATATGTACGCTTTTGTAAATATATATGCTTTTAACTGTCGTACAATATGGATATATAATAGTATTTATAAGTAACGAGGAGTATTAATTATATATTTATATTAATTATTTTTATTTTCAAGTGTATACTAATTATTATGTATTAGTTAGTTTTATTATGAGTATTAAATTATGTATTAATTAGTTTTAATATTATATATTAACTAGTTTTAATATGAATATTAAATTATAAGAATTAGTTTCTAATTATGTTTATATACTTGTACATTATGCATATAGTGTTGATTTTTCAACATTTCTAAAAGTAAAAGTTGTTTTTTTAATATGTAATATAGATGTCGTGGTCGTTAAAGCATCAGACTTAAGACATTACATGTTATGAAAAATTATTGGATGTGTGTGCATAATTAAAATCACGCTAACAACTCTTTTTTATGATTTATGTTTGAGAATGAGTAAAATTTTAAATGTTTTAGTCTTCTTGAATTAAAGAAAGTGAAAAACATATGAACTTCGATTTATATTATACGAGAGATAAATTTCAAGTGTTTTATACTCCAAAAGAATATCGGAGACAGTATTTTACAGGTCTGGGGATGAGAGCTTCTCCGGTGTAGACCTTAGAAAGAGAAAAAGAGTGAGGATTTTGACGTTTCCTATTCCCGTGTTTCTCCAACTTTCGAGGTCGCGGCTGGAGACCTTGACGAATGCGGATCTATTAACAAGGTTTCAAAAATTTGAAATTTAAAAGATATAGATATTGACGAGGGGGAAGGACCGGATAACATGTAAAGGTTATAGGAGACCAATCTTTACGTTAGGAAAGCCTAATAAAATAAAATCGAGACTACCCAGCCCAATAACATTGATGATGGGCCCACTAACAATTACCTGATTGATCACTTAGTAAATTTCAACGTATTCAACATATCAAAAGGAGGTAAAGAAAAATATCCTCCTAGCATTATTGGTAGAAAAATCAGTTTCCATCTAATGTTAGAAGGTGTGAAAAAGAGTGGAGTAAAAAAATTAAAGAAGAACAAAAATAAAACCCTTATAATTGGCAACCTAGTTTCTTCTACTAATAACTTCCAACTTAGAAATGTTTCTTCACTTTATGGTTTGGCACAAGCTATTAAATAAGAGATTGGTAAATCTTTGGTTCTAATCTTTGAAGATGATCATCAGAAAGCTTCTAGGAGAGAGAGAGGTATTACCTTGATCTTCTCCTTTTATCGTGGTGTGTTTTATTTTCCAACGAAGATAATAACTTTGAATTATTGTGGTTTGTATATGGATGCAAAGCAAAATCACATTAGGTATCTAATTAGAAAAGAGAGACTGAGTGTCCTTGGAATTCAAGAAACCAAGATTACCCAAATGAGTTCTTATTTGGTAAACTCTATTTGTGGAAATTCAATTGGGGAGTTCATAGCTGGTGACGCAGTTGGTTTATCAGATGGCACTTTACTTATGTGGGACTTGGACATATGTTATGAATAGGAGGTTTTGATGGTTCTTACTTTACTGGCGCAATTGGAAAATTGAAGGGAATTAGAGAGAAGGTAGTTCGTGTTAATATTTACAGGCCACAAGGAAGCAACAAAAAAAGGTTATGTTTAATGATCTTATCTCTATTATAAACTTCAAAGAGGCTATTTGGATACTATTTCGATATTTCAACGTTGTTCGAACCGTGAAGAAAGATTTGGCTCAATTTTTGTCGAGAGGGATATTAGAGCTTTCAATGAGTTTATAAGTAATGGAGGGCTTCATGATTTTTCCAAAGGGGGGGGGGTCGATTTACAAGATTTAATAGGCGGGGTACAAAAATGAGTAAATTAGACCGCTTCCTTGTCTCAGGCAATTTTTTTATCCTTATGGAGAGATGCTAAGGTAATGACTTTGGTTAGAGAAATCTCAGACTGTTGCCCTATAATGATCTCGGTCGATGCAACAAAGAGCTTTAAGATTTTCGACCATCGGATGGAGAATGACGAATTTAGTAAGGTTGTTAATTCCTCTTGGAGTGGCGATGTTAATGGTGGGTCGGCAGAGACTCTTTTAAAAATAAACTAAAGATATTAAAGGAGGACATTAAAAACTTGTGTCGAGTTCAGAATATTGAGAACAATCGTATTAAGAATGAAATTCATACTCGGATCTTAGAATGGGATGTCAAAGTTAAAGCATATATTTTATTCCCTCGTGATTTTTTGAAATGAGAAGAAGATCTAATGGACATGTACCGACTGGAGCAAAAGGAAAGAGACTCATTAAAAAAAGTAGAGCTAAGTGGTCTGTTGAGGGAGACGAAAACAAAAAGTTTTTACACGCTTTAGTTAACAAAAAAAGCCAACAGAAAAACCTTAATGGATTGAATGTAAATGGGGTTTAGGTTGAAGATCGTGATTTAATTTTCACAGCTCTTTCAGTCACTTTTCAAGCCGTTTCCATGAAGAAAGGCCTAGCCGCCTAAAAGTTATAAGTGATTGCTTTCGTCAGCTAAACACACAAGATGTGGAAATGCTAGAATCCACATTTACCATGCACGAAGTAAAAGAAACCATGTGGAATTGTAGTATGTTAATGCAATGATGCCTAAAAACGTTACTTGCATTTTTCGGTCTCGCTTTGTATTGATTACGACAATATGTAAAAACAAGCATTTACGAAAACAATGAAAAACGAATTCTTGAGTTCAAGTATTTTTCATTTCAACCATTATCACTTAAGGTATGAACAAACAAGTAATTATACTAATTAAGTGATCAAGGATTTAATCTTTTCTTAAAACTCACTTTTTATTAAGTGTGACAAAGTTTTATTATTAAACATTCTTTTTAAGAAAATGTTTTATTAAATTAATTATTTGAAAGTTTGAAATTTCAAAATGGCATATTCTATCTTGGTTTGGAATATCCTTTCAGGATATTTTAATCCACAGATTCGATCTAACCCACTAAAAGACAAAAGGGAGCAGACTCTACGCCGACGGTTCCTTAGCGCCTACGACGGTTCCTTATCGATAAGGAACCGCGGGGTCTAATAAGGAACCGCGGACAGATATAGCCGTTGGACATTTGTCTTATAAATAGTGGACCATTCTCAGACTTTCAATCCACCTCTTTTGCACATACATTTCCAGATTCTTTCATACTTCTCAAATCACTCAAATCCTTGATCATTTGTTTGATTACTACTTGTTTAGAAGTGAATCTTTCTCCTCTCATCTTTTCCTCTCAAAGTTCAAAGTGAAGAACACTATCATTCTTGAAGTGTTGTGTCTACCTCAAAGATCCATTGAAGATCCAAATTTATTTATTCATTTTTGTGTCATTGTTGTGAAGATCCAAGTAGTTGTGTCTATTTGGAAGTTGTGTATATATTAGGGTTAATACTTAGTCCTCAAAGTATATTGGTGTAAATTGGTCCTAGCTAAGATTAGGGCTCGACTTTTAGCTTAGAGTCAGAAATTGGTTAAGCGACGTTGTGTATGGTTTCTCCACCTTAAGAAGCTTGTTGATTAGTGAACTCTCGAGTAACGAGTACTCGAGGAGTGGAGTAGGAACGGGGAGTGAGCTTCGTTGCCGAACCACTATAAATCCTTGGTGTTTGGTTTGATCTTTCCTTCCCTTACCTCTTTACATTCTTTATTCTTTATACGTGTGATTATTAGTTTAGTTGCATTATACATTCATTATTCTTTATACTTGTGATTATTAGTTAGTTACACTATACCTTGTTCATATTGTGTATAAGAAGGTTTTACATAAATACTCAAGCTTATGTTTTTGAAAAAGGACTTTTTAAAACCAACATTTAACAAGTAAATTTAAGAAATAATTCAACCCCCTCCCCCTTCTAGTTTCTACAATTAGTATTAGAGCGTGGTTGATCAATACTTTTTAAAATATATTCTATTTTAAAACTTGAATCGATCTATGGATTTCAACAAGTATCTAGAAGGGCAATCCATGTAAAGACCACCTCTTTTTGAAACTGATAGTTTTATTTATTGGAAAAATAGGTTTGAGACTTATGTGAAATCAAAAGATTTAGATCTTTGGCATGTTATTACCAATGGTGATTTTTTGCCATTTCAATATAATGAAGTTTCTAAAAGTAAGGAGATAGTTACTTTTGATAAAGCTAATGATGATACTAAAAGAAAACTTGCTAAAAATAATGAGGCTAAAATGGTGATTTATAATGCTTTTCCAAAGAAAGAGTACGAAAGGATTTTTATGTGTGAAACCGCTAAAGACATTTGGAATACTCTCTTAGTAACCCACCAAGGTAATATCCAAGTCAAAGAAAGTAAAATCGATCTTCTTGTTCAACAATATGAACAATTTGTCATCTTAGAAGATGAAACCATAGATAGTACATTTGCTAGATTTAACACTATTATTACTAGTTTAAAAGCACTTGATGGAGGTTTTTCTAGAAAGAACAATGTTAGGAAGTTACTTAGGGCGTTGCATCCCAAATGGAGAGCTAAAGTCACGGCGATTGAAGAATCAAAGGATCTCGCCAAATTATCAGTTGATGAACTCATTGGTAACTTGAAGGTTCATGAGATGATAATTTTGAAGGACTCGGAAATGGTGAAAACTAAGAGTGAAAGAAAGTCTCTTGCACTCAAAGCCAAAAGGCACAAAGTGACCATGAAAGTTCCTCGGATAGTGATGATGAGGAATATGCCTTGGCGGTTAGAGACTTTAAGAAGTTCTTCAAAAGACGAGGTCAATACGTGAGGCAACCAAACAACAACAAGAAACCCTTCTCCAAAAACCGATTTGCCAAAGATGATAAAGGTGATAGGAAATGCTTTAGATGAGGTGATCCAAATCATTTCATCGGTGATTGTCCTAAGCTTTCACGCGACAAGAACCACACGACATTCGTTGGAGATTCATGGAGCGATAGCGGTGAAGATGTTGATGACAACCCTAAAGATGAAAAGTGTCTCATGGCTCACACTTCTAAAGAGGTACTTTCCGAAACCGAGTAGTATAGCAATAATAGTTCTTCTCATGATGATAGTGAATTAGAAGGTCAATACAATAACTTGCATAAGCTTAGTCTAAAATTTATTAAAAAGAACAAAGTGCTAAAATCAACTAGAACTAAGCTTGAAAACGAGATTAGTGAGCTAAAAGAGAAATTAGCTAAGCTTGAGAAAAATAAAGAAATAGATCTAGGATGCTTAAAATGTGAAAACCTTAGACAAGAAAATGAAAACCTTAAGAGCACCTCCATTAGCCTTGAAAAGTTCATGAGAGGTACTAATGCTCTTGATGATATGTTAAACAAACAAATTCATTCTAAGGAAAAACTTGGGTTAGGATATAACACTAATGAAGCATCAACTAGTGAACCAAAACAAGTTAGGTTTTCAGAAAAACAGTCCCCTGTACGCGGTGCTCCAATATATGGGGCGGTTCCTTATCGCTATGGAACCGCCGATGGAGCTAAGGAACCGCCGATGGAGCTAAGGAACCGCGTCCAGAAGAAGTTTTTTGTGAAAATCCTAAACTTTCTGAAAATTCAATTTTAGGTGAAGGACCAAAACATATTCTTATTAACAAGGTCAAAGTACCTATAATCGAAAAGCCTACTCTAGATAAATTCTACAAGCCCTTGATTAAACCTCTAATGGGAACTAGAAACTTATCTAGACAAACATCTACTCCTCCAAGAGTACGAAATGAATCTAAACCTAGAATTAGAACACCTACGCCAAAAAGAGATGATCAAGCTAAACCACGACCTAGGAGTAAAACCCCAACACCTAGGAGGAATAATAATAATACTACATCAAGATCAAAGACACCTAGAAGAAACTATAGACAATAAAATGGCCATATGAATTGGAATAATTTTCAACAACAATACTTTTCCCCATGGGGAATGTCTCCTTCATTCATGCATCCCAACCAAATGCAAGGGATGTTTGGAACTAATAACTTTTGACCCATGAGATATTGGGGACCAAATGTTTGATCTTGTATGTTGTTACCTAGATATGCTTGGGAATCAATCTAGAGCCCGGCGAGTGGATTAAGGATAGTGGTTGTTCTAAACACATGACGGGTAATCGAAGTTTGTTCTCGCACTACAAAGCATATGATGGAGGTAACGTTAGATTCACAAGTAATAGACGTGGTAATATCATTGGCAAAGGTACGGTCTATCTTGACTCTATGACTATAGAAAACGTAGAGCACGTAGATAACTTAGGTTTTAACCTTCTAAGTATAGGTCAAATTTATGATAATAAGTGTAAGATCATATTTTTGGAATATGACAGTGAAATCATAAAAGATGGAAAAGTCATTGGAAAAGGTGTTAGAAAGCATGGGCTTTATGTCATGAAGGTTAATAGGAAGTAAAAGGACAAATTATGTCTAGCGACTTTAGATGATAGTTATACTCTTTGGCATAGGAGATTAGGTCACGCTAATATGCGTTTAATTCAATCTTTAGTCTCTAAGAAGTTGGTAAGACATCTCCCTAAGATGAAGTTTGATAGTCACTTTTGTGATTCTTGCAAAATTGGGAAGCAAGTTCACTCAAGTCACAAAGCCAAGAATTTGGTTTCGACCTCTCGGTTCTTAGAGCTCCTACACATGGATCTCTTTGGACCTTCCGCCATACGGAGTTATGGAGGTAACCTTTATACCCTAGTTATAGTTGACGACTACTCTAGATTCACTTGGACTAGATTTTTGGCGTCTAAGAATGAAGCTTTCGATTACTTCGAAACCTTTAGTCGAAGAATTCAAAATCAACTAGGATGTTCAATTGTCTCTATTAGGATGGATCATGGTAGTAAATTTGATAATGAAGTGCAATTTGGTGCCTTTTGTGAAGCTCATGGTATTACCCATAACTTCTCGGCTCCTCGCACTCCACAATCAAATGGGGTTGTTGAAAGGAAGAATAGGACCATCCAAGAGATGAGTAGGACGATGTTAAATGAGCAATCTTTGCCTCAAAAATTTGGTGCAATGCCGTGGACACATCAACTTACATTCTCAACCGAATTCTTATTCGACCTTTTCTAGGAATGACCCCCTATGGGTTTCTTAGAAGGTAAGAAGCCCTCATTGGAATACTTTAGGGTGTTTGGAAGCAAGTGATTAATTCTCAACACCAAAGATTACCTTACAAAGTTTTACCCGAAGTCTTACGAAGGTATCTTTTTAGGTTATTCTCAAACTAGCAAAGCCTACATAGTCCTCAATAGAACCTCGGGTGTAATTGAAGAATCACTTAACGTGATATTTGATGAAACCCCTCCTTCATCTAAGACACCACCTTTGGTAGATGATGACTTAGATGAATAGACATAGTTAATGCCAAATATGTTAGAAACATAGGAGTTGAAGACCTTAGTGTTGAAAAGGGGGTAAACATTAAGGAGTCTAAGGAT
Organism: Glebionis coronaria; assembly: GCA_025667525.1. Classification (NCBI taxonomy): domain Eukaryota; kingdom Viridiplantae; phylum Streptophyta; class Magnoliopsida; order Asterales; family Asteraceae; genus Glebionis; species Glebionis coronaria. Next base: position 491,236,913 of record CM046875.1, read on the forward strand.
CAAGCTCTCGATAACGTCATAGGCGAATTAAATCAAAGGACCCTAAGATCTCAAGTTCAAAATCAAAGTAACTTCTTTTGTTTCGTCTCCTTGATTGAACCAAATAATGTTAAAGAAGCTTTGATGGATGAGAGTTGGGTCATCACTATACAAGAAGAATTGAATCAATTCATTCCTAATGACATTTGGGAACTTGTTCCTCCGCCTAGAAGTTAGACCATCATAGGAACCAAATGGGTATATAGGAATAAGTTAGATGAGAATGGTGGTGTGTCTCGTAACAAGGCTAGACTTGTAGCTCAAGGCTATAATCAACAAGAAGGTATTGATTATGACGAGACATACGCACCAGTAGCTAGATTAGAATCCATTAGAATCCTATTAGCTTACGCTTGTGCTTTAGACTTTAAGCTTTAACAAATGGATGTAAAGAGTGCATCTCTTAACGGTCTGATCAATGAGGAGGTATATGTGGCTCAACCTCATGGCTTCATTTATTTTGAGAAACCGGATCATGTTTACAAGATTAAGAAAGCTCTTTATGGACTCAAACAAGCACCCAAAGCTTGGTATGATAGACTTAAAGTGTTTCTTGTAAAACATGAGTATACCATGAGGATGGTAGAAAATACACTCTTTACAAAGAAGAAAGGTTCTCACCTCATTATCGTATAAATATATGTTGATGACATTATATTTGGTTCAACTTATCAATCATTGTGTGATGACTTTGCGAAAATCATGCATGACAAGTTTGAAATGAGTATGATGGGAGAACTTAACTTCTTTTTAGGACTCAAAATTAGACAAATGGACGATGGTATTTTCTTTAATCAATCAAAGTTTGTTAAAGAAATGCTAAAGAAATTTGGATTAGAAGATACTAGACCAATGAAGACCCCTATGGCCTCGGATACTAAACTCACCGTAGATGATGAATGTGAGTCGGTAGACAACACCAGATATAGAGGTATGATTGGTAGTTTGTTGTACCTAACAACAAGTCGACCGGATATCATGTTTAGTGTTTGCCTTTGTGCTCGCTTCCAAGAGGCTCCCAAAACCTCTCACCTTGAATCGGTTAAGCGTATCTTCCGATACATTAAGGGTACTATACATTTAGGATTATGGTATCCTAAAGGGACCGGCGTAGAAACCATTGTCTACGTGGACTCGGATCATGCGGGAGACTATGTGGACCGGAAAAGCACTAGTGGAGTTTGTACCTTCACGGGTTGTTGTTTAACTTCTTAGGTCTCTAAGAAACAAACTGCTCTTGCTATATCCACCACGGAAGCAGAGTATGTGAGTGCCGGTAAAGCTTGTCAACAAGCTCTATGGATGAAGCAAGCGCTTGTTGATTACGGGATTTCTCTTGATGATGTTCCCATCATGTGCGACAACAAGGGTGCAATAGACCTTAGCAAGAATCCCGTGCAACATTCGTGAGCTAAGCACTTAGAGATTCGCCACCAATTTCTTAGGGATAATGTTCAAAAGGGGAACATTTAGATAGAGAAGGTACCCTCGGTAGGAAAATTAGCCGATATCTTCACTAAGCCACTTAAGAGGGAACCTTTTAATTACTTGCGTCTAGGTCTAGGCTTAATGGAACATATTCCTTAATTGTGCATTCTTATTATCTTTTTATCCTTTGAGTCTTTTCTTTCTTTGAGCTTTTAAGTTTAATAAACTCTTTTTGGAAAACTACTCTTCTCTTTTTCAAAATTCTCAAAGTTCTTTCGAAAATGGCCGAGAAATGTTTTTGCATTGTTAATTCAATCTAAAAACGTTTTTCATAGCTTCTTTCTATTCATAATGAGCTTACATAATTCATATGTATGGATCTCTCAAATATAGAAAGAACAAAAGAGAATTATGGAGGATTATTATGTCATGATCTTGTGTCTGGTTCTACACACCTCCTACATTGATTTTATTAAAAAAATCTATGTACTTTGGTCAAAACCTTGTTTGGTGAGCTCTTGTATGTTCTCTTTGTCTATCTTTGCTTCTTAGCATATCCCCATAATTAGTTAGACTAGACAAATAGGATTTGCTGAATTTGTTAAATCCTCCCTCATCACCAAACTCAACCCATTGTGGGCGGTTCTTTAATCATACCGCGGTTCCCCAACGAAAAGGAACCGCCGGCTTCGTAAAGGAACCGCGCCCAGTAACCTACTTTTTGGGTATTCCTAAAACTCCAAATTTGTTCCAACACTTTTTGGAATCTTTGGTTCAACCCTTTGACCAACCCCAAATTATCTTGGACTTCCTATATATAACCTTAAGCATTTTGCATTCTTTATCAAATCAAAATGTCTTATTCCCCAAATGAAAGCTTTGATTCTCCTCCATTCTCTCAAATTGCTTTTAATCCCAATTCAACCAAGAACACTCAAGATCACATCTCTTCTCCTTTTAAGAATGTTGATTGTGGAACTTCTTATCTTCCACCACTAGCCTTTAGTGTTCTACCTCCTTCACATGATAATGTCATGCATCATGGAACATATTGACAATGTTGTCAATATCAACATCTTGCTATGGCTCACATCTATGAAGAGTTGAATTACATCAAGAGTCTCTTAGTTAACCTCCTCTTTTCTATAACTATGAAATCTCTACCAAGCCACCACCACCTCCTTCCGCCACTACCTTGTCTTTTATCTAAGCATTGGTTGCTTATCTTCAAGACATCTAGTTCAAGCAAATCTTAGGGTTCTAGCTTAACTATGATTAGATATATGCTTTTTTATTTTGGCTTGTGGTTGTGTCTCATACATCTTTGTATGATAAATTTCCTTGTATCTTTTATCATGTTTTCTTTTAACATGACTTATCTTGGATCTTTTGTTTCTTATTTTTTGTGATCTTTGCTATATCTTGTTGGGTGTCTCTTCTCTTCTACTAACCTTTCTATGTAGCTTGTCACCATATCTCGATTCCTTGGTGCCCCAAGCAAGGGGGAGTAAGCACCAAAGGGGAGCATTTGCAAAGTCCGGTTCTTTTCTTCTTCAAAGACTTTTGCAACCTTTTTGCTTCGACAAAGGGGGAGAAATGATAAACTCATCTTTGAAAATCTTGTTTTATTAGATGATTGAGTTTATGATTGTCGGAATCAAAAAGGGGGAGATTGTTAATGCAATGATGCCTAAAAACGTTACTTGCATTTTTTGGTCTCGCTTTGTTTAGATTACGACAATATGTAAAAACAAGCATTTACGAAAACAATGAAAAATGAATTCCTGAGTTCAAGTATTATTCATTTCAACCATTATCACTTAAGGTATGAACAAACAAGTAATTATACTAATTAAGTGATCAAGGATTTAATCTTTTCTTAAAACTCACTTTTTATTAAGTGTGACAAAGTTTTATTATTAAACTTTCTTTTTAAGAAAATGTTTTATTAAATCAATAATTTGAAAGTTTGAAATTTGAAAATGGCATATTCTATCTTGGTTTAGAATATCCTTTCAGGATATTTTAATCCCCAGATTCGATCCAACCCACTAAAAGACAAAAGGGAGCGGACTCTACACCGGCGGTTCCTTAGCGCCTACGGCGGTTCCTTATCGATAAGGAACCGCGGGCTGCAATAAGGAACCGCCGACAGATATAGCCGTTGGACATTTGTCTTATAAATAGTGGACCATTCTCAGACTTTCAATCCACCTCTTTTGCACATACATTTCTAGATTCTTTCGTACTTCTCAAATCACTCAAATCCCTGATCATTTGTTTGATTACTACTTGTTTAGAAGTGAATCTTTCTCCTCTTATCTTTTCCTCTCAAAGTGCAAAGAGAAGAACACTATCATTCTTGAAGTGTTGTGTCTACCTCAAAGATCCATTGAAGATCCAAATTTATTTATTCATTGTTGTGAAGATCCAAGTAGTTGTGTCTATCTGGAAGTTGTGTATGTATTAGGATTAATACTTAGTCCTCAAAGTATATTGGTGTAGATTGGTCCTAGCTAAGATTAGGGCTCGACTTTTAGCTTAGAGTCGGAAATTGGTTAAGCGACGTTGTGTACGGTTTCTCCACCTTAAGGAGCTTGTTGATTAGTGAACTCTCGAGTAAGGAGTACTCGAGGAGTGGAGTAGGAACGAGGAGTGCGCTTCGTTGCCGAACCACTATAAATCCTTGGTGTTTGGTTTGATCTTTCCTTCCCTTACCTATTTACATTCTTTATTCTTTATACTTGTGATTATTAGTTTAGTTGCACTATACATTCATTATTCTTTATACTTGTGATTATTAGTTAGTTTCACTATACCTTGGTCATATTGTGTATAAGAAGGTTTCACATAAATACTCAAGCTTAAGTTTTTGAAAAAGGATTTTTTTAAAACCAACCTTTAACAAGTAAATTTAAGAAACTATTCAACCCCCAATTCTAGTTTCTACATAGTAGTTCCAAGTCCCTCAGACCAGATGACTTGAACTTTAAGTTCATAAAGGGGTACTAGAATGTTATCTAATTTTATTTTTTATAACTTTATTAAGTTCTTCGAAGCGCATGGGAGACTGGCAAGAGGTTGTAATGCTTCATTTATAGTCCTAGGTCTGAAAAACTCTGATCCTATTGATATAAGCGACTATCGCCCCTATAAGTCTCATTGGGTGCATGTATTAAGTTTTATCAAAGTTACTTACCTCAAGGCTTATTCAAGTTATGTCTAAGTTAATTAGTCCCAATCAGACTGCATTTTAATCAGGTCAACAAATCTTGGATGGAAGTTTGATCGCTAGTTAAATAGTCAATTTTGCCAATAGATCGGGAAGAGATATGCTTCTTTTTAAAGTAGATTTTGAAAAGACGTTCGATAGCGTAAATTAGGATTTCTTAATGAATGTTATGACGTAAATAAATTTTGTGTCTAAATGGTGTCATTGGATCTGCTCTTGTCTTTCTGCGGCGTCGGTCTCGGTACTTATAAATGGATCACCAATGATAGAGTTTAGGATGGAGCGGGGATTAAGGCAAGCGGACCCACTCACACCTTTCCTTTTTTTCTCATTGCAGCGAAGGCCTTACAATTTATAAGGTTCTTAATCTCGCCGAAGATGGTGCTAATATTTCTTTCCTCTAATATGTAGATGACGCGTTATTTTTTGGAGAATGGTTTAAATCAAATGCCCTCCACCTCGTTCACATTTTTTATTGTGTTTATGACGTTTCAGGTTTGAAAATAAATCTGGCAAAAAGCAAGTTATTCGGTATTGGGATTCCTCCTGGAAGATGTTGTGAATGTGGCAAGAGCTATAAGTTGTTCTCGTGACTCGCTCACGCTTACTTATTTACGCCTACCTGTTGGAAGGAGATTAAGAAAGGTTGAGGCTTGGGGTGAAGTGATCAACATGTTCTCAAAAAGACTCGCCGCATGGAAAAGTAAGCTTCTTTTTATTTGAGGACGACTTACTATTGTGAAATCAGTACTAGGGAGTCAGCCTCTTGATTACCTCTCCATTTTTAGAGCGCCTAAATATGTCATTTATCACCTAGAAACAATTAGAAGACGCTTCTTTTGGGGATCCATCAAAAACGAGAAGAAATTGTATGGGTCTAGTGGTAAAAAGTACTTTCAGATAAATAAGAGGGAGGTTTAGCGGTCGGAAGTCTGAAAGCAGAAAACATGACCCTTCTTGGCAAATAGCACTGGCATTTTCTCAGTGACAAATTTTTTTTGTGGCAAAAGGTAATCAAAGAGATTTATGCTTTAGAAGGTGGTTTTAATTTAAATATGGGGGCGGGATTGAATTCATGATTTTGGACAAATATCATTAGTTGTTGTGCTGAAATATATCAAATTGGTGTTCCTTTTAATAATGTCATAGAAAGAAAATTTTAGTGTGGTAGACAAATTCAGTTTTGGAATGATAATTGGATAAAAGATCGAGGTCCATTAAGAAACCTCGACTATATGCCTTAGAGATGTATTGTAAAACCCAAATTTTGAGAAATTGGATTTTCTATTTCAATTCATATAATTTGAAGTATAGTTTTGAATTAATAAAGAAATTTGAATATTTAAACCTTATGTTATGATTTTTGGAAATAAGGAAAATAATACATAAGATAAAAAAACTTTCTTTAAATAGAAATCAGACCCTATGGTGTTTTTACACCAAATCTTTTTTTGGATTTAGTTTATTTTAAGAATGTAATAATACCCAAAAATATCTTTTATATATTAACTTATGTTAAATTAGGAAAAGGGTGTGAAAAATTAAACATGTTTTCTATAAAGTTATAAACAAATAATATTGGTCTTATCCCTTCAACAACCTTAAACCAACCGTCCATTTACTCTCTCTATGCCACCATTATTGAAAAAAAATTCTCTTCCAATATTCGTGTAATCCTCTATTGAAGGTCCTAGCAAGAAAGAAGATTAAGTGGTTTTAGGTGTTCTTACATAGTTTGGTGTCGGTGCCTCGCTTCCTCCATCCTATGGATGGGATTCTAGTTGTTAGTGTTTATTCCTCTTCCATTGATCTTGTGGTAATACATTCATTCTGTATATTTATTTGGTCACCATAGGTTAATTATGTTACAATATAAATTAATGGAGATAAACTACACAAGAATATGTATAGGGTTTAAATTAAAAAATGACAGAGAAAAATAGATTAAATTATGTTTTGAAACCCTAGATGTCACTAAAGGAGTCTTTAATACATGTACTCTAAAAAATTAAAAGCCCTAGGATTGTAATGATGGGGAAAACAATTAGGGTTCTTTTGATTTTAGGGTTGTCCAGAAAATGGGTCATCCTCAAACATGTATAACTTGGTCATAACAATAGGTTTTTTAGTTTTTCTTGATCCCAAAACTAATTAATTTGAGTCTAGTTGCTGGAACAAGTGTCCGTTTAATTTTTAGAGGCCTGGAACTATGATTTTTTTTATAAGTTAAAGCGTCAAGACTGTATTTTTAGTCTATAATATTCAACGGTGTTATTTGATTTTTCATTAAAAATCTATAAGGAGTTATTTAGTGAATTCTCATTATGTTATTGTTCATTTGTTTATACATATCCATATTTTTTCCTGCTTTTTGAAGATTTATAAGTAGGATAACTAGTCCAAAACCTTGTGTATATTCTGGCAAATCTGAATCTGGACTAATTTGGAAACAATGGTAAAAGAGTTGTTTAAAATTCGATTTGGGTAAAACCTATCTACAAAAGGATATTAGACCCATGTAGGGATCTCTATGATTTTTTAGAAGAATTATGGGTTTTTTTGTTGGTCATCTAACTAATGTAACTTACCTTAAATAAGAAGTCAAATCAGAAATATAAAAACACCTTAATTCAGTAGTGTCGCCTTGTAGATCCAGTGACGCGTGTTTGAGTTTCTTTTCGGTTTTTTCTCATCATCTTGTGTCGCATTCGTAAGGTACATATATTCCATCCTTTTAGTAAAGACATTCTTTTTTATTTTTGTTTACTTTTTACTGATCCCATGACTTCCATTGGATGATCCCTTATGATATGCTTCTGAATTGATATGTTTCGCTATGCCATTTGATTCGTATGCCTCTTATGACTTCATTTGGTATTTGTTGGTTCACTACATGACCTATTTGAAATTTGTTGTTTCCATATTCCTTTGCCCGAGCTATTTGTAACTAGCCACGGAGGTACCATAACAACGTCATTGATGCCCCAATGATGTGAAACTATATGTGGCGGTGTGATTAGTCCACGACGTTTCCTTTTTGTGCACATTTGATTATAATATATGTGTGTGTACACTAGTCATCGAGCTAGTATACATATATGACTTTGTTTTGCAGGGTGCGTATGGATGCACCCTAGGTACTTCATTTTGTTTTGTTTAGGTGAATGGTGTGTGTTTGCGATATACCCTAGATCACATTTGCTACATCAGGAATTGCAAATCCTATGTATATTTGGGATAGCTATATGATTGTGGGTCTATTCATGTATAAACATTATGTGGGCTCGTGGGAAAATTCCTTTGTTGTCCTTGTAGAAACTAGAAGGGGGGGGGGGGTTGAATAGTTTCTTAAATTTACTTGTTAAATGAGGGTTTTCAAAAATCCTTTTCAAAAACTTAGACTTGAGAAAATATGTGAAATCTTCTTATACACAATATAGACAAGAGATAATGCAACTAAACTACTAATCACAAGTATATGCAAGTAATGAATAAAGAATGTAAAGAGATAAAGAAAAGAAATATCAAACCAAACACCAAGGATTTATAGTGGTTCGGCAACAAAGCTCACTCCTCGTGCCTACTCCACTCCTTGAGTACTCCTTACTCGAGAGTTCACTAATCAACAAGCTCTTTAAGGTGGAGAGACCGTACACATCGCTTAACCAATTTCCGAAGCTAAAAGTCAAGCCCTAATCTTAGCTAGGACCAATCTACACCAATATACTTTAAGTACTAAGTATTAACCACACAACATACACAACTTCCAAATAGACACAACTACTTAGATCTTCACAACAACAACACAAGAATGAAAAATAAATGTTTGGTCTTCAATGGATCTTTGAGGTAGACACAACACTTCAAGGATGAAAGTGTTCTTCTCTTTGCACTTGAGAGGAAAAGATGGGAGGAGAAAGATTCACTTCTAAACAAGTATTAATCAACCAAATAACCAAGGATTTATATGATTTAAGAAGGTGGATTATATCTGGGAATTTATGTGCAAAAGAGGTGAAGAGAAAATCTGATAATGGTCCACTATTTATAAGACAAAGCTCAAACGGCTCTTTCTGGGCGCGGTTCCTTAAAGGTGCCCACGGTTCCTTATCAATAAGAAACTGCATAGCCATTTGAGGAACCGCTAGAGTAGACTCCGCTCCCTTTTGTCTTTTAGTGGTGTAGTCACATCTGGTGGAATATTTATCCCCAAAGGATATTCCTAAACCGTATGGAATATGCCATTTTCAAATTTTCAAATATATAATTTAATAAAACATTTTCTTAAAAATAAATTTTAATAAAAACTTTTGTCACATTTAATAAAAGGTGATTTTTAAGAAAAATTGAATCCTTGATCACTTAGTTAGGTTGAAAACTTGTTTGTTCCTACCTTAAGTGATAATGGTTGAAATGAAAAATACTTGAACTTAAGAATTCGTTTTTCGTTGTTTTCGTAAATGTTTGTTTTTATATATTGTCCGAATCAATGCAAAGCGAGACCGAAAAATGCAAGTAACGTTTTTAGGCATCATTGCATTAATAGTCCTTATTGCTTAACCTTTGATTGTACCTATTCCTTGATTCCTATCTCTATCATATGACATCTGATTTAAAAGATTTCGTGATCCATTTATTATTTCATCATTTGTTGTTTGTTATATATTATATCTGTTCACTGAGCGTTAGCTCACCCGCGTTTCTTTTCTTGCGGATGGTTTTAAGCGGGAAGCTGGGAAACGAGAGAGTGTGATAGAGCTTACCCTTATGTTGTCCCATAGATTACGATGATTAAACAAGAAAGGTAGATTAAAGATGGAAGATTTCTAGAGAGAAAGTAGTGAGAGAAAAGAGAGAGAATAGTTGGAACTTTTGGAGGATTAGATTAGTGAGAGAAAATGAAAATGACCAACACCCTTCCTAACTTGATAGGAAGGGTATATATAGTCCACCCACATGCGGGTTTGTTTATGGACTATATTCTAATGGGTCGGGCTTTCCTTTTGGGCTTTAGTTACTTATGAATGAACTTTAGCCTAAAGTAAAGCCCGTATAACACGACTAATCTACTACCTATTACAACGTTCTAAAATACGATACATAATAAACATATGACCGAGCATTCTTGTTTGACTCAATATTTTGAGGCTAATAATCTCCCTCAATGAGAGGTCATTACCCTTTATAAGAGGTCATTACCCTTTGTCATTTGGAGATTTGTAGAGATTACTAATCTCGCCACAAATGAGTCTTGAACGTGTAATAGTAGTCTTTTTTCTTCATGCTTTGATCTTTGAGCCTTTGTCGTTGTCTTTCGACTTTGTCTTTAATCTTGAGATCTTCAAATCATCCTTGAATTGTCTTTGCCATCTTTCGATCTTGTGTCTTCATCCACATGCTCACACTATTAATTGTTGAATATGTATTTAGGCATGAGTATGTGGTTTTGAATCTTTGAATTTGCTGAGTACACCATGACGCCACCTTCTTGAGACAAAACATAGACACGGACTGAATGGCTTTGACATTCGTCCTAAATCGGTAGCGTTTTACCTGCGATCGGTGAAGACCGTTATACGATATTAAATACCGTACATGTGATTAGGTAGATTCAATTAAGAATCTCCTTGACAGGGTTTCGCGGCTGTACTAGCCGTTCTCTTTACTCGACCGTCTCAAAGCAAGACTGCCAACATAAAGAGTGAATCAATTGGATAAATATCCGCTTGATTAAAGTCGTCAATTCAAATTCCTGGAACAAGTGTGATTCATAAAGAATCTTACCATTGTTTCTTTCCAGTTGACACAAGCCCGATTCATAAGAATCTCATAAGTCATCTACCGTAGCGCTGTTTTAGGTTGACGCTAGAAGGATTTCCATTCGTCACTGTGAATAATAACGAATATCACTCTGAATGTTCTGGAAAGACCATAAAGATATTGCGTAGAAACCTGAAACGGGTTTGAATGAATTCAGAATCAAACCACTGTTATTTTTCAGTTTTACACATGTTTAATTCATAAAGAATCTTACATATGACCTACCGCAGTGCTCTTTGATGTTAACACTGGAAAGATTTCCACTCATCATTGTGAATACTAAGTAGTATTACTCTGAGTGTTCTAGCAATATCACAAGGATATGGCGTAGGGCTCTCTTTATCGTCATTCCGTGTGTCCTAATGAGATTTGATTGATCTTTAGGCTCTAGACTCGATTTGTGCACTTTTAGTGGTCGGAGGCTAGAGCAGATGCCACCTATTCAATATCAACTATCTCAGAGTGAGAAAGTCAATAGAATTCATGTTGATCTCCGTGAAAATAAAACAAACTTATTTTGAGAGAAGCCTGAGTAGCTAGGGAAAGGGTTGTGCATACATCACTGGGTCCATGATGAGTTGTCTTCATGATGTGTTGATCCAGTTTTTGCCTAAGTTGTATGGAGGGCTAATTTCTTTACACCCTTTATCCTTACATTTCTTTTTCATTCTTCAACCCCTTCAATGCTTACCAAGACATCATTACTAGCACCTTGTTGTGATTGTTCTAGTGCTAGCATCAGTATTTAGTCGGCATTCAGCTTCATTCACAGTCTACTCCATCTTTCCTAAGGACTTCTAATAATCTATTGGATTGTCCCTGGGAAGATCCCTCCGGTTCTGGTTGGATCATAGGACTTAAACCTAACCACCCTTTTGACACCAATAACATCGTGAATTAAAAATGTTGTGGGTATTTGATCGTAACCATAAACACTTAACACCTTGATAGTTTTGTCGTTTCAGAAATGCTCCCCCTTCACATGTCTATCAATAATCGAAAGTGTTTTGCACATGTAGGTAAGAGTTAAAGTACTTGAGCCTTATATAAGATCACATGTTAATCACATTTTAATCACATTTTCTCCCCTATCTCTAATATATAAAATCTTTTGATATTAGAGATACCAAATTTGATTAAAATATATTTTGAAAGAATAGTCTTGAAAATCTTTGGGAGAAAGATGTGTCAATCTTTGCATGAAGTTGAAATGCTCCCCCTCAAAAACATTTATCCAATTGAATTGTCATTGTGAGGATATGATCCACATTTCGCTTTTTGAGGATGGGAGTTGTTGAACACACAATTTTTGAATGATTTTGAATAATCATTGAAAAATTCTAGAAATAATTGTGTTCAACGCTTTTTGAAAAATCATATTTCTTTTTGGCGAAGAGGTTTTTCTAAAGCATAAACTTGAGTTTTTAGACTTTGAATGTCTTGACGAATCCACTCAAGTGTAAGAAGATTCTCTTCTTTTGCTGAGGGTAAGGACACTAAAGCGTACACTCCCCCGTGAATATAGAACCGGGTTGCAATCTAAAAGTGATTACAAGCCATTGTGTTGAGCTCAAAATGTTGAATATTTTGTGACAAGCTCAACCCGTGATAGATTGCTCTACTCGTTTGTTAGGATAAGTTATCTTAAAAGATACACTTTCCTTTATTTGAGATCCGAGTTACAGTCTGACATTTAACTGTAAGTCGTTTACATGAGCTTAAAAACTTGGAGGGATTTTAATGAAAGCTTATGACCGAGAATTTTTAATTTTCCCGTTGTTGAGGATAAGTTATCAACCATGATCAACTTTCCTTTCTTTAAAGCACGAGTCACAATCTGAAGTAATTGTAAATCACTGAAATGACATGTTTTGAAAAATATTTACAACTTTCATTCGAGCTTTATGTACACACCTGTGTCGTTATTGAGCGACATTTCTAGGTACGTCCATATTATCGATACTGAAAGACATGTCGAGAAGAATATTTTTGGTATTTTAAAAGTTTTTCCATTTTTTTATATTTTTTTCTATGGATATTACGTTTTATTATATTTTTGTGTTTTCTCAAGTTTTTTGAAAATAATCCATAATAGACTTTTGTACAACAGAATAAGGGGATATCGAATGTACAGAATTGGAACCCTTGGAGGAAGAAGTGGGTTCAGAATCCGCTGAGGTACCTGCAATGACAGATGAAGAGTTTGCACAAATACTAGTATTAGGAGTAACAAATTCCTTGTCTACAGCCAAAACATTTGCATCCGTGCTAGCGCAGGTTTCATCAATCTTCTCTATTGAAATCCACTTAAGACCAACTTCCGTGAAGATCCGACCTGTTGGTTTCCACTGAAGGCTAGATTTAGGAGTATTTTTCTCTTGCACAGCGGAAGACTTCTTTGGAGAGAAACTATGTCCTGTTTTAATCCATGTTTCAGATTTAGTGTGGTTGCTTTTCTTTGCGACGGGTTTGTATCTCCTTGTTGTCTTATGGGATTCAGTATTCGATCTCCGTTCAAAGGAACGAGATTTGACCTCATAGAGGTATTGCAAAATGCAATGGTCATGATCTCCATTGTGAATGCCCTTTTTGCAAGTGGGGCATACGGGGAATTTGGGATTCACGAAAGTTCTTGTATTCCTGGGTTTTCCAAATCGTTCAGGCATAGTGTTCGAAACATGACTATTCATGGATGGTTTCCAATTCCTAGATTGTTGGTAAGGGATCCTAGGTTTTGGTTGACTACCATTAGGAGTGTGTTAAACTTTAGCGGGATTTGCTAAACTAGGTTTTGAATACACGGGTTTGTCTTTCTGAGTCTTCCCTTTTTGTTTAGCATCCTCTAGGTTGTTGGTATGAACGAGGTGATTTGAACCTACAGATTCCTTTGTGAACACAAACGTCACACGTTTTGGAGGAGTCCTAGCAGTGCTAGGTGCATTCACATGGTTGGGTTTAGCAACAGTGTGCTTTCTAAATGGAGGAACATAGGGTGAAATGGATGGTTTTGGAACACTTGTTTACACATCAGTCTTAGGGGGTAACCTAGATTTTATATGAGAAGAATTGGAGAAAGGAGTCGGTTTTCCTAAGATAGATGGCTTTGGATCCTTGTAGGTATTGGGTTGTCGAACAACAGGTTTCACAACTTTAGGTTCCACAGTTTTCCCACCCATTTTAGCAACGAGTTTCTTCAACTCTTCTATCGCTATGTCCTTTTCTTGCAACTGAGCTTTCAAGTCTGTAATGTCCATACTCTTTTCATTCATTTCTCGACACAATGCGGAAAGTCTTACTTGCAAGTTATTATCATTTGGACCTTTTCCAATGTCTTTTTGTAAAGCAAGTTCAAGAGAATGACAATGTTTTTGAAGGAAATCAGTTTTGTGTTGAAGTAACTCAAAAGCCTTTTTATCAACATTTTCTTTACGTTTCGAAAGCTCAATTTCAAGACGTTCACATTCTTTGATCTTATCAAGATATTTGCATGCAACATCATAATATTCATCGATATCGGCACAAGATTGAAGAGTAACGCACAAAATATCTTTGGAGAGACATTCTTCTAAGAGGAGATCATATTCGTCCGAGAACTCTGATTTGTCCGTCTGAAGTTCATCAATTTCTGTTTCAAGAGACTCGACGTATTTCAAATGATCAAACATTTCTGACCGAATTAATTTTTCAAATTCACGAACAGTTTCTTTTATTGTTGCCATATTTGGTATTAAAAGATTTTTCACAAGCACAGTTATGTCGTGGGGAATTGCTCTTTTCCACTCGTCTTTTTCACGTGTACCCTAGTCTCTTACAACAGTTGATTGAACATTGTCAATGTAATGTTTAAGAAAACCAAGAGTTTTCCTACTTTGGCTTTTTGAAGCATCAAGTGGCAAGTAGTTGATAAATTTAGAGACGTTAGATTTCTTAGTGTCAAAAGCTTTCTTCCATTGAATTCTTCGTTGTTTGCATTCAAGAAATAATTCCTCACGAGACTTCTGTTTTTGTGTAGTGAAAAGACCATATAGACTATTCTCATAAGCATAATTATATGGTTTCACAAACTCTTTATTGACCGGTGATCTACTCTCCTCTTCCCAAAGGGATGTCTCATCAGTAACAAGAGGACATTCAGGATAGCTCCATTCGGACTCATCCATATAAAGGAAGGGGTTGGAAGCTTGAGCTTGGGCAAGGTAATCAGGACTTGTAAAGCTAGCTTGACCCTTAAACATCGACGGAGGTGCTATCATTCTTACTGTTTGAATAGAGTCATGCGTTTTATAAACAACTTTCTTCAAGAATTCGACTTGTTTTTCTAGTTCCGTTACTTTTTCAGTATCTTTTTCATGTCGACTTTTGAAATCTTTTTTTAACATTTCAACCTCTTGTTTCTTAGCGTCAAGAATTTTAGCAGTCTCGGTGTTATCCATCGAAAGCCGTTGTTCAAGTTCGTTAACTTTGGTGGTAGCAAGGTACGTTTTTTGACGTTCATCCATTAATAAAACATTAAATTGATGTTTCTCTTTGGTTGATAACTCAAGAGTTTCGTTGTATTTCTTTTAAAGATCGTCCTTTTGATTTTTTTAACGCACTACCCTTGTACCCCTCAATCTCTTTGGTCTTTTGAAGAAGCTAAGCTCTATAGCTATCAAGGGCCTCATTAGACTTAATTAGACCAGTTTTGCATTCTTCAAAATTTTAAGTGAGCGTAGCGTTTGCCTTCTTTAATTGCTTTTAACTCTTTTTAGTTTATGTGACATCTTTTTGTAAAGTGGAAATTAAATTAGCAAGCGCAATAAGCTCCTCATCATCATACTCATTTGCATGTTGATCATCGACAGACTCATTATTGCACGTGTCTGAGGGATCAGGTATGGTATTGCTATCAACCTTTTCCGTCATACATGTGGGAATAATGGTTTGAGGTTGATCACAATGCTCATGTGTATTAGCATTGCCAAACACATTATATTCATCATATTGTACCTCTTCCGATGGCTCAGAATCGAAAACAAGACCATTATCATAGGAAGGTGTATTGTCGTTGACTATCTTAGAATTGATGTGTTGATTGCTAGAGCTGTTGCTTTCTTTCCCAGAAATGCTATGATCATTCTACGTACCATGCTTTGTGTTCCCTGATCTGCAACTGTCAGTTGCATTACTCGATACTGTCCCGGTACTTACAGTTGAAACTAGACTCGTATCCACTACATGAATCTTTGCAACCGTGCACTCTTGCATGTTCCGTATTTTGACCATGTCTTTTGTATGAAGTAAGCGTTCATCCATCAGCTTCTCAATTGATTCCATGTTTCCAAAGATTAAGTATCTGAAAGATTTTGCTTCCATTGTAGTGTAGTCTTTGAAGTGTTGTTTGGCATCTCGAACTTCGGAATCAAAATTAGAAGACGTGAATAACTTTGAACCAAAGAACGGTTGAAATGGTGTTTGGAGTGCTTTGAGGGCTATCTTGGAATTTGTCACATGAAGGTTGTTGTGGAGTAATTCATTCTCAAGATTCTTCAAGTGGTCTCTTAACTCATAAGTGAACGTGCCATGGTCATTTCCAAAGAAGCAATGAAAAGCATACAAATACAAAGGATCATACGAGAAGGTCTCTCTTTCAAGACGTTTTAGATCAGTTTTGAGATCATTGAAAGCTTGCATACAACGTTGTTTGAGGACTTGTTCTTGTAGTTGCATCTCTCGTTCTTCTCTGTCTGAACACGAAGATATCCTAACGTTGGTACTCGGGACCATGTTATTGTGAGTCACACTATTCGTTGATGTAGAATCCATCGTGATAATCTCTGAACGGTGAAATGAATATGGATCTTAAGTAGATATGGTGTGATTGTGTTGTTGCTGAAATTCCGAAAATTCCGATTTTTTCTCAGTCCGACAATAAACTCCTCAGTCCGACAAAAACGATAAACCGAAAAATTTTGAATTACCAAATTTTGAATTCAAGTTAGAAATAGCCGATAACTATTAGGGAAAAATTTCTAG
Organism: Glebionis coronaria; assembly: GCA_025667525.1. Taxonomy (NCBI): domain Eukaryota; kingdom Viridiplantae; phylum Streptophyta; class Magnoliopsida; order Asterales; family Asteraceae; genus Glebionis; species Glebionis coronaria. The sequence goes on from CM046875.1 coordinate 491,253,447, forward strand.
AGAAAGGTAGATAAAAGATGGATGATTTCTAGAGAGAGAAAGTAGTGAGAGAAAAGAGAGAGAATGGTTGGAACTTTTGGAGGATTAGATTAGTGAGAGAAAATGAAAATGACCAACACCCTTCCTAACATGCTAGGAAGGGTATATATATTCCACCCACATGCGGGTTTGTTTATGGACTATATTCTAATAGGTCGGTCTTCCCGTTTGGCTTTAGTTACTTATGAATGAACTCTAGCCTAAAGTAAAGCCCGTATAACACGACTAATCTACTACCTATTACAACGTTCTAAAATACGATACATAATAAACATATTGTTGGGAATCTAAGTTTGTTAGATTCCCTGTATCATATATTTAAACACAAATCAAGCTGTTAGATAGTATCTTGCCTGTACCAAGGAGGCAGGCAAGTATCGCAAGACTCACAGAGATCTAAGTCTCTGTGAGCAACCTCAGAGGAGTCCATGTCAGAGACATTGTCAAGGAAGTCAAAGATTACTTGAAGACATACTCATTGGCTGTGATGGATAACAGCCAAGATGTATCAAGGACTCTAAGAGGTTGAGGGTTAACAGGGGTGGCAATACCCTGTTAACACTCAGCACACTTTGGACATACCTTAGTGTGTACGAGACTATGAAGAAAAGGGAAACTGTGCAGCTCTGTTTCCTTAAAGCATTGTGGCAGACTACCAAGAATAGAAGAGCATCTTGTGATAGAGGTCTGACAAGTGTCTGTCTAGTGTAGTCACCATCAACAAGTACTTAGAGTCAACCTCGTACCACTATAAATAGGTTATGTAGCCTAGCATTAAATTTCAGCACTTTGATAGAATTCACACATTAATGCTTAGAACTTATAGAACCAAACAACTGCGACTGTGTTCATAAGTTAGGGTTTAGTTTGTTCAAAGTGTGCACAACACATTGTCATCAAACAGTGTTATCCATAACACTTGTAATTCTTTATTATACAATAATAAGTATTACGTTTGAAAAGTAATTACGTGTGTTGATTAGTTAAGTTTATTGTTTCTAGCATAGTTTAGGAACTTACAATAGGTATCAGAGCGGTGTTTGATATTAGAACCTTCAGAAACATCGTTCTAAGTTTTATAATCAAGATCCACCATGCCGGAAACAACCAATGCACCACCGTCTTCTGGTAACAACAACAATGCACCACCAACTTCACCAAGACTCACTCCTCTACCTCCAAATGAAGATGATCTACCTCAACTTCTTGACTCAAGAGGTGGATCTCATGTCACCAATGTACCAGTCTTTGATAAAGAAGATTTTGCTAGTTGGAAGAGTCAATTCCTCGTGTATCTCGACGGACTTGAACCATTTCTTCTAGAAATTCTAGACAATGGTCCTTATGTTCCCATGGCGCTTACCTCTACTGATGAGAATCCTCTTCCCAAACCTCTCAAGCAGTGGACTCCAGTTGATAGGAAATTGGTAAACCAAGACAAACGTTTCAAAAGCATCATCATATCATGTCTTCCCAAACACATCATGAAGTCTGTCATTCAGTGTCCCACAGCCAAATAAATGTGAACAGACCTTATCCTTGGTCATAAAGGACCCTCTGAAACCAGAGAAACCAAGATTCAGGCACTCAGACTTCAGTTCAATGCTTTCAAGGCACTTGAAGGTGAAAAGGTTCAACAAACATATACAAGGCTGAAGATTCTTCTCAATGAACTTGCTATGAATGATGTCACCATTGGTCAAGCTAAAATTAATGCCACATTTGTCAACAGCCTTCCAAGAAAATGGCTGAGTATGAATCAGACTCAGAGAGCCAATAACTCAATCAAGAATGACACCTTAGCTCAGCTTTATGGAAAGTATAATTATGAAGAAGGGCTGATTGATACCATATACAAATCAGAGACTGAAAGATTTGTAGTTCAGGGAGAAACTTCCAAAGCTTTGATTTCTACCCCACACCCTCATGACAACGACTCTGATGTTGAAGAAGACACACGCAGCAGCCAAGAGTTCTTGATAGACCTTAATGTTGAATTTCATGAAAGAGCCTTGCTAGCTAATCAAAGGAGATTCTACAAAAGATCAGGGAGAGTAGGATCAACTAGCAAACAAACCGATAAATCAAAAGAAACTTGCTTTGCCTGTGGAAAAGTTTGACATTTTCAAAAAGACTGTCCTTCCACAAAAACATCCTCACCTTCTTATCCATCATCTTCCACCAAACCTTACAAATTCAAATCACAACACAACAACTCATCTCACCAATTCAACTCCTCAGACAATGAGAAGAAGGATTACAAGAACAAGTATAAGGCATTTAAATCTGAGTTAGAACAGATGAATCTGAAGCTTGAAGCTCTGTCTAAGAATAAAGGGGTGATAAAAAGACAGAGAAAGGGTTGGTAGCTGAAGCGTATGATTGGAATGATGAGCCGCTGACTTCAGATGAGGAAGATACTACTAGAGTCAGGGCTTTCATGGCAATAGCTGAGGATGAACCAACTGTTGGGAAAGGAGATGCAAGATCAGGACAATGGGTTGACATCACAATGAAAAAGGTACACAGACTTTTATCTATGTCTGAAAATGATGAACGCAAACATGTCCTTGATTACACCATTGTTGATTTGTACTTTGTTGAGGAACAAAGAAAGAACTTGCTTGATAAGTTTCACTCTGTTAAACATGAACTATTAACTGCTAGGGCTGAATGTGAAACTCACAAACAGGTTAATTTAGAAAAGATATCTCTTCAAAACGAAGTTAATAGGTTAACCTTGAAGAATAGTGCCTTAAATGATCAAGTATCTGAATTAAATAAGGTTATAGAAAAATGGTTGTGTAGTAGGTTCACCATAGATGAATTGCTTAATAATGAACTACCTGCTAATATTAAAAGGGATATCTCTGCCAAGAAAAATAAGTTGAAAATTCTCACCAAACCTAAAGAGATTGTTTTCAAATCTACAGAGACAATTCATATGTCAGATCCCCTTTTGACTGATGTCCCTGTCTCTGAAGATATGGTTGCTTTACCACCCTTACCTAAACTCTCAGGAGTTGAACCGAGCAGTTCCTCTAGAGGAGCTAAGGCTGAACCCAAAACAGATGTTGAGAAACCACCAGCTAAGGTATTTTCTGTACCTGCTAAACAATCTGTTAAGCAAGTTGCCTTTAAGCCTGTCTCAACAAAATCTGTAAACAAAGTTGATTCCTCAACTGAAGAACGCCTGTTGTCATTAATGAAAGAAGTAGAACTCTTAAAACAACATATTAAGCCTTCCGCTGAATGCTCTACTTCCCATGAACCTAAGTCTATTCTAGGTGAACCCAAAGGTGAAAGGATAGTCAAACCTTACTACAATATCTGTAAAAACTCTCATCACATGACCATAGATCATGATAGACAAATGGCTGTTAAGAGAGCTCAGACACCTTCTAGGGAGAGACAACAGGCTTCTAGGAGACAAATAGGTAACTACAGACCTTATCCCCCCTGTAAATTTTGTGGACTCACAGACCATCACTCAGATGAGTGTAGTGACTTTCCAGGATGTGATATCTGTGGAAGGTTCACCCATGAGACAGCTAACTGTCCTTCCCATCGTCAAAAGTTCTACAGGAACTCAAGAGTTGCTAATCAGCAATTCAGGGAACCCACTGGAAAGTGGGTTCACCATAGGAACTAACTTGTTTCTATGTATCTGTGTAGAAACATCTTAAGGAATCGGTATGGTATCTAGACAGTGGCTGTTCTAGACACATGACAGGGATTCGACAATACCTGCACAAATACTCAAAGGAGCCAGGTCCTAAAGTGGTGTTTGGGGATAATTCTTTAGGAGACACAGATGGATACGGCTCAGTGAACTGCAATGGGATAACGTTTACAAGGGTTGCATATGTGAATGGTCTTAAACACAATCTTATTAGCATCAGCCAATTGTGTGATGCTGACTACAAGGTTTTGTTTACTAAGACTCAAGGAACCATATTCAACAAGAACAATGATGTGGTGCTTATTGCACCAAGAAGGAGAGATGTGTATGTCATCAACATGGCTACTTGCTCTAAAGACAGCTCCAATTGTTTTCTAGCTAAAGCCTCTGAAAGTGTCAATTGGCTGTGGCACAAAAGACTGTCTCATCTCAACTTTAAGAACATCAACAAGATAGCCACACAAAACTTGGTTGGTGGTCTACCTTCAGTGAATTTTTATAAAGACAAGACGTGTTCAGCTTGTGTCAAGGGAAAGCATCACAGGTCTTCTTTTAAGACCAGGCAATAATTTTCTATTAACAAGTGCTTACACCTCCTTCACATAGATTTGTTTGGGCCTGTCAAACCACAGACCATTAATCACAACAAATACACCTTGGTCATAGTTGATGAGTTTTCAAGGTATACATGGGTTTTCTTACTCAGAAGGAAAAGTGATGCTGCTGATACCATCATGTCCTTCATCAGACATGTTGAAAATATTAATGATGTTAGAGTCAAAGCTCTAAGAAGTGATAATGGTACTGAATTCAAGAATCAACAACTTGAATCTTTTTGTGATGAAAAAGGAATATCACAAAACTTCTCTTCAGCTGGACCCCCTGAACAAAATGGTGTGGCTGAAAGAAGAAATAGGACTCTAATTGAAGCAGCCAGAACTATGTTAAATGGTGCAGCTTTACCAAAGCAATTTTGTGGAGAAGTTGTTCACACTGCTTGCTACACCCAAAATAGGTCAATCATTGTCAAGAGACATGGTAAAAATTCCTATAAAGTTTTTAGAAATAGAGCTCCAGACGTCAGCTATTTCTATGTTTTTGGATGCCCTGTATTCATTTATAACTACAGGGATAAACTTGGAAAATTTGATGAAAAAGCTGATGATGGTTTCTTCTTAGGATACTCTCCCACTGCCAAGGCCTTCAGAGTATTCAATACTAGAAGACAAGAAGTAGAAGAAACCTTTCATGTCAGATTCAATGAAGATGATGATGTCATACATAGAACAAGAACAGAGGGTGATGAAACTGATTTTAATAAAAACGTGTCCTTTCCAAGTGATGAATTCTCAGAACCAAGACCTCCCTGTCATCACCATCATCACTCCAACACTCTCACTCCTTATGTTCCTGCTTTTGACCCTCTGTCAACACACAACATTGAAGTTCCTTCTTCTCAAGAACTTGATGAAGAAGAACCACAGCCTTCTTGTAGTCCTTCCTCCTCAACTGCTGTAGATGACTCACCTATTCTTCAAATCCCTGAAGACTCTCCTGCTGAAAATGAATCTGTACCCCTTGATATGGCTGAAGTTGACACAGATACTGAGGTCATCTTTGAAGAAAGTCCTCCTATTCAACAGGATGAAACTCAAATAGTGCAAGCTACCCCCATAGATGTCCATGTCCATGATTCCCCAGCTCCTCAAACTAAATGGTCAAGAGATCAACACATTCTTCTTGTCAACATTATTGGGGAACCTAATGCAGGGGTTACTACTAGACAGCAAATTCATGACTCAGAATCAGCCTCAGCCAACGAATGTCTCTTTGCTGAATTTCTCTCTCAAATTGAACCTAAGAGGGTAGCTGAGGCTCTTGTGGAAGATGGGTGGGTAGCTTCTATGCAGGAAGAAATTTAATCAGTTTAAAATGAACAAGGTATGGACTCTAGTGCCAGCTCCACCTGGTAAGAACATAACAGACACTAGATGGATTTATAGAAATAAGACGGATGAAATTGGAAACATCATCAGAAACAAGGCCAGGCTGGTGGCACAGGGGTATACACAGACTGAAGGGATTGATTATGATGAAACGTTTGCTCCTGTGGCAAGACTTGAAGCCATCAGAATCTTCCTTGCTTATGCTGCATATATGAACTTCACTGTGTATCAGATGGATGTAAAGAGTGCCTTCCTCAATGGAGATTTAGATGAGGAAGTATATGTTGCACAGCCTGAAGGATTCGAGAACAGTGAGTTTCCCAATCATGTGTATAGACTACACAAAGCCATGTATGAGCTGAAACAAGCTCCAAGAGCATGGTTTGAAACTCTTTCTAATTTTTTAACTAAAAATAAATTTGTCAGGGGTTCCATTGATAAAACACTCTTTACCTTCAAGGATAAGAGTGATTTCATCATTGTTCATATTTATGTGGATGATATCATCTTTGGGTCAACTAATGTTAATCTTAGTTAACGTTTTGCTAAATTAATGACCAAGAAATATGAGATGAGTATGATGGGTGAATTAACTTACTTTTTAGGTTTTCAAATTAAACAATGTCCTAATAGAATTTCAATTTGTCAAGAAAAGTATGTTAAAGATTTAGTTAAAAAAATATGACCTAGCTGACTGTGCATCAGTGAAATGCCCCATGCTTCCACCCAACAACTTAGGTCCTGATTAGTCAGGGGTCTCTGTTAATGAGACTTTATACAGAGGCATGATTGGGTCACTCATGTACTTAACAGCTAGTCATCCTAATATCCAATTCTCCACATGTCTCTGTGCAAGGTACCAAGCTAACCCAAAAGAATCACATCTAGTGGTTGTTAAGAAAATTTTCAGGTATCTCAAAGGATCAACCTCCCTAGGTTTATGGTATCCAAAGGAATCAGAGTTTGATCTCAAGGCCTATTCAGATTCAGACTATGCTGGATGCTGTATTGACAGGAAAAGCACCTCAGGTAGCTGTCAAATCCTAGGAGGAAAATTGGTTGGATGGAGTGCCAAGAAGCAAAACTCTGTGGCCATGTCATCAGCTAAAGCAGAATATGTTGCTGCTGCTAGCTGTTGTGCTCAGGTGCTCTGGATGAAGAGTCAATTGGTTGACTATGAGATCTTATATGATAAAGTGTCAATCTTCTCTGACAACACCAGCGCCATTTCCATCTCCAACAACCCTGTTCTTCACTCTCGAACTAAACACATTGATATCAGGTATCATTTTATCAGGGATCACATAATGAAGGGAGATATTGAGCTACATTTCGAACCCACTGAGCTGCAAGTAGCTGATATTTTCACAAAGCCTTTGGTTGAACCTTCGTTCAATAGGCTAGTGCTGAGCTAGGGATGCTTAATATCTCAAAGCCTGTGGCTTGATAATTAATGTGTTCATTAAATGTCTGATTAAATATTAAATGTTTTTCACATGAAACTAGGTAGTTACTTTCCAAGTAAATGCTAAAAAACATTCCCTATATTTAATTATTTCTTTTCCGAATAACGAGGAGACAAATGGTTTTGAAAGGTCAAGGGACCCACATGTGCAGTCTTTTTCCCACTACGCATTAAATGCGTTTAAATAACTGTTTCAAAATTTAAATATTGTCTCACGTTTCTTCTCACCTACCACTATTTTCATTTCACAAAATCTAATCTCTCTCTAAGCTTTCTCTCTCTAAACCCTTCCACCATTTTCGTTTTCTCCAACCTTGAATCCATGGCGTTCCCAGTTCCTAAGGCTTCTAACGTCAACTTCAAACTCAACGAGAGCATCCTTGCTTCAAACAACTCGATTGGATGGCTCAAGGCTCCTAATGATTCGTACACAGATCTGGTGAATTTCATGAAGAATTATGATGCAAGTGAAGCACTCACAAAGACCCCAACCATTTTCTACCAAGAATACCTTAGGGAATTCTGGTACTCTGCTAAAGTTGTTGACGACACCATCACTTTTAGTCTCTCATGAAACGAACACCCCTTCGCCTTCTCTCTCAAAGATTTTGCAAGTGTGGCCGGGTTAAGACATGGAGATGAATGCCTGAAGGTTGTAGACAAAAAGGCTGTAAAGGATGCCCTTGCCACACTTAACCCATTCATGATGTAAACCATGCTATCACACCCGCTGAAGTTCTTTCCAAGTCCCCTCTGAAGATCAAGTACTTTTCCACTATGTGGCGTGTCCTCTTCACTCACATATTCAAATCCCTAGGATGTATGCAGGGATCCCAATATCAAATGTCTTTTAATCACCAATCGATTGCTTATGGGCTGATTTGGGGCACAGATGTTGATGTTGGAAGCATACTTTTCTCCAACCTAGTAGAAAAGCTTAAGGGACCAAATTAGGTCAGGGAGAAAAACATCTGCTATGTTCGCTTTCTTTCTCTTCTCTTCGAAAGCCTGTTGGGTGACAGCTACCACAACTCTACTCTCACATCCCTGAAGCCTTATCGCATTATTGGAGGAATCTACAAGGAGATTGGACTTGAAGATATCCCTACTACTTCTCACATGATGAACATCGCCAATAAACAACCTTCTATTGTAAAGTCCTTGCTCCCTTCCTCTGAGAAGGTGAATACCTCTGATGTGTGTGGCAAGTCTATGTCTTTTACCTCTGGGCAGCACACCACGACGTCCAAGGCAACAACTGGCCAACAGCCTAAGAAGAAGAAAAACCCATCTTCTTCCTACACCAAAACTGTTACAAAGGCCAGGGTAAAGAAGAACGTGAACCTCTCATCCTCCTCTGTTCCAGAGACTTCTGTGGAATCAGAAACTTCAGCTGACCAACAACAAGGGTCTAGCGTCTCGTTGTCAGCCGAGACAACAGGAAACCAGCCCAATTCTGCTGATATCACATAGGTAATCAGTCTTATCATTTTTAGAGGTCCACAAGCAACCACTCTCAAATGTCTGTAGGTGAGAGTGGTGAAGTTAGGGTTATCCTCGACCCATAGAAGTCATTGTATGCACTTAGAAATCCTTAAGACTTCTATACACCCTGTTTATGCACTAGGGAGTGATTCATTTGTGTTTCTAAAGCACCCCGATGACCTTGCACCCTCTAGACAATATTCAGGCAAACAACAACCTGAATACATATATGTCTCGACCTAGAGTAGTTGTACCTCACACAGCCTCTTGGTTCCCTCAGAAAAAGAATCCCAAAAGTTTTACTTTTAGGGGAGTTGAATAATTATCCTCATCTCTTCTAGGGACAGCGTTACAAGACGACCTAACCTACATCTTTTTCACACTTAAAAGAATCCCAAAGGATTTATCCTTTCAGGGGGAGCTGAATCATCACCCTCAGCTTTCCTAGGGGAAGCGTAACAGGCGATCTTTACCTAAATATGTTCCACACTTAAAATAGTCCCAAAGGTTTCTTAACCTTTTGAGGGGGGCTGAATAATCACCCTCAGCCTTCCTAGGGGCAGCGAATGGCGATCCTTAACAACATATGTTTCACAATCAAAAGAGTCCCAACGGTTTTAACCTTTTGGGTGGCTGAATAATCACACTCAGCTTTCCTAGGGGCAGCGAATGGCGACCATTAACCTCATGCTTTTCACTCTTAAAAGAATCCCAAGGATTTATCCTTTGGAGTGGCTGAATAATCACCCTCAGCTTCTCTAGGACAACGAACTGGCGACCATTCCCCTTATTTATTTCCCTGTTACTAATTTAAAACAACTTACAGGCTGATGTTGTACAGCCAAACATTGAATCCTTGGAGCAGCCAGAAAAAGAAGCTGACACAATGATTCAGGATCAACCAAACGAGGAAGATCCCATGCCTGATGTTGAAGAGGATGTGCTCTCCTTAGTAGATGATTTCTCTAAACCTGAATCCATGCCTGATGATGAGATTCTCCGTGAGGGGATGATTGAAGAGGAGGAGGATGAAGAAGATGACAACGAACAATCTCTGTCTCCTCCAAAGGATGTCGTTGTGTCCACACCAGCTGTTGATACCACTCCTCCTCCCAAGGAAGCTGTAGTAACTCCCACCTCTGCTACCTCTGCCACTACAGTCTTCCAAAGACGTGCATATGATCCGACAGCTGAATTCTTATTGTTTGATCATCCTACCTAAACCAACCTTGATGTATTGCCAAGGGAGGATGATTATGCACAACAAAGCCTGAACATCCATGATCTTAAACCTGAACATCATCAATCAGATATGGAACGCCTGTCAAGAAAGCTGGATGTCATAAAATATGAAATGCATTCTTTCACTGTCAACTTTCCAAGGATCATAACACAGGCGGTTAAGGATGCAGTCACTGAACCTATCAAAGATGGTACAAGAAAGGGAGTGTCACAATGACTTAGTCTTTTTTCCACACGTATCAAAGATGCCATCATCATAGAGGTCCCTACAACTTTCCATACTCATGAGTTAACAATGCATAGACAGTTTGAAGCTGTACGAAACAGGCAACTTCGTCACACCAACTTTATCATTGATCTTGTTCATCGCAGCACAAATGGAAATTGCAACCACCTGCTAAAAACTTGCCAGAGCTTCAAGGACCAGACAACGAGAAATGGCTGCCTCTGTTGAGCAGATTGTTAAGCACTTTCAGGCACGCTCATCTAAACGTCTGAAAAGACAGGCTGAACGTGAGGGGGAGAAGGAAAAGGTACTTAACCTTGAATCTGCCAACAAGGCTCAGACTCTGTTGACAACAACACTATTCCTTCACGTGTCCCTCTCCAAGTCATCACACCAGTTATTATACCAGATGATGAGGATGAAATTAAGGGGGAGCAACAGACACAAGATGGAGTTGATTCATCAAAATCCCTGACTCTGGTTAACACCAGCGAGGCTGTGGATGATGGTGAACTAGCTGCCAAGAAACTCAAGTTCACTGTTAGCTTCCTACCCAAAGCTATACAAACTCAAGCTCAGACGGCTTTTCTCAAAAGAGCTGAAGAGCTGAAAAACATAAGCGTGGCATCCTCTGTCTCAAAGAAAGGAAAGGAAATAGTTATGGTAGACTCAGACGCCAAACTAAAGAAAATAGCTGCGATGCTAGAGACAGGAGGATCAACCGCAGACCCATCCCAATTTACAACCTTCACAGCTTCAAATGAGAATCCTCTTACACCTGAAGAAATTGAGAAACAGGCTATTGAATTCAAAAGGTTGAATGAAATCAAGTAAGCCAAGGAGCTCAATGAGGAAACTCTAAGAAAAATGACTCCACTTCAAAGGGAGAAACAAAGACAAAGGTTGAAAGAGATGGAAGCCAAATGCACAGAGGCACTAAATAAGGTAAAAGCTGATTATGAGGCCTGCGTCAAAAACAGGTTTGCACCTGGACAAATCACCAAGTTTAAGTATACCATTCAAGGCAAATATGAATGTCTTTGACAACTTTAGGTTAAAGCAACTTGGCTTGACTGAATGGTTTGAACTTGAGGCTTTGGATGCTAAAAGAACTGGATAGGCTAATTTCACTCTTCTTAAGACCCTCAAAGCTAAGTTCAATTGGGTTAAAGGAACTGCAGCCAAACTTAAGATAGATCCCCCACCACAGCTGTTTGAACAAGACCTTCCAAAGTCTGGAAAGAAAAGAAGAAGGATAACTCAACTTGTTAAGGAAACCTTCGTTACTGATGATGTTCAAGTGGATGGAATGCACAGGGATTTGATTTTACCAAATGGGATTGTAGGTCCTATTGATGGTCAGACTTACACTGAGCCTGAAAGAGGTATGGCCTTTATGAACAGAGCTTGTCAATATGCATTCCAAAGGGAAGATGAGCTGATTAGCATCAACCATTCAGCTGATTTGTCTCAAAAAGGGACTTAAAATCAACACAGAGTATTCCAAGGGTTTTGCACAAGCTTTGTAGGCCGAATTAGATACTAGGACAGACTTACCTAAAGCTGAAGAAAGAATAAAAAATGATGACTATTGAAGGATTTCACAGCTGAAATTTACCTTCATATTTTATTTTACTTTTGTATTGTACTTATAATTTTCTTTAAGTATTAATAAAATCATGAGGTATGTTTGTTTAGATCTGTTATGAGTAAGAAGAAGTTGTTATCTCAATTACCTTAACTTAGATAGATCTAGCTGTATTTATGTTTTAATAGGGGGAGATTGTTGGGAATCTAAGTTTGACAGATTCCTTGTATCATAGATTTAAACACAAATCAAGCTGTTAGATAGTATCTTTCTTGTGCCAAGGAGGCAGGCAAGTATCGCAAGACTTACAAAGATCTAAGTCTCTGTGAGCAACCTCAGAGGAGTCCATGTCAGAGACATTGTCAAGGAAGTCAAAGATTACTTGAAGACATACTCATTGGCTGTGATGGATAACAACCAAGATGTATCAGGGACTCTGAGGGGTTGAGGGTTAACAGGGGTGGAAATACCCTGTTAACACTCAGCACACTTTGGACATACCTTAGTGTGTACGAGACTATGAAGAAAAGGGAAACTGTGTCAGCTCTGTTTCCTTAAAGCATTGTGGCAGACTACCAAGAATAGAAGAGCATCTTGTGATAGAGGTCTGACAAGTGTCTATCTAGTGTAGTCACCATCAACAAGTACTTAGAGTCAACCTCGTACCACTATAAATAGGTTATGTAGCCTAGCATTAAAGTTCAACACTTTGATAGAATTCACACATTAATGCTTAGAACTTATAGAACCAAACAGCTGCGACTGTGTTCATAAGTTAGGGTTTAGTTTGTCCAAAGTGTGCACAACACATTGTCATCAAACGGTGTTATCCATAACACTTGTAATTCTTTATTATACAATAATAAGTATTACGTTTGAAAAGTAATTACGTGTGTTGATTAGTTAAGTTTATTGTTTCTAGCATAGTTTAGGGACTTACACATATGACCGAGCATTCTTGTTTGACTCAATATTTTGAGGCTAACACCTTAGAGTAACCCTTTGTGTTTGAAAGAGGTTTTGAAGACATTTTGTTATTTCGCTATTTACATTTTGGACCCTTATGTTTTGGATTTTTACTCTTTTGGAGAGTACTATGTTGATTTATATTTTAATATGTAAGACTTCCGCTTGCATTTGTATTTATTTGTTTTGATATGACACCATAACGTAACTCTTTATCAGAGCGCATGTTACAATTATCGTATCAGAGACTTTCGACCTAGGAGTTGACTTGTGAGGATTGGGTAGAAATTAGGCTTTCGTACGTATTTTGATAAGATCGTCATCTTTCGTATTTTGATCCTAACTCTTAATCGTCTTTGATATTTCATTTTTTGGTTACTCAAATGGGAACGACAAGCAAACTGCTACAAAGGGGCGTGATTATTCGGCTAGTACATAATGTACTATTTCAAGAAATTATTTATCTATCCAAATCTGATTTCTTTTATATATATTTGATTCAGTATTGGTGCGACGCATTCTGTGGTTCCTTTCCGTTTGGCATAATTTGTTCCACGTAATCTATTTGAGTGCAACCTAACTAGTACATCATTTTGAGATATTCGACGTATTAGAACCCGTAATTATCGATCCACTTGAAATCTTAAATCTTATAACTAAACTTTTGATCGGTTGACGTTACTCCCGTGATTGTCCTATGTGTGTATGTGTTCATATATCGCTTGTGAGAGTTTCATCTATCATCGCTTCATATGATTCGTATTCGTTAGATCATATTCGTATTTCTTCGTATTCGTTTTCTCTAATCTTCCTATTTCAATTTCGCGGTCGAAATTCTTTTTAGAGGGGAAGAATTATAAAACCCGTATAATCTGTTCTAATTTCGAGGACGAAATTTTCTTTTTAGAAGAGAAGAGTTGTAAAACCCGAATTTTGAGAAATTGAATTTTCTATTTTATTGCATATACTTTGAGGTATAGTTTTGAATTAATAAAGAAATTTGAATAATTAAACCTTATGTTATGATTTCTGAAAATAATAAAAATAATAACATACGGTAAAAAAAACTTTCCTTAAATAGAAATCTGACCCTAGGGGGTTTCTACACCCATTTTTTGAAGTTTAGTTTATGTTAAGAATGAATTGTAAGAATACACAAAAAAACATGTATTTTAAGTTATGTTAAATTAAGAAAATAGTGCGAAAAATTAAACATGTTTTTTACAAAGTTAAAAGCAAATAAATTAGGTCTTATCCCCTCTGCAACATTAAACCAACCGTAAATTTACTCTCTCTATTCCACTATTGTTGAAAAAATTATCTCTTCCAATATTTATGTAATCCTGCATTGAAGGTCATAGCAAGAAAAAAGATTAAGTGGTTTTGGGTGTTCTTTTATAATTTGGTGTTGGTGCATTCTTCCTCCATCCTCTTGGTGTGATTCTAGTTGTTAGTGTTCATTCCTCTTTCATTCATCTTTGTGGTATTTCATTCATTCCTTATGTTTTATTTGGTCAGCATAGGAAAAATGGATTATATTATGTTTGAAACCCTAGATGTCATTAATGGAGTCTTTAATACATGTACTATGAAAATTAGAACCCCTAGGAATGTAATGACGGGGAAAACAATTAGGGTTTTTGTGATTTTAGGGCTGACCAGAAAATGGGTCATCTCCAAACATGTATAACTTAGTCATAACAATAGGTTTCTTTAGTGTTTGTTGATCTTAAAACTAAGTACTTTGAGTCTAGTTTCTAGAACATGTCTCCTACGAATTTGAGAGAATTGCAAAAATCATCCTTGTGGTTTGGGCAAATTGCACGTTTGGTCCGTCAAGTTTAGAAATTACAAAAACCGTCCATGTAGCAAACCTTGGGTTGCACTTTTGGTCATCTTACGACCTGAAATGACCACAATACCCTTGCCTAGACAAAAAAACTAAAAAATAAACCAAGGGTATTTTAGTCATTTCAGGTCATAAAAAGACCAAATGTGCAATTTGACCAAATCACACGGACAATTTTTACAATTTTGAAACTTGACGGACCAAACCTGCAACGACAAAGACGTTTTTTGCGATTCTCTCTTTGAATTTTTAGAGGCTTGGAACTATGATTTTTTTATTTTTATAAGTTAAAGTGTCAAAACTTGATTTTTTAGTCTATATGTAGTGTTTGATTTTTCATTAAAAATCTATAAGGAGTTATTTTGGTGACTATTCAGTATGTTATTTTTCATTTTTTTATACATGTCCATATTATTTTTCATGATTTTTGGAGATGTATAAGTAGGGTAACTGGATTAAAACCTTTTGTATATTCTGACATGTCTGATTCTGAATAGTTTTGAAAACAAGGGTAAAGAGTTGTTTAAAATTTGATTTGGGTAAGACCCATCTACAAAGGGATATTAGACCCATGTATGGACCTATGTGATTTTTTAGAAGAAATATATGTTTTTTTTGTTGGTCATCTAAGTAAGGTAACTTACCCTAAATAAGTAAAATCATAAATATGGAAACACCTTAATTAGTGTCACCTTATTATTTATGGTAAGTTTAGTAGTGAGTGGATAATTATGATAAGTAATATATGTAAACATGATTTTATAGATCCGGTGACGCGTGTTTGAGTTTCTTTTCGGTTTGTGCTCGTGGTCTTGTGTCACATTCGTAAGGTACACATATTTTGTCCTTTTAGTAAGGACATTCCTTTTGACTTACATTTACTTTTGATTGATTCCATGACTTCTGTTTGATGATCTCTTTTGATATGCTTCTGAATTTATATGGTTCGTTGTGCCTTTTGATTCGTTATGTCTCATAAGACTCCATTTGGTATTTGTTGATTCACTATATGACCTATTTGAAATTTGTTGTTTCTGATTCCTTTGCCCGAGCTATTTGTAACTAGTCATGGAGGTACCATGACCACGTGACACTATATGTGACGGTTTGATTAGTCCACGACGTTCCCTTTTTTGTGCACATTTGATTTTTATATACGTGTGTGTGGACTAGTCATCGAGCTAGTGTATATATATGGCTTTGTTTTGTAGGGGGCGTATGGATGCATCCTAGGTACTTCGTTTTGTTTTGTTTCGGTGAATGGTTTGCGTGCGCGATACACCCAGATCACATTTGGTACATTAGGAGTTGCAAATCATGTGTAGATTTGGGATAGCTATATGTTTGTGGTTCTATTCATGTATCATGTTTAGACATTATGTGGGCTCGTGGGCAAATTCTTTGGTTGTGCTTATTTCTTATTCTTTGATTGTACCTATTCCTTGATTCCTATCTCTATCACATGTCATCTGATTTACAGGGTTTCGTGATCCATTTATTATTCCATCATCTGTTCTTTTGTTATATATTATATCTGTTCATTGAGTGTTAGCTCATGTGTGTTTCTTTTCCTACGGTAGGTATAAAGTGGGAAGCTAGGGAATGAGAGGATGTGATAGAGCTTACCCTTAGATTCACCCTTTGTGTTTGAAAATAAGTTTTGAAGACATGTTGTTATTTCTCAATTTACATTTTGGACCCTTATGTTTTGGATTTTTTTTTCTTTTGGAAAGTACTATGTTGATTTTATATTTTATTAAGTAAGACTTTCGCTTGCATTTGCATTTATTTGTTCTGATATGACACTATAACAACGACTCTATGTCTCTTTATCGGAGTAGGATGTTACATGCATAAAGGCTGTTATGTTTCAAAAAGTTGGGTGTTCGATGATGGCGTTTGGCAAGGTAAGTGGGTGTGGAGAAGGCAACCTACTGGTCGTGATCAAGGTGACTTGATGTTGTTACTAAGCTTGATTAACATTATTGTCCTCGACAATACTAAGGATGATAAATGGATATGGACTGTAAATGCATCTGGTATGTTCTATCTGAGCTCTCTAAGTTGTGTCATTCAAAAGAAAATGTTCATAAACTATGACGTTTCCTCCCTATTCTTATGGAAGTCGTGGGTTCTTCGCAAGGTAAATTTTTTACTTGGAGTTTAGCCTCAAACCGACTTCATACTAGGACTAATTTGGTTAGTCGTTGTGTTTTTGTATCCTCCCCCTCATGTCTATTTTGCGGTATAGACGATGAGACTCGGGAGCATTGTTTTCTGATGTGCCCTAGTATTAAGATCACATGACTTAAGATTTGGAGCTACCGGATATGTTCGTCTTTGTTTATCCCTTAATTGTCGCATTTTCTTAACACAAGCAAGTGGGTGGCCAAATTATTTCACGTTGTGCGCATGGTTTTTTTGTGGATCATCTGGAATTAGAGAAACTAAACCCTTCACGCGGCTTCGGAGGTAGAAGCGATGTCTATTCGTCATCAAGATACTTTTTGTACGGTTAAAAAGATGTCTCTCATGTGGGCTTCTAAGAACTAATTTTTGTGGATAAATGGATCCAAAAACCGGGCGACTTTCTTGTTGTATAATACTTTTATATGGATTTTTGGTGTTTTTTAGTGCTCCGTCTTATAGCACGCCATCATATATTTTTCTTTTTTATTTCGTTTCTTGCCTTAATGACTTAATATACTTGCCTTTAAAAAAAATCTTAATTTTAAAGGGTAGTTTTAATTTATGTTTAAGAGATGGTTAAAGTTTAAATGTTTTATATTAAAAGTGAAAGGTGACTTAATTTTAAGAAGATTTTTAATTAGTGTTTTGTATCAAAAGTGAAAAGCAACTTAATTTTGAGAGAGTTATATTAATTCGATTATTATATATTACTTTATGTTACTATTTTTAAGAAATATTTTATAATTTTTTTTATATTAGCATGTGCAAATGTGTATCATTTGTTATAAATATATTATTTATTGTATATAAATATTTATCTTTATATTTAATGAATAATAATTAGTTATGACTCACTAGTTAATTGGATAGAGATGTTACAATTTGTATACCCACATATATGAAACACTTTATAATTATTTGATCACTACTCAATAACAATCTTATTCCACCTCAATATCTCATTCTTTACTTTTTATAACACGTTATCAAGCACGATTTTGCTCTAAGCAAAACCAGGTAGGGAATTCTTAAAATATATCTATTTTAATTTCACTATATGTTATATTGTGATTACATAAAGAGAATTTATCTTTGTTGTTCATTATTTTCTTGTTGCACTATTGAAGTTTCTTGTACTTTACATGAATAACCAATGTTTTATTGTGGCTACAAAACTTTTTTTTATATACTTTATTTGTAAGAAAATATTTTATGAAAATGGAAAATAGAAAGTTTGAATTTAGGATATTTCAAAATAAAATTTGATATTCCTTGTGAGGTATAAGCCTCACCAGATGGACTTTCTCCACTACAGGACAAAAAGGAGTGTAGTATAGAGCTCGCAGTTCCTTATATGTACTCGCGGTTCCTTATATATATTGAATCGTGGGAATAATATTAAACCACGGGCAGATTAGTCGTTGGCTCCTTGTCCCTATAAATAGTAAATCATTTTCCTGTTTTCCTTGAAACTTTTTGGACTCCCTTTCTACTTCTAAATCTCTTAATAATCTTTCAGTCATTAGTAAATGATCACTTAATTTGTTAAGTATGTTTAATTATGATTCACTCCTTGATCCCCTTCTTCATATGTCTAAAGAGAAAACCACTCACACACTTGTGAGGTGTTAAAAGATAAAGCCTTGATGAAAATCATCAATCTATGGATTTAGTCATGTTCATCATATATGTTCATTTGAGTCTTGTGTAGATCCAAGGTATATGTGTATACTTGGATGAGTCTTGTGTGTTAGTTCTCACTTAGCTCTAAAGTGATGTGAGTATGAGTGGTGTGTATGTTAGTTCTCACTCAACTCTAAAGTGGTGTAAGTGTTAATGTGTTGTGAGTAAGTTCTCACTTACCTATAAAGTGATATAAGTGTCAATATGAGTATGTTAGTTCCCACTTGACTAGAAATGATGTGAGCGTGAGAGATGAGTGTAGATTGGTTCTAGCTAAGATTAGAACTTGATATCTAGCTTTGTGTCGGTAAATGAAAATGGGTGACGAGTGTAGATTGGTTCTAGCTAAGATTAGAACACAACATCTAGCCTTGTGTCGGTAAAGGAAATGGGAAACGAGAGTAGATTGATTCTAGCTAGGATTAGAACTCGACATTTAGCTTAGTGTCGGTAATTGTTGTAAGAGACGATGCAAGGTTTTCTCCACCAAGAATATAGCTTGTGGACATAGTGAAAATCTCGAGTAAGTGTACTCGAGGAGTGAAGTAGGAACGAAGAAAGAGCTGCGTTGCCAAACCACTATAAACCCTTGGTGTCTTCCTTTAGGTTATTTTTTCCTTACTCTTTACTTATCATTGTCATTATCTTTAGTCACTTATTATCACGATTTCTTGATATAACAAATGCCTTAGAAACATAGTTAATTGATCTAACTATTATGAAACAAGTTTTCAATTAATAGTCACTTTAAATGGGTAGCATAATTTTAATTAGGGAAAGTATTCAACCCCCTTCTAGTTTCTATAAGATCGTATGGATTTGATCTTCATTTCTTCACGCACATGCCTTTAGAAAAGATCATAAATACACAAGAAGATTTATATATCTTCTCCAATGTGACTTCGAAAAGATCATCAATGCACCTCAAGGTTCAAAATGACGCCATTAGATTATTTTTCGACATACTTACAAAAAAGTTGTTAATGAGCAAGTTTATAATTAGATGAAATTTTAGAGAGGGGTCGGCAAGACCCGATCTAATATATAGAACTTAAGAAGTAACTCCCGCTTAAAACCAACACCTTATATTCCCGCTCAAAGAGTCAAAGACTAGAAGCCATAGTCTAAGACTCTAAGGACTAAGATAGTACTTTGAGTGTCCTTGATACTAATTTTTCGCTCAAACTCTTCATACTAATTCATAGGGCTGTAAATGATGACCGTCCAGCGAACCGTTCGCCGATTGTTTGGTAAAAAATTGTTTTTGTCCGTTTATCTAATAAATAAACGAACACGAACAATATTTTTGGTTCGCTTAGTTAAATGAACAAACATGAACAAACGCTTCATTCGTTTAGTTGCGTTCGTGGACGATCGATTATCTCGTTCGATTATGTTCGTCGGATTACGTTCATAGTTTTTTCTTTTACGTTCGGTTATATTCGTGAAATTAATATCTCAAATAGTTAAAGGAAGTTAATAAATTATATATTAGGTATTTCAAGGACCTCTAACAATAATATAACCAAGATCATATGAATCATTAAGCAAAAACTTTAGTTTTATGTTTGTTTACGTTCTTTTATGTTTATATATGATAGTTTACATTCATCTATGTTCGTTTACGTTCGGTTAACTATCTAATAAACGAACACAAACAAACTTAGTTCTAAATAAACGAACATGAACAAAAAATTTGGGTTCGATTACACATTCGTTTTTGTTTATTTGTTCGACAAAATTCAAATAAACGAACATAAAAATACTTTCGTTCACGTTCGTCCGATTCGTTTACAGCCCTACTAATTCCTACCCATAGTGTGTTGTATTGAGGTTGTCCATTTAAAAATTTCACTATTAACTTTACTTTCTAGATTACTATCGCTTTAGTTTTTATTATAAAAAGATTATATTATTTATTTATTAAAAATGTATATGTTTAAACAGGTTCACCGTTCACGTGTTAACCTGTTTGAAAAATATTAAACTCAAACATGACTCATTTATTAAATGGGTTATGCGAGTTAATCTGTTTTGATCCAAACCTTTTTATCATCGACTCAAACTTGTTTAACTTTATATTGAGTTTGTGTCTTTTATCGTGTCGTATCAAAAACTGTCATCCCTACTCAGAATCACGGACGGGCCTCAATAGTAGCAGGGCCAACCCTGGGGCTGGGCAAGATGGGCGACCGCCCAAGGCATCAAACAAATCGAGGGCACCAAACTTATGATGTTCTGAATCGATTTTATATTATGCACATCATCTTGTGATGAAAAAATATATCTGATAGGATACGGTGGATCTATTACAGTGAAATAGATGGCATCGAATATGAAGTTTAAAATCTCAGATGAGAATGGTGGTATGGAGCATCGATGAAGATGAAGTATGATTGGTTTACAGTGTTTTGTTTCTTTCAAGTCACGTGAATTTTTTGATAAAAGCAAAACTTGCTTTAGTATTTCTAAAACTTGCTTTTTCTTACCTAATTTACTGCTTTAGTAATATTTTGATTGCAAAGTTTAAACTAAGTATAATCTTACATTTGTTCAAAGAAAATTTAGTAGTATTACGTAAGTGTAATTTTTAACTTTTTATACTATATCTATTTATTAAAAATTAAAAAAAAAAGGAATATTGTGCTTATTCGACAATTATTGGCATATTTCAAATAAATATTTGATTGTTTTAAGTTTTTTATTAAACTTTTACCTAGTTTAGAAAAAAAAAATAGATTTATCTAAAATAGTTTCTTTGGTTGAATCAATTAAAAGACAAATTTTAAGTTAGAATTTTCAGAAGGATACTTTAAAACCAACGACAAGATCGATTACATATGAAAAATTTGTGGTTCCGACGAGTTAACGAACATGATGTAGTTCCAACACGTTAACAAAGCTGATTTCACGTTTCAACAAGTTAACAAATACAATGTATTATGTATATGTTGCATAAATACAACATCTTGTTATAAGGTCCTAAATATATAAGACAGACAAAAAATGCGTTTTTCGTGATCAGTGTCTAGTTGGAGCATTTTTTGATAGTCTCGCTCCTGTTACCAAAAACTTCAAGACCGACTCTGAATAGTAGCAAAGGGTTTTCGGCCTCTAAAAGACTGCAACAAATAATGTAAGTACATTATTACTTTTTCCGTCTCAAACATATTTATTTTTACATCTTAAATAAATTGTCTTGAAATAAATGTTAAGAGATCCACCATTGCTCAGAATCACACCAAATGCATTAAAATTACGTTCAAACACCCTTCTTAAAGTCTCTTAGGCGGAGTTTCGTAAAAAGTATCGTCGTTAATTAACAACCCCATACAACACACGCAAATAGAACACATAAACAAACAAATATTAGTATCAAACACACTTATATTTCTTTGTTATTCTCCAGTTTTGTTTTATAATCAAACCTAACCAATGGTCAACTTGATACAAGTCTACAACAACCAACCTTTAAATCAACTTCAAGGATACTCACGCTTATAGTCCATATTCAACATTTACACTTCATGTCGACTTAAGCAAAAGTCTTGTCAACCTTTATTTCCTTTCAAATGTTGCAAGAAAACGGCGTTCAGTTTCCCTTGTACCATTTGTGTAACAATATCCTACTCACCTTGAACTTGTGTTAACAAGCAGTTTGAGACGTTTTGAAACGGTAATCGACAAAAAGTTAAAGTTTTTTATTGAAAAACTTGTTATTTCAGAATTGCTCCAAGCAAAATCTTTATAAATTACATTTATACCTTCGATTATAATATTTATAATTTTATGTAATTAGGTTGGTTATGTCTTTTTTGTAATTTACACTTTCTAATTACATTTTACTACTACATTACTAAACAGTTTTTGTAAATAAACTATTACTTCTGTTTTTACTTACTTCTTACTGCTTCTGTTTACCGCTACTGATACGTGTCACAAAACATACTGTTAACTATATAAAACAAACATACACTTAACCATATAAAGTAATACTAGCCAAAACCACTAAAATTTTTACATTTGAAGTCATAAAATAAGGAAATATACTTAAATTTAAAATATGTAATTCTACTGTCTATAACAATTACAATGCATACATCGTCACTTATCGTAAGCTCATAACGAAACGTATATTTATAGTTAACGGGTGGCTTTTTTCTTCATGTTTTATTCTACCACCACCACCGCCCCATAGAAAAAACAAGCTAAAGAAAAGGCCTACAGCTTTCAAATATCTTTGTCTTTTGACTTACAACCAATACAATCACTTTCCACAGTATCAGGAGCAACATTAACAGCATTAACTTTTCCAACATCACCACGGTGGTCTGATGTTACCTCCTTAATCTCTCTTCGTACCCTTAAATGACTATTAACATAAAACTTTATAAACAGTAACAAGATTGCTGCGTTGAGTACTGAGTTAATCCCCCATGCACCAATACCATTGCATCCACCTTTCTTGACATGTAACATAAGAACTCCTACGTGACATATAACGTTGCATCCAAGTAGAACTATCTGGCAATTGATAACAAATGGAAAACACGCGCTACGAAGCCCGATCGCGGTCCAGAACCGGTATCCGTAAACTATTGAGTATATTGAGGTCGTTAATAGAATTCCAATGATTTGAAATGATTGTGAAAACTCAAGCCAAAGAAATGACATGAGGATAAGGATTGAATGGTTAAACAATCTAAAAAAGGAAAGTTTTCGCCTAAGGAGAATTGCGAAAAAGGTTCTGAAGGTATGAAGGAAACGGGTCAAGTAAAATATATAAGACCAAAAGAAGACGCGGCCTGAGGGTCGTGTACCTAAAGGGAAACATAAAAACCATTGGAAAGGTGTGGTATTCGTTCTGCGCCAGAACCAACGGGTATCACGAATTTCTGCAGCCGCAGAGAAAAGGATACCCGTGAAGATTGTTAAGGAGATTAGGGCCATGAATAGGGAGTGGAGAGCTGGGATTGGGCCTAACGGGACAGGGCGACGCCTAGGAATGAGGAAAAGGCGGAGGATGAGTGATACGAGGATGTATGTGAGGATCGAGGTGAATAAGAACGACCAGGTGGAACCCCATGATTGCGTGTGGCTCCACCTGAAGTTTATTATATTAGGGTGTTCTGATAAGTAATATGTCAATGTTTTTAGGGTCATCGCGCTAATAGCCGTCGACCCTAGTCGGACAACCGATATGTTGCTGGTGAGTGGTTGTAGATGATGTTTGGGGCTCGTAAAAGATCAAAAAAGTAAAGGTGTTTTGTGGGTAGGAGATGGTGCACGGGTTCACAAGGAAATACAAGTACGTTTGACTGGTTCTTATTTATTTGGGCGTGTGTGGTTTTATATATGTTTCTCGGAGATAATTAAGTAAAGATTTTATGAGGTACTGTAGATTGTTTATGATTTGTTTTACTTGTTGATAACTTAATATAAGGACCTTATAATAAAAAATGTAAAAATACGATGCTTGGCATGCATAACGCGTTTCACACGTTGCTGAATGGTAGGGTAGCTTTGTTTAATTTGATCATTTTACTGTCGATTGTTCTCAATCACAAAAAAGGTTATCATAATAATAATACAGAAAGAATATTCGTGTGAAATGTGTGAACAAAATATATTCTTGCTCGGAACAAATTAACAACTTTTGATCCTATTGATTTTTATGTGACTTTGTAAAACCGTGTTCCATTTCTAGTAAAGAATAGTAAAGTTGCTAGTGCATTTAGAGAGAGATTCGTTGCTTAAGAGAACAAAGTTGTTACGCCATCATATGCTAATCACTGATTTGGGTAACATCAACATTCAGTTGGACATTTCAAAGTTTATACATTTCAAAGTTTATACATCAAATAACCAAAGTTCATACATCAAATGGATAACATTATTTAATCATTAATCATTCCCCATAAATATCTACGTTTTTTCTAGCGACCGCTAATGTTTCTTTGAAACATTAATCATTAATCATTGATTTGAAAGTAAGTCTTAGTTTTATTTACACAACTTACAATTAGGGTGTAATCGAGTCTAGCTGAGCTCAAGCTTGGTAGGGCTTGAGCTTGGTTTAATAACTTGTCAAATTTTATCAATTTAGTTTTGAGCTTGGCTTGATAAGTTTTGATAAAAGTTTGAGTTTGGCTTGAAAAGCTTAAATGTGTATTAATTTAATTTTTTAATAATAAAACTCATTAATAAACGTATGTATAAAAAAAATCATTACTTAAAACAAATTTGATTTATTTACCATTAATAAAACCAATAACAAAATTATCGTACAATTTTGGTTACAAAATGTGTTTTGCACTTCAATACGATTAATGTCACAAAGGCCATTGCATAATGTGAATGCGAATACAATTTAGACACGTTGCGTTTAGTATTAAGAAGCGTACAAAAAATATTTAGACACATATTGTATTCCACCAAGTACCGAGTAAATGCAATAATTAAATTTACAAAAATAAAGAATCATTTAAAATACAAAAAACTAAAATATAAACGTAATCAGATTTAATAGTCCTTTAAAATATATTATTTTTATGAAATTAGCCCTTAAAATTAAGTTAATATTTAAATTAACAATTAGTTACTTATACAAATTCATTATAAGAACATATTTTTGATAAAGTTTGAAAAAACTTGATAAAAACTCGAGTTGAGCTATCAAAAGTTTGAGTTTGAGCTTGATATAGTTTCGAGCTATTTTTTGGGCTTGAGCTTGATAAAAGCTTGGTTTGATCGAGACAAGCTCGAACTCAAACTCGAATTACTTAATAAAAGCGTGGCTTAATTACACCCTACTTACAATCTTAGACGAGCGTAAAGTTCCAAGTTTGATACTACATGATTTGTAAAAAATACAACTTGTGCAACACGTCCAATAATCTCCCTCTGCCAACCTAACCATCACATATCCGCAATTATTCATCAAGGTTCCTTAGCTTTTTCCACCAGTAATTACTGTTTTCCAGCCACAGTACGAAGATGGTTTAGATAAAAACGACTTGACGTACCATTTAATAAAAACGAATGGTTCCTACCTAGGACCAGTAGTTTCTACTTATGTAGATTGTAGCATGTGCATAAGCAATTTGTATCACTTCGGCCATCAATAATCGATTACCTTAAATACCTTGATACCTTCACACTTAGCAAAAAACCTATTACATTATGACAATTTATACATGATCAGTTTTGTTTTCAGGTACCTCACTAACTAACATGGTTGAGCTATCGCCTGAACACTCCAAAACGGTTTCGTTTTCCTTCCTTTCAGAAGTTCCGACACGCAAGAAACTACTTTTGCTGATGTCAATGGGGTTTCAGGTAATAACAAAGTTATATCTAACATCTAAAGATTTAAATGAACGACACTTGAACTTTATAAAGCAGATACTTATATACACTGCCGTTAAAAAAAAAATCTATTAACCACGAGATGTAAAACATTAGCTAGCCATTAGAGTATTAAACTAACAAGGAGGTTAATTACTAGTTAAGTATTTAATTAATTATCCCGTTACAATACCTTTTTATATTTAAATGGAGACGTAGAACAACTTTATAAGAAACAAATATGTGTCGTGTTATATCTACAAAAGTGGGTCAATATCAAAGAAGGTTTACTAGCACGAAACGTTCATGCATCACATACACAAATAGCTTTCGTATAATGATCGATACATAAGATGTTAATAGACGTCAAATATATATATCGTTAATTGGCCAGCAATTAAAATTAGCCTTTGTGTTACTTAAGGGCGGAGGGTTAAGTGTAAGTAGGGTGCATATTTTTTTAGTTAATGAATTTTTTTTCTTTTTTTTCCTCTCCGACTCAAATTTAATTAGCCCTCAAGAAAAATAAGCTCAATATATAATATTTTTGCTTGTAAGAGCACATGGAGTCATAACATTTCTACATCAAAAAATATCTTGTCACGTCAGCTTTTTCACTTTTACATCCACAAAAAAAACCATCTTATCATCACACCAATTTACCCATTTTTTCATTTTTTTTTTCATAAACTACCCTCAACAGTTAATTTATTCAAATCCTAATTTACTTTATTCATTCAAATAAAAAACATTACAACATAAATAAAAACATAATATACCAAATAAAAAAATACAAATGACATAAAAAAAACTAATCTTCCATTTCTTCGTCTTCATCTTCATTTTGTAGCCGTCGTGCCCAAAGGTGTTCCATAAGGTGTCGCTGAAGTGAAAGATGTGAATTTTTATCCCGTAACTCTTTGGTTTTGGTGCGGTTGGTGTCATGTCTATCTATCCACCGACGTTGCATTCTTGCCGATGGATTAACAAACAATCATTAGAATCATCAACAAGCAATTCGGCTTCATGTTCTTGACCAATCGCCATTTTTTGATCTTCTAAAATCATGTTATGCAGTATGATGCAACTATACATAACTCTACTAATGGTGTTTACTTTGTATGATCGACTCGGTTAACGTAATATTTCCCAACGACCTTGAAGAACACCAAAAGCATGTTCGACATCTTTTCGTGCTCCTTCTTGTTTCCTTTTAAAAGGTATGTTTTTGGGTTGACTTGCAACCGAGAACGATTTCACAAAACTAGCCCACTGTGGGTAAATCCCGTCGGCTAAGTAATACTCGTTCTGAAACGTAACCCTATTTACTCTAAACGGAGCTACATGTGCCACGTATTAAAAAGGTCGTCAAATAACGGAGAAACGTCTAAAATATATATATCATTATTTGCACGTGCTACACCAAAAAACGCATGCCAAATCCACAAATCGTGAGAAGCAACTGCTTCAAGCATAATTGTTGGGTATTCCTTATCACCCCTCCCGTATTGTCCCTGGCATGATACTGGACAATTTCTCCATTCCTAGTGCATACAATCAATGCTTCCAAGCATTCCCGCGAAACCATGAACATTATTATGCCTCGTATAGATTTTATGAACGTCTTCAAGAGTTCATTTTCTCAAATAGTGGTTCATGTACAAATCCATAATACACATATTAAAAAAAACAAACTTTCAGAAACAGTACGTTCGACCAACTACAAATATTCATCAAACTGATCGGGTACACTACCG
The DNA here is from genome assembly GCA_025667525.1 of Glebionis coronaria. Classification (NCBI taxonomy): domain Eukaryota; kingdom Viridiplantae; phylum Streptophyta; class Magnoliopsida; order Asterales; family Asteraceae; genus Glebionis; species Glebionis coronaria. The sequence continues at coordinate 491,280,912 of CM046875.1, forward strand.
TATGCCGGTTGGCGTATGGCGACAATGCATTTTAGAATAACACTTGCACTCATTCGACCGGTAGCATCAGGCCGAACTCTAAAGTAATCAAAATATTTTGGAAGAGGATCCGTCGTACAATTTTCAATATCATTGACAATTTTTAAAAATATTGTTCGACTCATACGATATCTTTTACGAAAAATGTGTAACGGATACTTACAATGATCGTCAAAGTCAGACGGTGATATGGCTTATATTAGACAGTCATTGTTAACTTTGGTAGCTCATATTAGTATTTTCAGAAGTTCGTTAACTTTGGCAGCTCATATTAGTATTTTCAGAAGTTCGTTAGCTAACATGGGTATTTTGAAAAGTACGTAGCCTATTGGACTTAACCCTTTTCATCCCCACGAATCCAACCTTCAAAATTGGTAACTGGTAAGTGAAAAGTATAATTCTCTTATTAATTGGTTGCTAGTTTTTATTTCCTTGTAAGATTGAATCGCAATTGTGATTATGACTTAAAAATTATTGTTTATAATCTGTTTAAAAACAATGACAACAAAATACAACAGGTTTACTTGTATTATAAATTGTTACTAAATTTTGGTTATGTCATATGTTTAAAGAGATGAAAATAGATTTTGTAATGTTTATCTAATATAAATTTGATAACTTTTGTCTAGAAATATGGAGAAATACTTAAAAAGAAAAACGCTATCTTTATCAACACTGGATCATGTTATTAAACACGCTACAAAGGAAAAGTATATGCAGCCTATTTATGTGATTGATTTGAATGATCTTCCTTAGGATCATGTTGATAGACCAAGAAATTTACAATATAACGTTAATCAAATATTTGATATAAGGCAAAAATATTGGAATCGAGGTCCTTGTCAACCATGTGGTCATGACTTCAAAAGAAAAACTATAAGTAATCAAAAAAGGCGTTTTATCCCAAGTTGGTTCAATCTATATGGCAACTTGTTAGAATATAGTGTAAAGGTTGAAAAAGCCTTTTGCTTATGTTGTTACTTATTTAGAGATGATTTTGGCAATCAAGTCAGGAACGGAGCATTTGTAGCTGAAGGGTTCAATGGTTAGAATAAAACGGATTGACTTGCTAGTCATGTGTGTGATTATAAAAGCTTCCACAATCGAGCTCTAAAAAATATGAAGATTTAATGAGACAAAAGCAATCAAGTTCCTTTGCGTTTAGTAAGAAAACAGAACAAGAAAAGAAGGATTATTATACTCGGGTACATCTTTCAATTATTGCTACTAGATATTGCTTGAACGGTGAATTATCATTTCATGGCCACGACGAGAGGGGAGTTCTCTTTATATGGGAAATTTTAAGGAATTGTGAAAGTTAATTGGACGTTTAGATAAGAACATTGGTGCAGTTTTGAGAAGTGCTCCAAAGAATTGTCAACTCGACTCTCCAAAGATTCAAAAAGAGATTACTAGTTGCTTTAGAGATGAGGTACTTCAAATTATTTTAAAAGAAATTGGTGATGATGTGTTTTCATTGTTAGTTGGCGAGTCTAGTGATGTAACTAAACAAGAACAAATGGCTATTGTTTTGCAGTATGTTAATAAATCTGGACTAGTCAAAGAAAGTTTAGTTGGCGTTGTTCATGTCAAAGAGATTTCTTCTTCTTTTCTTACAGTTTTCATTGATTCCTTTTTTGCTAATCATAATTTGAGTTTGAAACGACTTAGAGGACAAGGTTATGACGGAGCTAGCAACATACGCTGTGAATTAATGGTTTGAAAGCTAAGATATTGGAAGAAAATAATTCGGCATATTGTGTACATTGTTTTGCTCACCAACTTCAGTTAGTAGTTGTGGCGGTTGCCAGAAAACACTTGGGTGTTGTTGACTTTTTTAAAAATTAACGCTTGTGACGAGTGTTGTTTGTGCTTCTTGCAAATGAAAAGACATACTTATGAATTGTGAAAAAGAGCGAACAGAAAAAGCAATTGGTAATAGTGAAGTTGAAATTGGAAGGGGTAAGAACCAAGAGCTTTCTCTTATACGAGATTGGGATACAAGATGGAATTCTCACTACAATTTTTTTTGCGTTTGATAGATTTGCTTCCATCTGTGATTAAGGTGCTTGAATTTGAGGAAACCAAAGGAAATGATGGTTCTAGGCAAAATCAGGGAAGTGGTATTCTTGTGTACTTAGAATCATTTGATTTAGTAATTTATCTACATATCATGAAATAGATTTTAGGTCTAACGAATATATAATCACAAGCTCTCCAAAATAAAGACAAGATATTGTAGAAGCCATTTTGATGGTTGACAGTTTATCGTAATCCTTGGATTATCTAACTATGGAGATGATTACTAGAGAGAGAGATAGATGAAGATGTAGAGAGAGAAAGTAGAGAGAGGTTGGAGAGAAAATAGAAAATATTAGATTAGAAGTGTGTTTAATGTGTGTACCAACCCCTCCTAACATGCTAGGAGGGGGTATATATAGCCCACCCTACATGTGGGCTTCATGGGTTATATGTTACATATTGGATCACGAGCCCATACTAGATGTATCTCGTTGGAGTTACCGATCCTTCCTAAATACGTAAAAACGTATTTCCAACAATCTCCCCCTAAGGGAGGTCACTCCAAATTACAATGTCCTAAATAGTCTATAGCTCGTGATCTATGCTAACAATGATGTGACCGAAACTTTCGTTGGGAAAACACATTTCCAACAATCTCCCCCTAAGGGAGGTAACACCATTTTACAAAATCTTAAACCTAGCATACTATGCTTGAGTCTTCGATCTTGTTCTTGTGAATATGCAGATGAGATCTTTGACTTTAGTCTTGAGCATGTTTCCTTGCCTTGACCGTGTGCATTCATCACTTGTGATATTTGCCTCCTCGTAACTTCATGTTCCACATACTTATGCCTTGATAAACCTTTGAAGGATTCAGAGTTTGTTACAGCGGAAGACTTAAATTTTAGGCTTTCTTGAATTTGTTGAAGTATTGAGTGTAGAAAGTATAAGCATGCGGGGACGACTTCTTCTTGAACACCGCAATGCCACCGTCTGGTTACGTTGCATAAAACAGTTAGCAACAAAACATAGACACGGATGAAATGGCTTTGACATTTCAAGGTGATTCGGTAGCATTTTACCTCCGACCGGTGAAGACCGTTGGACGATATTAAATATTGTACTCGTGGCAGGTAGTTTCAATTAAGAACCTCTTTGACAAGATTTCACGGGTAAACCCGTTCTCTTTACTCGACCGTCCAAAGCTGACTGCGAACGTAAAGAATGAATCATTTGGATAAAATTATCCGCATTATTGAAGCCGTCAATTCATATACCTGGAACAAGTGAAATTCAATTAAGAACCGCACCATCGTTGCTTTCCAATTGTCACGAGCTTGATTCATATAGAATCTTGCAAGTTACCTACCAAGTGCTGTTTGAGGTTAACACTTGAAGGATTTCCACTCATCACTGTGAACACTATAGAGTGTCACTCTGAGTGTTCTGGCAAGATCACTAAGATATTGCGTAAAGGCCTGGAACGTGTTTAAGTTCAATTAAGAATTAAACCACTGTTGCTTTCCAGTTATCACAAGCTTGATTCATAAAGAATCGCACAAGTCACCTACCATGAGCTTTTTGATATTCGCTCAAGAAGGATTTCCATCTTCATTGTAAATACTTTCATATTACTCGGATGTTCAGGCAAGATCATAAAGATTTTGCGTAGGAATCTTAAGATCTTTCTTACTTTTCACAGTGTGTGAAGAAGCAAGGAAATATGGAAATGCGTCCTAATGAGATATTTGATGATCTAAAATGGCTTTAGACTCTATCGTGTAATTTGGATTTTAGTGATCGGAGGCTGGAAAGGAGTGCCATAATTTCAATACCAATTTATTCGGAGTGAATAAATCGATAGATAACGTGTTGATCTCCGTGTGATTAAAACAAATATCTTTTGAGAGATATCTGAGTTAGCTGGGATGGGTTGTGCATTGCATCACTGGGTCCATGATGTCTATCTTCAATATCAAGCATCATTAAAAATGATCTCAATAGCATATGTGTTGACCCAGTTTCTGCCTAAGTTGTAAGGAGGGCTTCTTTCTTTAGACCATTTATCTTTACAATTCTTTTCCATTCTTCAACCCCTTCAATACTTACCAATACGTCATAACTAGCACCTTGTTGGGATTGTTTCAGTGCTAACTTAAGTACTTGGTCGGCATTCAGCTATATTCACAATCTTTTCTCCATCTTTCCTAAAGACTACTATTTCTAGTTATGGAATGTCCTTGGGAAGATGTTAGCCTCAAAATGTTGAGTCAAACAAGAATGTTCGGTCATAGGTTTATTTTGTAATATTTATTAGAACGTTGTAATAGATAGTTAAATAGTCGTGGCTCACGGGCTTGGATTTAAACTAATTAAAGTCCAAAAGACAAGCCCGGCCCAATATATAGCCCATTAAAGCCCGCATGTGGGTGGACTATATATACTACCCTCCTAGCATGTTAGGAAGGTGGATGGTCATTTGTAACACTCATTATTCAAATCTAATATTCACCAAGTTAATCATCTCTTCTCTTTACTTTCTCTCACTACTTTCTCTCTCTAGGAATCCATCTCTTTTCATCTATTTTCTATCACTAATCATCATAATAATATGGGACAACATTTGGTATCAATTGCTACGGGGTAGATTGTGTTTGGTTGTTTGGTTTGAGTTTGATTCGGTTGATTTTTCTATCTAAATCATCCCGAATTAATTTTTTTTAGTATTTCGGGCTATAAATCTTGATATAAATCATTTACATTGATTTGGTAGGGATTTGGTTTGGTTTTTGTGGTAAAAATCGCAAGATTTTGAGGTGTTTGGATTCATATTTTGGGTTACGGTTTGTCACCGCTTCAATATCATTCAGAAATAAGATTTTCAGAAAAGGGTTAATTATTCCAAAAAAAGGGATTTTCAGATAAGGGTTTATTATTACAAAGAAGTGATTTTTCTGAAAAGTGACTTATTCCGAAAAAGCCTTTATTCCGAGGAAACGTTTATTCCGAAGAAGGTAAGTTTCTCTGAAATTTTCATTTTCTCTGAATTTGGTATATTCCGAAGATTTTTCCAAAAATTATTCCGAAGATTATTCCGAAAAAGTCTCATTTTCTGAAAAAGCATATCCGAAGATTATTCCGAAAAAGCCTAATTCTCTGAAAAAGCATCTATTCCGAAGATTATTCCGAAGATTCACGTTTTTCTGAAAATATCATTTATTCCGAAGAACACCATTATTCCGAAGAAGTGCAGTTTTCTGAAAACATCCATATTCCGAAGAAGTTGTTTTTTTTGAAAACATTAATATTCCGAAGAAGCGCATTTTTATGAAAACATCAATATTCCGAAGAAGTACATATTCTGAAGAAGTTGTTTTTCTGAAAACATCCATATCCGAAGAAGTTGTTTTTTCTGAAAACATTAATATTCCGAAGAAGTTGTTTTTCTGAAAACATTACTATTCCGAAGAAGTTGTTTCTCTGAAAACTTCATTATTCCGAAATACCCCAATTTCTCTGAAAATGTTAGTTATTCCGAAAAAAATCCAAAAGTGAAAATTTTTACGTGTGATTTTTCGCCTTCGATTTTTTGGTTTCTTGTGAAATTTTTTTTAGGGGATTTTAACATTTTTCATCGACAACAACAATCAACACACATCTACTTAAGATCCATTTTCATTTCATCGATTTCAAGCCTCTAGATATGGATTCTACTCAAGAGTATCGTGTCACAAACAACAATATCAAGGTGGCGGGTAATAAAGAAAGACCACCAATGCTTGTGTCTGGTCGGTATGCTCAATGGCAATCACGTTTCATACGATATCTTGATACAAGACCCAATGGTGATGCCTTGAGGAAATGTATTACTCATGGACCATATGTTTTCAAGAAAATCTCAATTCCTCCAAGAGCAGCCACAGATACTACTGATCCAGTACCTGCAAGTGAACGTGATGAAACAAGAGCCGATCTCACACCTGAAAATTGTGCTTGGCATGATGCGGAGAAGGAAACCATATATATGGTTTTAAGTGGGATTGGAGATGATATTTACTCCACGGTTGATGCATGCCCTACAACACATGAAATGTGGACTGCTATTGAACGCTTGCAACAAGGAGAATCACTCAACAAACAAGATGTCAAAACAAACATGTTTTGGAATTTTGGCAAGTTTACTTCAAGGGATGAAGAATCAGTTGACTCTTACTACTCCAGGTTTTATAAAATGATGAATGACATGACAAGAAATAATCTGCAAGTCTCCACCATGCAAGTCAATGTTCAATTTCTTCAACAACTTCAAACCGAGTGGACACGGTTCGTCACTTTGGCGAAACAACAAGAAAAGTTAGACGAGGTCTCATATCATCGACTTTTTGACATCTTGAAGCAATTTTAGAATAAAGCAAATGAGATTCGAGTTGAACGTGTTGCCAAGACGGCTAATCCACTTGCTTTAGTGACTACCACTCAACATGTTCAAGGTCATCACTCTCGTGCTCCTAAGCCATATTCCACTACATCATCTTCACCATGATCTTCCACATCATCTAAGTCTTCATCATCCACAAGATCTCGAGGTAAAGTACCAAGGGCACCATCACCACCATCTGAAACATCATCTGAAGAAGATAGTGATGAAGACCAAGCTCAAAAGAATCGAGAGATGAAACAACAAATTGCTTTCATAATGAAGACTTACAAGAAAATCTACAAACCAACCAACAACAATCTTCGCACATCATCTAACACAAAGAACCGATATGTTGAAAGTCCTCCAAGGTATGACACACGTCGATGTGGTGAAAGTCCTTCTAGGTATGATCGACATAATCCAACACATGTTGAGGGTTCTGCAAGGTATGATCGACAAACTGCCAAGTATGATACTCAGAGGATTGCTGCTGCTACTGGGAATAGGGAAACGGTTGGAAGTCAAGTGGTTCAGCAGAGTGGGATTCAATGTTTTAATTGGCAAGGTTATGGGCATATGGCAAAGAAATGCAGGAAGCCAAAACGGGTTAGAGACTCTGGTTATCATAAGGAAAAGATGCTGCTATGCAAAAAGATGGAAGTCGAGGTTAAATTGTCAGCTAAGGAAGGAGCAATGCTTGATGACACTGATGATGAAGATTCTGATCAAGAGCTCGATGCACATTACTCGTACATGGCAAAGGTTGAAGAAGTTCTCAAAGTCACTGAAGATGACAATGGCCCTATCTTTGACACTGAGTCAATCGATAAGGTACACACTACTGATGAATATAATGTGTTTGGTGATATTCATGAGCATAGTGATCTACCCATTGCCATTAATGATATGTGTATGATAAAAACGGTTGATAGCAATACCACACCCGATTCATCAGACATGTGCAATAATGAGTCTAAGGATGATCAACATGCAAATGAGGATGATCAAGAGGAACGTATTGCGCTTGCTAATTTAATTGCCACTTTACAAAAAGATGCCACTGAAAATAAAAAGAGTCAAAAGCAATTAAAGAAGGCAAACGCTACGCTCACTCAAAATTTTGAAGAGTGCAAAGCTGCTCTTATCAAATCTACTGAGATGACTGAAAGCTATAGAGATGAGCTCCTTCAGAAAACCAAAGAGCTTGAGGGGTACAAGGGAAGTGCGTTAAAAAGTCAAAAGGACGATTTTGAAAACAAATATAATACAACGCTTGAGTTATTAGCCAAAGAGAAGCGTCAATATAATGTTTTCTTAATGGATGAACGTCAAAAAACGTACCTTGCCAATACCAAAGTTAATGAACTTGAACAAAAGCTCTCTATGACCACTACAGATTCTGCTAAAATTCTTGAGGATAAGAAACAAGAGGTAGATGCGTTAAAACAAGACTTCAAAAGTAGATATGATAAAGAAACCGAAAAGGTCACGAAACTAGAAGAACAAGTTGAACTTTTGAAGAAAGTTGTTTATTAAATGCATGATTCTATTCAATCCGTAAGAATGTTAGCACCTCCGTCGATGTTTAAGGGTCAAGCTAGCTTTGCAAGTCCTGAGTACGTTTCCAAAGCTCAAGCTGCGAACCCGTGTCTTTATCTTGATGAGACTAAAAGGACCGATCTTGATTGCATGCCTGTTAGTGCCAATAGTGAAGAGACTGCCCTTTGGGATGATGATAGTCAACCTCTTGTCAATAAGGAGTTTGTAAAACCATATAATTATGCTTATGAGAATAGTCTTTATGGTCTTTTCAACAAACAAACTCAGAAAACCCGTGAGGAAGTGTTTTTAGAATGCAAACAAAAGAGAATTCAATGAAAGAAAGCATTTGCCCTAAGAAATCTAATGTTTACAAATACATAAACTACCTCCCTCTAGATGAATCTAAAAGCAAGAGTAGGAAAACATTAGGTAATCTTAAACACCACATAGATAATGTTAAATCTATTGTTAAGAGAGACTAGACAAAACGTGAAAATGCTGAGTGGACACGTCCGATTCCTCAAGATATTACCTTGCTTATGAAAGAACTCTTAATTCCTAACACGGCGTTGATTAAAGAAACTGTTCTTCAACTTGAGGAGTTCATTCGGACTGAAATGTATGATGATTTAAAATATTTTGAATCTCTTGAGAAACACATTGAAGATCTTCAAATGGAGAAGTCTGATTTTCTAGATGAATATGATTTACTATTGCAAGAATGTGTTTCTAACGATGTTATGTGTGCTTATTTTACATCTTGTGCTGATATTGATGAATATTCTGATGTTGCATTCAAATATCTTAATAAGATCAAAGAATGTGAACGTCTTGAAATTGAGCTTTCGAAACGTAAATAAAATGTTGATAAAAAGGCTTTTGAGTTACTTCAACACAAAACTGATTTCCTTCAAAACATTGTCATTCTCTTGAACTTGTTTTGCAAAAAGACGTTGGTAGTTTTCCCCATGATAATAAATTGCAAGAAAAACTTTCCCAAACGTTTCGAGAAATGAATGAATAGAATTTGGAAATTAAAGGGTTGAAAGCTCAGTTACAAGACAGGGACAGAGCGATAGCAGAGTTGCAGAAACTCGTTGCTAAAATGGGTGGGAAAGTTGTGGAACCTAACATTAAGAAAAATGTTGTTAGAGAACCCAATGCCTCTAAAGAGAATAGATCCTCTATCTTGGGAAAACCATCTGCTTTATTAAATTCCTCGTTTGTAAAACCTGGGTTTGCCCCCAAGGTGGATGGAAAGGAAAGGTTACCACATAATCAACCCATAAGAAATGTCATAGCACCAAGCGTTAAGCACAATAATGTGATTAAACCAGGGATGTATAGAATGACCACTAAGCCCACAAACAAAGTTACTCAATCACCTCAGACTTCTAGAAACACTAATATTTGTGTGTCTTCTACTACAGGAATAGTCTCCACTACTAGTGTTAGTCGGCCTCAGCTTAAGAGCACCTAAGTGAATGATAAGGTCTGGAAACACAAGAATCAAGGGAAGATGAAGCAAGTAGAAGAACACCCTAGGAATTTGAATGTTTTTAAGAATAAAAAGTCTGTAACCGCATGTAATGACGATTTGAATGATGTGAATGATTTGAATGATATGAATGTGAAATTTGTTTGTGTCAAATGTGGAAAGTGTGCTAATGCTAATCATTCTATGTGTGCTATGAATAAAGTCAAAGGCGTAGATACTAGAACTAAGAAGCAAGTTGCAATGCCTATTAGAGCTAGTAAACCCAAACGCAAAGTGAACCATTCTGGTGCAACCCCACTAAGAAAAGAAATGCATCAGACTCCACCACTAAGAACCCTAGAAGCAAAATTAAGGAATTATATGAGTCTGCTAGCAAGTCTTAGAAATGGCGGTTTGCTAATCAATGTCCTCCATGATATAAATGGATGCCGAAAGCTAGGACAGAAAATGTGAAAACGAGTGTTAGTTTGCCTTTAAATGTTGATAAGGACACTAACGATTCTACTATCACAACTACTGTGGTATCCAATTTAGCAAATGCTCCATCGTGTTCTAACTCTTCTGCAGGTGATACAAATAATTCTCTTCATACTGGACTCCGGATGCACGAAGCACATGACGGGGAGTCTCAAGCTTCTAATTAACTTCGTGGAGAAGTTCCTGGGTACGGTCCGATTCGGAAATGATCAGTTTGCACCGATCCTAGGATATAGAGATTTGGTTCAGGGGAATATCACGATTAAAAGGGTATACTACGTCGAAGGGCTCAATCACAATCTTTTCTCGGTTGGTCAATTATGTGATGCGGATTTGGAGGTTGCTTTCAGAAAGAAGACATGTTTTGTTCGTGATTATGATGGGAATGACTTACTTACCGGTACGCGGGGTACTGATCTTTACACAATTTCACTTCAAGACACAACTTCATCAACTCCAATTTGCTTCATGGCTAAAGCTTCATCGACTCAGGCATGGTTATGGCATCAACGTTTATCTCATCTTAATTTTGATACCATCAACTTGCTTTCCAAAAAAGATATTGTGAGAGGCCTTCCAAGTTTGAAATTCATCAAAGATCATCTTTGTTCTTCTTGTGAACTTTGTAAAGCTAAACGAAGTAGCTTCAAAACAAAGACCACACCAAGATATAAAGGACGGTTAGATCTTCTGCACATGTATCTGTGTGGTCCCATGCGTGTTTATAGTATCAATGGAAAGAAATATATTCTGGTAATTGTCGATGATTACTCAAGGTACACATGGACTCACTTCTTGAGGTCTAAGGATGAAACACCCGAACTTCTCATCAGCTTTCTTAAACTGATACAACGTGGTCTTCAAGCTCAAGTTAAAGTGGTTCGTACTGACAGAGGTACAAAATTTTTGAATTCAAATCTGAGAAAGTATTTTGAAGCCGAAGGGATTGAACATGAAACATCTATTGCTCGAACACCCGAAAGAACGGCGTTGTTGAAAGACGAAACCGTACTTTAGTTGAAGCTGCTCGAACATTACTATCAGCATCAAAACTTCCACTATACTTTTGGGCCAAAGCCGTGTCAACCGCATGCTACACACAAAACCGTTCCTTAATTATCCCAAGACATGAAAAGACACTATATCACATAATTCATGATCGAAAACCTTCACTCAAACACCTTCATGTTTTTGGATGTACTTGTTACATTATTCGAGATGGTGAAAATTTGGATAAGATGAAAGAAAAAGGTGATGCATGTATTCTTGTGGGATATGCAACTCAGTCTAAGGGATATAGAGTGTACAACAAGAGAACAAAATTGATAGTCGAGACTATTCACATCCGATTTGATGAATTACAAGAAATGGAACTTGAACAAAACAGTTTAAGTCCCGATCCACAACGACAAACGACTTCCGTTCACAACCGCACGGAACTCGGAACCCAAGACCACAGCAATGAACCGTCAAGTTCAACGCTGGTTCCAGAACATGTTCCTAGAGATGATATGACAATCGACATGACAATTGAAGAGTTGGAAATGTTATATGGACCAATGTATGATGAATATTTCACGGGGGAGAAACAAGTTGTATCGAAGTCTTCCGCTGTCACTCATGATAAGAATGATGATACCGATCATCGTCAACAACCAGATACAACTTCATCTACTTTAACACGGGTTGCTGCAGATTTACCTCCTCAGAATATCACTTCAACAATCGATCCTACAACATCCACAACTACTGTCATTGCTCTAGAGAACACAAATCAAGCAGACGATGCATTATCTGACGAAGACGAATTTATCAACCCATTCGGTACACCGGTACACGAAACTGGAGAGTCTTCTACTCGCCATGTTAATCCGTCAAATATGCATGCGTTCTATCAACGACATCCTTCAACACATCATTGGACCCGAGATAATCCTTTGGTTCATGTAATTGGAAACCCTTCACAGCCCGTTCGTACAAGACGACAGCTTCACACCGATGGCGATGTTTGTATGTTCGCACTCGCCGTGAGTTCAGCTGAACCGAAAAACATCAAAGAAGCCATGGCTGATCACGCTTGGATTGAATCAATGATGGATGAACTTCAATAATTTGAAAGACTTAAAGTCTGGGAACTTGTTGACAGACCATACGATGTAATACCATTAAATCTTCGATGGATCTGGAAAAACAAGATGGATGAAGAGAACACGATCATCAAGAATAGATCTAGGCTAGTGGCTAAAGGGTATGGACAGAAAGAGGGTATTGATTTTGAAGAATCATTTGCACCAGTTGCTCGAATGGAAGCGGTCAGGATTTTCTTGCTTATGATGCACATAAGGGATTCATTGTTTATCAAATGGACGTAAAGACGACGTTTATTAACGGTCCTTTGAAGGAAGAAGTCTATGTCATGCAGCCAGAAGGATTCGTCAATCCTCATTATCCTGACAAGGTGTATCGTCTCCACAAAGCACTTTATGGACTCAAGCAAGCTCCAAGGGCGTGGTACGACGAGCTCTCGAAATTTCTGGTCTCCAAAAGTTTCTCAAAAGGTTCCATTGATTTAACTTTGTTTACTTATAAATATGGGGATGATATTTTGCTTGTGCAAGTTTATGTTGATGACATTATTTTCGGGTCTACAAACCCAAAACTCTCAAAATGGTTTGAAAAAGTAATGCACAACAGATTTGAAATGTCTATGATGGGCGAACTAAAATTCTTTCTAGAAATTCAAGTTCACCAATCCCCAAGTGGTATCTTTATTAGCCAAGCTAAGTATTGTCAAGAGATAATCACAAAGCATGGTATGACATCATGTGACCCCGTTGGGACACCATTATCAACCACATCCCTAGATGCTGATTTGGAGGGATTACCCATAGATCAAACGAGATATCGTTCCATGATCGGGTCCCTCATGTACTTGACAGCAAGCAGGCCTGATATTCATCATGCTACATGTTATTGTGCACGATATCAAGCACGACCCATTGAAAAGCACCTCAAGGAGGTTAAACGGATCTTTCGGTACCTTAAGAATACCATTCACATGGGACTCTGGTATCCGAGGGAAACCGGTTTCTTTCTAACGGCCTATTCAGATTCTGATCATGCAGGGTGTCTTGATACACGAAAAAGTACTTCTGGTGGTGCACAATTTCTAGGTCAAGATAAGCTTGTGGGATGGTCTTCCAAGAAGCAGGATTGCACGTCACTTTCATCAGCCGAAGCGGAGTATGTGTCTCTATATGCGTGTTGTGCTCAAGTTCTTTGGATGAGAACACAACTCACGGATTACGGCTTCCACTTTGATAAAGTACCTATGTACTGTGACTCAAAGTCTGCCATAGTCATCTCCTGAAATCCGGTACAGCATTCCCGCACGAAGCACATCGATGTCAGATATCACTTTAATAAGGAACAATTTGAAAAGGTTATTGTTGAATTATACTTTGTTGGAACTGATTACCAATTAGCTGACTTATTTACAAAAGCTCTTTCGAAAGAGAGGTTTACGTATCTTGTTAGGCAAATTGGTATGAGATGTTTGACTCCAGCAGAACTGGAGGTTCTGGCAAAGTAGCCTGCTTGATTCATCTATTAAACATCTACTTGTAAATATTCATGAAAAAGAAAAATACAAAATTAAAAAATCTTTTATAATCCAAAAATATTCTTCTCGACATGTCTTTCAGTATCGATAATATGGACGTACCTAGATATGTCGCTCAATAACGACACGGGTGTGTACATAAAGCTCGAATGAAAGTTGTAAATATTTTTCAAAACATGTCATTTCTATTTTTTTTAAAGGAAATTGTCTATTTTGGACAATACTTCCAACAACGGGTAGAGCAATCTATCTTGAGTTGAGCTTGTCACAAAACATTCCACGTTTTGAGCTCAACACAATGGCTTGTAATCACTTTCAGATTGCAACCCAGAACTATATTCACGGGGGAGTGTACGATTTCGTACTCTTAACCTTAGCAAAAGAAGTTAAATCTTCTTACACTTGAGTGGATTCGTTAAAACATTCAAAGTCTATGAACTCAAGTTTATGCTTTAGAAAAACCTCTTCGACAAAAAGAATTGATTTTTCAAAAAGCGTTGAACACAATTTTTTCAATTAATTTCTAAATGATATTCAAAATCTTTCAAAAAATTATGTGTCCAACAACTCCTATCCTTAAAAGTTTAATGTGGATCAAATCCTCGTAATAACAATTCCATTGGATCAATTTTTAGGGGGAGCGTTCCAAAATTCATGCTAAGATTGACACATCTTTCTCCCGAAGGATTTCAAGACTATTTTTCAAAATATACTTTAATCAAATTTGGTATCTCTAATATCAAAAGATTTTATATATTAGAGATAGGGGGAGAAAATGTGATCTAAAGACTCAAACACTCATGGTTACGATCAAATACCCACAACATCTTTAACTTACGACGTTATTGGTGTCAAAAGGGTGGTTAGGTTTAAGTCCTATGATCCAACCAGAACCGGAGGGATCTTCCCAGGGACAATCCAATAGATTATTAGAAGTCCTTAGGAAAGATGAAGTAGAATGTGAACGTAGCTGAATGTCGACTAAGTACTGATGATAGCACTGGAACAATCACAACTAGGTGCTATTAATGATGTCTTGGTAAGCATTGAAGGGGTTGAAGAATGAAAAATAAATGTAAGGATAAAGGGTCTAAAGAAAGAAACCCTCCATACAACTTAGGCAGAGACCGGGTCAACACATCATGAAGACAACTCATCATGGACCCAGTGATGTGAAGCACAACCCTTTCCTAGCTACTCAGGCTTCTCTCAAAAGAAGTTTGTTTTATTGTCACGGAGATCAACACAACTTCTATTGACTTTCTCGCTCCGAGATAGTTGATATTGAATAGGTGGCATCTGTTCCAGCCTCCGACTACCAAAAGTGCACAAATCGAGTCTAGAGCCAAGAGATCAATCAAATCTCATTAGGATACACGGATGAAGATCAAGAGAGTCCTACGCTATATCCTTGTGATATTGCTAGAACACTCAGAGTGATACTACTTAGTATTCACAATGATGAGTGGAAATCCTTCCAGTGTTAACATCAAACAACACTGCGGTAGGTCATATATAAGATTCTTTATGAATTGAACATGTGTAAAACTAAAAAGCAACAGTGGTTTGATTCTGAATTGATTCAAACTCGTTTCAGGCTTCTACGCAATATCTTTATGGTTTTGCCAAAACATTCAGAGTGATATACATCAATATTCACAGTGACGAATGGAAATCCTTCTAGCGTCAACATCAAACAGCGCTACAGTAGGTGACTTGTGAGATTCTTATGAATCAAACTTGTGTCAACTGGAAAGCAACAATGGTAAGATTCTTAATTAATCAAACTTGTTTCAGGAATTTGAATTAACGACTTTAATCAAGCGGATATTTATCCAATTGATTCACTCTTTATGTTCGCAGTCTTGCTTTGAGACGGTCGAGTAAAGAAAACGGCTAGTACAGCCGCGAAACCCTGTCAAGGAGATTCTTAATTGAATCTACCTAATCATAGGTACGGTATTTAATATCGTATAACGGTCTTCACCGACCGGAGGTAAAACGCTACCGATTTAGGACGAATGTCAAAGCCATTCAGTCCGTGTCTATGTTTTGTCTCGAGAAGGTGGCGTCACGGTGTATTCAGCAAAGTCAAAGATTCAAAACCACATGTTCATGCCCAAAGACTTATTCAACAATTAATAGTGTGAGCATGTGGATAAAGACATAAGATCGCAAGATGGCAAAGACAAGTCAAGAATGATTTGAAGATCTCAAGATAAAAGACTAAGTCGAAAGACAATGACAAAGGCTCAAAGATCACAGCATGAAGGAACAAAACTACTGTTACACGTTCAAGACTCATTTATGACGAAATTCATAAATCTCCATTGGACTCCAAATATCGAAGAGGAATGACCTCACATTGGGGGAGATTGTTAGCCTCAAAATATTGAGTCAAACAAGAATGTTCGGTCATAGGTTTATATTGTAATATTTATTAGAACGTTTTAATAGATAGTTAAATAGTCGTGGTTCACGGGCTTGGATTTAAACTAATTAAAGTCCAAAAGACAAGCCCGACCCAATATATAGCCCATTAAAGCCCGCATGTGGGTGGACTGTATATACTACCCTCCTAGCATGTTAGGAGGGTGGATGGTCATTTGTAACACTCATTATTCTAATCTAATATTCACCAAGTTAATCATCTCTTCTCTCTACTTTCTCTCACTACTTTGTCTCTCTAGGAATCCATCTCTTTTCATCTATTTTCTATCACTAATCATCATAATAATATGGGACAACAGAAGATTCCTCCGGTTCTGGAAGACTCATAGGACTTAACCTATCCTACCATCCTTATGTCACCACAATCTTCATCGTCGTGAAATAAATATGTATAGGATAAGTATATATCACCATGAAATACCATTTTGATATGCAAATCCGTTTTGCTCCCCCTTAACATATGCATGATATTCAAAAACATTTCTCACATGTCGGGATGAGTCATTACGTTAAGTCAAACCATTTTTGAATAATCATTTCCCATATTAAATCACATTTTCTCCCCCATATTAAAAATATTAACCCAATCGATGTTTTTAATATCAATTGATTTAATAGCATTTTAAGAAAATTTGGGAAGAAAAATACAAATCCAATTATCTTTATGATTTACACAAGCTCCCCCTCAAATTAATGAGGGTGTACTTGAAACGCAAATTAAATACCTTTTAAACACAAGTGTAAGGTATTTATCACGTGCAAAGATCATATATGATAATGTATTCACAAGATTAACAATTTACGAGGTTGGACCTGTATGATGGAGAACATCATGTGATAAAATCACGTGGTTCTTGTTGAAGAATGTTGGTCTCCCCGTAACATCTGAAATTATCTCCTTTACACCATATGTACGATTGATATCGTTGTCTTGACACCAATTAGTGAACTTGGCACTTTCGGCATCGAAGATTCTGAAAGCTTGACAAATTTCTCCCCCTCAATTGTTGACCCGTGTTCTATCTAAAGAGTTGTAGTCGTCGTTTGAGTAGTCGCATCGTCGAGTATGTAGACATCAATTATAAATTGTTACGGTTTGTGGAGATGATAGCTTCATAAAAACAAGATTTCTCTCGTTTTAACAAATAAATGCACTAACACGTACATATATTCGTGTTAAATTGTGTTATTACGTAAACACAATCCCTTACATGGTTATAAAGTAAACCATGCCCGAGAAAATTAATTCCCGTTGTTGAGTCAAAGCTTTCCGGTGAAATGCTTGACTTGAATGTGAAAAGCAGGTTACTATCTGAAATAATAGTAAGCCATTTGGAGCATGTTTTAAATCTTTTAAACTTCTGCTCGAACTTTATTTACAACCCCGTGTCATTATTAAACGACATTTCTAGGTTCGTAAATATTATCGATTCTAGAAGACATGCTCTTTTTATCAAAATATTTTGAACACACAATTTTGAAAGATTTAGAAAAATCTTTTGAAAAATTCTTGAAAAATTGTGTTCAAGTTTTGAAAACCAATTACTTGAGCTTAAGATGTTGAATAGCTTACAAAACGAGCTCAAGTCCGAGAAGTTATAAACGTCCCGTTGTTAAGGAGAAGTTACCATCGGCGATAAACTTTCCTTTTAACCGAAGAACAAGTTCTAAGCTAACATTTACTTAGAAATCATTTTCATGAGCTTGAAAACTTTTGATTGTTTTAACGGAAAGCTCATGACCGAGAAAGATTAATTTCCCGTTACAAGGATAAGTTATCATAAAAGATATGTTTTCCTAAAATTAAAGTCCGAGTTACAGTCTGATATTTAACTGTAAGTCATAGTGCATGAGCTTAAAAACTTCGAATGTTTTTAATATTAGCTCATGCCCGAGAAAATTTAATTTCTCGTTGTAAGGATAAGTTTATCATCGGCGACAAACTTTCCTTTCTTTGAAGTCCAGGGCATAATCTGAAATGTGATTATACGTCATTGTACATGAGCTTAAAAACTTCGAATGTTTTTAATATAAGCTCATGCCCGAGAAAAATTAATTTCTCGTTGTGAGGATAAGTTTATCATCGGCGATAAACTTTCCTTTATGTGAAGATCAGGTCATCGTCTGACATTTAACGATGATCCTCTTTTGTTAGCTTAATCGTAAATCCCCTGAAACACTTGATTCGTAGATATCAGCTTCTTCGGCAACCAAACGCTAATAGTGTCCTTAGTTGAATTGTATACAGAGATTTGACCGATTTGTTGTTGTTGATCCTTGACTTTGGTACCTGTAATGGAATCAACAATTTGCATACTTTCACATGGGTAAGCGATATCTATTTTAGAACTAAGCGGGGATTCACATTCAGCCTTGGTAGTGCCAGAGAGAAACATCTTTCCTGTAGGAACCCATTGAAGATTAGTTAATTTGATAATCCTTCCCGTAGGTTGCCACCTCAGATTGGATCTAGGCGACATGGTTTTCTTATGCACAGCGGAAGACTTAGCGGTAGAAGACCTATTTCCTTTAGGAATCCCTCTTTTAGCACTTGAGTTCAGCGCCTTTAAGACTTTAGTTACACAAGCCGCATGATTTGTCGTGAAGACACTTTTCATGCATACGGAACAAACACCGTGTTTGAGATCCGAATGAGATCTAGAAATCCTAGTTCTTGCTTGTGTCATTTTCTTAGATGCATCTACATAGTGATTATTAGGCATACTATTCGACCTATGTTGTGACATATTCTTAGAACTATACCTAGAATCAATAGTAGGAGTCTTGTTTGTAGGTTTTGCATAGGCTGATTTGATCACAGTAGGCCTAGATAGTGGAGTGACTGGTCTATAATTATGAACCATATCAATTTGGGAGGCAAACCGCGGTCTCGAGGATTTTGGTCGCTCGGATGTAAATGCAGTCGGTTGTCGAACGGACTGATTTTTAGGTGGTTTCCCCAAAATTGATGGTTTTTCAAGCTTAGTGTCCACACTAGTGCCTTTAATTTTCCTTAGCTCGTTTTTCAGAGCAGCTATAGCAAATAACTTTTTCTGAACTTGAGCCTTTAAATCAGCATTTTCAGTAGTTAACAAGGTCGTTGACTCTATATTTTTAGACCTCATCTCTACGATAGAATTATTTAACTCATTATAACGTTGTTTTAAGGTCTCGTTTTCTATTTGTAAGTTATCTTTGGATGCCAATTTAGATTCTAGCAAAGTAATTTGTTTCACAAAATTATCTTTTTCGGCTTTAGAATCTTGAATTTGTTGATTTAATTTTTGTTCAAGAACAAATTTTGAATTTTCAAGTTTTTCAAAATACTTTTCAAATTTATCCGTTTTCTTCGAAAATTCAATTTTGGCATCCTCAAGCTCTTTTGAATTTTGAGCTATGATCGTTTCAAGCTCTTCAATCTTAGAAGCAGAATTGGTTAAAGAAGCAGTCATGAGGCATATATCATGATTTTTATCATTTTGATCACTTTCTCCCCCATTAGGCTCACATCGGATGAATCATAAGTGGTATTGTTATCACCCTTTTCCATCCCGTGTTTGGCATAGGTAGGTTGAGAATGCTCAACAAGCTGTAAATCATTGTTAGATACAGTATTGAATTGTACCCCAACTATTGGCTCTTCGTCATGCTTGCTTTGAAGTGAATTTATGACACTGCTATCATTATTAACCAAAGCTGTCTCTTTTGAGTCATCCGTAAGACCATTAGTTTCCTCTGGCATCTGCATCGGATTTGCTTGCTTCCAATTATCATAAGCAATTTGAAGTCGTGATCGTTATTGAAACAATTGTGTAAGAGAGGTCACGCATTTGGACAAAGTACCACAGAAGTCTTGAATCTCGGTATGCATGTCTTCAAGGAATGACTGACAGAACACTGAATTTGCTTTCTTGGCAACATCGAATTGAAGAAAGGTCGAAAATTGTTGCAAAAGACTTGAAGTGCAAATACGGATTCAATGTGATTAAAGTCTTCTTTGTCAAGTTGCTGCTGAAGAATATCCAAGTTTATCATCATAGCCTCCATGAAGAAAGGAGCATCTTGACCAAATACTACCATAAAGGATGGCCCGTAGTCTAGCTTGGTAAGCTCGTATAGATGACATTTAAATTGTCTAAATGAGACCTGACATTTTTGTCTTGCTTCTTCTTGCATCTTCTTCAATTCTCCCTCTCGAGATGTCGAATTCAACGAATCCATTAAAAATCGATGATAAATGAAGGTAAGAATTACTTATCGATCAAACAATGAAAGAAAGTAATTGTGTTTGTTGTCGTGTGTAGAAGTCGAGAAAATTGTTGAAATCCCCTAAGATATGTTCTCGATAAACCAAAAAATACAAGGCAAACAAAAACTCACGAGTTTGTTAAAAAATTTCAAAAACACTTTTTTTTTGAAAAAAATATTGAGTGTGATCGCAATGCTATCGGAATGCTGATCGGAATGCCATCGGAATGTGATCGCAATACCTATCGGAATGTCTGATCACAATGTTGATCGGAATGTCTGATCGCAATGTTGATTGGAATGTTTGATCGCAATGTTGATCGGAATGTCTGATCGCAATGTTGATCGCAATATGTGATCGTAATATGTGATCGCAATATGTGATCGCAATATGTGATCGTAATATTTGATCGCAATAAGTGATCGCAATATGTGGTCGTAATGTAGAAACGCTCAAACTTTGTGATGTAGTCTGTCGCAATACGTGAGCACAAGTTCCACTTTTCTCGGACAAAACACAACCAAGTCGAGATTTTAAGCCAACAAATGATCCAAACACCCAAAAATTTTGTATTTTTAACCAAAGTAACAATACCAAATCACTACCACAAGTATGTAGATGATTTGTATCAAGATTAAACCATAAAAACACAAAAAAAAATTGGTTCGTATGATATAGATCAAAATAGGCACAAAAAATCAAGAACATAAACACAAACACAAAAACAAAACAATCATCCCATGGATCTTGATACCAATTGACAGTTTATCGTAATCCTTGGATTATCTAACTATGGAGATGATTACTAGAGAGAGAGATAGATGAAGATGTAGAGAGAGAAAGTAGAGAGAGGCTGGAGAGAAAATAAAAAATATTAGATTAGAAGTGTGTTTATTGTGTGTACCAACCCCTTCTAACATGCTAGGAGGGGGTATATATAGCCCACCCTACATGTAGGCTTTATGGGTTATATGTTACATATTGGATCACGAGTCCATACTGGATGTATCTCGTTGGAGTGACCGATCCTTCCTAAATACGTAAAAACGCATTTCCAACAATGGTCAATTCAACCAAGAAGCAACTAAAAGAATTCAGATTAAACAGGTTTGCTCCATTTTTACGTAGAATCTCTTTTTTTTGTCAAAAGTATAATATTTGCGTGGTGAGCATGGATGAAGTGTACGTTAGTCCAAATGGTAGGAGACGAATGGTTAACCAACATTTCTTTGAGGTTGAACGTTTTAAGACACTTGTAGATATGCAAATTCAAAAGTTTAATGATTGTTTTAGTGAGGCTAACATGGATGTAGATCGTTTTAACAGAGTTGTAGATATGAGAATTCAAGAGTTTAATGGTCGGAGACGAAGGGTCGACTAATATTGTAGTATTCTTTTGATTTCAAATGCTACTTTTGTAAGAAAAGTAAATTTAAGATGAAAACACTAGTTTGTACTTTTGTAATTTGTTATCAAAGAATTTTTACCATGACAGTGTTAGAAATAAATTAAGAACATTTAGAAATGCCTAAAACAAAGGGCACTAGAACGAAAATAAGAAGTTCTTTGTCGTCACTTTACACTAACCCACCATCTTGCCCCATCACTCAATCGATTTATATATTTAAGAAAATTAAAACTGAAACTTGCTAACTTGATCAATGTTCATTGTTAAAGGGTTTTAAATAAAAACACTACAATTAACTCAATTTTCTCACAAAAGAACAATGATATTACATGTTGTACAAAAAGACTCCCGAATCAAATAGTTATGGTTCTAAATCATGTTTTAAGCATATGAAATACGCATTACATATATAATTGAGACATACAATATAGTCTCTAAGGTTTAAACAATTTATGCAACAGAGATAACAACAATAGCATGTTTAACGTCTCACATACGAGTTTAATATTACTCGTTAATAACAAGTGTCTCTCAAAAATCATACAGTAGGATCAAATAAACAATAGGCCTTTAACCATGAGACAAACAAAAAACAGAATACAATGGTATAAGAAAAGAGGTCATTGAATAACAAGTATAACGCTAATCATAACCCAAACAAAGTTAACTGTGACATTTAGTTCTTAGGTTGCTCACTAAAGTATCTACAAACAGTCGACTCGTAATGTCGAGTCGGAAATACAGATATACCTAAAAAAAATATGTTAAAATGTTATAATTTTATTGAAACAAGTTTTTGTAGAATTTTAGGTTGCTCACTTAATTTTCATTTAGACATTTAGTTCTTAAAGTTTCAACCCTTGTCTATCATTGTGAACTTTCATCCTACTTTAGATGTCAAACAAGTGAACATTTTTATAGTAATTTTAGGCTCGTTTATTCACAATGTGAATATTTTTATAGTAATTTTTTATGAATGATTCGGTAGACGTATGTTATATATTTGAGAAAAAAAGTGTTATATAAATAAGTAAAAGATTAAGGTGCATTTGGTAACATTCCATATAGTATAAGGTATTTTTTATTAAAAAGAATATAGTTTAGTCTAAAGTATTTGGGTTTAGGCTGTCTAGTATTTTCTTGCGACGTGGTTTTAGACGTCAAATGAATATATATATCTATACTACTTATAAGAGTTTACAGACCTTTTTTCAATATTTATTTATGAAAATATAAGAATCTTTTTTCCCATATTTTCATCTTTAACATCTGACTTTTTACACGACTAAAAATATAAACATGCTCCTCTTTGTAACTTAATACACACACCATAAATCTCTTCTCTAGTCGCTATCCTCCACAACCCTCATTATTGTCACCACCATAACCTTAACGATCGCCGCCTTCTGGCTTTCTAATATGTGTTGGTGGTTTTGGTTTATTGAGGTGGTTTTGGTTTGTTGAGGCGGTTTTGGTTGTTTTCTTGTTTTTGGTGTGTCTGGTGGTTTTGAGTGTCTTTGGTAGTTTTGGTGTGCTTTGTTGTTTACATACTTAGGATCTATAAGTTTGTGTTCTTTCTTACATCTGATGATTTCAAGTGTGCTTGTGATATGCTCCCGTTTTTATGATTTCAGTGTGCTCGAAATGTTTTATATTTGTTAAGATTCGCATAATATTTTCTAGGTTTTTGTTTTCATCTATTAGATCACATGTTTTGATTAGTTTCAATTCAAGTTTATTTGTGTAACTGGTGAGCTGGATTTTTGATTTGTCGGATCTTTAAGATTGATCATGAGTAAAAGACTTGGTTTTGGGTTTATTTATATAAAAGAATGAAGGCTGGAAGTGCTGCTAAGCTTACTGTTGACGTGATGTTGCAACGCTTTCTTCCGCTTGCTAGACGCCGTATCTAGACTATCTAAGCACAGGTACTATAACACTCTCCTAAATTTAATTACAATTTGATTTAGTCTATGCTTTTTTATTTGATTTATTATGTGCTTATTTTGTTCATGTTTTGCTTTAATTTATTTTAGGCTTATTTTGTTTAGTTTTATTACAAATTGATGTTATAAGAGTCATTACCTGTTAATTAAGGATTACTGTATATCATAATGGATCATCGTATACACTCTGCATAATATTCACCGTCCAAAACCCATCATTTGATTAACGAAATAACAACACATTAAAACATCCAACGACATTCAATTGTTGAACTGCATTGATTGACAAAAAAGTCGTTTGTGGTTGGATTAGTTATTGGTGTTGTACTTGGTTTCGGATTCATTTTTGTATTTATTGCGTTAATGTATTTCATTTTTAGCTTTTTAATGCAAATTAACTTTTGAAGGGTTCAATATCTATACCTTTTTTTGGTTGTTCGTAGTTGTCGTTATTTCGCAGCCATCGATCTTGTCGGAGATTTACTTTCTGTTGCCGCTGCCTGTTTATTTCACCGGAGACCGCGATATTGATATTTCTTTTGATTTTGCGATCTTGATATTTTTTTCCGATCCATCAAGGCTGCAACGGTTGTGACCAACAAGGTGATGAAGGAATATGGGCACATGAATGCCGCACAAAGCTGATACAAGTATTATGCCTCTTTCGTTATGTGATTTCTTTGTTAGAATGTACCACAATAATTTTTGTGATCATTCCTATTGCGTAATAGTCCTACTTTAGAAAAGGATAAAGAATATTTAGGCCTCCACACATGACGTGCATTTATCTACTTGAAACCGGGTGTTTTAGAAATCAAAATAATAATATAGTACTAATATCAGATTGAATAGCAGATATATTTTAATAGTTATAATCAGATCATTTTATTTGAAGAACGAGACAATGCCCAAAAGGAGTCATCTATTTAATTAGATAAATCATAATCTCTACTATCTCTACTTATACATTATAAAGGAGCTATTTATTTATTGAAATTTTTGAATTTTCAATATTAAGTAAAATATAAGCCATCTTGTGACTGGGAAAGTATGCAATACCATATTATCTTACCTTTAGATTTGAGTATATTAAGTCAAATATATAGTCCGAAAAAGTATGCAATACCTGATTATCTTACCTTTCAATTTGAGTATATAAAGTCAAATATAAAGATACTAATGAATTATTTTTCATTGTTGGAATTTGGTTGGGTATTAGTTGTGCATAAGGGTTTGGCGGGTAAAAAAAGGGTCAAAATGGGTGGAATGAGTTGTCTTGGAACACTATGGCAAGAAAAGTTTTCCGTCTTGTAGAAGACACTCTTGTAGATGTACAAATTACTTATTGTTTTATGAATAATCGAAATATTCAAATTTTTTTGAGGAAAATGAGTCAAATGGGTAGAATGAATTCATGCAATCTAGAGATTACAAATGAATCAAAGCTTGTGTCCAAAGAAGGAAAGAGATTAACTCAGATCATCCATGTACATGTAAGTGTTAAAAGCATAAATTTTAGTATTAGCTCGGTAACTCATGTTCTTGTTCCAATTTTGAGTCTGCTTGACTTCATCAACGTGTCATTGTTGATTAATCAGTCCTAATAAAGACTATGTATTGATGTATTCATGGTTTACAATTAAAGTTGTACAATTTGTGTAACACCCCTTAAGATGGAATGCTACAGTAAAATATGGCGTGTCATCAAAGCATGCAAGGTAAATGTCTAAACATGCATGACCATAAATAAAAATACCGGAATTGATGACGTATAGTCCGCAGCCGGGTCAGGAACCCGACCCACGGGTACTACCCGTATCCGGCCCATCACAGATGGGTGGGAATAATGTCATTTAAGCTTATGGACTTGGATGAACAGTAACCGCACATACGTGTGCGGCCCACGGCCCGGCGCGGGCGGCACAGGGTTAGACAGAATCATATTCTGTCTAGGAATAGGTTTACCCCAAAGAAGAGGATATTCACTCACCATAATTAGAAGATAACAATCATTCTAATTCTGGTACTTATCCTTTCCTTGGGGCCGAAGTATCAGTGACAGCCCACTAGGGTTCCACTGCCTATAAAAGGAACCCCCAAGGGTTCCACAAAGGTATCACATTCTATACTCTCAACTCACATACAACCCTAACCGATTACTTACTCTCACGCCGGAGTCTAATCGTGGGAAACATTCCCACGGTAAGCCTAACGCGTGTTGTTTAGTGTGCAGGATCCCAACCAAACAATTCACTTGGTGCAGGAGCCAGAGCCCAGCCAACCCGAATTAAGCCTAATTCAGGTCTAGCAAGGATCACCCAACTTTTGCATCAACAAGTTGGCGCCATCCGTGGGACCTATAACACTAAGCTAGAGCAAAACCTCATCTTGAATTTACAATGATGAAGGGGCATCCGCAAGCTAATCCCAGGAACACAAATCCTGGAAATCGGAAGTCCCAAGGGGAAGGGATACTCATCCTCAACCAATCTCTTAGCCGCCCTGCGGGCGGACCTGGTAACCGTGGTGGTTTTCAGCCCATGGGGGTGACAAGCACGATCTCCATAACACCCCCACCTACTTCAACCCTTGATAACCCTGATCCAGGGAGTGCGCCCAATCCTCCTAACAAGGAGCCGCGCAGACCATCGATTGAGGAGGAAGTAGAAGTTCAACCACTCAGCGAGGAGGATCTCACTCGAGTTCTCACGCAGAACTTTGATAGGATCGTCCCAGGGATTGCATCAAGGTTGAATCTAGGGAGGAACCTCCAATCTAGACTCAACTTTGGCAATACCGGACCAATCACCTCTTCCCAAAATTAGAGAAAAAGGAAAGCCCGGCCTCAGGAGCAGAGCATCTTTGAGGAAACTCCTCAACCTAGGAATGTGTTCGAGCGCATAGGAGATCGCCTCATACAGGAACTAACGTAGTCTCGAGAAGGGGGAGATAAGTCCGACGGTTCACCCGAGCGACTAGATCGAGAGCTGGCCAGAGCCGCTCGCCGCACAAGCGTGTGGGATAGGATGGACACTTGGAAAAAGGCTCCTGGCTCGTCTCAAAAAAGTGGTCCTCACCCAAGGGATGGGGCACCACCCCCGTCTCCAGATCCATCTAGAGAGGACTCAGACGACCATTCGCCCAAGCGTCGCCGACCTAGGCGTACCCCTCCACCACCACCAAACAATGATGAGTATTATGGTGGCCCTTATTATCGAGATGCAGAAGCGGAGGATCTTTCCCGCCTATGGTGTGACCCATGGGATGACCCTAGGCTCACCCGTCCATGGGCGGATCCCAGGGAAGACCCATTCACTCTCCGCATACGGAACTACTCCGAGGACACCAAACGTCGCATGCCGGCGTGTGTCAAGACCTATGATGGAACTGGTGATCCGGATGATCACCTTAAAATATTCGATACGCAGGCTAAAACTGAGCGATGGCCCATGCCTATATGGTGCCAAATGTTAATTCGACTTTGATCGGCAATGCCCGTGACTGGTTTGAGAGACTCCTTCCACGAAGCATTGATAGCTTCACGGAACTACGCACTGCATTCAAGAATAATTATACTCAGAGGAAGAAGTATAATAGGGATCCGGTCTCATTGGCAACTGTCAAACAACGGCCGGGGGAGTCCACGGAAGCCTTCACTGAACGCTTCAATGATGAGTGCACGCGCACAAAGACAATGCCGGAACTCCTGAAAATCTCTGACTACATGCACGCCATAACATACAGGGAGTTGATCAGGCGTCTTAATGACAAGCGTCCAGAGAGGTATGATGACCTCATGGAGAGAGTCAGAAACTTCATAGAAGGAGAAACGGCGGTGGCCGCGGCTTACCCTTCAAAAGGAAACGGCTACCGGTCAAACGACCAGTCCAGGAGGCAATCGGGCGGTCAAAACAATCAGAACAATAGCAGGGGCTCAGACTATAAGAGCCAAAACAAAGGAGGACGGCTGGACGATAAATTTACCCCCCTAAAGATGTCCTACCGGGAGATCTTGCTGACGGAAGGGGCAAATTTTCCGAGGCCTCCCCCAATGACAACTCCACCGGACCGTCGGCAAAGAAATCGGTTCTGCGAGTTCCATAATGACAAGGGCCATGGTACGGAGGAGTGTATCCAGCTCAAGAAGCACATTGAGTCACTGATCAAATCAGGTAAACTCAAGCACTTGGTTAAGGATTGGAAGAATGGAAAAGACAACAAAAAGTATGACAAGAAGGATCCCCAAAAGGACAAACCTTCGACCATATACATGATCCAATCCAGACAACGCCGCACGAGGCAGAAAATTGGCCAAAAATTTTCACGCGGCAGGGAAATCTCATTCCCTCTCATCACAGCAAGCGATGTGATTGATGCGCCTCTCACTATTGAGATAAGCATTGGAACACACAATGTTCGCCGCATGTATGTGGATGGAGGGTCGTCAGCAGAAGTACTGTACGAACACTGTTTTGTGCAGTTACGACCAGAAATAAGAAGCCAATTAGTACCGGCCACGACGCCGCTCACTGGCTTTAGTGGAGACACTATCTGGCCGATAGGGCAACTGCGTCTGCTTGTAACCATTGGGAATGAGGAACACTCCACTACGGCGTAGATGAACTTCATGGTGATACGCTCACATTCTCCGTACAATGGGATCATAGGCAGACCAAGTATTCTGGCTATACGGGCGGTACCCTCCACGGCACACGGAATGATCAAGTTCCCTGTTGAGGGAGGAATCGTCACCATTTACAACACAATCGTACCAACATCCGAGTGTCATACCGTGACAACACCGGCTCCACCTATTCCACCCAAGGATGGATCATCACCTCCCAATTGGAAGGTGGCAATCCATCCTGACTACCCGGAACATGAGATATCCATAGGAGGGGCGCTCTCGGATAGCGGCAAAAGGGCCATGTGCTCTCTTTTAAGTGCAAACCTAGATATATTCGCATGGGAGCCAAAGCATATGACAGGCGTGCCACGCGCGATAGCAGAACATAAGCTCCAGATCCGCCAGGGGTACCAACCCATCAAGCAAAAGAAGCGCGGCCAGGCGCCTGAGCGCAGCCGAGTGATATTGGAGTAAGTACGGAAACCAGTGGATGCAGGTATCATGCGCGAGGTATACTACCACGAGTGGTTATCCAATCCGGTCATGGTCAAAAAGCATGACGGAAGTTGGCGCATGTGTGTGGATTTCACGGATCTAAACAAAGCCTGTCCACAGGATTGTTACCCGTTACCGGAGATTTACTGGAAGGTGGAATCCCTATGTGGATATCCCTTTAAGTGCTTCTTAGACGCATATAAAGGATACCACCAGATCCAGATGGCGGAGGAGGATGCAGAAAAAACGGCGTTCCATACGAGTCAGGGCGTATATTGCTATACGAAAATGCCTTTTGGACTAAAGAACGCCGGTGCTACATACCAGCGACTCATGGACAAAGCTTTTTTAATCACAGATAGGCTGCAACCTGGAAGTTTATGTGGATGACTTAGTCATAAAAAGTCATACGGAGGATGCACTTCTCCGGGATGTCCAAGAGACATTCGACACACTGAGGAGGATTAACATGAAGCTAAATCCAAAGAAATGCATGTTTGGGGCAACGGAGAGAATGTTCCTTGGATACATGATTGATCCAAATGGTATCAAACCTTGCCCAGAGAAAACGGACGCCGTAATACAGCTGCCATCCCCTCAGACACGGAAGGAGGTGCAATCCTTAAATGGGAAGCTGGCCGGGTTAAATAGGTTCCTATCCAAATCCGCAGAGAAGTCATTACCCCTATTTAAGACACTCAAGAAGTGCATTAGGAAGGGAGACTTCCGGTGGACAAAGGAAGCCGAGGAAGCTTTTGGCCAACTCAAGCAGCACCTGGCATCTCTCCCTATGCTAGTAGCTCCCCGGCCAAAGGAGGAGCTCATTATGTATCTCTCAGCCACTCATGGCGCAATAAGTGCGGTACTCATGACAGATAGGGATACGGTATAAACTCCGGTCTACTTTATAAGTAGAACATTGCAAGGGCCGGATCTGAATTACTCCTCTATGGAAAAATTGGTTTTGGCACTAGTGTTTGCTACAAAGCGGTTGCGTCGATACTTTCAGGCGCACCCAATTGTAGTCATTAAGGACCAACCAATAAAGCAAGTCATCTCTAGACCGGATGTGGCAGGGAGGCTGATGTGTCGTGGATTAACACATATACGTTATAGGACAAATTTAGGTAATTACCTTTAGGAAAAAGTAATTAACCAAAAATAAGTCAAAGACGGATACGATTAAACACGTGAGTGAACAAAGTTCGTTGTACACGAAGATCGAGTGAATTTGAGACGTTTTGCTTTGATTTGGACAATTGATTTGAATGTGTCGTTGGTTTTTAAAACTAAAATTAACTCTACGAATTTTAAGCTATTTAAAATACTCTTTAAGTGCATGAATCGTAAACCCGCCTATTTAAAATTCTACAAACAATTATTTAATATTAACACTACTTAATAATTAAATCTATTTAAAAATTCTATTTAATAAAAACAAATTTAATTAAAATACTTTTACCCTATTTTAAAAATCTATTTAGGAAACTAATTTATTTAAAATCTAAATTAACTAAAATCTAATTAATATTTAAAAACTAATTCTAGATGACTAATAAACTTTCTAAAAATTAATAAAACATTTTTTTTTATTTTATATATTTATTAAAACTGAAACTTAATAAAAGTAATTTGAAAATAAAACTATTCAAATTTAAATGAAATTAAAGTTAAGGTTATATACACTTTAAAAAAAAACTGACAGCTCAATAATTCGAGACAATATTAAATGTTCAGACTGAAATAAAACAAAAGAAGATAAGTAGAGCAAATGGTTATCACGTTAGGCCTACACCCTTGAGGTCAAGGGTTCGAATCCTGCATATGACATATTTTTATGAAAAACTTTCTTTTTGACAGATTACAAATCACAGTCTTAGGAAAGACTTTAAGTGAGCTTATTTGCTCAAAAGCTGAGAGGACAACAGCTTTGTGAGCTTATCAGTTAGTTGAACTGATAAGCTGGAAGATATAACAATACAATCAGCAAATATAAACCAGCTTAAGGCAAAAATTCATCAAATTACAATTCAATATAAACCGATTCAAAAACAATCTAAACTAAGCCAAACCAGAATAAAAATCCCAATAAGCAGCTAACTTCAAAGCAGATTATCAATCTAATGCAGGCTTAAATTCTAACAGTAAGCTACAAGCAGTCATTTTAATTCACAAATGTGATAAATCAAATTCAGTGCACAAGCATAGCTTAAACTCAAATCTTACAGGAAATCAAAATCAGCAGGTTGATAATACTAACAAGAGAAACGTAGCAGATCTAATATACTTCTCAAACAAGCAGAAAGAACAGCAAACCAAAATTAATAGCACGTCAAAAGTCACATTTCTAAACGCAGAACTAGCAAATAGCACTATCAGCAACTTCAATCGATTCAAATAACATATATTTATCATGATAATATTAGTAAGCTATAATCATTAATCTGAGTGACAGATCATATTCAGATCCTACAAACAAGTAAAACAAAACCTGACAAATCCTAAATGAATCAGCAGGTAAAAAAAACAGTAATAAACTCTAACAACTTAATCAGCATAACCAAATAAACAAGTAATCTAACAATTCATAAATCGTTTCTATCAAACAAATCAAGCAAATCATAAACTGTATTTATCAAACAAATTTAACTAAACAACTTAAGAACAAATTCACTAAAAAATATTATCAACTTAAAAATAAAGAGAGTAGAACCTTTTTGGAGAAACCTTTGATGACGAAGGTAGGGCGCTGAGCCACCTTATGGCTTTAATACGACACCAAGAATACCACCGTTGAGGACATCAATACCCACGAACCATCATTTAAAAAATAACTCAACGATTCATAACACCATCTCGAAACAGTAACTTTTTTTAATTTATTCAGTAGAATATATCATTATCCCTATCTCATTCGGAAGTTCGTAAAAGCTATCACAGTCAGCTTATAAAAACTTCCACCATTATAATGAACAACTTAAAAATTGAAATTGCAACTATTTCAATCAAGAATAAAAGGACACGAAATTAATTAAAACTGATACTTTTATTAAATCAATTCCAAACGTTACAATCTTTTAAAGGAAAAAAATTACAATTACTTAATCTAAAACTAACATTATAACAGTATGAAAAAGAAAAGGGATGAATACATGATAATTTTCGGGGGTATTTATAGCCTCCCCAGGGCTTTGTTGGTGCGAATATGCGCATCTTCCAAGGGATATTCCCTTTTCTTCTCAGCCTTTGATCTTGATTTTCTCTTCTCTCTCCTTTGATCGGATGGTGGTGATGATTTAATCTAGCACACGGATCGCCAACGTGGCATCCGTGTGCTAGTTGTGCTTCTTTCTTGGCTCCTGATTGGTGGATATGGAGCAATGAGGTGTTTCATCAAATCATCTTTTGCCACGTATCAAGCCCTTTCCTCTCATTTTCTCTTCCTATAAATTTGGGGTTTTATTTTCTTTTGGGGTGAATTAATTGATTAAATGAAAAGCCCCATTTTTCTTTGAGTATTTACTGACTAGGGTTTTTTTAAAGAACAGTGAATATTTGCAGGTGAAAAATGGGGAAGATGGTATAGGAGAAAGAGATGGAAGCATTGTTTGTATCGATGGTATATTTAATATGTGTGAAAGTGGGTGAATAATAAAAAAAACGTGTGAGTGATAATGGAAAAGGAACGGTTGATTTAGTTGGGTGAAAAGTGTTTACTAGGTGACGTGTGAAAAATAAACGAATGAAAGTGAATTTGTTTGATATGTGAATGAAGTGTGTTAAATACACATTTTTCTCTTAAACCCTAACAGGCCATATCTCTTTTTGTTTCTTGCCATCTTCTGGGCTTGGGCCCAAAATTTCACCATTTATCCATCTCATGCCAATTCGTTTATTTCCTATAATACTTGGGCTTTAAATGGACTTCCCAAAAACTAATTTTATCATCTTGAATCATAGATGGGCTTTCGAGCCCATTTCCCATTGTGGGACCCACTTGACCCGTTTTCTCTAAAAATGATGAAATCCGCTAAAGTCGAGCTCGATTTTGGCTCTTTGATCTTTTCCTTCATTCTCGTGTCGGTTTTCATCAGTTTTCGTGAACTTGGTACCTACACACATGAAAACAAGAAACAAGCATATCCAAGGCATATTTGATACAATTTGTGCAATATCTCATTGTTTTAAGCTATAAATGATATGAGTAAAAACACTCATATCAAATTCCCCCATGCTAAGCAATTGCCGTGTCCTCACGCAATGATAAAATAAAACTATAACTACACCATTATTCAACTTTTGACTTTTTATTTTGCAAAGACATAAAATAACTTTTAGGATTATAAAAACTCAAATAGATTCATCGTCCCCGACTTTTCACTTTTCCATGCCAAGTGCAAAAACAAGATCATTGTTATTATAAGTTGGTAGACTAACACGAATTCATGTGGGCCAATTAATCACTTAGACTCCCTTATTCCTATGTGTATCTCTTATATTTTATTGTTGTCTAGAATGATCACGAGGATGCATTGTTGACTTATTTCGATAATTTATTAGGCTGAAAATAAAGTGAACGATTTAATCAATAGTTAGCTAAAGGACAAAATCTTTTAAAACTGCTTCTCGGGCTCTCATAAAGTTCATATCTTGGCATAACTTGTTTCGCGATTTGAGACCTTTCTCGGACCGATATTTGGCAATGACTTTATACTTCCAACCTTGAGAGACGTTCACGAAATAATGGTCTTCTCTTCATAATATTTCTTCACTTGAATTTTTGAGAGATTCATACTTGGACCACGACTTCTTCATTTTTCTCCAATCTTTACTTGGGATTTTGATTAACAACGATTCGCCTCCTTTTTGGACTTGGCTTCATTTATCCTCATACCTTATTTTGGTCTTTTTGGATAGACTTCTCCATGACTTTTTGGGAGTATTTTGCTTTTCGTCGTGTGTCTCGATCCTTCATATTGATTTTTGATAAATGAGTCTTCACATCACTTGAGATCTTTAGCAATAAAACATAGCCCTCATGTCTTGTTAGGACCTTTTTGGACTCGCCAATCTTCGCATCCCGCTTCAATAAGTTATGCCTTGATATGAACTCTAATCCATACCGAGCAACTTTTAAACGATCTTGGGCTAGAAGCTAAATAACTTTTCAAATCGTTCAACCTTATTTATTGCAAATAATTTTATTAACAAGCGATGGGAGAATAGGCTTATAATTAACTCACATAAATTCCCGAAAGAATACCAAACTTATAATTGACTCTATCATCTCTTGTTCTCCATATTGTAAAATTCCAAGAATGAAATCAATGGATACTTAGCCTATTAAATCAAAGTTTTGGGTTTTCAAGTCATCTATAGGATCTTGCAACTTCTTATACTTTTACAAGATTTAGAATTTGCGTTTTAAAGTTCCCTTGATAAACGACTTTCTAGGATCAATTATAGGAGCTTGCGAAAAGTTCTTGTTCTTAACTCGTATGAATTAAGACTTTCGCGTTTTAAAGCTCCCTATATAATAGCCTAGCAAAACTTAATTCAAATACGTTAAGGAAAAGCTAAGGTTAAAAACCGAGTCGAGTCAAAAACTATTCTTATTAAAAGCCTACATTCGTGTCAAAAACACTTATTTTATTTATTAAAAACTTAAAAATAACACAAAAAAATTAAAATTTTATTGAAAAATGAGAAAACAATACGTTTGGACACGACAAAAGCAATTGCAAGCGATTATATCGATTGACTCCCCCATGCTAAAACCAAACATTGTCCTCAATGTTTCTTAGCTTAAGAGTAACTCCCCCTTGCTAAGACACGAAGAGTCTAATGCAATCTCCTAGCATGGAAAGAGCACGCAAATCTATAAGCCGTTTATTAATTATGCCTTAAGATAAAACGTTAGTCGATAAAAATCAAGGGTAAGAAAGTGTGCCCCTTTTTGGCATTCAAAGAATGGAAGATCAAGTGGACCGGCAAAAACCGAACACGAGAGTCTTCAAATATAAGGGTCGTACCTAAGATCACAACACAACAAAACACGAACACGAGCTTGAAAGATCAAGCCTTATTAGTTATTAGAAAATAAAAAGAAGATAGAAAGAACTCGTTTTTGTTCACCGAGTCATGAGCTCGACTCGATCCCCGCATTCATTAGTCCTTAGGGAAAGAAGGTGAAAACCGGCATATAAGGATAAAATCCAACATAAAGCACGATGCCGGGGTCAAAGATCTCATCCTCGTTGTCGGATGACAAACGAAAGGATAAAACTCCAACACAAATCTCTAACAAGAGATGGTAGTCACAAACAAAAGTATGGATGTAGCATGCTCCACGAGATAAACTCGCACCAATATGATCGAAAAATCTTTCAATTATTACATCGGTGAAAGGACGAGATTTCCCTAAATCAATGATTCCGGGATCGAATACCTCGTCCTCGGTGGAGAAAGGAATAGACAACAAGGTGTCGTCCCCCCATGCTAATCCTAAGTCATATGAAGCACATGGTAATGGTGGAGCAAAAGTCTCAACCATAGTGGTTTCAACTTGCATGACTTTGTCGACTTTTTCACTCTTAGGAACGTGAACAAAGGGGTCATGGTACTCAATATGAGTCACATGAAAAACCCGCACATTAAGATCAACGCGAGTGGGAGGGAGATTGGGAATAATGTAAATTTCTCCATCCGAGTCGACATACTCATCACAAAAGGTGTGATCATCATCACAAACCTCATCAACCTCCTTCATAAGAAGATCATCATCACAACGGTTGTGAGATGTAGGAGGTATGATGCTCTCAAAATCCTCTTGAAACAATGGATTATTGTTCAATGAAGCTTCAAATAGAGGATTTGAGTAAGTCACAAAAGTGTCGTCATTCTCGTCGTCAGAAGAAATTTCCGACAAAGTATCGAGTGTGTCACACTCGGATACTAGATCATCATTCTCATTCGAAGGCAATTCATCGGCGAATTCCTCGAGAATGGTCGGTAAAACACAAGAATCACGTTCGATCTCGAGATCAGAAACGTCTTCACTTCCCCGTGGAAGTGGATCAAGGATAGCAAAAAGTTCATCGATGAACTTATCCAACGAATAGTCACTAACCTCACTCGGTGTGAAGCTAGGAATCAAAGGCTCTTCAATTGAAGATTGTGCCTTAGGAACATCAACATGATCCTTAGAAGAGAGTGAAAATGAATCCATTTTAAAAGACGAGAATTTAGAGGATTGAAGAAAAGAAATTAGACAAGAAGAAGATTATTTTTGGTATTTTATTTGGTATTGCTCAATAAAAAATGATCGATAAAAAACAAGGAATAAGGATAACTACTATGGAAGTAAATTACCCTCGGTCGACTTTGAAACGATAGGTGAAAACCTAAACGTCTCGAGGTTCAATAAGTAAACAACAAAAAATAAGATTTATTACTACTTGAGTCGGCAAACCAATAATAGGTTGTCCCTCTCAATATACGCACAAGCAAGCGGGGAAACGAGGTGGCACAAAGCACTTAAAAACCTTTTTCCTTAGACGGCCTTTTATAGCACGTCGCCTTATACCCACCTTATAGTTTGTATAAATCGAGTTCAAACTTCTTATTAATATTTATCTATTTTGCCTTTATTTTTGTTTTGGGTTCGAATACAATAGCTAGGTGATGAAATCCCAACTAAGGCTTATTTGAAAAGTATTTAAAATTATTGTTCTACGTAATACAATATATTATTCACAAAAAACGAGAAAAACGATACATACTATATAATAGAAAAATAACAAAACTTTCCGAGGACGGAAAGGGTCTTCAAATCCACGATTAACAAATCTCCACAAAAGCGAATCGTACACAAGATCCCCGGCAGCAGCGCCAAAATTTTTGATGTGTCGTGGATTAACACATATACGTTATAGGACAAATTTAGGTAATTACCTTTAGGAAAAAGTAATTAACCAAAAATAAGTCAAAGACGGATACGATTAAACACGTGAGTGAACAAAGTTCGTTGTACACGAAGATCGAGTGAATTTGAGACGTTTTGCTTTGATTTGGACAATTGATTTGAATGTGTCGTTGGTTTTTAAAACTAAAATTAACTCTAAGAATTTTAAGCTATTTAAAATACTCTTTAAGTGCATGAATCGTAAACCCGCCTATTTAAAATTCTACAAACAATTATTTAATTTTAACACTACTTAATAATTAAATCTATTTAAAAATTCTATTTAATAAAAACAAATTTAATTAAAATACTTTTACCCTATTTTAAAAATCTATTTAGGAAACTAATTTATTTAAAATCTAAATTAACTAAAATCTAATTAATATTTAAAAACTAATTCTAGATGACTAATAAACTTTCTAAAAATTAATAAAACATTTTTTTTTATATATTTATTAAAACTGAAACTTAATAAAAGTAATTTGAAAATAAAACTATTCAAATTTAAATGAAATTAAAGTTAAGGTTATATACACTTTAAAAAAAAACTGACAGCTCAATAATTCGAGACAATATTAAATGTTCAGACTGAAATAAAACAAAAGAAGATAAGTAGAGCAAATGGTTATCACGTTAGGCCTACACCCTTGAGGTCAAGGGTTCGAATCCTGCATATGACATATTTTTATGAAAAACTTTCTTTTTGACAGATTACAAATCACAGTCTTAGGAAAGACTTTAAGTGAGCTTATTTGCTCAAAAGCTGAGAGGACAACAGCTTTGTGAGCTTATCAGTTAGTTGAACTGATAAGCTGGAAGATATAACAATACAATCAGCAAATATAAACCAGCTTAAGGCAAAAATTCATCAAATTACAATTCAATATAAACCGATTCAAAAACAATCTAAACTAAGCAAAACTAGAATAAAAATCCCAATAAGCAGCTAACTTCAAAGCAGATTATCAATCTAATGCAGGCTTAAATTCTAACAGTAAGCTACAAGCAGTCATTTTAATTCACAAATGTGATAAATCAAATTCAGTGCACAAGCATAGCTTAAACTCAAATCTTACAGGAAATCAAAATCAGCAGGTTGATAATACTAACAAGAAAAACGTAGCAGATCTAATATACTTCTCAAACAAGCAGAAAGAACAGCAAACCAAAATTAATAGCACGTCAAAAGTCACATTTCTAAACGCAGAACTAGAAAATAGCACTATCAGCAACTTCAATCGATTCAAATAACATATATTTATCATGATAATATTAGTAAGCTATAATCATTAATCTGAGTGACAGATCATATTCAGATCCTACAAACAAGTAAAACAAAACCTGACAAATCCTAAATGAATCAGCAGGTAAAAAAAACAGTAATAAACTCTAACAACTTAATCAGCATAACCAAATAAACAAGTAATCTAACAATTCATAAATCGTTTCTATCAAACAAATCAAGCAAATCATAAACTGTATTTATCAAACAAATTTAACTAAACAACTTAAGAACAAATTCACTAAAAAATATTATCAACTTAAAAATAAAGAGAGTAGAACCTTTTTGGAGAAACCTTTGATGACGAAGGTAGGGCGCTGAGCCACCTTATGGCTTTAATACGGCACCAAGAATACCACCGTTGAGGACATCAATACCCACGAACCATCATTTAAAAAATAACTCAACGATTCATAACACCATCTCGAAACAGTAACTTTTTTTAATTTATTCAGTAGAATAAATCATTATCCCTATCTCATTCGGAAGTTCGTAAAAGCTATCACAATCAGCTTATAAAAACTTCCACCATTATAATGAACAGCTTAAAAATTGAAATTGCAACTATTTCAATCAAGAATAAAAGGACACGAAATTAATTAAAACTGATACTTTTATTAAATCAATTCCAAACGTTACAATCTTTTAAAGGAAAAAAATTACAATTACTTAATCTAAAACTAACATTATAACAGTATGAAAAAGAAAAGGGATGAATACATGATAATTTTCGGGGGTATTTATAGCCTCCCCAGGGCTTTGTTGGTGCGAATATGCGCATCTTCCAAGGGATATTCCCTTTTCTTCTCAGCCTTTGATCTTGATTTTCTCTTCTCTCTCCTTTGATCGGATGGTGGTGATGATTTAATCTAGCACACGGATCGCCAACGTGGCATCCGTGTGCTAGTTGTGCTTCTTTCTTGGCTCCTGATTGGTGGATATGGAGCAATGAGGTGTTTCATCAAATCATCTTATGCCACGTATCAAGCCCTTTCCTCTCATTTTCTCTTCCTATAAATTTGGGGTTTTATTTTCTTTTGGGGTGAATTAATTGATTAAATGAAAAGCCCCATTTTTCTTTGAGTATTTACTGACTAGGGTTTTTTTAAAGAACAGTGAATATTTGCAGGTGAAAAATGGGGAAGATGGTATAGGAGAAAGAGATGGAAGCATTGTTTGTATCGATGGTATATTTAATATGTGTGAAAGTGGGTGAGTAATAAAAAAAACGTGTGAGTGATAATGGAAAAGGAACGGTTGATTTAGTTGGGTGAAAAGTGTTTACTAGGTGACGTGTGAAAAATAAACGAATGAAAGTGAATTTGTTTGATATGTGAATGAAGTGTGTTAAATACACATTTTTCTCTTAAACCCTAACAGGCCATATCTCTTTTTGTTTCTTGCCATCTTCTTGGCTTGGGCCCAAAATTTCACCATTTATCCATCTCATGCCAATTCGTTTATTTCCTATAATACTTGGGCTTTAAATGGACTTCCCAAAAACTAATTTTATCATCTTGAATCATAGATGGGCTTTTGAGCCCATTTCCCATTGTGGGAACCACTTGACCCGTTTTCTCTAAAAATGATGAAATCCGCTAAAGTCGAGCTTGATTTTGGCTCTTTGATCTTTTCCTTCATTCTCGTGTCGGTTTTCATCAGTTTTCGTGAACTTGGTACCTACACACATGAAAACAAGAAACAAGCATATCCAAGGCATATTTGATACAATTTGTGCAATATCTCATTGTTTTAAGCTATAAATGATATGAGTAAAAACACTCATATCAGAGGCTACAAAAATGGAGCATCCTATTGGGGGAGCATAATATATCTTATAGGCCAAGGACGGCTGTTAAAGGCCAGATCTTGGCAGATTTCTTGATAGAGAAGCCGGATAAGGAAGGACCAATCGTTAAACAAGACGAGACTCCAACAGAACCATGGGTGTTATTTACGGACGGATCCTCGTGTACGGATGTGTCCGGAGCTGGCCTCATCCTTACAAATCCGGAAGGAATGGAGTTTACATACGCCCTCCGTTTTGAGTTCACGGCCACCAACAACGAAGCAAAATATGAAGCATTAATTGCGGGTTTAAAAATCGCCACTAGAATGGGAGTTCGCAACCTTGAGGCCTACGTGGACTCACGGCTTGTCGCGAACCACATTTTAGGTGGATAGGTGGCTAAGGAGGACAACATGGTCCGATATTTGGAGAAAGTCAAGTCACTCATCGCAGCTTTCAGCAAGTTTTCCATCAAGCAGGTGCCAAGAGGTGAGAACAAGAAGGCGGACACTCTTAGCAAGATCGCATCCACAAGCTTCGCCCACTTGTCCAAGCAAGTCTTGGTGGAAATACTCAAGGAGAAGTCTATAACAGAAGGGGAGGTTGCTACCATAGTTGAAGAGGATGGACCTACATGGATGACCCCGATTATCAACTATTTGACTAGTGAGACCCTTCCGGACGAGGAAAAAGCAGCACGGTGCATCAGAAGGAAGTCGCAACACTTCAAACTCCGAGAAGGTATTCTTTATAAGCGCTCTTTCTTGCAGCCATGGTTGCGGTGTGTTGGACCACGTCAGGCTACCTATGTAATCAGTGAAATACATGAAGGGTTGTGCGACATGCACGCAGGTCCACGATCCGTGGTAGCTAGAGCCTTACGGACAGGATATTACTGGCCTACCATGCACAGGGACGCGCGCGACATGATTCGCAAGTGTAGTGATTGCCAAGTGCATAGACCAGTGCCGCGGCACCCGCAGCGGGAGCTTACACCTATCACGTCCCCATGGCCATTCTATAAATGGGGAATCGACATTGCAGGACCATTTCCTGTAGCTGCGGGGGGAGTTAAGTTCTTAATTGTCGCGATGGACTACTTCACACGATGGATAGAGGCCAAGGCAGTCAAATCCATCACAGGCAAACAAGTTAAAAAGTTTGTTTGGGAGCATATTGTGTGCCGTTTTGGCCTACCAGGAGAAATCATCTCGGATAACGGTAAACAGTTCGCGGACAATCCATTCAAGGACTGGTGTGCATCATTGAATATCAAGTGGCGCTTCGCGTCTGTTAAGCATCCGCAGACAAATGGCCTTGTGGAACGAGCAAATAGAAGCTTGGGAAACGGCATCAAGGCACGTTTGGATGAGCGAAGTGCCAAATGGGTGGATGAGCTACCACATGTTCTATGGGCACATAGGACTATGATCAAAACGGCCAACAGAGACACTCCATTTGCATTGGCTTACGGCACTGAAACTGTTATACCAGCAGAAATAGGAATGCCTACCATCCGCACGGCGGAGGTTAATGTTGTCACGAACGACGAACAACTGCGAATCAACCTGGATCTGTTGGAAGAAAAAAAGGAGATAGCAGCCATTAATGAGGCTAAATCCAAGGCTAAAATGAAGGCTTATTACGACGCTAAGGTTAAAGGTGTTTCCTTCCGACCGGGGGATTGTCTATCGTGCTAACGAAGCAAGTCGAGCAGAGAATACAGGAAAGCTGGGCCCTAAGTGGGAAGGACCGTATGAGGTCACGGAAGCCTTGGGACGAGGTGCGTACAAGTTACGTGACATGGATGGCCGCGACCTGGAGCGCACATGGAACATCTCCAACCTCAAAAGGTGCTATCTTTGAAAGCTCCGGCTTCCGCATGGGTACTTCGCCATATGTGGCTTTAATGAAGATCCGTGCACTCTATCTGTTTTGCTTCTTATGTTTTATCTAGGTTCCTTTTTTGTTTCTTAGGACTTATCATTCTTGTTCAAACAAAAAATGTAAACGTTCTAATAAAATGTCGTGGTGCCTAGCTAGCTCCACGGCTTGTTTTGTGCAAATTATTTCTTAAGATTTTGTTACTCATAAGATTTTTAATTATTGCTATAATAGGCCATGTTTCATTCATATGCATTCATTCAAACACCGTACATGTACTATACGCCTCCAGGCGGGGTAAGAGGATTAAGTGAACCTACTAATTCAACTTGCCGCGTAAGAGGGATGCAACCCCAGCGGCACGGATCATGTATCCTTACTAGACACCTTACTCACAAGACGTTGTGGTAAGTTTCGTATGCTGTACTCACGTAGTGCTCCGCATAGTAAAGACGCACGTTACATGTCTAGTAAATTATAGGCTTGTATGTATTTTCTTTTTTGTGTAAGACGTGACATGTCATGCAGTATTGGCATACAATGTTCAAACAAAATAAAAATACACAAGTTTCAAAATAAATAACAAAATGGTCGTGGTCATCACGGACTTACATACAAAAGACAACCATTTCACATATGTCTTAGCCGTGTACATGCACGGACGAATAACAATCACAAATGTTTACAACTGATAAATTACAAGGGGGTAGGAATTCCCCTATGTCCTTCTTTCCTTCTTCAATCAGAGCACGGAGGGCCTCCCCACGAGCATCCTTCCCATCCTGTGCCTTGACCGCAGTCGCATCCAATGCTTCCACAAGCAGCTTTTCACCTTTCATCGTTTTTGATAAGGGATCATAAGTGGGCAAGGTCAAAGGGATGGGATCCGCAGTAAGCCGGGACATTATTGCCTCGTTTGGAGCGTCTCTAAGTGCCTCAAGCTCATCCAGGAGAGGGTGTTGGATTTCCGCCAAGGCATTCATCGACGCGGTCATATTTTCCGCAGCTGAGGGATTATGGTATGGATGCTGCATGATGTCTTCATT
The DNA here is from genome assembly GCA_025667525.1 of Glebionis coronaria. NCBI lineage: Eukaryota > Viridiplantae > Streptophyta > Magnoliopsida > Asterales > Asteraceae > Glebionis > Glebionis coronaria. The sequence continues at coordinate 491,323,672 of CM046875.1, forward strand.
TTTACCTATCAGTTCTGCAGCTTTGACCAAACCCTCATGTCTACCACGGTCGATTCCATCGGATACGACCCCAGCAAATGCCTGTAGTAGGTGTGGAGCTTCCAGGGCCTTGCTTACGGCAAGTCGCATCCCTTGCCCAATCATCCACCTACGTCCAGCTATGGCGGATAGCAGGGGAGGACATAGTCTTTCAGCACAACTTATGGCCATCTTGCTCAGCTCCTCCTCCGCTGTGGCAGCTTGCTCTTCCAAATTGGCCCGCGCCTGTGTTAGCTCATCCTTCAGCGCATCACGCTCTTGGGCGATGTTGAAGGATTGTACGGTCACGGCCTTGGTAGAAGCTTCGGCCGCAGACACCTGCATATAGAACTTTGAGTTATCACAAGGATAATATATATTTTTTCTTGGGTCGAATAAATAATCAAGGCAAAAGTATATGTACAAAAGTTTCGGAAGTGTACCTTCTCATTTGTTGCGGCTGCAAGGGCTTCGAGCTCGGCAATGCGCTTTTCTCGGGTGTCGGCGTGATGAGCTTGCTCTTTTACCGTAGCCTCGGCTGTCACCAGCGCTGCTTGCAAGGACGCGATGGTCTTCTCGTTCTTCACGACCATTGCCTCACGACGAACTATCTTCTTATCTGCCCGCTTCACATTAGCAAGAGCCTTGATCAAGCGGCGTCTTAGAGCGGCTCCCACCGTCACTTGATGCGCAGACGACACATTAAATTGCTCCAGAAGGGATTCATGATCCAGCTCATCTAAGGCTTATGCAAGGGCTGGTGGGGTGATGTGTTCGATGAATTATGAGCACTCAGATTCCGCTTTCAACCTTGTCAGACTTGAGAGGTTCCATGCTAGGCGCAGGCTATTTTCTGGCCCTTCGTGGTGTGGCTCCTCGGCATGTGTCGCGACAGGAGATGGGGGTCTGTTAGTTGGTGCGGGGGATGGATTCCTCTCCACTTCTTCCTCTGGTGCTACGGCCGATGGATTCACCCGGTTATTGAAATGGCAAATTTAGTCTAAGCATTATATATTTCACAAGTATAGTGACACGACTAATATTCGAAGGATACTTACGTGGTATCAATGGCAGGTTCTGGGCCAGTAGGAGCTACAACGCTCACGGGTGTAGCTCGCCAGACTGGCTCTCCCATGTGCGGGGTAGAGTCGGCCTGAGCAGTCGCAGTACCACTCCCCTCTTGGTACTGCGGATGGTCCTTCCTCAGTTTCTTTGGGGGAGCATTCGCGGCCACGGCCTCATCCCCTATCTTCTTTGCCACCCTCCTGGTGGTCTTTCTCTTCCTAGATGTGAGCGGGGCGGACCCGGAGGCTTGAGTGGTGTCTGTATTGAGGGAATCATTTTCATCTTCCTGATGGGTCGCGGTCCCCTCCAGCAGTAGTTCTCCACCATCTTCATTATGGAAGTCCAATGGGGACTTCTCAATGATGGGCTCCCCTTCATCTGATCTGGGCTCGGACGTCTCTTCGAGAGGCATGGTGCGGTCCGCGGTCGCCTCCAGCAGGGGGAGCTCATTCTCCTTCAGAAGGCGGAACCCTTGGGGCACCTTCATTGGGTCGCCCTGGTGTATTAATCCGTGTAGGTTCATTTCTGCAGACATCTATAAAGTATACGGGTTAGTACGGTTCTACAAATACGTATGACATTTCAAATTTACAAGGTATAAGTGCACCTACCCTCTCCCTGTTCCGTCAGGAAGCACGGATATAAGTCATCCCTCCCAAAGTAGCGGCGGCTTATTCCTACTAAGCACAGAAAGTGTTCCGGCAACCCCCTATGGAATTCTATGCGGTGGGTATCTAGTATTTTTAAGTCTTTGCTACTATAGTCTTTGTATTTGGGCGGAAAGTCTTTGGGTGCTTTGGTTTTGAGTACGAAAGGGGTAGGGAATACCTTCTCATCAACAAAGAAGTAATGATCGTACCAGTTCTTAAGGGAATCTAAAGGCTTCCAATACGTCATGGGGGCATTCCCGGGTCGCTTTTTAAACGATAGCCACCCGTTCACTAGCTGGGGTAAGAAAAAAACCCTAAAAAGGTTCACGGTTGGAGTTACTCCGCAGGTATGGCATGTAATTTCAAATTGATTGATTTTACACGCCCCTATGCAGTGGAGTTGGGTTATGTGGAAGTCGTAATACAATAGCAGATCTACCAAAAATTTGGACAGAGGGATACGGTAGTTGACCGAATCAAATAGGCGCGTGTACACGCCTATTTTCCCCGCCGGTGCATCCGTAATTGCCTCACCTTCACCTGGATAGGTGGGGTGTACGCTTTCGGGTATGTAATACTTCGACAGAAAGTCGATGTATTTTTCCGTCGACATCACGTTAAGGACATCCGTGATAAGAGGGTTGTCCTTTACCATGCTTTAAATAAAGGTTTTGAAAGGCGTGATGATCTAACCTGTGGCGGAAGAAATCCGTGGAATCAAAGGCAAAGTTTTGGAGGTAGAAGCTTGAAAATTACAATGACGGAAGGAAGGGTGAATTGTGTGTGTAACAAACACACACACCAACTCTTATATAGGGTTGCCTCGGTTTCCGAGGTAGCGTGGATGTTCGACACGTGTAGGCCACCACGCCTATCCAACGGATGGGATTTCTGACACTTCTACAAAATCAGAAGGGGCCCACGGGTCACTTCTTGGCAGTTTTACGTGGCTCATTGGTAGGCATTAATGGTGCACTTTTGCAGAAGTGCGGCTGATCAGTTGACTATCATTAATGAATTTATTCTTGTGTCGGGTTATGCGGTCTTACGTGAGACCATATTCAATGCTACATTAAATTTGTCTCGGCCGTTACGTGCGGCTGGGGTGCTATTAGAATAATATTCCTAATGCGGGCAACCATGTGCGGCCATAGCAAAAAGTTTTTGTATTTTTTATTCCCTAGGTCTTCTCTTGGCATGTCCGGAGAGCATCTTGATAGTCTAGAGGTTACGCCTACGGCTGTAACAACTAGACTGGGGGGACATGATAACGTATAGTCCCCAGCCGGGTCAGGAACCTGGCCCACGGGTACTACCCGTATCCGGCCCATCACAGATGGGTGGGAATAATGTAATTTAAGCTTATGGGCTTGGATGAACAGTAACCGCACACACGTGTGCGGCCCACGGCCCGGGCCGGGCGGCACAGGGTTAGACAGAATCATATTCTGTCTTGGAATAGGTTTACCCCAAAGAAGAGGATATTCACTCACCATAATTAGAAGATAACAATCATTCTAATTCTGGTACTTATCCTTTCCTTGGGGCCGAAGTATCAGTGGCAGCCCACTAGGGTTCCACTGCCTATAAAAGGAACCCCCAAGGGTTCCACAAAGGTATCACGTTCTATACTCTCAACTCACATACAACCCTAACCGATTACTTACTCTCACGCCGGAGTCTAATCGTGGGAAACATTCCCACGGTAAGCCTAACGCGTGTTGTTTAGTGTGCAGGATCCCAACCAAACAATTCACTTGGTGCAGGAGCTAGAGCCCAGCCAACCCGAATTAAGCCTAATTCGGGTCTAGCAAGGATCACCCAACTTTTGCATCAACAGGAATCAAACATCGGTAGTCTAAGTAACTCACACACAAGCAATATTAGGTACTGTAAATGAAAGGACTAAACAATGTCCAAATGAAGTAAAGTATGAAAAAGTAGGAATAAATGCATAAGGTAAAAGAGGCTGGATAGCTTCCATCCGAATGCACATACTCTGGAGATCCTACTTGCGACCTTGGGTACCTGCCGTTTGGGAACATGGAAATAGAAAACGGTTGAGCATAACGCTCAGTGCACGGATATATAGCATAACGTAAAGATATAAAGAAATGAAAGCATATAAAGCATGAATTGCAGCAAAATGAATAAGTCTGGGAAAACCTAGATGTATGTATGTTTACTGGTTTTAGTTTTGAAAACCTAGCTTATGTTACATATGAAAATCTGTATTAGTTTACACACCAAAAGCCAATATAGGTCATGAGGTCAACAACGTGCATGAATACTTGGAGGGGTGACCTCGTCATGCAAATTAGAGGGGATGCCTCTAATTAATTGGTAATGGGTAGGAGGGATCAGCTCCTTGTGAAGGATGCAAGGCACACACCGCATTCACCATGAAATCCTGACTGAAACTAAACCTAGGATGCACCCATACGCCCCACGTGATAATAATATAATAATGGCCAAATAACTGGAAGGGACGCCACGAGCTATCACTCCGCCATGGTGAAGTCATAACACTAGTGCCTCTAGTGTTATGATTATGGTACCTCCATAACTAGGTGAAACTGGAATGCATGTATATGGCTAAGGTAACTAATAAAACATAAGCATTTAAATCTGTAACTACTGGGAAAAACAGTTGGCTGCATACGGGAAATCCTAATAAAGGAAGAGGTTGTCCTTACTGAAGGATGGGAAATCCGTACCTTGTGTCCAGTAGAAGCTAACAGAAACACCGAAGAAACTACTCCGCCTTGACGGATAATACTACATAAGAATGGGAACGTGTATGAGTTGTTTGATTTACATGTGTTTTACTGGTTCGTGTGTTATTAGCTTGTTATACTTATTATGTCATGTTTTAGTGTGTTACTATGTTATCTGTAGTTATACTGATGTTCTGTAGTGTATTATGCATGTAATAGTGTATTATAATACTTGTATTGTAATACTAAGTAACTTTTTAAAAATAGTAGGTTTCCATAAATAGTAAGTTTCTAAAAATAGTAAGTTTCCATAATTAGAAATAAACTAGATTATTAAGTCAAGTAAAGTTTAATTAGTAAATACATATCATGGTTTATAGCTTATTAATTAAATAACTGGTTAATTAATTAAACTATACATTAAAGGAATTTAATTAAAAATACATGTTTTAATTAAATTAAGCTAAGTAAAATACTTTAGGTTATACGTGAAATATTAATTTTAATATTTAACCTAAGTCATGAATTTAATTAAATTAAAAAGTCTAGTAATATTAACCCGAGCCCGTACCCTTGTTTCTTAAATAAGCCGAGCTAAACACCCCTTTGACAGTGGCTAACTGACTTAGTCGGTTGCCACTGTCCGAGTCTTTTCCCCACTGCTCGAGCCACGGCTAGCCGCTGCCGGACTTGGTTCCCACCGGTTGCTTGCCGGTTCACACCGGTTCACAGCCGGTTCACACCTGTTGTGACCGATTCCCACTGTTTTGGTGTTCGGTTCCCACTATTAGCACAAAAGCCCCACCGAGACCCTATTGGTCTCGGCTGGCACTTGATCCAAGCCAAAACCATACCCGACTTGCGGTCGGGGTTCCCTTGTGTCGTCCGAGCCCAAACCAACCAAGCCGAGCCCTTTGAGGGTCTCGGTGGTGATGAAGGCAAGCCGAGAGCCCCATGGCTCTTGGTGGTGTCTTGGGCGAACCAAAACAAACACCAAACACCCCCTAAATCATATTTTAATTAATCCCATGTTTATTATTACTTGTTGTTATGATTAATTAAAATAAAACATGCATTCATAAAGAATTTAAAAAGAAAAGGAATTGTTTTGATTTACCGAACACGTGGAAGAAAGGATTAAGATCACGATCACGTACACAAAATAAATCAATAATCAAAATCGTCCGGTTGTTCCTTTTGGTTTGATGTAGCCGGTGACAAGAGAGGACAAAAGGGAGGCAAGAAAAACGTTTCTGTAACCTAAAACTATGTTTAATGTTTTCCTGTGTTTTATTTAACATAGGTTTAAGTTGGATCCTGGGCCAAGACCACCCTTTTGCCTTTCTTTTGTCTTAGCCGCGGCACATGGGGCCCACAAAGGGAAACCCGAAGCTTTTCCTGAGTTAAATTATTTACTGTTAATACGTGTTTTATTTATCGTGCATTTTATAGTTCGTGATCTGTTAGGACCTCTGTAATAGACATTTGTAATAGGTATGTTAGGAGGTATGTATTTCCTCCTGGTCCTAGTAGTAGTAGGAGCAACACATGCTCCTGGTCTAGTAGAAAGTCAAACATTGTTATTCTGAGTAGTTTGTTAGGATATGCATGAGATATATTAGGAAAGGATATGCATATCAGAAGTTACACGTTTTGGTTTAATGTTGTATTAGGGTTTTCTTGTAGTATAAAAGGAACCATTAGAAGAAGGGTTAGACACACCTTCATCAAAGATTATTTAGTTCATATTAATTGTATAAATCCTTAGTAAGGATCTAGTTATTTAGTTATTTTTTTTCTTATTGTTCATAGTATTTTTATTCCACACTTATACTGTGTGTTTCATCTAGAGTCTCTCTGTGAATAGACTTGTGATTATAGAAGTCGTTCACCATCCTTAACAGCCTGCAAGATCCATATCTAGTGGACCCAACAAGTGGTATCAGAGCTTGGGAGAGTCTCTGTTCAAGAAGAATCAATTTTTCTTTTTACTAACATCTTTGTTAATCATGTCTGCCTCTAGTTCTACTGAAACAGGAGAGGCAAGCACCTCTAAAACACAGCAACCTCAACAAATTGTTGCTACTGTTTCCAATAAAAATGGAAAATTCCCACTCTTGAAGAAGGATGAGTATGATAGCTGGGCCATGAAGATGGAATGCTAGGTCACCAATACTGATCTAGACCTTTGGAAAATTGTTCAGAATGGCAACAATAAGAATCTTACTGGAAGAGACAAGAATGGTAATGTCATCCTTTTAGATCCAAAAACTCATGAAGAAATCATAGCTGTTTAGAATAAAATCAAAGCAAAAACTATTTTGCTTCAGTCCCTTCCTGATCATCACATGGGTGAATTTTATCACTTGGATGATGCTAGGGAGATTTGGAATGGAGTAAGGCAAGGTTTGGAGGGAATGAGGAATCAAAGAAAATGCACAGATCCATGCTGAGAGATGAATTCACAGAATTCAAGATCTCTGAAACTAAAGGTATTCATCAAGGGTGTGACAGGTTCCAAAAGATACTTGGCCAGTTGAAAACTCAGGTCCAAACCTGACAATGGAGACATCAATGCCAGGTTTCTTAGAGCCCTACCTCACTCGTGGAATCAAGTAGTCATCTCTCTAAAAGCAAAAGGTGGCCTTGACTATCTTAATTTTGATGACTTGTTTTATAAACTCAAAACCTTTAAGCCTCATGTGAGAGGATACTCAAGTGATTCATTTCCTACTCCTACTAACTCTACTTTTGTGAGTTCCATGGGATCTAGTCCAATGCCTTATACTAGTAGCCCAAGCTATACTTTATCATCTCAACATACTTCTACTCCTAAACCAAAAGCCAAGACTGGTAGCATGGTAGAAGCTGTTCTTCACTCTTTTGTTGTTGATGTTGATCCACAATAGCAGTTTGCTTTTGATGATTTCAAACAGGTTGATAAACTTGACTTGGATGAAATGGATCTAAAATGGCAGATGGCTATGCTCACTCTCCGGGTTCATAAGTTTGAAAAGGAAGTCGGTTGAAAATTCAACTACAACCCAAGAGAGCCAGCCAGGTTTGATAGAAGCAAGGTCAGATGCTATAACTGCCAACAACAAGGACATTTTGCTAGGGAATGCCCTAACAAAAATGACCAGGAGAAGAGCAGGTATTCAGCCTTCAAGGTTCAAGAGCTCAAGGAAGAAAAGAAAGCTTTGGTGTCTGTTGACTCTATGGTTAACTGGAATGATCATCAGACTGCTACCTTGGAATCAACTGAAGCTTCTACTGATGTATTTGCTATGATTGCTGGGAATCTATCTGATGCTGAGGAAGCCGAAGAATTTGCTCTTATGGGAATCTCGCCTCATGTATGAAATTTCCCTGACAAGGAGGAGGAGGGGAAACCTAGTTACAATAGGTTTCAACCAGTTGTAGCAATGTATGCTGTTCCTCCACCTCTTACAGGAACTTTTATGCCCATATCTAGGCATACTGACTTGGATGGATCACAGATGCATGAGTCTCCAAAAAGCTCTACTAATACTAATGACTTTGTCTCTTGTATTTTCAGTGACAAGGCCAGTGACTATGCATCCTGTGGTTCAAGTGAAGAGTCAAGACCTTCAAGTTCCAAGACAAATGACCCTGCTGCTACTAGTGCTAGGATGAGTGATGAGAAAGTTGCCTCTACTTCAACTGTTTCTAGTCCTAGTTTATTGAATCCTAGGAATGTTGATTCTCCTAGAATTGTTTGTAATAAATTTAGCAGTGTGAAACAATGTCATTTGAATAAAAGGTCTTTTAAAACATGCTTTGTTTGTGGTAGTAAATTTCATTTGATTAAGGATTGTGATCTGTATGACCAAACTCCTTCTGTTTATCAAGCTTATCCTGCTCCTGGTCCACCGGGAGTTGCTCCTTTTTCTTCTAGAAGACTAAACCCATGTGCCCAATCTTATTCTTTTTCTAGAAGGACCTCTCCTTCAGCTTCTGATCCTTGGAGAAGCAATGGGTATACCTACAATAGACCAACCAGCAACTATTTTCAAAACTTTAATCAGAATTATGCTTTTAATTCAAACCAAATGTATTTTGGGTTGGGAAATTTGGGTACTGCTGTTAATCCCCTAGCAGGTTGTTCTTGGTCACAAAATAACACCCATATGATGAACATGCAAACTAAGAACAATAGTGGATCTCATCAATCTTCTTGGCTTTCTACTACTGATCCACAAGGCATACTTAAGCCTGAAAAGGTCTGGGTCCCCTTAAGACACTAACTTTTGCATATAACTTTTCTGTTGTTGTAGATTACTCCATACCAAGATCCTACTCTTGGAATAGTTGATAGTGGATGTAGCTCCTATTCCTGTTCATCATATCAATAAATACCATCCTACTACTCAAATCATTGGAGATCCTGGTTCTACTGTCAAGACTCGCCGCATGCATAAGAAAGCAACGTCTGATCATCATGCTCTTGTGAGCTACATTGAAGACCAAAAGCGTAATAATCACACAGACTTTCTTCACTGTTTGTTTGCTTGTTTTCTTTCACATGTGGAACCTAAGTCAGTCTCACATGCTCTTGAGGATCAAAGTTGGGTGGAGGCTATGCATGAGGAGATGCAGTAGTTCTTGTTTCAGAATGTTTGGATCCTCGTTGACTTGCTAGATGGAAAGACAGCAATTGGTACCAAATGGATTCTCAAAAACAAGAAAGATGCAAGGGGTATCGTGGTGAGAAATAAGGCTAGGCTGGTTGCACAGGGTCACACACAACTTGAAGGAATTGACTATACTGAAGTCTTTTCTCCTGTTGCTAGGATTGAGGCCATTCGTCTGTTTTTGGATTTTGCTTCTTATGTTGGCTTTACGGTTTTTCAGATGGATGTCAAGAGTGAATTTCGCTATGACAAGATGGATGAGGAAGTTTATGTCACTCAACCTAAGGGCTTTGTGGATCCACGTCACCCCAAGAAAGTTTACAAGGTGGTCAAAGCTCTATATGGACTTCATTAGGCTCCTAGAGCTTGGTATGAGCGTCTGTCCACTTTCTTGTTGAACCATGGCTACAGAAGAGGCACTTTTGACAAAACATTGTTTCTTAAAAGGAATACCAAGGACATCATCCTAGTTCAAGTGTATGTGGATGATATTATCTTCGGTTCTACTAAGAAGGAATGGTGTGATGAGTTTGAACAGCTAATGAAAGGCGAATTTCAGATGAGTGCCTGGGAGAACTCACATTTTTCCTTGGTATCCAAGTCAAGCAGCAGTCGGATGGTATCTTCATAAGTCAAGACAAGTATGTTCATGAGATTCTTCAGAAGTTTGATGTGGAACCTCTTAGACCAGAAGCAACACCTTATGAAGTCACTAAAGTCAAATTCAAGAATGAGCCATATCCTCCGGTAAATGTTCACATGTACAGGTCAATGATTGGCTCACTCATGTATTTGACTGCATCACGTCCAGATATTATGTTTGCAGTAAGTGCTTGTTCTAGACATCAGGTGGCTCCAACCGTATCTAACTTAAATGTAGTTAAGAAAATCTTCAAGTATATCAAGGCACAACCCAAGCTAGGCTTGTGGTATCCAAGGGAATCACCTTTTGTTCTTGAAGCCTATAGTGATAGTGACTATGCAGGTGACAATAATGATAGGAAATCTACTACTGGTGGTTGTCAGTTTTTGGGTCGAAGACTTATCTCATGGCAATGTAAGAAACAGACAATCGTAGCTACCTCTTCAACAGAAGCTGAATACGTAGCTGCTGCTAGTTGTTGTGGACAAGTCTTGTGGATACAAAATCAGATCCTGGATTATGGGTTCAACTTCATGAACACCAAAATTTTCATCGACAATCAAAGCACTATCTGCATTGTGAAGAATCCTGTCTTTCATCAACGTACCAAGCATATTGAGATTAGGAACCATTTTATAAGGGATGCTAATGAGAAGAAGCTGATACAGGTTCTTAAAGTTCATACAGATGATGATGTTGCTGACTTATTAACTAAAGCCTTTGATGGTCCGAGATTCAACCACTTGGTCGTTCACATTGGTATGGTCAATCCTTTAAGCCTAGGATTGAGGGGAGGTTAAGCCTAAGGGGAGGATTAATGTACATATTCCCTTGTACAGTCTTACATGTGGTATATTCTAACAACAGTTTTCATGAGTATTTGAGGTGTTTGCATCTTCTAGTAGAAGTTTTTGGTTACTCCTAGTGGCAGTCTTCTGCTCTTAGTGGGTACAAACCCTTATACTTCACTCATGGTTGGCTTCTAGTATCGATTTTGGGTCACTGTTCACTTCGTTGACTTTAATTGACCACTTGGTGCTCCTAGTGTTGACCTTTTCGCGTTTTGATTTTTAGTCAGCGCGAGTTACTTCTGGTGTATATCTTTTTGGGTTATCTTTGGTAACTGGGATTTGCAAATAATGGTTAAGGGGCAAGTGGTTACTCTTGCATTAATGACTTAATTTTGAAAGGGCGACCCCCATAATTAGGGGTCAATGAACAGTTTTATGACCATTAATTATGGTCAAATCTCTCATTTGACTCAATCATCCCAACCATACACACACACATACGCTCCTACTCTTCACCCTCTTCAATCAATCATCTTCCACTGCTTTAATCATCAACAATATCCATACTCCAGTACAAACCTGATCATAACAAGGTGGCCTATCTTGGCGAAGGTCCTAAAAGAGAAGAGTTCACAGACATCCTGGAATACATTGAAGCTTCCAATCTAAGGTATGCTCTTACTGTTTGCCCCACTGTGTATGATATTGTTATACGTCAGTTTTGGGCAACTGCCCACCTCTTTGATGTTTTGGGTCACCCATTAGAGCTCCATGCTACCATAGATGGTCGCTCCTATGTGGTGTCTGAGGCATCTATTAGATCTGCCCTTCATCTCCAGGATGAAAATGACATTGTCTCTATTCCTAATTCAGAGGTATTGGATGGTATGGCTGCTCTAGGTTATAATCATGGGGGGAAGTTTAACTTCCAGAAGAATAGATTTGCCCCTCAATGGAAGCTACTGGTTCACTTTTTTATTCATTGTTTGAGTCCAAAGTTTGGGAGTTGGGATGCGTTTCCCATCCCCCTTGCTACTGGTTTGATTTGTCTTGCTCAGGGTCGTACTTTTCACTTTTCTCGTTACTTGTTTGATGGCATGATTTGTAACCTTAGTGATACTGGCTCTAGGAAGAAGTTCTTTATGTACCCTAGGTTTTTGTAGCATGTTCTTATGTGCATACCTAGGAATAGGGAGGAATATGTGACCCCAAAGCTTACTTCAAAGGTGTATGCGAATATGGCACTTGGATATAAGGGTCCTGTGAGGCCTCTTACTGATGCTATGCTGGGCCTTGCCCAAGGGGATCCTAATGTGATTCCTCCGGTTGATGAAGCCGAGGAGGAACTTCCATTGGAGGAAGATCCTTTGGAGGAGGAGCATCCTGCTACTGGTGTGCCTCATGTGGAGGTTAAGGAGCCAGCTAGAGAGGTGGTGGTAGAAATGCCATCTACCTCTAAGGTTGCCCCCTCTTCTCGCCCACATGAGTCCTCATTTGCTGGTACTCCCCCTCCTAGCCCAGCTCCGCACTCTGCTGAGAAGCCTTCTAGCTCTCATGCTCATATGGATGACCCATCTGTTGCTTCTGGTCCCAATGATGCATCCCCCAAGCCAAGTCCTCTTGGTAGGGAAGTTGAGGAACCTGTTACTCTAACTTCTTTGCTAGCTCTTATGCACAGGTATTATGCGAAGATTGTTTCTTTGGAAGATGACATCAATCAGAACCGCAAGCTCACATGAGACTTCGTGCTTCTATTGGCGAACAGGGTTAAAGCATTGGAGTCACAGCTGAAGCGCCAAAAGAAGAAAGTTGTGCTTTCTGATTCTGATGAAGATGTTGAGGAGGATGGGCTTACTATTTTGGCCAGGGCGGCCTTTGCTGATAAGCCGAGCGATGATTTACCTGCTCCTCCTAGTCCTTCATGCATTCCTAATGTTGCTGCTGATCCCAAGCCAATGGATGATTTTGCTGGTCCTTCTCATGATCCTAAGGGTAAAGCCCCTATGACTGATGCACCCTCTCCTCCCAAGAAGCGTACTCACAGACAATTAGAGGAAGAAAGATTGGGGGAAGAGGCTGCTCAGCGATTGCAAGAGGAGCTTGACCGACAAGCCAGGGCTGAGGATGAAGCTCTTCAACAGCAAAGACGTGAGCAGTTGAGGCATGACGCCATGCATTGGAATGACAATGACTGGATGAAGGTGCTTTCCATCCTTACTTCTGACTACTTTCAGTTCACTGATTTGTTAGGGGCAGATGTGAATCAAGGAAATTGTGTTCAATGGGCAATGGCTTTTATGCGTAAACAACAGTTATCTCTTGCTGCACAACTTCGTGAACAACGCCGTAACAGACCTTTGTCACGTACCGAGGATAGAAGGTTGATGCAGCAATATGTTAAGAATCAATCGGCTGCTTACTATCAGACAAGATGGACATGGGAAAGGGTGAGGAGGCTGTCATTTGATGAGCTTAAAGATCTTTACACAAAGATGATCAAGCGTCAAAATACACCTGTCCCTGAACACTTGATTAATCGCCCACCTCCTCGTGTTGTCCTCACTTCTAAGCCTGCTGCTGCTCCCACCTCTTCGTCAAATGTTCACAAGGATACTTCTGGGGTTCCATCTTTTAGTGCTCCTTCTAATGATGTTCCTACCACCACCACTTAAAATGTTAATCCCACTCACTCTCATGTTGATACTACCACCACCAATGAAGCTACTACCACTCCTGCTCCTAATCCCACTCCTGTTACTCCTGCTGTGAAGCCAACATCAATACCAGTGACTGAACCACTTCCTACCTCATCCGCTGGTGCAGCTAATTCTGATTCTATGGTTGTTAAGGACTTTGTTTCTCCTGCTGTTGCTGCTACTGCTGCTGGAAAGGTCAAGTATGAATCTTCTTCTGGTGTCCCCTCACCTCGCCGCTCAATTAGAAAGAAGAAGGCTCGTCGTGGTAAGTCTGTCCCATTTGAGAAGAGAGATCCTACCAATCTCATTGATGCTGCTTCAGATAGTGAGACAAAGTTGCACATGGGCAAGGGTGTTATTGTAGCTTGGGAAGTTCGGTCATCCCCTATTTCTCGTGGTACCTTTACTTATAAGATTACGACTAGTGATGGCTACACTCGCTATGTCTCTGGATTGCAAAACATTTTGACCTGGATGGAGCGTCGTGATCTTATGTTGTTGTATGGTTTGGTGGATGCTGAGATTCCTAAGTCCTCGAGTGAGCTTCCCAACTGGCCTGGGTTGACTATTTGGGGTGATTTGAAACTGATGTTGGATTCCCCTTCTGATTCTCCCCATGCTGGTGTATGAAAGGATCAACCTCGATGGGTGATAAGGAGGTGGAAGTTATATGATGGTTGTGGTGTTCATGTGTTAGAACTTGAGACTGGTGCTATTGTGTTTATGCTTACGGATATGGTATATCCATTGACCATTGCTACCATGGAAGCTATGCTGGAATGTCATCTACTGGTATCTAATGCTTCTTCTGGTAATGAGTCTGCCATGGCCACTACCTTGGTTGAAGGTATTCAAGCCCGGCTGCATGCAGACAAGGTTGCAGCTTCTTGTAAGTGATTGGTTTGGTTCTTCTATTCTTGTGTTATACTAACATTCTTTTCACCAATATGTACAGTGATTGGTGACTCACATTTTATTTAGTTAAAAAAATACTTTTATATAATATCTGCTTATACTTTAAAAATGTGATGGACTTTCAAAACTTGTAAATAATATAATATCTGCTTATACTTTTCCATCATGACATTGTTTTCCACTTAGCATTTTCACACTTGGGCTGTTTTGAGAGGTACTTCTGGTGTTGGACTTAGTCCACACAACAACTGGTGCTCAACCACCATGTTTAACAGACAAGAAAGAGTTGATTCACCATGAGGGTACGGCTCTGGTGTGATTATCAAATCCGTTGATGGTTGCCAGGTTACCCAAAACTGGATGGTTTTCACTTGCCTTGGTCCTAGACTGAAAAGTGGCTAGTCCAAGGGGGTACGGCTCTTGGTAAAGATCTATATCAAATTCATTGATAGCTGTAATAGCTTGCTCAAAGCTATAGGGTTTTCAGCTCACTGATGCTTCATTGCTAAGAGTTGGCTAGTATGGAAGGGTACGACTTCTGGTAAAGACTCATATCAAATCCGTTGACGGCTGTGATGATTTGCCAAAAATCATTAGGGTACCCACACTCACCATTGATTCATGTTCGAAGATTTGGGTTGGGTTCTGCTCTCCCAGGGTGATGCTTATTCCACCACAAAGACTAGCTAGCCCAAGAGCGAGCAGCTACTTGGTAAAGGCTCATCAAATCTGCTCATGTTGCTGTAGAGATTCAACAAGGTGCAGATCTGTTTCAAGCTTTCAAGAAGCTTCTAGGTGTTACTTGTTGCAGCAGTCTTTATGGTGTTCATGCTGATGGTTCTATTGCTGCTGTTTGTGTTGCTGTTTCAACCCTCAAGTTTTTTTGCAAGATCTACCAGGAAACTTGAACTCAACAAGTCAAATTCAAGTTTAGGGGAGGATTGTTAGGACCTCTGTAATAGACATTTGTAATAGGTATGCTAGGAGGTATGTAGTTCCTCCTGGTCCTAGTAGTAGTAGGAGCAACACGTGCTCCTGGTCTAGCAGAAAGTCAAACATTGTTATTCTGAGTAGTTTGTTAGGATATGCATGAGATATGTTAGGAAAGGATATGCATATCAGAAGTTACACGTTTTGGTTTAATGCTGTATTAGGGTTTCCTTGTAGTATAAAAGGAACCATTGGCAGAAGGGTTAGACACACCTTCATCAAACATTATTTAGTTCATATTAATAGTAGAAATCCTTCATAAGGATCCAGTTATTTAGTTATTTTGTTTCTTCTTGTTCATAGTATTTGTATTCTGCACTTATACTGTGTGTTTCATCTAGAGTCTCTCTGCAAATAGACTTGTGATTACAGAAGTCGTTCATCATCCTTAATAGGTTGCAAGATCCATATCTAGTGGACCCCACATGATCGTAATACATTTATAATATATATGTAAGTACGTGTTAATTAATATCGTGATACGTGAATTATATTATAAATGGAAAGTTTTAATTTTACCGTATTTTCATATGTTCACTGTTCATGTGTACTGTTCATGGTATTTTAATGCGGGTTTTACAATTTGAGTAGGTAAAAAATATGTCTTACTAGATGACATATATTAAATGATGCATCATAATGGAGACATACCTTTAGTTATGGATCAGATTTGCTTGGGATTTTCTTTGGTGATATGGTATTTAGAGAAATATCCATTGAAATTAATTATTTATGGGATAATTATCTGAGAGTCTGCTGCTATGGGATAGTATGGTCCAAAGACCAAAGGTACTAAATAAACCTTCAAACGATAGGCACTTAGGAGCAACCAACATATATTTTTCCTTTGTCTGCTCTGTTAAGTGATAACAGTTTATGGGATAATTATCTGAGAGTCTGCTGCTATCTAAGGGTTTCATGGTCGGCTGTTGGATATTTGTGAGAATTCTTCAATTGTAAGTGCTTCAAAAGGTTCGTATTTAGCAATTTTTCGGTATCAAGGGTATATTAATCATGTCCTTTGGCTTTATTGTTCAATTAGTTTGGCTTGAGTGGTTTTGACAAGAAGTGATTCAAATGGTTCAACAACCAGATACCAAAAACTCAAGGAGGGGGGCTTCTCTTTGCAACACGATATGCGGCAAATGATCCAGAACACGATGTATGTATTCATATCATTGTCTTAAGTTTTTTTGTCTATGTGGTCTAAGATATTGGTTATGCTGACTTGCTCAGAAAGTCAACATGTTATCTTAGACGTGACGGTGTTAACAGCTAGGATTACCAGTATACAATGTAGACTTATACGTTGAACTAGAGTATTGTAGTTAACAAAACTGATTTTTTGTACAAATGATGATTGTTACCCTTATGAAGTGTTAACTGCTAACACTAAGTAGGAATACTTAAATAGATGTATTAGTCACGATGTGGCTCTATTACCTTCTGTTTTTTGATTACGCTGATTCATTGCGACTAACAACCCATCATGTAACCAAATTTTATGCCTATGACTATTATTGTATTTCAACTTTTCCTGATAGTGTGAAAATAGTAAACTATGGCCTTTAATAACTTAAGGTAATTAAAGATTGATCAAATTTAGGGTTTTTTATTTCATTCGGATGTCGTTATTCTATGGTTGATATAATAGGCCCAATTAAAATACGGACAAGCTAATTTATAGTTGAACCTGTACTTTTATGCGCCTGTTGGTCATAGAACTTGCAGTGTATTGAAATTGTTTTTATTAACTGTTAATGCAAATCAAGGCCTAAAAACATTGTTAGTATTAATAAATCTTTCTTAGTTTGACCACGACAAATTACAAAGGCATTTATTGTCAAACACAATCATAAAACGAATTATCTAACAAACACTATCATCAAGGTAATAATCATTACACTAACATATCTTAATCATGCTTAGTGATCATAAAAGTGATTAGCCTTAAAACTCACTTTTGTCAAATGTAACAAAAGACTTTTAATAAACTTTATTTTTAAGAAAATGTTTTATTAAAATAAAAATGTAAATTTGAATATGGCATATTCCAAATGCCATAAGAATATCCTTTGAAGGTTTAAACAGCCTCAGATATTTCAAATTTACTAAAAGACAAAATGGAGCGGACTCTACGCTGGCGGTACCTTAGCACCTACGGCGGTTCCTTATCGATAAGGAACCGCGGGGTCCAATAAGGAACCGCGGGCAGATATAGCCGTTGGATGTTTGTCTTATAAATAGTGGATCAAATCTGCATTCTCAATCAAACCCTTTTTAGACATCTCTTTTAGTCTTCTTTCTCCTATCTAATCCTAGTCATTTGTAAATGATCACTTAATGTGTTAAGTATGTTTACTCATGATTATCCTCTTGATATCCTTCTTTTCCTTGTCCAAAGAGAAGATCACTCACACACTTGTGATGCGATTAAAGATGTAGCATTGATGAAGATCACCTTCTCCTAAAGATCTAGTCATGTTCATCATTTGTTTATTTATGTCTTGTGTAGATCCAATGTATTTGTGAATACTTGGACTAGTTGTGTTCATCCAAGTTATTTGTGAACACTTGGATTAGAGTTGTGTAAATCCATTGCATATGTGTGTGCTTGGATTTATGTTGTGTAGATCCGAGTTACATGTGTGTACTTGGATATGTTTAGGTGAGTTGTAATCAGTTGTGAGTTCTCACTAAACTATAAAGTGATGTGGTTGTGTCTTGTGAGTTCTCACTAAACTATAAAGTGATATGTAGTTGTGTTGTGTGAAGATCTCACTTAGCTTCAAAGTGAAGAGTCGTGAAGATTGGTTCTAGCTTTGGATTACAACTCGACATCTAGCCTTGTGTCGGAAAATAGTGAAGTAGGCAACGTTGTGAAGATTGGTTCTAGCTTTGGATTAGAACTCGACATCTAGCCTTGTGTCGTAAAATAGTGAAGTGGGCGACGTTGTGTAGATTGGTCCTAGCTAAGATTAGGTCTCGATATTTAGCTTAGTGTCGGAAAATAATGTAAGCTACGTTGTAAGGTTTTCTCCGCCAAGAAGGGAGCTTGTGGATATAGTGGAAATATCGAGTAAGGTGTACTCGAGGAGTGGAGTAGGAACGAGGATAGAGCCTCGTTGCCGAACCACTACAAATCTTGGTGTCTTCCTACTAGGTTGTTTCTTTCCTTACTCATTACTTACATTCATCATCATTATACTTATTACACATTGTTAATGCATTAGAATTGAAGTTAATCATTATGCAACTAGTTTTCAAGTAAAAGATAGTTTTGTGCCCTCACCTAATTGATAGTAATTTTAATTAGGAGATAAACCGAGGAGAAACTATTCAACCCCCTCCCCCCTTCTAGTTTCTACAATAACGTTTTTGTTTAATTATGAAAGGAAGTTCCAACGGAAGCTATTCTCCAGTATTGATGTAGCCGGCGGCAAGAGAGGACAAAAGGGAGGCAAGGAAAACTTTTCTATAACCTAAAATTATGTTTAATGTTTTCTTGTGTTTTATTTAACATAGGTTCAAGTTGGGTCATAGGCCAAGCCCACCCTTCTCCTTTCTTTTGTCTTAGTCGCGGCACATGGGGCCCACAAAGAGAAACCCGAAGCTTTTCCCGAGTTAAATTATTTACGTATTCATACGTGTTCTTGTAGGATTCTGTAAATCTAGCTTATGTTTTAGAGAGAGAAAGAGAAAGAAACTTGGTGGATTTCACACACTTCTAGAGAGAGAAAATAAAGAACTATGTGAAAAATTATAATGAAACCACACCCTCTCCATCTAAGGAGAGAGTTTATATACCCAAGCCCATGTGATGGGCTTGGGCTTACAAGTTGGGTCGGCCTATACATGTTGTAGGCTTGGCTTAGCCTTGTTTGCTTAATATAAGTAACACTAAACTACGAGCTATTACGTAGACTATTGTTGGAGTAACCGATCCTTTCTAATACGAAAAACGTATTTCCAAAAATCTCCCCCTAAGGGAGATCACTCCAAACAAGGGAAATAATAAAATAAACCTAGCATACTATACTTGTCTTGAGCTCGTAGTCTTCGTCTTTCTTTTCTTTTCTGGTGAACATGCTGATGTGATCATTGATATCAATCTTGAGCATTAATCTCTTGCCTTGATCTTGTGCATCCATCGCTTGTCATATTCGCCACTTCATGACTTCATGTCCCACATACTTATACCTTCGTAAATCTTGAAAGCTTCAGAGTTCGATACAGCGGAAGACTTTGACTATTAGGCTTCTTGAATTAGATGAAGTATTAAGTGCATAAAGTATAAGCATGCGGGGACGACTTCTTCTCGGATTCCGCAACGCCACCGTCTTCAAATGCCGCAACATAAGTCGACACGAACGAAATGGCTTTTAACATTTCATTCTAATTCGTTAGCATTTTACCTCTGGTCGGTGATGACCGTTGGACGATATAAAATATCGTACTTGTGGCAGGTAGATTTAATTAAAAATCTCCTTGACAAGATTTCGCGGGTAAACTCGTTCTCTTTACTCGACCGTCCAAAGCTGACTGCGAACGTAAAGAGTGAATCATTTGGATTAAATTATCCGCATGATTGAAGCCGTCAATTCCGATTACTGGAACAAGTTTGATTCATTAAAGAATCGCACCATCGTTGCTTTCTAGTTGCCACGAGCTTGATTCATATGGAATCTTGCAAGTTACCTACCAAGTGTTGTTTGATGTTAACACTAGAAGGATTTCCACTCATCACTGTGAACACTAAGGGATCACTCTAAGTGTTCTGGCAAGATCACTGAGATATTGCGTAGAGGCCTGGAACGTGTTTAAATTCAATTAAGAATTAAACAACTGTTGCTTTCCAGTTATCACACGTTTGATTCATAAATAATCGCACAAGACACCTACCATGAGCTTTTTGATATTCGCTCAAGAAGGATTTCCATCTTCATTGTAAATACTTTTGTATTACTCGGATGTTCAGGCAAGATCATGAAGATTTTACGTAGGACTCTTAATATCTTTCTTACTTTTCACAGTGTGTGAAGAAGCAAGGAAATTTGGAAATGTGTCCTAATGAGATATTTGATGATCTCAAATGGCTCTAGACTCGATCGTGCATTTTGGATTTTTGTGATCGGAGGCTGGAGAGGAGTGCCACCATTTCAATACCTATTTATTCGGAGTGAATAAATCGATAGATAACGTGTTGTCTCCGTGTGATTAAAACAAATACCTTTTGAGAGATATCTGAGTTAGCTGGGATGGGTTGTGCATTGCATCACTGGGTCCATGATGTCTATCTTCAATATCAAGAATCATTAAACAATGATCTCAATAGCATATGTGTTGACCCGGTTTCTTCCTAAGGTTGTAAGGAAGGCTTCTTTCTTTAGACCCTTTATCTTTACAATTTTTTTTCATTCTTCAACCCCTTCAATGCTTACCAATACGTCATAACTAGCACCTTGTTGTGATTGTTCCAGTGCTAACTTAAGTACTTGGTCGGCATTCAGCTACGTTCACAATCTTTCCCCATCTTTCCTAAGGACTATTATTTCTAGCTATGGAATGTCCTTGGCGAGATTCCTCCGGTTTTGGAAGAATCATTGGATTTAACCTACCCTACCATCCTTATGTCACCATAATCTTCATCGTCGTGAAATAAATGGGTTTAGGGTAAGTATATGTCACCATGAAATCATTTTGATATACAAATCCGTTTTGCTCCCCCTTAACATATGCCACGATATTCAAAAACATTTTGCACATGTCGGGATGAGCTATCACGTTAAGTCAAACCATTTTTGATAATTTCCCATATTAAATCACATTTTCTCCCCCATATTAAAAATATTAACCCAATCGATGTTTTTAATATCAATTGATTTAATGAAGTTTTAACAAAGGTTTTGGGAAGAAACATGCAAGTCCGTTTAATCTTCACGAGACCAATTTGTGAGATATGATGCCGATTTGTAACATGATCACATATTCACCATATTAAAATAAATTGACAAGGTTGGACCTGATTGATGAGAACATCATATGATAAGTTCACATGGTTCTTGTCGGCAAATGTTGGTTGCCTCGTCACGTCTGAAGTCATCTCTTGACACCACATGTACGATTGGTATTGTTGTCTTGACACCAATTTGTGAACTTGGCACGTTCGGCATCAAAGATTCTGAATGCTTGACAATTGCTCCCCCTCAATTGTTGACCCGTGTTCTATTGAAAGAGTTGTAGTCGTCGTTTGAGTAGTCGCATCGTCGAGTATGTAGATAGCTATGGTTGTAGAGATGATAACTTCATAAAAACAAGACTTCTCTTGTTTTAACAAATAAATGCACTGAAGCGTACATAGATTTGTGTTAGACCAAGTTATAAAGTAAACTTGATCCCTTACAAGGTTTTAAAGTAAACCTTGCCCGAGAAAATTAATTCCCGTTGTGAGCCAAAGCTTTCATAAGAAAGACTTGACTTTAATGTGAAAACCGGGTTGCAGTCAGAAATAACTACAAGCCATTTGGGCATGTTTTATGAAATATTTACAACTTTTGTACGAACTTTATTTATGGCGCCGTGTCAATATTAATCAACATTTCTAAGGCCGTAAATATTATCGTACCAAAAGACATGCCTTTGAAATTTAAAGTAAAAATATTTTTGGATTTTTCTAAATTTTTCAATTTTTAGGGTTTTTATATGGTTTTATATTTTTGTATTTTGCTTTTGTGGATAAAAATATAAACAATATATACAGATGATCACCAAGGATACGGAGAATAGTTTACCACCACTATTCTTTCGCTTCATCTGCCAGTTCCTTAAGAGTCTCGGGCGAAAAAGTTTTCAAACCTAGCTTGTCGGCCAAAAATTCCATTCGAGCACGATCTAAAGCTTTCGTGAAAATATCCGCCAATTGATACTCAGATCGGACAAAGTAGAGCTCGATCACTCCATTTTCCACTTGCTCCTTGATAAAGTGGTAGCGAATGTCAATATGCTTCGACCGGGAGAATTGAACATTGTTGCAGCATAAGGCAATTGCACTTTTGTTGTCGCAGTACATTACAATTTTATTGAAACCTAGACCATAACCGGTTAATTGCGATCTCATCCAAAGAATTTGAGCACATCTACCGGACATAGTTATGTATTCTGCTTCCGTACTTGAAATTGCAGCGCTTTTCTGCCTTTTAGATGCCCAACTGATTAGTCGATCTCCTAGTAATTGAAAAGTTCCACTCGTGCTACGCCTTGTATCTTGACAAACCCCGTGATCCGCATCTGCATATGCCATTAGTGCAATCGAAGAGTCCTTCGAATACCAAAGTCCCATATTAATGGTTCCTTTAAGATACCGAAAGATTCGTTTAACAGTTGCCAAGTGTAACTCAGTAGGCCTAGTTTGATACCGAGCACACATACATATAGCAAACTGAAGATCAAGTCGACTAGCTGTTATATACAGAAGGGTACTGATCTTTCCACGATAAAGTGTCGGATCAACGGCAATCCCATGTGGATCTGCATCTAGCTTAGTATGTTACACCATTAGAGTGTCCACGGGGTCGCAAGATTCCATCTTATATTTCTTAAGCGATTCAAGGGCATACTTGGAATGATTGATAAAGATGCCTCTGGGACTCTGAGATATCTGAAGTCCTAAGAAGAATGATACCTTCCCCATCATTGACATCTTAAACTTGGAAGACATGAGTTTCCCAAACTCGTCGGATAAGGTTTGGGTCGAGGCAGCAAATATAATATCATCAACATATATTTGTACCATAATAATATCTTTCCCTCGTTTCTGAATGAACAGCGTGGGATCCACCTTGCCTTTAGCGAAGCCTTTCGTAATGAGGAATTGTGATAATAGATCATACTATGCGCGTGGATCTTGTTTCAACCCATAGAGAGCTTTCTTAAGCTTGTACACATGATTAGGATAATTAGGATTCACAAAACCATCCGGCTATTGAACATAGACCTCTTCCTTGATTTCACCATTAAGAAATGCCGTCTTCACATCCATCTGATAGACGATCATATTCATGTGGGCTGCATAAGCGAGGAATAGTCTAATAGCTTCCAAACGGACAACAGGTGCAAAGGATTCCATAAAGTCGATGCCCAATAATTGCTTGTATCCACGAGCTACTAGTCGAGCTTTGTTCTTCAAAATTCCGCCTAACTCGTCGAGTTTCACCTTGTAAACCCATTTTAAAGTGAGTAACTGCACTTGATCCGGGCATGGGACAAGTTCCCATACTTCAAGACGTATAAAATCATTAAGTTCTTCTTGCATAGCTTCTATCCAACAGGATTGAGTAAAAGCTTCTTGCCATGTCTTCGGTTCAACTTCAGTGAGAAAAGCACCAAAATGACAAAACATTGCATTTTCTTGTAACTGACTTCGTGTGGATACCGGACGATTAGGGTCACCAATAATAGAATCTATAGGATGATCCTTTGTCCACTTGCTGTCATGTTCACGAATCCGTGGATTGGAGTAGACCGTAGTAGGAGCTTCCTCTGAGGTGGACGACCCGGCTAGATTAGAGTCGGGAATTGGTACACCAAAGAATGGAAGTTCACGTATTTGAGCGAATTCCAAGTCGTGATCATCATCATCCTCTTCATCATCAATAGGCATGACATGAGTAGTTGATTCGGTAGTAGGTTGAGAATTACTCGTTGAAGGTATATCTTGACCAATTGTAGGGGCAGACGTATCTGATTGTGCTTCGGTTGCTGGAGAGACAACTTCGGTTACCGGAGCTATTACCTCAGGTTCTGGAGCAACAATACTTGGAGGAGTAAAGAATTCGTCAAAGAACGGTTGAAACAATGTATCCCATTCATTCCTATAAGGTGGTGTAAATGATAATGAAGTAGGGTTATTTGGGACAAGACCAGAGCTAATGTTACTGGGTCCCATTTCATGAAGTACGGGTTCAGAGCTACTTTACTCAGAAGCCATTGCTGTCAGCTCATCAAAATCAACATTCATAGTTTCGATAATCTTTCGAGAATTATGGTTGTAGATTAGGTATGCCTTCTTTGTGGGTGCATAACCAATGAAGATACCAATATCAGCCTTGGGTTGAAGTTTTCCCAAATTATCCCCATCATTATTTGGATAGCAAAGAGAACCAAATACATGAAGATATGATAAATTTGGTACTTTTCTATGGAGAAGCTCATAAGGTGTTTTACCATGGCGTTTTCGAATTAGTGACCGGTTTTGGGTGTAAACTGCTGTTGATACTACTTCTGCCCATAAAAATAATGGAGCCTTTGCGTAAATTAACATCGTTCGAGCAGCTTCCATAAGTGTGCGATTTCGCCTTTCAACGACACCGTTTTGTTGTGGAGTGCGAGCAATGGATGTTTCATAAGATATGCCAACTTCTTCATAATAATCACGCAAAATTTGATTCACAAATTTGGTTCCATTATCTGTACGAATGCGTCGGACAGTAGTGTTGAGACGCACTTGAATCATCTTGAGAAATTCAATGATGAATTTAGGTGCCTCATTTTTTTTTATAAGAAATTTCACCCATGTAAACCGAGAGTATTCATCGACAATGCTGAGGATGTACCTTTTACCACTAAGACTTTCAACACGCATTGGCCCACAAAGATCCATATGCAACAAATAAAGTTTCTCTTGGTTGGTGTCTTCAGTCTTGGGTTTGTATGATTTCTTAGTGATTTTCCCCATAGTACACGCGGAACACAAATGGTCCTTGTGAAATGTAAGTTTAGGAAGACCACGAACAAGTTCGTTTTTCGCCAAATGATTAATAGCGTCAAAGTTAAGATGAGATAACCGTCGATGCCATAACCATGACTTAGTCTTCGATGCTTTGGAGAGAAGACATACGGGAGAAGCGGCCATCATATCTTGTAGAGACAAAGTGCACAAGTTATTCCCTCGAGTACCTTTCAATAAGTCAACCCCTTCCAAATTACGAATGAAGCACGTATGCTCTCGAAAAGCAACTTCTAGGTTTGCGTCACAAAATTGTCCTACAGAAAATAAGTTGTGACCGAGACCTTCCACATAATACACTCTTGAAATTATAACATTCCCAATATGATATTCACCGTAACCCATTATCTTTACAATATGATCATTTCCAAATCGAACCATACCAAGAAACTTGCTAACAAAATTTCTGAGCTGAGAGCGATATCCGGTCATATGTTTAGAGAAACCAGAGTCCAAATACCAGAGAACAATTTGGACCACCTGTTTTCAACAACAACAGTAGACAATGCATTGGAAACTGTTGGTTCCGGAGTGTTAGCAGATACAAATATAATATTGTCAGAATTGCTAACATTTGTGTGACCCTTAGATTTCCTGTGTTTTCTAGTGTGAGTTTTATCACTAACATGTTTTGTTGTTCCAACTTTCTGAGGTTATGGATTATTAGCGGGCACTACAGTGGGAGTAGACCTATTTAAAGGGCACTTGTTTCCTACAATAGTTTTGGTGTTCCTAGTTAAAGGACACGTTGGTGTTTTGGTAGCCTTGGTACTCCTAGTTAAAGGGCACGCTTTCTTCACTTTAGTGGGAGTGATCCTAGTTAAAGGGCACGTATTTCCTACTATAGTGAAAGTTCTACCAGTGGGGCGCCACATCCAACCAACTTGGGTTAACCCTTTCCCAGTCGGTTTCCATTCTAATCCATTTT
The DNA here is from genome assembly GCA_025667525.1 of Glebionis coronaria. Taxonomy (NCBI): domain Eukaryota; kingdom Viridiplantae; phylum Streptophyta; class Magnoliopsida; order Asterales; family Asteraceae; genus Glebionis; species Glebionis coronaria. The sequence goes on from CM046875.1 coordinate 491,349,524, forward strand.
TCCGGGCATACATCTCATTAACATGGTCAATAAGGCAAGAATCATGACGATTATAAAACATACATTCATTGCAATTCCAACATTTCAAATTAAAATTCACAGTAGGCTTAGAACGCTGCACAACCGCAGAGCCCTTAGGTTTAGCTACACGATTCTTTTTATTTAAAACAGAAATAACATTCCTAGGATGGGCTTCTACTTTCTTCTTCACTTGACTACTAGATGGGGATAAGATCCTGTCATTCTTCTTGTTTCTTTTAAGCTTAGATCTTTGAGCCTTAGTAGTGGTGCTTACTCCTGTAGAAGGCAACACGGGAATATTAGAAGCTGGTTTTGATTTTGCCTTATCTTTAGTGACCAATGTTTGAGATGGTTTAGTCCTAGGGCCCTTGTTAAGTGGTGTGACAGTGATAAGGTTCCTTTTTATTGCACTAGAGGACGATGCAGAGACAGTGGCTGCGTTATCCACAACATTCTTACCTTTTAGAGTACGAAGTGTTTCCTTTAACTCAGCCAAAGCCAGATTTTTATCACAAATTTGTTCCCTAAAATTAGATATTTTCACCGACTTTCGATTCAATTGTTCAATCAATGATTGAGTCTGTGCAGTGGTATTAACACATGCGGGCTTTACTGATGTATTTTTCTATTTTAAGTTATCAACTTTGGACAAAATCTTGGAAACTTAATTATCTAGATCAAGTTTAATATTCTCAGCGGCCTCAAGTACGTTCACACAGTTAATCTTCTTAGATTTCTCTATGTCTATCGGCAAAGATTTAGCAACTTTGTCACTTGGCTGACGTTGTTTTGATTGTAAATTCAATCGAAAATTCTTTTTAAAATTTTCATCATCGATATTAACACCTTCGAATGACGTTTTAAAGATTTCTTGAATAAATTGTTGCTTGCATTCAAGCGAAATACAATGTGTTTGAATCTCTTTAAAATGTTTTGAAAGCGAAGAATACGAATCTTGAAGCTTTAAAATTTCAGTGTCAGATTTGTGACAAGTACTATCTACCACATTATCCACAAATTCAACATTATGAACAATAGAATCATTATCAAAACTTTTATTCACACAGACGAAAACAATATCATAAGACATCACTTGCTTCAGAAGCTGATCATTTTGGCGTGAAACTCGTTCTATTTCAAGTAAACTGTTTTCATAAGCATCATCCATTTCATTGAAAACACGTCTAACTTCTTCTATTTCCAAAAGCAAATCTTGATCAATATTACTAAGACAAGCTTTAACATTGTTTACAAATTGAACAATTTCGTCTCGGAACGCAGCTCTAGTGTGATCAAAATTCCATTCACATTCCGTTATGGCCGTAGCCGTCGTACATTCCGTAATGACCTTGTCAAAATCGGCAAAGTGTTGGTGCACTGCATTTAAGCTATCTGGCACCTTACTTACCGGTGGAATTAACTTAGTTAAATCCTTTTTGACAAGTTTAGAAGATGTACTAGGAAGGTTTTCCGTTGACAAACTTTGAGGCAAAAAAACTGTTAATTGAGCTAATTTCTTTTGTAAACGAATACGGGTCTTTTTAGAAAATTGATCTTTATTGTGCTGAACATAATCAAGCTTATGGAATTTTGAAAGCATTTTAGAATGAGTTTCTTCCGCAAGTGATTGTGTCTCCTCAGTACTTCGAACATAAGGTGCTTCTTTCAATTTGCCAATTATGGTCACATCATATAGAAAAGGAATATATTCCTGAGCTTGTTTTGCATAACCGGGATTAGGTGGTAAATCTTGAAGACACTTAAGTTCGACTTCTTTGAACGATTTAGTTAAAAGATGAACCTTTTATGTGGAAGTGTATTGTTTTAAAAGCTTTTGTTCCTTGAATTTAAGAGGTTTGGTAGCATTAATTTCTGATTCAAACTTTTTAGATTCGAGAGTTTCGAAATCCATTTTGAGTTTCTGAAAATCATTTACAACCGACTCTTTTTCCTTTAATTCATTGGAAAGGGTAGCTTTTAATGATTCTATTTCGTTTAAGTGTTCAATCTTTTCAAAACGAAATTGGTCAAATTCAGAATAAGTTATTTCATCTGCTTGAGGGACCATTTCAATAGTTTTGACCTTTTCCTTATACCGCGCAAGCTCAGCGGTTAGGTTGGCATTCATATCTAAGGTTTGTCGAACAACCATATTTATGTTATCAATAATATGTTTAGGCACCCTTACCAAATCACGTTGATCATAAGATTCCATACCCGTCGGAGCATTTGGTTGAGGTTCACTCAAATGTGTTGGATTGGATACCGCATCATTTGAGTTACTAGTTCCCAAATGCTGTTCGAGATTGTCATTTTCATGCCCAACATGATGTGGATTATCATGAACATTATTAGATGTGGTTGGTATCTTACTGACGACATCAGAACCGTAGTGAGAGAGATTAGCAACGAGTGCAGCTTGGGCTGAGTGAATGTCATCACAATCCGAATCATATGCACCAAGATCATCTTCTTGATATGCTGCATTAGAAGTAGAGACGACTGCAATGCCTTCATTATCTGTTGCCCCTGGGTCTGCAAGAAATGCTAATTCCTCTGAATCCAAAATCTTCCCCTTAGACTGAGCATCAACCAAATACATCTTCTCACGAAACCATGTTGCATCCCTTCTTCTTTTTGGCTGAGTGCATTCCCTCGCCATATGACCTTGTCCTCGGCAATTGTATCAAGTCACAACCTTTTGAGGACCAATAGTGCTTCCATTTCCACAAGCTTGAGAATTCACAGCTTGATTGTTCACGGTCCTTGTTGTGGGTCCATATGAATTTTTCCTACCCTGAATGGATTGCACTGTTACTCGACCATCTTGAATAGTGGCTTGTTGTCGAGGATTTGAAGAAGTGCAGAGATGATTGTTTGTTGGTGGAAATCCTCTAGTTGTAACAAGTTTTGACAAGTAGGCAGTGAGATAGTTTAGCACATCAGTTGGCGTATCATTTGGAGTAAAGACCGGTGCTTCAATTGGTGGAAGTTCATTAGAGTAGAAGGCTTGTGTTGGTTGTGCTTCAATTGGAAAATATCCTTGCTGAGGAGTGTAGCCCATTGGAGAATTGATGGCTTGTGAGGGTGATACTTGATGTGCTGGTTACTATGGAAAAGACTGTTGATGAACACTTTGTTAAAATGCTTGATGTGGCATCATTAGTGGTTGATAAGGTGGTTGTTGTGGTTGCTGATAGGTGTGTGTTGGTGGCTGCTGCAAGTATGATGGTTGTTGATAAGTAAAAGTCATGTTTTGTTGGGGAGTCATTTGTTGAGAAGCATACATGGCAAGTGGATCACGAACTTGAGGTGTAGACAACCGAGCCTCGATCACATGGCTTTCGTGTTGTTGAAGAAAAGCTTGAAATTGATCCACATTGGTTTGATGCAAACCCTTAGCCAATTTAACAGCTGTGACGTACTTGCTCCATTCTGAAGGAAGAGTGTTCAAATACTTGGTGTTCAATTGAAACGTAGGAATTGCCATGCCATAGATATTAAGCTCATTCAACAATAGGGTAAATCTCAAATAGTAATCATTGAGAGTCTCCCCGGGCACATAGGCAAACTTATCAAATGTATCAAAAAGCTTACACTCTCGTTCTTGTTTAGTTAACGAGGAGCCTTGCATTAGAACACGAATTCTATCCCATAACTCTTTGGCAACCTTATGTTTACTGACGAGTTTGTAGACATCTGGAGGAAGGGCTTGGAGAATGATGTTTGTAGCTTGTTTATCACACTTGTCTTGTATCTTTGCATCTCCAGTTAATTCACCCGTTGTGCGAGGACGAGTAACAGCACCTTCCGTCACAGTACCATATACCAATGGTCCATTGAGCACCGATGCCCAAATGAGATGTCCATTTTCTTTTTTCAACATATAAAGTTCCATTCGGGAAGCCCAATCCTCATACATAGTCTTCACCAACATTGGTGGACGATTATCCGTACCCGAGAGGATGGACTTATCCGTAAGAGATGTGTACTCCATGGCTATAGGTTAATATTTAGAAACGTTGATCGAACAATGAGAGAAAGTAAATGTATTTGTTGTTGTGCGTTGAAGCCGAGAAATAATGTTGAAATCCCCTAAATTATATTCTCGATAAACAAAAAATCCAAGTCAAAATTACACACGTTTTTGAAAAATGTTGGATCGCAACACTTGATCGCAGTGGAGATCGTAACCTTAGATCGCAGTCCTAGATCGTACTCGGATCGCAAAGGTTGATCGCACTCCTTGATCGTATTGGTGATCGTGCTGGTGATCGTGCTGGTGATCGTACTGGTGATCGTACTAGTGATCGTACTGGTGATCGTAACGGTTGATCGTACTGCTTGACGTACTAATGATCGTACTGGTGATCGTACTGGTGATCGTACTATTGATCGTATCGATTGATCGTACTGGTGATCGCACTCTATGATCGTAACCTTGATCGTAGTAGTGGATCGCAGTTACTAGATCGCAGTCTTAGATCGTAAGCAGCGATCATATTATGTGATCGTGATATTGGATCGCAAGTAGAAACCCTAGATTTATGCGATCACAATACACATATCTACTATGGAATCAAACTTACCACTTTTCTCAGATAGGACTAAAACAAAACAAATTCGAGATTCTAAGCCTAAAAATGAATCAAACACCCAAAAATTTTGTGTTTTTAACCAAAGTAACAATACTAAATCACTACAACAAGTAAGTAGATGAAGTATATCAAAATTAAACCATAAAAACACAAAAATAAAATTGGTACGTATGAATTTGGATCAAACTAGGCGTATGAATCAAGAACACAAACACATAAACCAAACAATCATCCCATGGCTCTTGATACCATTTGTAGGATTTTGTAAATCTAGCTTTTGTTTTAGAGAGAGAAAGGGATAGAAACTTGGTGGATTTCACGCACTTCTAGAGAGAGAAAAGAAAGAACTATGTGTAAAATTATAATGAAACCACACCCTATCCATCTAAGGAGAGGGTTTATATACCCAAGCCCATGTGATGGGCTTGGGCTTACAAGTTGGGCCGACCTACACATGTTGTAGGCTTGGCTTAGCCTTGTTTGCTTAATATAAGTAAAACTAAACTACGAGCTATTACTTAGACTATTTTTGGAGTGACCGATCCTTTCTAATACGAAAAACATATTTCCAACAGTTTTATTTATCGCGCATTTTATATGTCGTGATCGTAATACATTTATAATATATACGTAAGTACGTGTTAATTAATATTATGATACGTGAATTATATTATAAATGGAAAGTTTTATTTTACCGTATTTTCGTATGTTCACTGTTCATGCGTACTGTTCATGGTATTTTAATGCGGGTTTTACAACTCTTCCCCTTGAAAGGAACAATTCGTCCTCGAATTGGAGAAAACATAAGCTGAAAGAAAACATACCCGAATCAGAACTGGAAATGAGGGTAAGAAGTCCGTATAGACTCCTCCATCTCCCAAGTGGCTTCCCGCTCAGGATGATCCCTCCAGAGGATTTTGACGAAAGGGATCTTCTTCCTTCGCATGACACGATCTTGGCGTTCAAGAACTCTGTCGGGTTCTTCGACATATGAAAGATCCTCTCGAATCTGATCAAGCGGATACTTGACAACATGAACTGGATGATAGTTGTATCCTCTGAGTAAGGACACATGGAACACGTTGTGAACGTGTGATAGCTGAGGCGGTAACACTAAACGATATGGCACTTCACCAACGCGTCAATGATGTCGAACGGTCCGATGAAGCGAGGATTGAGCTTTCCTCTGATTCCAAAACGTTTAACTCCTCGTGCAGGTGATACCTTGAGGAAAACGTGATCACCTATGTTGAAAGATACATCTCTACGACATTTATCAGCATAGCTCTTCTGACGAGCACGAGCTTCCTGAAGCTTCACCTTGGCGACAGAGACCTTCTCATTAGTCACTTCAATCATCTCTGGACCCTCAAGCAGTCGTTCGCCCACCTGATCCCAGCAGATTGGGGCCCGACACTTCTTACCATACAACATCTCAAAAGGAGCACACTTGATGCTAGCGTGCCAGCTGTTGCTGTATGCAAATTCCACTAGAAATATATAATCATCCCAGCTTCCTGACCACTCTAGAGCACACGCCCGCAACATGTCCTCCAATGTCTGAATGGTACATTCCGACTGTCCATCGGTCTGAGGATGAAAGGCAGTGCTGAGCTTAAGTCTAGTGCCCCAAGCTTTCTGCAAACTCTGCCAGAAACGGAATATGAAACGGGGATCTCTGTCAGAGATGATTTCTGATGGAGTACCATGCAGTCTCATGATCTCTTTCTGAAAAGTGTTTGCTAAGATCGGCAGAAGGTCGGGTATGATTGTTGGCATCTGGATTGCAAAGGAGATCATCCGTGACCTAGAAATGGCTGATATTGAGTTTTGTGTACGAAGACAGCACGGTTATTGGGCGAATCTTAGAGTGGAACCAGACTTACATTCTAGGATCGGCAGAAAATGAGCAGATTTAGTCAACCTGTCAACAATAACCCAAATGGCGTCATTCTTCCTCTGAGTCACAGGAAGACCAGTAACAAAATCCATGGAGATTTTATCCCACTTCCATGCTGAAATATCTAATGGTTGTAGTAAACCACTAGCTCTCTAGTATTCGATCTTAACTTGTTGGCAGATCATATATTTAGAAACGAAGGTGGCAACATTCGACTTCGTACCACTCCATCAAAAATGTTGCTTGATGTCGTGGTACATCTTGGTAGAACCAGGATGTATGGTAAATGGAGAGCTGTGAGCTTCAGTCAGCACAGCTTCCCTGAGTGTAGAGTCATCAGGAACCACTAGTCTAGTGCCCTGCCATAAGATACCGTCATTATTAACACGAAACTCTGTCTGCTGATCAAGGTTCTGAATGATAGCCCAAATCTCACCATCGTTCTTCTGAGCTTCCTTGATCCTAGAATGTAAGTCTGGTTCCACTCTAAGATTCGCCCAATAACCGTGCTGTCTTCGTACACAAAACTCAATATCAGCCATTTCTAGGTCACGGATGATCTCCTTTGCAATCCAGATGCCAGCAATCATACCCGACCTTCTGCTTAGAGCATCTGCCACCACATTCGCCTTACCAGGATGGTACTGAATGTTGGTGTCGTAGTCCTTCAATAGCTCTAACCATCTCCTCTGTCTCATGTTCAGTTCCTTCTGGGTGAAGATGTACTTGATACTCTTGTGATCAGTGAATATGTCACATGATTCACCGCATAAATAATGCCTCTAGATCTTCAATGCAAAAACAACTGTTGCGAGCTCCAAGTCATGTGTAGGATAGTTTTCTTCGTAAGGTTTCAGCTGACGTGATGCGTAAGCAATAACCTTCCCATGTTGCATGAGAACACAGCCTAAACCCTTTCCTGAAGCGTCAATATAGATCTAAAATCCACCTGAGCCAGATGGGAGAGTAAGAATAGGTGTAGTTACTAACTTCTGCTTAAGGTCTTCAAATCTCTTCTCTCGATCTTCCGTCCAGACGAATTTCTCACCCTTCCTTATCAGCTTAGTCAAAGGTAAGGTCAGTCGTGAAAAGTTCTCTACAAACCTGCGGTAGTAGCCAGCTAAACCCAGAAAACTTCTGACCTCGGTTGCAGATGTAGGTCTCAGCCATTTGGTGATAGCTTCAACCTTTGAAGGATCCATGGTGATCCCCTCTACACATACAATATGGCCTAGAAATGCCACCTTGCTTAACTAGAATTCACACTTGGAGAATTTGGCATACAGCTGCTTCTGACGAAGAATCTACAAGACTATACGAAGGTGTTCCTTATGTTCCTCCTTGGATTTGGAGAAAATCATGATTTCATCTATGAACACGATAACGAACTTGTCTAGAAAAACATGGAAGAGACGGTTCATCAAATCCATGAAGACTGCTGGTGCATTTGTGAGTCCAAATGGCATGAGTACGAACTCATAGTGCCCATAACGTGTACGGAAAGCAGTCTTAGAGATATCCTGCTCTTTAACCCGTAACTGATGGTAGCCGGACCTCAGATCGATCTTGGAGAAATACTTGGTGCCCTGAAGTTGATTGAAAAGGTCATCAATTCGCGGCAAAGGATAAAGATTCCTGAGCGTGATCTTGTTCAGCTCACGATAGTCTATACACAAACGCATGATGCCATCTTTCTTCTTCACGAACAATATCTGTGCACCCTATGGCGATGCAATAGGACGGATGAAACCTCGTTCCAGAAGTTCCTACAGCTGATCTTTTAATTCTTTAAGCTCTATAGGAGACATGCGATAAGGAGCTTTGGAAATTGGCTCTGCACCTGGAATGAGCTCAATTTTAAACTTGACTTCACGAACAGGTGGTATGCCTGGAAGTTCATCAAGAAAAATGTCAAAAAAATTCCGACACAATAGGCTGATCTTGGATCGACGGAGACTCGACATTAATGTCATGAATATTGGCTATAAAGCCCTAATAGCCGTGTGCTAGTAATGCACGCGCCGCCATGGATGAAATAATTTGTACTGGCCTCCTCGGCAGAAAAACATGGTGTATGTACTCTGGGGATTTAACATCACCGAAGATAACCTGATAAGTGTGGCAGTCAATCGTAGCCTGGTGTTTGGATAACCAGTCCATGCCCAAAATCAAGTCAAAGTCGCACATGTCCAAAGGAAGTGCATCAACTCTACGGATCTTATCATCAAATTCTAGGGGAAGATCTCTGTACACCTGAGTGATTCGTGCAGAGTCTCTAAGTGGCATGGAAATTCATAAGGCATTATCTAATGGCATAGGGTAAATCCTAACACGTACAACGAAAGTAGTAGATATGACTGAATGAGTCGCTCCAGTATCAAATAGAACACATGCTGCCAAACCATTCATGAAGAGATTTTCGGTGATGGTACCTGAAGTCTTGTTCGCCTGATCTCTTGTAGTAGTGAACACGTGACCAGAAGTAGGAGGTGGCTTGGTGTCGGCATGTCCAGAGGTGCCTTCTATCTCACCCTGGCGATAGTCCTTCTGCTGATGGCCTTGTTGGCCACACTTGAAACAACCACCAGTACCTCGGCGACAAACATCAGAATGTCTGTGCGAACAAGTAGGACAAATAGGATGCGTGAATCCTCCAGCAAGCGTCCTAGTTATCTAAGAGCCTGTTTTAGGATTACATGCATGAGACATGATCGTGGAACATAAACATGATTGTATAGAAGGTTTGAAAATTACCAGATGAGGTACAACGGTTAGGTTGTGAACCTCTACGGTCCTGATCCCTGCCGTTACCATTGTTGTTCCTGAATTAGAATCGTTGGAGTGTCAGAATACCATAACATAAGATAGTTTAACATGAAAGAAGGTAAATGTAGGGACCTGTTGTTGTTCGAGTTATTAGCGTTGTTACGATAATTATCATTACCGTCACGCCTCTCTGAACCAGAACGGTCGTTGGTCTGACCGTTTCCCTTAGATGCTTGTTGCTGAACGGCCGCAGGCTTACGACCGTCAGTCTTCTGCCTGGAATATAAAGTTGAACAGCGGATGATATGAAAATGTAAATACTGAGAGAAATGAATGGTTTACAATTGGTGATTGAAGATACCTCTTCACTGCTCTGTCATCACCAAACTCCTCTCGCTCTTGAAGCATCTCAAGCTTACGGGTTGCGTCGGCCACCTGTGCTACTATAGTGAACTTTCTCAGCTTGCTCCTCAGCAGTACCAGCTGCTGCTCCCAAGAAACCAGCCAAACGGAGAAACCTCTGCATAAATTCGTTGCTATTCTCCCCAGAAACCTGTCAGATATTATGATAATCCCGTTTAAGCTTCTCCTGTTCAGCATGTGAGAAGTACTGATTAAGGAAGAGCTCCTTAAATTGGTCTCATGTCAAGAGTGCAACCCAATTATCACCACCATTGGACTGCTTGACAGACTTCCACCACTACAGCACATCACCTTCGAACTTGTAGCAAGGTAGTCTTGCCTTGAAAACGCCATCACAACCCATCGCATCGAATAACTTCTCAATGTGAGAAATCCAAGCTTCAACCTCGTTGGGGCTGTCAGTCTGCTCAAACAAACGGGGTCGCTGTTTGTTGTATCGCTCCAACTAAGTCATAAGAGTAACAGGTGGTGGTGGTGGTGGTGGAGGATTGTTGTTGTACTGGTTTTCAGGATGAGGGCCAAATTGAACGCCCTGAGCTTGAATTTCAGCATGAACTTCGTCCCTGATTTCATTGCGGAGTTGGGGAAGGATGGCTTGCAAAGCTGCATTGACAGCTGCAGCCAACTCTTGAGCATTGCGTGTGTTTACCATCTGACAGTTTAAACAAAATGCAACATAAATGATAAGTATGAAATAAGATGAACATAAAATACATGAACAATGTATAAATCAATGAAGAAATTTATAATGCATGAGTTTAATTAAATTAAAAGGTCTAGTAATTAATTTAATTAAACATATTTTCTAATTTTAATATTTCCCGAAACCCGAACCCGTGTTTTAAATATTAACCCAAGCCCGTACCCTTGTTTATTAAATAAGTCGATCCAAACACCCCTTTGACAGTGGCTAACTGACTTAGCCGGTTGCCACTGTCCAAGTCTTTTCCCCACTGCTCGAGCCACGACTAGCCGTTGCCGGACTCGCTTCCCACCGGCTGCCTGCAGGTTCACATCCGGTTCACACCAATTGTGACCGGTTCCCACTGTTTTGGTGTTCGGTTCCCATTGTTAACACAAAATCCCCACCGAGACCCTATTGGTCTCGGTTGGCACTTGATCCAAGCCAAAACCATACCCTCGACTTGCGGTCGGGGTTCCCTTGTGTCTTCCGAGCCCAAACCAACCAAGCCGAGCCCTTTGAGGGTCTCGGTGGTGGTGATGAAGGCAAGCCGAGAGCTCCTGTCTCTCGGTGGTGTCTTGGCCGAACCAAAACAAACACCAACCCCCCCCCCTAAATCATATTTTAATTAATCACATGTTTATTATTACTTGTTGTTATGATTAATTAAAATAAAACATGCATTCATGAAGAATTTAAAAAGAAAAGGAAGTGTTTTGATTTACCGAACACTTAGAAGAAAGGATTAAGATCACGATCACGTACACAGAATAAATCAATAATCAAAATCGTCTGGTTGTTCCTTTTGGTTTGATGTAGCCGGCGACAAGAGAGGACAAAAGGGAGGTAAGGAAAACTTTTCTGTAACCTAAAACTATGTTTAATGTTTTCCTGTGTTTTATTTAACATAGGTTTAAGTTGGGTCATGGGCAAATCCCACCCTTCTCCTTTCTTTTGTCTTAGCCGCGGCACATGGAGCCCATAAAGGGAAACCCGAAGCTTTTTCCGAGTTAAATTATTTACTGTTCATAGGTGTTTTATTTATCGTGCATTTTATATGTCGTGATCGTAATACATTTATAATATATACGTAATTACGTGTTAATTAATATCGTGATACATGAATTATATTATAAATGGAAAGTTTTAATTTTACCGTATTTTTATGTGGCACTGTTCATATGTACTATTCATGGGATTTTAATGCGGGTTTTACAATTTGACTAGGTAAAAAATATGTCTTACTAGATGACATAGATTAAATGATGCATCATAATGGAGACATACCTTTAGTTATGGATCAGATTTGCTTGGGATTTTCTTTGGTGATATGGTATTTAGAGAAATATCCATTGAAACTATTGATTTATTTGTTTGTTGTTAAGGAGAAGTATGGTCCAAAGACCAAAGGTACTAAATAAACCTTCAAACAGTAGGCACTTGGGAGCAACCAACATATATTTTTCCTTTGTTTGCTCTGTTAAGTTCTCGATATCTTCTAATAAACAAGAACATGTTAAGTGATAATAGTTTATGGGATAATTTTCTGAGAGTCTGCTGCAATCTAAGGGCTGCATGGTCGGCTGTTGGATATTTCTGAGAATGTTGCAATTGTAAGTGCTTCAAATCGTTCGTTGTTAGCAATTTTTTCGGTATCAAGGGTATATTAATCATCTCCTTTGGATTTATTGTTCAATTAGTTTGGCTTGAGTGGTTTTGACAAGTAGTGATTCAAATGGTTCACCAACCAGATACCAAAAACTCAAGGAGTGGGGCTTCTCTTTTCGACACGATATGCGACAAATGATCCAGAACACGATGTATGTATTCATATCACTGTCTTAAGTTTTTTTGTATATGTGGTCTAAGATATTGGTTATGCTGACTTGCTCAGAATGTCAACATATTATCTTAGACGTGACGGTGTTAATAGCTAGGATTACCAGTATACAATGTAGACTTATATGTTGAACTAGAGTTTTGTAGTTAACAAAACTGATTTTTTTGTACAAATGGTGATTGTTACCCTTATAAAGTGTTAACTACTAACACTAAGTAAGAATACTTAAATAGATGTATTAGTCAAGGTGTGGCTCTATTACCTTCTGTTTTTTTAATACACTGATTCATTGCGACTAACAGCCCATCATGTAACCAAATTTTATGCCTATGACTGTTATTGAAAGTTTTATGGACTTATAGTTAAATAGTCGTGTGTTAGGATCGAACTCGGGATTACGAGATTGCACACATTATGTAAAGGGTTAATTTATTTAATAAATATATTTTGTATTTATTAGATTAAATCAAAGCTTAACTAATGATCGTTAATAATTGAAAGTTAAGTATAAACGACCGTTATGGAATTAAATAGAAGAGAAAAGAAGGAAACGGAAAAGTTCCGGAAGCCCCTTGGGTGGGCTTTGTAACCGCCGGCCATAGGGACCCAAAAGGAAGGAAGAAAAGATTTACTTTCCTTAATTGTTTATTACTTGGAGGAAAATTTTTGCCAATGCCTATATAAACAATCCCATAGCCTTCATAATTTTTATCCCCCTTCTTTCTTTCTCTTCTCCTCCTGCGATCACATAGCCAAACTCACCTTAGGGTTTCGTTTGGTTTATGTGATTTGTTTGGTTTCTTTGTTTGATCAACTCCAAAGGAAAAATACCTTTTTTAGGGTTCCTTTTATCCTTTGGTTTTGGTTTGCAAATAATCTAGTCCTAGCCCCTCTCTAGGGTTGTTTGGTAGATATTCCACAAACGTAGAAGCTCGGTTTACACGTGCTAGAATCACGGTTAGCTCGTTGTATTATGTGTGTACTAGAACGTAATGTAGTCTTACTTTAGACTACATCTTGGTAATGTTCGTCATAAATCCTAATTGGTGATTCGTTGGTGATCTTGTAGATCTTCGCTAGGATAAAGGTATGTAACCCTAATTCGATTAATTATGATTGTGTTATTAATTATGATCTTGTTAAATCGCTTCCGCTATGTGTGATTTGATCTATATTAGAGTTTTTAATAATTGTTATGAACTTTATAAACCTTCAGCGGCATCGAGAGTCGTTTTAACATGTTATAATTATAGAGATCTAAAGATTGTTTTTAACTAATAATTGTTTTGAGTTAAAACTAGATGTTGTTTTTAGGTTTTCATAAAATTTAGGGTTTTGTTTTTCTTAAAAAAAAAAATTAGGGTTTGCCGTTTCTTTATACATAAAAAAAAATTTTGAATCCCTAAAATTGCATGTTTTGATCTTTAGATAAGTACATGATTAATTGTTATGTCATGTATTTAAGGTTTCGATCCGTAGAGATTTTATTAATTTGTTAAGTAATTTGGGTGGAACTTTGATGAATTGCATGATTAATTGTTATGTTATGTGAATTCATGTTTCGATCCATAGAGATTTAATTGTTAAGTTATGTGGGAGATCCGTGATGAACATGCATGTTTTTCATGGATCATATGTTTTATGTGGTAATTGTTACGTGTTTTTGCTACATGTTTTATTTGATTCAATAAATCTAAAATTAGGGTAGATTTTATATGCATATAAAGATCTAGATTTGATGAATTTATTGAATAAATCGTATGCATGTGGCTATTTGATTTATTTATTGCACATATAAATTGTTATTATGTGTTTATGATTTAGTTTTTTTTTTGTACCTACTTGTTTTCATACGTTTTTTGTTGATTGTATGTTGTAAACAAGGGTAATTTTTGCAAGGAAAATTAATATGGACTAAATCATATAAAAATTAATGAATTGTTTTGAGATCTAATTGACATATGATTTGCGTTGATTGTAATTGCAATAATGTTGGAAATTCACTTTATGTGACGACATTTAAGAATTCCCATTAGTTATCATAGTCACACACGCTTAGACTAGACTAGGAACGTTGTATAGTTTAAGTAGCGTGTGTGACTATATATACCCCTCCTAGGCTTCCAAGGAGGGGTGTTGCTTGTGTTCATTTTCACTTTTAATACATTTTCCTCTCTTTCACATAACCTCTCTTCTCTCTCTCTCAACAATGGCTTCCACCATCTTCTACAACCATGTTAGACCACCGGATCATATAATAGCAAATCCACAATTGGCATCAGAGCCACGGTTCCATCCTTGGATCGTGTTTATTGTTTTCGATTTGGTGGTCTAATTTTTTTATGTCTCGATCTATTGATTTCTTTTTGTCACGATGGTCAAAAAAATTTTTTAGTCACTGTTCTTATCCATTTCTTTGACACAAGATTCATGTTTTCTATGAATAGTCATTGGTCCGATTTGTCAATCCTTTGTCATGATGTTTTGTGTTTGTGGTTGTGTCGGGTATACTTTGATGTGGTCATCCATTTGTGTTTATTCTTGGTTTCATCAAATACTTGTCCATCTTTTACACGTTTTTTGTTCCTTACATCTAACAGATCTATTTTCATTGGGAAAAGGACAAAAGTTTACAGATCCATTTTTTTTGGAAAAACCATGAAAAAGGGTCAAAACCCTTTTCCGATGGGGATTCAGATAGGGTTTCCGATGGGGATTCAGATGGGGATTCCGATGGGGACTCCAATTATGCTTATTCCGATGATTATTCGGATGGTCATTCCGATGATTATTCGGATAGCTATTCCGATAGGGTGTTTGATTGATTCCGATGAAGACTTAAAACATTCCGATGGAGACTACAAATCATTCCGACGGGTATATATTCCGACGGGTATATGTCACCAGGACTCAAACATATTGAAACCCACAATGAATTCGACACCAACTCAAAACCAAATCAAACCATGACCAGTTTTAACAAAACTCGTGACCATGACAAGTGTCAAAATAACCAAGTCCATGTAAACCAACTCAACCGAGTTAACTCGGTAATTACCGAGTTGACTTAGTTTACTCACTAAGTCTGACTCAACTGCCACCCTTTTACCTCCACAACACCATCCATCTAATCCTAATTCCCTTCGTCACTTAATCCCAATCTAGACTCAAACAAACAGAAAAGTAAATAATCTCAGATTCATCTTTTCGTGTAAACATGCATGTTGAGATATTTTAAGATCTATTCACGAAAATCAAACATCATCATAGATCTAATCATGTTTGGGTATGTACCCATAGTTTATTTTCGAATCCTAAAGAATGAGTTATAACAAGTTTGTTACAATCACTCATTTATTCGATTAGAACAATCAAAAACCCACATGCAATCATTGAATCTTACCCGAGACCATTTAAGTATGATCTTGAAGCCTCTGTCAAGATGAACTATTCTTTGTTCGATGATTCGAGACCATTTCGTGGGTCTGGTTGGTTTTTGTAACGAAAAATGATGGTGAATACATCTTTGATTAAGATGAGATGGTGAGGTATTTGATCTGGTGAGTAAGGAGATGAAGAAGATGGGGGGACGGAGGTTTCAAGGTTGGGGATGGATGGAGTTTGGTGAGTGAGGAGATGAAGAAGATGGGGGACGGAGATTTGAATGTTTCCTATTGGGAGAAGAAAAGGGGGCGGACATAACTAAGTATGTTATGTTTAGGTTAAATGTGAGTTTTGTTAGGGTTGGAAGTAATATATACCTAACTTTTAGGTATATTGCATATGGACCGGGTATTGCAATCTAAACATGGGCCTTTATATCCGAGTTTCATTTGCAAAAAGTTAGAAAGGGCTCACTTGTGCATTATGGGTTGCGTTTTGACTATGGTTAATTGGGCCAAATGTGTTATGTTGTTATATCTAAATTTTATTTATCATTTTATTTGATAAATAATATTTTGATTGACGATTTTGAAAGTGACGTGACAATGTGCCGAGACAAAATGACGAGACTAAGTGACAAGATTTATTTTGACGAGACCAAGAAAATTTGGCGATTTTTTAGTGACTACGGATTCGTTTGACCGGGTATAAATTATGTGATGTTGAAGACGGATTTTTCGAAGGCGTGAACTTATTTTATCTTTCAAAGATAACTTGCTCGTGCTTCATCTTAGAATGAAGACTTGTTTATCTGGTTTCCGGGTTCGGGGTGGTTGGTTGATGACTCGGATAACTATCACTTAAAGGGGTTACATTGTTGTACTCAGTGTCACGCGCTTAGTCGACGTGGATAATTTCAAGAGGTGTTGTGCTTATAGACTTCTCCAGTGATGCATTGAGTACTTAGAGATTTCTCCACCGTTCTTCATTCAACAATTGTGCAAGCTTAAGTCACAAGATCGAAGGATTCTTATTCAGTTTCACGTTTGATGTATCCGGTTCATTATTTCAGTGGTCACTTCAAATTGCTTTCACGTGGGTTGGTAAAGGTGGCCATGGAGAGTTTATGAGAAGAGATTTTCGATCAACAGCTGATTCTCACAAAATATATAATTCAGCTTACTTATTATTCTCACGAGATTTCAGGTTCATGTGCGTACAATTTATTGATGGTTCCGAGTTTCGAAACCATCAAGGGGGAAGAAGAAGACACATTGAACGCACAACGAGTACACGTGATGAACTTCATACCTTCTTTTGATTTGAAGACATTCCGGGATGACATTTGTCATAGCCGCAGAGAAAATCAGTGTTTTAACTCGTGGCGTTATCAATCTCTAAACGGTACACTACTGATTCGAGGTTTAATTGTTTGATTGTTGCAATTAAACATCATCATTATCCTATATGCATTCCCGGGACTTAATTGACTCTGGTGCATCTCCGGAAGAAGATATGTGCATTTCCGGGACTTAATTGACTCTGGTGTTATGATGTCAACTTCATGAATGGGATAAAGTGTCCACTTCAGTATTTGAGCTTCATAATTGGGATTGATTTACTTTCTTCAACTATGTGGAGGAAGAAGTGTCTTGATTCTTTCTGGTATGCATAACTTGAACTCTCAGGGGGAAGAAAAATTCAGAAGAATTATTCAAGCGTGAGAAGAGAAGTTGTTGATCTACTTGGTGTGCCCCAAACTTTCAATCCCTCTTAGCAACGTTATCATGTTATATGATGGGATTTGCTTGTTAGATTCCGTTGTGCGCTTAATCATTCTAAGCTTTATTGAAAGCTTTGAAGTTGCTTACGAGGATTGTCGGTTTAGGGGGAAGCTATTTAAAAGCTTCTACATCAAGTTTATGTGGCATGAATTAGGGGGAAGTAATTCAGAAGCTTCTCCTTAACCAGAAGTATATGGATTACTTAGCTCGTGCCGTTACAGTATTTCTACTACAAGTTAAAGATGAGTCGTTTTGAAGTCAAAGGCCTCAGAAGACATCATCAGCATTGGACGCTTCATGAAAGCTTTTGTTCTTAATCATTATGTACTTGTTAGGAAGAATATTGTAAGGAATTCTACACGTCGTCCCATGGGGGAAGATTGTTGGAAATTCACTTTATGTGACGACATTTAAGAATTCCCATTATTTATCATAGTCACACACGCTTAGACTAGAATAGGAACGTTATATAGTTTAAGTAGCGTGTGTGACTATATATACCCCTCCTAGGCTTCCAAGGAGGGATGTTGCTTGTGTTCATTTTCACTTTTAATACATTTTCCTTTCTTTCACATAACCTCTCTTTTCTCTCTCTCAACAATGGCTTCCACCATCTTCTACCACCATGTTAGACCACCGGATCATATAATAGCAAATCCACAAATAATAATTTAACGACTTACTCAACTTTGATAAACTATAAAGTGGGTATAACGCACTGCTGGTCATGTACCCGGTTAAGGAAGGAGGTGTTATGCTTCAGCACTGACCAAATTCCTGGCTTGCCTGTGCGTCAAAGTTGGAATTACCTACGGTTATTATTTACATAATTCCTTAAGGTTGATTTAACCGCAAAAATTCACATCCAAAACATAATGAATAAGGTTATTGCTTTGTGCTTTAGCTAAGTTCTAGAAAAAGTACGGTGTGAATTTAGTTGTGGGTAAAATCCTTAATTGGTTTAACCAATTCCTCAACTTGCAAATATATGATGAAATTTTAGTCTCACCAAAAAGTTTACTAAAAGTTTTTATTAAACTAATGCTATGAAGATGTATGTATGCTTCTCCATGCATGATTTTGACATCGAAATTTATACCCTAAAAATTAAGTCTTTTGCCATCTAATTGACGAACACTTGAAGTCACAATTGTCGTCATATGAGATTTTGGACGATGTTGTAATGGAGAGAAAAACTTCATGACTGAATAAGATTGCACATGAAGGTTTTACGTTCTTTAGATTAGTCGACTTAATTGAGTTACTTAGTAAGATCTGGAAACTTAAGGCATAAAGAAGGGATGAAACATGTTTACGATGCAAAATGACTTTTGGCAATGTAAATCCCTTAAATATCTAGAAATTGCAAATTTGTTTGTCAATCATTGTTCGACAAGTTACCATCTTGAATACTTTCATTGCTAGCAGATCAACTGATGTGATGAAATTATGTCATTTTGGATTCTAGTTTTCAAGGAAAATACTATGGTTATTATTACCGGGGTAATTTTATTTTCTTGAATGGTATTATCGAAAATACTAAAATTGAATTTTGTAACGTTACACCGTACCTAAGATTTTTTCCATGAGTGAAGAAGGAGTAATAAGGATTTTAGAAATGTAAAATTCAAATCCATAACTCATAGAAAACTTTAATAGTTAAGAAAAGTGCATTTTTTTAGTTATTAATAGTTACCGCTAATTAGTTATAAGGCAAACTAGCATATTTGTCTAGTAGTTGTGATTTGACCATTTATAGGCACTACATACCATTGTGGGTTGGTAGACCTATTAAGAAAGAAATTGCATGTCAAGTCTTTCAAGTTAAAAAGCATTTGATGGATAAGTCATCATTTACGAAGTAGATTACACTCTTAAACACTATAAGTAATTGTTACGAATGTGTTTTTCAAAAGTGTAAGAAAGTAAACACAACACTAATTATTTTCACCGATTATGAAACATTTTCAATGTTGTCAAGTTCAGTGGGTGAATTGTGTTGTATTACTGATTTTGAGTCTATTAAAACATTCTCTAATTCAGTGGGAGTTACAAGCCTTGTTGTTTGGTAATAACCCATGTTATCTTTAGTATGTCCTAAGATAATTACTTTCGAATTGTCGACACTATTATCTTCAAAGGATATTCATGTATTGATTCTTGTTGATTAAGTGTTTCTACATCTACTTGTAAAAGTTAATATATGTGATACAATCATATTTTGTATAGACGAACGTTAGACGTGATGTTTATCTAATATATGAGGTTGTTCCATGCACAAGTGGGAGAAATGAACATTGTGTGCAAGAAACAACTCATAAAGATATGACTCTCTTGTCTTCAAGATAAGATACTAACAATCTAATTAATATTAGATGAAAGTTAGATCATGTGTCAATATGATTAGAAGACTACTTAAAAGTATATATATCATTCACATTAAGAAACACTTGTTGTTTTGATTTAGTCATGTAAGAGCTTGGACAAAATTGTAAACACAAGGGGTAAAATATCCACATGTCATAAGATCGGGCGTGGATTATTTTGCGGTTTCTTAAAATGGACAATTCCTAGAATGACATAAATACATAGAGTAATCTTATACTACTAAACTAGAATATTTGTGTATTCTTGGAATGATATAAATAGACATAGTAGTGAATTAACTTGAAAGATTGTTGAAACCTAGTGGTGTTCATGATTACTTTAGTTATACATGTTTATGATTTATTGTATAAAGTCACAAACATAAAGTCTTGAAAGACATATAATGTAAAGTAAGACGTTAATGTATTGTCTCTATTTCACTAAAGACATATACATGAAAGGTGTAATGGACTTATA
This sequence comes from Glebionis coronaria, assembly GCA_025667525.1. Lineage (NCBI taxonomy): Eukaryota > Viridiplantae > Streptophyta > Magnoliopsida > Asterales > Asteraceae > Glebionis > Glebionis coronaria. The sequence continues at coordinate 491,369,766 of CM046875.1, forward strand.
ACTTTTATGAAGTGACTTTGTGTTAGAAGTACTTGAGTTAAAAAGCATGCAAAATGGTTAGGAAATCTATTATACCATTAAGATGATTTAGTTGGTATATAGGTAAACCGAAAGAGATATATTTATCTTAATATTGTTAAGATTGACTTACAATATTCCTCTAAATGAAATACAACATTGTTATGGTATGTTCATTAGGAGAATCAAACTCTCAGAAAGATGGTGATGTTTGATTCAAGATAACTATATCTTCCTTTTCTTTAAAAGGATATTAAGGTTAGAAAGTTGAGTATGACTTGAGCTAAGAAGATTAATAAGATACCATTATATATGGAATGTGATGAATCACATTATATCTTAAATGGAGTTCGGATTTTGCTAAACTACTTATGAAGTGGATTGTTTAGAAAATAAAGAGTATGGAACGACCATTGTGTTTTGTAATGTCCCATATAGATAACGTTGGAGTGTTGATCTATTTGCTATGTATTTAAAGAGTAATTTTAAGTTACTGAAAGCAAGTGGGAGTTTTGATCTTGAAAGATAAAATTACAAGATACATAATCTTCTGAAATACACTAGTAATTATCCTGAGGTAGGCTTGTAAATGCTAACTCTCAAGATAAAGGAATTTAAGTCATAGGTCCGCAAGAATATCTTGGATATGTGATTAATATGCAGAGAAATATGAGTTACAAATAATTGTTATGATTTGTTGCCAAATATTGAATTGGGTAAACTACTCATACTATGAACGTTATAGATGTTGTCCGATAAGATAATCAATTTTAGATTTGTTTTATCTTAAATAGTTTGACTAGAAATTGGAGATGAGTTTCGTCAAAGGATGAAAAACGCCAATTGTGGTGATCTTTGTGTCGAAATTATATGGACAAATTGTACACATATTTAATGTATGTATTATGAATATATTATTAATCACACTTAAGTAATTAATGGTGATTGAGTATTCTTTCCTAAACACATTAAATGTATATAGATTTTGATGGTCATATTTTAAATTGAAAAATTTGGATATGTATGAACTATTTCTTGAATAACTACTTGAGCAAGGACTTAAGTAATCGAAACGAGTTTATTACTTCAAAATAAATCTTTGGAAAAGTACAAAATGCAATTATCCATGAATGGATAAAAGCATGCATATAGGAGATTATTCTTATGTTTAATTTGAAATCTAAGATTGGATTTAAATTTGAATAAGATGATTTCTGAGTATTCTAAAAGCTAGTGGGAGTATTATGATTATTTTCTTAAATTATATGTGTCAAATAGACATGTAAGAAAGTAAGATTTCATTCAAATTAAATGTTGATTTGGTTTACATTTGAGATTAAACTTTATTTTGAAGATTTAGAAAATAAGATGTACATAACCTTGGAACAAATAATATTTGTTTATGCGGTGGAAATACAACATAATATGCCGTGTAGTAAATTTTTATGGATATTTAGAACATGGAGAAATCTAAATCTGGTTTGAGAAATTCTCATGTGTGTCGTGTTGTATTTATATCGTGCTTAAAATGCATGATGATTTGATTATATTAATCTATTTAAAAGTTATTAAATAACTTGTGTAATGAATATTCTGAAGGAATATATTTGGAAATAGAATAACATCCTAAATCTTGGATCAACTTCCATATTCTATAGATGAATAATTTGTCAATCGTTGTGCAAATTATCATAGCCAACAAACTTGGAGGTTTGGTTGGAATCAAACATTACATAATAGATATTAAAGGTAACGTATTCATATCTTTTATGACAAGTTGTAAAACTTGAAAAGATATAATTGAGGTAACACTCAATATTAGTCATGGGATCTTTTGGAGATGACATATTGATTAAAGTTGCATTATACATTAAAGAACTAGAATACTTTAAACTTAAAATGTGTTTTGGAATTTTAGGAAATTGGTGATCAAGGATGTTTCACAATTTTGATACTATGTGGCTATATCAAATTGTTTGAATGCACATGTACAAGAGTTTCAATGAATTGAATTCTTGAAGAAAGTATTCTCAAAATTCCAATAGGTCAAGATTAGTTATTTTATGCTTTGCCAAACAAGTGTGAATGTCATTGTTAGAGGCATAATGCATAGACCATGTTTTCATGCATTGATCTATTTAGTATTTGGATAAAGGATGTTAAAACATTATTGAATTGATGAAATAAAGATTGGGTTTCGTTTATTTTTATGTTATTTGATTTTGTATCCTATTTTACATGTTTTAATCCATGAATAAATTGTTATGCTAAATGTCCGTTGTCGATTGATAATATTGGAATATTATTGAACTAAGACAATTCGAAATAGTGACAGAGTATACTTGAAAGTATATTGGTCAATTTTGGATGATATTTGATGAATCAAATATTGGACTTATCCCAACTATATGATTTTACTTTATGGATCTTTGTCATCGAGTAAATCATAAATAGTTATCCTCAGACCTGAGATACCAGGAAACTGTCATGGATCTAGTGCATTTCTGTGAAATAATCTAGCGCTAAACGTAACTGATAGCTATAAGGGTTATTTTCAGAAGTGTTGCAAAGTTCATAAGTTTTGCTTGTAGTCAAAATGGGATTTGTTTCCTTCAAATTATTTTGAAGTATAATACAGTTGGGGCCCTCAGGGGAGTAGTAAGATATTTGTGCGGCCGCATCCAAATTTGTTTTGGTGATCTTGCTATATCCGTAAACGAGAAACAGAATGGTTAATGTAAGGAATGACTGAGATCCATATCCTATTAACGTTGTATTTGAAATGAAAGGATAATAATAATGATAGTAAATCATTAAAAGGTTTTATCCCAGAGACCTTACTCGAGATCTTACTAGCGCATTGGTGTGTAACTAGACGCTAACCAATGTGATCACGATATTTTGAAATATGTCCAAGTGGGAGCTGAAAGTTTTATGGACTTATATTTAAATAGTCGTGTGTTAGGATCGAACTCGGGATTACAGGATTACACACATTACGTAAAGGGTTAATTTATTTAATAAATATATTTTTATATTTATTAGATTAAACCGAAGCTTAACTAACGATCGTTAATAATTAAAAGTTAAGTATAAACAACCGTTATGGAATTAAATAGAAGAGAAAAGAAGGAAACGGAAAAGTTCCGGAAGCCCCTTGGGTGGGCTTTGTAACCGTCGGCCATATGGACCAAAAAGGAAGGAAGAAAATATTTTCTTTCCTTAATTGTTTATTACTTGGAGGAAAAGTTTTGCCAAGGCCTATATAAACAATCCCATAGCCTTCATAATTTTTATCCCCCTTCTCTCTTTCTCTTCTCCTCCTGCGATCACATAGCCAAACGCACCTTAGGGTTTCGTTTGGTTTATGTGATTTGTTTGGTTTCTTTGTTTGATCAACTCCAAAGGAAAAACACCTTTTTAGGTTTCTTTTATCCTTTGGTTTTAGTTTAGCAATAATCTAGTCCTAGCCTCTCTCTAGGGTTGTTGGGTAGATATTCCACAAACTAGAAGCTCGGTTTACACGTGCTAGAATCACGGTTAGCTCGTTGTTACGTGTGTACAAGAACGTAATGTAGTCTTACTTTAGACTACATCTTGGTAATGTTCGTCATTAACTCTAATTGGTGATTCGTTGGTGATCTTGTGGATCTTCGCTAGGATAAAGGTATGTAACCCTAATTCAATTAATTATAATTGTGTTATTAATTATGATCTTGTTAAATCGCTTCCGCTATATGTGCTTTGATCTATATTAGAGTTTTTAATAATTGTTATGAACTTTATAAACCTTCAGTTATTGTATTTCAACATTTTCCAGATAGTGTGAAAATAGTAAACTATGGCCTTTAATAACTTAAGGGAATTAAAGATTGCTCAAATTTAAGGTTTTTTATTTCATTCGGATGTTGTTATTCTATGGTTGATATAATAGGCCCAGTTAAAATATAGCCAGGCTGATTTAAAGTTGAACCTGCACTTTTATGCGCCTGTTGGTCATAGAACTTGCAGTGTAATGAAATTTGTTTTTAATAACGTTTTTGTTTAATTATGAAAGGAAGTTCCAACGGAAGCTATTCTCCAGTATTGAGGGATGAAATTATAAGTGACAAGTAGGACCGTACACAATAGGTCCGGTGTGTGGAAGTTGTTGCAATCAGGGTGTCATTCGGGTTGATTTGATCGGGTTCGGGTCAAGTCAGGTCGGATTAAGTCGGGTTGAGAGCAAAAAAATCATACTCGAACCCGAGCTTAACTAGAACTCGGGTCACTCGGGTTCGGGTCAATTCGGGTCGGGTCAATTCCTGTCGGGTTAACTCGGGTTCGGGTAACCTGAGTTTAAGGAAAATGTGTAAAAAGTGGCTCAATTAAGTACTAATACAATGTAAAAAGTGTAATTTTAGTCAGATTGGTCAGGTCGGGTCAAGTCGGGTCAAGGGTAAAAAATATATAACCCGAACCCGAGCCTAATTAGAACTTGGGTCAATTCGGGTCAACCCGAATACACTTTTGGACCCGAGTGACCCGACCCAAATATGATTATTCGGGTTCGGGTTCGAATCGGGTTCGGTTCGGGCCAACTTTATCGACACCCCTAGTTGCAATTGGGAATAGATGGTCTATGGTGGAATAGTAAGCTTACTTGACACATAGTTGTTCGCTTCTTAGATAAATTAAACAGACCTAGCGATATCAATGTGGTAGGCAAGTAACAAACATTTCAAATTAATCAGACTGATATGACATAAGCTATTCAAATGGGTCTTGAACAAACGATTGTTAAACTTATAAAAAATGGTCATGCAACTTAAAACAAGTGGTATAATAAGTAGCTATGTTGGAAGCGGAAAGATTGTTTTATTTATACTTTTAGCATGATGCTGCAGTAACATTACACAACAATTAATAGTCCATGATGTGCCTAAAACCAAGCTTTTTAAAGTAACAAGTGATATAAATTTTGCAAGGCTGCCACGGGACATAAGGCACAAACCCCATTGGTTGTGTTCCAGCATAAATCACACGACACAACATGAATGGCGACACGCATCAGACTTGGAAAAAGCATCAATTTTGTTTATCACTTACCTACAAGATATGCTAGACAATCCCAACACATACGTCTGACATCATATGCAACTAACAAAACATATGGTTAGAGGATAGTTGTATAATTATATTTAATTATGGCTTTAGCGATTTGAATTAGTTCATATGTATGGTTTTCAAAGAGGTATATGCTCCACGTGATTAAGAATAAAAACAAAATAACATTGTGACTAAAAGATATGGGTGTAGGTGTAGTTTTTATCTGAATTTGGTTTACTTATTGGATCGATTGAGGACGTTATTAGTATTTGTTTTCTTTTATTCTCTTCTAAAACATTGTGAATTGGTTGTGTGCATTTTTAATGAATTCTATAGCATGCAACGCATGTATCTTTACTCTACATGTGTTGTTATATTTCAAGAAACTATGTATGCTACAATGGTTTGTGCTTCAAATGGATGGTTAAAGCTTACTCCAAAATGTCTCGTGCTTCATGCTACAACGATGCACGGGTTCAAAACACTTAGTGTTAGTGGATTTTGATTAATATTTCTTACAAAATTTTCTTTTATCGTAAAATCATTAAATTAATAGCTATGTTTAGGTGTGAGAAAAAAGTTTATCTTAAAAGTAAAAAATTACTTATGTTGCTTCGCAGCTAATAACTTCTTCAATTTGGAAAACCTTGTATTTTTCATTCTTTCGAAGAAACATTGCGTGTAAATATAAAATAGAGATATTAAGTACGCCTAGGACTTAGATGTGACGAACCCTTTGAGAATTTGTGACTTTTTGGTTAAGAAAATAGATTTCAAATGAGCTATTTTTTTTCATAACTTGCATTCATGTTGGTAACCTAAATCTTATTGGTTATTCTGTGTCAATAAAATCAAAAATTGCAAGTACTATGAAGTTATTTTCTTTTTATATTTGTCGGTGAAATTATGTGTAAACTATTAAATTTGGCAATGGGAATTACAAGTGTGTACTAACTTGCGGTCAAAGAGGTAAAGTTACATTTCCGAAATAAAAAAATTGTTGAACAAAAGGCCATCAATTATAAAGTTTTATTTTAGAAAAAAAAACAATTGAACTAGCTCGTGCCATAAACTATCATCAATTTAACTTTTTAATTCTTTCCTAAACGAAAAAAAAAACAATTAAACAAGCGAGGTGAGTTCTACATAGACCATGAACTAATAAAAGAAGAAAAGAATAAATCTCAATCATTCATTTTTTTTTATTAAAAAATAAAAACTCATCTTTCACATTTTTCTTAAAAACACCATATCTTTCAGATAAATCGTCAAATTACGAAAAATACACCATTGCGACGAAAAAATTCTTATCTTTCAATAGATAGGCACTTTAATATATTTTTGACGATTTTTTATTATTTTGATTTTTGACTATAAAAATCACATGTGATTCAGAAAAATTACTTGTGATTTTTTTATAAAAAAATTAAATTCTTTTACAGAATAAATAAATAACTTTTATTATTATTTATTAGTGTAATTATTTACATAGTCGAATGTAAACACGTGACAAGTTACGCCACTAGATTTTTCATATAGATTCGATTATTTTTTTTTGAAATTTTCGTCAAAAAAATTACACATAATTTGTAAAATCACTAGTAATTTGTAAAATCAATTGTGATTTGTATTTCTAAAATGCATGTGTGATTCCATATATCGCATGTGATGTCATAAATTTACATGTGATATTAAAGTAATAAATTACGTGTGATTTCAGAAATTCTTAAATTGTAAATGATTTTACAAATTCACGTGTGCTTTATAAAGTAATAAATCACATGTGATCCGTGAGTGCGGAAATTAAAAAAAAATCGTCGAAAGTATATAGAAGTACGTATCATTAAAAAGAAAATTTATCACAAATCACATGTGATTTGGTAAAAATCATGTCATTTGACACAAATCACAAGTGTTTGAAAAAATTACTTATGGTTTAGTGAAAATTATGATTTTGGATTTAGTATAAGTAACTTGTTATTCGGATCCATCACATGTAATTATCATTAAATCACATGTAATTTAAGCAGAATTACATGTGATTAAAATAAACTCATAACTAATTCAAAAGTAAATTTGCTTTATATATTTTACATGAATCACATGTAAAAACACATAGAGAATCACATGTAATTCAAGTAAAATTATATGTGTTCAAAACAAAATCACATGTAATTCAGAAGCCAGTTTACTTTCTATATTTTATATGAATGACAACAAAACATTTTTATATATTGACAGAATTACATGTGGTTCAAACAAAGTCACATGTGATTTATCTAAAGTGGGTTTCTTAGAAGAAGTTAATGTTTCGAAATGTTTGAATCACATGTAATGCAAGCAAAATCACATGTAATTATCATCGAATTACATGTGATTTAATGCAAGTAAATCACATGTAATTATCATCGAATTACATGTAATTCAAGCAGACAATTTAATATATTAAAAAGATTACATGTGATTAAAAATCACATGTGATTCATTTAAAGTGGGTTTGTTAGAAAAAGTTAAGGTTTCGGAATGCTTGAATCACATGTAATGCAAGCAAAATCATATGTAATTATCACCGAATCACATGCAATTCAAGCAGAATTACATGTGATTCAAACAAAATCACATGTAATTTAGAAGCCAAATTGTTTTATATATTTTACATAAATGAGAACAGATAATGCGTGATTAAAAAAATCACATGTGATTCATCTAATATGGGTTTGTTAGAAAAAGTTACGATTTGGGTAAAGGGGACTCCACCCCGTAACATGAATATATTTTATATTAATGGCAACAAACATTTTAATATATTGACAGAATTACATGTGATTCAAATATTTTAATATAATCCACATAAATCACATGTGATTTTAAATTAATAACGGAAATATTTTTGTCATTTAATAGACGGTTATTTTCATATACTTTTAACGATTTTACAATGTTGAAATTCTCGTAAAAAAAATACACGTGATTTTCATAAATCGCATGTGACATCACAAATTCAAATGTGATTTTTAAAATAATAAATCAAACATGAGTTTTCGAGAATCGCATGTAATTTTTCGAGAATAACATGTAATTTTTTTTACGTAAATTTTTTAAAAAAGTTCGTCGAAAGTATATAGAAGTGCATATCTATAGAAAGATAATTTAATTCCCGTCGTGACGGTATAATTATTTTTTCATAACGATTAACGGTTTGAGAGATATTTAATTTTTAAGAAGTAAGATGAAAGCGTGTTTTTTAATTAAATTTACAAAGAATAATATTTACCATTAGATGTGATTTAAATAGATGGTAAAGATTGTTTTCCTTTTTTTTAATACATGTTCCTTAAGGAACTTTTGTTTTGAGCTAGCCCGTACCTAGGGGGTGTGATTCGGGTTGATCCGGTCGGGTTCGGGTCAATTCGGGTCGGGTCAAGGGTAAAAAATATATAACCCGAACCCGAGCCTAATTAGAACTCGGGTCACTCGAGTTCGGGTCAATTTGGGTCGGGTCAACTCGGGTCGGGTCAACTCGGGTTCGGGTCAACCCGAGTTCAATGAAAATATGTAAAAAGTGGCTCAATTAAGTACTAATACAACGTAAAAAGTGTAATTTTAGTCGGGTCAAGTCGGGTTGGTCGGGTTCAGGTCAAGTCGGGTCAAGGGTAAAAAATATATAACCTGAACCTGAGCCTAATTAGAACTCGAGTCAATTCGGGTCAACCCGAATTGACCTGAATACACTTTTGGACCCGAGTGACCCGACCCGAATATGATTATTCGGGTTTGGGTCAGGTTCGAGTCGGGTCAACTTTTTCGACACCCTTACCCGTACCATAAAAAAATTGTTGAACATAAGGCCATCAATTATGTCACCAAAATAAAGTTTCATTTTAGAAAGAGAAAAAAAACAATTGAACATAAGGCCATCAACTATCCTTTAGGATAGATTTAACTTTTTAATGCTAAAAAGAGAAATTTGACTTATTTTTCGTTATTTTAAGATGGGTTTTGCTAACAAACACTCTATGGGTGTTTTTTAAACTTCCATAAATAAAAACAATTCCAAATATGAACTAATTATTTCTATAAATGCATGATTCTAACACTTATAATTAAGGTAAGTAAGTTTTAATATGGTATATATTAATATTAACTATGTTAAATATGGTACATATGAAATTCATTAATTGTAAGAATTTTAATTATAGAATGTTTAAAAAACACCCATAGGGTGGTGGTTAGCAAAACCCTTTTCACGTTAAATAGTACGAGTACGTTATCCTATATTTGTAAGAGAAATAGAGACGAAATCAAACGAGATTTTTTATCTTCAGATAATGTAGTCAAACATATTCCCCTCAGACCTTGTACCACAAAAATTTGTTTGTCATTTTAACATGATGACTATTCGTGTTCTAATTTAAACGGTTATACAAAATACTATCATAATATTACATATCATTAATTATTGATCGTTGGGCATTTTACATACCGTCGATTATCTGGCGCGAAGAATTTATTCCGTTATTCGCGGGTAATCGCCTATAATAATATAAAAGTGGGTTGTGCCAAAAACCTAAACAGACTATTGGGTAAGTATAAAGTATCTACATCTATCTATATTTGAAAATTTGAAAATTCGAAAAAAGTTTAAATTTTCCAATATTTTTTAATATACATTTCAACATTAGTTCTTTTACACAATATTATCGAGTCATGGATACGATCACCAAGTCAACCCCGTCGAGTCATCGAGTTATGAGATCGACCGAAGGAGTCAACTCGGTCGAGTCACCAGATCACGGGTTCGACCACCGGGTCAATCCGATCAAATCAGCGGTACATGGGTTTTGACCATCGGGCCAACATGATCGAGTTACTGGGTCACTTATTTGACTACCAGGTCAACTCGATCAAGTCATTGGGTCACTAATTCAATCACTGGGTCAATCCGATCGATACACGAGTTAGCGGTTCGACCACCTCGTCAATTAGCATATCATTAACTATTTTCCGCTAGGTAATTTCTGCAGCTATGCGTGAGTACACGTCTTGTACCTTATAAAGGTTATATGAGAATAAATAGCTTTAAACATTGTCTTTTCACATTATCTTATTATCAGGTCACGAGTTCGATCCATGAGTCAAATCGGTCAAGTCATCGGGTCCCATGATCGATTATCAGGTCAACCTAGTGGATTCACTGGGCCACGAATTCGAGGATATTGGGTTAACCAGATCGAGTCACCAGGTCATGGATCGGCCAACGGGTTAACCCGGTCAAGTCATCAGGTCATGAGATCGACCATCGGGTCAAACCGGTAGAGTCACCAAGTCATGAGATCGACCACCGGGTCAACCCGGTTGAGTCACCAGGTCACTGGTTCGACCACCTGGTAGACATGGTTGAGTCATCGGGTTACGGGATCGTGACCACCGGCTCAATACGGTGGAGTAACCAGGTCAGGGGATCGACCAACCGGATCAAACCGATCGAGTCATCGACTCACGGATTTGACCACCGGGTTAACCCGTTTGAGTCATCAGATCACTGATTCGATCATCGGGTTGACCCGATCGAGTCACCTAGTTATCGGTTCGATCATCGGGTCAATCCAATCGAATCGTCGAATTACTAGTTCGATCACCAAGTCCATTAATATGTGTAAAATATTTGCCGTTAAACAATTTCTTCATTTATGCGCGTATACACGTTTAGTTATAAGTGTTCATCTAGCAACCAAACGAGAATGCATTGGGCTGTTGAAACTTCAAGTATGAAAATATTCCGGATCAAGCCCATTAATCTTGTACCAAGCCCATTAGTTCGAAAATTGAACTTTAATCAAGTTTTCATAATTATTGCGGGTAGTTCTTTTTATTTGAGCAATTTTGCGGGTAGTTCATTCAGCAATTTTGATACTTTAGAACCGTATTAATTCCTAGTCTCGTGATGTTTTAAACCCTATTCTTAAAAAAATAGTACTATCTGAAGTTATTATAAATGGTGTAGAATAAAGGTTGGTCATTTTAATTGTCGATAACAAACTTCTACACTTTTTAGTATAGAATAGCTATCGTTTCAGGCATCATAGAAAGTTCAGGACACAAATTAAATATGGGATGTGACTCAGTGGCGGAGACAGGAGAGAGTCACAAGGGTCATGTGACCTTCCTTAGCGAAAAAGTTGTAATGTAAATTTTCGAAAATATTTGAGTTTTTTTTAGAATTTGATCTCTACGAACTATTTTGTATTATAGTTTACAAAAAATATTAAAGTATGACCCCAAACCAAAATTTCTAACTCCGCTCATGGATGTGAGATGAATTTGGAAAACGTCTTTGAAGTGTGTTACATCTAAAAATCAAATTAGGTGATACATTGTTTCTAGTATAGTAGCAAGTTATTTTGCAATTGAGCAAAAAGTAGAAATGACAGAACGACCAAATGACAAGTTTAATACTGTACTTCCTTAGTCACTAACACTTGTCTAAAATTTAACGACGTGATCATAGAGATAATGGTGTAATGTCACGTCCACACAAATGCTAGTGACCACTTAGAGCACAGGGTACGGGGCGTTTTTACCCGTGTTTTCCCACGGCGCTACACCAAAACGAGAGAGGCACACCCCGTGTGGCGTTTTCGTGTCTCGAGTCGAGGGCACGACGCACGTTTTCGCACGAAAACGCGAGACACGAAAACGCGAGACCGTAACCGGTCTCGCGTTTTCGGGTCTCGCGTATTCGTGCATATATATATATATATAGATATATATATATATATATATATATATATATATATATATATATATATATATATATATATATATATATATATATATATATATATATATATATATATATATATATATATATATATATATATATATATATATATATATATATATATTTAATTTTCAAAAAAAATATTACCGTTGGAATTATTTTATACTGTTGGAGACCCTTTTTTTCAAAAAAAACCTATTTTTTTTACCTATAAACTCCCAGTTTCACCTATAAATCACATACAAAACACCCATTTCACCTCAACAATCATATACACACACTGGTAAATTTAAAATGGAAGACATTCCCGATATGTATGAGTATTACTCCACACTTGATATGAATAATTACGTTTAATACGTCGATTATTTAGATCGAATAGAAGAAGTTAAAGACGAAAGAGACCCGTATACAAGACGCTACATTCCACGTGAAAGAGAGTGAGCGGAAGAAAAATTACAACGAGATTATTTTAGGGATGAAGATACGCCACCTATATATCCGGAAGAATATTTTCGACGAATGTATCGTATGAGCTCCACTTTATTTAATTAATTTGTTAGTGATATACAAAAGTATAATGTCGACCCTTTGCCCGAATACTTCATTTTTTTTAAGCAACGTGAAGATGCAACGGGTCGTTTGGGGTTTTCTACTCGTTTGAAATGTAAATCCGCCATACGCCAATTGGCATATGATTCTAGCCCCGATGCATTTGACGAGTATTTGCAATGTGCGGCACGTTGTTCCCGTGAATGCTTATGGCATTTTACTAAATGAATATATATATTGTATGTTGAAGAATATTTGAGAAAACCTAATTTAGCGGATGTGCAACATGTATATGATTTACATGAGAAGAAACACGGTCTTCCGGGAATGCTAGGGAGCATAGATTATATGCACTGGGAATGAGTTAAATGCCTCAAGGCGTTACATGATCAATTTAAAAATAGATGTAAAAAATACCCGACTATAATGCTTGAGGCCGTAGCCGATCAACAATTACGGTTTTGGCATGCATATTTTGGGGTACCGGGTGCAAATAACGACCTTAATGTGTTAAATGGTTCACCGTTATTTGATGACCTTATAGCCGATAGAGCTCCCGAACCTCCGTTTGAAGTTAACGGGAATACTTATAACAAAGGTTATTATTCAGCGGATGGCATTTATGCACAATGGTCTACTTTTGTCAAAGTTTTTAGTGTCGCTAGGGATGCAAAAACATTAAAGTTTAAAAAGGTTCAAGAAAGTGTAAGAAAAGATGTTGAAAGAGCCTTTGGTGTGCTACAAGGTCGGTGGGGAATTATACAACAACCGACACGAGCGTATAAAATGAACATCATTAGGAGAATTATGTACACTTGCATTATATTAGACAATATGATATTGAAAGACCAAAAGTTCGATATAAGTGAATATATGCACATGTACGTTTCTCCCGAACCCAACATTACACGTACTTGGGTCGAACGATGCGAAAAACAATAAATGAAAACAAAAGAACTTCGGGATAGAGCAACGCACGAATACCTTCGATACGACCTTGTTGAACACTTGTGGAATCAAGAAGAAGAGTATTAAATTTTATTCCGGTTAATTTTTTTTATTGTGTAATTTTTTTTATTGTGTAATTTTTTTTATTGATGAAATGTTATTTTAATTCTTTTTATGTGGGCCCAATGTGTACTCCATGGCTCAAGCCAACCAAAGAGCATAAAATGTGGTGTTTTCGTGTTTCTGGTGTAGTGGGATCATTTAGCCATCACTTACCTACCCCTTCAAAATTCTGATGTTTTCTCACGGCTCAGCACGAAAACACGAAATTATACCATGTGCTCTTAGTTCACATTTATTTTACTAAGTGTGTGTCTTTCTTGTAAACTCAGGCTGAGATTTTGAAGACAACTCAATTAGTTCTTAGTGTTCAAGATTTATATATACACTTAGGTGAAACTCATTAGTAAAACCATTGGATACTGAATTAACTTAACATGATGTTTTCTGATGAAATAAATACGTTTTGATAAAGATGTGATATGTTATTTTAGTTATAATAAAGAAACAAAGCTTAGAATTTTTTTTAATGGTGTAAGGTTGTTTCAGTAAAGGAAATGATACAAAAGTTAAATGTCTTGTTTTTGTTTGATACATTACAATTTTAGTCCTTGTGTTTTAAAGTTTACTACTTATAACTATTATTTCTAAAGTGTTTTGTTAAGCAAAACAACTAAGATATCTACTAAAATATGTTTTTAATATTATAAAATCATGTTATACCCAAGTTTAAGTATAACAAAAAAGATAAGTATGTTTTATTCAATAAATTCTACATGTGTATCTCAAAGATATATTTCACAATTCCGTATTGTATGTATAAGAGTTAATCTTTTGGAGCCATACACATTGTATACCTTATAATAGAGGGGAATCACGTTCCCCTAAGAACAATGATTCCCTCTCACACCAAATATTTTATTATCCACCTCACATAACTCACCTCACATACTCACATAAACACATCTCACATACTGTGCCTCTCTCTCTCTCTCTCTTTTTTCTCTCGCTGTGCAACTTTCTCTCTCTAACACGATCTATATTGTGTAATCGAGGAAATCATTGGGTTTTGATGACGATCTATATTATTGATGTGATCGAGGAAATAATTGGGTTTTGATGAAAACCCTTTTTCAAATTAATATCTGATTTTGTGTTTGAGAATTATATATAAAAAAAGAAACAGAGATGCAGCAGCAAGATCGAAGAACAAAGGTTTTGACTAGCTCTATTTCTATTTGATTTTATCTTTTGTTGTTGTATACTGGATTTATTTGACTTTTAGATGTTGGGTTTTGATGGAAACCCTAATTGGGTTTTGATGACGATCTTAGGTTTTGATGGAGACCCTAATTGGGTTTTGATGACGATCTATATTATTGATGTGATCGAGGAAATAATTGGGTTTTGATGGAAACCCTTTTTCAAATTAATATCTGATTTTGTGTTTGAGAATTATATATAAAAAAAGAAAACAGAGATGCAGCAGCAGGCTCGAAGAAAAAAGGTTTTAACTACCTCTATTTCTATTTGATTTTATCTTTTGTTGTTGTATACTGGATTTATTTGACTTTTAGATGTTGGGTTTTGATGGAAACCCTAACTGGGTTTTGATGACGATCTATATTATCGATGTAATCGAGGAAATAATTGGGTTTTGATGGAAACCCTTTTTCAAATTAATATCTGATTTTGTGTTTGAGAATTATATAAAAAAAGAAACAGAGATGCAGCAGCAAGATCGAAGAAAAAAGGTTTTAACTAGCTCTATTTCTATTTGATTTTATCTTTTGTTGTTGTATACTGGATTTATTTGACTTTTAGATGCTATTGTTATTGAGTTCGAATCGAATTTATTGCCATGAATTGAATGTTATAATAGGATAGGTGAACTTTAGATTGTTTACTTTACGGAATTGAAGATGTAGAAGTAGATGCTAAATGGAAAATTGTTTATTTAGCTTGCTCTATGTCGGGTTTATAGTAGGATCTGTCTACATCTCACCTCCCCCATATCTCGCTCGCAGGATTGGGTATATTGTTGTTGTTATGTGATGTTTTGCAGTGTTATGTTTATTTACGGAATTGAAGAAGTAGAACTAAATGATAATCTTTTGAGGTCTATGCTGATCTTTTGAGGGCGTGTGTCAATTTGTGGTGGGTTTTTGTTATGCTTTTTTTTCGTCCTTCTGGCCTTTCTCACATCTGTTTCTACCTTAATTGCAGTATACCCCGACAGTTGATATTTGGGGAATTGGATGTATTATAAGGTATACAATATTCGCTGAAGTATTGACCGGAAAGCCGCTCTTTCCTGGCAAAAGCGTAGTACATCAGTTGGAGCTTATCACTGATCTTCTTGGAACACCGCCACCAGATACCATGGTGCAATGGGTGTGGTTTATAGGGTATTTGTGACTCTAATAGCTTGGGCTATGATGAGTGGTAACGACGCGGTTAAATCTGAGATAACACGCATCTTGGCGGGGCAACCAGTCAAGGTTGCAGCCATGGCGTGCCTATCCGGTTTTTCCAGACCAGCGCCATATCTGAGCATATTTCAGATGCATATAATAGGTTTTGGTTCGAAAATGCTGGCAAAGATCACGTATAAGTATGTGAGATATGTTTATGTGATATGTGTTTATGTGAGGTGGGTTATGTGAGGTGGGTTAATAAAATATTGGGTGTATGAGAGGGGATCGATGTTCCTAGGGGAACGTCATTCCCCTCTATTATAACTTCTTGGAACACCGTCGCCAGATACCATGGTGCAATGGGTGTGGTTTATAGGGTGTTTGTGACTCTAATAACTTGGGCTATGATGAGTGGTAACGACGCGGTTAAATATGAGATAACACGCATCTTGGCGGGGCAACCAGTCAAGGTTGCAGCCATGGCGTGCCTATCCGGTTTTCCCAGACCAGCGCCATATCTGAGCCTATTTGAGATGCATACAATAGGTTTTGGTTCGAAAATGCTGGCAAAGATCGGGTATAAGTATTTGAGATGTGTTTATGTGATATGTGTTTATGTGAGGTGGGTTATGTGAGGCGGGGCAACCAGTCAAGGTTGTAGCCATGGCGTGCCTATCCGGTTTTCCCAGACCAGCGTCATATCTAAGCCTATTTGAGATGCAGACAATAGGTTTTGGTTTGAAAATGCTGGCAAAGATCGGGTATAAGTATGTGAGATGTGTTTATGTCATATGTGTTTATGTGAGGTGGGTTATGTGAGGTGGGTTAATAAAATATTGGGTGTATGAGAGGGGATCGTTGTTCCTAGGGGAACGTCATTCCCCTCTATTATAACTTCTTGGAACACCGTTGCCAGATACCATGGTGCAATGGGTATGGTTTATAGGGTGTTTGTGACTCTAATAACTTGGGCTATGATGAGTGGTAACAGCGCGGTTAAATCTGAGATAACACGCATCTTGGCGGGGCAACCAATCAAGGTTGCAGCCATGGCATGCCTATCCGGTTTTCCCAGACCAGCGCCATATCTGAGCCTATTTGAGATGCATACAATAGGTTTTGGTTCGAAAATGCTGGCAAAGATCGGGTATAAGTATGTGAGATGTGTTTATGTGAGGTGGGTTATGTGAGGTGGGTTAATAAAATATTGGGTGTAAGGATGGAACCTGACACGTTCTTATGGCTGCCAGTTACGGATTCGCAGGTTGCTATTGATGTTGTTTTATGAGGTGCAAGTGGTAAGGACATTACTTACAGGTTATGTTTTTTGTGATTTTTTTTGGATTTTGGAGCTAGATGTGGTATTTTCTGTTTTGTATCCAATAAATGATGACGTTGGGCTGAGGTATCTTATTTAGAAAACAAGAGACAAAATTTGACGTAAATCAATTTTTTATATAATGGGAATCAGTTTTTTAATATAAATGCCAACATGAATATTTTCCTTCCCTGGCAGGTATACAAGCTGACACGACCTACAAAATCTGACGTAAAACAATTTTTTTAGCCACGTTACACCGCAAGACCAGGTATACACATAATATTATACACACAATTTTTTTGAAGTGGCCGCGGTGTTGCTGAGATTCACAATGAAATTGTAAAGCAGGATGTCTTCTACGATTTCTATAAGGTAAATATAATTTGATTCATAAAAAAAAGGAAAGCCGAGCCGAAACTGAAAGAATTTGATTCATTTCTAGATTAGCATCACTTATATTGATACATCCATGATGTGTGTAACTAATTTGATTCATAAAAAAAGGAAAGCCAAGCCGGAACTGAAAGAATTGAGGTAACAGTTATGTGTTTTCAATTCACCGTTGTGCTATTAGTTACGGTATATGCATATAATAAGAGAAAGGATCAGTTTATAGGGCCTTTGGGATTGCTTATTCTTAGGTTACTTATCTGCTTATTCTGAATTTTAAAAAGTCGTCCACGTTTCTAGCTGATAAGAAGTACTAACAACTGTACGAACCCACCAGACTGAACAACTGTGCGAATGGTTATGATTTTATTTGGTTCTGGTATCGTTCTTTTGCTTTTGATATGGGAACCTTTGGAAGCTTGGTTGTTTTTCCCTGCTATAGTTGGTTCACGGATTCTCCTGTTTTAAATAAACAAAAACTATCTGATCCATCTCATTATTTGATTGGCTATGATTGGTTTGCTGTGATGATTCTTTGGTAACGGTGTGTTGCTGGGAAGGTGAAAGAATGGCAGAATGCGAGCATCGCTCGATTAAGCAACCTCCACAAAACCTCCTGTTTTAAATAAACAAACACTAGCCGATCCATCTCATTTTGGGTGGCGTGGATCTCTATTTGACTGGCTGTGATTGGTTTGCTGTGATGATTCTTTGGTACGGTGTGTTGCTGGGAAGGTGGAAGGATGGAAGAATGCGAGCATCGCTCGATTCAGCAACCTCCACAAACCCAACCACGACATCAATTAGTCTGAGCCGATTTTATCACATATTTGTTGAAGATGAAACCCATACGACACCAATTTTTGGCTACGTGAAGTTACTGCGTAAAGTTATACATAAACAGGTCAGTCACGTGTATTTATTATCTATTTTTTCAATATGCCTCTTTTACAGCATTTTATATTTGAGAAATACAGATTACTTTCATAATTGTAACATTAGGTGTTTCGTGCTCCCAAATGTATGGATACCCTTCAAGGGAAACAAGGGGCATTTTGCGGTCTTTAGTCTGTTTAGAGCAGGCTAAACATCTCAAACTACCCCATGCTTACCTCGAAGGGTATCCATATACTTGCGAACACGAAACTTCGTGGTACAAAAATATTACATCGTTCCATACTTCCATTTTACACTATTTTTCACCACTACATTTTTCAATAAGATGCAGATTTTGTAATTGAGGCTGTTGGCGGTGCACCATCTGGTGGTGTGTTTTACGGGAATAATGGACCAAAACTTGGGAGGTACGGCTATTGAGTTCACTTTTCAGTCATTCATTTTTCCCATAGCAGGTATGAATAAACATAGTTACTAAAAAATATTGTTGCCGCCGCTAATGGCAGGTGATAATGACGATGGGTGTGTGACCATACTCATCGTCTCATAAGTTGAAAGAAAAAAAAAAGTTTTTTCAGAACGTGGCCTTTTGCACCAGCGACCTTTGGACATTATTAGATTGGATGTGTAACGTTGTAGGTTGGTTGGTTTGGGTGGTTTCTTTTGTGGGTTGGATTGATTTGTTCTGCTTATGCATAAATATGATGTCGGATTGTAACAACTTATGTTAATTGTGCTGGGATGAGTTAGCAGACCTATGGATTTTTAAAGGCCACCAATCCTTTTGTTGCCGCCACACGTGGCAAGTGGCAATGGTCATGGGTGTGTGACCACGGTAATTGGTTAAAAAAAATCCTGCTGTCACTATGGTTAAAACAATGTAAGTATTAGAAAACCAATTCTCATTTTTCAAAGGCGATGATGATAATATTTGAGCATCCGTAAGCGGATTCGAGCAGGTTCTGAATTTTGTGCCTCTTGGCGGGGCAAGCTTTGTATGTTTGCAGCCAGAGCGCACATATTCTAATATCCGATCTCTCACTTACCTGAGCCTCAAATGTGGGTTAAATAACGGGCGATGATGAATTTTCTGCATTTTTTTTCCGACGATAGCTTAATGACGCACGTCTCTTGGCATGGCCACCATACCCGTTATGTGGTTGCAGCCACGACGTGTGTTTGGTAGTGTCCTATATCTACAGATCTGAGCCTCATTATCCACTTTTTCCCATTCCCAAGTTTTAATCTGACCCTCATATCATAAACCCAAAAACAAAATGGTTGTCAAAAATATATATGTGTCTACGACACCTACTTTGGTTGGAGTTTTGGCTTTAATCCAGTCCGCATTCTCGGATTCGAATACTCACATTCTTGGCCAGGTGATGATGCACAAAATTGTAGTTGCTTTTTTAGGATCGAGATGTCAATCGCAAGTCTAATTCTCTTTTAAATCTGCGCAGGGTCTAGAATAGATATATGAACGCAAATTGTTCTTTGGACCATGTACAACTCACAGAGAGGTATTAATTTCTGACCGGCGTAATACTCATATTCATATAAAGAACTGATACTAAATACCTTTAGTCATGTTCTCTGTTTAAGATTAGGATTGGTTATTCATGTGCTTATCGATTATACGTTCAAATCAGTTAGACCATTATTTACGGTCAATTTATCATTTACAAATAAAACCCATAAACTCGAAAAATAAATTTAGGGTGTATTAATGTTGGTTCGCTGTCGCGAAAATCTATTTTCATATAAAGTCCCGATCTAACCTTTTTATTAGTTTAGACTAATTAGAGATTGAAAATTTCAGCTTTTAACTTTATGAATTGTTTGATATAGGTCGACTATTTCAATCCCCCATAGAGGAAGTTGCTAACTCGCTGAAAGAAGCGTTATAGGTAATTATATTTCTTATATTGTCATTTAGGGGTGCTGGGTAGAAATGTAGACGGGACGGACCTTAATCTTTACGAATAGTCTTTGAAATAAGTAAGACAATTTCAGTCTGATCACACCAGGATTTTGGACCAGTTGGAATAAGAAGTATATTGCCCGAATTTAATTAGTTTGGGGTCGATTTATTTTCTATAGACAAATTGATATAAACATGCTTCTGCTCAAAATTGAACCTGACCAATTGATCCTGCAGGATGGAAGCTCAGTTATGTAGGAAGAAGTGACGGTCGAATTAAAAGAACGGAGAACTTTGAAGATGCTCAAGGGAGTTGAGTTATCCGACTTCTCTATCGCCCCTAAAACCGTTACCAAACACAAACACAGCCCGCCGCGGCGAAGCGCGGACAAAGACCCTAGTAATTTATAAAAGATTGGAAACAAAAACCAAAGTGTATAAATAAGAGAAAACATAAACATATTACTATTACTATTGAGATGACTAGAGAATGTTATGTTCAAAATCAATCAAGTTTGTTGATCTTTTGGCAAAAATTGTTCTAGGGCCCTCAGAGGGCTGAGAGTGGTGGCGTCGTGGGGTGTCAAACCCGCGACGTGGCCTGCGTGATAATTTTGATGATTGACAAAACCGGTGGTGTGGGGGTCGGGCGTGGGGAAACTCATGTCGCGTGAGGCAACCTTTTTCACTTATTTTTTTATTTTTTATTTTTTTCATTGAAATTAATTATGTGTGTATATTGTGTGTGTAGTGTGTGTGTGTCTAGTGTGTGTCTGTTGTGTGTGGAAGAAGAGGGGAAGAAGAAAGGGTGGGGAAGAAAGGGAAAAACTATTTTTTTTTATTATAATTTATATTTTTAATAAAAATTTAAATATAATATAAATTAGTTATATAAATTAAAAAGGAAAAAAATTGATTTTTTTTAATGAAATGAATTTATTTGTATTTATGAAATGAATTAGTTTAATTTGAAAATGTGAGAAATAAAAAAGTGGGTCCCACATTCACCCATCACTTGGAGTGATAAATCCACTGTTTTTTTCATATGAGTGAGTGAGTGAGTTTCACTGACGTGACACCTCAAAATGTCATCACTTGGAGTGATGACTCCTAGTGCTCTCAATGTAAAATGGTATAGGGTTTTCGAAATCCATCAAATGGCTCTGCCAGTCTTGGAATTGAAACTTCTTTTACTTGGCAAAGCATACAATTTAGCTACTTATGAATCTTGGTTTGTTATCGATTTCCTATAGATTATGGTGGTCATCAAAAATTTTAAATACAACTATTTTATAGCTCGAGGCCTTGTGCACTTGAGGTACCTCAAACTTATTTGGCCCGTTTTCTTTGATTTTTGCCTACGACTTTACCTTTGTTATCAATTCAACTCGAATTGGTCCATTTGTCAATATTAAGGGCCCAACTATCATGCTACTGATGAGGATGCTGTCGGGTGGTAAAATGTGATGCATAAACAAAACCCTATTGCAAGAGACTGACATTAACAGAGACATTTACCGTTAATTAACCTACGAATTATCGATTACATATACGTAGTATTTTTGTTGCAACCTTTAAATAGACTTAATATAGTCAGAATTGAACTTCAAACTTGATCTTCGTAAACTCTCAATGACTTTTCAATCCCTGATTATGGTGTAGTTTTTTTAAATGCTAATTTAGTACGTACAATAACAAGATTCTATCTTTTAAAAACTTTTTATTAGCCTTAGATTTTTGGGGATCTACCTAAGTTAATTACAGTAGTACTTAAAAGTCAATGGACCATATGATGTAACCATTGACTTCTAGGTCCAATGTGTCGGTGTGAACCCACATGGCGAGTTAAAAGGAATTAAAAACGTAACGATATGTTAGTTCAATAAAAGAAGAGCTTTAAGTGAAGTATGTAATGTGGGTGTCATTTCAATGTTGAGGGAATTGGTTTTATAGTTATGCCATGTGCTGAACATGGGGTTTAATTTTATCAATCGTTTCATTATTGGATTTGATATATAAGAGGGTCATGAACCTTCATTTCATTTTGTCTATAAGCTTCAAATAGTCTACCAATGGCACATGCCATCAATAATATTAGTCATGCTGTCATTTGATGGTTGCTTCTAATTCACATAATATACTTTTCTTTCAACTCGAATGTCGAATAATGCTTGGGTGCCATGGTCGAACATGGACAAACCTCAAACGTGACCCTTTTAAGTAATTGTCTTAACATGTAGGACTTAAAAACCGGCACTCG
Source organism: Glebionis coronaria (assembly GCA_025667525.1). Taxonomy (NCBI): domain Eukaryota; kingdom Viridiplantae; phylum Streptophyta; class Magnoliopsida; order Asterales; family Asteraceae; genus Glebionis; species Glebionis coronaria. The sequence goes on from CM046875.1 coordinate 491,392,422, forward strand.
AAACACGTGTAAACTTTAAACTGACTAATCTTAGCTTACTGATCATAGTGGCATAGTGCATATGTCGAGCATAAAATATATGTTTTCATGGGCTAATAATGCATATAGCATTTGAATCTTTTACGCACACGGTATATGACAGTGAAGAACTTATTTATGATCTAAAAAGAAGATACATTCACGTAGAATACAAGTATGTCTGGTGGTCCTTTTTGTGCATACGGTTTGTTCACAAGGACATGCACTTTTTATACATATAATATTGCAATCTTTTGGATTTATGGTCATAAATTATGTGGTAATTCAGACGTACGCAAGCTGCAAGCATTTCATCGACATATAATGGGGTCAAAAAGCAAATATTTGCAGGCATTGAGTAGTAGTAAAAAGTACCTTCAATCAACCTCGTTGATTCAGGAGAATGGTGCATTTTCTTTATCACTTTTGTGCTTTTTACACAATACGCATTAATATTTACTTTAATATCTAAGCTCTCTTTTTGTGCTTTTTGTTTCAGAATTTTGTACACTAAATCTTGTCTTATACTACGTAGTTGTCTGGTGCCATTGTGTTATTTACCATTCCTTAATTGATTTCACATAACAGATAAAAAAATCTAGTAAATCTAAGATGAACAAAAACCTAAAAATAATTGAGTTACACCCTTTTAATTATTTTCATTGTATTCTTGCGAGAGTTCAAATCTGGAACAAGACAATGTACATAAGTTTTCTGCAAAGAACACAGCGTACTTACGTTAGTATTACACAGTGTTTCAATTTTGAAAAAATATCAGCGTGGAAGCAATTGTTAGATATACACATGTTGTGTAAGGGGCCACATATTTAAAAGCCGATAGGGAAAGGGGACCCAACTTCATGTCAAAGGGTTTACGTATACAAAGTAAAACCAACTTTATAAACCCGTAATTAAGGCTGTCTAATCTTTCGTGTCCCTTTGAACGATCTAGAACCAAAACTATATCAAAATTTATACATTTTTTTGTTGCTCGTGCCTTATGTTACTCGTTAAGATGTCCTCTGCCGTTCTCGACAAATTAGGTTCACAGATTTGTATCGTCTCCTTTTTTTTGAGCTGCAAAAAAAAACGGATGAAGTCGAAAACCAAAAAAAGTAATGACTTGTTTGTATAATAACCGGCTTCGGTTTTTTACAAACCGGCGGTTTAACCAGTTATGGAAACTGGATGGTTAGACTAGTTGTTAACGGGTTTTTTCGGCCGGTTAGAGAAACTGGTTAACTGGTTGGGAGCCAGATTCTTTTCAAAAATTTGAAATTTGAATTTTATATCGAACGGGAAGAGAGTGTTATTAAAATTTGAATTTTATAAAAGTATTAGCCTTCGTACGTTTATCATAAATAGAGGTTGTAACTTGTATCATACGATATTTACATCAATATTAACTTTCATATTAGCAATAAGCACTCCAAATCAAACTAGAATTTATTTCACTAATCATTAATAGCAGGTGGTAAATGCAAAGCTAGTTCAAGTAATACTAGTGTTCGTTATACAACCTCCAACCAGACGGTTGCAGGGCTAGCGGTTGCAGAAGTGCTTACTCACAAGAGAACCGCTCCAATTTGACAACCATTTCAACTCGTGAGAATGATTGAACGGTTTGAAGAAGGCTCAATGTTTGCATTGCTTTAATTTCCCCGGGTCCACTTTCAACTCGACGATGATGTCTCATATAGACGAAAAGTATTGTAAGACACTCAAAATCACTCCGGGAGCGGGTCAAGCCTCGGTAACTCGAAATGAGGGCATATTTGTGTATAATCAAGGCTTTGTTCGAAAACAATTTGTCGGGTGGGTTATTTAAGAGGGGGTGTCATTCAACCATTTCAAAAATTCTCGTGTCACTAGTGTGTTTCAAAGGACTCTACAACTAAAATACAACGATCTAAGTCGTTCTATCCTTCAACGTGATGCCATGAAAATGTGGAAAACAGAAAAAGAAGTTCAAAATGATGGATTTTTAAAGTCAAGTGTTAAAGTTAATTTAAAGACGTATATGTGGTCCGCTCCACATAGGCTGCCCGGTTCATACACGCGTGTAATTACACATTGGGTCTATTTGAGCACATGGCTCATGATGAAGCGGGTCATTGCATTTGAATAATTTTCATATCCCACGGGGCATATAAGTTATACGTTTTGTTGTGTCTGTTGATCCCAAACTTAGATCGATTTAGCTTTGTGTTATCGAGATTGAATCAAGCATAACACGTAGAGAAACTTTGTGTTTATAACAATCTAAGTGTTATGCGGAATTAACACTTAAACCAAAGAACAAAGCAAAACATAATGTATACCGAACTTTCACTTGTATTGATAATCAATGAGGTACAATGAAAGTATTAAGAACGTGTATCAATAATAAAACCTAAGACCTCTTTTTATAACACAAGGAGTCTTGAAGAATAATCAACCTATCAACTACTCTAGGAAAAGATAACTATAAAGATAATAAAACCTAAGACCTCTTTTTATAACACAAGGAGTCTTGAACAATAATCAACTTATCAACTATTCTAGGAAAAGATAACTATAGAGAATACATTGTAGAACATATTTTTCCTAAGTATACCAAAACGTGTTGACTAAGTTGTTGACAATAACTAGGATTTACTTTGTCAGCGCCATGATTTGTCTTGTTAGTGCTCATTCTGTAAGCGCCTTGATTACTCTTGTCAGCGGCTAAAATCCTTTTGTCATCGGCATAGTGACTTAGCTAATCTTATTCCCCAACAATCCTACCCTAAACTTGATACTTATACTAAGATTCAAGTTTTTGAATAAAAAAAAATACAAAGAGGATTTTTACAAATAAAACCTACTCCTTAATCTGAGAATATACAAATCTCATAAAGTCTATGCTAACATCACTGGTGTAATCAACCTCAAGCTTGGTGCAGACCAACTTCTTTAGTAATTCTTGTGATAGAGGGTATTCATGATCTATCAACAAGTATTCTACAAACATTGTAGTACTTAGATGGTAAACACCAGCAGTTGAATACAAGTGCCATTTCAACTCATTTAAGTCAACAAGATCCAACCAGACTGGATCAACAGCATCATGAACAAACATCCTTCTAAATGTTGTCCAAATCTTTATTCCATTCAAAGATGTAGGAGCTTCAGTCCCATACATCTCCTTCATCAAACTCCAAAGAGTTTCCACATCCTCTCTATCCAAGCTGGCAAACAATGAAACCAAAGAAGTAAATGTATGTACCTTATCACCAGTTCTGGTGATCTTTCAGAATCCCATAGAATCTTCTTCATACTTGATTATTGGATTTCTAAAGTCCAAGGGTACAACAACAGCTAAATCAAAAGCCATCAATGGAGAAAGCACCATATTCTTCTTTAAAACTGCTTCAGTTGGGTGCAATTGATCAAGTGTTGGAAACTGCGACTTGAACCCTTTCTTCATTGGCTTGGGCATAACTAAAGCCTTCTAAATCTTTAGCTCTTCTTCAATCTCTTCTTATCTCTCTGCATACAACATCCTAAATGTGTTTACCTCACACACAGACTCCCAAATGGGATAGGCATAGTACTCCAATTGCTCAAAAGAAAGCTTCCTTAATTTAGCATAGGTCCACCTTGTTTGATGGCATCTAAGTAGCATGTTGTAAAGCTCCCTTCTGGATGTCTTGTTCTCAAATAGTACCCTATTTGCCCTATGTTCCAAAATGATTTTGCTATCACTTTGAACTCTTAACAAAATCTCCAAACCCCAAATTTGCTCAATTAATGACATGTTTGGATTTTCTGCACACACACCTCTTCCCACCTGAAATACATTGCAGAAACATGGGGAATATCAAAATCTACCTGCTTCTTTAACTCCCTGAGATTTTCCCTTGCTAGCTCATCCTCCCCATACTCCAATTTCTCCAAGTCCATCAATTTTCTCATATCAGCACTTGAGTTATGTGAACTTTCATCATCACCAGATCCACCAATCCCATCTCCTTCAGATTCAGATGAGAGAATCTGAGCTTCAAAACTCCCTTTCCCAAGTCCTTTCTTTTCTTGCTCTTGTAACTAATGAGCAAGCATATCATTAACCTGTTGTTGGACTGCATCCTTGGGAATATCCTTTTCTACCAAAACAACTTTACCCTTATCTAATGGATCAATAAGAGGCAAAGTAGGTGTTACCTGTGTGGAAGGCTCCTTGATCATGAATGGTGGTTGGGATACACCAGTCAGACTAGGAATCCTGTCAGCGGCTGAAATAGATGTGTCGGCGTTTAAAGTACCTTTGTCAATGACTGATAGTCCACTTGCTTGCAACATCATCTCTGTAAAAGACTGCTTCATATCGGTAACCAAAGATTGTTGTTCTTTTAACCCTGCAAGCGCCTCTGCTACCTCCTTTGTCCCATAAGAACCTTCATTGGACCCCTTATCACTCACATTAAATGGTTTAGTAGGTGCATCCTCTCCTTTGTAAGAAACATCTTCAGAGGACAACACCATAGCTTTCTTTTTTCTTGAACCAGGAGCTTCCAAAACTACTATCCTCTCCCTCAACTGATTGAGTTCAAGGCCTTGCTCAGTGACTTTCTGTACAAGTTTGACATTAGACTTTTGCAAGCCAATGCAGATAGCTGTCAAATCCAAAGTAGTTAGTGGTTGCAGACTGCCCTCCTCCAAAATTGGGATTTGACTCCTCAACATGGATTCATCAAGAAAAATTCTCTCAGCTTCATGGCTAGGACCACTAGAGGAGAGGACTATAGTAGTCCTTTTTCTTTTCTCCAGTCTAAAATCAAAGGGTTCAGAAGATGAGGTGGATTGGTGAACATGTGCTTGGGGTGGTGAGGTGACAGCGGTGAAATGGTTGTGTCAACGGTTAAAACGCGAGTGTCAGCGGCTGACGGCTAGGGGTCAATGTTCATTTATTCAACATGATGGGGTGAAGGTGGTTGTTGTTCTGGTTCAGGTTCAGGTTCAGGTTCAGGTAGTGGTTGAGGGTTTTGGGCTGCTCCAATGACAGCCAGCATGGAAGCGGTCAAAGGTAAGGGTCTAAAAGGTTGAGTGTTTATGGATAGAAAAATCTTAGCTTTTTTAGTAGGGATCTTATAAAAGTTGTCATGATCCCTACGACAATATCCTTGTTGCTCAAAAACCATTCGTAAAAACCTAGGGTAAGCAAGAGTCATCTTGCTACCCTTATTGTACAACATACCCTCAAAAATCATATGAGAAAAATTATTTGCCCAGTGACCATACAAACAAGAACACAAGAGAATGAACGATTGATTTCATTGAAAGATGTACACTTGGGACTAAGACATTGAAGGAGGACATGTATCAATAACTTCGAGGCTGGGGGAAATTGTTGTTTTGAATACTTGTTTATTTTCCCTTCAGGGGGCATAATCATACCCCAAGCCTCTAAGTCCTTCCTCTATCTGCTCAATGGGAAGGAGGTCACACCATCGGCATCATCAAGCTGTAAAGCTTGACGAATAAGTGCTTCAGTGACCACCCATTTCGTCCCATGAACAGTTCCAGATAATGTAATCACTCCATCAAGTGTTTTAGAATTGGCAGTGTTCTAAAACTGCTTGATGTGTGTGATAGGAATGAGTGGAGCATGAGTCAAATCATACCTTAGGTTGGAAGCCAAGAGATACTCAATCATTCGAGTATATTGGGGATAATGATAAGGATCAGCCTCAAGATAAGCAACCATATTATGTTGATCCTTAAATCCCAAAGTAGCACCAACAGGTTTAAACAATGAAGCCATGAAAACTGTTGTGAAGAGTTTTAAGATGAAAGAAAAATGAAGAATTTTGGTTATGAAGAAAGTTAAACAAACAAGCAAGTTACCCTATTTAAACAGAATGAGCCGTATATATAGGAGGTAAGCTAAGTTACTATTGGTTGAAAAATAGGTAATTTATTCAAAAAGTAATGATTAAAATCTTGAAAAATAATAACTTATCTCTTAGCTTTAAAAGAAATTACCAAATCCCATAAAATTAAGGCCCAAAATATCGCAAGAGTAACAATTAGGTGGGGCCCAGTGTTCTTCAACGGTCAAAATATGAGTGTCAGTGGGTAACGGCTATATTTTGTCAGCGTGTAAAATTTGCCATGTTAGCTTTTGGAAATGTGCTTGTCAGCGTCTAAGCCACTTTTGTGTCAACAGTAAAAAATAAAAAGTGATAAAATAAGAAGACCTTAACAAAGAGGTTTACCCTAATGAAGATAACTCCTCCTCTCTGAAATTAGCATTCTCTGTCCAATTATACACACTTGCATAAGCAAGATAGAAATAACTAACCTCAAGTGAACCTTTCTAAAGTAAGTCCTTTGGAGTGAAGTTATCTCATATAAACACTTTGTAACTCCCAGGTAAGCCCATTTTTATTTACACCAAGTCTCCCAACCAACCAATCCCAATTCTAGGTAAAACAGTCTTGGCGACATGCATAGTTATATCAACTTTGCATGCTACAGTGCCTCAAGGTTTAGAAATTCCAAAAATTCTTAAAAAGAAAAGTCTTCATTATTCCAAACCCCTACTCACTAGTGGACACAATTTAGAATTGTGAAAAGAGCACTCTAGAAGTACCCAAAGACCTAAAGGTTTCCTAAACCTCCCCTTAAACTTACACAGTTTGTAAAAGAAATGAATATGATAAATATTTATTTCAAGATAGGAATGTAAACATTCTAACCGTCAGAAATAAACATTCTTCATATCTTTGAAGTCCATAAGCAACTCTGTATCCTATTGCACAATGCTCAATATGCCTGCATGATTAGATGAAAACCCACAAAAACTAACATAGGCTGTCAGCGGCTTCTTTCCACTTGTCAGCGGATAGAATGCCTTTGTCAGCGGTTAGAAAATATAGTGGAAAATCTAACACTTTCACAAGTCATAATAACAGTGTCCATCTTGTGCATACTATAAATTAAAGTCAAAAACACATATTTTATGGATTGATCATTCCAATACTTGTTACCAAGTACTGAAATTCCCAATATCAAAAGGTTTAGTTAAAAGATCAGCCACATTATCTTCTGTGTCTACTCTATCTGGATGTATTAAACCTTTTTCAAAACAATCCCTTATAAAATGATGCCTAATTTCTATATGTTTAGTTTTAGAATGATGTACAGGATTTTTAATAATGCAAAGTGTGCTGTTATTATCTACAACAATCTTGGTAAGCATAAAATTGTACCCATAATCCAAAAGCTGATTTTGAATCCATATCACTTGCCCACAACATGCAGCAGCAGCTACATACTCAGCCTCAGTTGTTGAATTGGCCACCACTGGTTGTTTCTTGCATTACCAAGAAATAAGTCTGATCCCAAGGAATTGACATCCACCAGTTGTGGATTTCCTATCATTGTTGTCTCCTCCATAATCACTATCTGAATAGCCCACAAGCTCCAATGGAGAATATTTAGGGTACCATAATCCCAAAGTGGGATAGCACCTAAGATACCTAAAGATCCTTTTGACAGCATGAAGGTGACACTCTTTGGGAGTCACTTGATGACGTGCACATGCACACACAACAAACATGATGTCAGGTCTAGAGGCAGTAAGCTACATCAATGAGCCAATCATTGACCTATAATGCGTAACATCAACATCCTTTCCATCTTTAATATTTCCCTAGGGGTGTTCCCTGTCCATGGGGGTGCTAGCCCGTTTCTCATGAGGGGAAAAGCCAAATTTCTTCAAAATTTCATCTACATATTTGTCTTGAGAGATGAAGATACCATTTTCTTTTTATTAGACTTGAAGACCTAGAAAGAAGTTCATCTCTCCCATTGCACTCATTTAAAAATTTTCATTCATCAGCTTAGAGAAATCGTCACTCACCCTTTGGTTAGAAGAACCAAAGATGATATCATCAACATAGACCTATACAAGAAGAAAATCCTTCCCTTGCTTTTTTGTGAACAAAGTTTGATCTATGGTGCCCCATTTGAAACCATTTTCCACCAAGTATGTGGAAAGAGTACCATACCAAGCTCTAGGAGCCTGATGAAGGCCATACATTGCCTTTTTAACTCTATAAACCTTGTCTGGATGCTCTGAATCTTCAAAACCAGGATGTTGCATAACATATACCTCTTCATGAATTGTTCCATATAAGAAATCACTCTTGACATCCATCTGGTAGACTGTGAAACTCATACAAGAAGCATAGGCTAGGAAAATCCTTATTCCTTCAATTCTGGAAACAGGTGCAAAAACCTCTTCATAGTCAATGCCTTCTTCTTGTGTGTAACCTTGAGCAACCATTCTTGCCTTATTTCTGATCACAATACCTCTCTCATCTCTCTTGTTCCTTAGAACCCAACGTGCTCCAATAGGTCTCATATGCTTGGGACAATCTACTAGTTCCCAAACATCCTGGATAGCAAACTGGTGAAGATCATCCTGCATTGCTTCAACCCAGCTTGGTTCTTGTAGAGCTTAAAAAATCTTCTTGGGCTCATTCTGTGATAGAAAACAAGCAAATAAACATTCTTGAACTAAAGGAGTATCATCCTTTTTGTGAATGTTGGCAATAAATCCTCCTCTAGGATTCCTCTTTCTTCTTGTTTGAATTGGTGAATTGATGGGACGAATGATTTGGGTAGGAGGGTGAACTTTAGAAACTTTAGTGACAATTCCTCCCCCAAACAATGTGTTATCATGCACTTTAGACTCCAAGGTGCCATAATCTCCATCACCATGATTTCCATACTTACTTGAACTATGAAGCACATTGTCAGCGTTTGGATTGAGGATGCTGACACCTTCATTGGGTATGGAATTTTCACCAAGTTCAAGCACATCTTTATTAGTGTATGAAAGCAAGCTATCAGCGTTTGGATCAGGCGTGTCAGCGGCTGAACTACTTTTGTCAGCGGATGAATACTTTCACTGACTTGCTCTTCTTGTTGCTTTCTCTCCACTTCTCTTTCAGCAGCAGATGCCTGAATGAATTCTTCACTCTAAATGGGTGAATCCACAAAAGAAAATGTGGGAGTGAACTCATCTGATTGTGATCCTGTCACCTTTGTAGCCTGAATACCTGCATTATCAATAATAGTTTCTTCCACAATCTTTGGAGAGATCTCCAAGACAACTGGATTAGTAACAGGCAAGTAATTCATGGATCTAGATAATGGCTCTAAATCAAAAATCCAATTTGGTCTATTTGTAGGATCACTAGGTTTACCCTCCAAAAAGTCAACATGCACATTTTCTGTTATGACCTTATCTCTCTTGTGGTAAACCCTATACCCTTTGCTGTTCATAGAATAACCCAAAAAATATACCTCATCACCTTTTGAATTAAACTTACCTAGGTTGTCACTAGTATTAAGAATCACTACATGCCATCCAAAGGGTCTAAGAAAATCTATTTTAGGTTTTCTATTCCAAAATAGCTCATAGCGGGTCTTATTGTGAATTTTGTTGACCAAGTCTCTATTCTGAACATAGCAATCAGTATTTACAGCCTCAGCCCAAAAAGCTATGGTAATCTAACATATGCTAACATGGTCCTAGCTGCTTCAATAAGAGTTCTATTTCTCCTCTCAACTACCCCATTTTGCTGTAGAGTTCTAGCTATGCTAAACTCCCTAGTAATTCCCTTATCCACACAAAAGGAATCCAGCAGGTCATTTGTAAACTCACCACCATTATCACTTCTGATAATGTTAACTGTAAACCCTGATTTCTTTTCCATTTGATTAATAAAATTAATTAAGGTTTTGGCAATATCACTCTTCTTGACTAAAAAGAAAGTCCATGTAAACCTAGAATGGTCATTAGTGACCACAAAGCAATAAGATTTACGTTTAAACTCTCTATATTAGTAGGTCCAAAGAAGTCCATGTGAAGCAAGTGTAGTGGTTTAGAACTATAATGAACACTCTTAGACTTAAATCAGGACTTGTGATGTTTGCCTTTAAGACATGCAACACAATTATGATAATTGTGTAATGCTTTTGAGGGAAATCCTCTCACAAGATCATGCCTCACAAGTCTATTAATGTTCTTAAAGTTAATGTACCCTAACCTTCTGTGCCATAAGATACTCTCATCAGTTGAAGCTTTAGGATATAAACATGACAAGTTATTACTCATTTTATTCACTTGTAGATTGACATTATAAATGTCCTTATGTCTAGGTGTTCTAAATTCAATGAAATTATCAGCAGGTAACACATAGTCCTTACTCAAAACTAAGCATTCAATATCACTGAAAAGAACTTTATTTTTGTTGTCACACACTTGTGACACACTAAACAAGTTATAGTCAAGTTCTTTTACCAAAAAACTTTATCAAACCTCAAGTTGTTAGTGATAAGAGTGCCTTTGCTTGATATTGTACCAAATCCTCCTCCAAAGTACACTTTATCACCATCTGGAATAGGACTAAAGTTCGTCAAATAGTCTTCCTTTCCAGTCATGTGCCTTGAGCATCCACTATCCCAATATCCATGGTCATTAACCTGCTTTGGAATGCCCTGCACATAGAGAAAACAAATCAGTTTTCTTTGGGAACCCAAGCCTTAGTAGACTTGGATCCATTTGGTTGTTCAACAAGAATGGACTTGTTTCTTGTAACAACCCCTTGTTCATCCCTTTTAACATTAAACACCCAGTTTGTCCCAACATGCTTTTCAAGATATTTAAACCTATTGCAAGCAGTGTTGTAAAAAGCGGGCTAGGAGGCGCCTAGGCGGTTATACTCCGCCTCGATTTATGGCTAGGCGGTCAAGCTAGGCGGAAAAGTCAAAAGGCGGTCAAACATCCGCCTAGGCGGTGCTAGGCGGAGCTAGGCGGCCTATGCGGTCAAAAAGTCAACAAAAAGTCAATTTTTTTTACAAAAAATTAAGAATTTTCTTTTTAATATATAATTTCCATATTTATTTTAACATAACATCTTAAATTCAAAGATAAACCTATGATTGTTAACATAAAGTAACGGATTTTTCGTGAGAACTGAAACCAACTGAACTGTATGGCACGTTTGAAGTTTTAAGTCCTTAAATTGTTATTTTTATTTGTCTATTTTGCATCTTCAAGCTATGTGAACTTTGAAATATTATAAATTAGAAGTATTTTGTCATGTTATACGTATTATTTATAATTTTTTATGCATAAGATTCCAATCCGCCTAGGCGCCGCCTAGACGAATTCCGCCTCGAAGGTGGCCAACCGCCTCACTAATGCCTAGCGATTTCTGCTACCTTGATTGCAAGTCATGGAGACACCATTAAAAGTTGATGAACGTTCTTGTTTAGGTCTCCATGTTAAGTTGGATGATGCCTTAGATCCCTTTCCCTTAGGTTGTAAATACTTGTTATTACTGGGTCTAACATTGGGTCTGACAGCTGCTAGTTGTGGCATTTTCATACCAAACCTAATTCTGTCAGCGGCTAATTTTGCCCTGTCAGCGGATGAATTGTTCCTGTCAGCGTTTGAATTAGGTTTGCTACAGGAACCCACTGTTTGTTAGACCAAGTATTGGTCTTTTGGAAGGGTCTTTGGCCTTGGGTGTTAGCTGCCTTAGTGAAGTAAGGAGCTGGTCTAGTGGCCTGTTGTCTAGTATGAACAGAAGGCTTTAGGTTGACCATGGTTGACTTATTGTCAGCGACTGGTTTGTATCCGCTGATACACACCTATAAGCCAAATGTGAGAATCTCTCACATGAATAAAAAGCAATTCTAGACATAACCTTAGGTCTAGGTTCATAATATTCAGTCCCATTAACACTAGCTTGACTCTTTGGTGATCTATGTTTTCTATACATTTAAGCATAGTTAACACTAGATTTGCTTTTAGGTTGTGAGGCAAGGTCAACAGGTTTGCCAGTAGTAGGGTTAGTGATGACAATGGGTTTAGGGTTAGTTTGTTCATCACTAAGAAGTCCTCCTTTAACAATGAGAGTAGGTTTGACTTTCTTCCAAAGGTCAAGGCCAGTCACACTTTACTTGTATTCCTCAACTGATGTGAGCACACGTGGTGGAGGAGTAAATTCCTCCACTTGGAACTCTGGAATACCAGTCCAGGACAAGTCTTTCTTAGAAACACATAGAAGTCACCTGCTGGGGGTGGAACAACAGCATACTCCTTTGAATGCATCCTAAACCCAGACATGTCTTTAGGGTTTCTCTATTCACTTATAACCCTTTTCTAGGGTTTGACTAGCTTTTTCAAACTTTTCAATCTCTAGCTTGAATGGCCTCATCTAGCTTAAGTTTCAATTCATTGTTAGCTTCTATATAAGAAGCTTTTGCTTCATAACTAAGTGCTAGATCCCTTTTTAAAACGGTTATTCGATCTTTTAGATTAAATTCCATGTCCTTATATTCTTGCACCATCCCATCTGATTGTGCGATTCCCTTTTTGTAGTTTGAAATAGTGATATTTAACCCAAGAATATCAGATTGTAACTTTAAAACTTCTTTGTTAAGCTTATCAATGTTAAGTCTACAACCCTTACTACAAAAAGCATCATCATATACATCATTGTCTGATGAAGAAGAGGATCTGGCCATGACAGCATATTGAACATGTTCTTCATCCTTTTCAGCAACCAAAGCTTGATTCTCCACCTCATTCTTGTCAAGAAAGCTCTAGTCAAATCCAACGCCATCAATTCCTTGCATGACAACCATGGCTTTTGGTTCAGTATCCTCAACCTTGATGATCTGTCTAGGATTCTGTCCTCTATCATTCCTCTTGGGAGATCTACATTCCCTAACAAAGTGTCCCATTCTATGACAATTAAAACCTTCAACTTTGGATTTATCAAATCCAGCTGTCTCTTTGCTATTGAAAGTCATCTTCCTTCCAAATATCTTGTTCCACCTACTGGCTCTTATACTGCTAAGAGCCATATTCCACTTGATATCCATCTCCTCAAGATCAATATCACTAATTTGCTGAAGATCTTCAAAAGAAATTGATGATCCATTGGGCAAAGAAGCAATATAAGCACATACGGTATCCAAATTAATTCCTGTTGGCTTAAGATTTGGTGAAGCATAGTTGTATGTGTCAGCGTCTGATGAGCTGCTGTCATGAGAAGTTTGTCCACTGACAAAGCAAGAGTTGTCAACGTCTGAGGAGTCATGGTGGGAAATAAAATCCATGCTTCCAGAAGGTGTTTTACTTCCTTGTTTAAGCAAAACTTCAGGTTCCATAACCTTTAATTGGTTGTAGATATCATCAAAAGTCACAGTCTTGTAAGCTTGTGTGGCCAATATTGAATTGGCATGAATTTCCCAGCCATCTCCAAGATCTCTAAGGAAAGCATCATTAATGTCATAATCTTCAAACTCACTCCCCATGAATGCCAGCTTGCTAGTAATGTCTTAAAGACGACTTCTCACCTCGCTTAACTTTTCATTAGGTCAAGCTTTAAAGACTGTAAACTCCATTACCAACTTCTTCTTCCTTTGTTTGATAGTGTCCTCATTACCACCATAGGTGGTCTCAAGATCTTCCCAAAGCTCTCTAGCAGATTCATACTTTCTGAATTTGTGTTGGTTCTTGCTGCCAATGGCTAGTTTGAGAATACTCAAAGCCTTCATATCAAGTCTTCTGTCAACTACCTCTGCAGCTGAGGTGACTCTTCCATCTTCAGGTCTAGGAAGCAAATCTTCAGCCTTAACATTCGTTGTTCTCCTTTTCTCAATGGAGTCCAAGATCTTTTGAGCCTGGTTGAACTTGTTTCCAACCTCAACAAATTCCCAGAGAACATAGTTGTCCACTTGGAGGTATTGCTCAAAACTGAACTTCCATATTTCAAAGTTATCAAGGTCAAGCATGGGGATTTTGAGGTTATGATATGAGGATCCTGAACTTTGGGTTACTAAGGTTGAGGTCGACATGATGATTTTAGGGTTTTGGAAAAATTAGGGTTTTATACGATTAGGGTTTTGATGTTCTTCTGATCAAAGTTCCTCAACAAGCTCTGATACAACTTGTTAATCCCAAACTTAGATCAATTTAGCTTTGTGTTATCGAGATTGAATCAAGTATAACACGTAGAGAAACATTTCGTTTATAACAATCTAAGTGTTATGCGGAATTAACACTTAAACCAAAGAACAAAGCAAAACACAATGTATACCAAACTTTCACTTGTATTGATAATCAATGAGGTACAATGAAAGTGTTAAGAACGTGTATCAATAATGAAACCTAATACCTCCTTTTATAACACAAGGTGTAAAACCCGCATGCTTTTACCATGAACATACACTACGTAAACATATGAACTAATAAAAACTTTCCTTTCATATCAGGAACAAGTGTCACGATTATAGATTACAGAAATTACGTACATGTTATTACACAATAACTATTAAATACGTGATAGTACATGATAATCATTAACAATAATAATTATGATCACGAACATACAATTACGAACATTTAGAAACATGATCATCATAACGTATAAGTATTATAACACGAACTACGCGAGCGTTGAAACAAGAATATACACGTATAATAATTAAACACTACACGATAATTAAAACACAATAAACAAGTATTACGAATGATAAATAGTACACGCGTTGTAAAAACACGAGCACATACGATATACTTTAACACGCGATACAATAATGAAGATGTAGACTAGTAGTGTGTTTGGGCTGGCGGTTTGGACAAAAGAAAGGAGAAAGAATGGGCCAAAGCCCATTGTGTTATAGTCGGTTAAAACAAACAAACGGGGAGGAGTATATTGATTTTATTTTAGATAAGAAAAACATAAAACCCTAATACTCTACAAGCCGACGTTTTTTTATTTTGGGGATCTTTCTGCCGTCATCTTCCCATCCAAGAACCAAGAGAATTCGTGGGTGGATCAAGAAATCAAGGTGTGTGGCTCGTATGTTGATTCATTAAACCCTAAACACGAATCTGTTAGCTTTAATCTTATTTTCTTTTAATTAATAACTAATTGTGCAAGAACACATAAAGAAAAAGAAATCTTATATGATTAAATAACGTGGGTTTAACAAGGCAGAAGGTTTTGGGTTTCGATTATGTGTCCGGGGCTGTAAACCGAGACTCCTAGGAGTCTCGGTGGTAAAATTATTCCACCAGCCGCAACCCTTAATGGGTGTGGGCTTGGTTTGTTCTGTCAGTGGCAACCCCAGCGGGGGTGTATTTGGTCAGGCAGTGGGAACCGAGACTTTTGTGGTCTCGGTGGGTACTTTTGACGCAGAAGGAGGAAACTGGCAACTGCCAATGGCTGTTGCGCAGCCAACAGCTGCCAACATCAACACAGGGGGTGATTGGCTGTTGGTTTTGGTCAGGGTGTTTGGATGGCAGTTTTAGGATTTTAAAAGGCATGTTTGGTTTATCATTTTTCAAGATATTTTAATTAATTTAATTAGGGGTATTAAATTAGTCATGCAATATTAATTTTATTTAATATAATTAATATTGATTTAATCTTGTCAAGATAGATTATGTTATTTAAACCTTAGTTATACAAGAATCATTAAATTAATTCGGTCGGTTCATGGGGTTCCGGGTCTGGTTCACGTCATGTTTAAAATTATAATACACGGGTTCGGTTCATGACATATTTTAATTATATAACACACGGGGTCGGTTCATAAATATTTTTAGAAATCTAATTAATTTTTTCTCAAGTATATTATTTTTACAAGATAATTAAATTAATTAATACATGACTTATAATTAATTTAATTAGATATGAAACTTAGGTTATTATTATTACTAAATAATACATGTTTTAACCTAAGTATGCATTTATTTATTTTACGCTATAGTATTAATTAATTATTAAACATGACATATAATTAATTAATAATCATGACTTAGGTTATATGAATATCGTATTAATACATGTTTTAACCTATTATATAATTTAATTTAATTAAATCATGCTTATATTTAATTAAATCGTATAACCTATAGTTTATTAATTAACAGAATATTATTAAATAACTATACTTTAACTACATGACTTATGATATTAATTAAGCTTAATTCTAAATATGGAAACTTTCTAATTCAGGAAACTTGCTATTTTTGGAAACTTTATATTTTTAGAAAAAACTAATCTGTTTCAAGCAGTTAATCTATTTTTGGAAACTTTCTATTTTAGGAAACCTGCTATTTTTAGAATATATGATAAACACAGCATAACGTTAAGATCAGTAAAACAAGACATAAACATATAAAACAAGTTAAGACATGATAAAACTAGTTACGTACTCAGTAATCAAAATACTTATACACGTATACTATTTATGTAGCATTAGTGAGATCGAAGTAGGACTCTCTTTCTTTCGTCTTCTTCGTTCACTGGACTTAAGGTATGGATTTCCCGTCTTTTCAATATGGACATTCTTTCCTTATTAGGATTTCCCCGTCTGCAGCCAACTGTTTTCCCAGTATTTGTTTGATACTTATGTTAGAATAAGAGCCTAATCCATATACATGCATGACCAGTGTCACCTAGTTATGGAGGTACCATAACCATAACACTGGAGGCACCAGTGTTATGACTTCCCCACGACGAAGTGATTGCTCATGACGTCCCTTTTTCAGTTTTGGACATTATATTATATTATCATGTGGGGCGTATGGGTGCATCCTAGTTACATGTTTATCAGTATTAGCAGAGTGAATGCGATGTGTGCCTTGCATCCTTCATTAGGAGCTGATCCCTCCTACCCAGACTATTTAATTAGAGGCAACCCCTCTAACTGCATGACGACGTCTCCCTCCAAGTATTCATGCAAGGTGGAAACTCATGACATATATAGGCTATTGGCTAATTAATACAGTTTTCATATAAAAACATAAGTCTTTCAAACTATAAAACTAGTTTTATGAACATGTTCAGGTTTTCCAGGACTTATACATTTCCGTTGCTATTAGTCTTATTTATGTTTTAGCCATTAATACTATGTCGTATATCCATGTACTGAGCGTTATGATCAGCCGTTACTTTCCTTTCCATGTCCCAAAACGACAGGTACCCAAGGACGGACTCGAGCATTTGGAGGAATTGCATAGTATGGAAGCTGCCATAGACTTCTTCTCCTTTTTTCCCCTTATACTTATGATTGTTTAGTCTTTCCTAGTTCATTTACTTTAATTATGTTTTGGGCTTATGTTGGGAACCGATGTTTGATTCCGGTTTCCTTTATGGTCATGTATGTTTTACTACATATTACCTTGCATGCTTTGATGACACGTCATAATTACGCATAACGGTCCACTTATCAAAGTGGGGTGTTACAATTATGGTATCAAAGCCCAAGGCTTCGACCTGTAGGCTCTAAAACTCGATTTGTGACTAGTGGTTAGTCACTAGAAGCTTCCTAAGTCAACGCTTGTTATTCCACGTATTGATGTTTTCAGCACCTTGTTGTTTTAACCATGATGTTGTCATCGGTATTGTTTTGCTAATATGGATGAACAACCGTCATCCATACTTAGTTATGTGTCATTGTTTCATGCAAGATGTTCCTCGTTAATTGTGGCTAATGTGGACTGAACCCCACCAGTTCATAACTGGTCACATAAAATTTTTTATGTTAAGTTTTGACAGTTGGGTTTCACTGATTTATTCCATGTATCGTTGTCGCAGGTTTATGACTAAGTAACGGTTGGTACAGGACTGGCCCTATTAGGTCGCATGTGCTTTTATCGAAACTTTTAACTTTGGAACCGACCCATAGGCGTCCCCTCGCCATGTCTTTTGTTTTGGGTAAACTGACCATAGGCGTTTACCCTCGCGCATATAAAGGTTTTCATAAACTGCATCATGCATTTACGCACTGCTTACATGCATAAAAAAAATTCTCATGATTTATTGGCATAAAATTTTTTCATGTCCCCTCATAGGTTACTATGTCTTTATGTCAAGTATGTTTTCAATACTATCATGGTTAACTTCATTTTGATGCTGATTATGTTGTATACTCCTTCATGTTAAGTTGTTTCATGTTTCTTCATGATGATTTCGTCTTCATGTTGATTACGTCTTACGTCTCTTTTGTTGTTTATGATTTAATGCAAGACATTGTTAGATTTCATTTAATCCTGCTTTCATGATAGTCATGGTTGGTTTTCATTAATCATGCTTTTAGGAAAATCACCGTTGAAATTCGTTTAATCACACGTTAGCGTTTCTCTATGCAACCAGAATGAGGTATATACTGGCATTGCCAGGTTATCATGATGGTCTTTCTAACCGTTTAACCAATTATTTTCCTTTAAATCATGTCAGATGATCGACCCCATACCGATCATTTCATGTGCATTTCATGTGTACTACATGTACCGTATCCCATGTGCGTATTCTACTTGCTGATACTCTACAAATTGCTGATGCCGCTCATAGCTTGGAGATGTTACTAAGGGTTGATGCTATGGATTTTAGAGACGCTACGAGATGCTGATGCTGTTCACAACCTGGAGATCTTACAAGACGAAGACAAAGGCGTTAGACCAAAGCGATCGGATGAGAAGATGCTTCACCACCAGACGATTTCCATCAATCATTGTCCTAATTCTTAGTTACATGTCACACGTCATTCAGTTGTCGTTTCAGTCATATGAGTGAGAACCGGTCCCAGCCGGCCACTCAGCTGAATAGTTACATGAATCACAGTCATGAGAATGACCGTCATGGAACTGACAGACAAGACGATAGTAACCACTACTGTGGCATTAACTATCCTAGCAATCGCAACCGGACGTGATCAGAAATACAAGGGATCAGTAGTCCAATCGATCCGCCAATTCTGGCATAATAACCTAATATCTATAGTTCTATTTGTTTCACATCTCGAGACACATGTCAAGACATCAGTCAAGACACATGTCTCATGTATACTTTCTGAAGACACATGTCAAGACACCAGTCAAGACACATTTCATACTTATATTTCCTAAGACACGAGTCAAGACACATAACTCACGTCTAATTCTGGAACATCCCTAAGAAATTCAGGGTACCCTCCAAAGGGTATATCCATTTTGTGGTCCCATGTATTAATCAGGCCACAAGAATTTCAGTACCATCACCGGCGTATCAGTGAGATCTGTCACGTTTGCTCAATGACACTTTCATTTCTTTCACCCATATATCATATATTCATGACCATAAATGACGTCATTCGTATCCCCCATGTATACGAAGGTTTTCCTTCAGCCTAATGATGAGATCCAAGCTGCTAACGCATTACCTCGGACAAATGCGAGTTGAATTTAATCCTAATTATAGACTACGAACAGCACACCATGCTACGATTCATGATTTTGTACAGTAATGTTCAGGCTCCTGAATACATTCAGCATGGTTTTCCATCAGGAAAATCTGTACAAATTATCTATGCTTTACAAGCACGTGCTTTATTAGCCATGACTGCTAAAATTTTCTAGTTGTCAGTTAAGACACGACTACTGAAGTCCTTTTATGCATAACCAGTCGATTATTCCAAAATCTTCCCATACATTCCAGACGAACCTTCAAGGAGAAGGACGGTAACATGAGATTATGTGTCGACTATCGTCGATTTAAACAAATCACCATTCATAACCGTTATTCTTTTTCACGTATTGACGACATGTCCAATCGACTTTAGGGTTTTAAGAACTTTTCCAAGATCGGATTCATGATCATGCTGCCAACAGTGACGAGTGAAAGAGCAGGACATTTCCGTGACTGCTAATTGTACACGACTTTGTACTGCTAAATTAATGATTTTGTTTTAGTCTTATAAAAGCTCCAGCAGCATTATGGACTTAATAAATTGAGTTCCACGAACTCATAAGCAAATTCATCAGTATTTCCATCAATGACAACCTGACCTTCGCCAGGTCTAGAGAAGGGCACGATGACCATATTCGCACTATGTTGCAAATTCTACGACAAAAGAAATTTCACCCTGAAATTTTTCTAGGCTGAATTCTGGTTGATTACAGTGACACGCTGAATCACATTGTTTCTCACGGCTAGTCTTACCTTGACTAAGCTTACGCATAAAGGAGAGAATCCTACAATATATTATGTGTTCTGGAGGTTCCTACGCTAATAGAAGTCTAATTTTAGAGACTCATGGTTTTCCAAAACTTCTATGTATCCAGTTCTAGGGAACAAGATGCAGTTATGTTCATATCTAACTTCGTGACATACCAGCAGGTTAAGATAGAACAGCTACATACTAGTAGCTATCTCCACCAGGAATACTTTCCGAATAGAAATGGTACAGTATCTCCATGGATTGGTCAACAGTTTGACCAAGTCTGCAAAATCCTTGCATCCACAAAGATTTCACAGTAGTAGACTTTCATATATTTTCAACCAGAGATCGTACGGTCACTTGGCCCTCTTTCGACTATCAAATCAGATTTAGGCTCACGTTCGGATTCATTATTACGATCACGTTTATCCAATTTAATGATTTGCTTCTACATTCACGTTCATGACACTATTCACGTTCACGATCGTATTCTAGCTTACGATTAAGTCCCACTTTCGTTCTGGAAAGTTTAAAGAGAACTTGGGAGACCAGACTCAAGTTTAATAAACTTTCCATCCTCAGACAGACGTTCCACGTCGCATTTCACGTCTTACATCATACCGTTTAGCATTATCATCCAAGTTATTCTACGTTTATGATATGTTTTACATATCATGTTCATTCCACGTTTCACATATCACGTTCACGGTATGTTACATGTATCATTGTTCATCATATTCTTCTTATATTACACTCACCATATATCCACGTATCACGTTCACAATTGTTCACGTATCACGTTCACAATTGTTCACGTACTACGTTTCAGTATGTCTCGCGCATAATTGCTAAGACACGACTAATATTAGTTAGTCTAGGTTATTTTGCATCGTGACGTTTCAATTACCCTTACCCATTATTTTTTATTTTCTCGATCAAATTCAGGAGAATCTATCTTAAGTTGATAACCAGTAACTTTTACGTATTGTCAAATCAAGGTCATGAAGACCAAGATCATCATATGTGTCAAGATCTGGTAGAGGAACCGTTCCGAGGAAGTCACTTGGAAAAGGAGGAATCCATCCAGATCTTATCCTCTCATCCTTCTATAATTCAATCATATTCTTTTCAGGCACGTCACATTCCACGTCCATATTCTTTCAGTTTACGTTATCTATAATTCGGGGACAAATTATTCTTTTTAGGGGGGAAGAGTTGTAAAACTTGCATGCTTTTACCATGAACATACACTACGTAAACATATGAACTAATAAAAACTTTCCTTTCATATCAGGAACACGTGTCACGACTATAGATTACAGAATTACGTACGTGTTCTTATACAATAATTATTAAATACGTGATAGTATATGATAATTATTAACAATAATAATTATGATCACGAACATACGATTACGAACATTTATAAATATGATAATCATTACGTATAAGTATTATAACACGAACTACACGAGCGTTGAAACAAGAATATACACGTATAATAATTAAACACGACACGATAATTAAAACACAATAAAGAAGTATTACGAATGATAAATAGTACACGACTTGTAAAAACACAAGCACATACGATATACTTTAACACACGATACAATAATGAAGATGTATACTAGTAGTGTGTTTGAGCTGGCGGTTTGGACAAAGAAAGGAGAAACAATGGGCCAAAGCCCATTGTGTTATAGTCGGTTAAAACAAACAGACGGGGAGGAGTATATTGATTTTAGTTTAGACAAGAAAAACATAAAACCCTAATACTATACAAGCCGACGTTTTTTTATTTTGGGGATCTTTCTGCCATCATCTTCCATTCCAAGAACCAAGAGAATTCCTGGGTGGATCAAGAAATCAAGGTTTGTGGCTCGTATGTTGATTCATTAAACCCTAAACACGAATCGGTTAGCTTTAATCTTCTTTTCTTTTATTTAATAACTAATTGTGCAAGAACATATAAAGAAAAAGAAATCTTATATGATTAAATAACGTCGGTTTAACGAGGCAGAAGGTTTTAGGTTTCGATTATGTGTTCGGGGCTGTAAACCGAGACTCATAGGAGTCTCGGTGGTAAAATAATTCCACCAGCCGCAACCCTTAATGGGTGTGTGATTGGTTTGTTCTTTCAGTGGCAACCCCAGCGGGGGTGTGTTTGGTATGGCAGTGGGAACCGAGACCTTTGTGGTCTCGGTGGGTACTTTTGACGCAACAGGGGGAAACTGGCAACTGCCAGTAGCTGCTGCGCAGCCAGCAACAACACAGGGGGTTTTTGGATGTTGGTTTTGGTCAGGGTGTTTGGATGGCAGTTTTAGGATTTTAAAAGGGATGTTTGGTTTATCATTTTTCAAGTTATTTTAATTAATTTAATTAGGGCATTAAATTAATCATGCAATATTAATTTTATTTAATCTAATTAATATTGATTTAATCTTGTCAAGATAGGTTATGTTATTTAAACCTTAGTTGTACAAGAACCATTAAATTAATTCGGTCCGGTTCATGGGGTTCCGGGTCCGGTTCACGTTATGTTTAAAATTATAATACACGGGTTCGGTTCATGACATATTTTAATTAGATAACACACGGGTTCGCTTCATGAATATTTTTACAAGTCGAATTAATTTTTTTCATGTATAAAATAATTAAATTAATTAATACATGACTTATAATTAATTTAATTAAACATGAAACTTAGGTTATTATTATTACTAAATAATACATGTTTTAACCTAAGTATGCATTTATTTATTTTACGCTATAGTATTAATTAATTATTAAACATGACATATAATTAATTAATTATCATGACTTGGGTTATATTAATATCGTATTATATGTTTTAACCTAAGTATTTTATACATTTTAATTTAATTAAATCATGCTTATATTTAATTAAATCGTATAACCTATAGTTTATTAATTAATAGAATATTATTAAATAACTTTACTTTAACTACATGACTTATGATATTAATTCAGCTTAATTCTAAATATGGAAACTTTCTAATTCAGGAAACTTACTATTTTTGGAAACTTTCTATTTTTAGAAACTAATATATTTTAAGTAGTTATTCTATTTTTGGAAACTTTCTATTTTAGGAAACCTGCTATTTTTAGAAAGTTACTTATTATTACACAACAAGTATAATAATACAAGGAATACAAGTAATACTTAATCAGAACATTCAGAATATATGATAAACACAACATAATGTTAAGATCAGTAAAACAAGACATAAACATATAAAACAAGTTAAGACATGATAAAACTAGTTACGTACTCAGTAATCAAATACTTATACACGTATACTATTTATGTAGCATTAGTGAGATCGAAGTAGGACTCTCTTGCGTTCGTCTTCTTCGTTCACTGGACACGGATTTCTCGTCCTTTCAATATGGACATTCTTTCCTTATTAGCATTTCCCCGTCTGCAGCCAACTGTTTTCATAGTATTTGTTTGATACTTATGTTAGAATAAGAGCCTAAGCCATATACATACATGACCAGTGTCACCTAGTTATGGAGGTACCATAACCATAACACTGGAGGCACCAGTGTTATGACTTACCCACGGCGAAGTGATTGCTCGTGGTGTCCCTTTTCAGTTTTGGCCATTATATTATATTATCATATGGGGCGTATGGGTGCATCTTAGTTACATGTTTATCAGGATTAGCAGAGTGAATGCGATGTGTGCCTTGCATCCTTCACTAGGAGCTGATCTCTCCTACCCATACTATATAATTAGAGGCAACCCCTCTAATTGCATGACGAGGTCTCCCCTCCAAGTATTCATGCATGGTGGAACCTCATGACCTATATAGGCTATTGGCTAATTAATACAGTTTTCATATAAAAACATAAGTCTTTCAAACTATAAAACCAATTTTATGAACATGTTCTAGGTTTTCCAGGACTTATACATTTCCGCTGCTATTGGTCTTATTTATGTTTTAGCCATTAATACTATGTCGTATATTCGTGCACTGTGCGTTATGCTCAGCCGTTAATTTCCTTTCCACGTCCCAAAACGGCAGGTACCCAAGGACGGACTCGGGCATTTGGAGGAATTTCATAGGATGGAAGCTGCCATAGACTTCTTCTCCTTTTTGCCCCTTATACTTATGCTTGTTTAGTCTTTCCTAGTTCATTTACTTTATTTATGTTTTGGGCTTATGTTGGGAACCGATTTTGATTCTGGTTTTCCCTATGGTCATGTATGTTTACTACATATTACCTTGCATGCTTTGATGACACGCCATAATTGCGCGTAACGGTCCACTTATCAAAGTGGGGTGTTACAAAAGGAGTCTTGAACAATAATTAACCTATCAACTATTCTAGGAAAAGAGAACTATAGAGAATACATTGTAGAACATATCTTTCCTAAGTATACAAAACGTGTTGACTAAGTTGTTGACAATAACTAGGATTTACTTTGTCAGCGCCATGATTTGTCTTGTCAGTGCTATTCTGTCAGCGCCTTGATTACTCTTGTCAGTGGCTGAAATCCTTTTTATTAGCAGCATAGTGACTTAGCTAACTTTATTCCCAATAGTGTCGTATGTTAAAAGGGTTTAATTTGAAGGATGAGTTGTTTTCATTTACGTTGGATAATTGTTGATCTCTTTGATATTTTAAATCTAGCTTGTAGACTTAGATTAAGCAGAATAGATTCTACTAAGTCTTAGTAGAAACTTTGAGTTGATATCAGAGTATGGGAAATTTACTCTTTGATACTATGAAGATTATGTGTAATGTATGAAGAAACTAGAACAAAGTATGTAAACCAAACACTTCAATTTAATTGATATAAGAGAAATACTCCAGAGAAAATTATTAGGGTTACAGAAACTTGAATTCTATAAATTGTAATATATGTTGTTAACATCTAATCCTACGACCTCCTTTTATAATACAAGAATTCCTTTATATGATAAAGATCATAACAAGTAATTAAAATTTAGCAAATATATACACCATATCTTCTATAGATAGCTTCACATGTCATCTATTTTTATCATATAACAACACTAGCAACACTAATCTTCATTGTGTCAGACTTGGTCAAATCTGTACATACACTACTAGGACAAATGTATTACTACCAGAATTAATAAGATTACTACTGGTAGTTCAAAATACAAACAACACTAAAATTATTCCCAACAATTTCCCCATAAACTTGTGATTTCTCACTCAAATTCACAAGTTTCTAAAAGGAATAATAAAAAATGCGTAAATGTGCTCCCTGTAGTCTCCTGTCTTAATTTTGCAACAACTCTCTCATAGTGCTCAAAATCCTCTTCATAACGTCCGCTTCCATATTTAAAACTTCATGAGAAACTGGTATCTTTTCAGAGATCATACTCACCAATACACCAATATCCAAGAGATATTCTCTGTCTGTCAACATGTAGATAAGCCCTCCCCATGTTGTAGAAACATGATGAACTCCACATGATTCATTGAAAATCCATGTGAGCCTACGAAACCTTTTTCTCTCTTCCTTTCAAAGCTCATATGATTCATCTGGTTCAAACAACCTTTTAAATGCTACCCATAATTCTCTGTCCTTGTCATGAGTAGGACCTAACTTTGAAAATTTTGCTTTAACCAAACCCCACAAGCTTTCTAAATCACTTCTATCAAACCCTGAGAGGAAATTATCAAAATAAAAATATATTTCATTATCTTCAAAAATACTTGCTCTAAGAATTTTCCAATAAGATTTGGTGATGGCATCAGTGTTCTCAACAACAATCTCGCATCCATAAATTGTATGTTTAACCAATATTTGCTCAACAATTATTTCATCAAATGTCACAATCTTCATTAGGCTTTGCATATATTCTGGTGACATATCTTCTCTTTTCTCAACAACTTTTAGTTGTTGGTCACTTTCTTAACCTTTTTTCTTCAGCAACCTCCTTATTTCTCAAAGTCTGCTGCCCTTTCTTCATTTTCTATCTTCATGTCTTTGAAGTTATCCATTCCCCTGCTAATCCTCATTACCAAGTCATACAAATTTTTATATGAGTAACCTTGTAGAGTTCTTTTGTTGTATATGTTTTATTATGAAAGAAGGATATCATGTACTTTCTGACTAGTAGACAGTCTGTCATCCCTTTGTCTAGCCTAAGCTTCCATAAAGAGCCTATACCTCTTCTCCTCATTTATCTCACCAAAAATCTAAGCCACCTCTAAATTAGCTTTCCATTCAAATCACTTATACTTTGTATCCTTCCTCTTATGTTCTTTCTTCCTCTTAGCCTCAGTATCCAACTCTTGTTCAAATCCTCGAATAGATGCATCAATTAAAGCTTGTGATCCTAGATCAGAATGTTCAGCACATCTCTTCCTCTTCTTTTGTTTTGGCTCTTCAACCAGAACATACATTCCTTTGTCCTTAGGATCTATAGTTGGACCTGTTGAAGAGGATGTTAATGCAATGATATCGAAAAATGTTACTTTCATTTTTCGGTCTCGCTTGGTTTTGATTACGACAATATATAAAAACAAGCATTTACGAGAACCACGAAAATTGAATTCTTGAGTTCTTTTTTATTTCATCCATTATCACTCAAGGTATGAATAAAAAAGTTATCAACCTAACTAAGTGATCAAGGATTTAGTTTTTCTTAAAACTTACTTTTATTTTTAAGTAACAAAAGTTTTTAATGAACTTTATTTTAAAGAAATTTTTTATTAAATTAGAAATTTGAAAATTTGAATATGGCATATTCAATATGGTTTAGGAATATGCATTGAGGATAAAAACTTCACCAGATGGGACTGCACCACTAAAAGATAAAAAAGGAGCGAAGTCTACACCGCGGTTCCTTATATAGGTGCGCGGTTCTTTATCAATAAAGAACCGCGGGCTTATTTATTGAGTCGAGCCTAGAGACGACCTTTGGAACCTTGTCCTATAAATAGTTGACCATTTCTAGATTTTCATTTCACCTATTTTGCACACAAATTTACAGATTTAATCCACCTTCTTAAATAATTTAAATCCTTGATTGTTTGGTTGATTACTACTTGTTTAGAAGTGAATCTTTCTTCTCCCCTCCCATCCTCTCAAGTGCAAGAGAAGAACACTTTCATCATTGAAGTGTTGTGTCTACCTCAAAGATCCATTGAAGATCAAAATTTTATTTCATTCTTGTGTTGTGAAGATCCAAATATTTGTGTTCATTTAGAAGTTGTGTATGTATTGTGGTTAATACTTAGGCCATAAAGTATATATTGGTGTAGATTGGTCCTAGCTAACATTAGGACTCGACTTTTAGCTTAGAGTCAGAAATTGGTTAAGCGACGTGTACGGTTTCCGCACCTTAAGGAGCTTGTTGATTAGTGAACTCTCGAGTAAGTAGTACTCGAGGAGTGGAGTGGGAACGAGGAGTGAGCTTTGTTGCTGAACCACTATATATCATTGGTGTTTGGTTTTATCTCTCCTTTCCTTGTCTCTTTACATTCATTTCTCTTTATTTGCATATACTTGTGATTGTTAGTTTAGATCCACTATTTATTATTCATATTGTGCAACAGAAGATTTCACATAATCACTCAAGTCAAAGTTTTTGAAAATGATTTTTGAAAATCGATCTTTAACCAAGTAAATTTTAAGAAACTATTCACCCCCCCTTTTAGTTTCTACAATTGGTTTTAGAGCGGGTTGCTCAAAGTTTTTGAAATATATTCTATTTTAAAACTTGAATCGATCTATGGATTTCAACAAGTACCTAGAAGGGAAATTATGCAAAAACCACCACTTTTTGAAATCGATAGTTTTATTTATTGGAAAAATATATTTGGCATGTTATTACCATCGGTGACTTTTTACCTTGTCAATATAATGAAGCTTCTAAAAAGAAAGAACTAGTTTCTTTTGAAAATTCTAATGATGACACTAAGAAGAAGCTTGCTAAAATAATGAGGTTAAAATGGTTATTTATAATGCTTTACCTAAGAAAGAGTATGAGAGGATTTTTATGTGTAAAACCACTAAAGATGTTTGGAATACTATTTTAGTAACTCACCAAGGTAATAGTCAAGTCAAAGAAAGCAAAATGGATCTTCTTGTTAAATAATATGAAAAATTTGTCATCTTAGAAGATGAAACTACTAATAGCGCATTTGCTAGGTTTAATACTATTATTACTAGTCTAGAAGTACTTGATGAAGGTTTTTCTAGCAAGAAAAACGTTAGGAAGTTTCTTCGGGCATTGCATCAAAAGTAGAGAGCTAAAGTCACAGCGATTTAAGAATCAAAGGATCTCACTACATTATCAATTGATGAGCTCATTGGTAATTTGAATGTTCATGAAATGATAATCTTGAAGGACTCGGAATTGGTGAAAAGTAAGGGTGAAAGAAAGTCTATAGCACTAAAGGCCAAGAAAGTGCAAAGTGACCACAAAAGTTCTTCCTTGGAAAGTGATGATGAGGAATATTCTATGGCGGTTGGAGAATTCAAGAAGTTTTTCAACAGACGAGGTTAACATGTGAGACAACCAAGCAATGACAAGAACGATTTCTCTAAGAACCGATTTGTCAAGAATGACAAAGGTGATAGGAAATGCTATAGATCCGGCGATCCAAATTACTTCATCGATGAATTACCCAAGCCACCTTGCGGGAAAGAATCACACGGCGTTTGTTGGTGGTTCGTGGAGCGATAGTGGTGAAGAATGTGATGATAATGCTAAGGACGATAAATGTCTCCTGGCTCATTCTTCCAAAGAGGTACATTCCAAAATCGAATATTATAGCAATAATAGTTCCTCTCTAGATGATTTAGAATTAGAAGGTCAATATAATAACCTATGCAAACTAAGTCTTAAATTCATTGAAAATAACAAATTGCTAAAATCAACTAGGACTAAGCTTGAAAATGAGATTAGTGAGCTAAGAGAAAAATCGGTTAAGCTTGAGAAAAATGAATAAGTTGATTTAGGTTGTCTAAGTTGTGAAAGACTTAGACAAGAAACTGAAGATTTCAAGAGTACATCCATTAAATTGGAAAATTTCATGAAAGGTACTAGTTCTCTTGATGATATGTTAACTAGACACTAATGAATCATCTACTAGTGAACTAAAACAAGTCAAGTTTTAAAAAAAAGGCCTGCTGCCCGCGGTTCGTGGAAGTACGCGGTGGTTCCATATAATTATGGAACCGCGGGGCATGATAATAAGTTGTGGACAGAGACGCTAGAATTTGAAAATTCTCAACTTTATGAAAAGTCTATTTTAGGTAAAGGGGCAAAACATCTTGTAATTAACAATGTTAAATTGCCTATTCTTGATAAAAATGAACTTGATAAATTCTACAAGCCTTTAAGCAAACAATTAATGGGAATGAAAGATCTATCAAGACAATCATCTACCCTTCCAAGAGTACGAAATTATTCAAGGCCTAGAAGTAGAACCCCTGCACCTAAAAAGAATGACAATTCTAAGTCATGACCTAGAAGTAAAACACCAACACCTAGAAACAATAATAATTCTAGATCAAGATCAAAAACTCCTAAGAAAAACGATGGATATCAAAATTTTCATATGAATTGGAATAACTGTAGATCTATGTAATCCTTGTATTATCTAATATATGGAAGTGATGCAAATAGAGAGAGAGAGAGAGAGAGAGAGAGAGAGAGAGAGAGAGAGAGAGAGAGAGAGAGAGAGAGAGAGAGAGAGAGAGAGAAATAAAGAACTAGAGAGAGAAACTAGAGAGATAAAGAAAAAGTGTAAAATAACATTGATGAGAAAAAGGTATTTACAAGGTTTATATACCCATGTCCATAAGATGGACATGGGCCGACCCAAGCCAAGCCCACAAGTGGTCTTGGCCCGGTTTTACTATTCGTGATATCACCTCTAACTACGAGCTCAACTACTACTATTTTTGGAGTGACCGATCCTTCCTAAATACGTAAAAACGTATTTCCAACAATCTCCCCCTAAGGGAGATCACTCCAAGTTACAAAGTCCTAAATCTAGCATACAATGCTTGTCTTTAGTCTTGAGCTCGTAGTCCCTAGCTAGACAGGCTAGATGTGGTGTGACCGAGACTTTCTTAGGACTTTCGTATTTCCAACAATCTCCCCCTAAGGGAGGTCACACCATTTTACCAAATCTTAAACCTAGCATACTATACTTGAGTCTTCGATATTGTACTTGCAAACATCATTCGTTTGCTTGTGAATACGATGTCGTGATCTTTAACTTTAGGCTTGGACCATGTTCTCTTGACCTTGACTTGTATGTGATAATACGAGCTTCTTGAGATCATCTTCACGTGTGACCTTTACCTTCTTATGATAATTTCCTCCTCGTGGCTTCATGTCCCACATACTTATACTTTGTTGGATTCTTGAAAGTTTCAGAGTTTGATAGAGCGGAAGTCTTTGTGTAGAACTTTCTAGAATTTGCTGAAATCTTTAGTGCAGAAAGCCTAAGCATGTGAGGACGACTTCTTCTTTGGATTGTACACCTCGATGCCACCTTATTGTTACGCTACATAAGAAAGTTAGCAACAAAACATAGAAACGGATGAAATGTCCTTGAACGTTTCAACCTAATTAGGTAGCATTTTACCTCCGGTAGATGAAGACCTGTGAACGATATTAAATATCGTACGTGAGGCAAGTAGTTTCAGTTATGAACCTCCTTTACAGGGTTTCGCGGGTGAAACCGTTCTCTTTATTCGAACGTCTCAAGGCTGACTGCAAACATAAAGAGTGAATCATTTGGATATATTTATCCTTAGATTAAAGCCGTCAATACAAGTACCTGGAACAAGTTTGATTCAAATAAGAATCGCACCATCGTTGCTTTCCAGTTGTCACGAGCTTGAACCATATAGAATCTTGCTTATCACCTACCGCAGAGCTGTTTGATGATGACATTGGAAGGATTTTCACTCAGCACTGTGAATACTAAAAAGTGTCACTCTGAGTGTTCTGGTAAGATCACTTAGATTTTGCGCAGAGGTCCTGGAACAAGTTTGTATTCAATTAAGAATCAAACCGTCATTTTTTCCAGTTATCACAATTTGGGTTCTTAAAAAACCGCAGGTGTTACCTATCATGAGCTAGTTTGATATTTGATTAAGCAGGATTTCCATCTTCATTGTAATACTTTCGTATCTCTCGGATGTTCTGGCAATATTACAGGAATATTGCGTGACTTATTAATCTTTCTTACTTTTCACAGTGTTTGAAGAAGCAAGGAATAAAGGGAAAGTATCCTAATGAGCCTTTTGATGATCTCGAGGCTCTAGACTCAATACTGCGTTTTGATTTAGTAAGCGGATACTGGAGAGAGGGTTGCCAGCTTTTCAATATCAATTTATTTTTAGTGAAAAAACCGATAGATAATGTATTGAACTCCGTGACATTAAAACAAATATATTTTGAGAGATATTTGAGTTAGCTGGGATGGGTTGTGCATTGCATCACTGGGTCCATGATGTCTATTTTCAATACCGAGCATCATAAAAATGATCCCGATAACATATGTATTAACTCAGTTTTTGTCTAGGTTGTAAGGAGAGCTTCTTTGTTTTCACCCTTTATCTTTACATTTTATTTTCATTCTTCAACCCCTTCAATGCTTACCAATACGTCATAACTAGCACCTTGTTGTGATTGTTCCAATGCTAACTTACGTATTTGGTCGACATTCAGCCACTTTCATAATCTTTCCCCATCTTTTTCTAAGGACTACTATTTCTAGCTATGTAATGTCCTTGGGAAGATTCCTCCGGTTTTGGAAGAATCATTTGGACTTATACCTCCATCCTTATGTCACCCAATACATCGTGAGTTAAATGGGTTATGGGTAAGTGTTCGTCACTATGAAAAACTTCCTTTGAATTACCAAATCCATTTGCTCCCCCTTACCATATGCCTCGATATTCGAAAACATTTTGCATATGTTGGGTAGAGCCCATACATTGAGTAAAACCATTATATTGATTAATCACATATTAAATCACATTTTCTCTCCCTATCATAAATATTAACCCAATCGATATTTTGGATATCAATTGATTTAATGAAAATTTTAACAAAATTTGGGGAGAGAAACGCAAATTTAATTATCGTTATGACAGTCATAAGCTCCCCCTCAAAATGATGAGGGATAATATTTAGTGTTTGAGCATGTGATTTTGAAATATTTTGAATTTGATGAAAAATTCTTGAAAAATTCATTCTCAAACACATCATATGCCATATGATAAGTCATGATTTTCACAAGCTCCCCCTAAAAAATAAGGGATTATATGTAGTGTTTGAGTATGTGATTTTTGAAATTTTTTGAATTTATTGAAAATTTCACGAAAAAAATCATACTCAAACACTTCATATGCAAAATCATAAGTCTAGATCATAAATATCACATATTCACATTGTAACAAGTACGAGGTTGACTTGAAAGATGAGAAAATTATATGATCAAGTCATGTGGTTCTTTGTAGCAGCTGCAGATCTTCCCTGTAATGTCTTGATAGAAGTTGTCATAGCTTCTCCCTAACTTGCAATCCTTTCAATATAGAACTTTCTTTAAAGCCGCATCAAGCAATCTTAATGTATGAAGCCAATATATCTAAGTACACAATTGATCCTTTCAAGAATTGACGTCGCAACATCACAGTTAATTAAGTCTTAGATGATCGCATTTCTCTATTAAGGATAGAGATGATGTGAATTGTAACCCTAAAGTCTCCAGCGTCAGAATTTATCCCTTTAATTAGACGAATGAGAACACTTCAAAGAATTAAGTCCTAAGTGAACACATTCCACTCACTTAACTTAAAGAATCTCCATACTTGTCAACCTTACGTGTACCTCCTTTTCAACTAATTCTACTCCTCTTTAAAGAATAAGCATTGTGATTACCCATTTGAGGAAGCCTCTTTAAAACTAGTAACCAATCACCTTAAGGTTTTAGCTAATTATTCTCCCAACACTTCCCACTTGGAACTCAAATAATGCATACTAAATAATTAAGAGATGTATCTTCCACCAAAAGGTTGAAATAGTGCAGCCGAAAGTAGCTACACTATTACCAATCGAAAGAGGCTAACCGCAAGAGAGAGCTCACTAGACCGATCGTGGTATATATCTACTCATTCCTCCTTGTTGGTTTCGATATCTCGGAATCAACAACACCTTGTATGCATATATACTAGAGGTTGTGGTCGAATAAATAATAAGCTAAAATTTTGACAAGTGTTCCCCCTAAATTGATGATCCATTTTCTATCTAGAGAGTTGTAGTCCTTATTTGATTAGACATCTTGTCGTGTGTGTAGGCACAATTTTGTTGAGAAGACAACTTCTAAAAATAAGATTTCTCTTATTTTTACAAATAAATGCATTGAAGCGTACAAAAAGTTTTGCTAGACCAAGTTACAATGTAAACTTGATCCGTTACATGGTTATAAAACAAATCATGTCAGAGAGAATTAATTTCCGTTGTGAGGTTAAGTCTTTATAAGAAATACTTGCCTTTAATATGAGGCCCGGGCTACTATCTGAAATAACGGCACACCATTTTTCATGAGCTTAAAAACTTTGAATGTTTTTAACAATAGATCATGACCGAGAAAACTGAATTTCTCGTTGCCAAGGATAAGTTATCATCCGTGATAAACTTTCCTTTTGAATGACAAGCGAGTTCTAAGCTAATATTTACTTAGAAGTTGTTTTCATGAGCTTGAAAACTTTTGAATGTTTTAATGGAAAGCTCATGACCGAGAAAATTAAATTTCTCGTTATGAGGAAAAGTTATCTTACTTAAAAGATAAACTTTCCTTTATTTGAAGCTCGGGTTACAGTCTGACATGTGACTTCAAGCCGTATACACGAGCTTAAAACCTTTGAATAGTTTTAATGTAAGCCCGTGTCTGATAAAATTTAATTTCTCTTTTTGAGGGTAAGTTATCGTTGAATAGATATACTTCCCTTTATTTGAAGTCCGAGGCATAATCTGTGATTTGATTATACGTCATATACCAAACTTAATCGCGAACCCCCCGAGATGCTATAACCTTAGAGATCCCGTTTATCAGTAACAAAGCTTTGGTACATAATTCATTAAGCTCTGAACCTTGATCTAGGTACCTGCACTTGCATCAATAATTTGTATGCTTTCATGTGGGTTAGCGATATCTATTTTTGAACCATGTGGGGGTTCACAACCAAATTTGGTAGTGCTAGAGGGAAGTATCATTCCTATAGGAACCCATCTAAGACCAACCTTTTTTAAGATTTTACCCGTGGGTTTCCACCTTAAACTAGATCTAGGAAACACTGGTTTCTCATGTACAGCGGAAGACTTAGTGGGAGAGAACCTATTTCCTGTAGGGATCCATGTTTTAGGTGTATTTGAAGTACCTACATCTTTTGTGGGTGTGTTTCTATTTCTCTTAGGAGATGATATTCTAACATGGGAATTCACCTTGTTCATGATTTTTGTGATACAATCATCATGACTTGGCGTAAATGCACATTTGTTACAATTTGAACAAAGAATGTTCCTTGTATTTGAGAAAGACTTGGCATGGGAGTTCAACCTGTTAAGTACCTTTTTTATACAATCATGATGATTTACCTAAATGCATATTTGTTATAGTTTGAACAAACAATGTTTGTTGTATCAGAGAAAGACCTATAAATATTTGTGTGATCAACCACTGAGACTGTAGTTCTTTGTTCATAACTATGTTTTGATGCATACCCATTCCTAGAAGGCATCTTATTGGGTTTATGATTCTTAGTTCTTTCTTGTGTCTTTTTCTTAGCCTCCTATAAATGGTACTTATGAGAAATGTCCTTTGAACTAATTCAAGACATGTTCTTAGAACTATTCCTAGAGGAGCTAGCTGCTATCATATGGTGAGGTTTTGCAAAGGCAGATTTTTTGGTGGGAGGAGTGACTGGTTTTGAAAATCAATTCTTAACAACTTGGGAGGCAAACCGTGATCTCGAGGAGTTAGCTCGCTCAGATCTGAATGTAGTCGGTTGTCTAACTGATGTAATTTTTGGTGGTTTCCCCAAGTTTGACGATTTTTCAAACTTAGGGTGCGTTTGGTATGATTGAATCGTTGAGAATGGAAATACAATAGAGAATGGAATTGCAGAGAAAGAGAATGAATCTAAAAACCAAGAAGACATTCTGTCGTTTGGTAAATATAGGAAGTGAAGTGCTAGGAATGATTCGAGATGTTTTGTTTTGTTTGGTGCAAACAAAGAATAAAAAACTTGTATTGTGTGGATGTTAAACCCAGCGGATGATGAACACACATTTAATCAAGCAGATCTCAAAATAAAAATATATCATGCATTTATAATATCATCTTGATTAACATATTAGATAACATAAAAATAAGTATGTGTTCGTAGACCATAACCATCATAATGAATTGTTCATGTCTCCATTTGTTACTACTTTTTAATAACATATAAAATGGAAAATTCATACCTAAGTTAAAGAAACAATGTAAATTTTTTGTGATATTTATGTATATATGATATCTAATTACAAACGATTTAATTAAATGAGACACTCCTCAAATCATGGAGAGTTTCAACTGGGGATAAAAGAATTAATAAAAATTGATTTGTGAAGAACAAATATAAAATTAGCTTATAATATACTGGGGATTAAATATAATTACTAGATTCAACGAGGATGACAACAAGATTTCAGAGATGTATGGTGTTTGAAAGGAACAACAATTTTTTTGGTGCAAATTTAATGTGGTATTTCATTCATCAGAGAATGAACAAGAGGAATTGATCTTGCATAAATTTTTATTCTCCACCTTTCTTTACTTTTTTGGAAGAATCAAAATGGTGGAAAGAGAATGGACTTATGATTCCTTGTTTCCATTGCAGTTGTAAAACAAACACATAAAGTGATTCTCTTTCTCATTCTCACCTTTCCATTCCATCGTACCAAACATGCCCTTAGCGTCTATACTAGTTCCTTGAGTTTTCCTCAATTCGTTTTTTAGTGCAACTATTGCAAAAACCTTCTCCTGAACTTGAGCCTGTAAAGTCTCATTCTCTTTCTGTAATTTCTCTTGAGAAGCCAACTTAGATTCTAACAAATTAATTTGTTTTAGAAATTGATCCTTTTCAGCTTTAGCATCTTGAATTTTACGATCCAATTGTTGTTCAAAAACCACATTTTCCTTTTCATATTTTTCAAAATATGTTTCAAACTTTTCAGTTTTCTTCTAAAATTCAAGTTTGGCATTCTCAAGATCTTTTGATTGTTGAGCTAACCTTGTTTCGAGCTCTTCAATCTTAGAAGAAGCAGTCATATGTCATTTATCATGATAACTTACAGCATTCTATTCAATCTCCCTCCCCCCCCCTTATGACTCACATCGAATGTCTCTGAAGTGGTATTGCTATCACCCTTTTCCATCCCACCTGTGTCATAAATAAGTTCGTAATGCTCAGCATGCGGTATTTCATCGGCATATACATCATATACAAGATTCCATTGTACCATATTTGTAAGCTCATCGTCATAAACGGGTATGGTGTCATCATAAGAGATGTCTGTAACATTCCATGACGTGCTGCTAGTATCATGCTTTGCTGATTCTATACCACTGCTATCAATGTTAACCAATTCTTCCGCTACCGTGGCTACCTCTTGTTTTACCATGCATCTCTCTTTTGCATTCGCAAGAACATCACTCGTCGTCATAATTATTAAGGATTATTTCGGATCGATCGGTGATAAAAAGTAATTGTGTTTGTTAAATGGTCTAAAAATTGAAATAATTGCATTAATTAATACAAAAAGATTCCCGCCAAAAATAAAATTGCAAACATTTATTTTAGTGTAATTCTAAGGTAGTAGAAAAAAATTTGGAAAATGAAAAATTTTACGTCAAAAATTTGCCCGAAAGATTCGAAATTTGCCTAAAAATTTGAAATTTAGCCCAAAAATTTTAAAGTGTCGCCAAAATTTAAATTTGAAGCTAAAATGGCCTAAATAGTATATAAAAAATAAACTTTACTCCGGTTTTTCCGTCAAAAAACTCTTTTCTTTTTTTAATTTATGATCTCGGAATTCAAATGCACGATTTTGAAATAACTATCAAATTTACAATTTCAGAATATTGAGAAATAATGATTTCGGAATATTGGCATGTTGATGATTTCGAAATATTGGAAACACGATTTTGGGAAGAAGCTTACCGCCAATTCGGAATAATATTGCATCACCAATTCGGAATATCTTATATCTGAATAAGCTGATTTCACTATTTTGGAATATCCTGATTTCGAAATAATCTGATTTCGGAATAAGTGTGATGAGACTGCAATTATACATAGTCTCATCGTCCAAATCGGGTTTAAAACGCTTAAAATATCATTAAAATACCCAAAAATATGCTTGTGTTTGTTCATTGTGTATTTTAGGTACGGATTTCATGAAATCAACAAACGATCACAAGAATAAATCAAAAACCGAACACGGGAAACGAAACCGTACAAAGAACCGGACCCAAGTATGTATTTTCCAAAAATACCCTTGAAGTTTAAAGATTTTTCAAGATCGGTCCCTCAATTTTGAAGACTTGTCACAAATGACCCTCTAATATTCATTTGTACAAGATTTATCCTTGAAGATTGAAGACATGTCAAAAGAAGCCCTTGAAGTATGGTTAAAATGCACATATGGTCCTTGTGATAACTTCTCAAAAGTTTGTGTGGCCAAAATAGGAAAAAGCAAACTTTGTTATAAAGGGAATAAGAGATAATGGTTGTTTAAACTTTGTTTTAACAAAGTTTGAGAAGTGAGGGACTAATATTGCCAGACAACAAAACCCTACTCCACCTATCATCAACTGTGACGTCCCCCACTATCTCCTCTCACCCAATCACAACACTCTCCCATGCCACATCACCATTCCACCCACCATTTGTTATATAACAGATTTTATATAATTTGTTTAAACTTAATTACGTAGGAAACAAAAATTTAAACCCTTAACCCCAATAAACACAACTATTCATCACCTTCATAATCTCATAAACCCTAAAACCTAATCACACCAAAACCAAGGGGAAATCCCTAATTATTTCTAGATTAGTGATTCACCATCCCCTCATAAAAACCACTCCTCAATATCCCCTTCACACTCACCCTGGGCCCCACTTCGAGGTCCCCTGCTCACGTCCCTTTCCCCCCAAACACCAAAATCGATAAGATAAGTGGCTATGATGATAAACTTGTTCCCTACTCAAAATGAACGTCCAAGATGCACCAAGGACAACTAGCTACACCTCAGAATCATGTGAAGACCAATTTTGACCAAGAGTTCAAATTCAACCAACAAGGGCATTACTGGAAGATTGATAGTTAGGGTTTATGTTTTCATATGCATTCTATAAGGATGTCGCCTGTGACTCCTTACTTTTGTTCCAGATTTTATCATTTGTAAACTTTTTAAATTAAATATTTAGAGTAATTTTCAAACCTTGCAAGTGATATCTTGATAGGTGTGTAAACACCCATCCTTTTTACCACTTAATTTCAATAATAACCGAGCCAAAACGTGTATTTTATGTCTTTTATGTCGGAATTATGCGTGGTTTGTGTTTTTGTTGTGATTTAGGACGAAATTGTGAAAAGTGGAGAAAACACGGCATTTACGGGCTTTTATTGAAGAAAAAGATGAAAGATGAAGTCAAGAAGTCAAGAGTGCAAAAAAGAACGGAAGTCCAAGACCAATTCTGAAGATTTATCGAAGGAAAAGTCAAAAGACGGAAGTTTACCAAAAGCCGAAGAACTCGAGTCTTATTTATTGAAGAGTTAAAAGACGAGTTTAAAGAAATCCCGAGCCAAACGTCCTTAAAGTCCAAAATTAAAAGAAGATTAAAGAAGGAAGGACTTATTCTTGTAATTAAGAGAAAATAAAGGAGGGGAGGAAGCTTCCTAATCCTCCCCTATATATAGATTAGGCTAGTTAATTATTTTTCTTTGTTGGCTAATAGTGACAATTAGTCTTCCACCTTTATTTTTCTTGCACTTTAATTACTTGTCCATTTAAATACTTGTCTTGCACTTTTAATATCTTTAATTTCCAAGTAAGTGTTCTTTAACTTACTTGTTTTTAATCTCTCATTCTACCTTTCTTTCTTGCTTGATCTTGTTGTTTACATGCTTATTATCTTGCTTATTTGATTAAAGATTACATTTTTATGCTTTTGATTGTTTTGGATTATTGATTCTTATAGCTTATTTGTTTTCATCTTTAAGTTTTTAAAGTTTTATATAAGTTATTTTTATATTAAGTTTGATTTCGTAAACCTTTGTTTAATTTCGTGTATTTAAAAGTCTTTAAATCATAGCTTATTAGCTTTTTCTTATACGGTTTTGTTTAGGATTTTAGACTTGTGCTTATTTGATTAGTAGCTTATTTGTTTAGCTTATTTTGTGCCTTTTCTTCCGTATTCCGATCTGACAAATCGGAAAAGGGTTATACATTCCGACCAGCACTCCATTGCTTGGTCGGAAAAGGGTTTAGTAATATTCCGATTGGAGGGATTGTGTACATTCCGATCAGAGGCATTAGTGGTATTCCGATCTGGACTAGTGACAGGATTCCGATTGGTATTTCACTCAGTATTCCGATCAGGAGTTTACTCTCAATATTCCGATTGTAGTTCCGATCATCATTC
The DNA here is from genome assembly GCA_025667525.1 of Glebionis coronaria. Classification (NCBI taxonomy): domain Eukaryota; kingdom Viridiplantae; phylum Streptophyta; class Magnoliopsida; order Asterales; family Asteraceae; genus Glebionis; species Glebionis coronaria. Next base: position 491,432,218 of record CM046875.1, read on the forward strand.
TGATTGGGAGGCTTTTGACATTCCGATCAGGTAAGTTTGGTATTCCGATCAGGGTAAGTGACATATTCCGATCTGAGACCATTCCCTATTCCGATCTGGTCAGTCCTTATTCCGATCTGGAGGTAGGTTCATATTCCGACGAGGTCTAATCGGAATATATTCCGATTTGGCATTGTTTTTCTCTATTTGACTTTGTTTATTTTTCTAAGTTTGCATTTTCATATTTTGTCTAATTTTAATTCTCGTCACGTTTTTAATATTGCACCCTTTCATTTAATTAAACTTAGATTAATTTTAACGCATTTTACTTTTACGTCATTTATATTTAAGTCTTTGCACATTTAAATATACTACAACGACAAAACTTTTGTTTCCACCAAAATCAATAGAGTCACACATAGAACCTAGATCAATTCGATTAGACCACTATAACGAACTTTAATCTTTATACGGGGTGTCAAAAGCCATGTATCAAATGGCGCCGCTGCCGGTTCTTTTCGTACAGATTAACGGTTTTCTGTGAAAGACGCGTTGCTTTTTGGGATCCGTTCACTAGTGAGCGTTATTTTTCTTGCCTAAAAAATTCAAAAACCATAAAAAATTAAAAATTGATAAAAATCCATAAAAATTAAAAATTTCAAAAATCCAATAAGATTTTTTCTTTATTGTGTACATATATTGTTTTTGTGTTTGGTTTCTTTTTCTTTTGTATTTTCAGGTGTATGCGTACTAGATCTTCTAATTATCAAGAGCTCGAGACTCAAGAAGATTTAAGTATGTCAGGTGTTTTCAACAACAATAATCATCCACCGCACCTTAATAATAACAATGATACACGGATTTGCATTGGGTTCTAGATTAATCTCGGAATCTCCTCGAATTGATCACGGTTCTAAGTGGAATGATTTGTTCTTGGTTAATAAAAAGGGTGTTGGTTTGTTTATCTATTTTGAACTAATAACAAATAAATGTAAGTGGCGTTGAGTAAATAATAAGCTTTGAAAGATTAAAATAAATTGACGAGTTAAAAATGAAAGCTTGAAAACATAAAGAAGAGATTAGAAAAATACTTTGAAAACTTAATTGAACTAATACTTAAAAACTTGTTCTATCGGAATATTGAAAATTATTTCTATCGGAATGCATCAAAGACATAAGCATCGGAATATAACTAAAACAACCCATCGGAATGTCAAAGTGGAGTCCATCCGAATGTTCATGTAAGTTACCATCGGAATAATTAAAATCAAGCTGTCGGAATGATGTCTAGATCGGAAAGTCAGATCGGAATATCTAAAAACCCTTTGTCGCAATGTCAGATCGGAATGTTGTAAATAAAAATTGGCCAGAGTTTCGACTTAAAAAGGACCTTAGTCCCGTCGGAATGTGCGATCGCAATAAGCGATCGCTATCCAGATCGGAATAAGGGGGAATTACCAACCGATCGCAAAGTAAAACCCTTAAGGGTTATTGCGATCTAAACCAGAGAACCCGTCGGAATGTGTAAAAACCCTTGGATTGCGATGGGAGCAATGTTGTTCCAAAATTGGTGAAAAGCTAAAACTTCAATAAGCACGAACAATAAGCTATTTTAACCGAGACTTAAACACTTCAAAAAGATTAAATTTGACAACTTTTGAAAACGTAAAATCATAAACTTTATAAACGAAACTTTTGAATGACTAAAACATATATGAAATCCGAAAACCAATAAGCTAAAACAAGCAATAAGCCAATAAGCATAGAAGGCCTATAGCTTATACGTGTGAGAGCTTAAAAAGAAACAAGAAAGATTAAACTTTTATCACGAACTCATCCACAAATCCAAACCGTATGAATGAGACAATCGGATCAAGGATTTAGGTAAACTAAGAAAAGTAGAAGAAGATTAAAGAACTTAAAAGCTTAACTTGAATAAGATTAATGAAATCCAAAGTACAAAGATTAAAGAAAGCTTAAATTTAAAAGATGAAAACAAAGAAAAAGTTTAGTGAGAGAAAGTTTGGAACTTTCTCTCTCTAAAACTAGAAAAATGAAAAACTAAAGAACTAACTAAGTCCCCCCAAATGGTGAAGTGAAGTCCTATTTATAGGCGTGTGATGTTGGGCTTGTGAATGGGCTTTGGTTTGGGCTTCTTTTCTTCTTTCTTCTTTAGTCTTCACGTTTCTTTAAATAAACGTTTCCGACTTTGGATTTTGAGAAGTGTCGGTGAATAATTCCAACTCGTCTTATAATCTTTTGTTTAATAGACTCGAGTTCTTCGACATATATGAATCTTTCATCTTTGGCTCTATTCTTCGATAAATCTTCAAATAGGCACAATGACTTCAAATCTTTTGCATCTCTTGGACAATAGACTTCGTCTTGAGTCTTTTTCCTCGATAAAACCTGTGCAATCCCATGTTTTCTTCAATATTCATCCGGTTGACTCTGAAAACACAATAAACACAAAAACCACGCATAATTCCAAACAAATGATATTAAATACGTGTTTTGGTCTCGTTTTAGCCAGAATTAAGTGGTAAAAGGATGGGTGTTTTCACCCCTATCAAATCCCCTACACTTAACCATTGCCATGCCCTCATGCAATGATAAAGCAAATTTACACTTTTCTCATAATCAATCAACCTTGGCCTTATTAACATACTGCTAAACAAAAATTAAAGTACTAAGAGAAATCAAAACTTTAAAGTAAATAAAAGGATGGAAATAACTTGCAAAGAGATCAAGGACTTACATTAGGACTTTGGTGCTGCGAAGATTTATCATCCTCAAGTTTCACGTTCCCCAAACTAAGCTTAAAAACGAGATCATTGTTATTATAAGTTAGCATATCAAACACTTACACACATGGCTTAATTAAATGCTTAAACTCCCTTATTCCTAAGTGTATCTCTTATATTTTATTTTTGTCTTAGAATGATCATGAAGATGCATTTTTGGACTTATTTCGATAGTTTATTTAGGCTGAAAGCAAAGTAGGACGATTTGATCAATAGTTAGCTAAAGGACAAAATCTCTTAAAACTGCTTCTCGGGATATCAAAAAGTTCATATCTTGGCATAACTTGGTTCACGATTTGAGACCTTTCTCGGGCCGATATTTGGCATGTACTTCATACTTCATATCTTGAGAGACGTTCTTGAGATAATGGTCTTCTCTTCGTTATAGAGTTTCTTCACTTGGAGACTTTTGAGGGGTACTCCAACTTTGTTGACCACGACTTCATGATTATTTCTTCAATCTCTAATTGGGATTTTGAGATACAACGATTCGCCTTCTTTTCGGACTTGGATCTGTTTATCTTCATACCTTGTTAGGGTCTTTTCGGATAGACTTCTCCATGATCTTTATGGGAGTTGATTGCTTTTCGTCGTGAGTCTTGATCCTTCATATTGATTTTGGGAATAATGCTTTTCACATCACTTTGGATCTTCAGCAATAAAATTGAATCCTCATGCCTTGTTAGGGCCTTTTCGGACTCGCCAATCTTCGCGCCCCGCTTCATAAGTTATGCCTTGGCTATGAACTCTTATCATTACCGAGCAACTTTTAAACGATCTTGGGCTAGAAGCTAAGTAACTTTTCAAATCGTACGACCTTACTTATTGCAGATAAATTATTAGCAAGTGATGGGAGAATAGGCAAATAATTACACCAAGTGAGCTTGCGCAAGAATACCGACTTATAATTGACTCTATCATTTCTCGTTCTCCACAATTTAAAATCTCAAGTAATGAGACTCGTGGATGCTTAGCCTAATAAACCAATTAAGGTCTACATGGTTAAGGATACTAGCAAGAATAAACTTGAATAAGTCTATTCGGGTTGAGTCAAAATAAACGCAACGGGCCTAATATGTCAAAGACTTCTAAACTAGCTACACCACTTTATTAATATTTTTGACTTTATTGCGGGGTATATACATATGCAAGCAACGATAAAAATTTAAAAATTACGACTAAATGGCCAAAGTTAATAAAAAATTTGAAAAATGTTGAAAAAGATGATTTTCCGGTTAAATGAAGGCATTTTCATGGAAAAGTCCACTTAAAACTTCGATAGAAGTCCCCCTACACTTAAGATAAACATTGTCCTCAATGTTTAAGCATGTGGGAAAAGTCTCCCCTACAATTAGGACATTGTGCACGTTGGTTAACTCAAGTTAAGGAAGAGACGACTAACGTGATCAATTTCAAATGTGAGTATGAAGAAAATTGAATCACGATAGTTGAGAGATAGAACCGGATTTCGGATAGCACGAGAGCACGGTTCTTCAGAGATTCCAAGAGTGCACTTATCCCTGTAATCACATCACCACACAAATAGAAACACCTATATAGGTCCCCCTACACTTAGGAGGTTAAAACATAAAAGGATAGATACTCGGGTTGCCTCCCGAGGAGCGCTTGTTTTTGATAACCGAGTCACGAGCCTGACTCGACCCAAAATTAGTTCACGGGGAACGTGGTGAGGGATGGAATCATCTCCTGAGAGATGTCCTCACCAAAGTACAACTTCACTCGTTGGCCATTCACCTTAAAATTTGGTCCATTAGGTTGAGCGAGCTCGAGAGTACCATATGGAAAAATTTGGGCAATGGTGAATGGGCCGGACCAACGAGATTTCAGCTTGCCCGAAAAGATTTTCAACCGAGAGTTAAAGAGTAAAACTTTGTCTCCAACTTGGAACTCTCGGTTCTTAATCTTAGAGTCGTGAATGAGCTTAGTCTTCTCCTTATAGATCAAAGAATTTTCATAAGCCTCATTACGGAGTTCATTCAGCTCATTGAGTTGGATCTTGCGTAGGTCACCGGCTTTGTTGATATCAAAATTAGCCCACTTCAAGGCCCAGTAAGCCTTGTGCTCCAACTCAATGGGGAGGTGGCACGCTTTCCTATGCACGAGACGATATGGTGTACAACCAATCGGAGTCTTGTAAGCGGTACGAAAAGCCCACAAAGCATCATCAAGTTTATCAGCCCATGAGGCACGATGCTCTCCCACGGTTCTTTCAAGAATTCGCTTTAATCCTTGGTTGGATATTTCAGCCTGGCCATTAGTTTGTGGGTGGTAGGCGGTGGAAAGACGATGATTTACACAGTACTTAGCCATGACTCTAGCAAATTGGTCATTGCAAAAATGAGTCCCGCGATCACTAATAATGGCACGAGGCACACCGAATCTAGCGAATAGCGATTTCAAAAAGTTACAAACCACCCTTGCGTCATTAGTGGGTAAAGCTTTGGCTTCAACCCATTTGGAGACGTAATCAACGGCCACAAGGATGTATTTGTTTCTTTTAGAAGAAGGAAATGGCCCCATAAAGTCGATACCCCAAACATCAAAGATTTCACATTCTTGAATGAAATTCTGAGGCATCTCGTCTTTATGTGTGATCTTGCCTTGTTTTTGGCAAGCATCACAATGTTTAACCATCTCGTGAGCATCAAGGTAAATGGTGGGCCAATAAAATCCCGATTCAAACACTTTTTTGGCGGTGTAGTTGGGACCAAAGTGACCACCGGTGGGTCCTTTGTGGCAAGCGTCAAGGATTTCTAAAGCTGCCGGTCCATCAACACATCGGCGAATAATCAAGTCAGCACATTGCTTGAATAGATACGGGTCATCCCAAAAGTAAGTCTTAATGTCGTTAAAGAACTTCTTCTTTTTCTGGGATGTTAACCCGTCAACGAGAATTCCACCCGCCAAGTAGTTTGCAATGTCCGCAAACCACGGGGTTTCATCAGCAGTCGAGTTGATAGACATTAAGGTCTCCAAGGGAAAAGAATCATTGATTTCTTTGTTCGGATGATCCCCTTGGTAAGGATCCTCAAGTCTACTGAGATGATCCGCGACTAGGTTTTCAGCTCCCTTCTTATCACGAATTTCGATTTTAAATTCTTGAAGTAGCAAAACCCAGCAAAGAAGTCTTGGTTTGGAATCTTGTTTCGTTAACAAGTACTTCAGCGCGGAATGATCGGTGTAAACGATTGTGGTGGAAAGGACAAGATAGGGGCGGAACTTTTCAAAAGCATAGACAACAGCTAAAAGCTCTTTTTCGGTTGTCGTATAATGCAATTGTGCCCCAGTCATTGTCTTGCTAGCGTAATGGATTGGTTGGAAGTGTTTGTTCACTCTTTGGCCCAAAACCGCTCCAATAGCAAAGTCACTAGCATCCCACATCAACTCGAAAGGCAGCTCCCAATTAGGGGTAACCAAGACGGGTGCCTTAGTTATCTTATCCTTAAGCGAGTTGAAGGCTTCGATACACTCTTTGGAAAAGATAAAAGGAGTATCTTTTTCCAAGAGGTGGGTCATCGGGCGAGCGATTTGAGAAAAATCTTTGATGAATCGACGGTAGAAGCCCGCATGACCAAGGAAACTTCTCACACCCTTCACTGTTGAAGGTGGAGGTAACTTAGCGATAACATCGACTTTAGCACGGTCTACTTCGAGACCGGCTTTGGAGATTTTGTGTCCTAGCACGATGCCCTCTTTTACCATGAAATGGCATTTTTCCCAATTAAGAACAAGGCGAGTGTCTTCACACCGCTTAAGCATACGTTCTAAATTGGCAAGGCAAGCAGAGAAAGAATCGCCATAAACCGAGAAATCATCCATGAATACTTCCATAGTGTCTTCCACCATGTCATTGAAGATAGCCATCATACACCTTTGGAATGTCCCAGGAGCATTGCATAAACCAAAAGGCATACGTTTGTAAGCAAATGTTCCATAGGGACAAGTGAATGTGGTCTTTTCTTGGTCCTTGGGATCGATGGGAATTTGAAAATACCCGGAGAAACCGTCTAAGAAGCAGTAATAGTCATTACCAGCTAAACGCTCGAGCATTTGATCCATGAAGGGAAGAGGAAAGTGGTCTTTTCTCATGGCATCATTGAGCTTGCGATAATCAATACAAACTCTCGACCCAGTAACGAGACGAGTGGGAATCAACTCGTTGTGTTCATTGGAAACAACGGTTATTCCGCCCTTCTTGGGCACACAATGGACGGGACTTACCCACGGCGAATACGAAATAGGGTAAATCAAGCCGGCATCTAGAAGTTTGATAACCTCTTGTTTGATGACGTCATGAATTTTAGGATTAACCCTTCTTTGGCTCTGGATTGCGGGTTTAAAGTCATCTTCCATGAGAATCTTATGAGTACAAAAGTTCGGATCAATTCCGCGGATATCGGAAATTTTCCAAGCAATTGCCTTCTTATGATCTTTAAGCACGGCGATGAGGCGAGATTTTTCTTCTTCTTTCAAGTCCTTCGCGATGATGACAGGCGACTTCTTGTTTTCTTCAAGGAACACGTACTCGAGATGGGGCGGCAACTCCTTAAGTTCTAAATCTGGAGGATTTTCGATGGGAGGCGTTTTCAAAGTCGGAGCATCGATAGCAATAACCGTGGGAGATGGTGGAGAAAGATTGTCTTCTTTGAGAAGGTTTTCAAAGAAACGCATGTCTTCACCCCAATCGGTGGGAGAATCATCATTTGCTAAGTTCACATCTCCCATGGTGGCTTCAAGATCTTTCCAAAAGAAATCACTTTCTCCAAATAGAGACAGTGATGAATCAATAGACGAAACGGTCTCAACATTGGGAAGAGAGGTAGGAATATTTTTACAAGCATCAATAAAGTGTTCTTCACAAGCCTCATCCAGAACGTCAATACAATTAACACTCTCGTATGAATAAGGTTGTTTAGACAACTTTCCCATGTTGAAGACGATTTTATCGTCGCCCACTCTCATGATAAGCTCACCGGCTTCAACATCGATGAGAGTGCGACCGGTCCTCAAGAATGGACGACCAACGATCAATGGCACACGAGGGTCCATGTCGTAGTCAACGACAACGAAATCGGTAGGAAAAGTGAATTTGTCGACTCCTACAAAGACGTCTTCGGCTATCCCCACTGGATAAGCAACCGTACGATTGGCTAATTCCAAAGTCATTTTGGTGGGGACTAGCTTAGAGAGAGATAATTGCTTCCAAACGCTTAGAGGCATTAAATTAATACTGGCACCTAGATCGGCGAGGGCCATGCAATTCTCATTAAGTTGGGTGTTAGCAATATCAAGAAGCTTCTCCTTGTCGCTAAGAAGATCTTTGTACATTTTCGCATACTTGGGCATGTGAGCGAGAGCCTCAGCGAAGGAGATGTTGAAATTCAATTGTTTGAACATTTTAAGAAAGTTCGAAACCTGAATATCATCCTTGCTTTTGAGCTTCTCTTTCCTCAACCTTTAGGGATAAGGTATATCGGAAGAAGAGGAAGTCTTTGGGATCGAAGGATCACTCACATCCTTGGGTGGAGGAGGGGTAGAAGTAAGAGGTGGAGAAATTGGGGAAGGAGAAGGATGAGGAATAGGAGCAGGTGACTCGGTTTCCTTAGTCACAATCACCGGTGGAGGTATAGGAAGCTCGGGTTCCTTAGTACCTTTGCCACTGCGAGTGGTGATTGCTTTCATCTCCCCTCTTGGATTCGCAACGGTGTTACTCGGAAGAGTACCCGAAGAAGAGGGTTGATTACCTTGGAAGAAACTAGCCATCATGTTTTTTAAGTCATTCGTTTGACTATCCAAAGTGTTTCTCATATCAGCTCTCAGATCGTTCCCTTGTTTCACCAGGTCGGCTTTCAAGTTGCGCACTTCCTGTTGGAGATTGTCCACGATCACATCATTAGTCCTCATGTAGGTTCCAATGTCTTGGTGTAATGCGGTGGGTTGGTTGGAAGGAGCATTGTATGCGGGTGGTTGATAAGCAGGTTGCTGGTAAACTTGGTTGTTTCTTTGAGGTGGATGTTGTTGTTTGTGAGGTGGTATGTATGGTCCACGAGATTGTTTTTGTTGTTGAGGAGGGCGGTTGAGGTTTTGTTGTTGGTTTGGGTTGTTAGGAGTAAAACCGGGTGGTGAGAGATAGTTGTTGGAACGATAGCTAAGCAAGTTGCGGTCACCTTGAGAAAGAGCTTGATAAGCGTCCGGAGGATAGGTACCGTATGCTGCATTCACATTCTCGGACGGGTAGTCTTGGGTAGCGGTACAAGTGGTGTAAGAATGAGGACCCCCGCAGACTTCACATTGTTGGCTGACAGCATTGACTTGAGCGTTTTTAGCGTTGATGTTGTTGGTGTTGCTGGCAGTTTGGGTAGCAAGCGATTCAAGAAGCGCAGTGATTTTGTCAAGTCGCTTGTCGTTGTCACTAGTACTAGCACTAGCGGTATTGGTCCGAACACTCTTGGTTTGCACACGAGACTTATTTTCAATAATATCCCAAGCGGCATTAGAAGTCTTAGCCAAAATATTACCCCCTTAGGCACTGTTTAGTGAATCTTGGTCATTCATGCTTAAACCATTATAAAAAGTATTAATTTGGTGCACTTTGGTAAAACCATGTTGTGGGCATTTTCTTAAAAGATCTTTGAAACGATCCCAAGATTCACTAAAAGACTCATCGTACTTTTGTTCAAAATTGATAATTTCATTCCGCAAAACGGTAGTACGAGAGGGTGGGAAAAAGTAGTTGATAAATTTGGTCTCCAAATCCGTCCACGTCAGAATACTTTGTGGCGGTTCCTTAGCAAGCCAATGCCGGGCTTGTCCCTCTAAAGAAAAGAGAAAAAGTTGTAAACGGATTACCTCTTGTGGAACACCATTGAACTTGACTGTATTCGTGAGTTGCAGGAATCTTTTGATGTGGTCATGTGGATCATCAATGGTACGCCCCAAGAATGGTTGAGCAGAAACCATCTGGATAAAGCCGGATTTGAGCTCAAAGTTGTTGGCTGCAATCGCAGGTATGACAATTGGATCATTGTTACCATCTACATGTGCTTGCAGAAGTTCAATCATCGGGCGATTATCCGGTAGAGGCTCATTGTTGTTAAGAGGAGGATTGTTATTGTTGTTGTTATTATTGTTGAGAGGTGGGTTATTGTTGTTGTTTTGTACACCGGCCATGTCTAAGTCTTCGAGAGGCTCGGGCTCTTGATAAGACGTTGATCGTGTACGCATGCACCTGCAAAAGAACTAACAAGGCAAAAACAAAGCAAAAATATTTTTGGTTTTTATGTTTTTTTAATTTTTAGGATTTTTGAAAATTTTATAATTTTTTTGTGTTTTTTTGAAATTTTTTATGAAAAAGTAACGTTCACGGTGAACGGATCCCAAAATCCAAGTTCTCACAAAAAACTGTTGATCTTAACGAGAAGAGCCGGCAGCGGCGCCATTTGATACACGGATTTGCATTGGGTTCTAGATTAATCTCGGAATCTCCTCGAATTGATCACGGTTCTAAGTGGAATGATTTGTTCTTGGTTAATAAAAAGGGTTTTGGTTTGTTTATCTATTTTGAACTAATAACAAATAAATGTAAGTGGCGTTGAGTAAATAATAAGCTTTGAAAGATTAAACTAAATTGACGAGTTAAAAATGAAAGCTTGAAAACATAAAGAAGAGATTAGAAAAATACTTTGAAAACTTAATTGAACTAATACTTAAAAACTTGTTCTATCGGAATATTGAAAATTATTTCTATCGAAAAGCATCAAAGACATAAGCATCGGAATATAACTAAAACAACCCATCGAAATGTCAAAGTGGAGTCCATCAGAATGTTCATGTAAGTTACCATCGGAATAATTAAAATCAAGCTGTCGGAATGATGTCTAGATCGGAAAGTCAGATCGGAATATCTAAAAACCCTTTGTCGCAATGTCAGATCGGAATGTTGTAAATAAAAATTGGCCAGAGTTTCGACTTAAAAAGGACCTTAGTCCCGTCGGAATGTGCGATCGCAATAAGCGATCGCAATCCAGATCGGAATAAGGGGGAATTGCCAACCGATCGCAAAGTAAAACCCTTAAGGGTTATTGCGATCTAAACCAGAGAACCCGTCGGAATGTGTAAAAACCCTTGAATTGCGATGGGAGCAATGTTGTTCCGAAATTGGTGAAAAGCTAAAACTTCAATAAGCACGAACAATAAGCTATTTTAACCGAGACTTAAACACTTCAAAAAGATTAAATTTGACAACTTTTGAAAACGTAAAATCATAAACTTTATAAACGAAACTTTTGAATGACTAAAACATATATGAAATCCGAAAACCAATAAGCTAAAACAAGCAATAAGCCAATAAGCATAGAAGGCCTATAGCTTATACGTGTGAGAGCTTAAAAAGAAACAAGAAAGATTAAACTTTTATCACGAACTCATCCACAAATCCAAACCGTATGAAATGAGACAATCGGATCAAGGATTTAGGTAAACTAAGAAAAGTAGAAGAAGATTAAAGAACTTAAAAGCTTAACTTGAATAAGATTAATGAAATCCAAAGTACAAAGATTAAAGAAAGCTTAAATTTAAAAGATGAAAACAAAGAAAAAGTTTAGTGAGAGAAAGTTTGGAACTTTCTTTCTTTAAAACTAGAAAAATGAAAAACTAAAGAACTAACTAAGTCCCCCCAAATGGTGAAGTGAAGTCCTATTTATAGGCGTGTGATGTTGGGCTTGTGAATGGGCTTTGGTTTGGGCTTCTTTTCTTCTTTCTTCTTTAGTCTTCACGTTTCTTTAAATAAACGTTTCCGACTTTGGATTTTGAGAAGTGTCGGTGAATAATTCCAACTCGTCATATAATCTTTTGTTTAATAGACTCGAGTTCTTCGACATATATGAATCTTTCATCTTTGGCTCTATTCTTCGATAAATCTTCAAATAGGCACAATGACTTCAAATCTTTTGCATCTCTTGGACAATAGACTTCGTCTTGAGTCTTTTTCCTCGATAAAACCCGTGCAATCCCATGTTTTCTTCAATATTCATCCGGTTGACTCTGAAAACACAATAAACACAAAAACCACGCATAATTCCAAACAAATGATATTAAATATGTGTTTTGGTCTCGTTTTAGCCAGAATTAAGTGGTAAAAGGATGGGTGTTTTCACACCTATCAAACAACAATGTTCTTCCACAGCCCGATCTTCGAACAATGGAGGAGCTTTGTCAACCTACCATGTTTGGACGAGGAGGACCGATTGCGCCGATGCAAATCAACGCTCCTGAGTTTTCGTTGAAGCACCACATGATTCAGCAAGTGCAAACAAATCCTTTCCGTGGATTGCCTGAGGATGATGCCAACAAACACCTCGACAAGTTCATTACAATCACCCAAAGCATGAAGTTGCCTGGTGCCACAATGGATGTTCTTAGCCTACAACTCTTTCCACATACTTTATCACATCATGCCGAGAAATGGTTTGATCGTCTCCCGAAGAATTCAATTCATACTTGGGATGACATGACTCAACGCTTTTTGTCGCGCTACTTTCCACCATCCATGGTCACGAGCCTTCGCAATCAAATCAGCGGTTTCATGCAAGAACCCGATGAATCTCTTTTTGATGCTTGGGAAAGATATAATGTCTTGATTGATCGTTGTCCAAACAACAACATGCTCCCTGTGACCTTAATTGATACTTTCTACAACGGTTTGACTTTTCATGATCGTGATACGATTAATGCAGCCGCCGGTGGCACATTTATGAAAAGGAGACCCGAGGAGTGTAGAGAGTTAATTGAGAACATGACTACTCACCACAAAAACTGGGATTCCTCTGCTTCTTCACGGAACAACCCGAGAGTCAATGTCTCTTCTACTTCAGCAAACCCTAATATGACCGAACTCACCCGCATGATGACTGAAATGAGCAACAATATCACGCTTCTCACTTCAAACCAACAACAACAACAACAAGTTAAAGCGGTTGCTAATCCTTGTGAAACATGCGGCGGTCCTAACTCATACACCGATTGTCCTTCTACACAAGGAAATCCGGAAAATGTGTATGCAGCTTATGGTAATTATTCACCAGAAAATTACCAAGCTCGACAACAAGGGGACAGAAATTTGCTGAGTTACCGGTCCAACAACTACCTTTCACCCGGTTTTTCTCCTCAAAACCAAAACCCCGCCAACAAATACAATAGAAGCAACCAAATCCCACCAAGAGCTTCTAATCCTTATCACCCACCCGCCCAACAAACGACACCCAGTAATTCGGATGTTGAAGCCATAATGAGAACCCAAGGTGAGCAAATCAAGAATCTACAGAGTCAAATTATCAATCTCACAAAGCAAGGAAATAAGATTAGATCCGAGCTTCGAGATAACATTCTATCCTCCTTCAGCAATCAAACCAATGATTTGAAGAATATGCTTGCTAGTTTCTTGCCCGCCGCTCAACCTTCTACTTCAAGTTCTCTACCTTCAAACACCGTCACCAATCCGCGAGCAAATGTGAATGCTATTACTACGCGTAGTGGAATTACCATTTTCGATCCACCTATCCCACCACCATCATCTACACCTCCTCCACCACCATTTATCCCTACTCCTCCTACACCTAGTATTAGTGCACCGTTACCGTCTCCGCCTCGCCATGAAGATGTACCTAGGAAGGACCCTTCAACATCTCAACCTTTACCTGCTATGCCTTCACCTTCACCACCCAAACCCAATATCCCTTATCCTTCTCGTTTAGGCAAGACCAAAATGCTAACTAAGGATGACTCTGAAGTGTCACGCTATGTGAAGATGATCTCTCAAATGAACTTCAACATTAGCTTTCTTGAAGCACTTGTCCACATGCCCAAATTTGTTAAAGCATTTAAGGAATTGCTTAACAAGAAGGAGAAGCTGATTGAGCTCGCCAACACGCGCTTAAATGAAAACTGCTCTGCAGTTATTCTTAAAGAACTTCCGGAAAAGCTTGGAGATCCCGGTCGTTTTGTGTTGCCTTGCGTGTTCAACAGAACTGAAGAATTTACTGCCCTTGCTGATCTCGGGGCTAGTATTAATCTTATGCCTTTGAGTGTTTGGAAAACACTATCATTGCCCGACCTCACTCCAACAAAGATGACTCTTGAACTTGCAAATCGCACTCTCGCTTACCCCGTTGGTATAGCCGAAGATGTGTTCATCAAAGTTGGCACATTTACTTTCCCGGTTGATTTTGTCGTTGTTGATTATGAAATGGACCCTCGTATTCCTTTAATACTTGGTCGGCCATTCTTGAGAACTGGACGAGCTCTAGTTGATGTTGCCGAAGGCGAGTTAATCTTACGAGTCGGGAATGATACACAAGTTTTCAAAATGGGGAAGCTTACAAACAAATCCTTTGGACGAGAATCCGTGAATATGATTAATGTGCTTGATTACTTTGTTGTCTACAACAATCCTCTATTCGATTCTTGCATCGATAATCCACTTTTTCATGATGATGTGGATGATTCTCTCTCCAATTTGGAACCTTCTCCCATTTATGATTCTCCACCGGTCTTTGATGCTTATGATGACGAGTCTAGCTCAGATTCGGATGATTATGATGACCTTACTTCTGAGTATCCCGAGCTGCCCACATATGATGATTTTGATGAGGTCGATACGCTTTCGAGCGATTCTTCACATGATGAAGATCCTCCGCCATCACTCGATCCTACTTTGGACGATTACTCATTTGAGGAAGACTTCTCTACGTTTCTCAACATTTACTTCCCTCATGAGAGTGATGCTCCTCCTTATGATTTTGAAGATTATCGTCTTGATCCTACTTTAGATTTGTAGCACATTCTTTCAAAGGAGAAGAAACCGGTCGACACCAATATCCGCAGCACGTATGAGTTAACACCTCTTTGTCCCCCTTCTGAGGACGAGGTTGTGCTTCTTCGCGGATCTTCTTCACACTCTGCTGAGCCTGAGTGCTATTTTCCCCTAAAGGAAAAGGTGTTCGACCCCGGTATCGATATTCTGCAGCCATCCCAGTATCCACCTGATGAAATAAAAGGAAAGATCTTTGGACCTATTGAAGACATGCTTGCACTTCACCCTTGCTTCCACCGTGCTCCATCTTCGCTTAAGGGAACCTTGCCTACTCTTCTTTGGCTTGCCTTGTTCGCCTTAAGCTTGTGCTATTTGATGGACGAAAACTATGTCTTTGATCCCGGTGGATATGTTTCATGCTTCTTCCTATGGTAATCAAGGTCGAGTCAGGCTGATGACCCGGTGAACAAAAATTAAGCGCTTCTTGGGAGGCAACCCATGCATCTATCTTTTAGCTTTCTTTATCATAAGTATAGGGGAGACCCGTTGGTTTGCTATTTCCTCTCTTCTTCTAATCAGGGATTCGAGCTTCAAAGACACACTCTTGATGATTCTTGACGACCCGTGATTCCGTGTTCCACTTCTTCCCGGTTCTATCCTAAACTCTTTTCGATTCACTATTTTATATTTTCTCAATATTAAAATAGGAATCTCTTTAGTTGTCTTTTCCTTAGCAAGATTTAAACAACGTGCACAATGTCCTAAGTGTAGGGGAGTTTACTCCCACATGCTTAAACATTGAGGATAATGTTTATGTTAAGTGTAGGGGGACTTCTATCGAAGTTAAGTGGCCTTTTCCTTGTATTTGTCCTCATTTTAACCGGAAAATCAATTTTTTGACATTTTTCAAAATTTTTGATCTATTTTGGCCTATTAGTTTTCCCTTTGTATAGTTATTTTCTTTCCTTATTAGAATAAATTTTTAATAAAGTGGTTTTAATTTTAAAACGTTGTGAATCGTTTCACTCAACCCGAGTTTACTTAACTAAGTTTACTCTAGCTAGTATCCTTAACGTGTTTAAGTCAAGTTTTGCTAGGCTTTTATATAGGGAGCTATAAAACGCGAAAGTCTTAACTCTCACGGGTTAAGAACAAAAACTTTTCGCAAGTTCCTATAATTGATCCTAGAGAGTCGTTTATCAAGGGAACTTTAAAATGCGATTTCTAAACTTGAAAAAGTCTAAGAATTTGCAAGATCCTATAGGCGACTCGAAAACCCAAAACTTTGACTTAATAGGCTAAGCATCCACGAGTCTCATTACTTGAGATTTTAAACTGTGGAGAACGAGAGATGATAGAGCCAATTATAAGTTCGGTATTCTTTCGTGAATGTATGTGAGTTAATTATAAGCCTGTTCTCCCATCGCTTGTTAATAAATTTATCTGCAATAAATAAGGTTGTACGATTTGAAAAGTTACTTAGCTTCTAGCCCAAGATCGTTTAAAAGTTTCTCGGTATGGATTAGAGTTCATAGCCAAGGCATAACTTATTGAAGCGGGATGCGAAGATTGGCGAGTCCAAAAAGGTCCTAACAAGGCATGAGGGCTATATTTTGTTGCTAAAGATCCAAAGTGATGTGAAGAATCATTTATCGAAAATCAAAATGAAGGATCGAGACACACGACGAAAAGCAAAAACTCCCCAAAAGTCATGGAGAAGTGTATCCGAAAAGACCCTAACAAGGTATGAGGATAAATAGATCCAAGTCATAAAAGGAGGCGGATCGTTGTATATCAAAGTCCAAAATAAAGATTGGAGAAAAATGAAGAAGTCGTGGTCCAAGTATGAATCTCTCAAAAATTCAAGTGAAGAAATTCCTATTATGAATAGAAGACCACTATTTCATGAACGTCTCTCAAGGTTTGAAGTATGAAGTCGCTGCCAAATATCGGTCCGAGAAAGGTCTCAAATCACGAAGCGAGTTATGCCAAGATATGAACTTTATGAGGTCCCGCGAAGCAGTTTTAAAAGATTTTGTCCTTTAACTAACTATTGATTAAATCGTTCACTTTATTTTCGGACTAAATAACTATCGAAATAAGTCAACAATGCATCCTCGTGATCATTCAAGACAACAATAAAATATAAGAGATACCCCTAGGAATAAGGGAGTCTAAGTGAATAATTGGCCCACATGAGTTCGTGTTAGTTTACTAACTTATAATAACAATGATCTCGTTTTTAAGCTTGGTTTGGAGAAAGTGAAAACTTGAGGATGATGATCATTCACAACATTTCCAAAACCCAAGGTATGTTTTTGATTTGTTTATTTTGAATGTTTATAATTTTCTATCTCTTTAAAAAAGGCCAACGTGGATTGATTATGATGAAAAATGTAAAAGTGCTTTGTAACTAATGCATTGCATGAGGACATTGCAATGGTCAAGTGTAGGGGATTTGATAGGTGTGTAAACACCCATCCTTTTTACCACTTAATTGCAATAATAACCGAGCTAAAACGTGTATTTTATGTCTTTTATGTCGGAATTATGCGTGGTTTGTGTTTTTGTTGTGATTTAGGACGAAATTGTGAAAAGTGGAGAAAACACGGCATTTACGGGCTTTTATTGAAGAAAAAGATGAAAGATGAAGTCAAGAAGTCAAGAGTGCAAAAAAGAACGGAAGTCCAAGACCAATTCTGAAGATTTATCGAAGGAAAAGTCAAAAGACGGAAGTTTACCAAAAGCCGAAGAACTCGAGTCTTATTTATTGAAGAATTAAAAGACGAGTTTAAAGAAATCCCGAGCCAAAAGTCCTTAAAGTCCAAAATTAAAAGAAGATTAAAGAAGAAAGGACTTAATCTTATAATTAAGAGAAAATGAAGGAGGGGAGGAAGCTTCCTAATCCTCCCCTATATATAGATTAGGCTAGTTAATTATTTTTCTTTGTTGGCTAATAGTGACAATTAGTCTTCCACCTTTATTTTTCTTGCTCTTTAATTACTTGTCCATTTAAATACTTGTCTTGCACTTTTAATATCTTTAATTTCCAAGTAACTGTTCTTTAATTTACTTGTTTTTAATCTCTCATTCTACCTTTCTTTCTTGCTTGATCTTGTTGTTTACATGCTTATTGTCTTGCTTATTTGATTAAAGATTACATTTTTATGCTTTTGATTGTTTTGGATTATTGATTCTTATAGCTTATTTGTTTTCATCTTTAAGTTTTTAAAGTTTTATAAAAGTTATTTTTATATTAAGTTTGATTTCGTAAACCTTTGTTTAATTTCGTGTATTTAAAAGTCTTTAAATAATAGCTTATTAGCTTTTTCTTATACGGTTTTGTTTAGGATTTTAGACTTGTGCTTATTTGATTAGTAGCTTATTTGTTTAGCTTATTTTGTGCCTTTTCTTCCGTATTCCGATCTGACAAATCAGAAAAGGGTTATACATTCCGACCAGCACTCCATTGCTTGGTCGGAAAAGGGTTTAGTAATATTCCGATTGGAGGGATTGTGTACATTCCGATCAGAGGCATTAGTGGTATTCCGATATGGACTAGTGACAGGATTCCGATTGGTATTTCACTCAGTATTCCGATCAGGAGTTTACTCTCAATATTCCGATTGTAGTTCCGATCATCATTCCGATTGGGAGGCTTTTGACATTCCGATCAGGTAAGTTTGGTATTCCGATCAGGGTAAGTGACATATTCCGATCTGAGACCATTCCCTATTCCGATCTGGTCAGTCCTTATTCCGATCTGGAGGTAGGTTCATATTCCGACGAGGTCTAATCGGAATATATTCCGATTTGGCATTGTTTTACTCTATTTGACTTTGTTTATTTTTCTAAGTTTGCCTTTTCATATTTTGTCTAATTTTAATTCTCGTCACGTTTTTAATATTGCACCCTTTCATTTAATTAAACTTAGATTAATTTTAACGCATTTTACTTTTACGTCATTTATATTTAAGTCTTTGCACATTTAAATATACTACAACGACAAAACTTTTGTTTCCACCAAAATCAATAGAGTCACACATAGAACCTAGATCAATTCGATTAGACCACTATAACGAACTTTAATCTTTATACGGGGTGTCAAAAGCCATGTATCATATCTCTATGTTCCATTTTTATTAGCTTTCTTAGTTTAAAAATTTTACTTTTTATGTAGTGTTAGTTAACTCTTATCAAGTTGATTTTGGTCAAGAAATTTCTGGCAAAAATTTATATGAGATCCAAGACCTTATTAGGTGTTATAAGCTGAAAATCTGACAAATTATCAGCTTATAAAGCCTCTAAGGTGTTGTTATTTTCATTGTTGAAACTTATATCCAAAACATGGTTTCAAAATGTTGTTTCTCCAAAATCTATTTTTTTTGAGTTATTTTTTAAATCTTGTGTTATTTCTCAGAGTATCAAAAGTTAAACCACAAGCTTGCTGACAACAAGCTTGTGGCTGAAGACTTTGATACTTGTATCTGTTTTCCTTGTTTCTTAGCAGGTTTCACTTTTGAAGACATATTGAGGTTTGGTTGTTGTAGCCTCCCCTTTTCTCTAGATTCAGCAACATCACATAGCCCATAAGCTCAAGACCCTGCTTGATAGGAAGATGGCATCAGCCATCCCCTTGGCCTGGATGTAGCTCAAGGAAGGTATAGGCTTGAACCCTCCTAGATAGAAAGTTTGTGATTTTTTGAGTGTTTATGTGAAATTGGTGTTGGATGCTTGTTTATGTTTTGTTCATGTTGATTGATGAATTATATGCATGTTTAGTTGGTTAAAATCAGATTTGTTATAATTTGAATGACAAGTCCTTGTTAATTTTGTTAATCAGAATATAAAGGGGTGTTTGGATTTGTGGTTTAAACTAAATTGGGTGACACAAGGTGGTTTAAAATCAGTCTAAACAAACTCCAATAGTTAGAGGTCGGGTGTATCATTAGTTTGCTTCAATTTTGGTAGCTAAGAAATAGAAGTTGCATGTTCTAAACGTTGGTTAAAATAGCATAAAGTTCATCAGTATGCTCATTTAGATTTGATTTTGAGTTTTAACTATTAAAATCTTGAAATCAGTTAGATCTTAAGTTAAGTTAGGGTTATACTACATTGGTTTGGACTTTGGTTTGCTAGTGAGTGAGTGTTACTTGTTTAAATCTCACCTTTGTACTAAATAGATCAGCAAAACGTGCCAGACCCACATCTAGATATCAGTAACTCATATTAGCTCATTTGTGAGTTTTCTTTATATTGAACTTGTGTGTTTTTTGCTCAATCTTGACTCCCCACACTCTACTGAGTGTGGGGTTGCCTCTTGTTCCAAAAATACCAACTAACAAAGCATTAAATCGGCCTTTTCTGTTTTCTGTGACTGAGCAGTGGGAAGAATTGAAAGTTTATGGACATAAAATTAAATAGTTTTGTGATAGGATCGAACTCAGGATTATGGGATTGCACACAATACGTAAAGGATTAATTAATTTTAATAAATATATTTATTATACTTATTATATATAAATCATGCTTATTTAACGATCGTTAATAATTAAAAGTTAACTGTAAACGAGCGTTATGGAATTAAATAGAAGAGAAAACAAGAAACGGAAAGTTTCGGAAACCCCTTTGGGGGTCTATAGTCGTCGGCTATAAGGGAAAAAAGGAAGGGGGATTTTTTTCCTAATCTTGATTAGGACTTGAAGAACATGTTATGTAATCCTAAAATATCCTATCAAGCCTTCATAATTTTTGTCCTTCCCCTCCTTCTCTTTCTTGCGATCGCAAACCAACACCCCTTTAGGGTTTCGGTTGGTTTTCGATTTAGCAATAATTCACAAGTGGTAGAAGCTCCGGTTTATTAGTGCTAGCCTTACGATTGTTTCGTTGCATTACATGTGTACAAGAGCGTAATATAGTTTCACTATAACTATATCTTGGTGTTCTTTATATAAACCCTAATTCGTGATTCGTCGGTGTTCTTGAGGAATTGCTCTAGCTAAAAGGTATGTAACCCTATCTCGATTAATTGTGAATGTGTTATTAATTATGATCTTGTTAAACAATTCCGCTATGTGTGCTTTGATCTTAATTAAGGTTTTACGTAATTGTTTTGAGTAATATAAACCTTCAGTGGCATCGAGAGCCGTTTTAACATGTTATAATTATCGAGATCTAAAGTTTTTTAACTAAAATTGGTTTGAGTTAAAATCACATGATGTTTTTTAGGTTTTCATTAAAATTAGGGTTTGTTTTTAAATTAGGTCGTCTTAGCCGAATCTTTAAAAAAAAGGTTTTTTTAAACCCTAAAAATTTACATGATGATTATCTTTAGATGTTTTGTATGAAGTAATTGTTATGTCATGTTTGGTTACGATTCGTAGAGAAGATTGAACTGTTAAGATTATGTGGGGAGATCCATGATGAACATGCATGTTTTTTCACGGATCATATGATTTTATGCTATTTTCTTTATTTGATTCAAAGTTTTAAAATTAGGGAAGACTTTTTATGTTTATAAAAACCCTAGATTTTATGTTTTGAATAAATTGTTATGCATGTGGCTATTTGATTTAGTTTTTTTTGTACCTACTTGTTTTCATACGTTTTATATTGATTGTATGTTTTAAACAAGGGTAATTTTTTTACAAGAAAAATTAATATGGACTAAATCATATAAAAACTAATGAATTGTTTTTGAGATCTAATTAACATATGATTTGCGTTGATTGGAATTGCAATAATAACTTAACGGTCTACTCAACTTTGACAAACTATAAAGTGGGTATAACGCACCGTTGTTCATGAACCCGGTTAAGGAAGGAGGTGTTATGCTTCAGCGCTGACCAAATTCCCGGCTTGCCTGTGCGTCAAAGTTGGAATTACTTACGGTTATTATTTAGATAATTCCTTAAGGATGATTTAACCGCAAATTCACTTCCAAAACACAATGAATAAGGTTATTGCTTTGTGATGTAGCCAAGTTCTAGGAATGTGAGGCCTGAATTGTTGTGGTAAAATCTTTAATTGGTTTAACCAATACCTCAACTTGCAAATATATGGCGAAATTTTAGTCTCACCAAGAAGTTTACTAAAAGTTTTTTTTAAACTTATGCTATGGAGATGTATGCATGCTTCTCCATACATGATTTTGACACCAAAATCAATACCTTTAAAATTTAAGTCTTATGCCATCTAATTGAGGAACAGTTGAAGTTACAATTGTCGTCATGTGAGATCTTGGACGATGTTGTAATGGAGAGAAAACTTCATGACTGAATAAGATTTCACATGAAGGTTTTGCGTTCTTTAGATTAGTTGACTTGATTGAGTTACTCAGTGAGATCTGGAAACTTAAGGCATAAAGTAGGGATGAAACATGTTTACGATGCAAAGAGACTTTTGGCAACGTAAATCCCCAAAAATATCTAGAAATTGCAAATTTGTTTGTCAATTATTGTTCGACAAGTTACCATGTTGAGTATATTTATCACTAGCAGATCAACTGATGTGATAAGTTTATGTCAATGTGGATTCTAGTTTTTAAGGAAAATACTATGGTTTTAATTACTGGGGTAATTTTATTTTCTTGAATGGTATTATCAAAAATAATAATATTTTGAACTTATTTATGTAGAAATGGCTCAACCCGATAACAACACGTTGAGTTCTGCCTACAAGACTTATCTTGAACGTCAGGAACTAACTGGCCCAAATCTTAACGATTGGTACCGCTCACTGAGAATTGTCTTGAGAGTAGTGGGTACTTCTGATTACTTGACCAGGGCGTTTCCTGCCCCCCCTTGGCCCTAATGCTACTCCAGTTGAAAGACTGAATTATGAGGCAGAGGTTAAGAAGCACAATGATGTGGCTTGTTTAATGCTCGAAAAAATGGCTCCTTTCTCGCAAAGGAAATTTGAGCTGTTTACTCCAAAACAAATGCTTGAAGATCTCAAGGCAATGTATGAGAAGCCTCAGGCTGTGGAGATCTACGACTTGGTAGATGCTTTGCACAGTTGTAAGCAAGCCCCTGGGAAATCCGTTAGTGCACATTATCAAGAGATGAAGGGTTACATGGAACAGCTCATCGCACCAGGGAAATCCTACGACAATGATATGGATTTTAACCTAAACAATAGGTCTCTTAATCGGGATTTCAATGATTTCGTTAGGAACTTTAATATGCATTACGCAGGGAAGACAATTAATGACTTGCACGCAATTCTCATTGACTACGAAAAGGGTCTAAAGGACAAGGAAAGTACATCTGCTCCTACCCCTCTTGTGCTTTATGTACAAAAGGGTGGAGTGAATAGGCCAAAACCGCACAAGAACAACAATAAGGGCAAAGGCAAGGGTGATAAGGGCAAACAAGTTGCGACTTATTCTAAACCCAAGAAGAACTTTGTCAAGAAGAAATCTCAGAAGGATGAGACTTGTCACCATTGCAAAGCAAGTGGTCACTGGAAGAGGAACTGCCCTCTTTATCTCGAGGAGTTGCGAGAAATAAAGAAGAAGATTGAGCTTGGTGTTGCTGCGTCTTCAGGTAACTTATATTTTATAGAGTTATTTAATCTTACATACAAATCAAATTCCTGGGTATATGATACGGGATGTGGTATTAACATTTGTAATACTATGCAGGGATTTGAGTTGGAGAGGAAGTTTACCTATGGGGAACAATTTCTGAATGTGGGCAATGGCGCACAAGTAGCGGTTGAAGCTATAGGAACATTTAATCTAGTTTTACCTTCGGGTCTAGTACTGAGATTAAATAATTGTCATTTTACACCTAAAATTGTTAGGGGTGTTATTTCCTTTTCTTGTATGTTGGATCTTGGATTTGTTCACACTATTGATAATAATAGAATTTCTGTTTTCAAAGATGGTTTACTCTATTTTGATGCAATTTATGTTAATGGTGTTTTTGAAATTAACATGCATGATAATAATTCCAAGAGAAATATCAATTTTGTATTTAGCATGAATAAGAAGAGAAAGTTAGACAAGAACTCTTCTTATCTTTGGCATTGTAGACTTGCCCATATTGGGAAGACTCGCATACAAAAGCTTCAACGTGATGGTCTTTTGGAAAGTATCAATGGTGAGTCATTTGATAAATGTGAGTCTTGTATCTCTGGAAAGATGACCAAGAAACCTTTTAATAGCAATATTGAAAGGGCTACTGAACTACTTAGTTTGATACACACTGATGTGTGTGGACCACTTAGACATGTGTCAAGGAAAGGTGCTAGCTACTTCTTAACATTTACGGATGATTATATCCGTTATGGTTATGTTTATTTACTTAAGCATAAACATGAGGTATTTGAAACATTCAAAGTGTTTAAATCGAAAGTAGAACTGCTACTAGGAAAGAATATCAAAGCTTTTCATTCTGATCGAGGTGGTGAATATTTAAGTCAAGAGTTCAAAGATTATTTAAGTGAGAACGGAATTGTTCAGAAACTTACTTCTCCATATACTCCACAACAAAATGGTGTATCCGAATGGAGAAATCGTACATTATTAGATGTGGTGCGATCTATGTTTAATCTTACAACTTTACCTTTATCCTTTTGGGATTATGCTTTAGAATCTGCTGTTCGTATTCTGAATATGGTTCCCACAAAGAAGGTTGACAAGACACCATATGAACTATGGCATGGCAAGAAGCCATATTTGTCTTATTTAAAGATTTGGGGTTGTGAGACGTATGTGAAACGTGACTCTAGAGATAAACTCCAACAACGCTCAGTAAAATGTATCTTTGTAGGTTACCCTAAGGAAACTATGGGTTACTACTTTTATTATCCGGTTGAGAACAAAGTAGTTGTGGCTCAGTATGGATACTTCCTTGAAAATGATCTTGTAAATCAAGAATTCAGTGGGAGAAACTATGATCTTGAAGAAATTCAAGAAGATACATTACCTTCTGAAAATACTAGCGAAGAAATTCCAATAGAGCCAGAAAGTCTGGGAGCTCCACCGGAATTAATTCCTCTACGTAGGTCTGCAAGGACTATACGCGCGCCAAGCAAACTATGTCTTAACATAGGGGATGATGAGGAGGAAGTAGGGGATCTTGGTAAACTTGCTAACTATCGATCCGCAATGCTTGATCCAGAAAAGTCTAAATGGATAGTTGCGATGAATGAGGAAATGAAATCCATGAAAATCAATGATGTTTGGATTCTTGTAGATGCACCTAAAAATGCTAAAGTAGTGAAAAATAGGTGGATTTTCAAGAAGTAAACCGACATAGATGGTGAAGTACAATCCTATAAAGCACGTTTAGTAGCTAAAGGTTGTAACACCCCACTTGGATAAGTGGACCGTTACGTGTATTTATGGCGTGTCATCAAAGCATAAGGTAAATGTCCTAAAACATTAACTGACCATAAAGGAAATACCGGAATCAAACATCGGCAATTCAAACATAAGCCCAAAACATGAAAAATAAAATACTGAATGAAAGGACTAAACAATGTCCAAATAAGCAGAATAATGTAAGAATGCATAAAGTAAGAAGTCTGGATAGCTTCCATCCAAATGCACATGCTCTTAGAATCTTAAAAGCGTCCTGGTGTACCTGCCGTTAGAACATGAAAGGAACTACGGCTGAGCATAACGCTCAGCGAACGGATATAAAACATGATAAGGAATTACTGGAATGAAGTAGATGTTAAATACTGAAGCTGTAAGACTGAAATATAAGGTTGCAGCGGAAATCTGTAAATAATCTGTAAACTCTGATTTGTAAATAATAAAGCTGAATCGTTATCTGATAAATCTGAAAACATGCATTTACTGTATTTTAATTGCCAAGAGCTTATATAGGTCAAGTGCTGTAACAACTGCTACATGAATACATAGAGGGGTGACCTTGTCATGCTGTAGAGGGGTGACCTCCAAATAGCTGTGCTGGGTGGAGGGATCAGCTCCAATGTGAAGGATGTAGAGCACACACCACATTCACCTGCTAAACTGTAAACTGTAGACTAGGATGCATCCATACGCCCCACTAATAATACTGATAAAAATGGCCAAGCTGAGCTGAGTGGGACGATGCAGGATATCACTCTCCTGCATGTGAGTCACGGCACTGGTGTCTCTAGTGTCGTGGTTACGGTACCTCCGTAACTAGTACATATACTAATCATGCTTGTATATAAGGCTCAGGCAATTCATTTAATTATTAACATAATTACTGATAAGTTTAAACATATACTGGGGAAAAACATTTGGCTGAAGATGGGGAATCCTAATCATGCATAGAAAGGAAGTCCTTACTGAAGGACGGGAAATCCATACCTCGTGTCCATTAATGAAATAAGAACAAAGGCTGCAAGATCTACTCCGACTTCACGATTACTACATAAATAAGGGACGCGAAAATAAGTTGTCTGATCACTGTTACAGTTACTGACTCTTATCTGTTCTTAGTTTGATTCAAAACTGTCGTTGTATTATAATATTATATAATCTGCTAAATCTGGATGTTCTGTATTATTTCTGATAAGTGTATTCTTATAATTCTGATTACCGTGTGATATGTATTTCTAATATTTACGATCTTACTAAAAATAGTAACTTGCCATACATAGAAAGTTTCCTGATTTAGAAATATTTACAAATTTAACATCTTTAAAATTAACTCATTAACAAATCATATGTTTTAAATAAGATAAACGATCAAGCGAGAATCAATTTAATTTTATTAATTAAATTAAATAAATCATACAATATAATTGATTGATTAATAAAACTCATTTTTAAAAAATGATTAATTAGTTTAATTACTCCCATGCTTCCCACTGTTTTTGTTTATTTCCCCCTGTTATTATATTGTTCCCACTGCTATCATATTGTTCCCACTGCTTTCATTATCAGTTCCCCCTGCTGGTCGAGTTCCCACTGTCTGTTAACATTTCCCACTGTCCGTGCAGTGGTTCCCACTGCTTATGCAGTGGTTCCCACTGCTTTCGTTATTGGCAGACCCAAACGCCCCCTTTTGCATGGTAATCCCAAACGCACCCTATTTTATTTTTGGTTCGGCTGGTCACAACACAAACCACCAGCGCACCCTTGAGGGTCGCGGCTGGTCCCGAAACAAAACACACCGAGACCTTAGGGTCTCGGTTTTCCCTACACAAGCAAACCCGACACCCCTGTTTTGGGGTTGATGGCTCACGGCCAGCAAAGAACCACCACCGAGACCTGCTGTGTCTCGGTTGGGTCGAACAGCAGCACACCGAGAGCCATGGGCTCTCGGTTTTCATGATTTACACAAAAACCCGACACCCTCCTGATGGATCGTAAATAAAAAAAAACAGAAAGAACGAAAAAAAAAGTGATTGGGATTACCTTTTGTGATCTGGAATGCCTGATAAACACACACGAATGTTTTGGGATCACCCCGTCACCCTTCTTGGTTTTCCAGCCGGCGGCTCTCACAAACCCTATCTCTTTTTTTTTTCTTTTTTTTTTGTGTCGCTGTGAGAGGGAAAGGGGAAACCCCCCGTGTCTATTTTGTACAAAAGCAAAATGGGCCTAAAGCCCACTACTTTTTCTCTTTTTTTTTAAAAGGAAACCGGCCCAAGGCCCTTTTATACATATACCTTATTTTATTTTTCCGCGTCAAGAATTAATGTGCGTGTACGTGTTCGTAAATCGTGTTTTAAATTCCTGAAAACGTAATACTCTTCTCCGTAAATAAATTATACATACGTAATGTTTTATTAAAATTTAATAATTATTTTCTGAATAATTATTCATTTGCAATATTTAAATAAACTAAGACTACGCGTATTTAATATTAACGTTGCATTATTTCTGTAAAATAATTAATTCATCTGTAATATTTTCTGAGACTAAATACTTATTAACTGAGTAAACTATAATATTTATAGTATTTAAATAAACTGGAATACGTATTTAATTTCTGCGTTTCTATCTATGTCTAATAATTAATACTTACATAATTTATTTAAAATTAAGCTGCGTATTTAAATATTCTGATTTTTAAATACGGGTTTTACAATTCTTCCCCTCTAAAAACAATAATTCGTCCCCGAATTAAAGATACGACTATACTGGGTTTTACAATTCTTCCCCTCTAAAAAGGAAAAATTCGTCCTCGAATTAAAGGTAATAAGCTGATGAAGTTATGAAAACTGAAAGAACACGTAGACTGAAAAGACAATTAAGCTGAAGGGTAAATTGTCTTCTAATTAAGACATAATGCTGCTGATAGGTATAAACCTGACATGCCTGGAATTATCATGTAACGTGACATGGCTGAAGAGAACATGGAACGTGACATGACTGAAAGAACATAACTGAATTTATTAAAGAAGGTAATGAGAGGTCCAGATGGACTCCTCCGTTTCGAGTGGCTTCCCGCTCGAAACGATTCCTTCAAAGGTCTAAACATAATGAGCAAAATCTTGGTCCTGATGACCCTGTCCTGATGATGCTGAATAGTTTCCGGTTCTATACTTAAGATAGATTTTCTGAATCTGGGTGAATAAGCTATAGCATGTAGGATACATGAAGTGGTACGTACAATTATCCTGAAAATATAACATTTATATCTCTGAGCAAGATGCTGAAATATATAGGGATGAACTACGTGAACAATTATGAACGTGCCACGTGAGCAATTGTGAACGTGGTTCGCGATTATATAAGGAACGTTGTGCATGAAGTATATCGTGAATGGAATACGTGACACATACTGTGAACGTGATACTAGAACACATCATGAACGTATGCTGACTGAGGAATGAATGCCAAACGTTACGGCTTGAGATGTGAAACGTTTGCCTGGTTATGGAATAGTTGTGCTAAACTTGAGTCTAATTTCTCAAGCTTCCTGTAAGCGTATACGGTATTAAACTGAGAAACGTGTATCGTGAAATGGCACCCGAACTTGAACGTGAACAATGTCATGAACACAAACGTGAGTTTAAATAAAGAGATAGCATAAAAATGAACTGAAACAACATTATTCTGCGGATGAGATGTATACGTGAAAGTGAAAATAAACGTAAACGTAAACATACACGTGATCGTGAACACGGATTCTGTCCGATATGATGGTCAATGGAATGCCTTGAATTTGTACGATTTACTGCTGAATTTCTAAATTTTCTGCAGATCTGCTACTGCGTGATCCTTTCGGATGAAAGAAACGCGCAGGCTGATTACTGGTTAATGATAACTTAGATAGTATCACACTTTCTCTGAGTCTGTGGTAAAACTGATAACAATCTCCATGGAGTCTTGTCTCTTTTCGGTCCAGAATTTCTACTGGTAGTAATAACTCGATAGTATGACGACGTTCTATCTTAAACCTATTGGAATGGAAGGTATTAGATATGAACATAGATGCCTCAACGCGTTATATTGTTTCTATCAAAGGAATTTTGGTACATTCTGGTGGAATTTCGTTCATAGGCGTCAGTCGGGACCATCAGGTGATGGCCTTCACCTGCGCATGATTGTCTGAAATTTCTTTCTGTTGAAATGTGGTGGCTCAGAAATGTCACTTTGTTTAAATGAGATTTATATCTGGAAAGCTGTGTATAAAATAACTCCTATCGAAGATTCTATACAACTGTGAGAAGATGACTCTCGTATTCTTCTCTAGAATTTAGCAGACCCAAAATGTGATCAATGAATACGCTGACGATTTGGTCTGAGAATCATAAAAAAAAAATTATTCATAAATTCCATAATATAGCTGGAGCATTAGGGAGTTCAGAGGTATAAAATCAATATCTTTAAAGAGACTATAATATGTGCAACAGCAGTCTGGAAAACATCATGTTCTTTCTCTCACCATTGATGGTAGCATGATCGGAAATTGTCCTGGGAAATATTTAAGATGTCGTAGCAGGTCAGATAAACCTTCTATACGTGAGATGGCATCGATTATGAATGGTGATCTTGTAAAGATTTTCAGTGGTCGCTACATGATCTCATGATAGCAGGCTTTATTCCTGATAGACAGATGGTGCACTAAGGAGAATAAAGCCTCATTCCGGTAATTCTTGCAGCAAATACTGCAACTCTTTTAACTTAGTTGCATTCCTGCGATAAAGAGTTCTGAAAATAGTTTCTGTCTTTGAGACAAGCTCGATGTTGAACTCTGTTTCGTGGTTAGGAAGGGATTTCTGTAAAGCCTTCTGGTATGACGTCTGGAAGCTTTAGTATAATCTGCTGATCATGTATTCGAGGAATTTTAGAAGTGAATTTATAACTGGTAGCTAAAAGTCTTCGTAGATATAGACTGATAAGTCACGCGCTTGTAAGGCAGAAATAATTTGTACTGATTTTTCTGATAGAAAGTATTATGAATATATTTGGGATTTAGTAAGACGGATCTCGTCGTTAACTGAAAAATAAGGCTTTAATAAATATGGTGATACTGTTGAGTCCTTTCTGGCTGAGAGGTAGGGGACTACCTGATTTAAGATAAAGCTGTCATAGGAATACGTGAAGTAAACATGGCGAATTTTCACTAAATGTGTTCGTCTGTAACCTCACAGAGTGAATACTGTGTGTTTAACCTGAATAATACTCCAGTGGTGGTGACTGAATTTTTTAAATGATCTAATTTATGCGTGGCATAATAAAGCGAGTGTATTCCCCTTGGAGGGTGCCCTGAACCATTGAGGGCCTGGTCTAGAAACATACGGAGTTATGAGTTCTAACTCGTATTTTGACAAAAGGTTCGTATGACGTGTATCGTAACTGGGGTCCTGAAAGATCTTCCGAAATGATACTCGAGACTTATGTCTTGACTGATTTCTTGACATATGTTTAGTGGATGAATCTGAACAAGGCTGAAAATTTTGGTAACTGCTAGGATTGGCGGACCGGTTAGGCTACTGACCTTTGTATTTCCGGTCACGTCCGTTCCGCGTTCCGATGGTACTGACTGATTAATTATAAGCACGGTGTTTGTCACTACTGCTTTGTTTGTCACTTTATGACGGTCATTATCATGAACGTGATTCATGTAAATATTCTGCTGAGTGGCCGGTTGAGTTCCGGTTCCCACTCTTCTGAATGAACGGTTGACTGAGTGAAGTGTGACATCTAACTGAGAAGGTAAAAGTATGGAGTGGAATGGTAGTGTCTGATGGTTGAAATTTATTCTAGTCAGAAATTTCAAATTTATAGTTTTCGTCCTTGTTCTGCAGAGTCTTCATGGTATGAACAGAAACAGCATCTTGGGAAATCTCCAAAGCATCAGCATCAGCAACATCAGCATTTGTGAGGTCTTCAAAGTGTTAGCAGCATCAGTATCTGGTAAAATCTTCAACTCACGAGCAGCATCAGTACCTGGTAGAATATCGACAAGTGGAAACGCCCGCGATGATTAAGGAGAATCAGCAATATCCATGGAGTAGGGTACCTAGAGTACACCTGGACTACTGTACATGAAGTATAAAATGAATACTGCACATGGTGCATATCTGAGACACTGTACGCGGAGTACACGTGAAATACTGTACATGGAGGATAACTGAGGCACTGTACATGGGTACATATGGAATACTGTACATGGAGTTGGTGGAAATTTTATGGAATGATCGATACTGGTGTCGCTTGTCTGACATGATCAAAAAAATAAATTGATTTAAACGGTAGTAGACTGATATGAAATAAGTAACATGATCGGCTGACAATTCCTACGTCGACTTACTACTGGTTGTATCGAGGCTGAAAAGTATGATATAATCAAAGTCCCAACAGTGGTCAGCATGAAGCATGATTAATGAAGGTTAATCATGATTTATCATGAAAACGGGTTTTACTGAAGTTCTTGTGTATCTTAACATGAAAACATCATTACCTTGTTGAAAACATAATCCTCGTAAGGAGACATGAAACTGAATCATCATGTAGATGACATCAACGTGAGGGTATAAAAAAAAAATTTGACTGTTACAAGGAACATAAAAGTCAAATCAACTGAGGCGTAATATCAACTGATGTGGACGGCTATGGTTCAATCCACAGAATTTAGAGAAGAAAACATGAGACTAAGTATGGGCCATTCTGGTTCGATCCATACCGGTCAAAATTTTCTGAGAACTGTCATGTATAGAAATTTATAATCTAGGACTAAATATGGATGGCTGTAGTCCAATCCCTACTTGTCAAAATTTATGAAATGTCCTGATATGACAAAGGTGAACAACTGTGGATCGGTTCACAAAACATCATTCGACTGAAAAGCATGAAATTTGACTTGAGAAATGGTGAACGTTTTATGGCTGGTTCACCAAGTAATATTTGACTGAAAACATGAATCTGTCATGAGTAAGGGTAAACGCCTATGGTCAGTTTACCAATACAAAATCTGAACGGCCAAGGGTGAACGCCTATGGTCAGTTCACCAAAACGAAAGCTCGCTAAAAGCACATGCGACTAAATATGGCTGGTTATGTACCAACCTTTTACTTAGTCAAAATTTAAGAAAACTGACTGATAAATGAAGAAAACTGACTGAATAGTCCATGAGAAACATGAGAGATAACAACGCCAAAATCTGGGAAGTTCCTGGTGACTACCCACTAGTCACAGGTCAAGTTTTAGAGCCTACTGGTCGAACCTTGCGCTCTGATACCATAATTGTAACACCCCACTTGGATAAGTGGACCGTTACGTGTATTTATGGCATGTCATCAAAGCATAAGGTAAATGTCCTAAAACATTAACTGACCATAAAGGAAATACCGGAATCAAACATCGGCAATCCAAACATAAGCCCAAAACATGAAAAATAAAATACTGAATGAAAGGACTAAACAATGTCCAAATAAGCAGAATAATGTAAGAATGCATAAAGTAAGAAGTCTGGATAGCTTCCATCCAAATGCACATGCTCTTAGATACCTAAAAGCGTCCTGGTGTACCTGCCGTTAGAACATGAAAGGAACTACGGCTGAGCATAACGCTCAGCGAACGGATATAAAACATGATAAGGAATTACTGGAATGAAGTAGATGTTAAATACCGAAGCTGTAAGACTAAAATATAAGGTTGCAACGGAAATCTGTAAATAATCTGTAAAGTCTGATTTGTAAATAATAAAGCTGAATCGTTATCTGATAAATCTGAAAACATGCATTTACTGTATTTTAATTGCCAAGAGCTTATATAGGTCAAGTGCTGTAACAACTGCTGCATGAATACATAGAGGGGTGACCTCGTCATGCTGTAGAGGGGTGACCTCCAAATAGCTGTGCTGGGTGGAGGGATCAGCTCCAATGTGAAGGATGTAGAGCACACACCACATTCACCTGCTAAACTGTAAACTGTAGCCTAGGATGCATCCATACGCCCCACTAATAATACTGATAAAAATGGCCAAGCTGAGCTGAGTGGGACGGTGCAGGATATCACTCTCCTGCATGTGAGTCACGGCACCGGTGTCTCTAGTGCCGTGGTTACGGTACCTCCGTAACTAGTACATATACTAATCATGCTTGTATATAAGGCTCAGGCAATTCATTTAATTATTAACATAATTACTGATAAGTTTAAACATATACTGGGGAAAAACATTTGGCTGAAGATGGGGAATCCTAATCATGCATAGAAAGGAAGTCCTTACTGAAGGACGGGAAATCCGTACCTCGTGTCCATTAATGAAATAAGAACAAAGGCTGCAAGATCTACTCCGACTTCACGATTACTACATAAATAAGGGACGCGAAAATAAGTTGTCTGATCACTGTTACAATTACTGACTCTTATCTGTTCTTAGTTTGATTCAAAACTGTCGTTGTATTATAATATTATATAATCTGCTAAATCTGGATGTTCTGTATTATTTCTGATAAGTGTATTCTTATAATTCTGATTACCCTGTGATATGTATTTCTAATATTTACGATCTTACTAAAAATAGTAACCTGCCATACATAGAAAGTTTCCTGATTTAGAAATATTTACAAATTTAACATCTTTAAAATTAACTCATTAACAAATCATATGTTTTTAATAAGATAAACGATCAAGCGAGAATCAATTTAATTTTATTAATTAAATTAAATAAATCATACAATATAATTGATTGATTAATAAAACTCATTTAAAAAAAAGATTAATTAGTTTAATTACTCCCATGCTTCCCACTGTTTTTGTTTATTTCCCCCTGTTATTATATTGTTCCCACTGCTATCATATTGTTCCCACTGCTTTCATTATCAGTTCCCCCTACTGGTCGAGTTCCCACTGTCTGTTAACATTTCCCACTGTCCGTGCAGTGGTTCCCACTGCTTATGCAGTGGTTCCTACTGCTTTCGTTATTGGCAGACCAAAACGCCCCCTTTTGCCTGGTAATCCCAAACGCACCCTGTTTTATTTTTGGTTCGGCTGGTCACAACACAAACCACCAGCGCACCCTTGAGGGTCGCGGCTGGTCCCGAAACAAAACACACCGAGACCTTAGGGTCTCGGTTTTCCCTACACAAGCAAACCCGACACCCCTGTTTTGGGGTTGATGGCTCACGGCCGGCAAAGAACCACCACCGAGACCTATTGTGTCTCGGTTGGGTCGAACATCAGCACACCGAGAGCCATGGGCTCTCGGTTTTCATGATTTACACAAAAACCCGACACCCTATTGATGGATCGTAAATAAAAAAACAGAAAGAACGAAAAAAAAAGTGATTGGGATTACCTTTTGTGATCTGGAATGCCTGATAAACACACGCGAATGTTTTGGGATCACCTCGTCACCCTTCTTGGTTTTCCAGCCGGCGGCTCTCACAAACCCTATATCTTTTCTTTTTTTTCTTTTTTTATGTGTCGTTGTGAGAGGGAAAGGGGAAACCCCCCGTGTCTATTTTGTACAAAAGCAAAATGGGCCTAAAGCCCACTACTTTTTCTCTTTTTTTTAAAAGGAAACCGGCCCAAGGCCCTTTTATACATATACCTTATTTTATTTTTCCGCGTCAAGAATTAATGTGCGTGTACGTGTTCGTAAATCGTGTTTTAAATTCCTGAAAACGTAATACTCTTCTCCGTAAATAAATTATACATACGTAATGTTTTACTGAAATTTAATAATTATTTTCTGAATAATTTTTTCATTTGCAATATTTAAATAAACTAAGACTACGCGTATTTAATATTAACGTTGCATTATTTCTGTAAAATAATTAATTCATCTGTAATATTTTCTGAGACTAAATACTTATTAACTGAGTAAACTATAATATTTATAGTATTTAAATAAACTGGAATGCGTATTTAATTTCTGCGTTTCTATCTATGTCTAATAATTAATACTTACATAATTTATTTAAAATTAAGTTGCGTATTTAAATATTCTGATTTTTAAATACGGGTTTTACAGGTTTTACTCAAACTTTTGGTGTAGAATACGAGGAGACATTTTCTCCGGTAGCAGACTTACGAGCTATTAGGATTCTCATAGCTATAGCAGCATACTATGACTATGAGATATGGCAAATGGATGTTAAAACTGCCTTCTTGAATGGTTGCTTAGATAAAGAAATCTATATGTAACAACCGGAAGGGTACGTTGATCCTAAATATCCAAAACGCGTGTGCAAACTTCAAAGATCTATTTATGGTTTGAAGCAAGCATCACGTCAATGGAATAAATGATTTGATGAAGAAATCAAAAAGTTCGGATTTATTCAAAATCGTGATGAGCCATGTGTATATCGCAAAGCTAGTGGGAATGACGTAGTGTTCCTAATTTTATATGTCGATGACATATTAATCATGGGAAGTAACATTCCAAGACTTAAGGAAGTTAAAGATTATTTTGGTAAATGTTTTTCTATGAAGGATTTGGGAGATGCTGCATATATTCTAGGAATTAAAATCTATCGAGATAGGAAAAGACGGTTAATTGGTCTTAGTCAAGATGCTTATATTGATAAGATATTGAAGAAGTATAACATGCATAATTCCAAGAAAGTTTTTCAACCTATGGAAGTTAAGCATGAATTAAGTCATGAGTTAGATGCATCAACACCCGAAGAGGTGGCTTACATGCAGAAGGTGCCTTATTCTTCGGCTGTAGGATCTATTATGTATGTTGTAAGATGCACAAGGCCTGATGTGGCGTTTGCTCAGAACTTGGTCAGTAGATACCGACAGAATCCAGGGAAGCTCCACTGGACTGATGTTAAACATATACTAAAGTATTTGAGGAGTACGAAAGATATGTTTTTGGTATTTGGGGGTAAACCAGACACAAAACTGAATGTTACAGGTTTCTGTGATGCGTCCTGTCAATGTGATAAATACGATACGAAGTCTCAGACGGGTTACGTGTTTGTCATCAATGGAGGAGCCGTTGACTGGAAGAGCAAGAAGCAGACAACCATTGCTATGCATGCAACTCAATCGGAGTACATGGACGCTTCTGAAGCCACAATGGAAGTTGTTTGGATTAGGAAGTTTATTGGAGATCTTGTAGTGATGCCTTCAATTAAAGAACCTATTGATATGTATTGCGACAATTCTGCTGCAATTATATTCGCCAATGATCCTGGAGTCATGAAAGGCGCCAGACACTTTAAACATAGATATAACTACGTACGAGAACAAGTGGAAGCTCGTGAAATAAAATTAATAAAAGTTCACACAGATGATAACGTAGCTGATCCTTTTACTAAGGCTTTGCCTAGACCAAAGTTAGTTAAGCATGCCAAGGCTATTGGGCCGCAACTAGCTAGCGAACTCATGCTATAAAATTGTGATTAGTATTTGGATAAAGGATGTTAAGACATTATTGAATTGATGAAATAAAGATTGAGTTTCGTTTATTTTCTGTGTATTTGATTTTGTATCCTATTTTACATGTTTTATATCCATGAATAAATTGTTATGATCTAAATGTCCATTTTCGATTAATAATATGGGAGTATTATTAAACTAAGACAATTCAAAATAGTGACAGAGTATACTTGAAAGTATATTGGTCAATTCTGGATGATATTTGATGAATCAAATATTGGACTTATCCCAACTATATACTTTATGGATCTTTGTCATTAAGTAAATCATAAATAGTTATCCTTAGACCTGAGATACCAGGAAACTGTCATGAGTGTAGTGTATTTCTGTGAGATAACCTAACGCTAAACGTAACTGGTAGCTATAAGGGTTATTTTCAGAAGTGTTGCAAAGTTCGTAAGTTTCGCTTGTAGTCAAAATGGGATTTGTTTCCATCAATTTTATTTTTTGAAGTATAATACAGCTGGGCCCCTCGGGGAAGTAGTAAGATGTTTGTGTGGCAACACCCAACTGTGTTTTGGTAATCTTGCTATATCCGCAAACGAGAAACAGAATGGTTAATGAAGGAATGACTGAGTTCCATATCCTATTAACGTTGTATTTAAAATGAAAGGATAATAATAATGATGTATATATAATTAAAAGGTTTTGTCCAGGAGACCTTACTCGAGTTGTACTAGTGACATTGTTAGTATAACTAGACGCTAATCAATGTGATCATGATATTCGAATTTTGTCCAAGTAGGAGCTGATAGTTTATGGACATAAAATTAAATAGTCGTGTGATAGGATCGAACTCAGGATTACGGGATTGCAAACAATACGTAAAGGATTAATTAACTTTAATAAATATATTTATTATATTTATTAAATATAAATCGAGCGTATTTAACGATCGTTGATAATTAAAAGTTAAGTGTAAACGAGCGTTATGGAATTAAATAGAAGAGAAAACAAGAAACGAAAAGTTCCGAAAACCCCTTTGGGGGTCTATAGCCGTCGGCTATAAGGGAAAAAAGGAAGGGGGATTTGTTTCCTAATCTTGATTAGGACTTGGAGAACAAGTTATGTAATCCTATAAATACCCTATCAAGCCTTCATAATTTTTGTCCCTCCCCTCCTTCTCTTTCTTGCGATCGCAAACCAACACCCCTTTAGGGTTTCGGTTGGTTTTCGATTTAGCTATAATTCACAAGTGTAGAAGCTTCGGTTTATTAGTGCTAGCCTCAGGATTGATCCGTTGCATTACGTGTGTACAAGAGCGTAATATAGTTTCACTATAAACTATATCTTGGTGTTCTTCATATAAACCCTAATTCATGATTCGTAGGTGTTCTTGAGGAATTGCTCTAGCTAAAAGGTATGTAACCCTAACTCGATTAATTATGAATGTGTTATTAATTATGATCCTGTTAAACGCTTCCGCTATGTGTGCCTTAATCTTAATTAAGGTTTTACGTAATTGTTATGAGTAATGTAAACTTTCAAGAATTACCCACTGCTAGTGATACTGCTGGGGAAGAAGACAAAGTCCACATACCTGTCTCTTTCAGATTGGGTGTTTTTTGTCTTTAGTGGCAAAAAGTCATTGATTTTAACATTTTTCATTTTTTATAGTTTCACTAATTTAATTTAAGAATTTTAGAAAAGTCAGTTTTTATTTTACTGTTTATTTGTTATTTTTAGCATTTTATTCAATTTTAATTAGTTTTATATTATTCTGTTTTTGTCTTTTAGTGTCAAAAACTTATATTTTTTTGTTTTTTTTATTTTTCCTAGTTTAAGTTATATAATTTAAGATTTTTACAAAAAGAATTTCACTGTTCACTTTATTTAATTATTTTCAAGAATTAATTTAAGTTTAATTAGGTTTTTCTTTAAACTGTTTTGTCTTATTAGGTAAAAAAGTAATTTTTTAAACTTTTTAACTTTTATTCTGTTTAACTAAGTAAAATAGGATTTTTCAAAAAGTCAAATTAATTTTCTCATTATTTTATTTTTTTATCATTAGTTTAAAAAGTGTTTTTAGTGTTTTAAAAATAAAAAAATAGTTTTAAAAATTTAGGAAAAATACTTCTTAGTGTTTAAATAATATATGTAAGATATATGTTTGATAAAATAATATTTTGGGCTTTTTGTTAATTATATTTAATTTTAGGGCTTTAACTAGCATTTAAAAATGAATATTTAATTAATAAAAGGTTTTAAAATTTATTTATTCAATTTTTATTCTTATTTATATTATTTTAGACTTAATTTTAATTTTTAAATTGTTTTTAGGTTTAATCTTTAATTTCGTCGCGATTTACGTATTTACGTTATCGTTTTACGTCATTCGTTGTAGTGTAAGCGTAGTGTAGCTCGTCTTTAAATTTTCTCTTTCTAAACCCAAAAACGACACTAATTTAAACTTGATTTTTATATTATTGGCCTAACACATACACACCTCCGCTGAGAACGAACTTGGACTTTTCGTCTTTATGGTTTTCCTAAATCGTATCGATTAATACTTACCCATTATACATCTTTTTCCTAAAAGCGTATTTTTACCCACATCAATTTTAGCGCCGCTTCCGGGGAGGTGTTTTGTGTGCCTTATATATATCGTGTTTGTTTGAGTAGTGCGTTTTTGCTTTTCAATTTTTGGAAAGCGTATATAACGTACATACTCATTTTTGTTATTTTTCTATATTATATTATAATATCCAAATAAATCGTGTTTAGTTTTCCTAAACTAAACACACAACAATCATTTTACTATATTGTAGATATATTCGTTTTCGTTTTTCTTGTGAATATTATTAATATATTGTATACGTATCACAATAAATTTACAATATCTCTAAAAGCGTGAAAGCGCAACCTTAATTGGGATTTCATCACTCAATTATTGTATTCAAATCTAAAGCAAAAATCAAAAGGCAAAATAGATAAATACATTCGTGAGGCTTAATTTTGATTAACACAAACAATAAGGTGGGTATAAGGCGGTTGTATTTCACGACCTAAAGGAAAAAGGCTCTTAAGTGCTTAGCACCGCCTCGTTTCCCCCGCTTGCTTGTGCGTGTTTTGAGAAAGAGGGCTAATCGAGGGTTGGCCGCCGAAGTATTATCTACATATCATATATATTTGCTTGTTTTCAAGATTAAACCATCTTGAACGTTTTGGTGTTCCACCAACGTTCTAAATTCATCGAAGGCGTTCACTCCACGTGATCGTTTTCATTCCTTGAGGCTCCTTTAATCGAGAAATTGATTCGAGGAGAGATTTGTAGATTTGAGTCTACGTAATACACCAAAATAAAAAAAAACAATCAAAAACCAAAAAAATTGAAAAAACGAAAAACCCCAAAAAGAATCTTCCTTGCTACCCCCATTCTCTACGTTAGTGCATGCGCAATCGATCGAAGGATTAATCTAATTCTAGCGACGCTTCGAATCGACGCAATCGAAATCGAAGGAATCGACGACGTAGACGAGAATTAAAAACCGACGTTCCAAATATCTTTGTTGAAGAGACCGTAGACGAGATGGCCGAAAATCGTTCGATGATGGAATTGCTCCAAGCGCCCACCGAGGGTTATGGAGATGCGATCGTAATTCTCGCTATCGAAACGGAGAATTTTGAGATTAAGAGCGGAATGCTTTCATTGATACAAGCTACGAAGTTTCGAGGTCGTGAGGCGGATAATCCTCACGATCACATTCGGAATTTTGATCGTCTTTTCGCCACGAGCAAGTTTAAGAACGTCGACACCGTTGTCGTCAAGCTTATGCTTTTTCCGTACTCGCTCGATGATGCCGCCAAGGATTGGTACGAGAAAGAGCCGCCTAATTCCATAATTACGTGGAAGGATCTCGTTTCCAAGTTCGTTAATCATTTTTTCACACCGTCTAAGACGATGTTTTTCAAAAACGAGATTACGAGATTTGAGCAAAAATCGAATGAATCATTTAGAGACGTGGTAACGACCTAATTATACATATTCAACCTATCATTATAATGCCACTTTGTAGTATAAATAAGAGCTTCCGATACTTAATATATTGTGTTTTATATGCATATGTAAAGTATGAAGGAGCAAAGTGAAGATATACAAAGAAGGGGCCTCAATATGCAATAAAGTCAAAGTTATTAAAAGAAGATTCTGAATCGCCCAGAAGTGCGGCGCAAAAAGTTATAGGTGCGGCGCACATTTGCATCTCCAAAGTGCGGCGCACATTTGACCCCAGACAGCACTATAAATAGAGGCCATTTCCATCCATTTTACACACACCTCTCTCTCTCTCTCAATACTCCATAGCTCGAGTATTTTAGTCATTTTAGTAAATTTTCAGTATTATCCACTTTTGGGAGATGCTTGTTACGAGAGTATTCCACTCTTCGATTCTTGGAAGAACGATACAATCGTGACACTTGTGTACTCGTTTATTCAATCCAATCTAAGTATGATGTTCTCTTACTCTTTTCCAATTGTTACTTTGATTACTATGTTAGGCTAAGCTATTTGTGACTATATGGGTATGTGAATATAATTATTGATGATGCTATGATATGATCCTTTATAAATGATTTCAAGCTAATGTTGTAGAACCATTTTACCTCCTAGTTCTACAAACCATATTTTATCTAAGTTGATTTGTTATGATAGTTTGGCGTTGAGAAACGCAAATTGTTATAATAGTTTTTCTAGAACTTTTATATGGTCATGAATCTTTGGTTGGAGAAATCCGCTTAGAAACTTGATAAAATATTGAACTTGTTGGCAACTTGTTTTGAGCTTAATCGCTTATATAAACATAAGTCTTGAATCAACCCAAGTAAATTGTGTAAACGCCGTTTTGACGAAAAAGGATTATCACACTTTACCTACATAAACATATCTCGATCATTATTATCATCATCACGAACTTATACGAACTATCCCATATTAGTCATATTTGTTATTATTGATATTACTTCAACCATTTATTTCTTCAATTGTTATCTTGATTACCAAAACGAAACTAAGTCTCAGCGAATGATCCTGGCTTACCACTACAAAGCTATATTACGAAGGAAAGGGTATGCTTGCCCGTGTTTGTCTTCTAGTCACTTGTTTTGTCTGACCTTGTAATATAAATTTAAGACTTGCAAACGAACATCAAGTTTTTGGCGCCGCTGCCGGGAACTTATAATCCTGTTTTGTAACCAAATTAGTATAATCCTTGAAGAAATTGAACCATTGCTACTCATTTTAAACCCAAAAAAATAAAAATTATGCAGTACAGAAAGTACGCCGCACAAACCAAAAAGTGTGCCGCACTTCCTGTAGCGTACCCAAGTGCGCCGCACAAAACCAAAAGTACGCCGCACATTTCTACTGAAAACACCAAAAACCTTATTGGATGCACATCCGTTCATCCGGAACACCACCAACATCACCGTTACCTGAACCTGAACGTACCCTTAACCGAAGGCTACGTAGACTCCATCGCTGTGTACCTTTATCTAGGAGACACGAAAAAACTCAACCTCAACCAACCTTTTGACAATCTTTCACAAATCCTATTTCTCACCAAACTCATCAACCGTTACAATCCAATGTCGGACACTGATGATGAACCTTTGTGGTCAGCCGATAGAGTTGTCGCACCAACTCCTGGCTCTGCAATCGTTTTACCGGAAATTGCAAACGATTTTGCAATCAAAGGGAACCACTTAACCCTTGTCAAAAATAACCAATTTGATGGTCGAATCAAAACCAATCCTCACAAACACATCCACGAATTCAGCGGAATTTGTAAAATGTTCAACTATGGAGAAGGACAAGCCGAAGTCGTCCAACTCATGATGTTTCCGTCATCCCTGACTGGAGAAGCCAAGTCATGGCTCGATGAACTTAACGAAGGAACCATTCAAACATGGGAAGGTCTTAGAACTTCTTTCATTAGCCGATTCTTTCCTCCTGTCCTATTTGAAAAACTCCTTGGAGAAATCCGAAGCTTTTTCTCAACAAGAACGAGAAACTCTCACTGACGCATGGTTAAGAATGAAAGAACTACTCAGAAATTGCCATGGTCATGGACTTAAGAAAGAAGGAATAAT
The DNA here is from genome assembly GCA_025667525.1 of Glebionis coronaria. Classification (NCBI taxonomy): domain Eukaryota; kingdom Viridiplantae; phylum Streptophyta; class Magnoliopsida; order Asterales; family Asteraceae; genus Glebionis; species Glebionis coronaria. The sequence continues at coordinate 491,474,720 of CM046875.1, forward strand.
CAAAATTTTCTATCATGGTCTTGACGATGTTACCCAAGATGCATTGAACGCCACAACGGGCGGAATTTTCCTTTACAAAACCCCTAACCAAGCTTACCAATTATTGGATAACAAAGTCCTACTTAAGCTTGATTGGTCAAAAAATCACAAAAACAAAAACTCGCGAAAAACCGTAGCTTTTGCCGAAGGAAGCAACAACCCAACCGACACCGAGAAAATTATGGCTCGAATGAATGCCATGTGTCTTAAGATTAAAGATATTAAACACAAAACCTGCAAACACTGTGGAGGAAACCATCCTTCTAGTGAATGTGATGACGATGACACACCCATGACGAAGGAAGAAGAAGCCAACTTTATGAATACCTTTCATCGAAATCGATTTTATAACGATTATCGTAATCGCGACCATGATAATTGGAGATCAGATGATAAACCAAGTTATGATCGAGACGACAAGAAACCCACTCAAACCTAAGACAAAAACAACCTCGAAAGAAAAATCGACAACTTTATAGAATCTCAAAGAAAAACCAACATTTTTGTTCGAGAAACATTCACTGACTTCAAAACCAAGTTCGAAACCACAACCAAAAACCACCAAGCTTCCATTCAAAACCTTGAAGCTAAATTTGATCGTTTGGCCGATAAACAATCGAATCGCGCTTCTGGTTCTTTACCAAGCAATACCAACCCATATCCCAAGAACAACAACAAATATCAACCCCCACAAGCTCGTAACGAGCAAGTGAATGTTGTATTCACGCAGAGCGGTTTATCTTACGAATCACCTACCAAACCTACTCAAGATAAATCAATCGAAATTCCATTCGATAGTGATAATGAGGATGAAGCCCAACCAACCCATACCAAACCAACTGAAAACCCAACACCCAAACCATATAAACCAAAAGTACCATATCCACAACGCTTACGCAAGCAAAAGATGCAAGCTAAATATGGTAAATTCCTCGACATAATACAAGAAGTTAGAATTAACATGCTTTTAGTCGATGTTCTGGCTGGAATGCCAAATTATGGCAAATTTATCAAAGACCTTATCAAGAGCAAGCATAAGTTTGAAGAAGTCTCTTCAAATTTTCTAAACGATGAATGTTCTGCCATTATCCAAAACAAAGTACCACCAAAACTGGGAGATCCTGGAAGTTTCCCAATCCTATGTACTTTTCCTCACTCATACTATTGAAACGCCTTGGCCGATCTTGGCGCAAGTATCAATCTCATGCCATACTCTTTGTATGCTAAACTATCTAAAAATGTTTTAAAACACACAAAAATGAGCGTTCGACTCGCGGACCGTTCTTTCCAATACCCAATGGGGATAGCTGAGAACATGCTCATAGAAGTCGGAATTTTTTTTTCATGTTGACTTGTAATCTTAGAAATGGAAGAAGATAGCAAGGTACCCCTTATCCTTGGTAGACCTTTCCTACACATAGTTGATGTTATAATTAAAGTAAAGCAAAAACAACTCAACCTTGGAGTTGGAGAAGATATAATTTCTTTCTCTATCGACGAAGCTATGAAACACTCGTACTCTAATGATGATACTTGTTTTAGTATCGATGTCGTTGAAGAAATCGTTGAAGCCGATTTTGACGATCTTCTTGACGAAGGATGCAAAATTTTGCATTGTCTCGAAGGAACTATAATAGAAGAATATCTTTTTAATGAATTTGATGCCTTCATAGCCGACCATACCGATGATGAACCAATCATAAAAATCGAAGAAGAAATCAAAACCCCATTTGAAACCATAACTTTCGAAACCGATTTCAAAGTTAAGAAATCTGTTGAAGAACCTCCTACAGATTTAGAACTTAAACCTCTTCTTGAACATCTGGAATATGCGTTTCTTCACGAAGAAAAATTACTCCCTGTAATTATCTCATCCTAACTTTTGGAAGAACACAAAAGACGATCTAATTGACATTCTCAAGAAGCACAAACAAGCCTTTGCTTGGAAAACTTCTGACATTCCTGGCATATGTCCATCGTTCTGTAAACACAAAATCCAACTTTTGGATAACAAGAAACCAAATGTTGAAAAACAACGAAGATTAAATCCTAACCTGAAGGATGTTGTTAAAAAAGAAATCCTTAAACTCTTAGACTCTGGAATAATCTACCCAATCGCTGATAGCCCATGGGTTAGTGCTATTCATTGTGTACCTAAAAAGGGAGGTATCACTATAGTAACTAACAAAAACAACGAATTAGTACCAACACGAACGATCACCGGATGGCGAGTTTGTATTGATTATCGAAAACTAAATGATGCAACCGTGAAAGATCATTTCCCTTTACCTTTTATGGATTAAATGTTAGAAAGACTCGCAGGAAATGAATATTTTTGTTTCCGCGATGGTTTTTCTGGATACTTTCAAATCCCAATCGACCCTATGGATCAAGAGAAAACTACGTTTACTTGTCCATTTGGAACTTACGCTTATAGGCGAATGCCTTTTGGCCTATGCAATGCACCTGCTACTTTTCAGAGGTGTATGATTGCAATCTTTCACGATATGATTGAAGAATCAGTCGAAGTCTTCATGGACGATTTCTCCGTCTTTGGAAATTCTTTCGGCACATGTCTAAACAATCTCGATAAAATGTTAGCACGATGCGAAGAAGTAAATCTTGTGCTAAACTGGGGAAAATGTCACTTTATGGTTAAAGAAGGAATTGTGCTTGGACACAAAGTGTCTGGAGCTGGCCTTGAAGTTGACAAAGCAAAAATAGATGTAATCGCAGAACTCCCACCACCTACTAATGTTATAGGCATTAGAATTTTCGTAGGTCATGTCGGTTTTTACCGACGATTTATCAAAGACTTTGCGAAAAACGCAAGACCTTTAACTCAACTTCTAGAAAAAGAAGCAACGTCTGATTTTACCGACGAATGTTATTCAGCATTCAAATTACATAAAGAAAAACTTACATGCACACCAATTATTACAAGCCCTAAATCGAACCTTCCATTTGTGCTTATGTGCGATGCTAGTGAACATGCCCTTGGAGCCGTCCTTGGACAAAAAGATGGTAAACAATTTCATCCCATCTATTTTGCAAGTATAACTCTTAACGCATCCCAACAAAATTATACAATTACGGAAAAAGAACTCACGGCTGTAGTTTACGCGTTTGACAAATTTCGCTCCTATCTCGTGTTGTCAAAAACGATAGTTTACACCGATCATTCAGCTTTGAAATACTTGTTCAAAAAGCAAGACGCCAAACCTCGTCTAATACGATGGATATTGATTTTACAAGAATTTGATTTGGAAATTAAAGATAAAAAAGGAGCTGAAAATGTTACTGCCGATCATTTATCTCGCATAGTGAATGATGATTCTAGCGATGATGAAATCGACGATTTTCCCGATGAGCATATAATGCAAGTAAGTACCCACAAAACACCATGGTTCGCAGACTTCGCAAACTATTTGGCTGTAGGTATTTTACGAAAGGGAATGACGCACCAACAAAAGAAAAGATTTTTCTCTGAACTAAAAAAATACTTTTGGAACGATCCTTACTTATTTAGAATCTGTCTTGATGGAATAATTCGACGTTGTATTTCCGGATTCGAATCTCGAAAAATTCTTGATGAATGTCAATACCGACCGACCGGAGGACATTATGCCGCGGACACCACCGCTAAAAAAGTGTTCGACGCTGGCTTTTATTGGCCAACTATTATGCGTGAAGCTCATAACTTAGTACGACTATGCGAAGCATGTCAAAGGACTGGAAATATTTCTAAAAGAGATGAAATGCCTCTAAATAACATCCAAGTATGCGAAATCTTTGACGTGTGGGGTATCGACTTCATGGGACCATTTCCTAAATCTTACAAATGTGAATACATTTTAGTCACCGTCGACTATGTATCGAAATGGGCCGAAGCTCAAGCTTTACAAACAAACAATGCCAGACTTGTTATCACATTCTTAAAGAAATTATTCTGTAGTTTTGGAATGCCAAAAGCACTAATAAGCGATAGAGGAACTCATTTCTGTAACAAACTCTTGGAAAAAGTTATGAAAAGATATGGAGTGAACCAACGATTTTCCACATCTTACCACCCTCAAACGAGGGGTCAAGTTGAAAACACTAATAGAGCTCTCAAACGTATACTTGAAAAGACTGTTCAAAACAACCGTGCTTGTTGGTCTAAAAAATTAGAAGATGCTCTATGGGCCTTTCGTACCGCATTCAAAACACCAACTGGAACCACACCGTACAAACTGTTGTATGGAAAGACATGCCATCTGCCTATAGAAATTGAACACTGTGCATATTGGGCACTTAAAAACTACAACCCAGATCTTATTGCAGCCGGTGAAAAACGTAACTTTCAACTTCACGAGTTAGATGAATTTCGACATCACGCTTATGAAAGTTCACGATTATATAAAGAACGAACCAAAGTTTGGCATGATCATAAATTACGACAAAGAAAAGAATTCAAAAAAGGAGACAAAGTACTTCTTTTTATCTCGAAATATAAATTCAAACAACCTAAGCTTACTTCGAGATGGACTGGACCCTATCTAGTAAAACACCAATATCCATCTGGATATGTTGAATTACACGGTCTAAACAATACCACCTTTATAGTCAATGAGCATAGACTTAAGCTCTATCATGAAGGAGAACACTATAATGAAATCAAAGGAGAAGAAATTCATTTCTTCTTAAAATAGATCTGAGTAGCTGAGTCTGGCTAAAGACTCTAAACTTAGCGCTATTCGGAAGGCAATCCGTATTTTATCCCCACCTTACAACTTAACTGTGGAGGAGGACCTGTAAATAAATAAAATCGTCCTTGTATATATTGCATGTGTTTTGCATGCAGGAAAATAGCAAATTGGAGCTCTAAGCTGGATTCATCTCTCGAAGTCCCACAATTTTCTACTAAGCCCTGGGAAGTTCTCGTTTCCCTTTGCATTTTTCCTATTTTTATATTTTTATCAGTTATTACCTCGAGGACGATGTTCAACTTAAGTGTGGAGGGGGTGACAAATAGAAAAAATGAAATAATAAAAAAATATAATAAAATTTCTCCACATGAAAATCTTTTTGAAAAACAATAAAAATATATATGTTTTGTAAATAAATAAGTTTTTAGCAAAGCAAAAATCTTATTGATTGACATTATAATTTAGCACAAAACCCATTTCCCAAATATGTGAGAAAAACTTAGCCTTATATTTCTCTATTTTGTGTGAAAGCCGATAATCTAGTATGCTTCAGAATTTGTGCTTGATCATCATTTACTAAACCGCAGTGATGTTAATTTATAGATACTTTCGAAAGGAAGCAAAATAAAATCACCCTTATATCATTTTAGTTAAGCTACACTAGCTTACTAAAGTATGTGGCACTCATAAGCATATGTTATATTATCCATTGTGCCAATATCCTTATATGTTATGCCTAACCACTTGTCAAGTTATAAAGTTTATGATGTTCTCTCTTTAAAAAATGTATGAAAAAGAAAGAAAAAATATAGTCAAGTATTCTAGTATAGTTTGTTCTATAACTTTGACAAAGGCATATACTTTTTGATCCTACAACCACATTATTTATCACGTTTTGCTTCTTTGAAAATTTATCTGGTGCTCATGTTGCAACGGTTATGTTTATGTATCCTGTAAAACCTATGGTAGCTATCTATTTTATGACCGAGCTAATTGAGTGTTACCTTACATTTACCCTTTTGTGAGTGACACTTGCGTGAACTTAAAATCCTAACACTATCCATGTGAGGTGCTAAAGTTATTTTGTCATTTGCTTTTGCTATTCATAAAAATTTAATCATTTTCCTATCATACTTCATAACATTTAAAAGTATTTTTTAAATTGAAATTGTTTTCTCGCTTTGATTGCTTGAGGGCAAGCAATAGCTAAGTGTGGAGGAATTTGATAACGACCTAATTATACATATTCAACCTATCATTATAATGCCACTTTGTAGTATAAATAAGAGCTTCCGATACTTAATATATTGTGTTTTATATGCAGATGTAAAGTATGAAGGAGCAAAGTGAAGATATACAAAGAAGGGGCCTCAATATGCAATAAAGTCAAAGTTATTAAAAGAAGATTCTGAATCGCCCAGAAGTGCGGCGCACAAAGTTATAAGTGCGGCGCACATTTGCATCTCCAAAATGCGGCGCACTTGAGGAGAAGTGCGGCGTACATTTGACCCCAGACAGCACTATAAATAGAGGCCATTTCCATCCATTTTACACACACCTCTCTCTCTCTCTCAATACTCCATAGCTCGAGTATTTTAGTCCTTTTAGTAAATTTTCAGTATTATCCACTTTTGGGAGATACTTGTAACGAGAGTATTCGACTCTTCGATTCTTGGAGGAACGATACAATCGTGACACTTGTGTACTCGTTTATTCAATCCAATCTAAGTATGATGTTATCTTACTCTTTTCCAATTGTTACTTTGATTACTATGTTAGGCTAAGCTATTTGTGACTATATGGGTATGTGAATATAATTAGTGATGATGCTATGATATTATCCTTTATAAATGATTTCAAGCTAATGTTGTAGAACCATTTTACCTCCTAGTTCTACAAACCATATTTTATCTAAGTTGATTTGTTACGATAGTTTGGCGTTGAGAAACGCAAATTGTTATAATAAGTTTTCTAGAACTTGTCTATGGTCATGAATCTTTGGTTGGAGAAATCCGCTTAGAAACTTGATAAAATATTGAACTTGTTGGCAACTTGTTTTGAGCTTAATCGCTTAAATAAACATAAGTCTTGAATCAACCCAAATAAATTATGTAAACGCCGTTTTGACGAAAAAAGATTATCACACTTTACCTACATAAACATATCTCGATCATTATTATCATCATCACGAACTTATACGAACTATCCCATATTAGTCATATTTGTTATTATTTATATTACTTCAACCATTTATTTCTTCAATTGTTATCTTGATTACCAAAACGAAACTAAGTCTCAGCGAACGATCCTGGCTTACCACTACAAAGTTATATTACGAACGAAAGGGTATACTTGCCTGTGTTTGTCTTCTAGTCACTTGTTTTGTCTAACCTTGTAATATAAATTCAAGACTTTCAAACGAACATCAAGACGTGTGGGATCGTTTTAAGGAATTTCTTAGGCAATGTCCTTACCATGGATTTTACGAGTTACACCAAATCGATATGTTTTACAACGGTCTTAGTTTTCAAGAACAAGATTCGTTGAATTATGCCGCCGGTGGCAACTTTTTGTGTAAAACTCCGAAAGATGCATTAATGATTATCGAGAATAGATCCAAGGTTTACCAACTCCGCAACGCACCGAGTGTTGCCAATGTCGCTAATGTTAGTAATTCTAATCGCGACATTGAGAGGGTTGATGCGAAAGTTGATAAGTTGACGAATGTGTTTACGTCGTTCTTAACCAAGATGTAAAAGAAAGACGCTCCCGCTACGGTGAAAGCGGTTGAGGCATCATGTACGTTGTGTGGTGGACCTCATAATTATTATGAGTGGGCGGCTACGGATGGCCAAACGTCGAGTGTTAACGCGTTAAACAACAATTTTCAAAATCAAAATAACGCGGGTCCATCACAAGGAAATTATAACCAAGGCAACAATTTTTCGAATCAAAACCGAAACAATTTTCAAGGAAATAATCAACAAGGAAATTTTTCGAAACAAGGAGGTTATAATCAAGGTCGTAATTTGAGTTGGAAAAATCGAGATAACAACAACAATCGAAACTCAAATTTTTCAAACAACGCTAATCAAGGAAACAATTTTCAAGGGAATCAAAACCAAGTTTTCAATCAAAATTTTAATGGCTCAAATAATTTTCAAAATTACGTTAAATCAAATGACGCTAATATGAAGAGTTTAGAAACGCAAATTGGTGAGATGAAAAATGAGTTTTCCAACACTTTGAGAGGTCAAAAATAATAAAATCGATCAAGGTCAAAGTGTGATTAAAAATATGTTTACGGCAATCATGAGCAATCAAGCGAGTTCGTCTTAGAGTACGTTACCTAGTAACACCGTACCAAACCCGAAGGAACAAGTTAAAGCCGCCTCGTCTATTGGAAAAAGTCGTATGATTACCCCTAACCTTGATGGATTTAGAGTTGTTCCTTCTTCTCAACCCTCGACTTCTAAGACGACTTCAAGTTCTAAAGTCGATGGGGTGAACGTGACGAACAAGGAAAAGAGTGCACACCCTCGTGTACCTCGAATTCCATCCACGGCTCAAAAAGAGAGCTTTATCGACCTTACCCAAGTAACCCTTGAAGAAACTTGTGCTTCGATCCTTCTTAAAAAACCCAAAAGGCATATGCCCAGAAAGGAAGAGGATCCGGGCCAATTTCTACTACCTTGTGATTTTTCTGAGATTGAGGGATTTTTAGCCCTTGCCGATTTAGGTGCTAGCATCAATCTTATGCCTCATTCTCTTTGGAAATTCATGACATTGCCTAGACTTACCCCCACGAACATGACTATCGAGCTAGCGAATTGTACCCCACTTAAGCCAATTAGAATAGCCGAGGATGTCTATGTTAGGATTAAAAAGTTTGTTTTTCCTATGGACTTCATCATATCCGATTATGAGTGTAATCCTAAATGTCCCATTATTTTAGGTCGACCCTTTTTATCGACGGCTCAAGCCGTAATCGACGTTCACGGTGGGAAACTCACTATGAAATATGGGGAGGAAAAAATGGACTTTTTCACGAGTAGATCCTAAGTTTCAAATGATCATGATAAAACCGAGATTTCAACTTCTAATGATTTCAAAATGTTAACTTTAGCGGAAAATATGAGGCTTGATGCATGTTTTGAAAGAATTAAAATGAACGGTTTTAAAGATGACGATTTTAATGACAAAGAATACGTGTACTTAATTCAAAAGGGTATTCGTAGATTTATGGATGAAATATCATGTTGGGATTTATTCGGGGAAACAAGTGAACAACCAATTCCGAAGGGCGACGTTAGTGCCATCACGACAGTGACCAAAATGGACTCGTCTTCACCACCTTCGATGGACCATGTCTTTGAGGCTTCAACTTCTAAATCCATTGAAGTGCCTCCATTTCCTAGCCCAACACCGTTGAGGCTAAAGGTTTCATCGACATCGATCCACTCGTCATAGAAAAGTCACCTAAGCATAGTCATTTGACTTGTAAGACCATGGTTGTGAGTGCTCGCGTCGACTCTTTCTTTGATGATGACGATGGCGATTTTGCCGAGATTGATCACGTGCTTCCAAATCCACAAGCAATTTTTGATTCTCCTAAAAAGAATTCTAAGTGTGGTAAGTACGATGATTACGAGTTTGATACCGAGATTGAGTAAATTATCGAACGAGAGCTAGATATTTTGCCTCCCCTTCCACCTACGAGTGAGGTTGATTTTTCCAAAATCGAGGATGAACTTAATGAGTTGGAACGTCTTATTTTCGATGATGAACCAACTCACGTGACCCAAAATCCCATTCTCGAGGAGTTACCTAATCAAGACTCCCCCCTTATGAATGATGATTCTGTACTTGATCGTGATCTCTTCGAGAGAATTTCAGATATCATTAATGAGGATTATGAAGAACTTTGGTTCGAGAAGCCTATTTACGATGAACAAACTGATGAGATTCACGGTCATGAGGATGACGAATATGTTGACCCCGAGGGGGCGGTGTTCTTTGTTGACAAACGTTTTGAGGACTTATACACCCCTAACCGCGACTTAAATGGGAGGATTTTTAGCGTGACTAATATTGAGTTTGAAGCGCCAAATATTTTCGACATCATAAAATCGGATTTTTAGCGTGACTAATATTGACTAAAAGGAAAAGATTTTAAAAGTGATTTAAAAGATTTTTCTACAAGTCTAACTCCGTCATCACATCGTTATTTGAGTGCTACAATCTCGTCTACTCCTTTTGACGATGCTTTGTGTGGTTTTAGTGGGGGGAAGCCCCTTATGTTCCCTCACATTTCTCCATCGAGGACGAGATATTCGATCTCGGAATTGCTTGTAAAGGGAAATCTCGGTCTTCCACCGATGCAATAAATGAAAAATATATCTATCTGCTTGGTGTGAGTCTACCTCAAGTAGCTCATTATGTTGCCTTACCCATTGTCCCACCCTTCTATTTCTTCTCATCTATTTTCTTTGACCCTCTCGGGTTTTTGGTTGGAGTAGCGTTGTTTCGTCTTTCATCCGAAAACGAGGACGCTATCTTTGACCCCGGTATAAGTTTATCGGGTTTTTAAAGTACTCCACGTACTTTTAGGAATTGTTTATCATGTAAGCCCCACCAAAAATGACCATACCATGATTATCCCTAAATGATCACATTTATGGGGATTCGAGTCGAGCTTTTGACTCGGTTATCAAAAACAAGGTGCCTCGTGGGGGATTCTCATGCTTATCCTTGTAAATATTACCGTTTTCGAATAGTGTAACGAGGGGACTTGTGCTCTTCCAACCTTTATTCCGTGGTTGTTTGTGGTTGTGATTTATTAGGTTCATCGTCATCATTGAAGCCTCTCATGTTCGTTTTACGGATGACTCGAGCTTCGATCGTTGCCTTTGGAGATTCCGATATCCGATGATATCCTTATATGTTCTAACGTTTATCTTATTAGCATAATTCATAAACGGCTTATAGGTTATTCGTTTTACCGTATCTATGCTCGAGATTAAGCATTCGACTTTCGTCTCTAGTATGGGGGTGTTTCACCCTTAGACTCGAAACATTGAGGAAAATATTTAGTTTTAGTATGGGGGTGAGTAGATCTTCACCTTTCTTACGTCACCATGCAATCCAATTTTCATCTTTTTGTTATCCCTCACAAGCTCGTAACGAGCATGTGAATGCCGTATTCACGCGGAGCGGTTTATCTTACGAATCACCTACCAAACCTACTCAAGTTGCACCAATCGAAATTCCATTCGATAATGATAATGAGGATGAAGCCCAACCAACCTATACCAGACCAACTGAAAACGTTTTATGCAAAATAAGGCTAAAAATTGCCAAATTTTCTTGTTTTTCGTAAGTGTTTAAGACATGAATGTAGGTTTTCTGATGGTGGGAATAAGAGTAATTTTTGACTCGACCGTGCGTGTTGAGCACTTAGCTTCGATTCCTTAACTTTTTAGGCTAAGTCTCTTAAATGAGGACGAGAAATGATAGAGTTAATTATAAGTTACGTAATCTTTCACGATCTCATGTGTAGTAATTATTAGCTTATTCTCCCTAGGCTTTTGTTTAAATAAATGCAATAAGTAAGGTCGTACGATTTAAAAGGTTACTTAGCTTCTAGCCCAAGATCGTTTAAAAGTTGCTCGTGTTAAAATAGAGTTCATAGCCAAGGCATAACTTATCGAAGCGGGATGCGAAGATTGGCAAAGTTCCAAAAACGCCCTAACAAGGCATGAGGAACTCCATTTTGTTGCTAAAGATCCAAGATGATGTGAAGTATCATTTTTCCAAAATCAATATGAAGGGTCGAGAGACATGACGAGAAGAAAAATACTCCCCTAAAGATCATGGAGAAGTCTATCCAAAAAGACCATAACAAGGTATGAGGATAAATATATCAAAGTCCGAAAAGGAGGCGGATCGTTGTATATCAAAATCCCAAATAAAGATTGAATAAATTCCATATATGAAGAGAAGACCATTATTTCAAGAACCTCTTCCAAAATTCGAAGTATGAAGTACATGCCAAATATCGGTCCGAGAAAGGTCTCAAATCGTGAAACAAGTTATGCCAAGATATGAACTTAAGGATATTACGAGAAGCCATTTTAAAAGATCGTGTCCTTTAGCTAACTATCAATTAAATCGTCCTACTTTATTTTCGGCTTTAATAAAATATCGAAATAAGTCAATGATGTATCCTCGTGATCATTAAGACAAAAGAAATATAAGAGATACCAATTAGGAATAAGGGAGTCTAAGTACGTAATTAACACTCATGAGTAATGATTGTTTTACTAACTTATAATGACAATGATATCGTGACACGCTTAGTATGGAATTGGGTAAAAATCGAGGATGACGAACTTATCTCTATGAGGCATTCACGTGTTCTTATTTTATGACTAAAACGCATGTAGTAGTTTATTTAAATTTACGTTTTCAATAAATGTCACATAAAAATGAATTTTGGAAGTGATACGATACTTAATTCTAGCATTGCGTGGGGGACACGACAATGGTTTAGTATGGGGGAGTGATGAGACTGCAATTATACATAGTCTCGTCGTCCAAATCGGTCTTAAAACGCTTAAAATATCATTAAAATACACAAAAATATGCTTGTGTTTGTTCATTATGTATTTTAGGTACGGATATCGTGAAATCAACAAAATATCACAAGAATAAAGCAAAAACGAACACGGGAAACGAAGCCGCATAAAGAACCGGACCCGAGTATGGATTTTCCAAAAATACCCTTGAAGTTTGAATATTTGTCAAGATTGGTCCCTCAATTTTGAAGACTTGTCACAAATGACCCTCCATTATTCATTTGTACAAGATTTATCCTTGAAGATTGAAGACATGTCAAAAGAAGCCCTTGAAGTATGGTCAAAATGCACATATGGTCCTTGTGATAACTTCTCAAAAGTTTGTGTGGCCAAAATAGGAAAAATCAAACTTTGTAATAAAGGGAATAAGAGATAATGGCTATTTAAACTTTGTTTGAACAAAGTTTGAGAAGTGAGGGACTAATATTGCCGGACAACAAAACCCTACTCCACCTATCATCAACTGTCACGTCCCACACTATCTCCTCTCACTCAATCACAACACTCTCCAACGCCACATCACCATTCTATCCACCATTTGTTACATAACAGATTTTATATAATCTGTTTAAACTTATTTACATAGGAAACAAAAATTTAAACCCGTAACCTCATTAAACACAACTATTCATCACCTTCATAATCTCATAAACCCTAAAACCTAATCACACCAAAACAAAAGGGAAATCCCTAGTTATTTCCAGATTAGTGACCCACCATCACCTCATCAAAACCCACTCCTCAATATCCCCTTCACACTCACCCTGGGTCCTACTTCGAGGTCCCCTGCTCACGTCTCTTTCCCCCAAACCCCAAAATCGACAAGATAAATGGCTATGATGATAAACTTGTTCCCTACTCAAAATGAACGTCCAAGATGCACCAAGGACAACTGGCTAAACCTCATAATCACGTGAAGACCAATTTTGACCAAGAATTCAAATTCAACCAATAGGGGCATTTCTGGAAGATTGATAGTTAGAGTTTATGTTTTCATATGCATTCTAGAATACTCCTTAATGTAGTATATAAGGATGTCGCATGTGACTCCTTATCTTTTGTTCTAGATTTTATCATTTGGAAACTTTTTAAATTAAATATTTAGAGTAATTTTCAAACCTTGCAAGTGATATCTCTATGTTCCATTTTTATTAGCTTTCTTAGTTTAATATTTTTACTTTTTATGCACTGTTAGTTAAAATTCTTATCAAGTTGATTTTGGTCAAGAAATTTCTGGCAAAAATTTATTTGAGATCCAACACATTATTAGGTGTTATAAACTGACAATCTGACAAAATATCAGCTTATGAAGCCTCTAAGGTGTTGTTATTTTCATTGTTGAATCTTATATCCAAAACTTGGTTTCAAAAAGTTGTTTCTCCAAAATCTGTTTTGTTTGAGTTTTTTTTTAAATCTTGTGTTATTTCTCACAGTATCAAAAGTTAAACCACAAGCTTGCTGACCACAAGCTTGTGGCTCAAGCCTTTGATACTTGTATCTGTTTTCCTTGTTTCTTAGCAGGTTTCACTTTTGAAGACATATTGGGGTTTGGCTGTTATAGCCTCCCCTTTTCTCTACATTCAGCAACATCACATAGCCCATAAGCTCAAGCCCCTGCTTGATAGGAAGATGGCATCAGCCATCCCTTTGGCCTGGATGTAGGTCCAGGCAGGTATAGGCTTGAACCCTCCTAGATAGAAAGTTTGTGATTTTTTAAGTTTTTATGTGAAATTGGTGTTGGATGCTTGTTTATGTTTTGTTCATGTTGACTGATGAGTTATATGCATGTTTTAGTTGGTTAGAATCAGATTTGTGAGAATTTGAATGACAAGTCCTTGTTAATTTGTTAATCAGAATATAAGGGGGTGTTTGGATTTGTGGTTTAAACTGAATTGGGTGACACAAGGTGGTTTAAAATCAGTGTAAACAAACTCCAATAGTTAGAGGTAGGGTGTATCATTAGTTTGCTTCAAGTTTGGTAGCAAAGAAATAGAAGTTGCATGTTCTAAACTTTGGTTAAAATAGCATAAAGTTCATTAGTATGCTCATTTAGCTTTGATTTTGAGTTTTAACTATTAAAATCTTGGAATCAGTTAGATCTTAAGTTAAGTTAGGGTTATACTACATTGGTTTGGACTTTGGTTTGCTAGTGTGCGAGTGTTACTTGCTTAAATCTCACCTTTGTGCTAAACAGATCAGCAAAACGTGTCAGACCCACATCTAGATATCAGTAACTCATATTAGCTCATTTGTGTGTTTTCTTTATATTGACCTTGTGTGTTTTTTGCTCAATCTTGACTCCCCACACTCCACTGAGTGTGGGGGTGCCTCTTCTTCCAAAAAATACCAACAAACAAAGCATTAAATCGACCTTTTCTATTTTCTGTGACTGAGCAGTGGGATGAATTACCCACTGCTAGTGATAGTTTACCCACTGCTGGGGAAGAAGGCAAAGTCCACAGACCTGTCCCTTTCAGATTGGGTGTTTATTGTCTTCATTTTTTATAGTTTCAGTAATTTAATTTAAGAATTTTAGAAAAGTTAGTTTTTATTTTACTGTTTATTTGTTATTTTTAGCATTTTATTCAATTTTAATTAGTTTTATATTATTCTGTTTTTGTCTTTTAGTGTCAAAAAGTTATATTTTTCAGTTTTTTTTATTTTTCCTAGTTTAAGTTATATAATTAAGATTTTTACAAAAATAATTTCACTGTTCACTTTATTTAATTATTTTCTAGAATTAATTTAAGTTTAATTAGGTTTTTATTTAAACTATTTTGTCTTATTAGGGTAAAAAATAATTTTTTTCAAACTTCTTCATTTTTCTACTGCTTAACTAAGTAAAATAGGATTTTACAAAAAGTTAAATTAGTTTTCTCATTATTTTATTATTTTTAATGATTATTTTAGTTTAAAATTGTTTTTAGTGTTTTAAAAAGAGAAAATAGTTTCAAAAATTAGGGAAAAATACTTTTAGTGTTTATTTAATATAAGTAAGATATTTTTTTGATAAAATAATATTTTGGGGTTTTTGTTAATTATATTTAATTTTACGGCTTTAATTAGCATTTAAAATTGAATATTTAGATAATAAAAGGTTTTAAAAATTATTTATTGAATTTTTATTCTTATTTATATTATTTTAGACTTAGTTTTAATTTTTAATTAGTTTTTAGCTTTAATTTTTAATTTCATCGCGTTTTACGTATTTACGTTCGCGTTTTACGTCATTCGTCGTAGTTTAATCATAGTATATCTCGTCATTTAATTTTCTCTCTTTAAACCCAAAAACGACACTAATCCGAACATTGTTTTTATATAATTGGCCTAAAATATACACACCTCCGCCGAGAACGAACTCACATTTATCGGTTTTACGGTTTTCCTAAACCGTATAACTTAATACTTGCCCGCTTTATGTTCCTTTTTCCTAAAAGGGTATAAAAATACATACATCAATTTTGATTGGGGTAAAAATACGCCTTTAGGAAAAAGACGTATAATGGGCAAGTATTAATCGATACGATTTAGGAAAACCGTGAAGATGAAAAGTCTGAGTACGTTCTCGGCGGAGGTGTGTATGTATTAGGCCAATAATATAAAAATCAAGTTTGGATTAGTGTCGTTTTTGGGTTTAGAAATAGAAAAATTTAAGACGAGCTACACTACGCTAACACTACGACGAATGACGTAAAACGCGATAAAATTAAAAATTAAACCTAAAAACAATTTAAAAATTAAAACTAAGTCTAAAATAGTATAAATAAGAATAAAAATTCAACAAATAAATTTTAAAACCTTTTATTAATTAAATATTCAATTTTAAATGCTAATTAAAGCCGTAAAATTAAATATACTTAACAAAAGGCCCAAAATATTATTTTATCAAACAAATATCTTAGTTATATTAATTAAACACTAAAAAGTATTTTTCCCTAATTTTTGAAACTATTTTTTCTATTTTTAAAACACTAAAAACACTTTTTAAACTAAAATAATGAGATGATTAATTTTACTTTTTCAAAAATCCTATTTTACTTAACTAAACATTAGAAAAATGAAAAAGTTTGAAAAAAATTACTTTTAAGCCTAATAAGACAAAACAGTTTGATTAAAAAAACTACTAATTTAACTTAAAATAAATCAAGAAAATAATAAAATAAAGTGAAAAATGAAATTTTCTTTCTAAAAATCTTAAAACAAATTACTTGAACTAGGAAAAATGGAAGAACATAAAAATATGACTTTTTGACACTAAAAGACAAAAACAGTATTTATTAAAACTAATTAAAATGAAAATAATGCTAAAAATAATTATATGAACAATAAAATAAAATTTAACTTTTCTAAAAATATTAAAATAAATTAACAATGCTGGGAAAAATAAAAAATCTAAAAAAGGATGAAAAATCACCACTAAAGACAAAAAGATAAGAAAACTGATGGTGGCATGTCTACTGGGCTTGTCTTTTTGTGTGCCAGTGGTAACAAAGACACTACCAATGGGAAGTTTCTTCCCACTACTTGACCTCAGTAACTCAAATGGACGATTTTATGGCCTGTTTGTTGGAGTTATTGGAAAGCAAAGGCACCCCCACACTCAGTGGAGTGTGGGAAGTCAATTTAAGCACAAAAACAACAATGTCCAACACACAAAATCACACAAAATGAGCAATAACAGTTCTCTGATATGAACTATAGGGCCTGGTGACCTTTGGTCTGATGCAATTGGTTTTCTAGTGAGTTTTAAGCCACAATATCTATCAACCTAGTTCACCAAACTCACAAACAAAGGCTCACAACCCTAAGATATCCTATATTCTAACTGTTTAACAAGTTTTCAAGATTTAAGTCACACAAAACTACTTTGTTCTAGCCAACTGAATGTTCTATGCAGTTTTTTAACCAAATTTGGACATACAAACTACGTTTTAAGCTACCCAACCTGAAACCAATAGTCAAACTACCCTAACACTAACCAAGTGAGTGGGTCTAAGCTGATATTATCCTACCTTTTGTCACCCAAGGCCAGATAATCCACAATACCAAACACCCCTTAATTTCTGTGAATGAAAAAATTGCAAAGTAAAACCTTACAAATTAACTACAAATCTATCAAAAAGGGAACTAACATGCATCAAATCATTAACCATCATAAACTAAACATGAAATAACATACAAACATATTGTCCACAAAAATCACCAAGTTCACACTTTTAACTGATGAGGAGGGTTCAAGCCTTAAGAGGTTACCTTGTGGGACCCACATTCGGGCCCCACTATGGCTGATAAGCCATCTCCTATTAGCTGAAAAGGATGAGCTTGTTTGAGCTTGTAGATAAGGGACTACAATAGTCCACACCCAAGGGACTACAACGGTCCTAATTGGGTGTATGTCTTGAACACCTAAAAATAATGAAACAAGGACAAGCAGAATAAAGATAGCAAATATCAAAAACCAAACCCAACAGCTCTTGTTAGGAGCTTTTGGTTAGAGATTTTAATAAAGTAAAC
The DNA here is from genome assembly GCA_025667525.1 of Glebionis coronaria. NCBI lineage: Eukaryota > Viridiplantae > Streptophyta > Magnoliopsida > Asterales > Asteraceae > Glebionis > Glebionis coronaria. The sequence goes on from CM046875.1 coordinate 491,492,598, forward strand.
AAAATAAAAGAGGAAAAGATTTTTGGAAATCTTTTGAAACCACTTTTGTAAACTGAGTGAGGAACAAAATTAAAATAAGTAACAAGTTTTAATTCCTTGTGATTAGCTTCAGTTGTCACATCAGCTAATCCCAAAGACTTAAATCTTGGGTCCAAAAATTTTCAAGAAAAAAACAACTTTTGTGAAATATTTTATAAAAAGGTGAACTTTTAATAACCTTAAACTAATTTGCAAAATATGTAAACATCAATCTAGAAAAGCAGTAAAGAGGAACTCAGACAATGAAATTGCAAGGTTTTAATTAAATTTTAACTATTTTCTAAATAAAAGTTAAAAATTTCAAAAATAAGGAACAAAATAAAAGGGACACATGTCGTCTCCTTTTATAATACAAGATAGACTATTCTAGAATGCTAAACCCTAATTCTTGAAATGCCAAAGCTGCCCTTGAGTCTTCTTGATTTGAAAATCAGTCAAATGGTCTTCTTGTGACATGTGATGTGCCAGTTTTCCTTGTTTAATTTGAGACGTTGAATGGAGTCCTTAGGGAACAAGTTTTGCTATGAGGCGTTGATATCTCTGCTTGATTCTCTTTTTACCCTTTTTGGTGTGACAGGGGAACACTGTGGGGGCTATTAGAGGTCACGGGTGAATGAGTTTAGGTGTGGGTTTTGTTGAGGCTGACTTGAATCAAGGTTCTGGAAGCAATTAAAAGAAACCCCTTTGATTTAGTGTGGGTTTGATTTAGGGTTCGTCTTGGTTAGGGATGATGAATAGGGTTTTAATCTGGTTTATAGTTTTGAAAATGTGTTTCCCACGTAATTAAGGGGGTTTGACTGGGGATTTGACCAGGTTAAATAACTTGTGAGTGGAATGATGATGTGGTGGGTGTGGTGAAGTTGAGGATGGTGATTGGGTGAGGGGGTGACATGGAAAAAGTGGATTGGTTGTGTGGGTTTTGTTGTCTGGACATAAATGGTCCCCCCTTTTCCATTCTTTTGTCAATTCAAGTTTTAGCAGCCAATATCTTATTTCCCTTTAGAACAAAGTTTTTGTTTTCCAACTTTTGCCACAAAAACTTTGTTAAACTTGTTTCAAGGACGATAAATGCAAATTGACCATATTTCAAGGGCTTTTCTTATATTATCTTGATATTTTAGGGACCCAAATGCAATATTTGAGTTTTGCAAGGGTAATAAAATGTCAAGTCTTCAAAAGATGAGGGACCAATCTTGACAATCTTCAAAACTTTAAGGACTTCAATGGAAAATCATGATTCGGGTCCGGTTCTTTATGCAGCTTCGTTTCCCGTGTTCGTTTTTGCTTGATTCTTGTGATCTTTTGTTGATTTCACGATATCCGTACCTAAAATACACAATGAACAAACACAGGCATATTTTGGGGTATTTTATGATATTTTAAGCATTTCAAGTCCGATTTGGACGATGAGACTATGTATAATTGCAGTATCATCAAAATGCAAATTTGCAATTTTGGAATAATGGATGTTGGAAATACGTTTTACGTATTAAGAAGGATCGGTCACTCCAACGATAGTCCATGTAATAGCTCGTAGTTTAGTTAACTTTCTTTATTTCAAAAACAAGTCCAAGCCTAGCCTACAACTTGTGTAGGCCGGCCCAAACGTGTAAGCCCAAGCCCATTACAAGGCTTGGGTATATAAACCCTCTCCTTTGAAGGAGAGGGTGTGTGGTTTCATAATTTACACATAGTTCTTCTTATTTTCTCTCTCTAGTTTTGTGTGAAATCCACCATCTCTCTATCTCTTTCTCTCTCTAAAAACATAAGCAAGATTTACATTTCTACAAATGGTATCAAGAGCATGGGATGAAATATAGGTTTATTTTTGGTGTTGCGTGGTGTTTTATAAACATTTCGTAGAGTTTTGCCGAATCTTCAAATTTTTTTTGTGTGTTTGATCGTAGTTTCAAGTAGTGTAACGTAGTGATTCATGTTATTGTGTTTTTGGTATCTTGGTTTTGGTTAAAACATAATCTTTCTTGGATCAAAAGTGCAAAAAGGTATTGTGTTCATCTTTCCGAAATTCAAGCAAACACTTCCATCGGAAAGTACAAGTAAAAGGGGCTTCCATCGCAATACCATCACCATCGGAAAGTGTTTGGTTCCACATTGTGATACTGAGGATTTCGATACTTATTCCGATCTGAACATTCCGATCGTTCTTTGCGATCTGGGATTCCGACGGATATAAGGAAGTTGTTAAATCGTTACTCTGCCGAAATTTTGTCAGCTATATTCCGATCTGAATCTTTCCGATAGGTCTTTGCGATCTGAACATTTCGACAGCTTTGCATTGCGATCTAGGCATTCCGATACCATCATCATTCCGACAAGGTTACATTGCGATCTGAATCATTCCGACAAGGTTACATTGCGATCTGATCATTCCGATCTGAATCATTCCGACAGGGTTACATTACGATCTGGACATTCCGATAGTGACATTCCGATCTGGCATTCCGATCTAGACATTCCGACAAACCAAAAATTATTCCTTAAAAAATTTCGACTCGTGTGTAATTTTGACTTGGAATTTTTGGTTTATCGAGAACATATTTTAAGGGGATTTTAACATTGTTTCTCGGATTTAACTCACAACAACACAAAAATACTTAACCTTATTTCATTGTTCGATCAACTTTGTAAATCTTAACTTATTGAAATGGAGTACACATCTCTTACGGATAAGTCCATCCTCTCGGGTACGGATAATCGTCCACCAATGTTGGTGAAGACTACGTATGAGGAATGGGCTTCCCGAATGGAACTTTATATGTTGAAAAAGGAGAACGGACATCTAATTTGGGCACCGGTGCTCAATGGACCATTAGATTATGGTACTGTGACAGAAGGTACGACCACTCGTCCTCGCACAACGGCTGAGTTGACTGGAGATATGAAGATTCAAGATAAATGTGATAAGTATGCTACAAACATCATTCTCCAAGCTCTTCCTCCAGATGTCTACAAACTCGTCAACAAACATAAAGTTGCCAAAGAGTTATGGGATATAATTCGTGTTCTAATGCAAGGCACCTCGTTAACCAAACAAGAACGAGAGTGTAAGCTTTATGATACTTTTGATAAGTTTGCCTATGAGCCAGGGGAGACTCTCAATGACTACTATCTGAGATTTACCTTATTGTTGAATGAGCTAAATATCTATGGCATGGCAATTCCTACCTTTCAATTGAACACCAAGTATTTGAACACTCTTCCTCCAGAATGGAAAAAATACGTGACGGATGTTAAATTGGCTAAGGACTTGCATAACACCAATGTGGATCAACTTCAAGCTTTTCTTCAACAACACGAATGCCATGTGATCGAGGCTCGGTTGTCTAAACCTCAAGTTCATGATCCACTTGCAATGTATGCTTCTCAACAAAACATGGCTTATACTTATCAACAACCATCATACTTGCAGCAGCCACCACCACACATCTATCAGCAACCACAACAACCATCTTATCAACCACCAATGATGCCACAGCAAGAATATCAACAAAGTGTTCATCAACAATCTTTTCAACAGCAACCACCATATCAAACATCACCATCACAAGCCAACACTTCTCCATTGGGCTATACTCCTCAGCAAGGATATTTTCCAATAGAAGCACAACCAGCACAAGCTTTATACTCTAACGAACTTCCACCAATCCAAGCACCGGTCTTTACTCCAAATGATACGCCAACTGATGTTCTAAACCATCTCACAGCCTACTTGTCAAAACTTGTTGCAACTAGAGGATTTCCACCAACAAACAATCAGCTCCGCACCTCATCAAATCCTCGACAACAAGCCACTGTTCAAGATGGTCAAGTGACGGTGCAACCTATTCAGGGAAGGCAAAATTCATATGGACCTCCTACAAAGACTGGGAACAATCAAGCTGTGAATTCTCAAGCTAGTGGAAATGGGAGTCCTATTGGTCCTAAGAAGGTTGTAACTTGCTACAACTGCCGAGGACAAGGTCATATGGCTTGGGAATGCACTCAGTCGAAAAGGAGGAGGAATGATGCATGGTTTCGTGAGAAGATGTATTTGGTTGATGCTCAGTCTAAGGGGAAGATTTTGGATTCAGAGGAGTTGGCATTTCTTGCAGACCCAGGGGCAGCAGATACTGAAGGCATTGCAGTCGTTTCCACTTCTAATGCAGCTTATCAAGCAGATGATCTTGACGCGTATGATTCGGATTGTGATGACATTCACTCTGCCCAAGCTGCTCTCGTTGCTAATCTCTCTCACTACGGTTCTGATGTCATCAGTGAGGTACCAACCACATCTAATAATATTGATGATAACCAACATCAAGTTGGGCATGAAAATGACAACCTCGAACAGCATTCGGGAACTAGTAATTCAAATGATGTGGTACCCAAACCTACACATTTGACTGAACCTCAACCAAATGCTACGACGGGTGTGGAATCTTATGCTCCACATGATTTGGTCATGGTGCCTAAACATATTATTGATCAAATGCATATGGCCCTCAGACAATCCGTAGATACGAATTCCACCCTAACTGCTGAGCTTGCGTTGCATAAAGAAAAGGTCAAAACTTTTGAAATGGTCCCTCAAGAAGAGAAAATAACATGTTCTGAATTTGACCAATTTCGTTTTGAAAAGATTGAACACTTGAAAGAAATAGAATTATTAAAAGCTAATCTTTCTAATGAATTAAAAGAAAAAGAGTCGGTTGTCAATGATTTTCAGAAACTTAAAATGGATTTCGAAACTCTCGAGTCTAAAAAGGTTGAATCTGAAGTTAATGTTACCAAACTTCTTAAATTTAAAGAACAACAGCTTTTAAAACAATACGCTTCCACAGAAAAGGTTCATCTTTTAACTAAATCATTTAAAGAACTCGAACTTAAGCGTCTTCAAGATTTACCACCTAATCCAGGTTATGCAAAACAAGCTCGGGAATATTCCCGGTCTTTATGATATGACCATAATTGGCAAATCGAAAGAAGCGCCTTTTGTTCGTAGTACTGAGGAGACTCAATCACTTGCGGATGAAACTCATTCTAAAATGCTTTCAAAATTCCATACAATTGATTATGATCAACATAACAAAGATTAATTTTCGAAAAAGACACGCATTCGCTTACAAAAGGAATTAGCAGAATTAACAGTTCTTGTGCCCCAAAGTTTGTCAAATGAAAACCTTCCTAGTACGTCTCCTACACTTGTCAAACAGGATTTAACTAAGTTAATTCCACCGGTAAGCAAGGCGTCCGTTAACTTAAATGCGGTTCACCAACACTTAGCCGATTTTGACAAGGTCATTTCTGAACGTGCGACGGATTCGGCCATAACAGAAGGTGAATGGAACTTTGAGCACACTAGAGCTGCGTTCCGAAATGAAATTGTTCCGTTTGTAGACAATGTTAAGGCTTGTCTTAGTAATCTTGATCAAGATTTGCTTTTGGAAATAGAAGAAGTTAGACGTGTTTTCAATGAAATGAATGATGCTTATGAAAACAGTTTACTTGAAATAGAACGGGTTTCACGCCATAATGATCTGCTTCTGAATCAAGTTATGTCTCATGATATAGTTTCTGTCTGTGTGAATACAAGTGTTGATAATGATTCTATTGTGCATAATGTTGAATCTATGGATAATGTGGTAGATAGTACTTGTCACGAATCTGACGCTGAATTTTTAAAGCTTCAAGATTCATATTCTTCGCTTTCAAAACGTTTTGATGAGATTCAAACACATTGTATTTCGCTTGAATGCAAGCAACAATTTATTCAAGAAATCTTTGAAACGTCATTCGAAGGTGTCAATATCGATGATGCAAACTTTGAAAAGAATTTTCGATTGGATTTACAATCAAAACAGCGTCAGCCAAGTGACAAAGTTGCTAAATCTTTGCCGATAGAAATAGAGAAATCTAAGGAGCTTAACTGTGGGAACGTACTTGAGGCCGCTGAGAATTTTAAACTTGATCTAGATAATCGAGTTTCCAAGATTTTAACCAAAATTGATAACTTAAAACAGAAAAATACACGACCCTTCGATTCAGTAAAGCCCGCGTGTGCCAATACCACTGCATAGAATCAATCATTTATTGAACAATTGAATCGGAAATCGGTGGAAATATCTTATTTGAGGGAACAAATTTGTGATAAAAATCTGGTCTTGGCTTAGTTAAAGGAAACACTTCGTACTCTAAAAGGTAAGAATGTTGTGGATAACGCAGCCACTGTCTCAGCATCGTCCTCTAGTGCAATCAAAAGGAACCTAATAGCCGTCACACCACTTAACAAGGGCCCTAGGACTAAACCATCTCAAACTTTGGTCACTAAAGATAAGGCGGAATCAAAACCAGCTTCTAATATTCCCGTGTTTCCTTCTACAGGAGTAAGCACCACTACTAAGGCTCAAAGATCTAAGCTTAAGAGAAACAACAAGAATGATAGGATCTTGCCCCCATCTAGTAGTCAAGTGAAGAAGAAAGTAGAAGCCCATCCTAGGAATGTTATTTCTGTTTTGAATAAAAAGAATCATGTAGCTAAACCTAAAGGCTCTGCGGTTGTGCAGCGTTCTAAGCCTAGTGTGAATTCTAAATTGAAATGTTGGAATTGCAATGAATGTATGTTTTCTAGTCGTCATGATTCTTGCCTTATTGACCATGTCAATGAGATGCATGCCCGAAGAAATGGTTTAGAATGGAAACCGACTGGGAAAGTGTTAACCCAAGTTGGTTGGATGTGGCGCCCCACTGGTAGAACTTTCACTATAGTAGGAAATATGTGCCCTTTAACTAGGATCACTCCCACTGAAGTGAAGAAAGCGTGCCCTTTAACTAGGAGTACCAAGGCTACCAAAACACAAGCGTGTCCTTTAACTAGGAACACCGACACTACTGTAGGAACCAAGTGCCCTTTAAATAGGTCTACTCCCACTGTAGTGCCCGCGAATAATCCAAAACCTAAGAAAGTTGGAACAGTAAAACGTGTTAGTACTAAAACTAACATTAGAAAACGCAGGAAGTCTAAGGGTCTCAAAAATGTTAGCAATTCTGATAATTCTATATCTATATCTGCTAACACTCAGGAACCAATAGTTTCCAATTCATTGTCTACTGTTGTTATTGAAAACAGGTGGTCCAAATTGTTCTCTGGTATTTGGACTCTGGTTGCTCCAAGCATATGACCGGAGATCGCTCTCAGCTCAGAAATTTCGTCAGCAAGTTTCTTGGTACGGTTAGATTTGGAAATGATCATATTGCAAAGATAATGGGTTATGGTGAATATCATATTGGGAATGTTATAATTTCGAGAGTGTATTATGTGGAAGGTCTCGGTCACAACTTATTTTCTGTGGGATAATTTTGTGATGCAAACCTAGAAGTTGCTTTTCGAGAGCATACCTGCTTCATTCGTAATTTGGAAGGGGTTGATTTATTGAAAGGTACTCGAGGGAATAATTTGTATACTTTGTCTCTACAAGACATGATGGCCGCTTCTCCCGTATGTCTTCTCTCCAAAGCATCAAAGACTAAGTCATGGTTATGGCATCGACGGTTATCTCATCTTAATTTTGACGCTATTAATCATTTGGCGAAAAACGAACTTGTTCGTGGTCTTCCTAAACTATCATTTCACAAGGATCATTTGTGTTCTGCGTGTACAATGGGGAAAAGCACTAAGAAATCCTACAAACCCAAGACGGAAGATACCAACCAAGAGAAACTTTTTCTTTTGCATATGGATCTTTGTAGGCCAATGCGTGTTAAAAGTCTTAGTGGCAAAACGTACATCCTCATCATTGTCGATGATTACTCTCGGTTTACATGGGTGAAATTTCTTAAAGCAAAAAATGAGGCACCTAAATTAATCATCGGATTTCTCAAGATGATTCAAGTGCGTCTCAACACTACTGTCCGACGCATTCGTACAGATAATGGAACCGAATTTGTGAATCAAATCTTGCGTGATTATTATGAAGAAGTTGGCATATCTCATGAAACATCCGTTGCTCGCACTCCACAACAAAACGGTGTCGTTGAAAGGCGAAATCGCACACTTATGGAAGCTGCTCGAACGATGTTAATTTACGCAAAGGCTCCATTGTTTTTATGGGCAGAAGCAGTATCTACAGCAGTGTACACCCAAAACCGGTCACTAATTCGTAAACGCCATGGTAAAACACCTTATGAGCTTCTCCATGGAAAAGTACCAGATTTATCATATCTTCATGTATTTGGTTCTCTTTGCTATCCAAATAATGATGGTGACAATTTGGGGAAACTTCAACCAAAGGCTGATATTGGTATTTTCATTGGTTACGCACCCGCAAAGAAGGCAGACCGAATCTACAACCGTAACTCTTGCAAGATCCTCGAAACTATGAATGTTGATTTTGATGAGCTGACAGCAATGGCTTCTGAGCAAAGCAGCTCTGAACCCGCACTTCATGAAATGGGACCCAGTAACATTAGTTCTGGTCTTGTCTCAAACAACCCTACTTCATCATCATTTACACCACCTACTAGGAAGGAATGGGATACGTTGTTTCAACCGTTCTTTGATGAATTCTTTACTCCTCCAAGTATTGTTGCTCCTGAACCTGAGGTAATAGCTCTGGTAACCGAAGTTGTCGCTCCAGCAACCGTTGCACAATCAGATATGTCTGCACCTACAATTGGTCAAGATATACCATCAACAAGTAATTCTCAACCAACACCTGTTTCAACTACCCATGTCATGCCTATTGGTGATGAAGAGGATGATGATGATCACGATTTGGAATTCGCTCAAATGCGTGAACTTCCATTCTTTGGTGTACCAATTCCCGACCCTAATCAAGCCGGGTCGTCCACCTCAGAGGAAGCTCCTTCTACAGTTTACTCCAATCCACGGATTCGTGAACATGACAGCAAGTGGACAAAGGATCATCCTATAGATTCTATTATTGGTGATCCTAATCGTCCGATATCCACACGAAGTCAGTTACAAGAAAATGCAATGTTTTGTCACTTTGATGCTTTTCTCACTGAAGTTGAACCTAAGACATGGAAAGAAGCTTTTACTCAATCTTGTTGGATAGAAGCTATGCAAGAAGAACTTAATGAATTTATACGTCATGAAGTATGGGAACTTGTCCCATGCCCGGATCAAGTGCAGTTACTCACTTTGAAATGGGTTTACAAGGTGAAACTCGATGAGTTAGGCGGAATATTGAAGAACAAAGCTCGACTAGTAGCTCGTGGATACAAGCAATTATTGGGCATCGACTTTATGGAATCCTTTACACCTGTTGCCCGTTTGGAAGCTATTAGACTATTCCTCGCTTATGCTGCCCATATGAATATGATCGTCTATCAGATGGATGTGAAGACGGCATTTCTTAATGGTGAAATCAAGGAAGAGGTCTATGTTCAACAGCCGGATGGTTTTGTGAATCCTAATTATCCTAATCATGTGTACAAGCTTAAGAAGGCTCTCTATGGGTTGAAGCAAGCTCCACGCGCATGGTAAGATCTATTGTCACAATTCCTCATTACGCAAGGCTTCGCTAAAGGTAAGCCTCGACCCAAACCTTATCCGACGAGTTTGGGACACTCATGTCTTCCAAGTTTAAGATGTCAATGATGGGCAAGGTATCATTCTTCTTAGGTCTTCAGATATCTCAGAGTCCCAGAGGCATCTTTATCAATCAATCTAAGTATGCCCTTGAATCGCTTAAGAAGTATAAGATGGAATCTTGCGACCCCGTGGATACTCCAATGGTGGAACGAACTAAGCTTGATGCAGATCCACATGGAGTTGCCGTTGATCCGACACTTTATCGTGGAATGATCGGTACTCTTCTGTATATCACAGCCAGTCGACCTGATCTTCAGTTCGCTATATGTATGTGTGCCAGGTATCAAACTAGGCCTACTGAGTTACACTTAGCTACTGTTAAAAGGATCTTTCGATATCTTAAAGGAACCATTAATCGGGGACTTTGGTATTCGAAGGACTCTTCTATTGCACTAATGGCATATGCAGATGCGGATCACGCGGGTTGTCAAGATACAAGGCGTAGCACGAGTGGAACATTGCAACTACTAGGAGATCGATTAATCAGTTGGGCATCGAAAAGGCAGAAAAGCGCTGCAATTTCAAGTACGGAAGCAGAATACATAGCTATGTCCGGTTGCTGTGCTCAAATTCTTTGGATGAGATCGCAATTAACCTATGGTCTAGGTTTCAACAAAATTCCAATGTACTGTGACAACAAGAGTGCAATTGCCTTATGCTGCAACAATGTTCAATTCTCCCGGTCAAAGCACATTGACATTCGCTACCATTTCATCAAGGAGCAAGTGGAAAATGGAGTGATCAAGCTTTACTTTGTCCGATCTGAGTATCAATTGGCGGATATTTTCACGAAGGCTTTAGATCGCGCTCGAATTGAATTTTTGGCCGACAAGCTAGGAATGAGAACTTTCTCGCCTGAGACTCTGAAAGAACTGGCAGATGAAGCGAAAGAATAGTGGTGGTAAAACTATTCTCCGTATCCTTGGTGATCATCTGTATATATTGTTTATATTTTTATCCACAAAATCAAAATACAAAAATATAAAACCATATAAAAACCATAAAAACTGAAAAATCTAGAAAAATACAAAAATATTTTTACTTTATTTTTTAAAGGCATGTCTTTTGGTACGATAATATTTACGGCCTTAGAGATGTTGATTAATATCGACACGGCGCCATAAATAGAGTTCGTACAAAAGTTGTAAATATTTCATAAAACATGCCCTTATGGCTTGTAGTTATTTCAGACTGCAACCCGGTTTTCATATTAAAGTCAAGTATTTCTTATGAAAGCTTTGGCTCACAACAGGAATAGATTTTCTCGGGCAAGGTTTACTTTAAAACCTTGTAAGGGATCAAGTTTACTTTATAACTTGGTCTAACACAAATCTATGTACGTTTCAGTACATTTATTTGTTAAAACAAGAGAAGTCTTGTTTTTATGAAGCTATCATCTCTACAACCATAGCAATCTACAATTGGTATCTACATACTCGACGATGCCACTACTCAACCGACGACTACAGCTCTTTCGATAGAACACGGGTCAACAATTGAGGGGGAGCAATTGTCAAGCATTCAGAATCTTCGATGCCGAACGTGCCCAGTTCACAAGTTGGTGTCAAGACAACAATACCAATTGTACATGTGGTGTCAAGAGATGACTTTAGACGTGACGAGGCGACCAACATATGCTGACAAGAACAATTTGATCTTATCATATGATGTTCTCATCAATCAGGTCCAACCTTGTCAATTTTTTTCTAATATGGTGAATATGTGATCATGTTACAAATCGGTCTCATATCCCATGCGTTTGATATCATGAAGATTAAATGGACTTGCATTTTTCTTCCCAAAACCTTTGTTAAAACTTCATTAAATCAATTGATATTAAAAACATCGATTGGGTTAATATTTTTAATATGGGGGAGAAAATGTTATTTAATATGGGATATTATCACCAATGGTTTGACTTAATGTGCTGGCTCATCCCGACATGTGCGAAATGTTTTGGAATATCGTGGCATATGTTAAGGGGGAGCAAAATGGATTTGCATATCAAAAATGGATTTCATGGTGATTTATACTTACCCAAAACCCATTTATTTCATGACGATGAAGATGGTGGTGAAATAAGGATGGTAGGATAGGTTAAGTCCTATGATTCTTCCAGAACCGGAGGAATCTTCCCAAGGACATTCCATAGCTAGAAATAGTAGTCCTTAGGAAAGATGGAGAAAGATTGTGAACGTAGCTAAATGCCGACCAAGTACTTAAGTTAGCACTGGAACAATCACAACAAGGTGCTAGTTATGACGTATTGGTAAGCATTGAAGGGGTTGAAGAATGAAAAAGAATTGTAAAGATAAAGGGTGTAAAGAAAGAAGCCCTCCTTACAACTTTAGGCAGAAATCGGGTCAACACATATGCTATTGAGATCATTTTAATGATTCTCGATATTGAAGACAGACATCATGGACCCAGTGATGTAATGCACAACCCATCCCAGCTAACTCAGATATCTCTCAAAAGGTATTTGTTTTAATCACACGGAGACAACACGTTATCTATTGATTTATTCACTCCGAATAAATTGGTATTGAAATGGTGGCACTCCTCTCCAGCCTCCGATCACTAAAATCCAAAATGCACGATCGAGTCTAGAGCCATTTGAGATCATTAAATATCTCATTAGGACACACTTTCATATTTCCTTGCTTCCTCACACACTGTGAAAAGTAAGAAAGATCTTAAGAGTCCTACGCAAAATCTTCATGATCTTGCCTGAACATCCAAGTAATACGAAAGTATTTACAATGAAGATGGAAATCCTTCTTGATCGAATATCAAAAAGCTCATGGTAGGTGACTTGTGCGATTCTTTATGAATCAAACTTGTGATAACTGGAAAGCAACAGCTGTTTAATTCTTAACTAAATTTAAACACGTTCCAGGCCTCTACGCAAAATCTCAGTGATCTTGCCAGAACACTCAGAGTGATACCTTAGTGTTCACAGTGATGAGTGGAAATCCTTCTAGTGTTAACCTCAAACAGCACTTGGTAGGTAACTTGCAAGATTCTATACGAATCAAACTCGTGACAACTGGAAAGCAACGATGGTGCGGTTCTTAATTGAATTTAACTTGTTCCAGAATTGACGGCTTCAAATCATGCGGATATTATTATCTAAATGATTCACTCTTTATGTTCGCAGTCAGCTTTGGACGGTCGAATAAAGAGAACGGGTTTACCCGCGAAATCCTGTCAGGAAGTTACTTAATTGAAACTATCCGTCACGGGTACGATATCTGATATCGTCCAACGGTCTTCACCGACCGGAGGTAAAATGCTATCGAATTAGAATGAAATGTTCAAAGCCATTTCGTTCGTGTCTACTTATGTTGCGGCATTTGAAGACGGTGGCGTTGCGGAATCCAAGAAGAAGTCGTCCCCGCATGCTTATACTTTATGCACTTAATATCTCATCTAATTCAAGAAAGCCTAAAATTTAAGTCTTCCGCTGTATCGAACTCTGAAGCTTTCAAGAATTACGAAGGTATAAGTATGTGGGACATGGTGTCACGAAGAGGCAAAGATCACAAGTGATGGATGCACGAGATCAATGCAAGAGATTAATGCTCAAAGATTGATATCAAATATCACATCAGCATGTTCACCAGAAAAGAAAAAGAAAAAGAAAGACGAAGACTACGAGCTCAAGACAAGCATAGTATGCTAGGTTTATTTCATTATTGTAACTCGGGTAACGCCCTTGTTTGGAGTGACCTCCCTTAGGGGGAGATTGTTGGAAATACGTTTTACGTATTAAGAAGGATCGGTCACTCCAACGATAGTCCATGTAATAGCTCGTAGTTTAGTTAACTTTCTTTATTTAACAAACAAGTCCAAGTCTAGCCTACAACTTGTGTAGGCCGGCCCAAACGTGTAAGCCCAAGCCCATTACAAGGCTTGGGTATATAACCCTCTCCTTTGAAGGAGAGGGTGTGTGGTTTCATAATTTACACATAGTTCTTCTTATTTTCTCTCTCTAGTTTTGTGTGAAATCCACCATCTCTCTATCTCTTTCTCTCTCTAAAAACATAAGCAAGATTTACATTTCTACAATGGATAACTCTTATTTCAGAATAGTCTCTTAGCCAAAACACATCTTATGGGTTTTGATTTAAGCATATGACCATCTAACGATAAACTACTCACATAACTTCTTATATACGAATTAACTATACACAAACGTCTAAAAATGTCACTTAAAACCTTCTACCAAACACCCTATAAGTTACTGATCTCAAAACATTAAACAAAAGAAAACAAATTTAAAACAAGACAACTAAAATCCTATCAAAAATAGATTACATAGCAACAAAGTAATAGATCTATAAACAACACAAACTCAAACATGGCATATCACATAAGATAAAACAAACATGACCTTAATAAAGTAGTTATGAATCAGTTAATAGGCCATTTTTCATTTTCATTTCAAAAATATTTTCGTAAATTATTCATAAATTATTGGGTTAGGAGATTAAAAAAATAAATAATAAAGAATAATAAAAAAGTAAAATGAAGGGGACGAACTTGACAAAGTAGTAATAAGCAAAGGGTGCCTGCAACGACTACAACCAGACCCCCAAGACAAATATATAGCCCGTTATGGTCTGCTTTATCGAGAGACAAATTAGCACCATCTTCAATAAGTATCCCCTCTTCTTTATCCAGAACAAGCACAAACTCAGCATCAGCTTCCACACCCATAAAGGTCGGAGGTGGGGGTCATAAAACAATTATTTGTCACTGAAGAAAGTATCGTTGTTGATTTTTGGATTTTGAATAGTTTTTAAAAAAAAAATTACACTTGGTTTCCCGCCAAAAAACTATATTTTTCTTAAAAAGTTATGATCTCGGAATAATCATCAAATGCACGATTTCGGAATAACTATCAAATTCACAATTTCGGAATATTGGCAAATAATGATTTCGGAATATTGTCTTGTTCATGATTTCTGAATATTGGAAACAGGATTTCGAAATAAAGCTTAAACCACCAATTCAGAATAATACTGCATCACCAATTTGGAATATCTTATTTCTGAATAAGCTGATTTCAATTTCTGAATATCCTGATTTCCAAATAATCTGATTTCGGAATAAGCGCAAAGTTGCAATTTCGAAATAATGGATAACTCTTATTTCGGAATAGTCTGTTAGTCAAAACATATCTTATGGGTTTTGATTTAAGCATATGACCATCTAACAATAAACAACTCACATAACTTCTTATGACACTTAAAACCTTCTACCAAACACCCTATAACTTACTGATCTCAATACTTTAAACAAAGGAAAACAAATTTAAAGCAATATAACTAAAATCCTATCAAAACAGATTAGATAGCAACAAAGTAACAGATCTATAAACAACACAAACTCAAACATGGCATATCACATAAGCTAAAACAAACAGGGCCTTAATAAATTAGTTATAAATCCGTTAATAGGCCATTTTTCATTTTCATTTCAAAAATATTTATGTAAATTATTTATAAATTATAAGGTTAGGAGATTAAAAAATAAATAATAAAGAATAATAAAAAGGTAAAATGAAGGCGACGAACCTGACAAAGTAGTAATAAGCAAAGGTGCCTGCAACGGCTACAGCAGGACCCCCAAGACAAATATAGAACCCCTTATGGTCTACTTTATCGAGAGACAAAGTAACACCATATTCAATAAGTATTCCCTCTTCTTTATCCAGAACAAGCACAAACTCAGCATTAGCTTTCAGACCCATAAGGGTCGGAGGTGGAGGGTCATAAAACAATTATGTGTCGTTGAAGAAATTATCATTGTTGCTTTTTGGATTTTGAATAGTTTTGAAAAAAAAATTACTCTGTTTTCCCGCCAAAAAACTCTTTTTTTTAAGTGATGATCTCGGAATAATCTTCAAATGCTCGATTTCGGAATAACTATCAAATTCACGATTTCGTAATATTGGCAAATAATGATTTTGGAATATTGGCATGTTGATGATTTCGGAATATTGTAAACACGATTTTGGAATAAAATTAAACCACCAATTCGGAATAATATTGCATCACTAATTTGGAATAATACTACATCACCAATTCGGAATATCTGATTTATGAATAAGCTAATTTCACTATTTTGGAATATCCTGATTTCGGAATAATCTGATTTAGTGCAAAGTTTCGATTTCGGAAAAATGGATAACTCTTATTTCGGAATAGTCTGTTAGCCAAAACGTATCTTATGGGTTTTGATTTAAGCATATGACCATCTAACAGTAAACAACTCACATTACTTCCTATATACGAATAAACTATACACAAACGTCTAAATATGCCACTTAAAATATTCTACGAAACACCTATAACTTACTGATTCTTAAAACTTTAAACAAAGGAAAAAAATTTAAAGCAAGACAACTAAAATCCTATAAAAAACATATTAGATAGCAACAAAGTAATAGATCTATCAACAACACAAACTCAAACATTGCATATCAAATAAGCTAAAACAAACAGGGCCTTATTAAATTAGTTATGAATCACTTAATAGGTCATTTTTTATTTTCATTTCAAATAAATTTATGTAAATTATTCATAAATTATAGGGTTAGGAGATTAATTTTACTTATATGTCATCAAATAAGGTTTGAGTTATGCATTTACTTTTATATCAATTATGAAACTTTGCAATTGAAAAAGACGCATTTATTTCTAACTATAAAACATTAAAACCTCTCAACTCAATGTTACTTCTCATCTACCAAAACACAAATGTGGGTCTAGAATAAATGGAGTAGTATATTTATTAGTATATCCGTCTCAAAATTATTGTTTATCTTTTTCTAAAGGATAATAAAAAAAATAAAAGGGACGAACTTGACAAAATACTAATAAGCAAGCGTGCCTGCAACGGCTATAGCCAGACCCCAAGACAAATATAGAGCCCCTTATGGTCTACTTTATCGAGAGACAAAGTAGCACCATCTTCAATAAGTATCACCTCTTCTTTATCCAGAACAAGCGAACACTCAACATCAGCTTCCACACCCATAAGGGTCGGAGGTGGAGGGTCATAAAACAATTATGTGTCATTGAAAAAAGTATCGTTGTTGATTTTTTGATTTTGAATAGTTTTTAAAAAATTAAATTTTACTCCATTTTTCACGCCAAAAAACTTTTTTTTTAAGTTATGATCTCGGAATAATCTTCATATACACGATTTCGGAATAACTATCAAATTCACAATTTCGGAATAGTGGCAAATATTTATTTAGGAATATTGGCCTGTTGATGATTTCGGAATAATGGAAACACGATTTCGGAATAAAGGTTAACCCACGAATTCGGAATAATACTTCATCACCAATTAGGAATAATATTGCATCACCAATTCGGAATATCTGATTTCTGAATAAGCTGATTTCACTATTTCGGATATCCGGATTTTGGAATAATCTGATTTCAAAATAAGTGCAAAGTCGCAATATCGGAATAATGGATCAATCTTATTTCGGAATAGTCTGTTAGCCAAAACATATCTTATGGGTTTTAATTTAAGCATATAACCATCAAACAATAAACACCTCACATAACTTCTTATGTACGAATAAACTATACACAAACTTCTAAATATGTCACTTAAAACCTTCTACTAAACACCCTATAACTTACTGATCTCAAAACTTTAAACAAAGGAAAACAAATTTAAAGCAAGACAACTAAAATCATATCAAAAACAGGTTAGATAACAACAAAGTAAAAGATCTATAAACAACACAAACTCAAACATAGCATATCACATAAGCTAAAACAAACAGGGCCTTTATAAATTAGTTATGAATCAGTTAATAGGCTATTTTTCATTTTCGTTTCAAAAATATTTAAGTAAATTATTCATAAATTATAGAGCCAGGAGATTAAAAAAATAAAAAATAATAAAAAAGTAAAATGAAGGGGACGAACATGACAAAGTAGTAATAAGAAAGGGTGCCTGCAACGGCTACAGCCAGGCCCCCAAGACACATATAGAGCCTCTTATGGTCTACTTTATCGAGAGACAAGGTAACACCATCTTTAATAAGTATCCCCTCTTCTTTATCTAGAACAAGCGCAAACTCAACATCAGCTTTCACACCCATAAGGGTCGGAGGTAGGGCTCATAAAACAATTTTGTGTCACTGAAGAAAGTATCGTTGTTGATTTTTTGATTGTGAATAGTTTTGAAAAAATTAAATTTTACTCCGGTTTTCCCGCAAAAAAACCTCTTTTTTTAATTATGATCTCGGAATAATCTTCAAATGCACGATTTTGGAATAACTATCAAATTCACAATTTCAGAATATTGGCAAATAATGATTTTGCAATATTGGCCTGTTGATGATTTCGGAATAAAGCTTAAACCACCAATTCAGAATAATACTACATCACCAATTCGGAATATCTGTTTTGTGAATAAGCTGATTTCACTATTTCGGAATATCCTGATTTGAAAATAATCTGATTTCAGAATAAGTGCAAAGTTTCAATTTTGGAATAATGGATAACTCTTATTTCGGAATAGTCTGTTAGCCAAAACATATTATGGGTTTTGATTTAAGGATATGACCATCTAATAGCAAACAACTCATATAACTTCCTATATACGAATAAACTATACACAAACGTCTAAATACGCCACTTAAAACCTTGTACCAAACTCCCTATAACTTACTAATCTCAAAACTTTAAACAAAGGAAAACAAATTTAAAGCAAGACAACTAAAATCCTATCAAAAACATATTAGATAGCACAAAGTAACAGATTTATAAACAACACAAACTCAATCATGGCATATCACATAAGCTAAAACAAACAGGGCCTTATTAAATTAGTTATGAATCACTTAATAGGTCATTTTTCATTTTCATTTCAAAAATATTTATGTAAATTATTCATAAATTATAGGGTTAGGAGATTAATTTTACTTATATGTCATCAAGTAAGGTTTGAGTTATCAACTAATGCATTTACTTCTATATCAATCATGAAACTTTGCAATAGAAAAATACGCATTTATTTCTAACCATAAAACATTAAAACCTCTCAACTCAATGTTACATCTCATCTACCAAAATACAAAAGTGGGTCCATAATAAATGGCGTAGTATATTTATTAGTATATCCGTCTCAAAATTATTGTTTATCTTTTTATAAAGGATAATAAAAAAGTTAAATGAAGGGGACGAACTTGACAAAATAGTACTCCCTCTGTCCCACATTAAGTCTCCACTATGGTATCTTATTTTGTCCCATATTAAATGTCCATAACAATAAATGAAAGAATCTTTTTCAATAAACTCCCACATTTGCCTTTTAAATATATGGACCATATATATTTTGTTTTTTTATTCTTTTTAAATTTTTTGCATTAAATACGGGTATAATAGTCATTTATTTACCCACTGATGGTAAGAATCTAATGCACCTAAAACTTTGTGTTTTTAGTTTTTGGACACTTAATGTGGGACGGAGGGACTATTAAGCAAGTCTTCCCGCAACGGCTACAGCCAGACCCCCAAGACAAATATAGAGCCACTTATGGTCTACTTTATCGAGAGACAAAGTAGCACCATCTTCAATAAGTATCCCCTCTTTTTTATTCAGAACAAGCGCAAACTCAGCATCAGTTTCCACACCCTTAAGGGTCGGAGGTGGGGGATCATAAAACAATTATGTGTCACTAAAAATAGTATCGTTGTTGATTTTTTTTATTTTGAAAAAATTAAATTTTATTCCATTTTTCACGCCAGAAAACTTTTTTTTAAGTTATGATCTTGGAATAATCTTCAAATGCGCGATTTCGGAATAACTATCAAATTCACACTTTCGAAATAGTTGCTAATAATTATTTTGGAATATTCGCCTGTTGATGATTTCGGAATATTGGAAACACGATTTTGGAATAAAGGTTAAACCATGAATTCAGAATAATACTGCATCACCATTTCGGAATAATACTGCATCACCAATTCGAAATATCTGATTTCTGAATAAGCTTATTTCACTATTTCGAATATCCGAATTTCAGAATAATCTGATTTCAAAATAAGTGGAAAGTTGCAATATCAGAATAATGGATCACTCTTATTTCGGAATAGTCTGTTAGCCAAAACATATCTTATGGGTTTCAATTTAAGCATATGACCATCAAACAATAAACACATCACATAACTTCTTATAAAACTATACACAAACTCTAAATATGTCACGTAAAACCTTCTACCAAACACCCTATAACTTACTGATCTCAAAAAACTTTAAACAAAGGAAAACAAATTTAAAGCAAGACAACTAAAATCATATCAAAAACAGATTAGATAACAACAAAGTAAAAGATCTATAAACAACACAAACTCAAACATGGCATATCACATAAGCTAAAACAAACAGGGCCTTAATAAATTAGTTATGAATCAGTTAATAGGCTATTTTTCATTTTCATTTCAAAAATATTTATGTAAATTATTCATATATTATAGGGCTAGGAGATTAAAAAAATAAAAAATAATAAAAAACTAAAATGAAGAGGGCGAACTTGACAAAGTTGTAATAAGCAAGGGTGCCTGCAACGGCTACAGCCAGACCCCCAAGACACATATAGAGCCTCTTATGGTCTACTTTATCGAGAGACAAGGTAACACCATCTTGAATAAGTATCCCTTTTTCTTTATCCAGAACAAGCGCAAACTTAGCATCAGCTTTCACACCAATAAGGGTCGGAGGTGGGGGGTCATAAAACAATTCCGTCTCACTGAAAAAAGTATCGTTGTTGATTTTTGGATTTTGAATAGTTTTGAAAAAAAAAATTTACTCCGGTTTTTCCGCCAAAAAACTATCTTTTTTTTAAAGTTATGATCTTGGAACAATCTTCAAATGCACGATTTCAGAATAACTATCAAATTCACAACTTCGGAATATTGGTAAATAATGATTTCAGAATATTATCCTGTTGATGATTCCGAAATATTGGAAACACGATTTTGGAATAATGCTTAAACCACCAATTCGGAATAATACCGCATCACCAACTCAGAATATTTGATTTATGAATAAGCTGATTTCACTATTTCAGAATATCCTGATTTTGAAAATCTGATTTCAAAATAATTGCAAAGTTTCAATTTCGGAATAATGGATAACTTTTATTTTTGAATAGTCTGTTAGCCAAAACATATCTTATGGGTTTTGATTTAAGCATATGACCATCTAAAAACAAACAACTCACATAACTTCCTATATACGAATAAACTATACACAAACGTCTAAAAAAGAGATTAGATAGCAACAAAGTAACAGATCTATAAATAACACAAACTCAAACATGGCATATCACATAAGCTAAAACAAACAGGGCCTTATTAAATTAGTTACGAATCACTTAATAGGTCATTTTTCATTTTCATTTCAAAAATATTTATGTAAATTATTCATAAATTATAGGGTTAGGAGATTAATTTTACTTATCTGTCATCAAGTAAGGTTTGAGTTATCAACTAATGCATTTACTTCTATATTAATCATGAAACTTTGCAATTGAAAAATACGCATTTATTGCGAACCATAAAACATTAAAACCTCTCAACTCAATGTTACTTCTCATCTACCAAAATACAAATGTGGGTCCAGAATAAATTGAGTATTATATTTATTAGTTTATCCGTCTCAAAATTATTGTTTATCCTTTTCTAAAGGATTATAAAAAGGTAAAATGAAGGGTACGAACTTGACAAAATAGTAATAAGTAAGCGTTCCTGCAATGGCTACAGTCAGACCCCCAAGACAAATATAGAGCCCTTTATGGTCTACTTTATCGAGAGACAAAGTAGCACCATCTTCAATAAGTATCCCTCTTCTTTATCCAGAATAAGCGCAAACTCAGCATCAGCTTCCACACCCTTAAGGGTCGGAGGCGGGGGGTCATAAAACAATTATGTGTCAATGAAAATAGTATCGTTGTTGATTTTTTGATTTTGAATAGTTTTGAAAAAATTAAATTTTAGTCCATTTTTCACGCCAAAAAACTTTTTTTTAAGTTATGATCTCAGAATAATCTTCAAATGCACTATTTCAGAATAACTATCAAATTCATAACTTCGGAATAGTGGCAAATAATTACTTCGGAATATTGGCCTGTTGATAATTTCGAAATATTGGAAACACGAATTCGGAATAAAGGTTAAACCACGAATTCGGAATAATATTGCATCACCAATTCGGAATAATACTACATCACCAATTCGGAATATCTGATTTCTGAATAAGCTGATTTCACTATTTCGGATATCCGAATTGCGGAATATCTGATTTTAAAATAAGTGCAAAGTTGCAATATCGAAATAATGGATCACTCTTATTTCGGAATAGTCTGTTAGCCAAAACATATCTTATGGGTTTTAATTTAAGCATATGACCATCAAACAATAAACAACTCACATAACTTCTTATATACGAATAAATTATACACAAACTTCTAAATAGTCACTTAAAACCTTCTACCAAACACCCTATTACTTACTAATCTCAAAACTTTAAACAAAGGAAAACAAATTTAAAGCAAAACAACTAAAATCCTATAAAAAACAGATAAGATAGCAACAAAGTAAAATATCTATAAACAACACAAACC
Organism: Glebionis coronaria; assembly: GCA_025667525.1. Classification (NCBI taxonomy): domain Eukaryota; kingdom Viridiplantae; phylum Streptophyta; class Magnoliopsida; order Asterales; family Asteraceae; genus Glebionis; species Glebionis coronaria. Next base: position 491,514,911 of record CM046875.1, read on the forward strand.
CACACATGGTATAACACATAAGCTAAACCAAACAGGGCCTTAATAAATTAGTTATGAATCAGCTAATAGGCTATTTTTTATTTTCATTTCAAAAATATTTATGTAAACTATTCATAAATTATAGGGCTAGGAGATTAAAAAAAATAAAGAATAATAAAAAGCTAAAATGAAAGGGACGAACTTGACAAAGTAGTAATAAGCAAGGGTGCCTGCAACGACTACAGCCAGACCCCCAAGACAAATATAGAGCACCTTATGGTCTACTTTATTGAGAGACAAAGTAGCACCATCTTCAATAAGAATCCCCTCTTCTTTATCCATAACAAGCGCAAACTCAGCATCAGCTTCCACACCTGTAAGGATTGGATGTTGGGGGTCATAAAACAAATCTATGTCACTGAAGAAAGTATCGTTGTTGATTTTTGGATTTTGAATAGTTTTGAAAAATATAAATTTTACTCTGGTTTTCCCGCCAGAAAACTATCTTTTTTTTTAAAGTTATGATCTCGGAATAATCTTCAAATGTACGATTTTGGAATAACTATCAAATTCACAATTTCGGAATATTGGCCAATAATGATTTCGGAATATTATCCTGTTGATGGTTTCGGAATGTTGGAAACACGATTTTGGAATAAAGCTTAAACCACCAATTCAGAATAATACTGCATCACCAATTCGGAATATCCTCAATTTTGGGAAATGAGCAAGGTAACACGAATCAACCGGGATCTCCTAGCTTTTCCGGAAGCTCTTTAAGGAGAATTACGGACTAATTCTCATTTAAACGACTGTTAACAAGCTCTACCATTTTTTCTTTCTTATTGAGCTAATCTTGAACATCTTAACAAATTTGGGCATTTGAGCAAGTGCTTCAACAAGGATAATGTTAAAATTCACTTGTTTAATAATTTTCAAAAACTTGGAAATATGAACGTCATCCTTAGTAAGCAACTTAGCCTTGTCCAACCTAGAGGGATAAGGGATATTGGGCTTAGGAGGTGAAGGTTGATAAGGAGAAGGACTCGCTTATTGAACAACCTTAGGGTTAGGCTTATTAGGAAATGGATAACTAGTACTAGGAGTGGTAGTGGGAGGGTCCATCGAAGGGGGAGTAGGATTACTCATTGTTACCTCCGGGCCTTGTCTCTCCTTTATGGGCGAATAGATGGAAGGTCCCACTAAAGTGGCTCCATTTCGAGTAGTAATAGCACTCACATTAGCTCGAGGATTAGTCTCGGTATTAGAAGGTAAGGCTCCTTGGGGTCTAAGAGTTTGCAACATTTGCATGAATTTCCTATCGGTTGACTCATGCATTTCTTTCATAGTTCTCTCATGTTCGGTCAATTTTTGGAGAACCAAGTCCATATGAGAATTGGTAACATTCCCTTGATTAAACCCTTGATTTTTAAACCCTTGATTTTGAAAACCTTGGTTTTGAAATTGATTAGCATTTTGAAAGCCTTGATTATTAAAACCTTGGTTGTTAAGGCCATGATTTTGCCCTTGAAAATTCACTTGATTTGGATTAAAACCCCTCATATTAGAGTTCCCTTGAAAATTACCTCTTTGTGGACCTTGGTTCCTATTTGGGTATTGGGTAATTTGGGTGGTTGGGGGTGTTCTTTGTGGAGCTACAAAACCGGGAGGAGACAAAAAGTTAATAGACTTATACGACAAATGGTTAACATCAACATTTGGTTTAAAGTAAACCCTCTCATTTTCAATTGTATTAAAAGCATAAACTTCTTGTTGGGGTTGATTATAAACCTTATCACAATTGTAGTATGAATGTGGTCCACCACAAGTCTCACAAGTCTCACTTAAAGCATGAACGTGCCTAGTGGGAGGGGTATCCACTTTTAAAGCAAGATTTTTAACAATATTAGCAAGTTCCTTAATTTGATTCGTAACTTCATTATCCCCTCCACTAGCACTAGCCATATGGGCTCTTGAACTCTTCGTTTTCACTTTAGCCTTATTTTCAATTGTATTCCAAGCATCATTCATAGATTTTACAAGAATATTTCCCCCTGGAGCGCTATTTAGTGAGTCTTGGTCATTCAAAGTTAATCCATTGTAAAAAGTATTAATTTGATGAACTTTTGTAAAACCTTGTTGAAGACACCTTCTTAAAATCTCCTTAAATCGATCCCAAGACTCACTAAACGTTTTCCCATATTTTTGCTCAAAGGTGATAATATCGTTCCTTAAGGCGGTGGTACGAGATGGTGGGAAGAAATAGTTAATGAACTTCGTTTCTAAATCCGCCCATGTAAGAATACTTTGGGGTGGTTCCTTCTCAAGCCAAATCCGGGCTTGTCCCTCGAGGGAAAAAGGAAAGAGCAACAAACGTATTGCCTCTTGAGTCACCCCATTGTATTTCACTGTATTGGTCAAATGTATGAATCTCTTAATATGATCGTGAGGGTCATCTTGGGAACGGCCCAAAAATGGTGTAGCGGAAACCATTTGAATAAAACCCGTTTTAAGTTCAAAATTATTCGCACCAATATTCGGTATAACAGTCGCGTCATCATTGCCCTCCAAGTGGGATTGCAAGATCTCAATCATCGGTCGATTATAGGTTGCCATAGTAGCAATGTCTAAAGCTCGATTCTTGGAATCGGTTAGAGAGACGGTTTTTTGTTCGTCTTCTTATTAGAAGGACGAGGTACACCACTTGGTATGTGTGCAGGCGCGCGAGTGCGCATACAACTAAAAACCGAGGAATAAGGGGATTGCCCTTGGTGACTTTGAAAGGGGAGAGATTATCCCTCTCGAGGTTCGATATTAAAAAGCTACAAGGAAATATATATTTAATACTACTTGGCTGGCAAAACCCTCGACTAGCCTTTCTTCTCAAAAATACTCACAAGTGAACGGGGGAAACGAGGTGGCTTGAATCACTTAATTACCTTTTTCCTTAGATGGCCTTTTATAGCACGTTGCCTATCTATTCACCGTATAGTTCATAGTTTTCGAATTCTTGCTTAACGAAAGTATTTATCTATTTTTGCCTTTTTTTGAATTTGATCGATACACGTATATGGAACCGGAACGCCTCCAAATACGGGGTATTGCAAAACAATACTTATGGAATATTGTGTATTGAGGTTCGTATACGTAATATCTATAGTAATAACAAAAATCTTTTTGTATTTTTTTTTTATTTTAAAAGAAAATATATTCACAATAAAAGATGAAAGAAATCGAAATAGGAAAAATAGTACAAGTACTTAATATTTTTGGTGTAACACTTTAGGAAAAGTGTTACTTTTTGATTATTTTTTTTTGTGCAAATCTTAGGAAAGAAATGCTTTTGTGATTTTTTTAATTTTTTTTGTCTTTTAATATTTTTAATTTTTTTATATATATTTTGATTTTTTAACAAAAATAGCGTTCAAATTGAACAGATCCCAAAATCTAAATCGTCTTACGAAAAATCGTCAATCGTAACGAGATCGATGCGGCAGCGGCGCCAATTTAATATAGGAAATTTAATATAGGAAATATGTGTATAAGAGATTAATGTTCGTTTTCCTCGACTCGAATTAATATCAAATTTCTCACAAGATTTATCGTTTTTTGGTTAATAATACTTGTTTGGTATCCGTGTCTAATTAAACTTAAATGGGGATACTATTTTAGGCTTAGGAAATATAGAAATAAAAGCGCAAATAGTTCACATAAAATTACTCTAAAATGCAATACAATTATACTACAATTTAAAATCGAGATGAAACTTACTAAATCTAAGATGCAACAAAACTATACTATAATTTAAAAAAAATTAATTATTCTAAATGCAAAACTAAACTAAATGCAAGCACGTAATAACAAGTAAAATGACAAAAATTAAATCAAAAAGATAAACTTAAGAATAAAGCGTAAAGCTTTATCCTTTATAGCTTATTAATCTTTTAGATGATAAAGCTTGAAGCTTTATATACTAATAAGCTTAATAATCGCAAAAAGGTGTAAACTTTATACTCAAAATAAGCTTATTTAAATGAAAACTAATTTTTACAATTATAAATCTATTTTTTAAAACTAATTAAAACTATTTTTAAAAAAGAGATATTTCAAAAAAAATTTAACTTCTATTAATCTAATTAATTAAACTAAAACGATTTAGAGGAAAATAAACTTTAAGCTAGATATTGAAAAAGAGAGAACTTTAGTACCCGTGGTCCGAAGAAAAACGCTCTAAAAACAATCAACACAACCAACAAAATATGGCCCTTAAAATACACGGCCTCTCATAACCAACAAAATATGGCCCGTAAAGTACACGGCCTCTCAAATCAAACTCAACCGCACAATTACTAAACCGATACTTCACAATTTTTGCCAACCAAACGCTCTAGGTAATCTCACCTATCAACTAAATTTATTAAACCCGTAAGCTCCTCACCAAAAGTGATGAATCGATACGCCGAGATCAAAAGAACACAAGAGGTTAGGATGATAAGCAACAATTAATATTTGATTACGTTGATTACTAATAGATCTAGACTATTTTTTTAGGTTTTATAAATATATTTTAATTTTTAAACTAAAAACTAATAGATCTACACTAATTTATAAAAAAAATAGATCTACACTAAAAGTAATTAATTAAAAGGCTAGCTTATTAATAAGATGTAAGCCTAAGCTTAAAACTTATGTGATTCAAAAAGCTTAAAAAGCTAATTGAACAAATTCACCCACAATAAGCTAGATCTCGAAATATAAGCCCACAATAAGCTTGAAATAATATAACTTATTTCAAACTTTTATATAAATCTAACTTATGAAAAAGTTATAAAAACTAATCCCAAATATAAGCTAGATTATAAGAAAAAATTAAGAAAGGTAGAACGAGAATAAGCTAAAAGAGATTAACAATAAGCTGAAATATAAACTTTTGTTAATATTGAAGAAAGCTTAAAAATAAGTTAATACAAAAGTTGAAAGGAAATACATTTAAAAAAATAAGAAATAAAATTGGCATTATTTAGCTACCTAAAATCTACATACAAAATGAAGAAAAATGAGGTGCTATTTATAGTTGAAGTCAAGGTGCTTGGGGTATATTAGTCTTTTTAGGCTTCTAACCACCTTCTCTTTTTTAACTTGAGGTCATCTTGGTCATTTGACAGGTGATGATGTGTTTCCACCAATATGAGTGAAGATTTTTTTTTTATAGACCAATAAGAGCACTTCACATGAATCACACATCTTCACCTTTGATTATTTTTCATCCAATGACCTTAATTAAGTTTTTTTTAATCAACTCCACCATCTTTATTCTTCTACAAGCATGCACTTAATTACTCACAAAAGAAACACACATGTTATTTTCTTTCTTTTTAATATTTTTGTGTTAGTTCAAAAATAAATAAAAATATATAAAAATAAAACTACTAAAACTAAAAATATTTAAAAATCAAAATTAATTATTTTAATACTAAACTAACTATTATAAAATAAAAAACTTTTATTTATTTAATTTTTACTAATATTAATAAAATGTTAAAATTAGAAATAAAATAGTAGAATATACGAAATGCAAACCGAGACGAGTTACGCGACAAGGGAGGAACCATTAGCTTAGTAAATTCGTGCTCTTAATTGGTCCATGTGGTTAGTTAGTGGATAACTTTGTAGTATGGCAGAAATAGTCCTTGTTGTTTGCATTTCTTGATTTAAGCTTGAAACTTCATTAAATCTTCATCCTTAGCCCTCCAAACTTCATTCTTTTGGCACTTTTGGTCCTTTGACTTTTTATTTGATCAGTGTCCGTGAAATCTCGTATTTTCTCCATTTTTGTCCTTTTGTACCTATTTCACAACAAAACACAAAACCACACGTAATTCCGACATTTACGTTTATAAATACACGTTTTGGTTTGGTTTTTCCTTGTTTTAAGTGGTAAAAGGATAAGTGTTTTCACACTTATTAAGGATGACTAAGGATATCTAGTGAAGCTCTACACAAGTTTATAGAGTCTAGATTCATTCCAATCTTGTCTTGTGGCTTAAAATGTCTCACGGCTAGATATAGATGAGAATGGTGATGTGTAGCACCCTAGTAGGTGATGCACCTACTTGTCACCACTTCAAAAATATCCTATAACATGTAAATGTCTGGTTTTCAAACTTTTAATGTGAGGGAAAGTGTTTGAAATGAGTTTTGGAGGGAAATAACGAAACTGGGTTTAAAAACTAGGGCTTGTAACTTATGCTTTGTGATTTTGGTGATCAGGGACTTAGGAAAGTGATTAGTGAATGTTTAGGGCTTAATTAGGGTTTATAAACTCTTTTTAAGAGATTTGGGGTCCTTTGTTTGAAGTTTAACAAGGGTTTGATGTGAAAATGGGTAGTATACTTATGTAGATTAGGGTTTTCTAATGTTCTAGGTTTAAATCTTAGTAAAAGGCTTTATCCTTCAATTAGATATTGATTTAAACTTTATTTAGGTCCTTGAAATTGTTTTTTAAGTGTCCAAAGAGTTCTTACACTTGGTTTAATGGTTTTGTTTAGGTAAACATGTCTAAAAAGTGAAAATACCTATTTTGACCTAATTTACAAGTCATGCATTGAAATCTTGTACCTTATGCATTAAGACACTTGTAAATTGTCTTAACATAATCTTATAACCTTAATGAAGTCCTATAAATATTTGTAGACTTTTCCTAAAATACTAGGTAATGATTCCATGTAGATTTCTTAATATAAGGGTTTCTATATCATTAAGCCTAATGACTTTCTATTTTGGGAAAGTAGGGTCTATATCTTAATGTAAGATTATTCTAAGTCTTATATAGTATGTCCATGACTTCCATGGGTTCTACATTCTTAGTTTAAGCGTTTATATAGGTTGATCATATCCTAGGGTTATTTAAGTAAGCTTAAGGTCCTATGCTTTGAAAACTTGTACTTTATGCTTTAATAATTTGTAACTTGGTTTAAAATAAATGTATTACTTTAATATGATACTTAGTTGAGTTTTATAATTAGTTGCAAAAGATTAGACTTTAATTCATTATAGAATGGGAGTTTATATACTAATCTTGGTTTTAGGTCATTTTCTTGTAATTAGCTTGAGATTAGTGAATATTAGTACTTTGTGATTGATTAACTTTTATTTATATTGTAGATTATAATCATTATATTGTATTGATTATAGACTCATAGTTGTATAATTACATTGCTTAAAATATTGTTTATAAAGGTTTCTAGGTGATAATCTAGGCTATTATGTACACTTATTTGTACTTTAGTTTTGTATGGCTTATACTTACTTATTCTTTATATAACTTTATACTTTCTATATGATAGTATAATCCTTGTTCTTATTCCTTGTTCACTTGTTCATATGTGTTATGTATTTATACTTTTGTCATCTTTGAGTTCAATATTCATTTATAGGGATTCTAGGGTTTCTAAGGTATCATTATATTTCTTGAAATGTTTTTATTCATAAATATACTTGTTAAATCACTTATAAAACTTATACTTGTTATGTTTACAACATATATGAATATGTTGATATGGTAGTTCAGGTTGGGAAAAGTAGTTCATCATACCAAGTAATGCATAAAAAGCAAAAATTTCTGATGGATTTCCACTTCCATTAAACATATCATATATTATGCTTGTAAAATTTATGGGTTGTCATATAGGGATTCTAGGGTATCATTATATTTCTTGAAATGTTTTTATTCATAAATATACTTGTTAAATCACTTATAAAACTTATACTTGTTATGTTTACAACATGTATGAATATGTTGATATGATAGTTCAGGTTGGGAAAAGTAGTTCATCTTACCAAGTAATGCATAAAAAGCAAAAATTTCTGATGGATTTTCCAACTCCATTAAATATATCATATATTATGCTTGTGAAATTTATGGGTTGTCATACATAACTCTTATTTCGGAATAGTCTATTGTGGAAGCCTAAGATTCCTGGATCTTTAAGCTACTAGGAACGCATATCACTCACATGTATAAAACACAACGGAATAGAATGAGATACGTTAAACAAGGTGTTAATGAAGAAGATGAATTTTCCCTAACGATTGCTTGCATTAAACATTAACAAACAATCACAGGTGTGTATACATTGAATCCCACACCTAGTACACGACACACACTTTAGGTTACATTATGAATAAAACTTATGAATAAACCTAAGACCCTTGGTTCCTTTTATAGTGCAAGGACCAGGGTTTACAAGTGATAAAAATGAATAAAAAAATATCTTCTAAAAAGATAGAAAATATTCTGAATCCTTATCATAATAAGAATTATTAACTCACTTTACCAGCGACTAGAACATATGTCAGCGACTAGACATACTGTGTCGGTGGCTAGAGCTCATGTTTTCTTCTTTGAGTTTCTGCCACATAAACTTTTAGACCCAATAATCTTCCCCTAGTTGATGTCAGCAAAACTCCTTGTGTATCTCTTGAATATGGTACATGATCTTCAAATTCCTTCCTCTTGGAAATACGTTTTACGTATTTAGAAAGGTTCGGTCACTCTGACAATATAGAAGTTAGTAGCTCGTAGTCTTGTATCTTTATATTAAACAAACAAGGCCAACCCAAGCCTACAACATGTGCAGGTCAGTGGCCCATTGTAAGCCCAAGCCCATCTCATGGGCTTTGATATATAAACCCTCTCCTTAGTTAGAGAGAGTGTGGTTCACATAATATTTTCACATAGTAAAGTGTGTTTTACAAAACTTCCTCTTTCTAAGTGTGTGTGTGATCTACCATCTTTCTATCTATAATCTCTCTCTCTAGATTAAGCAAGATTTACATAATCCTACAAATGGTATCAAGAGCCATGGATGAGTTGCTTAGTTTTTGTGTTTGTTTCGTGAGTTTTTATATCCAAAAACCCTTGATCCAAATTTTTTTCGTGTTTTTGTTATTCCAAGTGAACTACATATCTCCTACATAGTTTTGGTAGGGATTTGGGTACTTTGGATTGGTTAAAATCAAGAATTTCTAAGCAAAAATCTCGTTTTTATTCATTTTTTGCGAAACAGTGAGATTTTTTACGAAATATTTTCTCAAAACATTTCGCAATAATTAGGGTTTTGATTATTGCGAAATCTGTTGTTTTTTATTATTGCGAAATCCTTAAGTTTGGATATTGCGAAATCCTTGTTTTTGGACATTGTGAAATCCTTAAGTTTGGACATTACGAAATCCTTAAGTTTGGACATTACAAAATTCTTAAGTTTGGATATTGCAAAATCCTTGTTTTTGGACATTGCGAAATCCTTAAGCTTGGATATTGCGAAATCTTTAAGTTTGGATATTGCGAAATCCTTGATTTTGAACATTGTGAAATCCTCAACACTTGGACATTGCGAGATCTTTTGCAACGTGGGTATTGCGAGATCTTTCTGCTCAAGTTATTGCGAGATCTTCATCAAGTATTGCGGGATCTTCATAATTATTCCGAGATTTTCAGAAAACGTGATTTTGAAAATTTGAGTTATTTGGTCTAGGAATTTTTTGTTTCTTAAGAAGACACTGTTAAGGGATTTCAACAACGTTTCTCGACTTCAACACACAAACTTTGTGTTATTATGGTTAAATCGGTGGTTTGTAAAATCCCGCAAATTTATTTATCGGTTTCTCCACGATTAGTAAAACTCTATATCTTCAAAAACAAGCACATTTACTTTCTCTCATTGTTCGATCAACTTTTGTAAATCTTCACTTATCAAAATGGGGTATACTTCTCTTACGGATAAGTCCATCCTCTCGGGTACGGATAATCTTCCACCAATGTTGGTGAAGAAAATGTATGAGGATTGGGCATCTAGAATGGAACTTTATATGTTGAATAAAGAAAATAGACATCTCATTTGGACATCGGTTCTAAATGGACCATTAGTTTATGGTACCGTGACAGAAGGTGTCGTTACTCGTCATCGAACAACGGGCGAATTGACTGGAGATGCTAAGATTCAAGATACGTGTGATAAACAAGCTACAAACATCATTCTCCAAGCCCTTCCTCCAGATGTCTACAAACTCGTGAGTAAACATAAAGTTGCCAAAGAGTTATGGGATAGAATTTGTGTTTTAATGCAAGGCACCTCGTTAACTAAACAAGAACGAGAGTGTAAGCTATATGATACGTTTGATAAGTTTTCCTATGTCCCCAGGGAGACTCTCAATGATTACTATTTGAGATTCACTATATTGATGAATGAGCTCAACATTTATGGTATGGAAATTCCAACATTCCAATTAAACACCAAGTATTTGAACACTCTTCCTTCCGAATAGAACAAGTACGTGACGGCTGTTAAATTGGCTAAGGATTTGCATCAAACCAACGTGGATCAACTTCAAGCTTTTCTTCAACAAAACGAATGCCACGTGATCGAGGCTTGGTTGTCAACACCTCAAGTCCATGATCCACTTGCCATGATTGCTTCTCATCAAATGACTTCTCCACACAACTTGACATATTCTTATCAACAACCGTCATATATGCAGCAACCACAACACACATAGCAGCAACCACAACAACCAATTTATCAACCACTAATGATGCCACAACAAGCATTTCAACAAAGTGTTCTTCAACAGCCTTATATACAGCAACCATCACATCAGGCATTACCATCACAAGCTATCACTTCTCCAATGGGCTATACTCCTCAACAAGGATATTTTCCAATTGAAGCACCACAAGCACAAGCCTTTTATTCCAATGAACTTCCACCAATTCAAGCATCGGTCTTTACTCAAAATGATACGCCAACTAATGTCTTGAACCATCTCACTGCCTACTTGTCAAAACTTGTTGCAACTAGAGGTTTTCCACAAACGAACAATCAACTTTGCACCTCTTCAAATCCTCGCCAACAAGCTACTATTCAAGACGGTCAAGTGACGGTGCAATCCATTCAAGGAAGGCAAAACTCATATGGACCAACTACAAGGACCATGAACGATCAAGTTGTGAACTCTCAAGCTAGTGGAAATGGAAGTCCTATTGGTCCTCAAAAGGTTGTGACCTACTATAATTGTCGAGGACAAGGTCATATGGCTAGGCAATGCACTCAGCCAAAAAGGAGAAGGGATGCAACGTGGTTTCGGGAGAAGATGTATTTGGCCGACGCTCAATCTAAAGGAAAGATTTTAGATTCAGAGGAATTAGCATTTCTTGCAGACCCAGGGGCAGCAGATAATAAAGGCATTGTAGTCGTCTCTATTTCTAATGCAGCATATCAAGCAGATGATCTTGATGCATATGATTCGGATTGTGATGAAATTCACTCAGCCCAAGCTGCTCTCGTTGCTAATCTCTCTCACTACTGTTTTGATGTCGTTAGTGAGTTACCTACCACAACCAATATTGTTCATGATAATTTACATCAAGTTGAGCATGAAAATAACAATCTCGAACAGCATTCGGGAAATAGTATCTCAAATGATGTGGTATCTAATCCTACACATTTAAGTGAACCTCAACCAAATGCTACGACGGGTATGGAATCTTATGATCAACATGTTTTGGTAATGGTGCCTAACCATATAATTTATAATATGAATGTGGCTGTCCGACAAACCATAGATATGAATGCCAATCTAACCGCTGAGCTTACGTTGTATAAGGAAAATCTCAAAACTTTTGAAATGGTCCCTCAAGCAGAGAAAATAACTTATTCTAAATTTGACCAATTTCGTTTTGAAAGGATAGAACACTTAAACAAAATAGAATCATTGGGATCTAATCTTTCCAATGAATTAAAAGAAAAAGATTTGGTTATAAATGATTTTCAGAAACTTAAAACGGATTTCGAAACTCGCGAGACTAAAAAGTTTGAATCGGAAATTAATGCTACTAAAATTCTTAAATTCAAGGAACAACAACTTTTAAAACAATACGCTTCCACAGAAAAGGTTCACCTCTTAACCAAATCATTTAAGGAACTAGAACTTAAGCGTCTTCAAGATTTACCACCAAATCCCGGTTATGCAAAACAAGCTCAGGAATATATTCCTTGTCTTTATGATGCGACCCAAAATGGCAAATGGAAAGAAGCTCCGTATGTTCGTGATAATGAGGAGTCGATGTCACGTGCGGAAGAAAATCGATCAAAAATGTTTTTAAAATTCCCTACAAAGTTTAATTATGTAAAGCATAATAAAGATCAATTTGATAAAAAAGACCCGTTTTAGATTACAAAAGGAATTAGCTCAATTATCAGCATATATGCCCCAAAGTTTGTCAAATGAAAACATTTCTAGTACGTCTCCTACACTTGTCAAAAAGGATTTAACTAAGTTAATTCCACCAGTAAGTAAGGTGTCTAATAGCTTAAATGCGTGGCACCAACACTTTGCCGATTTTGACAAGGTCATTAAGGAACGTATGGCGGCTTCGGCCATAACGGAATGTGAATGGAATTTTGAACACACTAGAGCTGCATTTTGATACGAAATTATTACGTTGTGGATAATATTAAAGCGTTTTTTAGCAATATTGATCAAGATTTGGTTTTAGAATTAAATGAAGTTAAACGTGTTTTCAATGAAATGGATGATGCCTATGAAAACAATTTAGTTGAAATGGAACGAACTTTACGCCAAAATTATCATCTTCTAAAGCAAGTGATGTCGCATGATATTGTATCCGTCTGTGTGAATAATAGTGTTGATAATGATTCTATTATGCATAATGTTGAATATGTGGATAATGTGGTAGATAGTAATTGTCACAAATCTGACGCTGAATTTTTAAAGCTTAAAGATTCCAATAATTTGCTTTCAAAATGTTTTGATGCTATTCAAAAACATTGTATTTCGCTTGAATGTGAAAAACAATTTATTCAAGAGATTTTTGAAACGTCACACGAAGGTGTTAATATAGATGCTCAAAATGTTAAAAAGGCTTTTCAATCCAATAAACGATCAAAACAGCGTCGAAAACGTGACAAAGTTGCTAAATCATTGCCGATAGAAAATGAGAATGTTGAAAGAACACTAGAGGCCGTTGACACTCAATCCTTGATTGAGACCCTTAATCATAAGTCGGTGGAAACCTCAAATTTAAATGCGACAATTCGTGATAAGGATATGGCTTTGGGTGAATTAAAACAATTGCTTCGTGTTAAGAATACAACCGCCATTTCAGCACCGCCCTCTAGTGTTCCTAAAGTGAGAGCACCAAAGAATAACCTCATTGCCGTCACACCACTTAACAAGGGCTCTAGGACTAAACCATCTCAAAACGTGGTTACAAAAGATAAGGCACAATCAAAACCGGCCTCTAATATTTCTGTGTTGCCTTCTACATGAGTAAGCACCACTACTAAGGCTCAAAGATCTAAGCTTAAAGGAAACACGAAGAAAGATAGGATCTTGCCCTTATCTAGTAGTCAAGTGAAGAAGAAAGTAGAAGCCTAGCCTAGGAATGTTATTTCGGTTTTAAATAAAAAGAATCATGTAGCTAAACCTAAAGGCTCTGCGGTTGTGCAGTGTTCTAAGCCTACTTTGAATTCTAATTTGAAATGTTGGAATTGTAATAAATGTATGTTTTCTAGTCGTCATGATTCTTGCCTTATTGACCATGTGAATGAGATGTATGCCCGAAAGCATAACTTTGAATGGAAACCGACTGGGATGGTGTTAACCCAAGTTGGATGGATGTAGCGTCCCACTAGTAGAACTTTCACTATAGTAGGAAATGCGTGCCCTTTAACTAGGATCACTCTCACTACAGCAAAGAAAGTGTGCCCTTTAACTAGGAGTACTAAGGCTACCAAAACACAAGCGTGTCCTTTAACTAAGAACACCAACACTACTGTAGGAACAAAGAGCCCTTTAAATAGGTCTACTCCCACTATAGTACCTGTCACTAATCCAAAACCTCAGGAAGATGGAACCATAAAACTGACAATTAAACAAACATATGTTAGAAAACGCAAGAAATCTAATGATGACACAGATGTTAGCAATTCTGATATTGTATCTGTATCCGCTAACACTCTGGAACCAATAGTTTCCAATGCATTGTCTTGTTTCAAACAGCTGGTCCAAATCGTCTTGTGGTATTTGGACTCTGGTTGCTACAAGCATATGACCGGAGATCGCTCCCAGCTCAGAAATTTCGTCAGCAAGTTTCTTGGTACGGTTTGATTTGGAAATGTTCATATTGCAAAGATAATGAGTTATGGTGAATATCATATTGGGAATGTTATAATTTCAAGAGCGTATTATGTGGAAGTACTAGGTCACAACTTATTTTCTGTGGGACAATTTTGTGATGCAAACCTAGAAGTTGCTTTTCGAGAGCATACCTATTTCATTCGTAATTTGGAAAGGGTAGATTTGTTGAAAGGTACTCGAGGGAATAATTTGTACACTTTGTCTCTACAACACATGATGCCGCTTCTCTCGTATGTCTTCTCTCCAAAGCATCGAAGACTAAGTCGTGGTTATGGCATCGACGGTTATCTCATCTTAACTTTGACGCTATTAATCATTTGGCGAAAAACGAACTTGTTCGTGGTCATCCTAAACTTAAATTTCACAAGGACCATTTGTGTTCCGCGTGTACAATGGGGAAGAGCACTAAGAAATCATACAAACCCAAGACTTAAGACACCAACCAAGAGAAACTTTATTTGTTGCATATGTATCTTTGTGGGTCAATGCAAGTTGAAAGTCTTAGTGGTTAAAAGTTACATCCTCGTCATTGTGGATGATTACTCTCGGTTTACTTGGGTGAAATTTCTTGCAACCAAAGATGAGGCACCTAAATTCATCATCGGATTTTCAAGATGATTCAAGTGCGTCTCAACACTGCTGTCTGACGCATTCGTACAGATAATGGAACCGAATTTGTGAATCAAACCTTGAGTAATTATTATTAAGAAGTTGGCATATCTCTTGAAACATCCGTTGCTCACACTCCACAACAAAATGATGTCGTTGAAAGGCGAAATCGCACACTTATGGAAGCTGCTCGAACGATGTTAATTTATGCAAAGGCTCCATTGTTTTTATGGGCAGAAGTAGTATTTACAGCAGTGTACACCCAAAACCGATCACTAATTCGAAAACGTCATGGTAAAACACCTTATGAGATTCTACATGGAAAAGTACCAGATTTATCATACCTTCATGTATTTGGTTCTCTTTGATATCCAAATAATGATGGTGACAATTTGGGAAAACTTCAACCAAAGGCTTATATTGGTATTTTTATTGGTTATGCACCCGCAAAGAAGGCATTCCGAATCTATAATCGTAATTCTTGTAAGATCCTCGAAACTATGAATGTTGATTTTGATGAGCTGACGACAAAGGCTTCTGAGCAAAGTAGATCTGAACCCGCACTTCATGAAATAGGACCCAGTAACATTAGCTCTGGTCTTGTCCGAAACAACCCTACTTCATCATCATTTACACCACCTTCTAGGAATGAATGGGATACGTTGTTTCAACCGTTCTTTGATGAATTTTTTACTCCTCCAAGTATTATTGCTCCAGAACCTGAAGTAATAGCTCTGGTCAATGACGTTATCGCTCCAGCAAATGAAGCACAATCAGATGTGTCTACAACAACAATTGGTCAAGATACACTTTCAACGAGTAATTCTCAACCAACACATGTATCAACTACCCATGTCATGCCTATTGATGATGGCGAGGATGATGATGATTACGATTTGGAATTCGCTCAAATGCGTGAACTTCCATTCTTTGGTGTACCAATTCTCGACCCTAATCAAGACGGGTCGTCCACCTCAGAGGAAGCTCCTACTACGGTCTACTCCAATCCACGGATTCGTGAACATGACAACAAGTGGACAAAGGATCATCCTATAGATTCTATTATTGGTGACCCTAATCATCCAGTATCCACACGAAGTCAGTTACAAGAAAGTGCATTGTTTTGTCATTTTGATGCTTTTCTTAGTGAAGTTGAATTAAACCTAAGACGTGGCAACAAGCTTTTACCCAATCTAGTTGGATAGAAGCTATGCAAGAAGAACTTAATGAATTTGTACGTCTTGATGTATGGGAACTTGTCCCATGCCCGGATCAAGTGAAGTTACTCACTTTGAAATGGGTTTACAAGGTGAAACTCGACGAGTTAGGTGGAATATTGAAAAACAAAGCTCGACTAGTAGCTCGTGGATACAAGCAATTATTAGGCATCAAATTTATGGAATCCTTTGCACCCATTGCCCGTTTGGAAGCTATTAGACTATTCCTCGCTTATGCAACTCATATGAATATGATCGTCTATCAAACGGATGTGAAGACGACATTTCTTAATGGTGAAATTAAGGAAGAGGTCTATGTTCAACAGCCGGATGGTTTTGTGAATTCTAAATATCCTAATCACGTGTACAAGCTTAAGAAGGCTCTTTATGGGTTGAAGCAAGCTCCACGCGCGTGGTATGATCTATTGTCACAATTCCTCATTACACAAGGCTTCGTTAAAGGAAAAGTGGATCCCACGCTGTTCATTCAGAAACGAGGTAAATATATGATTATGGTACAAATATATGTTGATGATATTATATTGCTACCTCGACCCAAACATTATCGGATGAATTTGATACACTCATGTCTTCCAAGTTTAAGATATCAATGATGGGTAAGGTATCATTTTTCTTAGGTCTTCAGATATCTCAGAGTCCCAGAGGCATCTTTATCAATCAATCCAAGTATGCCTTTGAATCGCTAAAGAAATATAAGATGGAATCTTGCGATCCCGTGGATACTCCAATGGTGGAAAGAACTAAGCTAGATGCAGACCCAAATGGGATTGCTATTGATCCGACACTTTATCATGGAATGATCGGCACCCTTCTGTATATTATAGCTAGCAGACCTGACCTTCAGTTCTCAATTTGTATGTGCGCTCGGTATCAAACAAGGCCTACTGAGTTACATTTAGCTGTTGTTAAAATGATTTTTTGATATATTAAAGGAACTGTTAATCGGGGACTTTGGTATTAGAAGGACTCCTCTATTGCACTAATGGCATATGCAGATGCAGACCACATGGGATGTCAAGATACAAGGCGTAGCACAAGTGGAACTTTGCAACTACTAGGAGATCGACTAATCAGTTGGGCATCGAAAAGGCAGAAAAGCGCTGCAATTTCAAGTACGTAGGCAGAATACATAGCTATGTCTGGTTGTTGTGCTCAAATTCTTTGGATGAGATCGCAATTAACCGACTATGGTCAAGGTTTCAACAAAATTCCAATGTACTGTGACAACAAAAGTGCAATTGCTCTATGCTGCAACAACGTTCAGTTCTCCCGGTCGAAGCATATTGACATTCGCTACCACTTTATCAAGGAGCAAGTTGAAAATGGAGTGATCGAGCTTTACTTTGTCAGATCCGAGTATCAATTGGTGGATATTTTCACGAAGGCTTTAGATCGTGCTCGAATTGAATTTTGGCCGACAAGCTAGGATTAGGAACTTTCTCGGCCGAGACTCTAAAGGAATTGGCAGATGAAGCGAAAGAATAGTGGTGGTAAACTATTCTCTGTATCATTGATGATCATTTGTATATATTGTTTATGTTTTTATCCATAAAAGCAAAATACAAAAATATAAAACCATATAAAAACCATAAAAATTGAAAAACTCAGAAAAATCCAAAAATATTTTTACTTTATTTTTCAAAGGCATGTCTTTTGGTACGATAATATTTACGGCCTTAGAAATGTTGATTAATATCGACACCGCGCCATAAATAGAGTTCGTACAAAAGTTGTAAATATTTCATAAAACATGCCTATATGGTTTGCTATTATTTCAGCTTTTCATAAGTCAAGTATTTCTTATGAAAGCTTTGGCTCAACAACGGGAATTAATTTTCTCGGGCATGGTTTACTTTATAACCATGTAAGGGATTGTGTTTACGTTATAACACAATCTAACACGGATATATGTAAGCATCAGTGCATATATTTGTTAAAACAAGAGAAATCTTGTTTCTATGAAGTTATCGTCTCTACAATCATAGCTATTTACTATTGGTATCTACATAATCGACGATGCGACTACTCAAACGACGACTACAGCTCTTTCGATAGAACACGGGTCAACAATTGAGGGGGAGAAATTATCAAGCATTCAGAATCTTTGATGCCGAGAGTGCCAAGTTCACAAACTGGGGTCAAGACAACGATACCAATCGTACATGTGGTGCCAAGAGATGACTTCAGACAGGACGAGGCGACCAACATTTGCCGACAAGAACCATATGATCTTATCATATGATGTTCTCATCAATCAGGTCCAACCTTGTCAATTTATTCTTATATGGTGAATATGTGATTATTTTACAAATTGTGAGACCCCCAGAATCTGACATGGAACAACTAGGCAACGAGGGGGTAACACGTCATAGTACAAGAAACAATGAATTGCAGTTCAAACAAAGTTGAAGAAATAAAAATATGTACATTACATCATAAAAGGTCAGAGTTTTTAAACATAGGTCCCAGAGTTTTAAAAGCGGAAAATTATATTATTTCGTCTCGATTTATAACATAAAGTTGGCCAAAAGATTAAATAAACTTCTGACAGTTTATATAAAACCAATCTTTCAAAACCATCACAGAAATCTCCAAGCTGCGATAATATCCTGCGGGCTCTCATCCAAGTAAATCTAAGTATAATAACTGAGATTAAACATGTAAAATCTTCAACACAAAGTTGAGTGATATTCATAGGTTTAGAAATAAGGACGTGGAACACAAGCATTCATTTGTAAAACAAGTAGTATGGAGTATGGTTATATACATCAACCATAGTCCGAAGTCGTCATTATTGCTGTTTAGTTCATGAACCGAAGCTTAACTCAGTGTAAGTTCCTCTAGGGAGTATTCAGCCTAAATACTCAAGTATAAACGAATATTAGTGCGTCAAGGTAATCGGGACGGGGATAGTCAATCCCAATGGATCCACCCACAACATTCGCGCTTCGCGCAATGCACACCGGATAATTAACGGTTCATGATCAATGAGAGGTAACTTAAGGCTAGACTAAAAGCAATAATAATATCGAAAACCTGAAAATCATACATGTTCTGGATAGCATACAGTTCTGGATAGCATACAGTTTTTAATGGTTGTGTTCCACCATGTAAAATCTCACCCCGTGTTTAGAATCCATGTACAAGTAAAAAGGGGCTATGAACTCACCTTAGCCATGAGGTAAGTCAATCACGGTACTCAGCAACTGAGTAGAAATGGTAGTGGTAGACGATAACCGACGATATGGATGCACGGGAAACACGAAAACCGTAACCTATCAAAATAAGGCGCGCGTTAAGACTCGAACTCAAATATCGATATGTATCAAATATGATATGACACAAATGTTTTCAAAGTATTCATGTTTCAAAACCATTGACAAGAACCAAATGAATCCATTTATCCAACGTTACTCGTTAAAACACTTGAACACTTGAAAATGACCCGTTATACGACGCCAAGTCAACGCAAGTCGAACTATCCTTTAACCTTACTTGGACCAGTAGCTAAGTCATTTATATAATGACTAAGCACTTGAGTAAGTCACCATGTCCGATGGTGAATACTCAAACTCACGCAACACAAACATTGAACTAAGTGTCCAAAATAAAAATCAGCAAGTACACCCCGAATGTACACACCGATCTACCCTATATAGGCTTGTCCGTTTTAGATGAAAATTGGTGTCAAGGTCACTTATAACCTGTATAAGACCTCACCAAAATTTGAGCCAAAGTTCACACTTTAAAATCCATCAGCTCGACATTTTACTTGACTCCAAATTTGGGACAGATTTGTGCACTTGTTTTGTAAAACCGCTTAGACCGCTTTAAAAGTGTTAATTCGACAATCCGTCTTTTGAAACCACTACTAGACTCATCAAACTCAGTTTGTAAACTTTGAAAATCAGTAGTATCAACTATATAACCAAGCCTAAAGTCCCCGAGAGTCGACCCAAAATCAGCCACAATTTCGGATTGTGCCGACTTGCGTCTCCCGGTACACGAAAACTAGCATAACTTTTGACTCGTAATGACTTAGAAGCTCTATCTTATACCAAAACGACCGTCTCGGAAAACTCTACAACAATTTCAACTAATATTAGCCTTTCACAGACCTTAAACCCACGAAACAATCTGTTTAAGGATGCTGTCCTAAATTACCTTTTTAGAAAACATGTCAAATCAATTTTCCCACCAAAACTAATCATACCCATACCTCTAGGATCACTATACTATGAAACCCATCAACCAAACATACATAAAAACACTTGCATGTAAAATCTAACAAAATCAAAGATTAAAAACAAGACTTTTAAGGATTAAAATGTGATGATCATACCAAAAACAATGCATGCAAGATGGTTTAAACATCAATCCACCATGGAATTATAAAATCTTCAATTTTTGATGCATGTGTACAAATTTAGTACCAATGGAATCACAAGAACATTTCTAACATGGGTCTAATTTTTGTTTTAAGAAATTCATGATGGATGGTGGTGTTTTGTGGTGGTGGAGTGGCGGCATAAATGAGGGGGAGGGAGAAGAGAAGAAAAAAATCTTGTGTGTGTTTTTAAGTGATGTAAATGAGAAGGATTTGTAAAAAAATGTTTATATAGTATGATGGAGGGCTAGTTTTGCCAAGTTTGAAACTTGTGGACTTAAAAACAATTAATAGTTTTAAAGGGCAGAAAATGGTTATTGGTAAATATTGAAAATATTTACGGGGCTCGGGTTTCGCAAAAATACTTTTCAAAAGTTACAATGCATCATAAAAATGATTATACGATTTCTCGACACGGCTTAATACGTAATTAAAACGACATTATCGAAAATATTAATTATCGAAACAATCGATAAATAAACGTAAACTTTTGGGCATCCGTCGGTATCGCGATCACTAGGAATTTTCGTTGTACATTGATTTGAATAAACTCGTTGTAAAACGCACGCGGGTGATTTTAAATCAAAAACTTTGATTTAAATTAAATATGGAAAATAAAATAAAAAATTTATAATTCAATATAAAGTATTTATCGATGATCAGAAAATACTTAAAAAGTATAATTTATTGAAAATTAATATAATCTCAGGATTTACATATAAAATACAAGAAAACGAAATACGTTGGAAAATTCAGAAACACGAATAAAAAGAATAGAATAATGCTGAGAAAGTACGAGTTCTCACAGTCTTCCCCCCTAAAGGAACTCTGGTCCCCCAGAGTTCTCCTGAAAACGGTAGAAGATGCAAACAAAAGGAGGTACAAGGTGTAGAACAAAATTCATTGCTTCCCAGGTAATTTCTGTATCATGACGAATCTTAACAGTTAGAATTCGCTATGCTTCAGTTTCTTAACTCCTTTTCGTATAACTTTTCAGTCTCGGATTAGAATATCGATCTTTCAATACGGAGATACATCAAGAGATAGAGTTGTTGGAAATACGTGCGATAAACTATCAAGAATAAACATAAGAATCGCTTAAACCGGTAAAGTACGATAAAATGAACCAAGATTGTAAATCAACAAGGGGTCACAAATCGTGCAACTGTAAAACGTGACTGTCTTAAAACGTAAGAATCTAGTCACAAGCGAAATAGAAGGGAAAAATGAATAACATATGATCATTTAAAATACAAGCTATCAAAATAAGTTGTCTAGTATTTTAGGTATTACTTTAAAACTCAGTTTATATATATTTTCTTGATTAAAAGAAAATCTACAAGGTGTAGTGATTTAAAATCAAACTATCTGTATAAAATGAATGGGTAAACAGTTGTCAAATCTTTTTCTTGGTCAGGACTTCAAGGTAAAAGTAACTCAGTTCAAATAGTTATTTTGATCAGCTTAAGAGCTTTTCGGGTGACTACATGAAATTATCGTTAAAAACTCAGGTTTATTGTTACCATTAGGAAAAATCATATTTTCCAAGTTATTTAGAATCATTGTTAGAAATTATAAATTAATTTAATAATTTCATTAGGTTGACAGTAAAGTATGATAAAATCAATTACTTTAAAAGATACAACTTGACACTGTTTAAACATAAGTTATAAATTTACCCAAGAGGATGTACAGATTCGATATTAAACTTGAAATGGGTATTTTGACAATTTAAAATTTTGGTAAAATGTATAAAACGTTCTTAAAAATTAATAATAATTTTTAGAAATTCAAGAAAGTGTTTAAGATATCAAACGATAAACACGTAACAGTTTCTGGTTTTCAGAAGGTAACAAGACAGCAACGAATATGAATCATATAAAGGTCAACAATCTGTATGCGAGCGATAACACAAGGGAATAAAACCAAAAATCGTATCAATTTTTAACAAAGGTGATAGAATAGACGCGTCGATTATAAAAATAATAAGAAACATAGGATTATAGCAAGTCATCATTCCTTGAGTGCAGTTGGTGTTACCAACAACGGCTTATTAAGTTCTCGGTGATCGATACACGATCGAAGGATAAAAGACACACAATGAATTTTCGAATCAAAGAAAATTCTTAAGATGTCAATTGAGAGTAAATTCAGTAAGTTGAACAACATTAGCAATGAAAGGCGAAATCAACACATAATTTACACGAATGAATTTCAAGACAACAAAGTCTAACACACATCATGACAATTATACGAAATCATCTTTCACGTCTAGTCATAAATCATTAATCGTGTCCAAAGACGTTTCATAGGTCTACCAAGATAGATAGAGAAGGTCGATTGATGTAGAAGCATAACAACGTTGAAACTTCCAAGTCTGGTATCAATGGTAAGAATTTAGGCAAATGGTAACGAAAATCGTATCATGTAATGATGAGGTAACAAGTAAAGCAAAGATCGCTGAGTAAGGAAATATGTGCTTGAGGCACGCACTTTGTTCAAGAAAAGATAAGGGTTCATATGTGTAGGTCGCGAACTGTTGTTACTCGCATAGGATGTAAAAGTTTTCAAAACATTACTTTATCTAACTTTTTAAGGAACATATTAAAAAGTTGATTGTTGGTCAAATATTTAAGGTGACTACTATTCGGCCTTGCATGGCTCCTTCTAAATTAAGCATAGGTGATCAGGCCATGCATAATTTAGGACTAGCAATGCGATGCTCATCTTCGTCAAACCAGTATTACATATCATATGATTTAAAATATGTATATAATAGCATTTGTAAAAACAGGAATCAAAAGAACATATGAAACTTTTCGCCTATAAGTTATTGGCTACATATTTAAATCAAGCATTTTATTGTTACAAGAATTCTTAACAAGACCAATGTAGAACAATTGGTGAGAATACATTGTAAAATTAATATAAATTAATTTTATAAGATGGCATTCAATTATTTAAGAAAGCCCAAATGAAACCTTTTGTAAAATGATTCGCAAACAAGACCAGTTTGAGTTTATATGGTAACATGACAATAGTTTATAAAGTGGCGAGTGGGTTACATGAGGGTAATAAGGGGTAGTTCAAGACAGTCAACGAAATGATAACAAGGTGATAAGGTTCCAAGAGGTTTAGTAGGAATCGTCAAGAGACACATGTCAAGATGATAACGAACGATGAAAATAAGAACTTCAACCTTGGTCCAAATCAGTGGTACGATAGAAGCAGAGAAAGAAAATAGAATGACAAATAAGTCATAAATAAAAGAAAGGATAAAGGAATCTGTATGTGTGCACATCGAGATTAATTTGACAATAATATACTTTTAGAAAGTAGGGTATCAGTTAACAAATAGTACAACCACTCCGAAAAGTTTCCATATTAGGAAGTTACCGAATTTCAAAAGTTCAAGACCTATGTACATGTATGACCGAATTCAAAGTTACTATTTTATATTTGTTCAAACGCAATCCTTGTTTTTA
This sequence comes from Glebionis coronaria, assembly GCA_025667525.1. Lineage (NCBI taxonomy): Eukaryota > Viridiplantae > Streptophyta > Magnoliopsida > Asterales > Asteraceae > Glebionis > Glebionis coronaria. The sequence continues at coordinate 491,538,829 of CM046875.1, forward strand.
GTTTGCAAAATATCATTAGTTAAAGTTTTACCAGCTCAACGAACTCAAAAACGCTTGAAATCATATTTTTTTGAAGTCTATCAGTTTTGACCTTTGGGTTTGACTAGACCAATTAACTCACTAAACGATATTCTAAGACTCAAAGTCTAATGCATTTCGATGTAAAACAATGTTTCGAACAACTTTCTAGTTTTACCCAAGACTTGAAACGGAATAAAAATTGACGAAAATGCCCTTGTATTAAATCTGTCAGCAAAACGATATTTTAGAACTACGCAAAAATAAGTTCTTAAATTTTACAATCCCAAATTTTATGTCCTAAACGGACGTCTCAACAAGTAGAAATGTATATTTTTATGTCTAAAGTTATAAAAATATTTTCTCGACACAGCTTGAAATTAAATCTAAATTTCATAATGACTCAGAATTAGTGTACACACAAGACTTGTGGACTCCATAAAGACGAAAGAGAATAAACTGTACAATTAAACATGGTATAGAAATAGTTCAAGAAGAATCTGAGAGATCAAAACGACGCATGACATTCATGTCTTCGGTTGCAAGATGCAATGCAGGAAAGTCTCCTGGCGGCGTGATTTTCCAAAATCACAAGACATACCGAGAAAGAAACAAAATATTAACAAGTCACACTCCTGAGGCGAGGAGGTTTAATGAAAAAGGGAGGATACTAGTAGGATCGTATTCCAAACAATTGTCACATCATAAATGACGATCATGTGTTCAAGGTACAACGGATGTTGTAAGTCGAAATCGAAACGTAGAATGGTCAATGAAATAAGATGTAATCCATGTACAATTGTCGTGTAAAACGGTGGCGTAAAGGTAAATCAAGATTATGAAAACCCACAATATTATTCAGGTACTTATTCAACGAATGCTTCGAGATGTGAGACTCACACGATGTCCTTTAGTCTTTCTGGGAGACACATTGAGCTACACAATGATCTATAGACTATACATTCAGTCACTAATGGTCAGAAAGAAAATCTGCGTATCTAAATAGATATTTTAAAATAATTGAACAATGAAGGCAACACGCACGGTAGTAAAATGAAAATCAGGAGTTTTATCAAAAACAACACTTCTTAATCCCGAACAATGGTATCATGAGAGTATGCACAACATGTAACAGCGAGTCGAGAGAAACAGATGATTCAAAACGAACGAGTATATTAAGTCAGTCGTATCACGCATGAACAAGATAGCAATAGTACTAAAAAAATGAGCATGAAAAGTCGGCAGCATTCACGCTCTGAATACAAGTATGTAACGTCATAACAATGTAAAAATCATCGTAACCAGATCAGTTCACAAGAACAAGAACTCCAAAAATACAGTAAGAGCAGATGAAATCACAGTAATATCGAATGATAATCCATGAAGCACAAGGCTTTGAAAAGACATAATAATTATCGTCATTAGGGTAACGTAATATTTCAACATGTAGTCAAGAGATGAAATACTATAACGATAATTAAACGTAAGTAATAAGGATTAGAGAGTTACCCGCGCAGATATCGAACAACATTGGCAGATTCTGTGATTGACACTTAAAACATGAAATATTTGAACTTTCGGTTATAGACTAAGTTTTGAAAAACGACTCAGTTCCCTATAACCATCGCTCTGATACCACTCTGTGAGACCCCCAGAATCTGACATGGAACAACTAGGCAACGAGGGGGTAACACGTCATAGTACAAGAAACAATGAATTACAATTCAAACAAAGCTGACGAAATAAAAATATGTACATTACATCATAAAAGGTCAGAGTTTTTAAACATAGGTCCCAGAGTTTTAAAAGCGGAAAATTATATTATTTCGTCTCGATTTATAACATAAAGTTGCCCAAAAGATTAAATAAACTTCTGACAGTTTATATAAAACCAATCTTTCAAATACATCACAGAAATCTCCAAGCTGCGATAATATCCTGCAGGCTCCCATCCAAGCAAAGCTAAGTATAATACCTGAGATTAAACATGTAAAATCGTCAACACAAAGTTGAGTGATATTCATAGGTTTAGAAATAAGGACGTGGATCACAAGCATTCATTTGTAAAACAAGCAGTATGGAGTATGGTTATATACATCAACCATAGTCCGAAGTCGTTATTATTGTTGTTTAGTTCATGAAGCGAAGCTTAACTTAGTGTAAGTTCCTCTAGAGAGTATTCAGCTAAATACTCAAGTATAACCGAATATTAGTGCGTCAAGGTAATCGGGACGGGGATAGTCAATCCCGATGGTTCCACCCACAACATTCGCGCTTCGCGCAATGCACACCGGATAATTAACGGTTCATGATCAATGAGAGGTGACTTAAGGCTAGACTAAAAGCAATAATAATATCGAAAACCTGAAAATCATACATGTTCTGGATAGCATACAGTTCTGGATAGCATACAGTTTTTAATGGTTGTGTTCCACCATGTAAAATCTCACCCCGTGTTTAGAATCCATGTACAAGTAAAAAGGGGCTATGAACTCACCTTAGCCATGAGGTAAGTCAATCACGGTACTCAACAACTGAGTAGAAACGGTAGTGGTAGACGATCACCGACGATATGGATGCCCGGGAAACACGAAAACCGCAACCTATCAAAATAAGGCGCGCGTTAAGACTCGAACTCAAATATCGATACCAAATATGATATGACACAAATGTTTTCAAAGTATTCATGTTTCAAAACCATTGACAAGAACCAAATGAATCCATTTATCCAACTTTACTCGTTAAAACACTTGAACACTTGAAAATGACCCGTTATACGACGCCAAGTCAACGCAAGTCGAACTATCCTTTAACCTTACTTGGACCAGTAGCTAAGTCATTTATATAATGACTAAGCACTTGAGTAAGTCACCATGTCCGATGGTGAATACTCAAACTCACGCAACACAAACATTGAACTAAGTGTCCAAAATAAAAATCAGCAAGTACACCCCGAATGTACACACCGATCTACCCTATATAGGCTTGTCCGTTTTAGATGAAAATTGGTGTCAAAGTCACTTATAACCTGTATAAGACCTCACCAAAATTTGAGTCAAAGTTCACACTTTAAAATCCATCAGCTCGACATTTTAATTGACTCCAAATTTGGGACAGATTTGTGCACTTGTTTTGTAAAACCGTTTAGACCGCTTTAAAAGTGCTAATTCGACAGTCCGTCTTTTAAAACCACTACTAGACTCATCAAACTCAGTTTGTAAACTTTGAAAATCAGTAGTATCAACTATCTAACCAAGCCTAAATTCCCCGAGAGTCGACCCAAAATCAGCCACAATTTCGGATTGTGCCGACTTGCGTCTCCCGGTACACGAAAACTAAAACTAGCATAACTTTTGACTCGTAATGACTTAGAAGCTCTATCTTATACCAAAACGACCGTCTCGGAAAACTCTATAACAATTTCAAATAATCTTAGCCTTTCACAGACCTTAAACCCACGAAACAATCTGTTTAAGGCTGCTGTCCCAAATTACCTTTTTAGAAAACATGTCAAATCAATTTTCCCACCAAAACTAATCATACCCATACCTCTAGGATCACTATACTATGAAACCCATCAACCAAACACACATAAAAGCACTTGCATGTAAAATCTAACAAAATCAAAGATTAAAAACAAGACTTTTAAGGATTAAAATGTGATGATCATACCAAAAACAATGCATGCAAGATGGTTTAAGCATCAATCCACCATGGAATTAAAAAATCTTTAATTTTTGATGCATGTGTACAAATTTAGTACCAATAGAATCACAAGAACATTTCTAACATGGGTCTAATTTTTGTTTTAAGAAATTCATGATGGATGGTGGTGTTTTGTGGTGGTGGAGTGGCGGCATAAATGAGGGGGGGGAGAAGAGAAGAAAAAAATCGTGTGTGTGTTTTTAAGTGATGTAAATGAGAAGGATTTGTAAAAAAAATGTTTATATAGTATGATGGAGGGCTAGTTTTGCCAAGTTTGAAACTTGTGGACTTAAAAACAATTAATACTTTTAAAGGGTAGAAAATGGTTATTGGTATATATTGAAAATATTTACGGGGCTCGGGTTTCGCAAAAATACTTTTCAAAAGTTACAATGCATCATAAAAATGATTATACGATTTCTCAACACGGCTTAATACGTAATTAAAACGACATCATCGAAAATATTAATTATCGAATCAATCGATAAATGAACGTAAACTTTTGGGCATCCGTCGGTATTGCGATCACTAGGAATTTTCGTTGTACATTGATTTGAATAAACTCGTTGTAAAACGCACGCGGGTGATTTTAAATCAAAAACTTTGATTTCAATTAAATATGGAAAATAAAATAAAAATTTTATAATTCCATATAAAGTATTTATCGATAATCAGAAAATACTTAAAAAGTATAATTTATTGAAAATTAATATAATCTCAGGATTTACATATAAAATACAAGAAAACGAAATACGTTGGAAAATTCAGAAACACGAATAAAAGGAATAGAATAATGCTGTGAAAGTACGGGTTCTCACACAAATCGATATCATATCTCACACATTGGTATCATGAAGATAAAATGGACTTGCATTTTTCTTCCCAAAAACGTTTTTAAAACTTCATTAAATCAATTGATATCAAAAATATCGGTTGGGTTAATATTTTTAATATGGGGGAGAAAATGTGATTTAATATGAGAAATGATTTATCAAAAATGGTTTGACTTAAATTGATAGCTCTTTCCGACATGTGCAAAATGTTTTCGGATATCGTGGCATATGTTAAGGGGGAGCAAAATGGATTTACACATCAAAAATGGATTTTCATGGTGACATATACTTACCCTAAACCCATTTATTTCACGACGATGAAGATTGTGGTGACATAAGGATGGTAGGATAGGTTAAGTTCAATGATTCTTCCAAAAGCGGATGAATCCTCCTAAGGACATTCCATAGCTAGAAATAGTAGTCCTTAGGAAAGATGGGGAAAGATTGTGAACGTAGCTGAATGTCGACCAAGTACTTAAGTTAGCACTGGAACAATCACAACAAGGTTCTAGTTATGACATATTGGTAAGCATTGAAGGAGTTGAAGAATTAAATATAATTGTAATGATAAGCGGTGAAAAGAAAGAAGCCCTCTTTACAACCTTTGGCAGAAACCGGGTCAACTCATATGTTATTGAAGATATACATCATGGACCCAGTGATGTAATGCACAACCCATCCCAGCTAACTCAGATATCTCTCAAAATGTATTTGTTTTAATCACACGGAGATCAACACGTTATCTATCGATTTATTCATCCGAATAAATTGGTATTGAAATGGTGGCACTCCTCTCCAGCCTCCGATCACTAAAAATCCTAAATGCACGATCGAGTCTAGAGCCATTTGAGATCATCAAATATCTCATTAGGACACATTTCTATATTTCCTTGCTTATTACCACCAAACCTATATACAAAGGAATCAAACATAGAGTGTGCATCTTCATGTTGATGAAAAGCAAGATATGTTCACTGGATATAGCTAACATAACTATACTCCTAGCCTTCATATCATTTGTCCTTTTCTTTTTCTCTTCATTGGTTATTTCTTGTGCTTTACCATCAATTGTAGTACCAGAAGACTTGGCACGAGTGTTTCCATGGGCGATAACTTCCCACATATCCCACTTGTACATCTACAAAACTAATTAAACCTAAACTTCCATTCTTCAAACTCTCATTGTTTGTAGACCAGAACCTTGTTCTTTGTGTTTGGTTGTGCCGCTTCTGGATCCATCTCTTTAGTTGAAAAGATTTTTTTAGTAATCTTCAAGATCAAAGCTTCTCAACAAGATCTGATACCACTTGTTAATCCCTTTGACTGTTTAAATCTAGCTTGTAGACTTAGACTAAGCAAAATATATTCTACTATGTCTTAGTAGAAACTTTGAGTTGATATCAAAGAGTATGCGACATCTACTCTTTGATACTACGAAGATTATGTGTAATGTATGAAGAAACTAGAACAAAGTATGTAAATCAAATACTTCAATTTTATTGATTTAAAACGAATACTCCAGAGAAGAATGTTATGGTTAGAAAACCTTTTAGTCTAAAAATTGTAATATCTATTGTTAACATCTAACCATGTGATCTCCTTTTATAATACAAGGAGTCCTTTACAAGATAAAGATTATAATACATAATTTAAACTTAAAAGATATATAAACAATATCTTCTATAGATAGCTTCACATATCTTATTTCTTTATCTTCACATCAGCACTAACAACACTAGCATCACTAATCTTCATTATATAAGACTTCGTCAAATCGATACATACACTACCAGCACTAATGTATTACTACCATCCTTAATAAGATTAATACTGGTAGTGAAAAATACAAATAACACTAAAATTATTCCCAACAATAACGCTAGTAACAATAGCAAAGTTATGGGTAGACTAAAATCAAGATTCAACCCGACTATGAACGTAAGGGTTTTTCATAGTTGACGTGTTAAACACATTATTAACTTAGTTGTGCAAGTTGGACTAGCTGTTAACTCAATAATTTCAATTAGAGAATATTTAGGACAAATGTTAAAAGATGTTTTCAAAAGCAGACAATAAAACGTATGTTTAATATATTAAATGGTGTAAAAAAATGAAAAAGCCTTTTCTGGCACCTAATTGGAATGTTCTTACGAGATGGAATTCCACATATCATATGTTCTGTTGTCCTTTAGAACAAAAAATGACTTTACGAAATTTTCATGACGAGTTGCATTCTTATGGTTTGATTGAGTGGGGATTTTCGGTTGAAAATTGGGATATTATTGAAAAACTAACCTGATTACTTAAAAAATTTAACTATGCAAAAAAGAATATTATCGGGTATTTTCCAATGTCTTGTTTGGTGTTGCAACGAATATATTTGATGTGTTGAAAGCTAAAGAATTTGAATTTGAAGGTGGTATATTCGTAAAAATGGTCATACCAATTAAGCTAAAGCTAAAAAAATAATTTCAAAATTTGCCATCAATAATTACTTTTTATGTCGCGTTGAATCCTTTTTTCACTGTAGTCGAGGTAAAGATGTTAATCGACTCAATTACGGGGGGTTTTGTGTGTTTTGAAAAGAGCGTCAAATTTGCACATGATGCAAAAAAAGGTTAAGGATTCTTTCAAGGGTTTATGAGAAGTTTACTTTGATAAATATGGTAACCTCTCCTTTAATGCATGTTGGTTTTTCTTCATCGAGTTCGAGTTCAAAGAATCTGATAACTTAAATGTTAAATGGTTTAAAAGAAACCATAAAAAAAGGTAATGCATGAACAATTAGCAACCAGCGAATTTAAGATGTATATAAATTGCTCAAATGAATCACACATCTTGAAATCGATCAATATTTAGGTTTTTAACATTTAGGTGTGTTGGAAAGCAAAGGAGGTAATGTTTCGTTTTTTTATCCCGAATGGCTTGTGATGTGATAAGCGTACAAGCTACTTTGGTAGTTTCGGAATCGGCTCTTTCCATAAGTGGAAGGTTTCTATCTAATCAAAGAACAAGACTCACTCCGGCGTCTTTGAAGACGCACAAGATCGGGTGCGACATACTTCAAACCTTGAAACCACCTTAGATTTTGAAGAATCGGTCTTTGAAGCCAAGGTGGAAATGGGTGAAACGTTATCACTCACGGATGCAGAACTCTCACAAGATGAAGCTGTTGTAAAAGGTATTTTCAACGAATCATCTGACAACGAATGTAACCTAGTTGATTTTAAATTTGATTAGCTTTCGGTTTTTATTATGTTTATGAACTATATGTGATGTATCTTATTTCAAATGTATTTAGTGTTTTAAAACCTGGGATCGGTTGAATCGTGGTCCGGTTGAGTGACCGGACGTCAGATTTGACCAAAAAATCTGGTTGAATCGTGACACGGTGGTTCGAACGGATCAATTAGAAAACCGGATTTTAAAAGGTTGATGTTTACAAACTTTTGGTTATCGATTTTCATAACATTTACCAATTTCTTTCTTGAATATTACTCGTATCCATACATACGATTTATATTGGTGAGTGTAGTAGGTCGTGATTCATAAAGAGGCAATGTACGGGGATATTTGATTTTGTGGTGGTAAATTTGTGAAAAAAGTATATCGTCGGCATGTTGTTGGTCTTTGCATTAATGGTTTGGTGTTATCCATATTCCTATTTGTATCTCACTTTTGTTTTAGATTTCTTGTGTTTGTCACCTTGTCCCTTAATAGTTTTTGTCATTCATATTAAGGTTAATTCGTTTTTTTTTTACTGTAATATGTTTTGTTTAATCACTTTTCTTGACTTGATATACTTGAATATTGGTTTGTTTGCATATAAATATATTCAACATTAACATAAAGGTATGTTCATTTAGTTCCATTAAACTTTATTAATAATGTGATTAGTCAGCAAGATAGTGCTGGGCCAAAGATTTGACTAATTGTCTCTAAACATGTGATATATATTATATAACTATGAACATAATTTCCTGAATTTCCAAATCTGTAATATTGGGTCTTAGATGATGACTCGTCGTCTATGTCCATAGGCATGCTAATTGTAGGGAATGTCTAATGTTTATTAGGGGTGGAAAAATGGACTCAAATTCTTGGTTAATTGATTAATTTCAAATTTGGTATATTATAGCAAGAGTATATTATAATTTCATAAATATAAGAACAAATTACACTTTTCGAATGATTAATTGATTAATAAAAGATATTATGGACATGGGGCCTTTAGCTTTATGTGTATAGAAAGTTGCCTCGAGAGCTTTCAGCTATTTTACACGGGGTCATATTTCAAATTTGTCGGTAACCAGGGTCCATTTTTTTATCAGTCAACCCAATTACTTTAATTTTCACATTAATAAAAGAAAAACTAACTCATTGTAGTAACTATTTGACAATTTACCTCCTCCAGTCTAATCTCAATCATTATTATTGTAGGTTTTCAACGACACACAATTCGTTATGTACAAATAAAAGTGATAAAACGTACAAATTACTTCCTCGAGAAAAAGGTGGTGGGTGTGAGAATTTATAGTGTTTGAACTTTGAAGTTATGAATTGCCCCTTTTCATATGCAACGTGGATACCTCATACTTGAATTGAAACATAAACATGGCTCCACTACATGCCAGTTTTCATCATTTCTCCTTTTATTTTTTTTAAATTTCGTATAAATGAAATCTGGGTATCTTAGCATGCACGATGACAAGACCAAATATTACATACAAAAAAAATTATTTGAAAACCGCAACATAATAAAATTAAAAAGTAAATTAAATAAAGATTTCATTAAAACATTAAATTAATAGACATATAACCTTCTAATATATATTTAGGGATTCTACATCTCTAAAAAAAAAACCAATGTACACCATGATTTTTCTCAAAAGGTTTAAATGGACGAGGAAACCCTGACTTCGTGCACCGTTTTGCTGCCGACTAACTCTTCCCCAAAGACCAAGCCTCATGCAATGAGCACATGTTCCAACGACCTTTTAGCCAGGAGTTAGGATTGAACCCAAGACCTATTTCCTCAAAACCCTCTTTTGACTGGTCAACTGAACATTTGCGGTGGAGGAGTGATACCATTGGAACACTGCTCCTTTGGTTGTACACCATGATTTTTAACACTAATACTTCTTTTCTTCTGTTATTTAATTTAAAACACCGCTAAATAATCACCATTCATTCAATTACGAAAATCAGTATTTATAAGTTTTATTTTAGAAAAATATCTTTCAACCGTAATAATTGCAACAGGCAAGACTAAATCCAACTTCAATAATCAATAAACCAAAGATACGACGTATGTTTTTTTTCCTATTCATCATCTTCTTAGTAAGTTTAGTAATACTATCCAAGTTATTCATACGTATAATTTAATAATAAACTTCAAATTTTATAAAATGTATTGTATTTGTACAAAGAGAATTTGGTTTCATAATTGTAATTCTGATAAGAAAGATTGTATTTTGTATGTCGACACGAATGTGTTAGAAGGGGTCAGTGTAAAGTACAAACAGAAAAGGTTAAAGGTGGTAAATGAATTTAAATTAGAAAGAAGATATAAAAAGTGTCATGCATATTGATTCATTTAATTTTATATAATTAGTTGGGAGTGTAATGAATGCTGCTACATATTTTAGAGTCAAATTGACAGCACACCCACTAAAAACGACGACTTTTTGGTCATTTGCCTCCGATCCTATTTTTTAGCCAACATTAACTCCTTTTCAGATTTACTCGCACTATAAAATTCTCCTAATTGTAATCTTTCACTGATCAGTTATTTAGTGCGATGTTAATTATTACATTCCTTGCTAACTAGCTAGTCGACTAGAGTTATTGCTCTACTAAGGTAAAGTAGTAAACTAGAGTTCTAATATAGCCAAGATTAAAAAGAAAATTGATTTTGATACATTTTAATGTTTGATTAGGACATTCAAATTTACAATTTGTTAAAATAACAGTATAACTGGTTAACACATACTTTGAAGTGTTCCAATCAAATTTTAAAATGTGTAAATCGTTAGCAGATTAAAAAAACAATATTTAATAGTGTTTCATGTGACGATGCTTAACCTAGGTTCAACTCGAATGTGCTTAAGCCACATTCAACAATAATTAACTTTTGTAAGAACTTGAAAAACATTATAAACAAAAATGTTTATCGGCATACACTTCCCTCTTTAAAAATGATATGTGTAAAATCATTATTCAATTTCGCAAAACCGTATAAAAATAACTTATTGCCCACTCAGGAAATAAGATATTCTTTTGACAAGGTATACCTTACTTGAGCTTGACTGAGACTACAATCAAGTGAATTGAGCTCAAGCTTGATGAGGATGAACTCGACATAAGAATTATAAGATATATGTGACTTTAGTTTGATTGTTTAACGAGATTTAATCATCCAAACCTGAAGCTTTTTATATTTATATAAACGCATCAAATTCGATACTCGTCACTTAAAAAAAATAAGCGATGAACTTGAAAGCAAAGAACTTATAATTCGGTAGAACCATGGTTTATATCTAGTGTTGGTGTACAAATATTCATGTTAACTTTACATTGTTAACCCATGAATACGTATGAATACATGTTTTTTAAAATTTCAAAAACTCAAGCTCGACAAATTATGTTCTTGGAGCTGGCAATAGGCTTAATATCCACCTTGTTCTTATTTGAGAGAATGGGATTTAAACTAAAGCTTGATAAAAATTTATGTTAATCGAGTTAAACTTCAACTTGAGTTCAAATTATTTGATAAAAGTTTAGTTTGGTTGCATACCCAAACTTAAAACAGCCAAATCACGCTTTCTAAGCCATCTATTTTGTTTGATTAAACATGTTTTACTCTATTATGTACAGTAATTTGCCCAATCAAACCAACTTGACAAATAACGTACGTAGTATTACACTTTTTACGATATCTTCCAACACATTATTTATAAATAAACAATTGAAATATAAAATCTTGTACTATTTCCCATATCTTCCAACATATTTTAGTCATTTAGAAACTTAAAAGTTGAAACCCAAAGACTATATCATATCATCATCCCACCATTGATAAGTGGAGAGAGATATTATACTTCTTATGCTTTCATCAAAGCAATGCCTTCAACAAAACATATCTCTCTCATATTAACAACACTTGTTCTACAACTTATTTCCATCACAACCACCATAACTTCCACCGTAACCACCGACTCTCATTACTTCAAAGAAGCACCTAAGTACTACAACTCACCAAACTGCTTATCAACTCATGACAACAATTGCTCGATTAATGCTGTCCATGTAGCCATGACTCTCGATGCAGCCTACATTCGAGGATCTATGGCTGCTATACTTTCGGTCTTGCAACATTCCTCATGCCCCGAAAACATTCGCTTTCATTTCGTAGCATCTTCAACAGCACACACCGACAATATCCAACTCATTATATCCTCCTCTTTTCCTTACCTTAAATTCAATGTCTATACATTTGATGATTCTGCTGTACTAGGTTTAATATCAACTTCTATAAGGTCAGCATTAGATTGTCCCTTAAACTATGCACGTAACTACCTAGCTGATTTACTACCGACATGTGTTACCAAAGTTGTCTACCTAGATTCGGACCTAGTACTTGTGGACGACATTGCTAAGCTAGCAGCTACACCTTTTGGAGATCCCAATGACAAAAAAGTAGTAGCTGCACCCGAGTATTGTAACGCCAATTTTACTTCTTATTTTACTCCCACCTTTTGGTCCAACCCTTCGCTTTCTGTCACGTTTAGTGACAGAAACGCGTGTTACTTTAACACGGGTGTAATGGTTATTGATTTGGTGAGATGGAGAGAAGGTGATTACACCACACAAATTATCGAATGGATGGAGTTGCAAAAAAGAATGAGGATATACGAATTGGGTTCGTTACCGCCTTTTTTGTTGGTTTTTGCTGGTAAAATCGCACCCGTTGATCATAGATGGAACCAACATGGTCTAGGAGGTGATAATTTCCAAGGATTATGTCGCGATTTGCATCCGGGGCCGGTTAGTTTATTGCATTGGAGCGGGAAAGGGAAGCCATGGGTTCGATTAGATGGAAATCGAGCTTGTCCTTTAGATGCACTTTGGGCACCTTACGATCTTTTGCAAACTTCAAATGTTCTTGAATCTTGAGGTAACATAGATCGAATTTTCCCCAAATCATAAAAGTCCCGATGATATACCGAGATCAATATATATTATACCTATACTGTCACGTCTTATTTCTACGTAGTATTTTGCATTCGATCCATCAATGGCTTTAAGTGAGTCTTGAATTGAAGATCGTTAAGATGATATTTTGATCGTGGTGTAAGTTTTGGGGAGATGATGTTGTATGTAAATTATAACGCGATACGTTTTTTGTTAGCATAGTGTTGTAACGCAGATAAATGAAATAATCTGTGTTGTAAAAACGATATCAGATGTAAGACTTAACTTTGATCCTATGTTTTCATAAACGTAGCTTCTTTCAGTTTTGTTGTTAGTTGAGAATTTAATTTTATTTTCATTCCGGATGTATGTGGCGGTAAATTCAAATTTCATATAGTGAGTAAATATTTAGGATACAGTAATTACTGAAATATATATAGAAAAGAAAGAAATACTGTATAAGGTAGTACTGTCAATAGAATTGTTGTGCCTATTAATGCTTTGAAAAATGAGGCAATTCGAATGTTTATGTTAATTTCCTCTTAAATTCAAGAACAAAAAACACTAGTAGATTGAGATCTATTACTATTTAGTATTTACTAATCATTATATAAATTTTGAATCCTTCTTGTTCAAATAATTCCTTTTTGTTGACTAACAAGCTATTCCATAAAGTTATAATCTACAATCATTCAGTGTAGATTGAAACCAGTTTACGATACATGTTTTAACATTTTCTACTTTGATCTCTAATATTTGTTTATGTTATATAGTATTAGTTGAAAATTACTTATTTCATTTTATAGTAAAATAAGTGTTTACGTTTCTAAAGTCTTTCATTTCAACTTTGACCGTAAATATATATATTCTCTTATATTACTTGATGAAATATATATGAACAAATTAGTTTTTAAACGTAATTTCATTAATATAACTCTCATCAAATAGTACATAACACAAAGAAACTTATTTAAAGTTAAAATTGAAAAAAAGACTCAGAAATTCAAACATCAATATTTATTTTGAGACGAAGGTAGTATAACATTAAAAATACATTTTAAAATCTGATTATTTATATATTTTTACATCATATATCATATAAAACAATAAAAAATATTAAATATAAAAGTTAAAAAAAAAAGACTTTAAAAAATCAAAAAAACAATAAATTTAGAGAAGCGGTGGTACATTTTATATGTTTTTAGAACAAATAAAAGTAAAGAAATCAGCGGTTCGTAATTAAGTATATATAAAAGTTTTACTCTTTCCGTCTCATTTTAAGTGTTCAGTTTTAATTTTTTCAGTTTTTTTATCTTATTTTAACTATAAATATTTTTATTTTTATTATATATCATTTGATGAAAATTATATCAATAAAAATACATTGTAAAATCGAATCTATTCATATAACTTTCATCAAAATATTATATAACACAAATAAAAATATTTATGGTCAAAATTTAATAACAAAAACTTGGAATATATTTTATTGTGGATATTTAATATGAGACGGATTTGTAATAAATTACACCGACTTTGCAGATTATTTTTTATTTGGTATAATTAAGTTTTAAATAAACATGTTTTAAATAAAAAAAATTAATAAATTACACTGACTTTGTGAAAGGCTTAAATATTTTTGTGGGAAAAAGACAAAGTTAATTATTCTATAATAACTGTTCTTCATTCTTTATTTCATACGTCAAATAATGCAATGCAAGAAGGAATAAAATAGAAATGGGACCTTGTTCATGTGAAATGCCGCGTTAACCACAAAGGTCCAGCCATGCTGTCGCTACAAAATCTCACTAGCTTCTTGTTCGTCATGTAAGGATGTCTTTTGTTTTTTATTCTTTTCTAAAGTTATAAATATATCCACAATACGCGTCTAAAAGATATGCATATTTCATCATCTACTTAAGAATCATTTTGGTAGAAAATATTCGTGCTTCAAAAAGTGTAAATCGATGAAAACATCTCAGTTTTATGTTTCATTTGAGAAAAGTACTCATGCTAGTCTTGATGTCGACTTAGCAGAGTACTTTTTTTATGTTTTAAAAACCGAATTACTAATCGATCTAAACGAATTATCGGGTCAGCATCATACCGTTTTAACCCGTTTGATTATTGAATAAACTCGATTACAACAAAAAATCATTACAAGAAAACAAGGGTTTAGGGTCAGGATTTTTTTAGGGTCGACAAAGTCGACCTTAAATTAAATGGGGGCCCACCACTTTCCCAAGAAAATGAAGTCAAGTATTAACTGTGGCCTGTGGGTACAATGTGAGGACACAAAACTTAAGGACGACCAAGTTGTCCCTAAAGTAAAAAAAAATAATTTTTCCCCTATTTTATTAAATTTTGTTATTTAAAAGTAATATAATTATTTTTCAATAAAATTAAAATCTTAGGGACGACCAAGTCGTCCCTAAAATAATTTTTTTAAAATTTTTCCCCTTTTTATTACATTTTGTTATTTAAAAATAATATAACTAATTTTCCGTGAAATTAAAATCTTAGGGATGACCAAGTCGTCCTTAAGAAAAAAAAAATATTTTCCCTTTTTTTTTCTATCACATTTTATTATTTAAAATTAATATAATCAATTTTCTGTAAAAAGTATTAGATTAAAAGGGGTAAAAATATTAAAAAAAAAACTTTGTACATATATTTAAAAAACTGTTGATATATTTAAAAAAAAATTTATACATATTTAAAAAAAATTTATACATATTTAAAAAAAAAACTTTATATATTTTAAAAATAATCTTTTATATTTATTTAAGAAAACTTTGTACATATTAAAAAAACTTTATACATGTTTAAAAAAACTTTAGATATATTCAACACGGACACTTAAACACGGCTTAATTAAACATAAATATTACAACGATAATAGATTAATAAATACGAAAAAAATACATCACAAACTAATTCAAACTAAACATACAGATTAACACATAATAATAAAATACAAATTAACATATTAAAATAACAAACAGATTACTGCTCAATGCAAAAATTTTCCATTTCATTTAGAAGCTCGTGAAGTATTGCAGCCGATTGACATGCATGGTCTTGAGGATTCCTTTGCATTTCTAGTATTGCATCTAGCATATTTATCTTTAGATCTTTGATCTTGCAATTTGAGCACTCAGTGGGTGCAGATTGAGAAGGACCTGTAGAAGAACTTGGATGTGAACCTTGAGGTGTTGAAGATCCAGGGGAAGATCTTATACGAAGTTGGAGATCAAAATTACCCTAGCATATCGACTCATCAGTTGAACCTCTAACGTATAGCCCTAGCATATCGACTCATCAGTTGAACCTCTAACGTATAACCGTAACATATGGACTCATCAGCTCTAACGTATAGCCGTAACATATCGACTCATCAGTTGAACCTCTAACGTATAACCGTAACATATCGACTCATCAGTTGAACTTCTAACGTATAACCCTAGCATATCGACTCATCAATTGAACCTATAACGTATAACCCTAGCATATCGACTCATCAGTTGAACCTCTAACATATACCGTAACATATTGACTCATCAGTTGAACCTCTAACGTATAACCCTAGCATATCGACTCATCAGTTGAACCTCTAACGTATAAACCTAGCATATCAACTCATCAATTGAACCTCTAACGTATAACCGTAACATATCGACTCATCAGTTGAACCTCTAACTATAAGTTTATGGACTTATATTTAATAGTCGTGTGATAGGATCGAACTCGAGATTACGGGATTGCACACAATACGTAAAGAGTTAATATAATTAATAAATATATTTATTGTATTTATTAATTTATTTAATAAATATATTTATGTATTTATTAATTTAACCGAGCAAGTAACTATATAACCTTAACGGTCATTAAATAATTAATAGTTAAGTTATAACGAGCGTTACATAAATATATAGTATATATAAACAAAAGGAAAGAAGTTTGAAGATTCTGGAACACCCTAAGGGGTGTTATAGGCGGCCGATTATGGGCTCCAAGGGAGGGGGGGCATTTGTTGCCTTTTATTTATCTTGGGCTACAAAGGTTGAAGACTATAAATACACCTCCTAATCCCCTCATAATCACACAACAATAATCTTTTTCCCCTTCTCTTTCTTTAGGTCGATCGACACACCCCAACAAAGGGTTTTTTGGTTGGTCTTCTTGGTTGATCAATTGTGTATTTAATCTAGTCCTAGCCCATCTCTAGGGCTGTTGGGTAAATTAGTTACAAGCGTTGTAGCTCGGTTTTCACGTGCTAGAATCACGGCTAACTCGTTGTATTACGTGTGTACAAGAAAGTAATATAGTCTTACTTTAGAATATATCTTGGTATGTACGGTTTAAACCCGAGTCGGTGATTTGTTCTCCGTCTTGTGGAATTGCTTTAGCGTAAAGGTATGTAACTCTAATTAGATTAATTATATTTGTGTTATTATTTATGATCGTGTTAAATCGCTTCCGCTATATGTGCTTTGATCTCGTTTAGGGTTTTATACAATTGTTATGATACTAATAAACCTTCAGTGGTATCAAAGAGCCGTTTAACATGTTATAATTATCGAAAAATCTAAAGTTTTTTAACTATAACTGTTTTGAGTTAAAACGACATGTTTTTTAGGTTTTTCATAAAATTAGGGTTTTGTTTTTTAAATATTAGGATTTTTACTCTATTTTTAATAAAAAAAGTTAATTGTTTTGAAACCCTAAATTACATGTGGGATAATTTTAGATTATATTGCATGATTAATTATTATGTCATGTATGGTTACAATCCGTAGAGATTTAATTGTTAATATTTGTGGGGATTCCATGAATACGTGCATGTTTTCATGGATCGTAAAATTATATATTTATATGATTTTATGTGCTACGTGATTATTTGATTCAATAAATCTTGAATTAGGGAAGACTTTTATATAGAGATATAAAGACCTAGATTTGATGATTATTGAATAAATCGTATGCATGTGGCTATTTGATTTATTTGTTGCACATATAAATTGTTATTATGTGTTTATGATTTAGTTTTTTTACTTGTTTATATATAAATTGTTGAATTGTTGTAAACAAGGGTTTTTTTAAAAGAAATAATATGGACTAAATCATATTAAAAATAATGATTTGTTAAGAGATTTTAAATTACATAAGATTACGTTGATTGGTGAATTACAATAATAATCTAAAGGCCTACTCAATTTTGTCAAACTATAAAGTGGGTTTAACGCACTGCTGGTCATGTACCCGGTTAAGGAAGGAGGTGTTATGTCATTAGTCGCTGACCAAATTCCCGGCTCGCCTGTGCGTAAAAATTGAAATTACCTACGATTATTATTTGAATTTTACCTTAAGGGTGATTTACCACAAATTCACATCCGAACCACAATGAATAACGGTATTGCTTTGTGCGTAGCTGAGTTCTAGCAAAGTACGATGTGATGAGTTGTGTGTAAATTCTTTAATTGGTTTAATCAATACCGCAACATAATTTATGTAGAAATTTAATCTCATGAAAAATTTTACTAAAGGTTTTATTAAACTTATGCTATGGAGATTGTATGCATGCTTCTCAATACGTAGATTTTGACATCAAAATTTATACCCTTAAAATTTAAGTCGAATGCTCCTAATTGATGAACACTTGAAATTACTTTGTCATCAAATGAGATTTTTGGATGATGTTGTGATGGAGAGAAAACCGTTTGTAGAATGAGAATTCGTATGATGGTTTTACGTTACTCAGATTAGACGACTTAATTAAGTTACTCAGTGAGATCTGGAAACTTAATGCATTTAGAAGGAATGAAACATGTTTACAATGCAAAACGTTTTTTTGGCAATGTAAATCCCTTAAATATCTAGAAATTGAAAATTGTTTGTCAATTGAATTGTTCGACAAGTCGCTGTGTTGAGTACATTCATTACTAACAGATCAACTGATGTAATGGATCTATGTCAATATAGTTCTAGAATTCAAGGAAAATAATATGGTTTTAATACCGAGGTAATTTTATTTTCTTGAAAGTATTTTGTTATCGAAAATACTAATATTTAAACTTATTTATGTAGAAATGGCTCAACCCACCAATAACACGATAAGTTTTGCGTTCAAAGCTTTCTTTAAACGACCTGAACTTACTGGCCCAAACTTCAATGATTGGTATCGCTCGCTAAGAATTGTCTTGAGAGCAGCGGGTACTATCGATATCTTGACTACTCCCTATCTGGAGGATCTTGTTGAAGGAGCATCTGATGCGCAAAGGCTTGAACACGCTGCTAATATTAAGAAGCACTCTGAGGTGGCTTGCTTAATGCTAGGAAAAATGGCTCCTGCACTTCAACAGAAGTATGAGCTATTTTCTCCAAAGAGAATTCTTGATGAGATCAAGGCTATGTTTGAAAAGTCGCAAGCTGTGATGATCTACGACTTAGTAGATGCTTTGCATAGCTGCAAGCAAGCTCCAGGAAAGTCTGTAAGTGCCCATTATTTGGAGATGAGGGGCTATATGGAACAACTCATTGCACTAGGACAACCCTATGATCATAATATGGCTATCAACTTGATCAATAGGTCCCTTAACAAGGACTTCAATGATTTCGTTAGAAATTATAATATGCATTGCACGGGAAAGACAGTTAATGATTTGCATGCAATGCTCATTGACTATGAAAAGGGGTTGAAAGACAAGTCATCTGCCGCTACGCCTTCTGTACTAACCATACAAAAGGGTAGAGTGAGTAAGCAAAAACCGCAAACGAACAAGAACAAAGGCAAAGGCAAGGGTAATAAGGGCAAACAAGTTACGACTTATTCGAAATCCAAGCAGAACTTTGCTAAGAGGAGTAAATCTCAAAAGGATGAGACTTTTCACCATTGAAAGGCAAGTGGTCACTAGAAGAGGAATTGCCCTCTTTACCTCGAAGAATTGCGAGAAATAAAGAAGAAGTCCGAGCAGAGCGCTGCCGCTTCAGGTACTTTATTTATGATTGAATTGTTCAATTTAACATACAAATTAAATTCCTGGGTATATGATACGGGATGCGGTATTAACATTTGTAATACACTGTAAGGATTTAATCTGGAAAGGAAGCTTTCCTATGAGGAACAATATCTACAAGTGGGCAATGACGCACAAGCAGTAGTTGAAGCTATAGAACTTTTGATCTAGTTTTACCTTCGGGTTTAGTACTGAGATTAAATGATTGTCATTATGCACCTACAATTGTTAGGGGTGTTATTTCCTTTTCTTGTTTGTTAAATAATGGATTCGTTCACACGATTGATAATAATGGAATTTTTGTTTGGAAAAATGGTATTTTCTATTTTAATACAATATTTGTGAATGGTGTGTTTGAATTAGACATGCATCATAATGAATCCAAGAACGATAAATCTGTATATAGCATGACTAAGAAGAGAAAATTTGACAAGAACTCCTCCTATCTTTGGCATTGTAGACTTGCCCATATTGGGAAGAATCGTATACAAAAGCTTCAACGTGAAGGTCTTTTGGAAAATATCAATGATGAATCATGTGATAAATGTAAGTCTTGTATCTTTGGAAAGATGACCAAGAAATCTTTTAATAGCAATATTGAAAGGGCTATTGTCTACTTGGACTTATACATACTGATGTGTGTGGACCACTTAGACATACGTCAAGGAAAGGTGTTAGCTACTTCTTAACATTTACGGATGATTATATCCGTTATGGTTATGTTTATTTACTTAAGCATAAACATGAGGTATTTGAAACATTCAAAGTGTTTAAAGCAGAAGTAGAACTGCAATTAGGGAAGAAGATTAAAGCTCTTCGTTCTGATAGAGGTGGTGAATATTTAAGTCAAGAGTTTATAGATTATCTAAGTGAGAATGGAATTGTTCAGCATCTTAATTCTCCCTATACTTCACAACAAAATGGTATATCTGAAATGAGAAATCGTACATTATTAGATATGGTACGATCTATGTTTAATCTTACAACTTTACCTTTATCCTTTTGGGATTATGCTCTAGAATCTGCTGTTCGTATATTAAATATGATTCTCACAAAGAAGGTCGATAAGACACCATATGAACTATGGCATGGCAAGAAGCCATATTTGTCTTATTTAAAGGTCTGGGGTTGCGAGGCGTATGTGAAACGTGACTCGGGTGACAAACTCCAACAACGATCTGTAAAATGTATCTTTGTAGGATACCCTAAGGAAACTATGGGTTACTACTTTTATTATCCACCTGAGAACAAAGTTATTGTTTCTAGGTATGGAGACTTCCTTGAATCTGATCTTGGAAATCAAGAATTCAGTGGGAAAAATTATGATCTTGAGGAGAGTCATATAGATACATTACCTTCTAAAAACACTAGCGATGTAATTCCTGTAGAATCAGAAAGTCTGGCGGTTCCACCGGAATTAGTTACTCTGCGTAGATCCGCAAGGATTAAAAATGCAAATAGCAATATGTGTCTTAACATAGAGGATGATGATGAGTTAGGGGATCTTGGTGAACCCGCTAATTATAAATCCGCCATACTTGATCCTGAGAAGGATAAGTGGATGGTTGCTATGGATGAGGAAATGAAATCCATGAAAGTAAATGATGTTTGGATTCTTGTAGAACTACCACCGAATGATAAAGTAGTGAGACATAAGTGGATATACAAGAAGAAAACCGACATGGACGGAAAAGTACAATCCTATAAAGCTCGTTTAGTAGCTAAAGGTTTTACTCAAACTTTTGGCGTAGACTACAAGGAGACATTTTATCCTGTAGCAGACTTAAGAGCTATTAGGATTCTCATAGCTATAGCATCATACTATGACTATGAGATATGACAAATGGATGTTAAAACTGCCTTCTTGAACGGTCGCTTAGATGAAGATATCTATATGCAGCAACCAGAGGTATGTGGATCCTGAAAATCCAGGACATGTGTACAAACTTCAGAGGTCCATTTATGGTTTGAATCAAGCATCACGTCAATGGAATAAAAGATTTGACGAAGAAATAAAAAAGTTTGGATTTGTTCAGAATCGTGATGAGCCATGTGTATATCGCAAAGCTAGTGGGAGTGATGTAGTATTCCTAGTCCTATATGTTGATGACATATTAATCATGGGAAGTAACATTCCAAGACTTAAAACTGTTAAGGATTATCTTGGTAAATGTTTTTCTATGAAGGATTTAGGAGTAGCTGCATACATTTTGGGAATTAAGATCTATCGGAATAGGAAAAGACGGTTAATTGGTCTATGTCAAGATGCTTATATAGAAAAGATTTTGAAGAAGTATAATATGCATAATTCCAAGAAGGTTTTCAACCTATGGAAGTTAAGCATAATCTGAGTCATGAGATGGATGCATCAACTCCTGAAGATGAGGCATACATGCAGAGTGTGTCTTATGCTTCGGCTGTAGGATTTATAATGTATGATGTTAGATCCACAAAGCATGATGTGGTGTTTGCTCAGAACTTGGTCAGTAGATACTAACAGAATCCAGTGTACCTCCAACTGGATTGCTGTTAAACATTTTCTGCAGTATTTGAGGAATACAAAAAAAATGTTTTGGTATTCGAAGGGTAGCCATATACATAACTAAATGTGATTTGGATTAGGAATTTTATTAGAGATCTTGGGATGATGCTTGCAATAAAAACCTAATAAATATGTATTGGGACAATTTTTCCGCAATAATATTTGCCAATGACCGTGGAGTCATGAAAGGCGCCAGACACTTTATGCATAGACATCACTACGTCCGAGAACAAGTTGAATCTCGGGAAATTAAATTGATAAAAGTTCACACTGATGATAACGTAGCAGATCCTTTGGCTAAGGCATTGCCTAGACCAAAGGTAGTTAAGCATGCCAAGGCGATTGGGCTGTAACTAGCTAGCGAACTTATGCAATAAATCTGTGATTAGTATTTTTATAAAGGATGTTATGACATTAATAATATAATAAAGTAAAGATTAGGTTTCGTTTACTTTTATTATTTAATAAGTGTATCACATTTTACATGTTTTAATCCATGAATAAAAGTTATGCTAAATGTCCGTTGTCGATTAATAATATGGGAGTATTATTAAACTAAGACAAATCAAATTGGTGATAGAGTATGCTTGAAAGTATATTGATCGATTTTGGATGATATTCGATGAATCGAATATAGGACTTATCCCAACTATATGTTATTACTTTATGGATCTTTGCCATTAAGTAAAACATAAATAGTTATCCTTAGACTTGAGA
Source organism: Glebionis coronaria (assembly GCA_025667525.1). Classification (NCBI taxonomy): domain Eukaryota; kingdom Viridiplantae; phylum Streptophyta; class Magnoliopsida; order Asterales; family Asteraceae; genus Glebionis; species Glebionis coronaria. The sequence continues at coordinate 491,561,856 of CM046875.1, forward strand.
TACCAGGAAACTATTATGAATCTAGTGCATCTCTATGGAATAATCTAACGTTAAACGTAACTGGTAGCTATAAGGATTATTTTCGAAAGTGTTGCAAAATTTATAAGTTTTGCTCGTAGTCAATATGGGATTTATTTCTTCCAATTTCGTTTTGGAGTTTAATACAGCTGGGCCCCTCGTGGGATTTGTAAGATGTTTGTGTGGCCACACCCAAATTTGTTTTGGTAATCTTGCTAAATATGTGAACGAGAAACAGAATGGTTAATGAAAGGAATGACTAAGATCCATATCCTTATTAACGTTGTATTAGAAATAAAAGGATAATAATAACGATGTATAATCGTTAAAAGGTTTTGTCTAGGAGACCTTACTCGAGTTGTACTAGAGGCATTGCTATGTGTAACTAGACGTTAGTCAATGTAATCACGATATTCGAAATATTTCCAATTGGGAGCTGTAAGTTTATGGACTTATCTTTAATAGTCGTGTGATAGGATCGAACTCGAGATTACGGGATTCCACACAATACGTAAAGAGTTAATACAATTAATAAATATATTTATTGTATTTATTAATTTATTTAATAAATATACTTATGTATTTATTAATTTAACCGAGCAAGTAACTATATAACCTTAACGGTCGTTAAATAATTAATAGTTAAGTTATAAAGAGCGTTAAATAAATATATAGTATATATAAACAAAAGGAAAGAAGTTTGGAAGATTCTGGAACACCCTAAGGGGTGTTATAGGCTGCCGATTATGGGCTCCAAAGGGAGGGAGGGGGGGGGGGGGGGGCATTTGTTGCCTTTTATTTATCTTGGGCTACAAGGGTTGAGGCCTATATATACACCTCCTAATCCCCTCATAATCACACAACAATAATCTTTCTCCCCCTCTCTTTCTTTTGGTCGATCGACACACCCCAACAAAAGGGTTTTTTGGTTGGTTTTCTTGGTTGATCAATTGTATACTTAATCTAGTCCTAGCCCCTCTCTAGGGTTGTTGGGTAGATTAATTACAAGCGTTGTATCTCGGTTTTCACGTGCTAGAATAACGGTTAGCTCGTTATATTACGTGTGTACAAGAATGTAATATAGTCTTACTTTAGACTATATCTTGGTATATACGGTTTAAACCCGAATCGGTGATTTGTTCTTCATCTTGTGGAATTGCTTTAGCGTAAAATTATGTAACCCTAATTCGATTAATTATAATTATGCTATTAATTATGGTCTTGTTAAATCGCTTCCACTATGTGTGCTTTGATCTTGTTTAGGGTTTTATATAATTGTTATGATAGTAATAAACCTTCACTAACGCATAACCGTAACATATTGACTCATCATTTGAACCTATAACGTATAACCATAACATATCGACTCATCAGTTGAACCTCAAACGTATAACCCTAGCATATCGACTCATCAGTTGAACCTATAACGTATAACCATAACATATCGACTCGTCAGTTGAACCTCTAACGTATAACTGTAACATATCGACTCATCAGTTGAACCTATAACGTATCGACTCATCAGTTGAACCTCTAATGTATGACCCTAGCATATCGACGCATCAATTGAACCTCTAACGTATAACCGTAACATATCGACTCATCAGTTGAACCTCTAACGTATAACCCTAGCACATCGACTCATCAGTTAAACCTCTAACGTATAACCGTAACATATCGACTCATCAGTTGAACCTCTAACATATAACCGTAACATATCGACTCATCAGTTGAACCTCTAACGTATAACCGTATATTGACTCATCAGTTAAACCTCTAACGTATAACCCTAGCATATCGACTCATCAGTTGAACCTATAACGTATAACCATAACATATCGACTCATCAGTTGAACCTCTAACGTATAACCGTAACATATCGACTCATCAGTTGAACCTCTATGTATAACCGTAACATATCGACTCATCAGTTGAACCTCTAATGTATAACCGTAACATATCGACTCATCAGTTGAACCTCTAACGTATAACCGTAACATATCGACTCATTAGTTGAACCTCTAACGTATAACCCTAGCATATCGACTCATCAGTTGAACCTACAACGTAATTTAATATTAACCACAATAAATTATTTTGATTATTATTATTATTTTTTATTATTACATAAAAGATATAATAATGAAAAAATATATGAAAAACATTTAGGGACGACTTGGTCGTCCCTAAATATTATAGAAAATTCATCCCTAATAAACCCTCCAACACTTAGCAACTTTTTTGGAAAATTTTGGCGAAAATTTGAATAACCCGCTATGGGGTTTAGTTTTCTCGGTATGTACTTAAGGACGACTTGATCGTCCCCAAATTATAAGAACGACTAAGTCGTCCCTAAGTCTCAAAGACTAAGTCGTCCCTAAGTATTAAATTATCAAAAAAAATAATAATATTAATAATACACTTAGGGACGACATAGTCGTCCCTAAATTACAAAGAAATGGTCGTCCCTAAATAGGCGAATATAGATACCCCTTATCCCTTTGTTAACTCATTCAATGTGAAAAAAAACGAGAAGATTAACCACCGGCGAAAACAACCACCATTCATCAATCCATCTGTGAGACCCCCAAAATCTGACATGGAACAACTAGGCAACGAGGGGGTAACACGTCATAGTACAAGAAACAATGAATTACAGTTCATACAAAGATGACGAAATAAAAACATGTACATTACATCTTAAAAGGTCAGAGTTTTTAAACATAGGTCCCAGAGTTTTAGAAGCGGAAAATTATATTATTTCGTCTCAGTTTATAACATAAAGTTGCCCAAAAGATAGAATAAAATCCTGACAGTTTTTAATAAAAACAGTCTTTTAAAAGCATCACAGAAATCTCCAAGCTGCGATAATATCCCGCGGGCTCCCATCCAAGCAAAGCTAAGTATAATACCTGAGATTAAACATGTAAAATCGTCAACACAAAGTTGAGTGAAATTCATAGGTTTAGTAATAAGGATGTGGAACACAAGCATTCATTTGTAAACAAGAAATAGGGGAAAATGGTTATGTACATTAATCATTGTCCGAAACATTATTATTGTTGTTTAGTTCATGAACCGAAGCTTAACCCAGTGTAAGTTCCTCTAGTCAGTATCCAGCCTAAATACTCAAGTGAATAAACAAATATTAGTGCGTCAAGGTAATCGGGACGGGGATAGTCAATCCCGATGGATCCACCCACAACATTCGCGCTTGGTAGCAGGATTAATTAACGGTTCATGATCAATGAGAGGAAACTTAAGGCTAGACTAAAAGCAATAATATCAATGAAAATCAGTTGGAAATCCTCAAGTTCTGGAAAGCATACAATTTCTGGATAACATACAATTTGAGGATAGCACACAGTTTTTAAATGATTGTGTTCGACCATGTAAAATCTCACCCCGTGTTTAGAAACCATGTACAAGTAAAAAGGGGCTATGAACTCACCTTAGCCACGAGGTAAGTCAATCACGGTACTCAGTAACTGAGTAGAAACAATGTAGTGAGACGATCACCGACGATATGGATGCCCGAGGAAACACGAAAACCGCAACCTATCACAATAAGGCGCGCGTTAAGACTCGAAATCAATATCGATATATACCAAATATAATATGACTCAAATGTTTTCAAAGTATTCATGTTTCAAAACCATTGACACGAACCAAATGAATTCATACTAACCATTTATTCCAACACTACACGTAAAACACTTGTACACTTGAAAAAGACTCGTTATACGACGCCAAGTTAACGCAAGTCAAACTATTATTTACCCTTATTTGGACCAGTAGCTAAGTCATTTATATAATGACTAAGCACTTGAGTAAGTCACCATGACCGATGGTGAATACTCAAACTCACGCAACACAAACAATTTAACTATGTGTCCAAAATAAAAAAATCAGCAAGTACACCCGAATGTACACACCGATCTACCCTATCTAGACTTGTCCGTTTTAGATGAAAATTGGTGTCAAGGTCACTTATAACCTGTATAAGACCTCACCAAAATTTGAGCCAAAGTTCACACTTTAAAATCCATCAGCTCGACACTTTACTCGACTTCAAATTTAGGACAGATTTGTATACTTGTTTTGTAAAACCGTTTGGACCACTTTAAAAGTGCTAATTCGACAATCCGTCTTTTGAAACCACTACTAGACTCATCAAAATCAGTTTATAAACTTTGAAAATCAGTAGTATCAACTATCTAACCAAGCATAAAGTCCCCGAGAGTCGACCCAAAATCAGCCACAATTTCGGATTGTGCCGACTTGCGCCTCCCGGTACACGAAAACTAAAACTAGCATAACTTTTGACTCGTAATGACTTAGAATCTCTATCTTATACCAAAATGACCGTCTCGGAAAACTCTACAATAAAATCAAATAATCTCAGTCTTTCACAGACCTTAAACCCACGAAACAATCTGTTTAAAGCTGCTGTCCCAAAATACCTTTTTAGAAAACAAGTCAAATCAATTTTCCAACCAAAACCATTCATTCCCATACCTCTAGGATCACTATAGCATCTTTCATATCAACCAAACACTCCTAAAAACACTTGTATGTAAAATTTAACAAAAATCAAAGATAAAAATAAACCTTTTTAATCATAAAAACATGAAGATCCTTGCATAAACCATACATGCAAGATGATCCAAATATTCTAAAACCACCAAATCATAAAATCATGAAATCTTGATGCATGTGGAAGATTTTTGTATCATTAGAAGGACAAGAAGATTTGGAACATGGGTCTAATTTTTGTTTTGATTGGATCATTGTGGATGATGGTGGTTTATGGTGTTAAGGGTGGCGGCAACATGGAGGTGTGGGAGAGGGTTGTGTGTTTTTTAGCTAATTGTAGTAAGTGTGAACTGGAAGAAAAAAAATGCTTATATATGGTTAGGTAAGTGGAGGGACCGATCTTGCCAAGTTTGAAACTTGTGGACTTAAAACTAATTAATAATTTTAAAGGGTAGAAAGTGTCTATTAGTAAATCTTGAAAATATTTACGGGGCTTGGGTTTCGTAAAAATACTTTTCAAAAGTTACAATGCATCATAAAAATGATTATATGATTTCTCGACACGACTTAATACGTAATTAAAACGAAATCGTCGAAAATATTAATTATCGAAACAATCGACGGATAAACGTAAAAAAAATTTGGGCATCCGTCGGTATCGCGATCACTAGGAATTCTCGTTGTTCATTGATTTGAATAAACTCGTTTGTAAAATGCACGCGGGTGATTTTAAATCAAAAACTTTGATTTAAATTAAATATGGAAAAATAAAATAAGAATTTTATAATTCCATACAAAGTATTTATCGATAATCAGAAAAATACTTAAAAAGTATAATTTAAAAATCTCAGGATTTACATATAGCAATACAAGAAAACGTAATACGTTAGAAAATTCAAGAAATACGAATAAAAAGAATAAGATAATGCTGAGAAAGTACGGGTTCTCACACCATCCGCCGGGAAAACCACCACCACCATCAATCCAACCCACCACCATTCATCCAACCAACCACCACCACCAATCTAACCCACCCCACTCGCACACGAGCACAATGAATCCTTCTTAATTTCGGATTGATATATCACGAATTTTGTTTATATACTTAAAGGTAAATCATTTGGTTTAGTTATGCTTAGTTTTGTTTATCTCTCTTTTCTTTTAATTTTTAATTTTGTTTAATTTTAAATTTTGTTTAATTATGTTTATTTTTGCTAATTGGTTAGTGTTTATTGGCTAGAAACCACCAATCATAACACCACCCACCACCACCTCCGCGGCAACAGTAGCCACCACCACTTCGGCAGTAGCATTAGCAGTAGCCACCCCCACCATCGTGACAGCAGCAGCACCACCAAGGTGGGTGTATGTTTGTGAGCTTATTTGATTTTCAGGAATTATGAGCTTATTTGATTTCAACTTATACATAAGAAAGCCATTTATTTCCTTTATGTAAGGCACAAGTTTTTTTTTTATATGTTTGACGTAGCCAAGACCCGAGTCACAACCGAGTTAGAGGAAAACCGAGTCGCAGCCAAGAACCGAGACCCGAGTCACCTGTTTGAAAGGTGTATTTGAAAAGTGTATTTGTTTCGATAAGCTTATCACGATATGCGCTTAGTTGATCGGATAATATTTAAGCTTATGATTTCGGATTATATTTTGGGTTTAATTGATTTGGGCTTAATGGATTTCAGCTTATATAGGCACAAGTTTAATTTTGTTTGATATGTTTGTCGTAGCCGAGACCCGAGTCACAACCGAGTTAGCGGGGAACCGAACCGAGAACCGAGACCTGAGTCACAGTCGAATAAAGGTAATGTTTTTTTTGAAATCGTTTTGGTGGTGTTTGTTTCAAATTATATAAAATATGGGAAACAAACTAATTTTGATGTTTTTTTTATGTTTGTGTTTGGTTAGCACCAGGACAGTCGGGACAACTTCCTCATCCGGACCTCTTTTTCTATCTTTCTATCTTTGTTTATTTCAGTCGTGACCGAGGTGTGTAATTAATATTATGCATATGTTTATTATATTATATATATGATATATGATTGTTAGTCTTTTGTAGTAAATAATTTTAGGAATGTTTTAGGATTTTATCGATTAATTTTGGAAAATTCCTGTCGAAGTTAATCAACATATAGAAAACCCGTCCGAAATTAATTTATTAGGAATTAATTTCGAAAAGTCCCCTGTTTGGGACTGCTTTTTGATGTTTTGTCTCATTTAGGACATGCATGCGTATAACTGGTTTATTATTTGAGATGATTTCGACAATGTTTCTCCTTTACTCCTACGAATATGTCTTTAAACACATATTTGGGGAGTAGAGGAGAAATGTTGCCGAAATTTTCTCAAATAGTAAACCGGTTATACGCATTCATATATGGGATGAAACATTCAAAAGGTGGGTTAGGATTGCCTTCCATAGTTGCACTAGGAAGAAACAAAAGAGTTCATATTCGGTTAGTATGACATTTTACGTATAAAAAAATAATTTATCTGAGTATGTTTATTTGCAACGCAGTTATGACAATTGTTAAGAGTTGGACCACTGTATCCAATTGTAGTTCCAATGAATTTTTAGATGGTCTTTTTGCATTCATCGAGGATTGTGAGAAATTTTTGCACCCCATCTCACAAAAGCTCCGTTGCCCATGTAGTCGTTGTTGTAACCGTGAAATTTTGGTTACCCTAAGCCAACTTGAGGCACACATATCCGAATACGGGTTTGACAAACATTACACCACTTGGATATATCACGGTGAACCAATTCTTCCGTTACCTCCACTATTACCACATTTACCTGATCGCATTCACATGGTATTTCTGCAAATAATATTCCAAATCCACCATCTGAAACTCCACCCTCTCAAACTCCACCAACTCAAACAACCGGTCCTCAACCAACCCAAACATCGGGTCCTAGTAACGAGTTTGAAGAGTTACTTGCTAGGTCTACCCAAAAGTTGTACCCGGGTTGTGATATGAGCACATTGGAATTTACATCAGATATTTCGCACATCAATGTTTCACACAAAATAACTGATGTCGGGTTTAACAAAAGTCTAGCTCTTCTCCAAAAGGCATGTTCGCCTAATAAAGGATACAATTTCCCGTCTTCATACTATGAAATAAAAAGACATACAAAAAGATCGGGTTAGGATACGAATCGACCCATGCTTGTATAAATGATTGTTTTTTATATTGGGGATCACCGGAAAACAAGGCGATGGATACTTGTCCAATCTGTAATGCGAGTAGATGGAAAAACCCAAAGAAGAAAAAGGGGACACAATTAGTTGCCAACAAGGTGTTGCGTTACTTTCTGCAAAAACCTAGACTACAACGTAAGTTCAACACAAAAGACATAGCAAAGTGGATGACTTGGCATGCGACCGGACAGTCTAAGGAAGACGGTAAAATGAATCACCCGTGTGACGGTAAAGCATGGAAATATTTTTACATGATGAAACCTGAGTTCTCTTGTGACCCTATAAACGTTTGATTAGGGTTGGCTGCTGATGGTTTTAATCCTTTTGGCATGATGAGCCAAAATTACAGCATGTGGCCGGTTATATTGACAACATACAACACACCACCGTGGATGTGTTTGAAAGAAACTTCTTTAATGTTTACGATGTTAATTCCCGACCCTAAATTACCTACAAAGGACATTGATGTTTTCTTGCAGCCTCTGATTAAAGAACTCAAAGATTTATGGGAGGGAGTCTGGACGAATGACGCTGCTACGGGTACTCATTTCAAAATAAAGCGGCAGTTTTATAGACCATCAATGATTTTCCAGCTCGAAGTATTTTGTCTGTATGGACTGGGCAAGGCTACCACGCATGCCCTAATTGTAATGTGGACACTCCATCGATGCGTATCAACAACACAATCGTTTATGTTGGTTACAGAAGATGGTTAAGAACAAATCATCCAGAAAGGAAAAAATTTAAGGAATTCTACGGTTCTCCCGAAGATAAGCCTAAACCTAAAAAGTTTTCAGAACTTGATATCCAATTGCAGATTAGTAAAGTCTTTAAACGTAAACCGGAGAAACATAAAACAATTGCTAAAGAGAACCGCCCCCATAATCGAGATGTTGAATTGAAATGGAGTAAGCGTTCTATCTTTTGGGATCTTGAGTATTGGCCCATTCTTAGACTAAAACACTGTTACGATGTCATGCACATCGAAAAGAATTTCCTCGAGGCTTTATTGAATACCCTGTTACAGAACGACAAATCCAAAGACACGCCAAAGGCAAGGCTAGACTTGGAAAAAATGGGAGTTCGAAAGGAGTTGTGGTTAGTTAAAAAAGATAACGGGAAGTTCGATAACCCTCGTCCAAAGTTCTCTTTCACTCCAGAAAAAAGAAAACTTTTTTGTAAATTCATCAAAGAGTCAGACTACCTGATAGCTTTGGGTCCAACTTCAAGAAAAAAGTGACCGCTGATGATGACAATATAACGAACCTGAAATCTCATGACTGTCATATAATGATGCACCGGTTACTTCCTTATGGAGTGTAGCAATACTTGCCGAAAGACGTTGCAAAACATATAATCGAGATTTCTTATTCTTTAAGCAACTTTGTGCTCGAAGTTTGACTGGGCAGGACATGAAAGAAGCTAAAAACAAATTGATCATTATGATGGTTAATTTAGAGCAAATCTTTCCTCCTGCTTTTTTGACATAATGAATTATTTGGTTATACATCTACCCGATGAGGCTATTCTAGGTTCCGTTACTCGCGGCAGGTGGATGTATCGATTTTAAAGATACATGAAAAAGCTAAAGAATTATGTACGAAATAAAGCAAAGCCTGAAGGTTCTATTGCTGAGGGTTATGTTGCTGAAGAAGCGTTAACTTTTTGTTTGCGTTACCTTAAGGATGTCGAGACGAGATTTAACCGCCTTGGCAGAAATGAAGACGATTTGCCTGGACAACCAGATTAATTGGAGGTGTTCCGGACCGTATGCACACCGACGGTGGAAACAAACCAACTCGTATTACTAATGACAACATGCAGGCAGTTACGTGGTTTATACTTAACAACAATCCTGAAGTCGAAGCAGACATCTCGGCTTACAACGAGTATGTTTTCTTCCTTTTTTTATTTTATAATTTTGAAAAATCTTCTTTCTCGCCGACTTCTTCTAATATCATGAACCTTTGCAGAGAAGCGCATGATAATGTGGAAACGAGTTTTCCTGTATGGTTTAATAACAAGGTAAATACATTAGATAATATTACCTTGGAGTTATTCCCTCATCTAATAAACCTTTTTGTATTTCTTTTTTGTAGACTCGTGAAAAAAAGTGAGTGGGGGCTGTAGTGACGAGTTATTATCTTGGCATGTGGACCTATTAGTTCATGTATATACCCCGCTTGCATAGTGAACGGTGTGAAGTTTGTGGTCCATGAACGCGATATACTTCGTACCACTCAATGCAGCGAAGTTTCAACACCCGAGGTTGATGAAGAGATGTATTATGGTCAACTCGAAGAAATTCTGGAGCTCACTTATATCGGCAACCGCAAGGTTTTGTTGTTTCGATGTAAATGGTTTGACAAAATTAACCCTACCAATTGCAGTTCATACAAAGATGACGAAATATGCATATTATACCAATTACAGTTCATACAAAGATGACGAAATAAAAACATGTACATTACATCTTAAAAGGGTCAGAGTTTTTAAACATAGGTCCGAGAGTTTTAGAAGCGGAAAATTATATTATTTTGTCTCAATTTATAACATAAAGTTGCCCAAAAGATAGAATAAAATCCTGACAGTTTTTAATAAAAACAGTCTTTTAAAAGCATCACAGAAATCTCCAAGCTGCGATAATATCCTGCGGGCTCCCATCCAAGCAAAGCTAAGTATAATACCTGAGATTAAACATGTAAAATCGTCAACACAAAGTTGAGTGAAATTCATAGGTTTAGTAATAAGGATGTGGAACACAAGCATTCATTTGTAAACAAGAAATAGGGGAAAATGGTTATGTACAGTAACCATTGTCCGAAACATTATTATTGTTGTTTAGTTCATGAACCGAAGCTTAACTCAGTGTAAGTTCCTCTAGTCAGTATTCAGCCTAAATACTCAAGTGAATAAACAAATATTAGTGCGTCAAGGTAATCGGGACGGGGATAGTCAATCCCGATGGATCCACCCACAACATTTGCGCTTGGTAGCAGGATTAATTTACGGTTCATGATCAATGAGAGGAAACTTAAGGCTAGACTAAAAGCAATAATATCAATGAAAATCAGTTGGAAATCCTCAAGTTCTGGAAAGCATACAATTTCTGGATAACATACAAGTTGAGGATAGCACACAGTTTTTTAAATGATTGTTCGACCATGTAAAATCTCACCCCGTGTTTAGAAACCACGTACAAGTAAAAAGGGGCTATGAACTCACCTTAGCCACGAGGTAAGTCAATCACGACACTCAGTAACTGAGTAGAAACAATATAGTGAGACGATCACCGACGATATGGATGCCCGAGGAAACACGAAAACCGCAACCTATCACAATAAGGCGCGCGTTAAGACTCGAAATCAATATCGATATATACCAAATATAATATGACTCAAATGTTTTCAAAGTATTCATGTTTCAAAACCATTGACACGAACCAAATGAATTCATACTAACCATTTATTCCAACACTACACGTAAAACACTTGTACACTTGAAAATGACTCGTTATACGACGCCAAGTTAACGCAAGTCAAACTATTATTTACCCTTATTTACACCAGTATCTAAGTCATTTATATAATGACTAAGTACTTGAGTAAGTCACCATGACCGATGGTGAATACTCAAACTCACGCAACACAAACAATTTAACTATGTGTCCAAAATAAAAAAATCAGCAAGTACACCCGAATGTACACACCGATCTACCCTATCTAGACTTGTCCGTTTTAGTTGAAAATTGGTGTCAAGGTCACTTATAACCTGTATAAGACCTCAACAAAATTTGAGCCAAAGTTCACACTTTAAAATCCATCAGCTCGACACTTTACTCGACTTCAAATTTAGGACAGATTTGTATACTTGTTTTGTAAAACCGTTTGGACCACTTTAAAAGTGCTACTTCGACAATCCGTCTTTTGAAACCACTACTAGACTCATCAAAATCAGTTTGTAAACTTTGAAAATCAGTAGTATCAACTATCTAACCAAGCATAAAGTCCCCGAGAGTCGACCCAAAATCAGCCACAATTTCGGATTGTGCCGACTTGCGCCTCCCGGTACACGAAAACTAAAACTAGCATAACTTTTGACTCGTAATGACTTAGAATCTCTATCTTATACCAAAGCGACCGACCGTCTCGGAAAACTCTACAATAAAATCAAATAATCTCAGTCTTTCACAGACCTTAAACCCACGAAACAATCTGTTTAAAGCTGCTGTCCCAAAATACCTTTTTAGAAAACAAGTCAAATCAATTTTCCAACCAAAATCATTCATTCCCATACCTCTAGGATCACTATAGCATCATTCATATCAACCAAACACTCCTAAAAACACTGAGAAAGTACGGGTTCTCACACCATCCGCCGGGAAAACCACCACCACCATCAATCCAACCCACCACCATTCATCCAACCAACCACCACCACCAATCTGACCCACCCCACTCGCACACGAGCACAATGAATCCTTCTTAATTTCGGATTGATATATCACAAATTTTGTTTATATACTTAAAGGTAAATCATTTGGTTTAGTTATGCTTAGTTTTGTTTATCTCTCTTTTCTTTTAATTTTTAATTTTGTTTAATTTTAAATTTTGTTTAATTTTAAATTTTGTTTAATTTTAAATTTTGTTTAATTATGTTTATTTTTGCTAATTGGTTAGTGTTTATTGGCTAGGAACCACCAATCATAACACCACCCACCACCACCTCCGCGGCAACAGTAGCCACCACCACTTCGGCAGTAGCATTAGCAGTAGCCACCCCCACCATCGTGACAGCAGCAGCACCACCAAGGTGGGTGTATGTTTGTGAGCTTATTTGATTTTCAGGAATTATGAGCTTATTTGATTTCAACTTATACATAAGAAAGCCATTTATTTCCTTTATGTAAGGCACAAGTTTTTTTTTTTGATATGTTTGACGTAGCCAAGACCCGAGTCACAGCCGAGTTAGAGGAAAACCGAGTCGCAGCCGAGAACCGAGACCCGAGTCACCTGTTTGAAAGGTGTGTTTGAAAAGTGTGTTTGTTTCGATAAGCTTATCACGATATGCGCTTAGTTGATTTCGGATAATATTTAAGCTTATGATTTCGGATTATATTTTGGGTTTAATTGATTTAGGCTTAATGGATTTCAGCTTATATAGGCACAAGTTTAATTTTGTTTGATATGTTTGTCGTAGCCGAGACCCGAGTCACAACCGAGTTAGCGGGGAACCGAACCGAGAACCGAGACCTGAGTCACAGTTGAATAAAGGTAATGTTTTTTTTGAAATCATTTTGGTGGTGTTTGTTTCAAATTATATAAAATATGGGAAACAAACTAATTTTGATGTTTTTTTTTTATGTTTGTGTTTGGTTAGCACCAGGACAGTCGGGACAACTTCCTCATCCGGACCTCTTTTTCTATCTTTCTATCTTTGTTTATTTCAGTCGTGACCGAGGTGTGTAATTAATATTATGCATATGTTTATTATATTATATATATGATATATGATTGTTAGTCTTTTGTAGTAAATAATTTTAGGAATGTTTTAGGATTTTATCGATTAATTTTGGAAAATTCCTGTCGAAGTTAATCAACATATAGAAAACCCGTCCGAAATTAATTTATTAGGAATTAATTTCGAAAAGTCCCCTGTTTGGGACTGCTTTTTGATGTTTTGTCTCATTTAGGACATGAATGCGTATAACTGGTTTATTATTTGAGATGATTTCGACAATGTTTCTCCTTTACTCCTACGAATATGTCTTTAAACACATATTTGGGGAGTAGAGGAGAAATGTTGCCGAAATTTTCTCAAATAGTAAACCGGTTATACGCATTCATATATGGGATGAAACATTCAAAAGGTGGGTTAGGATTGCCTTCCATAGTTGCACTAGGAAGAAACAAAAGAGTTCATATTCGGTTAGTATGACATTTTACGTATAAAAACATAATTTATCTGAGTATGTTTATTTGCAACGCAGATATGACAATTGTTAAGAGTTGGACCACTGTATCCAATCGTAGTTCCAATGAACTTTTAGATGGTCTTTTTGCATTCATCGAGGATTGTGAGAAATTTTTGCACCCCATCTCACAAAAGCTCCGTTGCCCATGTAGTCGTTGTTGTAACCGTGAAATTTTGGTTACCCTCAGCCAACTTGAGGCACACATATCCGAATACGGGTTTGACAAACATTACACCACTTGGATATATCACGGTGAACCAATTCTTCCGTTACCTCCACTATTACCACATTTACCTGATCGCATTCACATGGTATTTCTGCAAATAATATTCCAAATCCACCATCTGAAACTCCACCCTCTCAAACTCCACCAACTCAAACAACCGGTCCTCAACCAACCCAAACATCGGGTCCTAGTAACGAGTTTGAAGAGTTACTTGCTAGGTCTACCCAAAAGTTGTACCCGGGTTGTGATATGAGCACATTGGAATTTACATAAGATATTTCGCACATCAAGGTTTTACACAAAATAACTGATGTCGGGTTTAACAAAATTCTAGCTCTTCTCCAAAAGGCATGTTCGCCTAATAAAGGATACAATTTCCCGTCTTCATACTATGAAATAAAAAGACATACAAAAAGATCGGGTTAGGATACGAATCGACCCATGCTTGTATAAATGATTGTTTTTTATATTGGGGATCACCGGAAAACAAGGCGATGGATACTTGTCCAATCTGTAATGCGAGTAGATGGAAAAACCCAAAGAAGAAAAAGGGGACACAATTAGTTGCCAACAAGGTGTTGCGTTACTTTCTGATAAAACCTAGACTACAACGTAAGTTCAACACAAAATACATAGCAAAGTGGATGACTTGGCATGCGACCGGACAGTCTAAGGAAGACGGTAAAATGAATCACCCATGTGACGGTAAAGCATGGAAATATTTTGACATGATGAAACCTGAGTTCTCTTGTGACTCTATAAACGTTTGATTAGGGTTGGCTGCTGATGGTTTTAATCCTTTTGGCATGATGAGCCAAAATTATAGCATGTGGCCGGTTATATTGACAACATACAACACACCACCGTGGATGTGTTTGAAAGAAACTTCTTTAATGTTTACGATGTTAATTCCCGACCCTAAATTACCTACAAAGGACATTGATGTTTTCTTGCAGCCTCTGATTAAAGAACTCAAAGATTTATGGGAGGGAGTCTGGACGAATGACGCTGCTACGGGTACTCATTTCAAAATAAAGCGGCAGTTTTATAGACCATCAATGATTTTCCAGCTCGAAGTATTTTGTCTGTATGGACTGGGCAAGGCTACCACGCATGCCCTAATTGTAATGTGGACACTCCATCGATGCGTATCAACAGCAAAATCGTTTATGTTGGTTACAGAAGATGGTTAAGAACAAATCATCCAGAAAGGAAAAAATTTAAGGAATTCTACGGTTCTCCCGAAGATAAGCCTAAACCTAAAAAGTTTTCAGAACTTGATATCCAATTGCAGATTAGTACAGTCTTTAAACGTAAACTAGAGAAACATAAAACAATTGCTAAAGAGAACCGCCCCCATAATCGAGATGTTGAATTGAACTGGAGCAAGCGTTCTATCTTTTGGGATCTTGAGTATTGGCCCTTTCTTAGACTAAAACACTGTTACGATGTCATGCACATCGAAAAGAATTTCCTCGAGGCTTTACTGAATACCCTGTTACAGAACGACAAATCCAAAGACACGCCAAAGGCAAGGCTAGACTTGGAAAAAATGGGAGTTCGAAAGGAGTTGTGGTTAGTTAAAAAAGATAACGGGAAGTTCGATAAGCCTCGTCCCAAGTTCTCTTTCACTCCAGAAAAAAGAAAACTTTTTTGTAAATTCATCAAAGAGTCAGACTACCTGATAGCTTTGGGTCCAACTTCAAGAAAAAAGTGACCGCTGATGATGACAATATAACGAACCTGAAATCTCATGACTGTCATATAATGATGCACCGGTTACTTCCTTATGGAGTGTAACAATACTTGCCGAAAGACGTTGCAAAACATATAATCGAGATTTCTTATTCTTTAAGCAGCTTTGTGCTCGAAGTTTGACTGGGCAGGACATGAAAGAAGCTAAAAACAAATTGATCATTATGATGGTTAATTTAGAGAAAATCTTTCTTCCTGCTTTTTCGACATAATGAATTATTTGGTTATACATCTACCCGATGAGGCTATTCTAGGTTCCGTTACTCGCGACAGGTGGATTTATCGATTTTAAAGATACATGAAAAAGCTAAAGAATTATGTACGAAATAAAGCAAAGCCTGAAGGTTCTATTGCTGAGGGTTATGTTGCAGAAGAAGCGTTAACTTTTTGTTTGCGTTACCTTAAGGATGTCGAGACGAGATTTAACCGCCTTGGCAGAAATGAAGACAATTTGCCTGGACAACCAGATTAATTGGAGGTGTTCCGGACCGTATGCACACCGACGGGTGGAAACAAACCAACTCGTATTACTAATGACAACATGCAGGCAGTTACATGGTTTATACTTAACAACAATCCTGAAGTCGAAGCAGACATCTCGGCTTACAACGAGTATGTTTCTTCCTTTTTTATTTTATAATTTTGAAAAATCTTCTTTCTCGCCGACTTCTTCTAATATCATGAACCTTTGCAGAGAAGCGCATGATAATGTGGAAACGAGTTTTCCTGCATGGTTTAATAACAAGGTAAATGCATTAGATATATTACCTTGGAGTTATTCCTCATCTAATAAACCTTTTTGTATTTCTTTTTTGTAGACTCGTGAAAAAAAAATGAGTGGGGGGTTGTAGTGACGAGTTATTATCTTTGGCATGTGGACCTATTAGTTCATGTATATACCCCGCTTGCATAGTGAACGGTGTGAAGTTTGTGGTCCATGAACGCGATATACTTCGTACCACTCAATGCAGCGAAGTTTCAACACCCGAGGCTGATGAAGAGATGTATTATGGTCAACTCGAAGAAATTCTGGAGCTCACTTATATCGGCAACCGCAAGGTTTTGTTGTTTCGATGTAAATGGTTTGACAAAATTAACCCTACCAATTGCACCGAACGCAACAGACGTTCTTACACTGAGCAAGACATACATCATATTTTGACCGATAGGCTATTTCACCAAAATAACCCATACATTTTCCCGACACAAGCAACACAAGTATTCTACCTTGAAAACCTTGCTAGACGACCGCTTCATTGGAAGGTCGTCAAACAGGTTTATCATCGAGATGTGGCAGAGTCCGATGAAGATGTTATACATGGTAGTAGTTCATCAGATGTTACATTGTCTGTTGGTTTGCCTAATTTGGATCTTACGGATATGAGTGTAAATACTCAACCGACAGAAGTGGACGCCCCACCGGTTGATGATGATATTATTAATAATGAAGACGAGGTCGTTGCACACGTCATTGATGATGATGATGATGATGATGATGATGTTGATGATGGTGATGATGATTTAGTGTCGAATGATGATGAAGTGAACCCTAGTAATGATGTTGAAGAAGTTTTATCTAGCGATGATTCTGAAGATGACAATTGATATTAAGTTGTATTTTGAATGAAACAATTGTTATATGCTTTAATGTGTAATTTTTATTTGTAAACGATTGTTATATGCTTAAGTTGTAGTTTGAATGAAACAATTGTTATACGCTTAAATGATGATGAGTTGTTTTTATTTGTTTAAATGTGTAATTTTGTATTTTAATGAAAATATTTTTATATGTTAAAATGTCTATATTGATATGAATTTGTGTATTTGTATTAATTGGTTAACTAAATTGTGTGTAATTTTGTTTTTTAATAAAAATATTTGTATATTTTAAATTTTGTATATTGATAAAATGTGTATACTGATATGAACTTGTTATTTTACAGATGGCGTGTGTACCTCCTAGATCACACGGTGCGGATGGTGGTGTGATCCACGCAGACGGCCCACACGTCCCGTACTGGCCCAGTGTCAACATAAGAAATCGTTATATTCTTTTTATAACACTGATATTTATAATTTATGTCACTTGAATTTTTACGAGTAAATAACATATCTTTTGTAGGTTCAAATCAACGTTTTGAGACCAATAGTACAAGATTAAGGAATGCGTACAGAGCAAATAACGAAAGACCTTTGACAATTGGCTTTGGATTTAAGGATCTGAAAACCTTCCATCCTCTGGGCGATTATGCATCCCCGTTGACTCATCTTATGGGGGAATTAGTCCGGACACTTCCCCTTGCTTGCGAATGAGACGAAATTCCAGACTCTTATAAAGCTCATATTTTTCCTACACTTGATGTCAAAATTGTTTATTTTACTTATATTGTTATTGTTATCGACACTTAGATATGTGTGTTATGTTTAATTTGTTTGTTTATTTAAATTCATATGTTTTTATGTAGACATATTTCGACCTCCAGCCATAGTACAATGATTATACTGATGTGGTGTGTGGCAAGGGTGTGTATCGGGTGTTAGATCGGGTTAAGCTTGCGTTGGAACTCGAACTGAGGTTGTTGTATAGTAAACACAAGAACATGATCAAGAAGCAATATTATTCAGTTTATGAGACGCCCGCACAGGCAGAAGCACATGTACCGCCGTAGAAAATGTGAGACCATAGAACCGAAGATGACTGGGCTGACTTAGTTGAGGTGGTCACATTCAAATAGGGTGGCAAGAAGTGAGATTAATACTGTTAATCGTTCCAAAAACACGGTACCGACCACTCAAGGCAAAAAACCATTCGCCCGAGGAAGGAATGAATACGCAAGACTCTTTATAATTTTTGTGATTTTATTAAAAGCGTTTATATTGTTTATTTATTACAGCTCGTTATTAATTTATTTGATATTATACAGAAAGTCAAGGAAGGGCGCTACGAGGACCTGGTTGAAACGTGGAGGAAGGAGCACTCAAATAATGGCACGTTTAAAAAGAAGAAAACGAGGAAAGATATGTAAGTAATATATAACTCTTTACATGCTTTAGTAACTAATTTTATTTGTTTTAAACAGTTTTTTTCTATCCCAGCTAAAGATGAAAGCCCTGCAAGACCAAGTTAAATCCAAGATCATCCCGTACATTTCTGCTGAAGAAATAGTGGCTACAATCATGCTTGGTCAAAATAAGAAAAATGTGTCGGGACAAGGCAGGAAGTTACCGAGTGTTGGCAATAACACTTCTCGCAGGTTATATATCCTCAATAAAACAAAATATAAATCAATTGTTCATATTTATGTCTTGTTGTATATAATGAATAATTGTTGTTGTAACTTATCGCAGGCGCGGTCCTCCAGCTCGACCGGATTTTCCCACTCGTGATGAAATCTATCAACTCAAATGCGCAAGAGATGGAGCTGATGAGGAAACAGAATCAGGAGGCGCAACATCGGGCTTACTTGGCAGCGTTAAAGGCAGACGTGGCGCAACAACGGGGTCAGACGTCGTACCAGCATATGACGCAATATCATAGTGCATTAGGTGAGTTCTTCCAGAACTACAACTCATCAGGTACTGATCACCCAATTAACCCTCCTAGTTTTAACCTAGTACCCCCGCCCCAGCCCTGTTTTATGCCCCCTAGCTCCTGATTGGGCTCACTTAGTCCAACCCCCTATCCTTTTAATCAACCATTGCAACCTCCTTATATCGACCCATTCCGACCACCTTTTCCCGACCATCTCCAAACACTCCAACCTCCCTGTACCGGCACTTTTTCTATGACTCCCGTCACCAACAATACATTTAACCATTGTTATCGTCCCATCGCAAACTCAACTCATGAGATCGGCTCTACTTCACATTCCCAACCCGGAGGTTCTCGCGTAATCATTAATCCTCATCAGCACGATTACCGGTCCGTTGATGAGTTGGGTCGAGATAGGGATCTCCAAAACAGTGGTGACGACTTATCAGGGGATGACGAGGGGGATGACGAGCAACAAAATGACTTTTCGCCTGACGAGGGTCAGGACGACGAGTAGAGGTTGTAGTAGTATTTTTTCTTATTATGCATGTGTAATAAAATTTGAGACTTGTAGCGTGTAAAACATTTGATTTAGGATGTATAAGTGTATTTGATGATTATTGTATCGTAACGTTGGATAATTTATCTTAATGTGGTATTGTAACGTTTATTGATTTCTTATTATTTTGTAGTGTGGATTTGCCGAATTCTGCCATTTTGAATTGTAGATTTTGTCCGAAAAAATCTGAAAACTGCAAAAATGCCCAATTTTTTTTTTTTGAACAGCAGATTTTATTAAAAGCTAGCAAGATGCTAAAAGATTACATAGAAATAAGATTTGGGCATTTAACCCACTCAGTCCAAGACAAATTGGATTTACATCTAGATCTAACCCAAAAAAAAGACTTGGAGACAATATCATCAAAAATCACACTCCTAGAATAGGAGCTATGACCGAACAGAACTTCGTTACGCCAATTCCAAATAAACCACCATGCGATGAAACAAGTGCCTTCGAACACCCTTTTGACCTTAGAAGGGAACCGAATACTCAAAATCCAGTCATTCCAAGAATCGACAGAATCAACATCCATATAGTTAACGTCCCACCACCTTCTAATTTTACTCATAATCTGGACGCTAAAAGCACAAGAAAAGAACAAGTGTCTTGTCGTTTCAGCCGAGCTATTACACAGCGGGCACATAATAGAGCTCACTTCAATTCCTCTTCTAGACAAGTTAAATCTGGTAGGGAGATAATCGTTGAAAACTTTCCAGGCCAAAATATTAATTTTAATAGGGACCTCGCGAACCCATTTAGTCTTCATGTTGCTGTTGGGGAGATAAACAGCATCAATAATATTTCGAATGGAAGCGACAGAAAAGATGCCTGATCCATCTAAAGCCCACGACCATCTATCTTGTGAGTTACTGAGAGAAACACCTTCAAGTTGTTCCAGAAGCACCTCCATCTGATGAGATTCAACTCCACTCCTCGGCTTACGTCTAAACGACCAGGCGAGGTCTTCATGAGACATTTTGGAAGCCACAGTAATATCTTTAAATTTTTCAAGCACATATAGTCTCGGCACCATATCTTTGAAGGCCACATCCCCTCTCCAAGTATCACACCAGAAAGAAGTTCTGGCTCCATCACCACATATAGGTTTAATAAAGCTTAGAATATCAATACCACGGAGTTTCAAGTTGTCAACTTCTTGTACAATAGTAGACCAAGTTGACGGAAAAGAATGATTAAATTTCCTGCCAATCTTACCGTCATTGCCATGAATAGCAGTAATAACACGAACCCACAACGAATTCTTTTGAGTGATGAACCGCCAGATCCATTTACACATAAGAGCCCTGTTTAGAGCAAATAAACTAGCAACCCCAAGGCCACCAAGATCTTTTGCAGCCATAACTTTTTCCCAGCTGGCCCAACAAGGTTTTTTAGAGTTTCCATCCGCTCCATTGAAGAATCTAGCTCGAATGCGTTCCATAGAATGTAACACAGTCTTGGGAACCTTAAACATTGACATGTAGAATATAGGAATTGACCCAAGCACTGCCTTGAGGAGAGTAAGTCTCCCTCCAATAGAAATAGTATTGAGTTTCCATCTAGATAATCGAGCCTCCAAAGAATCGAGAACTTCCTTCCAAGCTATGGTACGAGACATTAAACCTCCAACTTTTGAGCCAAGATAATTGAAAGGCATTTTAAGCGGTAAACAACTAATCTTCTCAATCGCATGCTCAATATAAGATGAATCAACGGAGATCCCCATAGGTTTGCTTTTGTGCATGTTGATGCGGAGACCCGACGCGCGGTAGAACACATCAAGCACATGTTTTAAAACATTAATGTTATCACTACTCCAATGCCCCATGAAGATAGCATCATCAGCGTAAAATAAGTGGGAAATACATACCTCGTTATCCAGCTTAATACCAGTAAATAAACCTGCATCCACCACCCTTTGGAATGAAATGTGGAGGCATTCCATAACCAAAATAAAGAGAAACGGAGAAATCGGATCGCCTTGTTTGAGACCTTTGAAGAACTGGAATTCAGACGTAGGACTACCATTGATCAAAAGAGAGCCTCTAGATGATTGGAGATAGCTATAAATCCAAGCACACCATCTATTACCAAATCCAAATTTTTTTAGGATATTGATAATAAAGTCCCACCTGACAGAATCGAAGGCTTTTTCAAAATCCACTTTAAAAAACATGGACTTTTTCTTCTTCTTTTTGCACCACTGTATCAGCTCATTCAAAATAAATGGGCCATCCAAAATTTGTCTATCTTTAACAAAGGCGGACTGGGTATCACTGACCAGATCATCAAGAACCATGACGAGACGATTCGCAAGAATCTTGGCAATAATTTTATATGTACTCCCGATGAGACTAATTGGACGAAAATCTTTCATCGTGTTAGCATTAGATGTCTTAGGAATTAAAGTAATGAAGGAAGAGTTACCTCCATTCGGGATAAAACCATGAATGAAAAACCAAGTAACAGCACTAACAACATCGTCCTCGATGAAATTCCAGTAACGTCGATAAAAGCCGAAAGTAAATCCGTCTGGGCCGGGAGATTTGTCGGTGCCACAGTCCCACACCGCTCTTTTAATTTCATCCTTAGTCACCATTCTTTCCAAATCTTCAGCTTGATCAACAGAAATTCTATTGACGAATTCTTTATCGAGAGAAATATCGTAAGGGACTGGTTTACTGAAACATTCTTGAAAATGAGCAAAGAAAGCATTTTTAACATCACAAGGAGTCTCCATCCACTTTCCGTCGACCAGCACACCCCGAATGGCAAGGTTACCTCTTTTTTTATTAATAACTCCATGGTAGTATTTAGAATTCTCGTCGCCTTCAAGGGCCCATTTGATTTTAGCTTTTTGAGCCAACTCAAGGGCTTCTAGTTTTTCCAATTCAAGAATACTTCTGATAATATTGGTTCTTTGATTGAACACTGTTTCAGACCCGCCTCCATTATCAACTACATAATCAAGGTTCTTAAGATCAGATTTAAGAGACCTCAACTGACCGGAAGTTTTCTCCTTGTGAACATTTATCCAATCTTTAATCTTAACTTTTAACATCCGGAGTTTTTTCAAAAGCTTGAAGTATGCATTATTGTCAGGAACATAAATATCCTTCCAAGATTCCTCAATAAACTTATCAAAGCCTGCAAACTCAAACCAGTAATGATAAAATTTAAATGGAGTCGGGCCATAGTCGTGGTTAGATTCACGAAGTAAAATAGGGCGATGATCAGAAAGGAATCTGTCTAGAGTTATCGACGATAAACTAGTACATGTACGAAAAAGGCTATCAAAAATAAGAAATCGGTCGAGTTTACTCATCTTAGACGCATTTTTATGACACCATGTAAATGAGCAGCCTCCGAGTGGAACCTCCACTAATCCCGCCATAGAAATGAAGTCGTTGAAAAGCCTAGCCCCTTGTTTGTGGAATTTTGAACCAAATCTTTCACTACTATCACGGACCTCATTAAAGTCCCCCATAGCAATAACATCCCCGTCCCAATTACGAATAAACTGACCTAAGTAATCCCAGAGCGAGCTCTTCTCACGAAAGTCATGAGGGGCATATACTGAAATAATAAGCAACTCTTTCCCACTAGGAATCCATACACCCCGAATCATAACAAAATAATCTGACATAGTACTAGTAATCTTCTTAAATATGTTAGGATCCCACGCACACAAGATCCCACCTGACTGGCCAACCGCGCCACTATGAACGTACTCAAAATTAAAGTTACCCCAGCATTTCTTAACGCCCCACATATCAATAGATTCTGTTTTGGTTTCTTGAAGAGTCAAAAAGTTCACCTTATTTGTTACACAAATCCTCCTAACCCAATCTTTTTTAGTCTGTTGGGCCAGACCCTGGATGTTGAGAGACAAAAAAATTCATCGGGTAACGTCCGCTACTCCTTGTGAATCAATGATAACCTCCATGTTTTTTATGCATCCAGACATGTCGTACCCCATAATTTCCCCTACACGAACAAACTCTTCTAGACATTGAAGTATAGAGCCACCGGAGTGTAGACCATTAGGTTTCTTGAAGTGACCTGAGCATGTAGATTCCCTAGAACCGGAATCTGCAACATTCCCATTAGTTTCTGATTTCTCTCCAAAATTACCGTTTTTCGGATTCCCATGGTCTCCAAACTGTCTATACTGATCCCCTTCTACGTTCGACACATTAGGCGTAAACCCAGGAGGGTGAGTAAGGGAAGATTGCACCTTGTCCGCATTATTTTCAACAACTTTCTCTTCATTTAGTAATTTATAAAACCCAAAAGGATCAGACGAATTACTCTTGTGTGATGATTGACCGTCTCCTACTTTATCAGAAGGTATGTCATCATTAGGGACAATGTCTGGTACCTCTTCTAACTCACTTTCCACATCCAAGTCAACAATCTTATCAGTCTTTCTCCCTAACTCTTCATCAAAGAGACCACCATCATTAGAACCACCATCATTAGACTCGTAGTCATTATCACAAGAATCATCAAAATCTGGAACCCACCCAATTTTTTACCCCCCAGGTACATCTAGGGACGACCAATTCGTCCCTAAAGTAACAAAAATCACCCAGAATATTAAACTTAGGGACGACTTGGTCGTCCCTAAGCAAATGAGAAGCCCAGATTATTAAACTTAGGGTCGTCCCTAAGTTTAATAACATGTGCTTCTCATTTACTTAGGGACGAATTCTTCTTATAACTTAGGGTCGAAAAAGTCGTCCCTAATTTTATATTTACTTACTTTTTTTTCTAAAAATGATTTTATTAATTATTAAAAAAAGATTTTTTAAAAATGATTTTATTAATTATTAAAAAAAGATTTTTAAAAAATGATTTTATTAATTATTAAAAAAGATTTTTTATTAAAAAAAAAAGTTTATTTTTATTAAAAACTTGGGGACGACTTTTTCGACCCTAAATTTTGAAGAAAAGTCGTCTCTAAGTGAGTCAATATTTTCAACGAAAAGGCTGTGGGGGCCCTTTGGTCGTCCCTGGGTTTCAAAGGATATGTCAACCCTAGAAATCTAGGGTCGAATTTTTGAGCACGAATATCTTGGGTCTAACAAGTCGTCCCTAAGTGTTTAGGGTTGAAAAAGTGGTACCCTAGAGACGATTAAGTCGTCCCTAACATCCAAAATTGTTGTAGTGAATAAACAATATTTGGAATGATTTAAAAAATATACGTGTAAATCATGAAATATTTAATATATTTAGCCTAAAAACAATTTATTAACAAATATAATAAAAAATAAATTACATTGCAACTACTTACAATTAACATTATTTATTTGTAAAAGAACACGAAAAAAATAAAATTCTAGCCGGGTGTCAAGAAGCGAGTTGACCCAAATCACTTAAAAACATTGCCTTTGTGATCCGTTTAATCTGATCCATTTTTTACTGGAACTTATTCAACCGTTTGAACTTGGTTCACTGGTTCAAAACATTGCCTTTTTTTTCGTTCGAGTAAACTTTTGCTTATAACGTGGATTCTTTTGTCGATTTTACTTTCGCGAACATCTTTCGGATCAATATATAGTTATCGTTACAAAACAAGAGGAATTGTAGGTGTTGATTGAGTGTACTATTCGTTAAGGCTTTGTAAAAGCCTGGTCATCGTTCATTTGGTCGATCATTTAAGCCTATGACCTAAAGGTTTAAGTGACTGTCGGGTTCTACTAGCCATAAAACTAGAAAAAATGGTCATGATCGACCATAAATAGAAGGAAAGTGAGTGGTAGGAATAGTCAATATCATCGAGACTAATTGATAGCTATTGTACATGCACATGGTGAACACGTTATTGGTGCACGACTCAAACTCATATTAAACGTAAATATATTGACAGTGATAACTATGTTTATATTGTGAAGACAAAAGTCACAAATTCTTATATTGTGAAGACAAGAGTCACAAATTCTTATATTGGATGTAGACTGTGTTTGTTCTTGATCTCTGCAAACATTGTAACATCCTTTATAATTTGAATGCGGTAGCCTATAAATAAGGCTATAGCTAAATTTTGTTCTAAGATGCTATACTAAACATATGAAACGATAACATCATGAATTGTTTGGTTATGTCTTGATTGATCTGATGATGATTATGGGAATATATATACATGATTAAAACCAGGCCCGTCTAATGATTTAATTTTAGCTGCCCCTAGCGGTAACTGTTAAGTTTTATAAAACTCAGATATGATTCTCAAATCACTTTTATTAAAACAAAGAACCTCACCACTGATTAAAGCTGGTATGGGTCTATTATCTAATTGATAATAGTTTTACAAGATTCAAACAGAAAACAAGATTACAAAAGATCAAGATGATCTCAATCACCAAGAACAAAACAATCTGATAACTATGTGTAAACGAGAGAGAAAGATTGATCAAGTAATGGTTGGGAGAGCTCGTTTGACCAGCTTAAATACGCCACTCCAACAGCTTTCACACTTTGGCAGATGTAGCCCTCCAGCTTTTCTTAACTTGACACAAATAACCCTTCACCTTTCTTGCAGCTACAACTTTAGTCCCTGCACACAAATAACAAACAAAACAACTTTCCTGCAAACCAGGACAAGATCAATACTTTCAACACCCCTCCTTGATCTGAACCTGGAAGCAATCAAACAACCCCAACTGACCAACAAGTTTATCATGTTGCAACTTGTCAAGACCCTTAGTAAGAATATCTGCAGTCTGATTTGCAGTATTAACTTTACAAGTCTTAATCACACCAGCTAGATCTTATCTCTCACAAAATGAAGATCTATCTCAGGATGTTTAGTTCTCTCATGAAAGACAGGATTAGCAGCTATTTTAATAGCAGCTTGGTTATCACAAAACAATTTAACATGCAAAGAATGTTCCCAATTTAAGTCCTTTAAGATTTTAAGGACCCAAACAATTTCTGAAGTAGCTGAAGCCATAGCTCTATATTCAGCTTCAGCACTAGACTTAGAAATGGTGTTTTGTTTTTTCCTTTTCTAAGATACTAATGATCCATTCAAAAGTAAACAAAAACCAGTGACAGACTTTCTAGTTGCTAAACATTTAGCCCAATCTGCATCTACAAAAGCTTCAAGAGAAACATTTGTACTTCTAACAATGTGAATGCCTTTACCAGGAGAACCTTTTAAGTATCTTAAAACTTTAAGATCAATTTTAAGATGAGACGTAAGAGGTTTATGCAGAAACTGGCTAAGACAATGAACAACATAAGATATATCAGGCCTAGTGTGAGGACGATAGATAAGTTTGCCAATAAGTTTTTGATACTTAGTAATATTATCAAGCACACAATCAGAATCAGTAGGATCACTAGCAATAGTCAAATTTTGCTCAAGTGGAGTAGCAGAAGGTTTACAAGCAAGCAATCCAAAACCAGTCAACAAATCTAAGCAATACTTTCTTTGATTAAGACACAAACCAAAATCTGTATCAATAACCTCAATGCCCAAAAAGTATTTAAGTTTGCCCAGATCTTTAATCTGAAACTTACTTCTTAAAAACCTTTTAAACTCTTCAATATGACTCACACTATTGCCAGTAACAACAATATCATCAACATAGACAAGTAATGCAAGAAAAACACCAGATTCATTTTTGGTGAATAAGGAATAGTCACTTTTACTTTGCATAAAACCATGTTCAATAAGAGCCTGAGTTAACTTGGCATTCCACTGCCTAGGAGCTTGTTTTAACCCATATAAAGACTTATTTAATCTACAAACCCTCTTATCATTTTTATCAAAATATCCATCAGGCAAAGTCATATATACAGTTTCATCAAGATCTCCATACAAGAAAGCATTGTTAATATCAAGTTGGAATAAAGGCCAACTATTTTTCAAAGCCAAATTTATCAAACATCTAACAGTAACAATTTTCACAACAAGTGAAAAAGTTTCATCAAAATCAACACCTTCCTTTTAATTATAACCTTTAATCACATATCTAGCTTTATATATTTCCATCTCTCCACTAGATTTATACTTAATCCTATAAACCCATTTACCATTAATAGCTTTCCTATCTTTAGGCAAATCAGTAATAGTCCAAGTATTATTTTCATTTAAAGCATCCACCTCTTTGTTCATTGCATCAACCTAGTGCTGACTCTTACTAGCTTCCCAAAAAGTTTTAGGCTCAACACTTTTATTAAGTTCAGTAACAAAGCAATAGTTATCAGACTTAAGTCTAAGCATAACTAACAAATTTTTCAAGCCCAAATTTAACTCGAGAAGTTAAAACATAATCATTGTATTTTCTTGGCAAAACAGAAACCCTTTCAGACCTTCTAACAACAGGACACACAACATTAGGTATATTATTATTAATGCCCTCAAATTCATGCTCATTAAAAAGAGCAGCCATCTCATTCTCATTAACAGGCTCACTAGAGACCTAGGAATGCCCATCCTCACTCTCAAGTGGGTCAACTAGAGGCTCATTACTATGAGAAGAGTTGTTGCCTCTATGTGGTGAGGCAGAAACAATATCATCATAGGGCACACCAGAATCTACATCTATGACAACCTCTAAAAAGTTATCAAGACCCAGACCCTGATTATCATTGCTAAGAGTATCATTACTATTATTATTAAAAGGAAAAATGTTTTCAAAAAGTTTAACATCCCTTGAAAACAAGAAATGGCCGTTTTCAATACTTAACAACTTATACCCTTTTTTAGTCCCAGGGTAACCAACAAACACACACTTCTCAGATCTACTACTAAACTTGCCATTACTAGTAAGTAAAGTAGCAAAACATAGACATCCAAACATTCTCAAATGTTTTAAACCAGGTTTTTTATTAAACACAATTTGGAAAGGACTTTTCCTTTCAGCACTGAGGTTGGCAACCTATTAATCAAGTAACTAGCTGTAAGAACACATTCAGACCACAAGTTTAAAGGCAACCCCCCCTGAAACATAAGGGATCTAGCTACATTAAGAAGATGCCTATGTTTCCTTTCAACAATTCCATATTGTTGAGGAGTGTAAGGACAAGATGTTTGATGTATAATCCCATTTATCTCACAAAACTCAACCATTTTATGATTTACAAACTCAGTACCATTATCACTTCTAAAGTTTTAATAGTTCTATAAACCTGATTTTTAATCAAGTGAAAGAAAATCTTTATACAATCAAACACCTCAGTCTTATTCTTCAACAAATATACCCATACAGCCCTAGAAAAATCATCAACCATAATCAAAAAATATCTAAAACCTTCCTTACTAACAACCTTGTAAGGACCCCACAAATCTAAATGAATCAATTCACCTAAACTAGTAGAAATATGATCACTAAGAGGAAAAGACTCTCTAGTCTGTTTAGCCTTTTGACAGGTTTCACAAAATTTCCCTTTTAGTTTTCTCAAAAACCAACTCATCTTTTAAAACATTGAGAACTTGGTCTGAAGATGATCAAGTCTACAATGCCAAATATCTTTACTCAAAAAACAAGTAACATTAGGTTTCTCAAAACCAGTACCTCTATCAAAAAAATACAAGCCATCCTTTTGTTTACCAGTCCCCAACAACCTCATCTCCCTCAAACCCTGAGGCAAAATATAGCAACTAGACTCATCAAAAGCCACAACAAATTTACTATCCTTAGCAATCTTATGCACAGACATAAGGCTAACACAATATTCAGGAACAACCAACACATCATATAAAGTTAAGTCTCTGTTTAAGACCATATTCCCAACCTTGGTAATAAATGCCTCAGTACCATTAGGATGAGATACTATAATGCCAAGTTTGGAAATATCAATAACATCAACCAAATACTTATCATCATATGGAAGATGCTGATTAACACCTGAATCAACAATAAGACCATGATCCACAAGAATAGACTTAATCTGACTATTGGAACAAAATTTTTTATGAAAATTCTTATTAAAAAACAGAACTTTGATTGACCACAATACCTGCCATATTGGCCTGAGCATCAGCAGTATTGTCCTTAATCAAAGCAATAATTTTAGACAACTGTTCATCAGAGAAAGAAGAAGTAGAGCTGGAACCAGCATTGTTATTATTCACAAATATTTTATTGAAATTTTGAGATGTCTGATTATTATTGGAAACCTCAGTCTTGTTTTTCTTTACAAAATCAGGTGGATAACCAATAAGTTTGAAACATCTATTAATTGTATGCCCATTAAAACCACAATTTTCAAACACCAAGGTAGGCCCTCCACTAGACCTTCTATTACCATTAGTGGGTCTATTAGACCCAGCAGGTCTAGAAGAGTTAGAATTTTGAGCCCTTTGAACACTACCTCTATTCACACTAGAGTTAAACATAGAGGACTGACTCCTTTGGGAAGACCCTGAGCCAGCCATAACTCTGTGAGACTCCTCACTAGAAATAATAGCATAAGCACTTTTAACATCAGGTGAAGGATCTCTAGAGAGAATACTACTTCTTATTTGCATATAAGAATCATCAAGTCCCATTAAAAATTGCATTAGTTTCATTAACTGATTATGTTTCTTAAAGTCCTCAGCAGCATGACAAGTACACCTAGGAAGTTGCACAAGAGCATCAAACTGTTTCCAAAGGGCATTAAGTTTATGATAATAATCAGCAAAAACAGACCCATTTTGAGATAAAGAATGAATTTTATGATGTAGATTAAAAGTGATAGAACCATCTACTTTATCATAAGTTTCTTTAAGTTCATCCCAAACATGTTTAGCCCTTTTAGAAAAAATTTGGCCCAAGAACAACTCCTCAGTGATGGAATTCAAAATCCAACCAAGCACAATAACATTAACTCTATCCCATTGCCTACCCAAGACTTCATCAGTATTGGATCTTTTACAAGATCCATCAATAAAACCAGTTTTATTTTTACCCTCAAGAGCAAGCAACATAGCACAAGACCAAACTTGATAATTCTCAGTACCCTTAAGTTTAACAGATACAACAGTTAAAGATGCAGAATCATTAGGATGAAGATGCAAAGGATCACTTAGATCCAATCGACTAATTTTAGTAACAGATGCATCAGTTGCATCTAAATTATAGTCCTCACTATTATGTTCATACTCCTCCTCAGACATACCGTAATAAGACATAAACAATCATAAAACAACTAATAACATAAACAATAAAGAAGTCAAAATCCATCCCATTTAGTTCCCAGGTTTCCAAACCATTCAAGATGGTAGGTCAAGGGCTAAAGATTGACAAGACACGAAGAAAATATTACACTACTAACAAAAAACAAACAAGAATCAATAATCAAACAAGAATCAACAAAGGACTAATAAAAAGTAAAGGAGGTGCTACAGAGCTATAGAACCACGGAAGACTGCCTTAATTATTCTTTGATTCACTTAGTCAAAGAATAATCAAGAACCCAGAACCAAACCCTAATTTTTCAAGAAATTAGGGCAAATCACCAGAATCACCAATCCAAAGCATAACTCCAATCGAACCTCAAACAAGCAGATCCCCAAAAAATCAGAAACCAAAAAACGTTTTAATAGTGAAAATCACAATATCAAAGCAAGGTGATGAAACTTGTCTCTGATACCATGTTAAGTTTTATAAAACTCAGATATGATTCTCAAATCACTTTTAGTAAAACAAAAAACCCACCACAGATTAAAGCTGGTATGGGTCTATTATCTAATTGATAATAGTTTTACAAGATTCAAACAGAAAAAAGATTACAAAAGATCAAGATGATCTCAATCACCAAGAACAAAACAATCTGATAACTATGTGTAAACGAGAGAGAAAGATTGATCAAGTAATGGTTGGGAGAGCTCGTTTGACCAGCTTAAATACGCCACTCCAACAGCTTTCACACTTTGGCAGATGTAGCCCTCCAGCTTTTCTTAACTTGACACAAATAACCCTTCACCTTTCTTGCAGCTACAACTTTAGTCCATGCACACAAATAACAAACAAAACAACTTTCCTGCAAAGCAGGATAAGATCAATACTTTCAACAGTAACAAATTTTATCCCACTTCTTCATAAATTAAAGAGGAAGTTTCCTTTAAACATGGATATGTTAGACTCTGTATGCGCTTTTTAATGTATGTACATATAAAACAAAGAAAAATGTGATTTTTAGAGTTCACCGAGTAGTAAGTGTAAGACTGATGAATTTCCTTGTCTTATTTAATAAAAAGGATTACAATATATAAGTTATAATAGAAGGATCTAGAAATAACACACACGGGTTAAAGGCCTAATTACAGTGGGCCAGAATATATCAACTAACACTCCCCCGCAGTTTGAGCGGGAGGTAATCGAACACTCAAACTGGTGCGAAACTCTTTAAATAATGTCGTAGGAAGACCTTTGTTGAAGATATCGGCATACTGATAACGAGATAGAACATGAAGAACACGCACATGACCCATAGCAACCATATCACGGACAAAATGAATGTCAATCTCAATGTGTTTAGTTCGTTGATGTTGCACTGGATTAGTAGATAAATAGACAACACTGACATTATCACAATAGACAAGAGTGGCGGTCAATAGTGGTGTGTTTAGTTCTCGAAGAAGATTGCGCAACCAAGCCGTCTCAGCAACAACATTAGTAACACCTCGATATTCAGATTCAGCACTTGAACGTGAAAGAGTGGGTTGTCGCTTAGAAGACCATGATAAAAGATTGTTACCCAAGAATACACAATACCCGGATGTATACCTGCGAGTAACAGGGCAACCAGCCCAATCGGTGTCTGGGTATGCTACAAGAGAAGACCCTGATAATGCATATAACTGTAGACCAAAATCCAAAGTGCCCCGAACATAATGAAGAATCCTCTTGAGAGTAGCTAAGTGAGGCTCCCGAGGATCATGCATATATAAACAAATTTGTTGCACAGCATAAGACAAATCCGGACGAGTGAATGTAAGATAGTGTAGGCCACCTGCAAGACTCCGATATAAAGTAGGATCTAAAATAGGAGTCCCCTCAGGACCAAGCTTTGACTCGCTATCAACAGGAGTCCGAGTAGGATTGCAGTTGAGCATATGTGCTCGCTCGAGCAACTCCATAGCATATCTCTTTTGAGAGAGAAATATCCCTGTAGTGTCACGTGTAACCGAAATCCCCAAGAAATGATTAAGGGTACCAAGATCTGTCATGTCAAACTCTCTGTGTAGAGAGAAAATAATCTTCTGAAGCAAAGCTATAGAATAAGGTATAAGAACAATATCATCCACATAAATCAATAAATATGATGTGTCGGTACCAGATCTGTAACCAAATAAAGAAGAATCACATCTGCTAGAAGAAAATCCAACTCGGGTAGCATAAGAAGCAAATCATTGAAACTAAGCACGAGGGGCTAGTTTCAACCCATATAAAGACCTCTGAAGGCGACATACATGATGAGGATACCGAGGATCAACAAAACCCGGAGGCTGATGCATATAGACAGTCTCTGACAAATCACCATTTAGAAAAGCACTCTTAACATCAAGTTGATGAATAGGACAATGTCTCGTCAATGCAAGACTAAGAATAGTACGAATAGTGGCCGGCTTGACAACCAGACTAAAAGTCTCATCATAATCAATACCAATCTACTGACTACTACCGTTGGCAACTAGCCGGGCTTTATACCGACTCAATGAACCATCTGCATGAAATTTATGCCGAAATAACCATAAAGACCGCACAATATTGGCACCAGGAGGTCTTGGAACGAGAACCCAAGTACTATTTTTAATTAAAGCGTTATATTCTTCATACATAGCATATGTGGATCAGATAAAGCAAGATATGGGGATTTTGGTATGGGAGAGGTATAAGAAACATGAAGGTTTAGACGTTGGGTGGTCTTACGTGTGTCATCCTGATTTCTAGTGACCATAGGGTGAGTTCTAATTGGTGTATTACTAGTGATGGGTTGAGAGGTGGTGTTGGTTTGGGTTTCTATTGGTTGTGAGACCGTAGGTTGGGCTTGGGCCTGAGCATGGGTCTGGTTTGTTGGTGCTGAATCAAATGATGGTTGGTTTTGGGTCATGGGTGAGGTAAGGTGATGAGTGGAGTGAGTCAAGGTAAGTGGAGAGAAACCAGGTGGTAGGCCACTAGATTGGTTTGGTTCGGAGTACGATAGGTATGGGTTGGTGTTGGTGGGTCAACAGTAGGTATTGGTGGTAGAGTATTGTGTAGAGAATTACGTATTACATGACGAGTAATCAACGAAGGAGAAGTGTCAAGGAATTCGTATGAGGTAGGAGGTGTTATAGATTTGTATGGAAATTGATTTTCGTCAACGGTTACATGTCTAGAGATAATAATTTTGTTTCTGGTTAGGTCAAGACACTGATAACCTTCGTGATAAGCCGGGTAACCTAAAAATATACATGGTGTGGCTCGTGGAGCAAGTTTGTTAGGTGGAAATAAATGTGGATAACACAAGCATCCAAAAGTGCGAAGTTTGGAATAGTTAGGTTGTTTGTTGAACAATTTGGTAAGTGGTATCTCATTTTGAATGGCGGTTGAGGGGAGGAGATTTAGAAGGTACGCGGTCATGTGAAGTACCTCGACCCAAAATGTGGGCGGAAGGTGTGCTTGGAAAAGTAACGTGCGGATCATATTATTTATAGTATGAATCATACGTTCCGATTTTTCATTTTGTTGGGAGGTGTCAGGACAAGAAAATCTCATTTGAATCCCATTTGTAGAGAAAAGGTTAAGAAGTTGTGTGTTATCGAACTCACCACCATGATCACATTGAAAATTAAGAATGTCACAGTTAAATTGATTTTTAACATAAGAACGAAAGTGTACAAACTTAGCAAACACTTCGGATTTGGTTCAAAGAGGATAGGTCCATAAATAATGAGAAAAATGATCAAGAAAAATAACATAATACTTAAAGCAACCCATACTAACAACAGGAGATGTCCAAATATCAGAATGAATTATCTCAAAAGATTTAGAAACAATAGAAGTAGAATTAAAAAAGGAAGTTTAACATGTTTGCCAAATTGACAAGCATGACAAACGTGAGGAGACTTTTCCTTGTTACAAGAAATAAAATTGCGAGAAACAAGAGAGTGTAACACGGCATCCCTCGGGTGACTGAGGTGTTGGTGCCACGTAGAAGGATTGAGAGATATCAAAGCACTTGGAAGGGATGATGGATTAGTTACAGGATAAAGATCACCCGAGCTGTCACATCTGAGCAAAACGTGACGAGTCAAGAAATCTTTCACAAAGAAACCAAAAGTGTCAAATTCAATGGTACAATTATTGTCCTTAGTAAACTGATGCACATAAATAAGATTCTTAATAATGTTGGGGGGTGACAAGGACATTATGAAGATGTAAAGGGCGACTAAGGGTGGGAAGAATGTTATGGCCCGTGTTTATGACGGGTACAGTTTTACCGTCACCGACACGAACAGAAGGATACAAGCATGAATTAAAAAATAATACTTAAATTATTACCATTAGAATTGAGATGTGAAGATGCACCTGTATCCATATTCCATGTGCGATCTTCGGTAATCGTAGTGCTAAACGCATTCGGTAATGATACATGTTGTCTCGAAACATAGGCCTGAGGTGAAAGCCTATAATCCATGTTGATACTTTTTCCTATTTGTATTAATTCCCTGTACTTTTCAACAAGCAAACTTCAACACATGAAACAGTACACCATATAATAAGATTAAACAAACCTTTTCATGCGTGATTTATGGAAGCAGGCAATCAAGCACGTGTTTTTTTCCTCGTGAATTATGGAAGAAAGCAAGCAAGTGACTTTATTTTGTTTTGCTTTTGTTCGTCAATAATGAAAGGAAGAAAGCAAGGAGATGAATTGATTTATTGAATGAATATACAACGACGTGGATATGATTTTGAGGGTTAGGGTTTGATAATTAGAGAGGCTCTGATTACCATGTAAGACTGATGAATTTCCTTGTCTTATTTATTAAAAGGGATTACAATATATAAGTTATAATAGAAGGATCTAGAAATAACACAAACGGGCTAAAGGCCTAATTGTAGTGGGCCGGAATATATCAACTAACAGTAAGCTGGTGGGGTGATTTTTAGAGTTCACTTTGTTGTCTCTACTCTCCACCATCGCATCACCATCGCATCTCTAGCGCATCACCGTAACATCTCCGGCGCATCTTCGTCGCATCACCGTCGCATCTCCGCCACATCTCCCCTGCATCTCCGACGCATCTCTGCTCATCCCCATCGCATCTCCGCTCATCCCATCGTATCTCCGCTCATCCTCGTCGCATCTCCATTCCTCTACATGAATCACGAATTGGTATATCAAAGCTCTCATTACGTTTTAAGTCGAATTTCATATTGTAACTGAATGTATAAAATGAATATAAATTGTATAATTATGTTGTTTATAATTTGATTTGTTAACTTGTGTATATTTGTAGTTGATTTGTTAAGGACTTGTTATGGTTGAAATGATAGCGATTGTGTGAGGTGTAACTGGTGTGAAAATGTGTGATTTATGATTTCTGCGATTGTGAAACTCATGTTAGTTTAGTGTAGATGTATAGATTTGACTGTTACGAATGAGTAATTGCGAAATATAATGTGATCTGATTATATGTTAATGACGCTCAGTTGCGTTAGGATAGTGAATATGTTATAGTTGGTGTTAACTGAGAGTTGTTAGTGAGATTATGAAATGTGACAGGATAACGGAAGTTGTAATGCGAGAAACGAATAAATAGTGGTTTTACGTGGATGTTGACCTGCTACATTGCTAAAAAGCGCAGAGGCTACCCGAATCTTCATGTACTAGGGAGTATTTAGTGGTAAATGTTTGTTGGATGAGGGATGTACGTTTCTATCCATTTATCATCTTTGTGATTAACTACTTGCTTGATATTTGAGGATTATCTTTGTTTATATATAAGGTTTACATGCACACATTGTACACTGCCTTATGTGTATTTGATATGCTAATATAGCGATATGATACTAGTAATAAATACCCCTATAAGAGATTTATTTGTAAACTTGCGGAAGATTCGTAGGTTTTTTAGTGTTTGATTCCAATGATTGTTTGATACGCTGATATGCTGATATACGCTGATAGTGATAGTGTTTGATATGCTTATGGTGTTAGACTGATCGGATTATATACTGTTGAGCAGTGCTAATCTGTTATTGTCGGTATCACAAAGTCCGTAAGATAGCGGTAGTGCTGTATTACTTTGTTATGTTAGATTGTTAAGATAAATATGGAAGTGACTTGGGTAGTGCCATATTACTTTGTGTTAACAGTGTTATTTTTGCTTCTGTTTTTATTAATCGTTATCATGGACAAAGCAGCTATAATGGTGGTCGAGGGAAAGGTGTTGGACAGAGCAACTCCAACATTATGAATGCTTATGTTGGGCAAAGCAACTATAATGGTGGTCGAGGAAAAATTATTGAACATAACACCCATTATTTGAAGAAAGTTTATGTTCCTGAGGTTTTCACATCCCAATCACCAAATCCAAAACCTGAATCTCCAATATTAACTAATGTATCAACACCTATAGTTGATTCTCCAACAGCCCGTGAGATTGGGGAAGACCCCAGTACTTCTAGAGATAATTCTAACGCAAGTATAATTCTCCTCCTAAATTAATTTATACTTATGTTACTTGTTACATTGGTTATTAAAATAAAATTTTGAATTCAAATAGATCAAGAGTCGCATGTGAAGAAAACAAGAACCAAGAGAGAATACTTGAGAAAAAATATCCCATCAAATGAAATTGAGAAGAAAGTTATTCACATCAATGGTAGAAAGTAAGTACTCAAACTGTGTTTATTAGTTACTATCATAATGAATTATAAGCTTATATTATCTTTTGGTCTAAATAATGTAGCTACTTAGAACAATTTGTTGTGAGAGCAATTACAGAGGATTCCAAGGCACATTTTAAAGGAAAACAAAGTCAGTGGCACCGTCTTGATTGTCGGTTGGTAGAAAATGGTTTCAGGTGATTTATTTTAAACTTTATTTTAGTATAGAGTAATAACGAAACGTAATAATTCATGGCTTGATGTCATTTGTAGGATTGTTTTAAGTATGAAACGACTATAACACCAGGATTGGCAAGAGAAGTATGGGAAGAGAGAGCAAGCATAAGATTTCGAGGTATATGGGCATGCGTTAGGAGACAATGCAAAAAGGTGTCTGGTAGTACAAACCCTGCTGATTGGAAATCACATAATCCTATTTTTGTACACCAAAAAGATTGGGAAGGGATCCTTGATTCTTGGATGTCAGAAGAATGGAAGACACTATCACTGAGCGAAACCGCAAATAGAAAGATCGTTCCTCGAGAAAATGAGGGGAGTTGCCTGGATGTGAGACATACTGGAGGCTCTATGAACTTTGGCATACACTATCAACGAATGGTATGTACATTCTACATCTTTATATCTTTTTTTATTATTATGGTTCTTGCTTTGTACTGTGTATTGGTGCTAACTATTAATAGTCGGTAAATCCTAACTCTAAATTGTAACTTTTAATATCTACAATACTCAATATACAACACATGGTTGTGTGTAACAAAACCCATACAAATTTTTCATGTCTCAAGTCATTAGTATTGTAGTTCTTGTTCTTCTTTTGCAAAATCAAAATTATACTAAAACTTCTACTTTCTCATAGACTAAATAGTAGAATAGTTCTTAGGAATCTGTTATTAATACTTGGTAATAATACTGATAATTTGCCATTATGAAATTGTGATGCATTTGTTTGAGAATTATTTATTTGATTAACTAGCGTTCCTACTTGGGTTTATAAATTTGGTGATTTGGTACTAGAACTCGAACTCGAACTGTGCTCTTTTTAGATGATCAAATTAAGGTGAATCTAGTGCTCTGATACAATAAACGTGTGTGTCTGGTGATAAATCTCAACTTTTGATTGTTCCATCTAAGAGTTTTGTATT
Organism: Glebionis coronaria; assembly: GCA_025667525.1. Lineage (NCBI taxonomy): Eukaryota > Viridiplantae > Streptophyta > Magnoliopsida > Asterales > Asteraceae > Glebionis > Glebionis coronaria. Next base: position 491,600,659 of record CM046875.1, read on the forward strand.
ATAGACCTATGCTAATATATTGCACCAAACCCTTGTTAGTATATTGTAGTATTTAGTTTATTAACAACCTGCCTCATTCTTGTATACAATCAAGCAAATAATGGCAGATTGTGATAGTTATGTGTAAACTAAAAGGCTTGAAAATAAGGTTTACTACACATTATATATATTATATTCTGCAGAATCATTGACATTCGATGTACTTAATGCAGGAAACTAAATTTGGAAAACGGCCAAGTCAGATTGAACTTTTTGAAAGAGTACACAATAACACAAAGGGTACAAGTGAATGGTGTGATAGTTGGGCCAAAAAGTTAGCTTGTCGGAGATGAATCATATGATGCAAGAAAGTAGAGGTGAATTAGACGTTGCAACAACACATACTTAAAATGTTTCACTCATTTGGAATCTTAAAAGTAGTTTGCTTGAAATGAGTAACTAAGTATTACTTTTCATTACTTAGCAGTATTAGCAGTTTGTGTTCGATAACAAATTAACAATTATATCCGCTTTGTTATATAAAATTCCTATTTGAAATCTGGTAATTGATATTGACTGGTCACAGTTGCTTATTGTTTGACTATTGAAATTTAGGCTTTGTTGAAAATTATCTGTTTTAGTTATTCAAAAATTACCAATGCAGATTTAAGCCTGATGGTAAATGCATAAACTTCTACAAAACTTACCCACGCAAAGGTCAGGTCCGATGCTAAACACGTAATATTGCAACTAAGCATTTATCCGTTGCTAATCTTTGAATTTCCGTTGCTAAGTTCACCAAGTTACCAACGGAAGGCATGGAGTTTCGGTCTACTAAATCTACCAACGGAAAGTTCGCAGTACCAACGACTTTTTCTGTTGCTAATTAACAACGGATTCCATTTATTCTGATGCTAACTGAAAATAGCATCGAGCCAAATTTCAACGCCATGTTTTCGTCGCTAATTCTGTTGGTAAAAATTTTGGCGCCGCTGCCGGGGATCTTGTGTACGATTCGCTTTGTGGAGATTTGTTGATCGTTGATTTGAAGACCCTTTCCGTCCTCGGAAAGTTTTGTTATTTTTCTATTATATAGTATGTATCGTTTTTCTCGTTTTTTGTGAATAATATATTGTATTACGTAGAACAATAAATTTACATACTTTTCAAATAAGGCCTTAGTTGGGATTTCATCACCTAGCTATTGTAGTCGAATCCAAAACAAAAATAAAAGGCAAAATAGATAAATACTAATAAGAAGTTTGAACTCGATTTATACAAACTATAAGGTGGGTATAAGGCGACGTGCTATAAAAGGCCGTCTAAGGAAAAAAGGTTTTTAAGTGCTTTGTGCCACCTCGTTTCCCCGCTTGCTTGTGCGTATATTGAGAGGGACGACCTATTATTGGTTTGCCGACTCAAGTAGTAATAAATCTTATTTTTGTAGTTTACTTATTGAACCTCGAGACGTTTAGATTTTCACCTATCGTTTCAAAGTCAACCGAGGGTAATTTACTTCCATAGTAGTTATCCTTATTCCTTGTTTTTATCGATCATTTTTGATTGAGCAATACCAAATAAAATACCAAAAATAATCTTCTTCTTGTCTAATTTCTTTTCTTCAATCCTCTAAATTCTCGTCTTTGTAGTGTATGCAATTACGTTCTTCTCTTCTTGTGATTGATTTTAGTAGGCTTGAAAATATTCCTCGTAGAAATAGAAATCGTCAACAACGAATAGTGGAACCCGAGCTTCCACCTATTGTTGTAAAGATGGCCGATAACCGAACAATGGAGGAATTGCTCCGTGCACCCACCGAAGGGTATGGGGAAGCAATCGTTGTGCCGGATATTTTGGCGGATCATTATGAGATTAAGACGGGTCTTTTATCGCTCATTCGTGCCGACCAATTTCGTGGCAATGAGACCGATAACCCGCACTCTCACATTCGGAATTTTCTTCGAATTACCTCGACTCTCAAGTTTAGAGATGTGCCGAATGACGCGATTAAGCTCATGCTTTTTCCGTACTCGCTCGAGGATAATGCTAAGATTTGGTATGAGAAGAACCACCGGGTTCGATCTTAACATGGGATGATTTAGTGTCTAAGTTCATGAATTATTTCTTTCCATCATCTAAGACAACACACATTAAGAACGAGATCACTAGATTTGAACAAAAAGTGCATGAATCGTTTGGGGTTGCTTGGGAAAGATTTAAAGATTTGTTGAGACAATGTCCACACCACGGTTTCTCGGAATTGCATCAAATAAATACTTTTTATAATGGGGTTAATATGATTGAACAAGATTCTTTAAATGCCGCCGCGGGTGGTAATCTTTTAAGAAAAACTCCGAGAGACGCGTGGTGCATAATTGAGAATAAGTCTAGAGCACAATATTCACGAAACACACCGAGTGCTTCCAATGTGAATTCATCTAATATTGAGATTGTTAGATTGGACTCTAAGATTGATAATGGATTTGCGACATTGTTGAATAAGATTAGGAAGAATCCTCATGGATCGATTAATGTGGTTGAGAATGTTTGTGTATCATGTGGTGGAGCACATCCTAATTATGCTTGTTCAACCACGGGGTTTGATCAAGCTAGTGTTTTTGCCGCGACGGGAACTTATGGCTCCAACGGTCAAGTTCCTCGTCAAAATCATGTTGCTCCACCGGGTTTTCCACCGGTTCAAAATAGGTACAACAATGGAAACAATGGGAATAATTTTAACCGTGGTAACCAAGGGAATTACAATCAAGGAAATGGGTTTAATGCTAATCAAAACAATCAAGGTTTTCACAATAACCAAAATGATTTGTCAAGCTACATCAAGTCAAATGATGCAAATTTGAAGGCTTTTCAAAATAACATTCAAGGACAAATGGCAACTTTGAAAAATGAGTTTCAAAATACGATTAAAGGGAAAAACAATAAGATTGAGCTTAATCAACAAAGAATTGAACTAAGATTTGAGAAAATGTTCGAGCAAAGTCAAAATCGTTTGCAACAAAGTATGGAACAAGGTCAAAATAAATTGCTTTCGATGTTTGAATCTTTTATGACCAAACCTTCCTCTTCTTCGGGTGGATTACCTAGCAACACCATTCCAAACCCGAAGGGTGAGATGAAAGCTATAACCACACGTAGTAGGAAAGCTTTAGACGGACCTTTGCTTCCACAAGTGAGTACCTCTCCGGTGAGGGAAGTGGAGCAAGAACCCGAGGTGGTTAAAGAAAAGGAAATTCCTATTCCACCAAAGGTAGACCAATTGCCTATTCCGGAACCCGAGCTTCCAAAGACTAAACCCACACTACCCTACCCTTAGAGATTTAACAAAAAGAAGCTCCGCGAAAAGTCCAATGCTCAAATGGCTATTTTCTTAGAGATGTTTAAGAATCTTCATATTAATCTTAGTTTCGCGGATGCATTGCTTCACATGCCTAAGTTTGCTTCGACTATTAAGAGATTGATGAACGATAAAGGGAAATTGGTTGAAATGTCTACATCTTTAGATGCTAATTGTTCTGCGGTTCTTACACAAAAGCTTCCCAAAAAGCTTGGAGACCCGGGCAAGTTTTTGATACCATGTGAGTTCCCTAATATGGAAGAATGCTTAGCATTAGCCGATGTTGGCGCTAGCATTAATCTGATGCCTCTTTCCATGTGGAAAAGGTTATCACTTCCCGAGCTTACACCTACTAAGATGATTCTCGAGCTAGCGGACCAATCGACCACCTTTCCAAAAGGTATAGCCGAGGACGTGTTTTTCAAAGTAGGGAAACTCGTCTTTCCAACGGACTTTTTAGTTTGCGATTATCCCAAAGATTCTCGTGTACCACTTATTTTGGGAAGACCGTTTTTAATGACGGCTAGTTCTATAGTTGACATGAGAGCGGGGAAGTTAACTTTATGTTTTGATGATGAAAGTGTTACACTTGATGTTGGTGATAACACTAAATATTTTTCCAAGTATTACGAGGAATCAATTAATCAAATCGATGTGATTGATGTTACTTGTGAATAATATTCTCAAGAAGTGCTTGGATTCTCGGCTAATTACGAAAGTGGCAATCCGTCTTTATCGGATCCTATTATTGCCCTTTCTTCTCCACCCCTTACTCCATTTGGGGCTAGTGATTTTATCTTGGAGGAGGTGGATGCTTTTCTTAGCACACCGGATTTGCTATCTACATATGATGAGGATTATCATGATATGGATGGAGATATCGATTTACTTGAAGCCTTTTTGAATAAAGATCCTTATGAATCGCTACCTATGGATTTGAAAGTTGTGAATGAAAATGAGACTAAAGTGAAAACATCTATTGAGGAAGCACCCAAATTAGAACTTAAGGAACTACCCCCTCATTTGGAGTATGCTTTTCTTGAAGGAACGGATAAGTTACCGGTGATTATTGCTAAGGGATTAAAGGAAAATGAAAAGGTTGAACTTATAAAAGTGCTTAAGAAACATAAACGGGCCGTTGCATGGAAAATCTTCGACATTAAAGGTATAGATCCAAAATTTTGTACTCATAAAATTCTAATGGAGGATGATTATAAACCCGCTATCCAAAATCAAAGAAGGGTCAATCCAAAGATTCATTAGGTGATCAAAAAGGAAGTCACTAAACTTATAGACGCCGGAATGATCTACCCTATCTTGGATAGTCCATGGGTTAGCCTCGTGCATTGTGTTCCAAAGAAAGGAGGAATGACGGTTGTTACTAATGAGGATAATGAATTGATTCCTACTAGACTTGTGACCGGTTGGCGTGTTTGTATTGACTATAGGAAACTTAATGATGCCACTAGAAAGGATCATTTTCCATTACCTTTTATGGATCAAATGTTAGAGAGACTAGCGGGGAATGAATTCTATTGCTTTTTGGATGGATTTTCCTGCTATTTCCAAATCCCCATTGACCCTCGTGATCAAGAAAAGACCACATTCACTTGTCCTTATGGAACATTTGCTTATCGTCGCATGCCTTTTGGACTATGCAATGCTCCGGGGACGTTCCAAAGGTGTATGATGGCCATTTTCCATGATATGATCGAGAAAACCATGGAAGTCTTCATGGATGACTTTTCGGTTTTTGGGGAATCTTTCACTTCATGTCTCTCTAACCTTGAAAGAATGTTGCAACGTTGTGAGGAAACAAATCTTGTGCTTAATTATGAAAAATGTCACTTCATGTGCAAAGAGGGAATTGTGTTAGGACATAAGATCTCTAAGGCCGGTATTGAGGTTGATAGGGCTAAAATCGACGTGATTGCTAAATTACCTCCACCCACCACCGTTAAGGGAGTAAGGAGTTTTCTCGGCCATGTCGGCTTCTATCGACGTTTTATACAAGACTTCTCTAAGATAGCTCGGCCTATGACCCATCTTTTGGAAAAAGAGACTCCTTTCATCTTTTTGGATGAGTGTATTCAAGCCTTTGAGATGCTTAAAAAGAAATTAACCGAATCTCCAATCTTAGTTGCTCCGGATTGGGACCTACCTTTTGAAATTATATGTGATGCTAGTGATTACGCGGTAGGTGCGGTTTTGGGGCAACGTAAATCAAAATATTTCTTGCCTATACACTATGCAAGTAAGACTATGACGGATGCTCAAACAAAGTATACTACAACAGAAAAGGAGTTTCTTGCCGTTATGTATGCTTTTGAAAAGTTTAGACCATATCTCGTCTTGTCTCAAACCATATTGTGTACGGACCACTCGGCTATCAAATATCTTCTTAATAAACAAGATGCTAAGCCGAGGTTGCTCCGGTGGATTCTCCTCCTTCAAGAATTTAATGTCAAAATTCTAGACAAAAAAGGAGCCGAGAATCTCGCGGCCGATCATTTATCTCGACTTGAGAATCCTCACCAAAGCAATCGAGAGAACAAGGAAATTAGTGAAACATTTCCTCTCGAGACGCTTGTTATGATTGCTTTTCGTGGTGATGATAGTACCCCATGGTTTGCGGACATCGCAAATTACCATGCGGGGAAGTTTGTGATCAAGGGTATGTCGTCCCAACAAAAACGAAAGTTTTTCAAGGATATATCCTATTACTTTTGGGACGACCCCTATTTGTTTCGTGTGTGCGCGGATCAAGTGATTCGTAGGTGTGTGTTTGGCAAAGAAGCTCAAGATATTCTTAAATCTTTTCATGAGGGACCCACCGGGGGACATCATGGTGCCAACGCCACCGCGAACAAAGTCTTTGATGCCGGCTTCTTTTGGCCTTCCATATATCGTGATGCTCAAGACTTGATCAAGACTTGTGATGCTTGTCAACGTCAAGGAAAGAACTCACCAAGGGATGAAATGCCTCAAAACATTATCCAAGTTTGTGAAATCTTTGACATGTGGGGGATCGATTTTATGGGGACGTTTCCATCTTCGAAAGGAAATAAATACATTCTCGTAGCCGTGGACTATTTGTCTAAATGGGTTGAAGCTAAGGCTTTGCCCACGAATGATGCTCGAGTTGTGGTGAACTTTTTGAAACAACTATTTGCTAGGTTTGGAACTCCGCGGGCTATTATAAGTGATCGTGGGACCCATTTTTGTAATGAACAATTTGAAAAAGTTCTAAAGAAATATGGTGTCACTCATCAACTTTCTACGGCTTATCATCCTCAAACAAGTGGTCAAGTGGAGGTTTCAAACCGAGCTCTTAAAAGGATTTTGGAGCGTTCTATTGGAGAAAATCGCACTTCATGGTCGGATAAATTGGACGATGCATTGTGGGCTTTCCGTACGGCTTACAAGACACCAATTGGTTGTACACCATTTAGGTTGGTCTACGGAAAAGCATGCCACTTGCCAATTGAACTCGAACATAAGGTGTATTGGGATCTTAAGCATTGTAACTTTGATTTAAGGACCGCGGGTGATCAACGCAAGGTTCAGTTGAATGAACTAAGTGAATTAAGGGATCAAGCTTATGAAAATTCTTTGATCTATAAAGAGAAGACTAAGAGGATTCATGACTCTAAAATCAAAAACCGCATTTTCAATGTTGGTGATCAAGACCTCTTATTCAACTCTAGACTTAAGATTTTCTCGGGCAAGCTTAAATCCCGTTGGTCCGGACCATTCACCGTTTCACGAGTTTTTCCTTATGGCACCGTTGAGCTAGCTCAAAAAGACGGGCCTAACTTTAAGGTGAATGGTCATCGTGTGAAACACTACTTTGGAGGGGACATACCTACGGCGGTTGTCCCGGATCTTCAAACTTTCCCTAAGGACCAATGAATGCGGGGATCGAGTCGAGCTCATGACTCGGTTTACAAAAACGAGGTGCCTTGTGGGGGAGTCCCATACATTCTATCTTCTTTCTATTTTCTAACAACTAATAAGGCTTGATCTTTCAAGCTTGTGCTCGTGTTTTGTTGTGTTGTGAATCTTAGGTATGACCCTAATATTTGAAGACTCTCGTGTTCGGTTTTTGCCGGTCCACTTGATATTCCATTATTTGAATGCCAAAAAGGGGCACACTCTTTATCCCTTGATTTTTATCGACTAACGTTTTATCTTGAGGCATAATTAATAAACGGCTTATAGATTTGCGTGCTCTTACCATTCTAGGAATTTGCATTAGACTCTTCATGTTTTATCAAGGGGGTGTTACTCTTGAGCTAAGAAACATTGAGGACAATGTTTGGTTTTAGCATGGGGGAGTCAATCGATATAATCGCTTGCAATTGCTTTTGTCGTGTCTAAACGTAATTGTTTTTCTCATTTTTCAATAAAATTTAAATTTTTTAGTGTTATTTTTTAAGTTTTAATAAATAAAATAAGTGCTTTTGACACAAATGTAGGCTTTCCGTTGGTGAAAATGAAAATAGTTTTTGACTCGACTCGGTTTTTAACCTTAGCTTTTCCTTAACGTATTTGAATTAAGTTTTGCTAGGCTTTTATATAGGGAGCTTTAAAACGCGAAGGTCTTAATTCATTCGAGTTAAGAACAAGAACTTTTCGCAAGTTCCTATAATTGATCCTAGAAAGTCGTTTATCAAAGGAACTTTAAAACGCAAATTCTAAAACTTGAAAAAGTATAAGAAGATGCAAGATCCTATAGATGACTTGAAAACCCAAAACTTTGATTTAATAGGCTAAGTATCCATTGATTTCACATTTTTGAAATTTTACAATATGGAGAACAAGAGATGATAGAGTTCAATCATAAGTTTCTTAAATTAACTCTTCTTTGTGCAAGTATTTTTATGTTTGATTTAATCTCCTCGTATTTATTTTCCACACTTGAATAATAATTGCTTAATAAATGAAGTTTTTAGCGGTTTAGGCTTGATATCTTAACTCGTAACTCCTTCTTTTTCTTCCCTTGTAATTAAAGTGAGAACACATTAAGGGTGTCAGCGTCATGGAATTTTGATCATGGGATTGCGGAAATTTGGCTTACTATACATATCATATTAATAAGAAGAATAAATAAAAACATGTTCTCTAGGAGCCTTCGGGTGGGAGTCATGTAGCACTAACCTTGTCATTAGAGCCTTAGGGTGTATGGCAAGGGGACGTGTTGAATAAAAATTGCTTCATCATCATGAGCCATAAGGTGGGATGGTGTTGTCAATTCCCTTATTTTTGTCCAAGGAGCCTTCGGGTGTGGATTTTAAATAAGGAGCACAATTGCATCTTAAAGAGCCACAAGGTGTTATGATGTAGTTGTTGCTAACTCCATTTAATAAGGTCATAATTGACTTTGGAGGTTTTTATTTGTTGCTTTTAAGTAGCCATATTAGCCAAATTTCGGGTCCGGGGATTTATCCCTCAAATCGTGTTAAGTTATCCTTGATGTGGGCTTTCTTTAGTGACAACGGTTTTTGAAGTCGAGGTTAGGTTTTAATTGTTGAGTTTACACCGTTCTTGCCTTCTTTTTTGGACTAATAAATATCAAAATAAAGTCAAATGAGCCTTTAGGTGAATGACAAATAAAATCTAGAGATACAATTAGGAATAATAGGAGATTGAGTTTAACACAAATTACTTGTATGAGTTGGTTTAATTTTGGGGCTTATGATTGACAATGATCTTGTTTTTGCACTTGGCATGAAAAAGTGAAAAGTCGAGGACGATGAATCTATTTGAGTTTTATGACCCTAAAAGTTATTTTTCAATAATGAAAGCAATACATTATGTCTTTGCAAAATAAAGAGTCAAGAGTTGAATAAAAGTGTAGTTAGAGTTTTACTTTATCATTGCGTGAGGACACGACAATTGCTTAGCAAGGGGGAGTTTGATATGAGTGTAATTACTCATATCATTTGTATCTTAAAACGAGCTTAAATTGCATAAAACACATGAATATATCTTTGTATGTGCATATTTTCTTGTTTTATGTGTGTAGGTAACAAGTTCGCGAAAACCGGCAAAACCGGCACGAGTTTGAAGAAAAGATCGACAAAGCCAAGATTCGAGCTCGACTTTAGTGGATTTAACCTTTATGAAGAAAAATAGGCCAAGTGGGTCCCACATTGGGAAAATGGGCTTAAAAGCCCATTAATAAAGTTTTGAAGCTAAAAAAAACATCAATGGCCCAAATTGCAACTTTTGAAAACGGATGGTGAAGTAAATTTGGGCCAAAAGCCCAAATCCCTTAACAAGCATAAACGGATGAAGTTCTTTTCTTTTATTGGGTTTCAATTGGACACGTTTGGGCCTCATTAAACCCGTTAGGGTAAAACAAACGAATTTAAGTTTCCCAACCGTGTTACTTTCTCAAATAAATAAATCAACTCACCCATATAATCACTCCTTCACACGTTTTCCACCACAAATAAAATAACCTTTCGATACCTCCTATGCACTTCATCTTTTTCCCCAAATAAACCTGTAAATAACCACTGTTCATCAAACCCTAATCAATAATTACCTCAAGTAATTTTGGGGCTTTTCTACACACGTGTGATTCACACTTGAGGGAATTAAATCCCCCAAGTTTAAGGAAGAGAAGAGATGGAAGGCTAGGGGTACGTGGCAACATATCATGGGCCAAGACACCTCATTTTCCCTCATTCATCCAATCAAGAGAGGCCAAATCAGCATCAAACTAACACAACTAGCACAAACGGATGCCACGTTGGCGATCCGTGTGCTAGTTGTGTATTATCAGCCCTACGATCAAAACCAACATGAGAGAGAAGATCAAGATGCTGATCTAAGGGCCAAAATTGAAGATGGAATATGCTAATGAAGATCCGAATATTTTCCCCTCAACAGCCTTTGGGATGGCTATAAAAACCCTCTATTTTTCTGTAATTGATCATCCTTTTCTTTACTTAGAGTTATAATGTCAATTTAGTGGTAGAAAATTGTATTTTTATTTTTATAAGTTTTGTAATACTTTTCGTGATTAATAAAAAAATATTTCGAGTTTAATTTCTCTTTACATTTATATTACTGTTAAAAATATTTGCAATTATTCTCCTCGTTTCTATCTTGATATTCAATGGAAAGTTATTTGATTAAGCTTGTTTAATAGCTTTAATTGAATAATTAAGTAAGTTTTGGATAACAAACTTTCCCACTGAAAGTTTGTAAGAAGTTGTTCCTGAACGAGTTACTGTAACTGGTTCGTTACTGATGGTGTTTCGAAGGATGATGGTGGTCATACATGGTGATTCGTTTGATTATGATGGTTATGGTGGTTCGATTATCACGTTAGATGGTGTTGATTCGATTTATTAGGTCAGCTCAGCGCTGCACCACTTCTCAAAGGAAATCTCCAAAAGGTGCTTTTTCTTTTTAATTTCCATGTTATTTAGTTTATTAAATTTGGATGCTTATATGGTTTAATTTAATGTTAGGAAGCTATGAGTATGTTAGGTTATAAGTATGTTTATGAATCTGCTTTTAATTCGAGTTTTATTACCTATGTTTGACAGATTATTTGATTAAGTTGATGCTGCGATTATGTTTGTTACTTGTTTTATGCTCGATAGGGAATGAATGATCCTAGGTTTTGCTTGCGTATAGTTGAATATACAAATGTATGACTCTGTTCTTCTTGCTTCGTGATGGGTGACTTATATGGACGAAAGATTGCTGTAGCTTTAATTGTTCTTTGAGATTTAACCATTGCTGCTAAGATTATTGTGTTAAAAACTGCTTTTATTTCCGTATGTTAAAACTGAATTGACTCGGGTTATCTGAGTGTTATTGTTTAGTCTGCTCACTATTATAGTCTGATTATTAGCTGTGCGAGTTGGATCTATTTGACCGTTATTGATTGCTATAGTTAGATTGAGTAAGGACTGTGAGTATAGTTTTGCTTGTAATCTGAGTTAGGATTATTCGGCTTTTGGGTTTATGTTTATTAATCTGTTGCTAGCAGTAGGATTAATATGCTGCCATGATCAGATTTATATTAGTTTGTTTCATGACTTGGCTGTTTTGTTTATTGATTTCATATAGATCTGTTGTCCTGTCTTATTAATTTTGATTTTGTTGTTTTAATTCGTTTTGTGATTGCTGAAGTTTTAGTAACTCATTTCTGTATTACTTTTGGTCTGCTGTGTACTAGTGGTTAACAGATCCATTTGATCTGTTAATGTTCATTGCTGATATCCTTATCAGTTACTTTCCATAAAAATTGTGATAAAAGTCATTCCTATGACTTTTGAGTTAATTTTCGTAACTTAAAAAAATAATAGCAATAACTTGCTATTTGCAAGGCTCGAACTCGCGACCTCGCGGTTCATTACCTAGTGTGTTATCCATTTGAGCTGAAGCTCTTTTGGGTTTATTTGCAGACATATTTGATAATATAGTGATTTGAAGTAGAGCTGTCAGCCTTTGTTTTAATTTTTACTTTTATTTACTCCTTTTAAATCGATTTACTTTTCTTTATTAACAGTTTTACAAATGAATAATAACAAAATAAAAAGTTTAATTAAATTTTAGAAGCTTAGTTAATTTTTAAATAATACGTTTTAAAATAATTAGATTTGAATTAATATTGTTTTTATATAAATAGATTTTGTTTAAGTTTAAAAGTAAAAATTATTTCTTTTAATAGATTTAATTATTTTTCCAGATTTAATAATGTTTAAATAGTTTTAAATTTTTAATAATTATGTTTAGATTAAAATAATTTGGGGGTTTACGATTCATGCAATTTAGGTTAAAATTAAATAGATTGAAATTGGTAGATTTTAATTTGAGTTTAAAAACGACAACCAATTCGAATCAATTGTCCAAATCGATACAAAACGTCTCAAATTCATAAGATTTTCGTGTACAACGAACTAGGTTCATCAATGTGTTTAATTGAATTCGTCTTTGGTAACATTAGTCTATTACTTTTTCCTAAAGGTAATTTTCTAATTTACCCTATAACGTATCTAATTATCACTATACTATCACGATCACATCAGTACCCGCATTAGCAACACAACGTACTTTGGTTTGCAACGGATTTTGGTGCGTTGCTAATTGTCGTTTTTCTAGTAGTGGTTAGCCTAAATGATGATGGACCATTCACCGATTGACGCCATAGAGCTTCTCGTCGAAACGATCAGCCTGGCTAAGTTCTCGTTTCTGATTTTCTATTTTTATTTTAAACTTGATGCGGGTGTTTATGTATGTGTTTGTGTTCATGTTTGGTGGGTTTTTGTGTATGTTTGATTATTGATAAAAAAACTTATTTATTGATAAAAATTATTTACAGATAAATAAAAATAAAAAATAATAGTTAGTTTATTGATAATAAAAAAATTTATATAACTATCTGTTTAAAAAACAAAAAACAAAAAACTCATGAAATCACTTTTGTAATAACAATCACTTCACAATAATATATTAGAATATTTATGATGTTATAACTTACGTGACACATTTTTTTTTCATGCAACACAAAATAACGCCGCTCACTCTTGATACTCTTAAATGCAAATCCAAATATAATCTTAAACATACACTAGACGAGTACCCGCGCATAGCGGCGGAAGTTCATAGCAACAGATAATTAACGATGTGCGACATTGTCGTTGACGTTTCATGTAACGTTCAAAATAAAACGTAAAAATATCAAATCCAAGTACACATTGTTTTAACAAGGGTTATTTCAACTGAAACAGTAGTCATCATTAAACAATTCAAATTTGTTTTATAATACTTAATAGTTTAGTAATCCACCCACTTAGCAAGTCAAAGAGAGTTAACCCACTAAAATGGCCCATTTAAACACCTATTACGGGGTATAAGGTAATGTAGATGAAAACATAATGACCGTCCCCCGCCTACAAAGACCTATTTGTAGGCTCGAGCTTGCTCAAAACATAATGAGGTGCGCAATTGACCTATTGAAAAGACCTATTATAGGTCATGGGATAGGGTCATGTAGGTAGACCAAAACATACTGAACTAAAACATATACTTTCTTTATAAAAATAATAAGTTATATTGCCTTCAGTTTAGAATGCAATCGTCTGGTTCATCTTTTTTTTTCTATCACGATAATAAACACACAATTAGCTTGAATTTCCTGATCCATATTCATCAATATGCATGGAAATGCACCTTAAAGACTATCCATATACATTCACATTGCATGCCTTCAACAACATACAAATATTTGTCGGCACACATTTGGCCTCTTAAGGAGTCATAAAAGATTTCCTTTGTAATTTGCTCATTACTTCAGTAATCATAATTCTGACTTCTTGGTTCAATACTTCACTTTCTACATCCACATCTGCCAGCTTGTTATTTTCAACTTGTAATTACACATACTGGCCATGTGTTTTACTTGTACTTTCAGCTGCAGTAAAGCCACAAATATGTCGACATGTTAGATGCTGGAAGAGATTGGCATATCTGTAAAACATTTACATAAAAAAGGAATTACGATTAAGAAATTTAAGTTTCAGGGTATTAATATTAGGAAGGTCCAGTGATTTTGAATATACAACACTGCGAGCTATAAAAAATTAGCTTCCAGTAAATGGTCATGGTACTACAAGTGGATATAGCTGATACCACTTTTCAGGTACCGTTATCCCATCTCCTCCTTCTCGTTCTCATTGGTTGGTTAAATAAAATTTTTATTGTTGTTAGTTTTTTAAATTAGAAGATGTATATCAACAATAAGGTTGTCACACGGAAATACTTTTTAGTGAAATAAAGTTCAAGAAACCTAAGTTCAAGAAACCTACTAATCTTAACTACATCAAGGGGATGGTTTATTCTGCCGCTGGTTCACATAAGAGGATTCGATAACATAACTATGATTATCATTCGAATTAAAGACCTCTCAACCGGCATCGCCTCACATTTCGAATGAACCATTGCTTTTCCTAGATAACAAAAACAACTCACACTAATCGAAACTCATAACCATACACAATATGCCAAAAGACAAAAAAATAATCAGACATGCGCTACTCATTAGTGTGTTGCTAAGTAACGTTCTACATCTTTTTCTTTTGATATAATACAAGAATCTCATATATCCAACACTAAAAGCCTGCACAAGAAAGCCGACAACAGATAAAAATATATCAATGCTTCGCCGAAAATGATTGTGAAGATTACCACATTCGCGCTTCTTCATTACATAACACAATGGTTTCTAAAAATAATAGAAGCCAATTAAAGGTCTGACCTTTGAATCTTGATTCACTACAATCATCATTTTCGAACTATTAAGTTTTAAAAATATAAAGAACGACGATGCATTAACATTATGGTCAATTCAGATAGATTCAGTAGATGCATATTGTTGAATTCATGAGATTTTTTGTGAATCACTGAAACTAACAGAATGTTGAACCATGCTTACTTACCAAGCCATCCTAGCTGCTATTGATCCTGAAGAACGCTGCACCTATAACATTTATATACTCAACAGAATTAGCACCCTCTTCATCTTCGTGCTCTATTTTGGCAACCACAACATGTGACAGTTCCATAATCACATTTTACAACTCCAAACCTCTAAAAAGGTAGAAACTTGATAAAGACCATATCCCTTTTGCAGGAAGTATCACTAAAAATGAGCATACATGTCTCAAACTAACAGTTTGGATTCTCGAATTGCTTTAATATAATTAATCCTAAACATTCTTGATACTAAGTAGTTTAAAAAGAGCAAAATGTCAATATTGTTTTCATTCCATCAAAATACTCCGTTTAAGCTTAAGCTTATATGCCATAAACTCCAAAGCAAAAACATTGAAATTTAGAGAAATGAACTTACCTTTTGAGATGGGTGAATTGATAAATTCATACAAGTTTTAACCTAATCTGCAAAAACAAAAAATAAAAAGAAGAAAATAATATAATTAATTAATTCAAAATAGCAAATTATAGTGAGAGTGTAAAAATACCTCATGATTTGCAAGAAGAATTATTAGCCCATTAATCCTATTTATTATGAAACCAAAACAAAGATAGAGGTATGAATATTCCTAAAAAATAGTACAGAATACTTACACAACATGTGATTCATTACTTTAAGTTATGTTCTTCTAGTGATGATCTATGCCAAGAGTGATTGATTGATATTGGGTTTCTGCGAGATAAGTCAAACATGTAGATATAGTAGAATGAATGGTGAAAAGATTTAGGTTACAACTCGTGCATATATATGTAAAACTTATAAAACTTCTTCTGTAAGTTTTTAACATTACTAAAAATATCAGATTTTGGATTAGCATATTTAGCTGGCAAACAACACTTTCATTCGTGTATATCAACACTACTAAAAATATAACTGTTATGCTTTAACTGTGTAATTAATTATATGGGTTGTCAAATATTCTAAAATTAAATAAGTCAAACTTTAAACGTAATGCATAATTATTCATTGTATTGAGATGCAATATTCAACATTTCCTAATTTATAATGTTTTTCAACAATTTCTAAATTAACATGATTTTCAACATTCAAGGAATTGGGGAATTCTCTTTATAAGTAATAGAGATATCTCTTTTTATACATATACGTGAATATGTTATCTTTCTCAAGGAAAGCATAAAAAAGATGTCATCGTCTGAGAAAAGTTATTTTGCATCCTTGTTTTTTGGTAGAAATTAAAGGACAAATCCTCACTCTTTATTTAATTTTGATCTAATGGTAGAGATTAATATAAGATTTAAAAAAAAATACGGAGGGGTCATTTTTGCCAAAATGTCCAAAAGTTGAAAAAATAGGTGGAGGTACCAAAGTTGTAAATATGACGGAGTAATGAATTATCACTAGTGATATTTCACTAGCGAAAATTAATGAAATATCATTGTTAATAAAACAATGAAATATCATTAGGATATTACGCAGTAACTATGTTAATGAAATATCACTAGTGATTTCATTGGTTTATCACTAGTGATATTTCATTGTTTTTATCAGTAACGATATATCACTTGTGATAACCAATTTTCGTCATATTTATAATTTAGTTCTTCCGCCGTTTTTTTGCAAATTTTGGACATTTTGGCAAAAATAGTCCTTCTGTGTTTTTTTTAATCTTAGGTAATGGATAGCTATGATTTGTCCCTTATATTCCAACAAAAAACAAGTTTCCAAAATAACCGGACTCGTCATGGTTTAGTTTGAAATAACGAAGAAGCTGATTGCACATAAATGTAACAAGTGGAAGAGGGCATCGTTTTATATAAACATTTTCAAAGCTCCCATTTTGATTAGCCAAATTTAGTACCAAGACTCATGACGCGTCCTAAACAGTTATAAGATTTTAGGCATGATATTGATGTAACATATACCATAAATACATATTACAAAGTACAATCAAAACTTTTATATAATTCCATGCATTAAAATATAATACATAAACAATAATATGTAGCCCTTCGATAAATTACATTTTTGCATGGCACAGTAACTTAACTTTTTTCACGTCATGTTGCTTGATTTGTTCTTAGAGCGAGAGAGTCGCTATTCAGATCGATTATGTTTTTAATGAGTTTTAAACGATCATTCTTCATCCAAATAGTCAAAGTAAATATATGGTGGTGGTGACTAAAATTGTAAAATAAGAAATAGTAAAAAGACAATTTAATATTTAATCAGTTTTTGAACAATAAAGTTAAAAAAAGGTTGAATTAGATGTTTTGCTTTTTGTTCAGAAAGCAACTCTTAGCAGGAAATTAGATTTGATGGGTACGTAGTGCCGACAATTTATGTAACATCCATGTATATGTACGTGTCGTAATGTCATCATACAATATCTACATATGAGACTATATATTGTAGTCACGTTAATGAAGTTGATGTATCACTTGCCTACGTCTTATCATATAACTGAATCATTTCATATTTCTTTATGTCACATATAGATTTCAGTTTACTTTAAAATATCATTTTGTGGATTGAAGTTTTCATAATATATATTTTTATTAAAAATATTAATATTATACATTACTCGTTAGACAAATGTTTAAAATAATATAATTTTTAAGATTAACAATGCAATTTTTATAAGGAAAAATGTATTTTGCAAAAAATTTAACTTTTGTTCAAAAAAAGAAAAAAAAAATTTAACTTTTTCTCATTAGGATGTATTATTTTGCAAAATAAGTTAGTAACTTTTTTGAAAAAAAGTTTTGGTATTTTCAGAAAAAGAGTTTTTTTTTTCTCAAAAAAAAGTCTTATTTTTTTCCAAAAAAAGTTTTAAGAAAGCTTTTTTTTTTTAATTTTGTTTTTGAAAATAGTTAAAAAAAAAAGTTAAAATAGTTAATATTTTTATGTTTTCTTTGGATTTAAAAAAAAGTTATAAATAACTAAATTTATTTTTTCAATAAAAAAGTTACAATTTTTAAATGTTTAAAAAAGTAAACTTTTTCTTTAATTTTTTTTTGAAAATTATTTAAACATTTTTATCTGTTTTTTTTTTTGAAAAAAACTTTTAATTTCAAAAAATATTTTAAAACATTTAATAATTAAAAATTTTTTTGGAGGAAAACATTTAGTTATTTTTAACTTTAAAAAAAATGCGAAGAAAAACATAAATACATTAAAAAAATTAAGTTTATTTTTTAAAATCTTTTTGAAATGAAAACTAAACTTTTTTTGGAAAAAATTTAAGCTTTTCTTTTTTGAGAAAAATTTAAAACTTTTATTTTCGAATATATATATTTTTTTTTGCAAAATAGATCCTTTGTGACAAGATAACGAAAAAATATTTGTATCGTTAATTATGAGCAATGGCGGAGCCAATAATGGACCTGGGAGGGCGTTGGCCCTCCTAGGATTAAGCCCATTAGGGTGCTAAGTTATATATTTCATGTGTTAAAAACAAAATTTATTATTTTGGTCCTCCCAAAAGTGAAAACCCAGGCAGCCTAGTTAGTCTTCAAATAAAAAATTTAGATAATAGTATATTAGTAGTTAAGCATTTTGATGTTTTTTCGAAAAAAAATTGTTTCGGCCCTCTCATGAAAAAACTTCTAGCTCCGCCACTGATTATGAGAAATATATTGTGACAAACGTTTATTTAACATGTGATTTATAGTGCAATAATTTCAATCAGAGATGTATTTTTTAAAGTTTTTAAACCACATATATCTATATATTTTGCTGTAACCACATATATCTATATATTTTGCAGTTTACTCTTTAGATTTTTAACATGCTTTTAATCTTGACATGTATTAACCATGTTTAGGTATACATGATGGTGTATTGATGTGTTTATTGATTAGGGGGCATGAAATACGGATATGTGCGGCCCTCATAAATGGAGGTTTATTAGAAACTAAGCAAGATGTAGCTTTATTATTTATTTATGGGGTGGCAGAATTAAATTGTGTAATCAATACAACCAATAAACAAAGAACTTAAACTTCATAATAATAGTAGTAATATATTACTACCTCTCTTTCAAAATTATTATTCATCTTTCTTTTTTGGTATTTCTCAAAATTATTATCCACTTTTAAAAATAATACTCCGAGTTTTGTTTAATTTTACTATATTATCCTTAGTAAAAAACATTAATTAATTAGTAAAAGGTAAAAGTGTTTTTTTTACTTTCGAAGAAATTAAAACAATAATTAATGCATTTTTTTAAATTACGTAATTTTTGTCTGTGTAAAATAATTTTGGGACGGAAGTTTTATAAAATCTTGCAATGAAAGCTCCATTTTCACACGATTAATAATAAATTCTTAACTAACCGGCCAATCATGTTTACTAAATTCAATAGACAATACAAATTTATTTAGGTAGATGTTTAAAAAATTGCTAAGATATAACTTATCTTTGTTGCTAATAAGACTTGATTTAAGAAGTTTATGAAAATCAGCGGTAATAGGAAAAAAATATGATGAGCAAAGTGCTTAATTTAGTTTGAACAGGTTAGGTATGTAGAGAAAAGTTCTATAAGGAACATGCATCCAAAAAATAACAAAGGAAGCAATCTCCACCATCCAATAATAATCTTTTTAAATTTAATTAAAAAAACACATTTTCATCCTATTTTTTAAAAATTAAATATCTCTCAAACCGTTAATCGTTATGAAAAAATAGTTATACCGTCACGACGGGAATTAAATTATCTTTCCATAGATATGCACTTTTATATACTTTCGGCGAACTTTTTTTAAAAAATTTCGTAAAAAAATCACATGTAATTCTCGAAAAATTACATGTAATTCTCGAAAACTCATGTTTTATTAATTATTTTAAAAATCACATTTGAATTTGTAACGTCACATGCGATTTGTGAAATCACGTGTATTTTTTTGACGAGAATTTCAACATTGTAAAATCGTTAAAAGTATATGAAAATAACCGTCTATTAAATGACAAAAATATTTTCGTTATTATTTTAAAACCACATGTGATTTATGTGAATTACATTAAAATATTTGAATCACATGTAATTTTGTTAATATATTAAAATGTTTGTTGCCACTAATATAAAATATGTTCATTTTACCGGGGTGGAGTCCCCTTTACCCAAAAAAAATATATGTAAAACAAATTGGCTTCTGAATTACATGTGATTCGGTGATAATTACATGTGATTTTGCTTGCATTACATATGATTCAAGCATACCGGAACCGTAATTTTTTCTAACAAACCCGCATTAGATGAATCACATGTGATTTTTTTAATCATGTATTATGTTTTCATTTATGTAAAATATATAAAACAAATTGGCTTCTAAATTACATGTGATTTTGTTTGAATCACATGTAATTCTGCTTGAATTGCATGTGATTCGGTGATAATTACATATGATTTTTCTTGCATTACATGTGATTCAAGCATTCCGAAACCTTAACTTTTTCTAACAAACCCACTTTAGATGAATCACATGTGATTTTTTTAATCACATGTAATCTTGTTAATATATTAAATTGTCTGCTTGAATTACATGTAATTCGATGATAATTACATGTGATTTTGCTTGCATTGGATCACATGTAATTCGATGATAATTAC
Source organism: Glebionis coronaria (assembly GCA_025667525.1). Lineage (NCBI taxonomy): Eukaryota > Viridiplantae > Streptophyta > Magnoliopsida > Asterales > Asteraceae > Glebionis > Glebionis coronaria. Next base: position 491,621,083 of record CM046875.1, read on the forward strand.
ATGTGAATTTGCTTGCATTACATGTGATTCAAACATTTCAAAACTTTAACTTCTTCTAACAAACCCACTTTAGATGAATCACATGTGCTTTTGTTTGAATCACATGTAATTTACCACGAATTACATGTAATGCAAGCAAATTCACATGTAATTATCATACATGGATCACAAGATAGCATACATGGATCACAAGACCACTTTAGATAGCATACATGGATCACAAGACCACTTCGGAAGGATGGATGATGTGAGGAATGGAGAGAAAATGTTATTTACCACGAATCACATGTGATTTACCACGAATTACATGTGATTTATCACGAATCGCATGTGATTTACTTGGTTTCTAGATTATTGGTATTAAAGTTGAAAATAAAAATCTATGAAAACATGTAACTTAAAAAAAGACTAACGCGTCAAATGGGACGAAAGTTAGATGTAAAGTTATGTGAGTCTACATGAATCACATGTGATTTAAAGCAAAATTACATGTAATTATTTATAAAATCACATGTGATTTAAAGCAAAATTACATGTAATTTTGTATAAAATCACATGTAATTTGAGCAAAATTACATGTAATTATTTATAAAATCACATGTGATTTGAGCAAAATTACATGTAATTCACACAAAATTACATGTAATTTTCATTCAACACTAACTAACCACTTTATTACAAAAATCACATGTAATTCACACATAATTACATGTGATTTGCATTTAACACTAATAAACTATTTTATTACAAAAATTACATGTAATTCACACATAATTACATGTAATTCACACAAAAGTTAACGATTTACAGTGTTAAAAATTCTCGCCAAAAAAATTACACGTAATTTTCGAAAATTACATGTAATTTTTCGAGAATCACATGTAATTTTTTATGCGTAAACTTAAAAAAAAAAAAGTTTGCCGAAAGTGTATAGAAGTGCCTATCTATAGAAAGATAACTTAATTCCCGTCGCGATGGTATAATTAGTTTTTCGTAACGATTAACGGTTTGAGAGATATTTAATTTTTAAGAAATATGATGAAAATGGGTTTTTAAATTAAATTTAAAAAGATTAATATACACCATTAGATGGAACTTGAATGGATGGTTGAAATTGTTTCCTTCCTTCTTTTTTTGATGCATATTCTATAAGGATCTCACCTCTAGGTATGTAAACATATGATTAAATTGAATTTTTTGAACTTTCCTTACTAAAACAAATGGGGAAAAGAAAGTCGTGAAAATAACGCAACATGGTATGAGAATAACAATCTAATATAGATGCCATTATAAGCTCTATTAGGTTTGTTGCGATTTCTACATCTTAGTTTCTTGAAATTACTCTACCGTCACCATGCATCATCTTTTCTAGCATACGTACGTAAACAACAATATTAAATAGAATCAGTATCGCGTATAGGCTCAATCATAATACAATTAAGTCTCCAACAGCTGAGGGAAAACCAAACTTACTACACGAGGAACTGAGGCACCGGCCGTAAAACTGTAACTAATGTAGTTGCAAAACCCTAATACAGAAATGCTAGCTCTTTGATGATAATTACTCCTTTGTTTGCATCCATATTGTAAAACAGAGGATGACCATGACTCAATGTTACTGTATTACCTTTTAGAAAATGTGTTAGTCCGTACTCCGTATAATATATGTTATTGGTTCAATTCAAGCAATGAGTCGATTAATAATAAGAGAATTTACTTTCCTTATACAATTACAAGTCTGTACACGATACATATTTCAGCTAAAACTGTGAAAGAAGAACCAATATGAGACGGGATGTGAATCAAGAATTATTCTCCGACATGTATCTTGATTATGATCGGGAACGGGGATGGTAAAATGCGGATACAAAGGATAAGAGCATAAAGTTATCAAATGCATTTACGGAAAATCTTACGACATTGTCACAACTTTTTGGGATCCGATGTATATATAAGAAAATTCAAAGGTTTTTACCAAATTTACGAAACAAAAATCCATGAGTGTTCGGGACTCACCCTAGTTCCGTCTCTGGAGAAATACGATCCTCAACATTCTCGTCCTCTTGCCATCCAAACATTTAGATTAGCCCAACGATTTGGCATTTTAGTCTCAGAATCATGTCTTTGTTCCACAAACCAATGGAAATAAAGAAAAGGCCCACCAGGCTGAATTAGAATTATTAATTGGACTGGACTGGACTCCCTATAAATATTGGACTGAGGGGATAATTTAGAGAGGGCCTAAATATGTGGGTTACCTAAACAGGCTGTTAAGGTAGCTTCTATTGAACCGTTTATTCAGTGTCTTAACATTATCAAATCTTTGTAAGTTTGGAATTTGGCATTTTATTAGCTTTGTGACTTTGTCTTTTCTGTGATGATCAAGGGGATTGGGGAGATTCAATAGTACTTACTATTATATCAAATAAAAAACTTCAGGGCTTTTCTTATCAAATAAACATAAATACATCAATAAAATGATTTAGGTCACAAAAACAACAAATAATACTTACCTTTTTGTTAAACAAGAATGGACAACCCGCGCTTCGCTGCGGCGAGTCATGTGACGGTCTCTCTTTTTCCTATATATTTGGAGTCTTTTTTTCGCGAATTAAAGAAAAGGTGGCATAACGTAGTTTTTTTTGTATGTTGGAGTGTTTTTTTTGGTTTTGAAAACCCAAATTTCTTTGCGGCGTTAAAAAAATTAGTTTTAGCAAAAGTTTGATCAAGTTAAATCTTAATTCAAAATATGTGAACCAAAAATGACCATCACATTTGAATACATAACTTGACATCAGCTTGCACTTCTACGACTGTTGACCTAGTGGATTTATATGTTGCCTATCCAACAACTTTATTTACGTTAATATTTAAACAAATGTATCTTGAATACTGGACATAGTGTTTTGATCTGTAATATTTTGAAGCTTATACTTTTACAGAATGCCAAACATCCCCTTACCAGTCTTCTTTAATATGTATAATAAAAGTAACAGTTTTGTTACAATAATAATTCTTTATAACTTTAAATACTCTGTGTACTAACAAACTTGCCTCTATATTTCAACCAATCTACTCTCACTCATCTTTTTATCAACACCTCATTTACTTTAACTATCAAACAGTCCCCTGTACACCAAATCAGCCTTTTCCGAAACCTGCAAATACGTGAATACCGAATGGAAAACTAACAACACCACTGCCAATAGATATGACTGGTAACTTGGGACTGCATGCCCTGCTCTTCTTACCAACCTTTCGAATACCACTACGTTAAATAAACATATGTTCATATGTACATCGACACTCTAATTGCATCTTATGTTGGCTCCTTAATCATAGACACAACAATTATGAAAGGAGAAATAACATACAAATAATTGTCGATGAATCATCTTATTCCTAATAGTGTGTCATCCAATTTTGGGTGTTTGGATAAGGCATTTGAGTAATACCCGCTCATATTATTCTCTAAATAGAGTAACTTGTTTTTAGATATCGAGTAATGCAAAAAAATTCCCCCCTTTTAAGTTCCAAGCAAATGAAGACGCTTAAGTGAAAAAACATGCGGAGCCCAGACTTAGAACAATTAAAATAGCATAAAGGTACCTCTTTTTTCATCTGTGGATTTCATAATTGCTACCGATCTGCTCCACCTTTCTGTAGCTCGCAGGAAAAACTAAATGGTTTCATAAGCAAAAATACTTTCCCTGACACAAAACCAATTTGTTACTTATTTATTTGACCAATGAAGAATCACAGGTAAAAAAATACTTCTTCTCAAAATCTCAATATAGGAAGCATAAAAATAGGTTTTAGCAAAGTTAAAACATATGAATATCCAAAATGTACTCACCTGATGGGCTATTTCCAAATTCCTCAACTTTAAACACCATTTTAAAAAATAACTTATTTCCAATGACTTAAAGCCCGGATCAGCCATTAAAACCACTAAAAACCCCAAAAAGCATACCTAAAACCCCAATAAAAATAAACAAAAAATAATCAAAGTGAAGCCGTACAAACCTGGTTTTTTTAAGTCCCCACCTCGAATGATCATCAGGACTTCAGAAGCTTTGGTCCCGGCTCCATTGCAGTGGTAACATATTCATATTCTATGACCACTGCATAACATATAAAAAATGTCAGCGTCAACAAAAAAGACAGTGCACGATCTACAGTCAGATTGGTAAGTTAGAATTAGAGACCAAAAACCGAAGGCGGCTTACTTGGGATTGCATATTTTTTAAAAAACAAATAAAGTTCGTTTCACTCGCATATAAGTAGCTTGTAGTCTGAAATAATCTCCGAACTGCTCTATCTGTTGAATTGAATTAGTATAAACGTCTCAGGAGTTTAATAATCGATCCGAAAACACCCGTAAATTGAATTGTGTATGGAACGTACATTGCGGGATCCCCTTACAACAGCTAGTTGTTCCTTACCACTGGTCGAATTTCTCTGCACGGAATTAGCGAGAGCATTTAAACACCTAATGTTTTGCATAGTGTTTAGAGACAGGTTTAGGCCGTGTTTGAACATACCTGCCGAAGAACCAAATGATCTCAATTTTGCGGCTGCACACTCGATTTTAAAAACTCAAAGAGCGACCGTTTTGTAGCCCTACTAAGCCCATCCGAAAATCGAACGCAAGGATCAACAAATAAGCAGTTAAAGAAAGTTTACCATCTAATCGTTCGAAGTATGCATACTTGCAATACGTTCACGTGGCACGTCGTTAACCCATTTCAGCTCAACCACCTGAACCACGCTTACACCTGAAAAACAGGCCGATTTGACTCACTTACCTCACCTGGCGCGTCTGTCAATTTGACTCATCTGACCCGTCTGACTTGTTTTTCTCAGCAGACCCAATCAAACCTACCTCAAGAGTAATCATTTAGTCCAGTGTACTACCAAAATGAATAAAATGGAAATGCCATCTTTTTTACATACTTACTTTAATTAAGTAGCTAGTTCATGAGCGAAATTTATAACCCCAATGTATAGCAATGATTTGCAAACATATCAACCGAAAGGACGTTTGCATTGTGGTTTTAACTAATCTGTTTTTTCATATAACTACTAATCATTTATGTATAAGCCATGAACAAATTATCAATTGATAAAATTACGGTCATAGTGGTCAAACCACTAAATGTAATCTCTCCCCTGGCTGTGGCTTTTATGTTTCGAGTATACCAATGTATTGCTAATATGGATCATCAAATGGAACCCGGGCTTGTCTAGTTTCATACCTTAGTAATAATTCGTACCTATAATAGCATAATAATCATATCAATTGATGCAATGCGACACATCGGACACCTTAAATACATATGTTGGAAATACGTTTTACGTATATAGAAAGTCTCGGTCACTCCAACAATGTAGTTATAGGCTCGTAGTAATGTTAATTGTCATTTATTAAATAGCCCGACCCATGAGCATGTTCATGGGCCGGAAGCCCAAGTCCATTAAGGACTTGGGGTATTTAAGCCTCTTTCCACCATGGAAAGAGGTGTTGGTTGTTTTCATTTTAGATGTTCAATATAGAAAAGTTCTCTCATTTCTCTCTCTAAGTTTCTCTCTCTAGAAAACATCAACCCCCATTGTCTCTCAAAGATTATCAATATTCTACAATTGGTATCAGAGCATGGGATGAGATATAGGTTTGTTTTTGTGTTGCATATTGTGTTCTAAACATTTCGTAGATTGTTGGTTTGTTTTTAGCCGAATCTTCAAAATTTTTTTGGTGTTTGATCGAAGTTTAAAGTAGTGTAACATAGGGATTCGTGTTAAACTGTTCTTGGTATCTTGGTTTTCGTTAAAACATCATCTTTCTTGGATCAAAAGTGCAAAAAAGTCTTGTGTTCTTCCTTCCGAAATTTAAGCAGAAATCTCCATCGGAAAGTACAAGTGAAACGTGGGCTTCCATCGCAATAACCATCACCATCGAAAAGGGTTTTGGTTCTACATTGCAATACGTGGGTTTTATTACTTATTCCGATCTGGACATTCCGATCGTACTTTGCGATCTGGGATTCCGACGGGTATAAGGAAGTATTTTAAGTCGTTACTCCGCTTAAATTTTGTCAGCTACTTTGCGATCTGAGCATTGCGATCTGAGTATTCCGATAGACTTTGCGATCTGAGTATTCCGACAGGCTTTGCGATCTGAACATTTCGATCTGAACATTTCGACAGCATTGCATTACGATCTAGGCATTCCGATACCACCATCATTCCAACCAAGTTACATTACGATCTGAGCTTTGCGATCTGAAATCATTCCGACAGCCTTGCATTACGATCTAAGCATTTCGATAGTGAGATATTCCGATCTGGGTATTCCGACAAAAAGAACATTTCGATAGAACATGTTTTTAGATACTTAGGGGATTTCTTCTATTTGGCAAATTAATTTGGTAATTTGGTAAATTTTAAAAGCAAACACAACAACAAGATATCAACACAAAAAACTCATAACGTTATTTCATTGTTCGATCATCTTTGATAATCTTTTGTGATCAAAATGAATCCGAGTTCATTAATGCCTCAAATGACATCACATACGGATATTTCTGTCATTACGGGAACAGATAATCGCCCTCCAATGCTCATTAAAGAAGTCTTTGAAGCATGGCAAGGTCGTATGATGTCATACATTAAGGGAAAACTGACATATGGGAGGCTTATGGTCAAGTCAATTCTAAATGGTCCACTTGATTATGGTACTATCGTTGTTAACAATGTGACTCGACCACGTGAGTTTGAAGAACTTACACCAGCTCAACAACTTATTGCTGATGCAGACGAAAAGGCTCTTCAAACCATTCTCCAAGCTCTTCCACATGACATCTATCGAATGGTGAGTCAATATACGGTTGCAAAGGATTTATGGGAACGTCTAAAAGTTTTGCTACAAGGTACGTCTCTTACAAAACAGGAATGGGAATGTCAGTTGTATGATCTGTTTGATAGGTTCACGTACAGCCCAGGGGAAACGCTTCACGACTATTACTTCAGATTCACTACTCTAATGAATGATTTGAATGTATACAATCTCGTGATTGCTCCATTCCAGGTTAACACCAAGTTTTTGAATACTCTACCTCAAGCTGAATGGGGTGAGTATATTACCGATGTTAAGTTAACCAGGGATTTGCATAAGTGCAATTTGGATCAACTCTATGCTTTTCTTCAGTCGCATGAGAAACACGTGATCATGCACCGTTCACCTCGAGGTATGTACCCTGATTCTCTGGCACTGATGGCTAATCAACCAAGCTTGTCATATAACAACACTCCTTATATCATGGGACACCAAGCTTATCACCCATCACCGTACCTGACTCCAAGCTTCCCCCAATATTCGATTCTACCTCAACCACCCACCTCACATCAGCAACAATATCGGTTTAATGCACCTTCATCTCATAGAGAACCACAAGCATCACAATATGGTTTACAACCTCACCCATATTCACCAGCAAGCATTGCACCTTATGCTCAGTCATCATACCCTTCTTATCAAGAGAATGCAGCATATCCATCAAGCTATTCTGACCACATGAGTAATCCTTCTAGTGCTTATGCTGCTCAACAAGACTAAGCATTGTATTGTGAAAATGATGAAGTTCCCATTCCTGAATTCAAACAAGGAACTGACCCAGTTGAAGTGTTAGCCACTATGTCTGCTTATCTCACAAGGACATTGAGCAAACGAGGATTTCGAGGACCAGCTCCTACTAATAATCAGCTGAGGAATTCATCCAATTCTCGACAACAAGCTACCATTGAGAATGGCAGGGTAATGGTTCAACCCATACAACCTAATCAGGGGAGACCCAATACATCAACCAATGCACGCATGGGCAATCCTACTCCAATGGTCAAACCTCCTCCAAGGGCTAATTCCACAGGTAAGTTGAGAATGATTACATGCTACAACTGTAAGGAAGAGGGTCACATGTCTAGGGATTGCACAAAACCCAAGAGGAGAAGGGATGGTCAATGGTTTGTAGAGAAGATTTATTTGGTAAACGCTCAGGCACAAGGACAGGAACTTGATGAAGAGGAGATTGCATTTCTTGTTGATCCAGGGATTGCGGAACAAGAAGTTGTCACTACACAGAATGCAGCATACCAAGCAGATGATCTGGATGCTTATGATTCAGATTGTGATGATCTTCAATCTGCTCAGGCAGCTCTTATGGAAACTATCTCTAGCTTTGGGCCAGATAAAATATCTGAGGTACCTACTAATACCACTGATACTAGTATTCAACCACATCAAGTTGGGCAAGAGGGTGCTGATTCGAATGAGTCTTCGGTGGTGAGTCTTTCAAACGAGGAGACAATCAATGATAGCAATATCAATGCAAGTCCCCAGACTTTGAGTGAATCACAACCGGGAGTCATTTCGCATACGCATACTCCTGCTCAACAAGATTTGGTCATGGTTCCTGCAAAGTTACTTAGCCAAATGAATACTGCACTCTTAGAAACCTTAGCTAAGAATAAGAATTTGTCTGCTGAGCTTGCCTTGTGCAACGAAAAAGTTCAAACTTTGGAATTAGTTCCTTCGTCCAATGTTCTAACAAATCCCGAATATGATCATTTTCGAAACAAACAAATGGGTCATTTGCAAGAAATTGAAACCTTAAGAGCAGATCTTTCCAACGAACTTAAAGAAAAAGAATTAGTGGTCACTAATTTTCATAAACTTCAAACAGATTTTGAGTTACTCGAGTTTAAAAAGAATGAAATGGAAATTAATGCAGCTAATAAGATTAGAAGTTTAGATTATTTGCTTTTAAGACAATACGCTGCCTCTCAACTAGTGCATTTATTTGATGCTTCTTTAGAGAATTTAACTTATCGCGTCAAAAAGGCCTTCCCCCTAACCCACGGTATGCAAGACAAGCTATTATACATAGTCCAAGACTTTATAATGCAATCCAATTAGGATTGGTCTTAGATCCGATTGTTACTTTCGAGGATCGCACAAATAAGGATCTAGTTGATGAGAATCGGTCATACAATTTTGCAAAATATCCCGAGTGTGATTATTTTAAAATGAATTAGGAGCTTGCAAAAACAGATTTTAGAATTCGCTTCCATATGGATAAAGATCTCATCACAGCACCAACCTACATGTAAATGAAGAAAACCCTAGTACACTTCCTACACTTGTCAAAATGGAAGGACCTAAGGAAATTCCAAAGGATCTTCCACCTGTTAGCACTGTATGGTTAAACTTGCAAGAGATTAATCAATACTTTGCTAGTTTTGACAAGGTCATTTTGGAATGTACGACTTCAAATGGCCTAAACGCCGGAGAATGGGCTTTCGAACACATGAACGAGGTGTTTAAGAATGAGATCAATCCGTTTGTCGAAAGTCTAAAAGGAAGTTTTGCATCTCTTTCGGAAAATCTCGAGTTTGAAATTGCAGAAGTTCAAAAAGTGTTTTATGAAATGGACACCGCTTATGAACTACAATTAATTGAAAAGGAAAAGATTTTATCCGAATATGACCGATTCTTGTCCCAAGTAATTTCGTGTGATATGCTTACTACTGTGAATATTAATTATTCGAATGAACTTACATCCGCTATGATTAAATGTGATGCTGTGAATATATGTGATGATGTGTGTGATCTCTCTGTAAATGTTGCTGATACTGTAAATGAGGTAGATAATCATTCTTGTCACGGGTCTAATGCTGAATTTTTAAAGCTTCAAGATTCATACAATTTACTTACAAAACGTTTTAATCAACTTGAACAACATTGTATATCTTTAGAATTAAAACAGCAAACTCAAAACGAGGATCTTTTGATAACAAATGGTTGTGAAAACAATGTTGAGACGAGTGACAAGATGATTGAGATAGTTAAGACATTAGAGGAAGAGATTATGAGATTAAAGAGAGATGAATCATCAAATGAAACACTAAAATTGGAACTAGAGGCTGCAAAGTCTAAAAACCAGGTCTTAGAAATTAGACTTTCGTCTATTCTAGGGGAGATGGATCGCGCAAGACAGGGACTGATAGGTGTGTAAACACCCATCCTTTTACCACTTAATTCTGGCTAAAACAAGACCAAAACACGTATTTAATATCATTTGTTTGGAATTATGCGTGGTTTTTGTGTTTATTGTGTTTTCAGAGCCAACCGGATAAATATTAAAGAAAACATGGGATTGCACGGGTTTTATCAAGGAAAAAGACTCAAGATAAAGTCTATTGTCCAAGACGTGCAAAAGATTTGAAGTCACTAGGCCTATTCGAAGATTTATTGAAGAAAAGGACTAAAGACGGAAGATTTTCATAAGTCGAAGAAACTCGAATCTATTTAACGAAGAAATTAAAAGACGAGTTGGATTTAATCGACAACAAATCCCGAATCAGAATCGAAAACGTCAACTTTTCTGAAAAGACGAGAAGACAAGAAGAAGAGGAGAAAGCCCACTCACCAACCAACCACTAGGACTATATATAGTTTTTCTCTTCACACATTAGGAGTTAGTTTTCATTTTTTTCTTTTTCCAGGTTTTGTAGTTCGTCTCATCACAAAACTCCATTAGGGAGTTTGGTGATTTTCATCTTTTCTTTTTGTAAGTTTGATTCAATACTCTTGTTACTTTTCCCTTAATCAATCCATTCCATCTTTTCATTAATCTTGTTCTTCATCATCTCTTTTTGCAAGTTCTTAAGTTTTTATGTGATTCAAGTTTGATCCTAAAAAATTGTTGATTTAATGTTTTTATTGGTGGGATTTGTTTCTCATGGTATGTTAATGATTTGTGTTTAATTTGGTGAAACCTTTTTGAGTGATTAAGTCGTTTGGATTAAAAACCGTTCCCCTATTTTACTTGCTGTTGTATCTGTTCTTCATCTGCCCAGATTTTCCGAATAGACCTTTTAAGTTTGCTTTACTCGGAATATTTCAATTATTCCGAGTAGAGGTTTTATTTCCTCTTCATTCGGAATATCCCAGATATTCCGAATAGCCCTATTTTCCGCATAGAAGTTCATTTTTCCGAATAGCCTTTTTTCAGTTTCCTTATTCGGAACTTTTTTCCGAGTAGCCGAATTTTCCGCATAGCAAATCTTTGTATCCCTATTCGGAATATTATTCCGAATAGGCATTATTTTCCGAATTGACTTATTTTCCGCATAGTCCATTTATTCCGAATAGCATTTTTCTTCCGCATAGACAGTTGTTCCGAATAGGTCCTTATTTTCCGAATGAAGCAAATGTTCCGCATAGAGAAGATATTCCGCATGATGTGAACTTTCCGAATAGAGAAATATTTTTATTCCGAATAGAAGTGTTTTCCGAATAGACTGGATTTTCTGCTCGAGTCATGGCTAAGTACGGTGTAAACCATCGTCTTTCCACAGCCTACCACCCACAAACTAATGGCCAGGCCGAAATATCCAACCGAGGACTGAAGCGAATTTTGGAAAGAACCGTGGGAGAGCATCGTGCCGCATGGGCTGATAAGCTCGATGATGCTTTGTGGGCTTTCCGTACTGCTTACAAGACTCCGATCGGCTGTACGCCTTATCGTCTTGTGTACGGAAAAGCGTGCCACCTCCCCATTGAGTTGGAGCACAAGGCTTATTGGGCCTTGAAGTGGGCTAATTTTGATATAAACAAAGCCGGTGACCTACGCAAGATCCAACTCAATGAGCTGAATGAACTCCGGAATGAGGCTTATGAAAATTCTTTGATCTATAAGGAAAGGACTAAGCTCATTCACGACTCCAAGATCAAAAACCGAGAGTTCCATGTTGGAGACAAAGTCTTACTTTTTAACTCTCGGTTGAAAATCTTTTCGGGCAAGCTCAAATCTCGTTGGTCCGGCCCATTCACCATCGCCCAAATTTTTCCATATGGTACTCTCGAGCTCGCTCAACCTAATGGACCAAATTTTAAGGTGAATGGCCAACGAGTGAAGTTGTACTTTGGTGAGGACACCTCTCAAGAGGTGATTCCATCCCTCACCACGTTCCCCATGAACTGAATTTGGGTCGAGTCAGGCTCGTGACTCGGTTATCAAAAACAAGCGCTCCTCGGGAGGCAGCCCGAGTATCTATCCCTTTAACCCCCTAAGTGTAGGGGAGGACCTATTTTGGTCATTTGTGTTTGTGTGGTGATGTGCTTACAGGGATAACTGCAATCTTGGAAATCTTTGAAGAACCGTGCTCCCGTGTTATCTGAAATCCGGTTCTATCTCTCAACTATCGTGATTCAATTTTCTTCATACTCACATTTGAAATTGATCACTTTAGTCGTCTCTTCCTTAACTTGAGTTAACCAACGTGCACAATGTCATAAGTGTAGGGGAGATTTTTCCCACATGCTTAAACATTGAGGACAATGTTTATCTTAAGTGTAGGGGAGACTTCTATCGAAGTTTTAAGTGGACTTTTCCATGAAAATGCCTTCATTTAACCAGAAAATCCTATTTTTCAGCATTTTTCAAATTTTTTATTAACTTTGGCCATTTAGTTGTAATTTTTAAATTTTTATCGTTGCTTTCATATGTATATATTCCGCAATAAAGTCAAAAATATTAATAAGTGGTGTAGCTAGTTTAGAAGTCTTTGACATATTAGGCCCGTTGCGTTTATTTTGACTCAACCCGAATAGACTTATCCAAGTTTATTCTAGCTAGTATCCTTAACCATGTAGACCTTAATTGGTTTATTAGGCTAAGTATCCACGAGTCTCATTATTTGAGATTTTAAATTGTGGAGAACGAGAAATGATAGAGTCAATTATAAGTCGGTATTCTTGCGCAAGCTCACTTGGTGTAATTATTTGCCTATTCTCCCATCACTTGCTAATAATTTATCTGCAATAAGTAAGGTCGTACGATTTGAAAAGTTACTTAGCTTCTAGCCCAAGATCGTTTAAAAGTTGCTCGGTAATGATAAGAGTTCATAGCCAAGGCATAACTTATGAAGCGGGGCGCGAAGATTGGCGAGTCCGAAAAGGCCCTAAAAAGGCATGAGGATTCAATTTTATTGCTGAAGATCCAAAGTGATGTGAAAAGCATTATTCCTAAAGTCAATATGAAGGATCAAGACTCACGACGAAAAGCAATCAACTCCCATAAAGATCATGGAGAAGTCTATCCGAAAAGACCCTAACAAGGTATGAGGATAAATAGATCCAAGTCCGAAAAGGAGGCGGATCGTTGTATCTCAAAATCCCAAATAGAGATTGAAGAAACAATCATGAAGTCGTGGTCAACAAAGTTGGAGTACCCCTCAAAAGTCTCCAAGTGAAGAAACTCTATTATGATGAGAAGACCATTATCTCAAGAACGTCTCTCGAAGATATGAAGTATGAAGTACATGCCAAATATCGGCCCGAGAAAGGTCTCAAATCGTGAACCAAGTTATGCCAAGATATGAACTTTTTGATATCCCGAGAAGCAGTTTTAAGAGATTTTGTCCTTAGGCTAACTATTGATCAAATCGTCCTACTTTGCTTTCAGCCTTAATAAATTATCGAAATAAGTCCAAAAATGCATCTTCATGATCATTCTAAGACAAAAATAAAATATAAGAGATACAATTAGGAATAAGGGAGTTTAAGCACTTAATTAAGCCATGTGTGTAAGTGTTTGATTTACTAACTTATAATAACAATGATCTCGTTTTTAAGCTTAGTTTGGGGAACGTGAAACTTGAGGGTGATAAATCTTCACAACACCAAAGCCCTAATGTAAGTCTTTGATTTCTTTACAAGTTATTTCATTTCTTTTTGTTTATCTTAAAGTTTTTATTTCTCCTAGTTATTTGATTCTTAATTAGTAGTATTTGAATAAGGCCGAGGTTGATTAATAATGAGAAAAATGTAAACTTGCTTTATCACTAAGCATTGCATGAGGGCATGGCAATGGTTAAGTGTAGGGGATTTGATAGGTGTGTAAACACCCATCCTTTTACCACTTAATTCTGGCTAAAACAAGACCAAAACACGTATTTAATATCATTTGTTTGGAATTATGCGTGGTTTTTGTGTTTATTGTGTTTTCAGAGCCAACCGGATAAATATTAAAGAAAACATGGGATTGCACGGGTTTTATCAAGGAAAAAGACTCAAGATAAAGTCTATTGTCCAAGACGTGCAAAAGATTTGAAGTCACTAGGCCTATTCGAAGATTTATTGAAGAAAAGGACTAAAGACGGAAGATTTTCATAAGTCGAAGAAACTCGAATCTATTTAACGAAGAAATTAAAAGACGAGTTGGATTTAATCGACAACAAATCCCGAATCAGAATCGAAAACGTCAACTTTTCTGAAAAGACGAGAAGACAAGAAGAAGAGGAGAAAGCCCACTCACCAACCAACCACTAGGACTATATATAGTTTTTCTCTTCACACATTAGGAGTTAGTTTTCATTTTTTTCTTTTTCCAGGTTTTGTAGTTCGTCTCATCACAAAACTCCATTAGGGAGTTTGGTGATTTTCATCTTTTCTTTTTGTAAGTTTGATTCAATACTCTTGTTACTTTTCCCTTAATCAATCCATTCCATCTTTTCATTAATCTTGTTCTTCATCATCTCTTTTTGCAAGTTCTTAAGTTTTTATGTGATTCAAGTTTGATCCTAAAAAATTGTTGATTTAATGTTTTTATTGGTGGGATTTGTTTCTCATGGTATGTTAATGATTTGTGTTTAATTTGGTGAAACCTTTTTGAGTGATTAAGTCGTTTGGATTAAAAACCGTTCCCCTATTTTACTTGCTGTTGTATCTGTTCTTCATCTGCCCAGATTTTCCGAATAGACCTTTTAAGTTTGCTTTACTCGGAATATTTCAATTATTCCGAGTAGAGGTTTTATTTCCTCTTCATTCGGAATATCCCAGATATTCCGAATAGCCCTATTTTCCGCATAGAAGTTCATTTTTCCGAATAGCCTTTTTTCAGTTTCCTTATTCGGAACTTTTTTCCGAGTAGCCGAATTTTCCGCATAGCAAATCTTTGTATCCCTATTCGGAATATTATTCCGAATAGGCATTATTTTCCGAATTGACTTATTTTCCGCATAGTCCATTTATTCCGAATAGCATTTTTCTTCCGCATAGACAGTTGTTCCGAATAGGTCCTTATTTTCCGAATGAAGCAAATGTTCCGCATAGAGAAGATATTCCGCATGATGTGAACTTTCCTAATAGAGAAATATTTTTATTCCGAATAGAAGTGTTTTCCGAATAGACTGGATTTTCTGCATAGAGCTTTTTCCGAATGGTCAATATTCCGCATAGGGTATTTTCTCAATAGAATATTTTTCCAGTTTTGCTTATTATTTGTTTTAAGTTTACTTCATTACCATTATACTCACTTATCTGTTTAGTAGACTAGAAAACCAAATCCACTTTTTGTCACCAAGAACAAATCATTCTACTTTTAACTAGATCAATTCGAGAGGATTCCGAGAAATCTGAAACCCATAGCAAAAATCCTAATATCAGGGACTATCCGCTCTTTATGGTTCAATAGAAGAACGCTTAGCTTTTAATGCAGCACAGCAACATTCTTATGTTGAACAACTGAACCAAAAGTGTGAGGAAATCTCTGACTTAAACATCCAGATCATTGACAAAAATATGGTTCTGGCCGAGTTAAAGGAGACACTTCTTCTCACCCGACAAGAAGTTGTTAATAACTTAGCTACCAACTCTGCACCGTCCTCTAGTGCTCCAAAAACCAACCCAGTAGTGCTTTATAAGAACCCGCTCCATAAGAAAAACCCGGTTACCTACGATGATTATATGAGGAATGCAATTAAGCATGTAGATCTTGTTAGGGATATTTTAGATGATTTGTATGCGTTAGATCCCTCAAGCAGTTACTATTATTCAGCTCATGAATATATTAAGCGTGTTCAATATTGCTTAGCATATTTGCAATACATAGGAAAACCGGGTTCTGTACTACTCACTAATCGCCCCATTGCTGTAACTCCATTCAATAAGACTCCAGGAGCAAAACCATCATTGGCACCATCATGTAAGGCACCGTTAAAATCTGTTCTAATATTCCCACTTTGCCTTCTACAGGAGTAAAGAGTCTACTAGGGCTAAAGGATCGCCACTCAAGAAAGATAAGATCAAACCCTCCACTAGTAGTACCATCAAGAAGAAAGTAGAAGCTCACCCTAGGAATGTTATCTCAGTTTTAAATAAAAAGAATCATGTTGCTAAGACTAAAAGCTCTGCGCCTGTGCAGAAGTCTAAACCATTTGTGAATTCTGATTTGAAATGTTGGAATTGTAATGAATGCATGTTTTCCCAACATCATGATTTGTGTCTTATTGATCATGTGAATGAAATGAATGCCATTAGGAATGATCTTGAATGGAAGCCAACTGGTAGAACTCGTGCCCAAGTTGGATGGCAATGGCGTCCCACTGGTAGGACCTTTACATTAGATGGAAAAATGTTCCCTTTAACTAGGAATGCATCCATTGAGGTTAGGTCTCAGCGTCCTTTAGTTAGGCACACTAGCACTAAAGTATGGAAACCGCGCCCTTTAATTAGGTCAGCCCCCACTATAGTGCCTATCAGTGAAGAAATACCTCAGGATTTAAGCCAACTTGAATCTACACCACCAACTAAGAAGAAGGCTAGGAAATCTAAGAAACCTAAAGTTAGCAAATCTAAGATCATTAAATCTGTACCTGCTAATAACAAGGAACACTCAGATTCCGAAACCTATACATTGTCTTCGTCTGGTGATATTTTCAGGTGGTCCAAATCATCCTCTGGTATTTTGGACTCCGGTTGCTCAAAGCATATGACCGGAGATCGCTCGATGCTCCGAAATTTCGTCAGCAAGTTTCTTGGAACGGTAAAATTCGGTAATGATCATATAGCAAAGATAATGGGGTATGGTGAATATCAGACTGGAAATGTCACGATTTCAAGGGTATACTATGTAGAAGGTCTTGGTCATAATTTATTTTCAGTAGGACAGTTCTGTGATTCCAACCTAGAGGTTGCTTTTCGACAACACTTGTTTCATCTGTAACTTGGAAGGAAAAGACTTGTTGAAGGGGTCTCGTGGTGCAAATCTTTATACTTTGTCCTTACAAGACATGATGGCCGCCTCTCCAGTATGTCTTCTCTCTAAAGCATCTAAGACCAAGTCATGGTTATGGCATCGCAGATTATCTCATCTCAACTTTGATGCTTTAATCATTTGGCTAAAAACGAGTTAGTTCGTGGTCTTCCAAAGCTCAAATTTCACAAGGACCATTTATGTTCGGCGTGTTCAAGGGGGAAAAGTACCAAGAAATCATACAAGCCCAAAGCTGAAGACACCAATCAAGAAAAACTTCATCTTTTGCATATGGATCTTTGTGGGCCAATGCGAACCGAAAGTGTGAGCGGTAAGAAATTCATCCTTGTTATTGTGGATGATTTCTCCAGGTTTACATGGGTTAGATTTCTACGTACAAAGGATGAAGCACCGAAGGCTATCATCACTTTTCTGAAATTCATTCAGGTACGTTTAAATACTACTGTCCGCCGTATTCGTACAGATAATGGAACAGAGTTCGTCAACCAGACTCTTCGTGATTACTATGAAGAAGTTGGTATCTCACATGAAACATCCGCTGCACGTACTCCACAACAAAACGGTGTCGTTGAAAGACGGAATCGTACGCTTATGGAAGCTGCTAGGACTATGCTGATTTATGCGAACGCTCCATTGTTCTTGTGGGCAGAAGCTGTATCTACTGCATGTTTCACCCAAAACCGCTCTATCATTCGGAAACGCCATGGAAAAACACCTTACGAGCTTCTACATGATCATAAACCCGATGTTTCCTTCTTTCATGTGTTTGGTGCTCTTTGTTATCCAAACATTAATAGTGAGAACTTGGGCAAACTTCAACCGAAAGCCGATATAGGTATTTTCATTGGTTACTCACCCTCCAAGAAAGCATACCGAATTTACAACCGTCGTCTTGGTAAGATAGTAGAAACTATGGACGCAGATTTTGATGAGCTGACAGCGATGGCTTCTGAGCAACGCAGCTCTGAACCCGCGCTTCACGAGATGGGAACCGGTGCTATTAGTTCCGGATTAGTTCCCAATAATCCTTCTTCTACATCATTTTTACCACCCACAAGGCCCGAGTGGGATAAACTATTTCAACCGTTGTTTGATGAATTCTTTGATCCCCCAAATGATGCATTTGTTGCTCCAGCACCTGTAGTGATAGCTCTAATCCCTGAAGTTGTTGCTCCAGCAAATGAAGCTTTATCAAACGCATCTTCAATTAACATTGAACCAGATGCACCTCTACCAAGTGATTCTCAAACTACACCTGAATCGTCACCCTTACTTGTGCCTAATGATGTTGAAGAGGATTCT
Source organism: Glebionis coronaria (assembly GCA_025667525.1). Taxonomy (NCBI): domain Eukaryota; kingdom Viridiplantae; phylum Streptophyta; class Magnoliopsida; order Asterales; family Asteraceae; genus Glebionis; species Glebionis coronaria. Next base: position 491,639,499 of record CM046875.1, read on the forward strand.
ATTGATCACGATTTGGAATATGCTCACCTACAAGAGCTTCCCTTCTTTGGTGTACCGATACCTGAAAACCCTTCAGCCTCGTCTACCTCAGAAGAAGCTCCATCAATTGTTCACTCCAGACCACCACGGATTGAAAATCACAGCACCAAATGGACAAAATATCACCCGATTAGGAATGTTATTGGAGGTCTAGATCAACCAGTCTCTACACGCCATCAATTACAAGAGAGTGCACTCTACTGGTATTTTGATGCATATCTCTCTGAAGTTGAACCTAAAAACTGGCAACAGGCTATGACTCAATCATCTTGGATTGAAGCCATGCAAGAGGAACTAAATGAATTCCAAAGACTTGAAGTATGGGAATTAGTTCCTCTCCCTGACAAGGTTAACATCCTTACTTTGTTGTGGGTTTATGAGGTTAAACTCGATGAGATGGGTGGAGTCTTGAAGAATAAGGCAAGATTGGTTGCTAGAGGATACAAACAAGCCTTGGGTATCGACTTCGAAGAGTCTTTTGCTCCTGTGGCAAGATTGGAGGCTATTAGACTATTCCTTGCGTATGCTGCTCATATGAACATGATCGTCTATCAAATGGATGTGAAGACGGCATTTTTGAATGGTGAACTAAGGGAAGAAGTCTATGTTAGTCAGCCGGATAGGTTCGTTAGCACGAAGTTTCCTAATCATGTGTACAAGCTTAAGAAGGCTCTCTATGGGTTGAAACAAGCTCCACGTGCATGGTATGATCTCCTTTCAACATATCTCATTTCGGAAGGCTTCTCCAAAGGCAAGGTGGACCCCACTCTATTCACTCTCAAGGAGGACAACGACATGATTCTGGTACAAATTTATGTTGATGATATAATATTTGCTGCCTCTAACATAGAATTGTCAAAACGCTTTGAGAAGATAATGTCCACACGCTTTCAGATGTCAATGATGGGAAAAATTTCATTTTTCTTAGGATTACAAATTTCTCAGAATCCCAGAGGCATCTTTATTAATCAATCCAAATATGCTCTAGAATCTTTAAAGAAATATAACTTTGAAAATTGTGACCCCGTGGACACTCCAATGGTGGAGAAATCCAAGTTAGATGAAGATAGGAATGGGACTATTGTCGATCCGAAACTCTACCGTGGAATGATCGGCACCCTTCTCTATCTGACTGCTAGCAGGCCTGATTTGCAATTTGCTGTATGTATGTGTGCCCGGTATCAGGCTCGGCCTACCGAAAAGCACCTACATGTTGTTAAAAGGATCTTTCGGTATCTCAAAGGAACACTTCATCGTGGTCTATGGTATCCGAAAGATTCCTCTATTGCTTTAATATCATACGCAGATGCCGATCATGCTGGGTGTCAAGACACGAGGCGTAGCACTTCTGGGTCTGTGCAACTCCTTGGAGACAGATTGATTAGTTGGTCTTCTAAAAGGCAGAAAAGCGCTGCTATTTCTAGCACGGAGGCTGAATACATCGCCATGTCTGGTTGTTGTGCTCAAGTCCTTTGGATGAGATCACAACTAACTGACTACGGTTTGGGATTCAACAAAATCCCGATGTATTGTGACAACAAGAGCGCCATTGCCCTTTGCTGCAACTACGTTCAACACTCCCGGGCAAAGCACATCGACATTCTCTACCATTTCATTAAAGAGCAGGTGGAGAACGGAGTGATCGAGCTGTATTTTGTCACCACTGAGTATCAGCTGGCAGATATGTTCACCAAAAGCCTTAGATAGAGGACGAATCGAGTTTTTGATCGACAAGCTTGGCATGAAATCTTTCTCTCCAGCGACTCTCAAAGAGTTGGCAGAAGAATCAGCTGAATAGTGGTGGTAAACTATTCATGCATATCCTTTGTTCGTGATCATGTATATTATCGTAAATATATAAACCACAAAAAAAAAATACAAAAATATAAAACCAAGAAAAACCATAAAAAATATAAAACCTAGAAAAACCATAAAAATTATAAAATCAAGAAAACCCAAAAATATTTTTTCGGTTTTTCAAATCGGGCATGTCTTTTAGTACGGTAATATTTACGGCTTTAGAAATGTCGATCAATATTGACACGGCGCCATAAATAGAGTCCGTATAAAAGTTGTACATTTTTAAAACATACCCATAATGGCTTGTAGTTATTTCTGACTACAACCCGTTTTTCGCATTAAAGTCACGTATTTCTTTTGAAAACGTTGGCTCACAACGGGAATTAAGTTTCTCGGGCAAGGTTTACTTTAAAACCTTGTAAGGGGCCAAGTTTACTTTATAACTTGGTCTAACACAAATTCGTGTACGTTTCAGTGCACTTATCTTGTATAAATAAGAGAAATCTTATTTCGACCAGAATCGTTCTATAAAATCACTTAACCGGCAAATGTCCTTATTAATAGTTGTGTCCTTAATATCTTTGACTACTGCTCTTTAAATAGAAAACGGGTCAGGGATTAAGGGGGAGCAAATATTAATTCTTCGTCGTAACAAATTTGGTCGTTAAAAAAGATTGTCAGAAAATATCCAGCTACCCTTCATCTTCAGTTATGCCATGTGTGCCTTGTGTGATATAAGTATTTCTTGCATAGGTCATTACAATTTTGGCGTTAAGTATTTGTGTTCGTGTTTGGGAGCGGGTTTATTGTGTGTTAAGTTAACTTTAACTTTAATTAACCTTCTAAAACAGGGGGACCAGTTTTGCACTTTTTGCAAAGTGGTGGGTGTTTGATCAAATTTGACCAAGTCAAAAACACACCCCCCCTCTTTCCCCGTCTTCACTGGAAACACACAAACACACTCCTTTCCGTCATTATTGCGACCTCGAGCTTCAATCGATCTGTGATTCGTAACTTATCTCTTGCTACTTAATATCTAGGTATTATATCTTTGGTTCAGTTAATCTCTTTAAATCCGTTTCATCTCAATACATCAAAACAGTAACCGTAGATCATAACCACGATTTAGGGTTTCATGTTTTCTTTGCTATGAATATGGTTTTTAAGTGGTGGGATTTGTTAAGGATGCATAGTTACACATTGGTTTTGCCCAGAATCTCCTAAAACATTGCCTAAGTTCCAGATCGAGAAGTCAAAGTTTGAGATCGAATCCCTGTCACGGATTTCGATGCACATTACGATACATCATTGCGACGCCTGTCATTGCGATGAGTCATTCCGATGACTCATTGCGATGGGCTATTTCGATGAGTCATTTCGATGGCTCATTGCGATGTGTCATTGCGATGGTTCATTGCGATGAGTCGTTGCGATGGGTCATTCCGATGGCTCGTTGCGATGGCTCATTGCGATGGCCATTACGATGGATCATTGCGATGGCGTGTTGCGATGGCGCATTCTGATGTGTCATTGCGATGGCTTCGCACTAGGTATTGCGATGGGTAATATTGCGATGAGTTCTCATTTATTCCGATGGAAATGTACTGATTGCGATGGCCTTAGATATTGCGATAGGATGTTATTTCATTAGGATTCCGATGATTGTTTCATTGCGATGGTTTGGTTAGGATTCCGATGGTTTGCTACATTTTGATGGAATTAGGTTTCTTATGATTATGCTATTGCCTTAGAATATACCATGAGTTCGGCCTTGCTTGCACTACTTCTTCTTTAGGTTTAAGTACTTTAGGGCCATTTAAACGAAACCAAGTGTTATTGAAACAAGTTAATTTTTATCTCATAATAATACTTGAACGGTTTCTTATTACAGAAGTTCATCTTATTTAATAAGTTGATTCCTATGTAAACAAAAGAGATACAAATTACTTAGTCAATGTCTTGTGTTTTGTTTCCAGGCCATGGCAGACAAAGCTTCATCTTGGTTCAAGCCTACTATCTTTTGGGTTGAGGATAATCCTACAATTCCTGACGTAGTGGTTGAAACTAAATCAAAACCCACTGAAGTTTTGGGTGAAATCAAACCAAGACCTACTGAGGTGTTAGTAGAAATCAAACCTAAACCTACTGAGGTTTTGGTCATGACCTCCAAGAAATCCAAATATTTTAAGAACTAATGCTAGGTCGGTATCTCTTTAGAATAAAAACATCACTGGCAGTTATGTAATTATCCTAAGTGTATTGCTAAATGTAAGGACCTTGTTCATCTGATGTATGTGTGATTGTTGTGCTAATAATTGTAATGATATTTTCCCTGTGTTTAAACTTGGCATAGACTTAATACATCTACATATGTTGTGTATATCATTTGTGAATATATCATCAAAGCAGGAAAATGTCAATCACCGAGGAAGAACAACGACTTCGTGATCTTGAACTTGTCTCGCTCAGTAATAGGCTTCCATATGCTGAGAACAACTCTCGATTACAAGATGATTTTGACCCGGCTTTACCAGCTTTCAAAATAGCCACGGATATCCTAGACATATCACCCATCAGAGACACACTCAGACGTACTGCATCTGTTCCCGAAGTCTACATGCATGAATTCTGGAACACTGCATCTTTCTCTAAAAAGACTATCTCTTTCGAACTGAACAAAACACCTAGGGTACTCAACTTGAGCATTTTTCGGAAATTGTTTAAGCTTCCTAGGTTGGCACAAGGAGAACAATTTGTGGCTAACCCAAAGAATGATGAAGTGCTTCTAGTCATTCGTGCCATGAATTATGAGGGTGAAATTAACAACCCATCACAATTTAACACCTCACACACAGGGCAACCCTGGAAAGCAATTATCACTATCATCGTCAAGTGTCTTACTGGAAAAACTAAGGGCACCGATGCAATGAGACCACCACAGGCTCACTTATTTTGGGGATTGTATACTCCATCCAAAGTCGACTATGCACTTCTTCTCTGGCAAGAATTTTGTTATCAGTTTACAGGAACGAAGAAGAAATCAGTGCATCTTCCATTCCCGAGATTCACCAAGCTCATTATCCACCATTTTATGAAGAATGACCCAACCATTGACACTCGCGGGAATTTCTTCTATCACACCAAAGATGATGATTATGTGATTCTCTCAATGAATGCAGACACTAATTCCACAAAGTATGCATTACTTCCTGCACTAGTACCCGACACAATGATTAATGATGGAATCAAGGAGAGTGATAAATACCAAGAGATGCTTAATGATATTGACGCACAATTTAAGCGGGCAAATTTACCACCCTCAGAGAAGCAAAAAGGTAAACGCAAGAAACGAGTTTCACAGCGTCAATCAGCTGCTTCTAAAGATAAACGCCCAGGAAAAATGCAAATTGTTGATGAAGATGATGAAGATGAGCTGATCCAAACTGAAGAAGAACAGGAAGAAGTACCACTCCGCAGGCCTAAGAAAGCAAGGAAAGCTAAAGGCAAAGAGGCAAGTGTTGCTCCAAATGATCCTGCTCAACAACAAATTTCTGAAGCCAAAAGACTTCGTATTATTCTTCAACAAAGCCGACAGGAAGCCTTTGGCGGATCAGGCTCAAGGGTATTTGAAGACTTAGCAAATTTTGGTAATCCTGATGGTGATACGGAATTTTTCGACGAAGAAGATACTTATGAAGATGAGTATGAAGATGCTGCTAACTTTCACCTTGAAAGTCGGGAACAAAGTGAAGAACGTGAGAGCAGTGCTGACACTGATTCAAGTATGATGTATCGAGATGCAAATATCACCACATATTTGCCTGAACCGACTCACATGGTACAAAATGAAGATGCTAATGCAACTTTCATACCAGACACACAACTTCAAAGTAAGTCTACTTCAAACTCTGATGATGTTTTGAAATATCTCAATTTAGAAGGAGAGGGTGTTGAGGTCACCAACACTGATCCGTCAACAAATGAACAAATGGTGGATGTCCCTATAACCACGATTACATCGACCACCACTTCACTACTATCAACCCCAGTCATCAGTGAGGTCACAACCACCACCATCACACCCGTAATTGTTGAGCAACCAGTATCAACCACCATCATTACCACTGAATCTACACCGTCATCCACAGCTGAACAACCTGTATCAACCACCGTCCTAACCACTGTATCTACATCAACACCTATCCCGGTACAACCAGTATCATCCACGACCACCTTAACGGTTATGGTTACACCTCCACCAACAGAACCACCAGTATCATCCACATCAAATCCTTTTCTCACAGTCAATGATCCGTTGATCCAGTCTCTTCAACAACAGCTAGAGGCTCAAGCTACACAAATAGCTTCGTTGACTGAAAGGTTTGCTACTCCTCCCAAGGAACCGCAACCAGATGAGCCTACTCTTCAAAAACTAACAGACAGAGTGTCAAAGCTTAAAGAACAACATAAATCATTTCTTAAAGAAAAGAAAACTCGGGATAAAGAAAATGCTGCTTTTCTCGGGTCAATTGACGAGCAGATGACCGCGATCATTCGACGCGAAGTCAAGTCTTATATTGATCAACAACTACCACATCTTGTCGGTAATGGTCTATCTACTCTTCAACTAATGACATTGCTACAGACACGTCTGCTAGATTTGGGAGCTCATAAATCGAAATACAAACGCAAAGTTCTGCAATATCTCAACAAAGCAATTGATGAAGAGAATCCTGCAGACACTACCGACTCTGAGTCTGACAATGAAAATGAGTTAGAAGAGGAAGATGACGAGGAAAACGGTGATGATGGTAATGAGGATAAGGATAAGGAGGGAGATGAGGAGGAAGAAGAGGATGAACAAGGAAAGGATAAGAATGAAGATGAAGATGAGGACGAGGACGAGGATACAGATGATGATCAGGATGACGATGATGATAATGAAAAGGGTAATGAAATCAACAAGGGTGATAAGAATGACGACACCGGTACAAATTCCGAAGAGTCAAACAAGGATACGGCCACTGAGAAAGGTTTAGAGGAAACTGCAGAAAAGACTGCTGACACCACAGAAAAGACACTGGAATCGACAGTCCCAGAAACTCAACAGGTTGCTACAGGTATATCTACTGCACCAGAATTCACTACTGATTCTCACATTGAATCTGTAGAATACATGCAAGCAGAAGAACCGACCTAGACAATGCTTGAAGAAGATCCTCACGATGATATACCAGTGATGCAAACTCAACCTTCAGCATCATCTGCAGTTCAGCATGACGATGATATGGAAGTTGAAGATTTAAATGTTCCAGAACCGACATTTGCTGAATCACTTATCATCGATGATACTGTACAAGAGCAACTTTGGCTGACAAATGCAGCACCGCAGCATCCATTTGACACTGCAACTGAAATGGAGATGACTCAATTCCTCAACAACCCTATCGACTTCTCAGCTTTTCTAAGGTATTCTCATGGGAAACCGACGATGACCCCGGATTTGATTAAAATGGCAGCTGCAAATGTGGACTTCTTTGACACATTAAAGATCAGCCATAATGAAGCAGAGTATCACCTGAATGAGCTTACAAAAGCAATGAGGGCGACAACTACAGGAATTCAGACTCCCGTGTTGCGACCTCTTACACCAACGGTCATCACGGTTCTGCCACTATCCCAATAGAGCATTTTGTATCTCACGATCTTGAATACCTTGAAAATGTAGCAAAGAAATATGCCACGTCATTAACAATGCTCAAGGCCGTTAACTTGGAGAATGTTCCATGGATAGAGGATAAAGTGCCTGAGTCAATATGGAGAAAGAAGCCGCTCAAGTTTTATGATACCTATGCTTCACTTGGCATATCTCACTGGGACAAAAAGAAGAAGTTAGCCTATAATCACTTCCATCGTCCCAAGAGAGGTGCTTCTATTGTCTCATCTCACAGAATCAAAAGCATCCTAGGAGCAACCACTCAGACTGTTTTCGGTTATGATTACTTAAATGTAATCCTGTTCAAACGTACCGATGAGAAAGAATACCGCATTGACGAAAGTGATCTCCAGTACCTTCAACTTGAAGACATAGAAGATCTTTTGTTGCTCTTGGCTCAAGAAAAAGTTGACCATCTATCACCTGATATTGTCATAGCCTTGAGTTCAAACTTTCGTCAATATGCCAGGAAAATAGTCATTCATAACCGGGTGGAAGACTTTCAACTTGGAGTAGACATCTATCAGAAGAAGCTAAACCTGGAACGTCCCCATACGACTCCACTTAGTAATTTCCATAAGAACAAGAAGGTTTACATGGGGACTACCAAGCTGGAAGCAAGAATTTTTTATCCGAATGAGACTGGCGTCATGCAATATATGCGATTCTCAGAACTGCACAAATTCAGTGATGGAACGCTAAAGAATGTTCGAGATGATCTGTCGGTTCTCAATGCCAACTTACCTCTTCCGGCAGTAACATACACCTGGACAACCCAGTGCAGAAAGGGGTCTTCGTACGCAATCAGGAAGATTGAGGAAGTTCTAAGGAAGCGCCGGTTGCTACGAAGTATAGAACGATTCGTCGGTGGACGACCATATGGAGCTCACCATCGGTTCACGGAACGAACCAATTAATTTTGGTTCGTCTCATTACAGGTCAACTCCATATGTTTATTATTGTGAATATGTTATCTTTTTACTTTATCAGCTTTTGTGGCCTGTTGTAGTGTAAAAGTATGATATTTTTCAAGAATTTATCTCGAGATTCTAAATCTTTCAAACAAATCATACTCAAGCACTACAACTTACCCTCATTAATTTGAGGGGGGGCATTAATATGTTCTTTGGCCAAAATCTAATTTCATTTTATTACCCAAAGACCGGTTAATCCATTAATATCCAAAATACCATGGTTAACATTTTGGAAAGGGGAGAAAATAGGATTAAGGAGACTTAATGATATTTGGCTAAAATAATGAAAAAGACTTAAAAGATAAACCAACTTAACATGTGTAATGCACAAGTTAAGGGGGAGTGTTTTTTGATGATCAAAACACTTAAAGCACAAAATCTTTGATTTTAATATCACAAGTGCTTTAAGTGATTTTCAAGGATTTTTCATGGTGACTATATCAACCCAAAACACACTTAACTCACGACGGATGTGGTGACAAAATGGTGGTAGGTATAGGTATTAGTCCAATGATTCATCAGAACCGATGGAATCTTCCCAAGGACAACTCCCTAGATAGAACTAGAAGTCCTAGGAAAGATGGAGAATGAATGTGAACGTAGCTGAATGCCGACCAAGTACTTAAGCTAGCACTGGAACAATCACAACAAGGTGCTAGTGATGACGTATTGGTAAGCATTGAAGGGGTTGAAGAATGAAAAAGAATTGTAAAGATAAAGGGTGTAAAGAAAGAAGCCCTCCTTACAACTTTAGGCAGAAACCGGGTCAATACATATGCTATTGAGAGCATTTATGATTCTCGATATTGAAGAAAGCCATCATGGACTCAGTGATGCAATGCACAACCCTCCCCAGCTAACTCAAATATCTCTCAAAAGGTATTTGTTTTAATCACACGGAGATCAACACGTTATCTATTGGTTTATTCACTCCGAATAGACTGATATTGAATAGGTGGCACTCCTCTCCAGCCATCGATCACTAAATCAAAACGCACTATCGAGTCTAGAGCCACGAGATCATCAAAAGTCTCATTAGGACACTTTCCATTTATTCCTTGCTTCTTCACACACTGTGAAAAGTAAGAGACCTTTTATGAGTCCTACGCAATATTCTTGTAATATCGCCAGAACATCCGAGTAATACGCAAGTATTACAGTGAAGATGGAAATCCTGCTTGAGCCAACATCAAACAAGCTCATAGTAGGTGACACGTGCGGTTCTTTACGAACTAATCTTGTGACAACTGGAAAGAAACAGTAGTTTAATTCTTAATTGAACTTAAACTCGTTCCAGGCCTCTACGCATTATCGTATGATCTTGCCAGAACACTCAGAGTGACACTCTTTAGTGTTCACAGTGACGAGTGGAAATCCTTCTAGTGTTAACATCAAACAGCACTTGGTAGGTAACAAGCAAGATTCAATTTGAATCAAGTTTGTGACAACTGGAAAGCAACGATGGAGAATATCTTAATTGAAATTCACTTGTTCCAGGTTTCATGAATTGACGGCTTCAATCATAAGGATTTTTAATCCAAATGATTCACTCTTTATGTTCGCAGTCAGCTTTGGACGGTCGAATAAAGAGAACGGGTTTACCCGCGAAATCCTGTCAGGAAGTCACTTAATTGAAACTATCCGTCACGGGTACGATATCTAATATCGTCCAACGGTCTTCACCGGCCGGAGGTAAAATGCTACCGAATTAGAATAAAATGTCAAAGCCATTTTATTCGTGTCGTTGCTGTGTACCTGTTGAAGACGGTGGAGTTGTTGTGTACCTGTTGAAGACGGTGGCGTTGCTGTGTACCAGTTGAAGACGGTGGCGTTGCGGTGTACCTGTTGAAGACGTCCTCACATGCTTATTCCTTCTGCATCAAACACTCCTGAAAAATTCAAGAAAGTATGACTTGAAAGACTTCCGTTGTATCGACTCTAAAACTTTCAAGAATTCAACAAAGGATAAGTGTGTGGGACATGAAGTCACAAAGAGGCGAACCTCACAAGAAAATAAAGACTGCACGTGAAAGGCCAAAAGAACGTGTTACAAGCAAAAGGCTGATATTATTCAACACATATTCACAAAAGAAAGAAAAAGAAAGAAAAGAAGACTACGAGCTCAAGAACTAGATCTAACATGCTAGATTAGGACTTTGTAAATTTGGAGTGACCTCCCTTTAGGGGGAGATTGTTGGAAATACGTTTTACGTATATAGAAAGTCTCGGTCACTCCAACAATGTAGTTATAGGCTCGTAGTAATGTTAATTGTCATTTATTAAATAGCCCGACCCATGAGCATGTTCATGGGCCGGAAGCCCAAGTCCATTAAGGACTTGGGGTATTTAAGCCTCTTTCCACCATGGAAAGAGGTGTTGGTTGTTTTCATTTTAGATGTTCAATATAAAAAAGTTCTCTCATTTCTCTCTCTAAGTTTCTCTCTCTAGAAAACATCAACCCCCATTGTCTCTCAAAGATTATCAATATTCTACAACATAAACGAATGGTACTAAGAAAGTGTTTTCCCTTTATCTTAAGACATAATCAAAATCATCATCTCAATTGCAAAAACGAACATCATTCTTACGGAAACTGAGCCTATGAAAGATAAGACGAAATTCAAATAAGCCATAAGCCAGCTATATAAGCCGAAAAAAAACACCCCCTAAAATGGGCTCAAATTTGCTAATAAGCTAAAAGGAGCTATTAATACCTTGACGTGCCTCTTTCACTTCCATTCAAACTTAACTTTAGGTTTGATTCGCCTTCCAGTATATCCTGCTGCCACCGTTGCTGGTATAGGTCAAACCTATTATCATCAAGAAAACAAAACAGATCCACCCCGAAATTTATATGAAACCCATCTGAAATTGATAAAAATTAAAAAAGAATAATTAAACAAAGAAAAATCGTAAAGTGAACCTAGCGCTATTTTTCATACAGTTTGTATGAATATAAATCCAAATTCAATTCTAACTGAAATAAGAGAGAGACGATTCTTGTGTGTTTTTAGATCTGGTTTATGTTGAATGAGAGAGAAGAGCGCTTTTGATCTGGTTTTTATGTTTTGGATGATGTTGTGTGTGTTTTGTGGTGGAAATAAGTCAAATAACTGAGCATAATACACGTTTCAGGACACGTGTTGGAAGTGTTTTCCCGCCAAGAAAAAGAAATATTATTAAAATATTCCAATCGCTTCACTAAACAGTATATAGTAATAACAAGAATTAAAAACCCGCGCTTCGCTGCGGGGGTCTTCGTTTTTTTAGCACTTTGTCAAATATGTTTGGCACTTTTCTCAAATATGTTTGTGTCAAACAATATTCCTGAGTCATATAACTGTGAAACCGTTGTTGAATTGGGATTACTATGCGTATCTATGGCCAAGTACCAAAATGGGATTAAAACAATGATCGAGCAGACAATTGCAATAAGAAGATAAAAAAAGTTGGTTACATAATTAAACTTGTATTTTATTATAAACAGCAAATGTTAACATCTTTGATGAGTACCTACAGGCTGCAGGCTTGTAAGGACGTTCAATAGTAATGATGGTTGGTCGTTGGTCAGTTTAATGAGCTTGGCTCCAAGCTTTTCAAGATGAAATGAAACCACTTTCTCGTGAAGGTGCTTAGACGACACATATATCGTTCTTGTACTTGTTGGTTGCCTTCGGTTCCAAGAATCAAGTTGAGTAATCACTTGGTTCTAGTAAGCGTGTTCCAACGAATAATAGCTCCATAAGCAAACAACGCCTACGTTGGTCAAACAACTTGTCTTGTTACGTAATCTTATGGTACACTACTAAAAGATAAAGTCAGTTGACGATGTAGCAAGAACGAATATATGTCAGAGAAAAGAGGTGTTTTGGCACACCTTTTACAGTTTCGTGTGCTTTTTGTAACAACAAACAACTTGTCTTGTTACGTTCTCCTATAATACTTTCTTTGTAATGTACGCAAGAACTTGAGAAAATAGACGCACTCTAATAAAAAAACACAAAAAAATAATGAGATTTCGGTTAAACTGATTGGAAAACAAACCTGTTTATATAAGCGTCAACCGTAGACAATTTTTTCCTTCTTGTTGCCAAAAGAAGCAGCAGAAAGGACTTCAATTGTGTAGCTATCACTTTTGATACTTGTCTAAACCTTTTTAACACAAAAAATACCAAATAGTTAATCAAATAAATAAGTTGTTGCGTTTGAAAGAAAGTATAAGTATCCGACAGTGAACCGTTTTCAATACGCAGAACCTGTACCACTTCAAAGGGAAACCTAGTTTTATGAATTCAAGATTGGTGTTTCAAAACGTATCCGGTTATACTTGGCCAGTCCGCTTACTTCGGCTCAAGTACGTACGAATTTGACAAAAGTCCAAATTTAATCCAAGCTTTCTAGCTCGCTATACAAAAATAGAGATTAATAGTTTAATACAGTCGCAGTTTTTTTTTGTTGATACAATATCAACAATTTAATTGCTTTCAAAAATATTGAACAAAGAAATGTTGAAGTGCACAAAACCAATTTCGGTCGTTCCATTGGAATATGCCGTGTTGTGACCCGTGTCCCAACCCGTCCAACCCAACCATCTTACCAGTCCTACCAAACTACACTGCATGAGCTGAGACCGAGAGCTGATGGTCTCCACGCGCTCACCCTTGGACCGAGAGTTGCTTGTTTCCACGTGCTCATCCTCAGACCAAGAGTTTCTAATTTCCACAATTTCGGCTATCGTTGCATCAGCTGTCAAACGACAGCGAGTAACACGGATGCTTTCAGATTGGCGATACGGTTGTGGACGCTTTCGCCTTTGTCCAACATAAGGAAAAGGCATCCAACCTAAGTTAGACAAATACATCTGGTAACTTTTTAACAATTCTATAAGGGTTCTGAAATCCTAAAGTGTGTAACCAAAGATAAAATAATCTAACAAATAAATTTCAAAATAAATAATAAATTGATGCTTCCGTATACAAATAATCCCTTGGAATCCAAACTTTAAAGTAAGATATGCCTTTGTATTCTTTTTCCCTAGCAATTTCAAGTAATCTTTAGCAGGTACGTAGTTCTGATATATTGATTATATGTCGTTACGTATACTATGAAGTTTGAAATGTTATTCTACAAAATCTCATAGCAATTTCCGTATACAAATAATCCCTTTGGATCCAAACTTTAAAGTAAGATATGCCTTTGTTTTCTTTTTCCCTAGCAATTTCAAGTAATGTTTAGCAGGTACGTAGTTCTGATATATTGATTATATTTCGTTACGTATACTATGAAGTTTGAAATGTTATTCTACAAAATCTCATAGCAATTTCAGAAAATTTGGAAAGCTTATTATAGACTGGGATGCCAAATATAATATATATATATATTCTAAAGGTGTGAAAGCTTCGATGCTAATAAACTAAACATAAAATGTAATCTTAACAATATTGATGACATCATTGTCACAGTTGATCTTGCTATGTGAACAAAGCCTCTTAAATTTAAGAATATCACCATATTCAGATTGAAGAAGTAACAATTGTGAATCAGGTGTCGCACCTAGTATGGTATTTCAGCACTTGGTGTTTCAGATTGGTTATTATTTTTAATAAGCAGAAGCATATAAGTGGCTTAAAAAGGCAGTTCGGAAATAGTGTTTCCATGTGCTTATTATCTTGGTTAACAAATTCGAGGGCGTTCGTCTGGTCTTATCGAATGACTTATAAGCTTACTGAAAAGTTGATAAGCTCATAAGGTCAATTGTTTGGTCATATGAGCTTATGAATTTTATAAGGTGATAAACGCAAGTGGATAAGCCCAATATTATCATATTTTCAAATTTTCTTATTGAACGAACTTATAAGCTTTTTGAAAATTTGATAAGCTCATAAGGTCAATCGTGGTCTTATGAGCTTATTAATTTTATAAGCTCATAAACACAAGTGGATAAGGCCAATATTATAAGCTTTTCAAATTTTCTAAGCTCATCAAATGTGAGTAGAACACCTCTGAACGTGCTTTTTTTAAATGAGCTTATGTTTTTAGATAATTAATCTTACTTGTGAGTAATCAGACGGTTGATTGGGGGGCTACCACTCATCGTACTTTTCAGTTCTGCAAACAGTACAATACAAAAGGTTAACTCAGTTTCTTACGCTTTGTGACGTTGTTAGGAAGCATCTTGCAAACCTAAGTAAGTACATAGACCAGAAGGACAGACCTGATATGCCACCATCAGCTCCAGTCTAACGTTGCAACCTTCATCAGCATCACGCATTGCACAAAAAACTACAACAAATACCCAATTCATAATTTCAAAAACCCAAATACCTAAATCATATTGAAACCCCTAAAACTGATTACTCAATATCATTTAGATTCATAAGAAAGTAATAGATAATAAATTTGACAAATCGATTGTAACGATTACCTAAGACCCGATTGATTGTAATTGAAGACCACCAGTTGCTCTTCCGGTCATCATCTGCTGCCACACTTGACGGACATGGTAAAACAAATTACAACGTTTTCCCAGATGATGTTTTCCAAAAATCTGCTCCATAACTTTTACAAAATGAACAAATATTTTGTCAAATTCATTTGTGTGTTAGATAGATGAATCAAGTATTATTACTAATGTATGAAACTAAAATCTAAAAATGAAGGTTTATAAACTTACAACCATTTTTGTAGATCACGGATTTTGAATTCCTTTTCACCATTTGTGTGTGTTTTTGATGATGCATTGGATGAGGTTTTGTTTTGAGAAAAAAATGGGCGCTGGGTTTTGGAAGAATGTACAGAGAAAGAGAGATAAGGGATGGGTCACCACGTGCCCCCTTTACCTGGTATGTTCTCGTTAATTTGAATAAAAAAAATCAAAAAAAGTAATAAGCTAATAATATCACTGTAAGGGACACGTGGGAGAATTTTTTTCCCGCCAAAATAAACCAATATTATTAAAATATTCCACCAGACTTCCTAAAACAGTTAATAGTAATAATAACCATACAAATAAATAAATAAATTTACGATATAAAAAAGTAAATAAATAATCTATAGGATTAAATAAAATGAAGCTGTTATATTTACACAAACAACTCACAAGTAGCTCACAAATAAAAGTCTATCAATATAGCGTTCAAAATTCAGCAATGAACGGTTAGTACTCCGCGCAATGCTATGGAGTTAAATTATAAACAATCTAGCGATTTAAACTACGTCATTTTGATACGTCCCAAAATTCGATCTTACTTTAGGCTTATTATTTGATCCAGTCCACAATTCATTTATTTGTTTTTCTAATATTTCGGATAATGGTTAGAGTCGGCTTTTGTCGATTAAAGGCCCTTGTTGTTATATGCTAATCGTGGTTTTTGAATCCACTCTCGGAGAGTCGATCCGCTAGTTTCTTACGGATCCGTTTCAAGGAAGCTGATATGTTGCTTGCTTATGGATCCGCTCTACGGGCCTGATCCGTTAGCATTTTGCTATGGTTGCGGGCTTATGTTCACTTGGGTTATTGCTCAAGCTTTGGTGTACAACTTTAGGGCCAACGACCGTGTCCATATCTCGGTCCAATATTTTTTCCGCCGTGCGGATGAAGCGCGGGACTTTATAGTTATCTTCGTCCGTAAGCGTTGTTTATGTTCGAGGTTATCTTTTTTAGGTAGGTTAAAAGTTTGACGTGTTCGATTGTGGGTCTTTTTTTTAGTGAGAGGCCAGTTTGTGACACCCTAGGCAAATCTCACATCGGTTGTGGCCAGGAGAGATCCGTGATTCATAAGATAATAGTCGCCTTCTCATGACACAACGTGTTTTGTGGTCTACTGCAAGTGGGGTTATTAGGAACTGGCAGTTAAGCGTGCTCATGTCAGAGTAGTACTAGGTTGGGTGACCAGCCGGGAAGTACTTACAAGAGGGCCACAAAGCAAAGCCGTGAGCCTACGGGGAAAGCGAACAATATTGTAGTCTGAGTAGGCGGGATGTTACAAGTGGTATCAGAGCCACTCCTGAGCCGTTCGGGATGGTGGGGCAAACCTCATCGAGGACGATGAGTCCCGAAGGGGGGTGATTGTGACGCCCTAGGCAAATCCCACATCGGTTGTGGCCAAGAGAGATCCATGGTTCATAAGATAACATTCGCCTTCTCATGACACAACGCGTTTTGTGGTCTACTGTAAGTGGGGTTCTTAGGAACTGGCAGTTAAGCGTGCTCATGTCAGAGTAGTACTAGGTTGGGTGACCAGCCGGGAAGTACTTACAAGAGGGCCACAAAGCAAAGCCGTGAGCCTACGGGCAAAGCGGACAATATTGTAGTCTAAGTAGGCGGGATGTTACACAGTTTGTCAGTTAACTTGTGTTACTTGTTCTATCTCGTCCTTAGCCCTTCTTATATTGGCCGTTTATTGTTTTAGTGGAGTGCACATGTCATCATCTTGTGCACAGTGCCTTTACTATACCGAGGGTATAAATACTCGTATCCTTTTTCACTGTTACCTTTCACATCTTTTACCAACATTAAAGACTTTTGAAGTTTTTATATATGTATCAGTGATTTTCTTACGGTTATTTTAGGGTTTTCAGGTTATCTTTTGTTCATTTAAAGTTTTTTGTATAATGTCTACATTAGCGGCTTGTAGATCTGTCATGAAACAAGATGATTTAGACACTTTCTGCTCCAAGTATCATATTCTCGACTTTGTTCGCCCTTTCTTGGCTAGTCTGAATGTTAATATCCGTGACGCTCCTCCTGGGAAGATTGGGTTATATACACGTCTTTCTTATTATGCGTGTTATCGTCTACCTTTTTCTACATTCTTCCTCGATGTTCTTAGTTATTTTGGCATACATGTCTCTTAACTTCATGTGATTGCTGCTATCAAGATTGCTCACTTCGAGGTCTTGTGTCGGGTTGGTATTTTTGCTCATACTGTGGGTTTGTTCCACTTCTTATATGTAAATACTTTTAATAAGGGGTGGATGTCTTTCAGTAAGTGTTCCTCTACTAAGACTGTTTGCTATTCACGGAGTTATATTCTGTTAAGAATCGGAATAATCATTTCTTTTTCGTAGATTTGTCTGTGTTCAACCTTTCATATGTCCTGGTCTTTTGGTGTATATGAAAAAGATCATCCTCCTACCGCTACGCTGATGATTATATTACTCAACAACTTCTTTTTTTGGTCACCCACCGACCCCGTTTCATAGATATCTGGAGGCTTTTTATGTGTTGTTGGCATAAGCCGATATTATATGTTGGGGAGGAATTATCGCCCCGTCTTTATAGTTACTTTTGGAGAGGGTAAGTGTTTGTTTGTACATGTTTTTTTTGCTTGATTTTATTCCTTTTTCTTGCTTTCTAACGGCTTTCTGTTTATTTGTTGTATAGATGGATTTGTTTGCTTTTATTATTTGTGCGGCCCTACCAAGGTCAAGACGGTGGGCCGCCAGCTGGCTGGTGATGAGATTCTGATCTCGAAGACCACTTCTGGTCACGTAGTGCACCTTGAGGGTTATACTGACCCGATTATCGAAGATGTTGGTTCTCCTGCTGGTGCTTTTCATAGTAGGATTGTTCTCGATTCAAATATTGTGTTCGAGGATGCCGGAACTGGTGCACCTGATCTGGTAAGTGATATTTTGGTAATTGGGGTTCGTGTTGCTGCTACTACAAAATTTCTCAACAAAACACTTCCAGAACCACCAAACGTCAACAACGAAAACTACCCGAAGTACTCCTCCGACACCCGATGACACATTTGTTCTCGGAAACCCATCATCGAATCAACAAGTAAACTTACAACCATAATTTTACTATTTTAACCAACCTTACTCAAAGCAACATACCGAACCCCGACACCAGAAGCATACCAAAACCCATACGCTTTTAGCCTCACAAACAAACGAGTTTAGCGAATTCTCCTCACAACCAAACACATTGCCATTCATTAACCCCAACTACGCCTCATAAACCCAAATGAGTGGTTTGTTATCACAACTGCATATAGAACAACCCATCTCTCCCATTCGTTCATTTCCAGCTTAAGGTATGCATGAATCTTAATTCTTGGGATTTATTCAACACACTACTCATGAGGACTCTCCCGTTAAAATCACCCACCACCGAAGTTGAAGCCTACTAGAGAACGCCAAAAGAGGACGGTTCAAAACAAGGATGCACCATGTTGCACTACATGGACAAACGGGGAACAAATTGCGTTTTGGGAAGTTTGGGTTCATGTATCCGCAAACGGCCAAGTTGGTAGAGCGAGGATGGAGTCTGGATTTTAGACTGAGGTTTTATGGTTGATGGAGAGCAAAATAAAGGTATCCACTCGTTGAACGTATGATATGGTGAACAAGAAATGGAAGATGGTACGCGGAACATGGATCGCTTTTTAGGAGGTACGCTAATGCCATGTGTAGGGCGCTAGTGAGTGGAGCCAGAGATTAAGATTACTACAAAAGGGTACTTATTGACGATGAAGCTAAACATGAAATGTCATTACAACTTCGTCATTTTTATGAGTTATTAAAAATAGTACGAAATGGATGGACACTGAAGTTTCTAGTTTTATCACAAATAAACAAGCTACCAAGAGATGCAAAACGTCTAGGTCTAGATCGTTTGTAAAAGATGTTGGGGATAGTTGTATTAATCTAAATATTGATGTTGATGACGAAGAGAAGGATGAGGTGCATAAACATCCATGCCCAATAGGCAGGGACAAAGAGAAAGGTTTGAAGAAGAAAGGGCCGAGATCAATGGGATCATCATCATCTACGAACGACGAGGCATTAGCTAGGTTGATGCTCTTCGAGATGGAAATTCACAGCGGACGTGACATGGAAATGAAGAAGAACGATTAGTTTTTTTGGATATCAAATAAGGGAGGTGGAGTGAAAACGAAAAGTGGTAAATCAGGATTCTAAACTACGTCAAGAAGACATAAGGCTTTATATGTTGTCATATGGTCACTTGATTAGGTTCGCACCGAAGCATATGGAAGAATTAAGGGTGAAGATAAATGCAAAGTCAAATTTGCAATATTAGTTTAAAAAGATATTTAATATTTTTTTAGTTTAAATTAGCTATGCATTGTTTTTAAATTTGTACGTTAAACCTTTTAGTTATCTATGTATTATTTTTAATGTATGTATAATTTTTTTTATTTAGTAAGTTTTTATTAATTTGTACGTTTATGTTTTGTACTGAAGTTTTTAATTTATGAATAAAAGAATTTAAGTAAAAAAATGGGTACGAAAAATGAGTGAGTGATGATGAAAATATGAGATTAAATGAGAGGTAATAAATATCAAATGTTACACTTATGTAAATAATAAGTAAGTGAGGGATGACCGGTCCCTTTAGAAGGTGAGAAAAAATAAGTTCTAGTGCACCGATTTTAAGCGATTTAAAATGGAAAAAGACCAAAATGGTCAAAATCCTCACGGTCCATCCACTACATGGTCAAGGCTTAAGATTTTGACATATTTGGTCATTAATAATTGCACAAGTGCTCAAATCCACTATATACTTGCCATGTGTCCTATGGTAAGTGATCAACTGACGGCGCTTAATACAAGGTTTTTACCAAGTATGAAAATTTGTTCGTCTCGATTCAATTTGAATTGATTACCAGTTGAAAGTGTGACTCAGTCGTTTTTGGTGGATAAAAGAAGGTTTGGTTATCTATTTCTACTGAAAAGGTAAAAGCGAAACGTAATAAAAATAAACCAAAAACAAATAACTAATAATAAAGAAGCAAAACAAATAATAAAACGTAAATTAAAACAAAACAATTAATAAAAATAAACTAAACGAAGAAATTAAGTTTCGACTGAAAAATAAAATTAACCTAATGAAAAAGGAGAAAATAAAACTAAGAGGGTACTTTAAAACTAAACGAGGTAAAAGCTAAAGCGGACACTAAATAAAAGATAAAACTTAAACCTTTGGAAAAAATACTAATACTAAAAATTGATGAAAAATTCAATTAAAAATACGTGACTTTCAGAATAAAAATCGGAACAACTTTCAGATTAAACTAAACGATTACGGAACAATACTAATTACTAAACAAGCTAGCAGGCAAGCTGCTCAAGCAGCCAAGCTACTAGCTTGTTTTGGCGGAAAAAACATAAGCAGGTAAGCATGCAGGCATGTCAAATCTTCGGAAAAATAACATTCTTCGGAATGTTATACATTCTTCGGACAATTTTCTTCGGATAATTGTTTTACTAAATCTTCCGATAATTGTTTTACATTCTTCGGAATAAATCACATTTTCAGTAAAACAACATATTTTCTGAAAAAACAAGTATCTTCGGAAATATGAAAATCTTCGGAATAAACGAATAATTTCAGAACAGAGAGAATTTTCGGAATAAAACAATAATTTCGGATAAAGCACAAATTCTTCGGAATAGATAAAAATTTCGAAAAAAACTAAAATTTCAGATAAATGCTATTTCAGAAAAAAAAAATATCTTCGGAATAAGGGGCATTCTTCGGAATTTCAAAACCCCTTTTCTGAAGATTCTAAAATGAACAGATAAACAGATACAATAATATTAAAAACTTACGAAATAAGCTAAAAATAAGCAAAAATCAAATAAGCAAACAACTAAAACTAAATCTAAAACACTTTTAAGAAAAACTAATTAAACCAAAAATCAAAAACTTGAAAAACACTAATTAGTCTAATGATTAAAAATCAACTTTCTATAAAATAAACTAATGAAAACACTTAATTAAAAATAAGCAAAATCAAACAATAAGCATCAAACACAATAAGCTATAAAAATCAAACACATAAAAACCAATAAGCACAATCAATCAAAAACATCAATCAAACAAGAACATGATTAATTAAACTACATGATTATCAAAATTAAACAAGATTAAAAAGATTAAGAAAGGAAGAATGAGAATGATTAATTGAAAAAGCTTGAAATTAAAATGATTAAGATTCAAATTACAAGATTAATAAAAAAAGCATGGAAATTTAGATTACACATACTCCTACTCTAATCTCCTCCTAATCTAAAAACTAAAATCTAATTAACTAACACCCTCCTAATGACACATTAGGAGGGTATATATAGGAGGAGGGGAGGATAGGTGTTGATGCTTTCCCCTTTTTCTTTGTCTCGACTCGACTTAAATTCTTTGTCTTTCTTCGATGTCGTCTCGGGATTTGCCGATATACATTGAACTCGTCTTATAATTTTCTTTTTTTATTAGACTTGGTTCTTTGACTTCATTAAACTTCCGTCTTTAGACTTTTTCTTCGATAAATCTTCAGAATAGGCCTTGTACTTCCGTTCTTTTTGCAATCTTGGTCTTTTGACTTCGTCTTTTCTCCTTTTCTTCGATAAAAGGCCGTGAAAGCCCTTGTTTTCTTCCATTTTCACATTTTGCTCCTAAATCAAAACAAAAACACAAACCACGCATAATTCCGATATTTACGACATAAAATACACATTTTGGCTTGGTTATTATTGTAATTTAGTGGTAAAAGGATGGGTGTTTTTCACACCTATCAAACCCCCTACACTTGACCATTGCAATGACCTCATGCAATGCATTAATTTCAAAGCACAGATTACATTTCTCATCATAATTAACCCATTATGGCCTTTATTAAATACTAAACATTAAGGAAGCTAAAAAGATAGAAATATATACAAAACAAGTAAAGAAATCAAAGAATTACATTTGGGTTTTGGTTGTCATGAATGTTTATCATCCTCAAGTTTTACGTTCCCCACACCAAGCTTATAAACGAGATCATTGTTATTATAAGTTAGCAAACTAACACAAACTCATGTGGTCCAATTATTCACTTAGACTCCCTTATTCCTAGGTGTATCTCTTATATTTTATTATTGTCTTGAATGATCACGAGGATGCATAGTTGACTTATTTCAATAGTTATTCAGGCTGAAAATAAAGTAGGACGATTTAATCAATAGTTAGCTAAAGGACAAAATCTTTTAAAACTGCTTCTCGGGACATCATAAAGTTCATATCTTGGCATAACTTGCTTCACGATTTGAGACCTTTCTCGGATCGATATTTGACATTGACTTCATACTTCAAATCTTGAGAGACGTTCATGAAATAATGGTCTTCTCTTCATAATAGGAATTTCTTCACTTGAACATTTTGAGAGATTATTCATATTTGGACCACGACTTCTTCATTTTTATCCAATCTTTATTTAGGATTTTGATATACAACGATCCGTCTCCTTTTAGGACTTGGATCTATTTATCCTCATACCTTGTTAGGGCCTTTTTGGATAGACTTCTCCATGATCTTTACGGGAGTATTTGCTTTTCGTCGTGTGTCTCGATCCTTCATATTGATTTTTGATAAATGATTCTTCACATCACTTGGGATCTTTAGCAACAAAATGTAGCCCTCATGCCTTGTTAGGGCCTTTTCGGACTCGCCAATCTTAGCATCCCGCTTCAATAAGTTATGCCTTGGCTATGAACTCTAATTAATACCGATCAACTTTTAAACGATCTTGTGCTAGAAGCTAAGTAACTTTTAAAATCGTACAACCTTATTTATTGCAATTAAATTATTAACAAGCGATGGGAGTTAATAAGTGTTTTCACACTTATTAAATAGAGAAAAAGCTCATAATCAACTCACATAAATTCATGAAATAATACCAAACTTATAATTGACTCTATCATCTCTCGTTCTCCACAATTTAAAATCTCAAGGAATGAGACTCGTGGATGCTTAGCTAATTAAATCAAAGTTTTGGGTTTTCAAGATGAGATGGCATTTATACATGATCTCATCGTTCTTTTCGGGCTTTTAATGCATAAAAATGTCATAAAATACCATATATATGCTTGTGTTTGTTTACTTGTGTATTTTAGGTATGGATATCGTGAAAAAGACAAAAGATCACAAGATACAAGGAAAAACGGACACGAGAAACGAAGCCGTACAAAGAACCGGGCCCTAATTCATGAAATAATCAACAAATACCCTTGAAGACTTGAAGACATACAAGATTGATCCTCATTTATTAAAGAAATGACACTTAAAACCCTTGTATATTGATAATTACAAGTTTGGTCCTTTAAGTTTGTCAAAATTACACAAATGGTCCTTCAACTTTGAAGAAATGGCAAGATTAGTCCCTCAACTATTCAACATTGTCAATTATGGTCCCTCATGAAGCCAAAGATACATTGAAGACCTTTGAAGATCAAGAATGTCCAAGATCAGTCCTTGAAAAATCTCAATATGGCAAAAACAACCCTTTGAAACCTTTTTCCAAAGTTTTGTGCCAAAATTGTCATGTCTTGAAAGTTGACAACAAAGGAAATGGGCGCTGACACGTTTTAAAACACAAATGAAAGGAAAGAAGAAAAAGAAGGGCCAAAGTTGTATACTTGAAACATTCAAACTTGAAAAATGCGTCAAACAACTCTTTTCCCCCAATTTCGGATCAAAAGTACTACTATTTACCCTTCTTCACCCCCAGTTTTTACTCCACTTAAACTTAGGGTAAAAACCAATTCCCTTTGCACATACTTGATTCACATGTGCAGAAACCTATCCCATACCAAAAACCCTTAATCCCACTCACTATGGACCCCACCCCCAATTCCCGTTTAACCAATGAAAATGCAACTTACTCTCCAAGTCATCCTACGTGTCCAAATCAACAGCTAAGGATCCTTGCTTCATTCCAAAGCTAAAGTGAACGCCCTTGGTCACTTTAGACAGCTCACAACCAAGAAACGCCTAGAAGACCTCAAGGGCATTTTTGAGAATTCAGTGCTAGGGTTTGTGAATAGTGTAGCCAGGCATTTGCCTATAAAAGGAGACCTCAACATGTGAGAGTCCCTTTGTTCCAGTATTTACCTTTTAAACTTGTAATTCCTTTTTGAAATTTATAGAAGTTGGTATTTTGAGAAAATTGTAATTCCTTTTTATGTTTTTTGAAAGTTGGTATTGTTTAAAGGTGATTCTGAGTTCCATTGATTGTTATAAGTGTGCTTGAATCATTTGGTTCAAGGACGTTTATGTTTGGTAAGGTTTTTCAAGTTTGAAAAAGCTTGAAAAGAGGTTCTGAATTTGCTTATTTTTATGTACTAATCCTTAACCATAAGCTATAAGCTCTTGCAAGCTTGTTGACACCAAGCTTGTGAAGGGATTAGGGCCTTTGGTTGGGCTGTTTGCTGCTTGTGTTGAAGAAATTAAGTCCTTGAGGTTCTACTTTGAACCATCAACCAAGGCAGTCTTGCATCTCCTTTGTTGAAGTACCTTGGTCTTGTTCTAGTTGTTGAACAAGGTCCAAGGAGCATAGCTGGCCCTCCTAGGATGTTGTGGAGGGCAGGTATAACCTCTTGTTAAGATTCCTCTCAAAAATCATATGTTACTGCCTGTTTTGCATTTTGGTATATGATTTGGTGTTCCTGTGTTTGTGCTTTGTGTTTTATGGTTGTAATTTGTTAGTTGTCACCTAGTGTAGCTAATTGATCATTAAAATCAATAGGTTGTGTTTAAAAATCAGAAGTTTGTTTGAAAAGTGGTTGATTAAGGACTGTTTGAGATTACTGGTTCATAAGGCCTTGTGGCCTTGAGCCCTTGGTTCTTAGGGTTTGGGAGGTCTAAACAAGTCTTAATATACAAGTTTTAGTCATTGGTTTACTTTCTGAAAGTTTGGAAAAGGGATTTGAAGTTTTGTAAAAATCTGATAAAAGTGGTTTTGAAATTGGTCAAACACATCAGATCCAATAACTTCTTTGTTACTTGGATCTAAGGTCTGAAATCAGGTTTGGGAATAGTTTGGGTAATAAGCTATCTATTGGTTATCTGGTTGTTGAATTTGGTGGCTTATTGTAGTTTTTATAGCTTATCAAAGTTGGCTGAAGTGGTCATTTGCATCAGCAAAGTGACCACCTCATTTGGTGTTGCATTTTGATTTCTAGTTTAAGGATTGTTGTTTTGCTGCTTGGATTCTATTTGTGTGCTGCTTGTGAGATTATTTGGCTATTTGGATTGTTTTGATCATAGCTTATAAGCCTACTGGCTTATTGGCTTATTTGTGCCAAAACACATCAAGTTTACCCAACTGGTAAGCTTTGATTCACAAGGTTTGCACTCAAACCTTGACCAGCAGGGTGAAAAACAAGTCTATACACTTCATTAAGTATGTCAACGTCCATTTTGTTCCTGTCAGCGTTTGATTTTAACTTATCAGCGTTTGACTTTTGGTCAAACTTGGTTTCTAAGCTTATTGAATCTGTTTTGCTTATTGGTACATGCAACAACTTAGTTTTTGTAATAGAACTCATTTTTCTCAGCTTAATATCAAGTCTGGAAGGTTACAAGTCTTTTGGTTAAGCTTTTGCTAGAAAACTAGCTTATTTGGCTTTTTCAGCCAGCTTATTGGTTCTTACAGCTTATTCTACTTGGCTTTTTGTGATTTTCTTGATTGATTATTCTTAGTTAAGCTATTTGTGAGCTTTTGAAACAAACTAGAGCTTCTGAGGTGCCCTAAATCTCAAACCCGACTATTTTGTCTTTTAGTGGATTTTTACTTTGCTTATTTCTGGCTTATTGATGTAGCGGAAAACAAGGATAGATAATTGAATCTGTTGATTC
Source organism: Glebionis coronaria (assembly GCA_025667525.1). Classification (NCBI taxonomy): domain Eukaryota; kingdom Viridiplantae; phylum Streptophyta; class Magnoliopsida; order Asterales; family Asteraceae; genus Glebionis; species Glebionis coronaria. Next base: position 491,665,672 of record CM046875.1, read on the forward strand.
CAAAGAATATCAGACACAATTCTTCCAGCTATCGTTGATTCAAAAAAATACCGATAATTAGGCAAACTCCAACAATCGTTGATTCAACGAATACCCGATTATTAAGAGAAAATTGAACAATAAACCCTAACCTGGATTCAAGTCAATTAACAAAGACTAAAAGTCTAATTTTATTTATTCATAACTTCCATAATAATTCAATACAAAAAGTCCTAATTATATAAAAAAAACTAAAATTGGGAAAAAAGATAACAATATTCTTCCCAGGAAACACAAAATCAGAAAAATAAATAAAACATACCACAAAATAAGAAAATTGAAATAAAAGATATCATAAACTAAGGAAACTAAATAATCAGTTTATTCTTCTTTCTCCGTCATTCTCCCTCACTTCAAAAAACTCGTCCTCGAGTTAGTCTCACTCTTCCTTTGTACGTGTAGAATCCAAATTTGTATCCCTTCCATTAAATTTCCTTTCTTTAAAATGAATCGACCTCGAACCTTGATCGTCTTTAAACCCAACTTTTCGACCATGATAGTTTGGATCATTGTAAAGCAAAGACTATTAACCACAACTAGAGTGTCTTCAATGTTGTCTTCTTCTTTACCAAATTCTTTTTTCTTCGTAAATCCTTCTTTTTCTTCAATGACATCTTCAAGATCAGTATCATTAACTGTCATTGATTCTTCTTCATATTCATCAAATATGGGAGGTCCATCATAATCATCACTAGCCGCACCATAATCTTCCCATTCATTAGAAGATGAACCATCAACCTCAAAAAACGGATATTCTAACATCTTAATCAGGAACTTCGGCTCTTGATACCAACTGATGTAGTTTAAAACAAGGATAGCTAATTGAATCTGTTGATTCCAAAGAATACCAGACACAATTCTTCCAGCTATCGTTGATTCAAAAGAATACCGATAATTAGGCAAACTCCAACAATCGTTGATTCAACGAATACCCGATTATTAAGAGAAAATTGAACAATAAACCCTAACCTGGATTCAAGTCAATTAACAAAGACTAAAAGTCTAATTTTATTTATTCATAACTTCCATAATAATTCTATACAAAAAGTCCTAATTATATAAAAAAAACTAAAATTGGGAAAAAAGATAACAATATTCTTCCCAGGAAACACAAAATCAGAAAAATAAATAAAACATACCACAAAATAAGAAAATTGAAATAAAAGATATCATAAACTAAGGAAACTAAATAATGATGGAGAAAGAAGAATAAACTGATTATTTAGTTTCCTTAGTTTATGATATCTTTTATTTCAATTTTCTTATTTTGTGGTATGTTTTATTTATTTTTCTGATTTTGTGTTTCCTGGGAAAAATATTATTTTCTTTTTTCCCAATTTTAGTTTTTTTATATAATTAGGACTTTTTGTATTGAATTATTATGGAAGTTATGAATAAATAAAATTAGACTTTTAGTTTGTTAATTGACTTGAATCCAGGTTAGGGTTTATTGTTCAATTTTCTCTTAATAATCGGGTATTCGTTGAATCAACGATTGTTGGAGTTTGCCTAATTATCGGTATTCTTTTGAATCAACGATAGCGGGAAGAATTGTGTCTGATATTCTTTGGAATCAACAGATTCAATTATTTATCCTTGTTTTAAACTACATCACTTATTGAGTGTGCTTTTTCAAAATTTCTTTTTACAGATCTCATAAGCATCCCAAAAGAAGGTTGTGTGTCAAATTAGAGCTTATGGCATTAGCTTATTGCTTAATGGGCTAAAAGGCCCAATAAGAATAAGCTGCTTGCTTATTAAGCTGTGATAAGCTCACATTCAGCTTTTGGGCCTTTAGAGTTTTGTTCTTAGAATTAAATTTTGAGTCAGATAGGGCTTTTCCAAGTCAATTGGGCCAAGTTTGACTTTTTGGGCCCAAAAGCCCATTTGGTTTGACTGTTTTTGGTTTTGGCCCATTTGAGGGCCCAATAGGGGTATTCTGGTCATTTCACTTTGATTTTCTGATTATATAGGATAAAATAAATTAGTTTGCAAGTTTTTAAAATTTTTTATAATTTTTGGATTTTTAATATTATTTTAATATTATTTTTCAAATTTCACATTTTCCAACTTTTTACATTTTTCTTAGGTTTAATACATTAAAATAGGAATTTAGCAACTTTTAGAATAATTTTATCACTTTTAGATTAATTTTTATAATTATTTTAAGTCTTAATAGTTTTTAAATCATTTTAAATAGTTTTTATTAGTTTAAAAATTTCTAAAAATAGTTTTTAATCTTTTTATGCCATTTTAGAGGTTTACCAATTGAAAAATCTTTGTTTGGGCTTTTTGATAATTTATTTGATTTTTAGGGCTTTAATTAGCATTTAAAAATTGAATATTTAATTATTTAAAAGGTTTGAAAAAGTTTTGATCATTGGTAAACTCTTAGTTTATTTATTTTGATTTTTGGTGAATTTTTGGTAATTTTTAGAATTAATTTTTATTTTTGTAGTTTTTACGGTTTACGTTTTGTCGTCGTAGTACTATTTTCACGTCTTCGTCATCTTCTTTTCTCATCCCCTTCTAAACCAAATATTAATCTCAAATCTTGTACATCTTAGTCACACACATACACCTACTTGGGAAACGAACTTCATAAGGGTCATTAACACTTGATTTTTCCTAAAGTCATTTGTTTAATACTTACCGCTTTTACGCTCCTTTCCCTAAAGGATGTAATTTACCACAACCATTTTGGCGCCGCTGCCGGGGAGGTGTGTCGTGATTAATTTGCATTGTTGTTTTTAATATTAACCATAAATAGTATTTGTATTAGTAGAAATCTACTAATACGTATTATCGGTTTTCTTGGTTTTTCTTGTGAAAATATTATTACTATATTGTATTAAGTATTACAACAAATAAACAATATCTCCAAAAGTGTGAAAACACAACCTTGATTCGGGATTTCATCACTCGATCATTGTATTCGAATCTCAAACAAAAAGAAAAGGCAAAAATAGATAAATACTTTCGTGAAGCTCGATTTTGAAAAATACAAACTATAAGGTGGGTATAAGGCGGGTATTATAAAATATACCCTAAGGAAAAAGGCTCTTAAGTGCTTCGCGCCGCCTCGTTTGCCCGCTTGCTTGTGAGTATTTTGAGATTGAAGGCTAATCGAGGGTTTTGCCGCCCAAAGTATTATTACGTATAATATATTTGCTTGGTTTCTTTGTGATTAAACCCTCTTGAACAATTTGGTTTTCACCAAAGTTCTAAAGTCATTCGAAGGCGTTCACTCCACGTGATCGTTTTCATTCCTTTGTGGCTTCTTTAATCAAGAGTTTGATTCGAGGAGAGATTTTTGTAGATTGTTGTCTACGAAGATACACCAAAATCCAAAAAAATTAAATATAATCAAAAACACAAAAAGAAAATTGAAAATCCACAAAACACCCAAAAAGAATCTTCTTTGCTCACCTCCCATTCTTCGTGAAGTTTATGATCACTCGTAATCAAGCAAAACGAGCTCGTAAACGTCTTCAAAAGCAAGCCAATCAAGAGACGTTGTTGAACAACCTCCAATTGTTGAACCTATTTTAGAACAAGAAGTCGTCATGGCTAATCGTACTATGATGGAGTTGCAACAAGCACCCACCGAGGGTTTTGGAGAGGCTATTGTGATTCCCGCCATTCTTGCGGAGAATTTCGAGATTAAGACGGGTTTAATGTCAATGTTGCAAGCAAATAAGTTTAGAGGTCATGAGAAAGACAGCCCGCACTACCACATTAGGAATTTTAACCGTCTCACTGCTACTAGCAAGTTTAAGGATGTTCCACATGACGCCATTAAGATGATGTTGTTTCCATACTCGTTAGATGGACCCGCTAAAATTTGGCTTGAGAAAGAACCACCAAATTCGATTTTGACATGGGCGGATCTCGTTTCTAAGTTTGTGAACAAGTTTTTTCCACCATCTAAAACAACACATTTGAAAAATGAGATTTCACGATTTGTGCAAAGAAATAATGAAAGTTTTTCAATGGCATGGGAACGCTTTAAAGAAATGTTACATGAATGTCCACACCATGATTTTACGGAATTGCATCAAGTTGATACTTTTTATAATGGGCTTAATGATCATGAACGAGATTATTTGAATGCCGCCGCGGGTGGTAATTTTTTGTGCAAGACGACAAATGAGGCTTTACAAATCATCAAGAATAGATCTAAGGTTTATAGCCCTCGTAACACACCGAGTGTTGCCAATTTGGGTTCGTCTTCGTCGTCATCGTCTCGTAGCATTAATGCCTTACATGATGAAGCTAATGAGGAAAATCGGTTTTTTGATAGATTTGCTAATCTTATGTCCCATTGGAAAGCTCAAGAAGCTTCAAATTCCGCTTCGGTTAAAGCGGTTGCTAAGAGTTGATTCTCTTGTGGTGGAGCTCATGATCTTTCCGAGTGCATTACCGCGGATGGTAACACTTCGAGTGCTTATGTAGCAACGGGAACTTACAACCAAAACGGTCAAGGTTCCCGCCCAAATCAAGCTCCACCAAACCAAAATGCTAATAACAATCGAAACAACAACCAAGGTGGTGATTACCAAGGCAATTCACGTAACTACAACAAAGGGAATTATCAAAATGGGAATGGACAAATTTCTAATCAAAATCAAAACCGTGATTTTCAAAATACTACACAAGGTTTTCAAAATGCTCACACTAAAAATCTTCAAGGAGAATTGTTGGATTATGCTAAAGCAAATGATGTTAAATTTGATAACATACAACGTGAGATGATAAGCTTAAGATCCGAGTTGAAAAACGAGCTTAAAAATGAACTTGCTAATGAACTTAAAACTCATGCAAACAAAATGGAAGGAAATGTCCAACGTCTTCAACAAAACCAACAAAAGATGGAATTGGGACAACATGAGATTAAGCAAGAGTTATTAAAAGCGGATGCTAGGCAATCAAAATTTGAGGACCGAATGGCTAAGATGTTTGAAGCAATCATGTGTAAACCCTCTTCCTCGGGTAGTCTTCCTAGTGATACCATTGTAAACCCGAAGGGAGAAATGAAGGTTATTACTACACGAAGTGGTAAAACTTTCAAGGAACCAATCTCTCGTCCAAGTACTTCTACGGAGAAGGAAATCGAGAAAGAACCTGAGGTGATGGTCGAAAAGGAGCACATTACAATCCCACGAAGTACCGCTCAAACCACACCTACGGTTGAACCAATACCAATTGTGGAACCCGAGTTTCCAAGGCCGTTGCCTAATGACCAACCCACACCACCTTTACCCTACCCTTCGAGACAAAACAAAGAGAAATTGCAAGAACGTAACAAACAACAAATCGAGCTTTTTATAAAAATGTTTCAACAAGTGCATTTTGATGTGAGTTTGGCCGACGCGTTGTTATATATGCCTCGTTTCGCTTCCACTTTTAAAAGTATGATGAGCGATAAGGAAAAGCTTTCAAAGCTTACTAATTGTTCTTCGGTTTATCTTAACCGCATACCGGAAAAAGTTGGTGACCCCAGAAATTTTCTCATTCCTTGTGACATACAAGATATGAAAGAATGCCTCACCTTGGCCGATCTTGGTGCGAGCATTAATTTGATGCCATTTTCTATTTAGAAATCGCTTTCGCTTCCGGCTCTTATTCCTTCGAACATGTCTATCGAGATGGCCGATCATTCTACGATTTTAGCATGTGGAGTAGCCGAAGATGTTTTCGTGAAAGTGGGGAAGTTCTACTATCCCGTTGATTTTATAGTAGTTGACATCCCCGCGGATCCTCAAGTTCCTCTAATTTAGGTCGTTTATTTTTAGACACTTCGAGATCGCTTATCGATGTTCATGCGAGAACTATCACTTTGAGATTCAACGAAGAGGAACTTGTTATAAACGCTACTCAAAACTCGAAACCTTCTCATGTTTATGCAATCGCTACCATCAATCACATTGACATCGTTGATGTGTCGATGAGTTTTCACAAGAAGTGTTAGGTTTTTCTGATAGCTCATCAAGTGGCAATCCCACTATTTTGGATCCGATTCTTGCTAACTCTACACCAAATCTCACTCCATTCCAAGGAGGCGATCTCACTTCAAATGAAATCGACAATGAAGATGAGGTGTTGATTAGTGATGATACTTCTATTCCACCATTTCTTCCGCCGATGGAAGTTATGAGTGTTGAACCAAAATCTTCAATCGAGGAACCACCTATCCTTGAATTGAAAGATCTTCCTTCTCACCTTGAATACGCATTCTTGGAAGGTGATGACAAGTTGCCGGTTATTATTGCAAAAGGTCTTGTTAATGATGAAAAAACCGAGCTCTTGAAAGTTCTTAAGGCTCATAAAGGGGCAATTGCGTGGAAAATATCCGACATTAAAGGTATTGACCCAAAATTTTGTACTCACAAGATTTTAATGGAGGAGGACTACAAACCCGCAATTCAAAGTCAAAGAAGGGTGAATCCCAAAAATTCACGATGTCATTAAAAAGGAGGTCCTTAAACTCCTTGACGCGGGAATGATTTATCCTATATCCGATAGCCCATGGGTGAGCCCAATCCATTGTGTCCCTAAAAAGGGAGGAATGACCGTTGTGCCCAATGAAAACAACGAGTTAATTCCCACTCGTGTTGTGACCGGTTGGAGGGTGTGTATTGACTACCGAAAGTTAAATGACGCCACTCGAAAAGACCACTTTCCTTTGCCCTTCATGGATCAAATGTTGGAGCGACTCGCGGGAAATGAATTCTATTGCTTTTTAGATGGTTTTTCCGGTTACTTTCAAATCCCTATCGACCCTCGTGATCAAGAAAAGACTACTTTTACGTGTCCTTATGGAACGTTCGCTTATCGTAGGATGCCTTTCGGACTTTGTAATGCACCGGGTACGTTTCAATGGTGTATGATGGCGATTTTTCACGATATGATCGAGAAGTCGATGGAAGTGTTTATGGATGACTTCTCGGTGTTTGGCAATTCATTCACGTCGTGTTTATCTAATCTCGAGCAAATGTTAAAACGTTGTGAAGAAACCAATCTTGTGCTTAATTGGGAAAAATTTCATTTTATGTGTAAACAAGGAATCGTCTAAGGACATAAGGTGTCGAAAGCGGGGATTGAGGTCGATAAAGCTAAGGTAGACGTCATCGCCAAGTTACCTCATCCCAAAACCGTTAAGGGAGTTAGGAGTTTCCTAGGCCATGCGGGCTTTTATCGTCGTTTCATCAAGGACTTTTCGAAAATCTCTCGACCTATGACACACCTTCTCGAGAAGGATACTCCTTTTAACTTCAATGAGGATTGTGTTAGAGCTTTCGAAAATCTCAAAAGGAAACTTACCGAAGCTCCCATTCTTGTTGCTCCTAATTGGGAATTACCCTTTGAAATCATGTGCGATGCAAGTGATTATGCTATAGGGGCCGTCTTAGGGCAACGTTATGACAAGCATTTCCGTCCTATCCACTATGCTAGTAAGACGATGACTGAGGCTCAATTAAAGTACACCACAACGGAAAAGGAATTCCTTGCCGTGGTCTATGCTTTTGAGAAGTTCCGACCTTATCTCATCTTGACTAAAAGCATCGTGTATACCGACCATTCGGCTATCAAGTATCTCTTAGCTAAGCAAGATGCTAAGCCGAGATTGCTTCGTTGGATGCTCCTCCTCCAAGAATTTGATGTCACCATGCTTGACAAAAAAGGAGCCGAGAATCTAGCGGCCGATCATCTCTCTCGTCTAGAAGATCCTCACAAAGATGTTTTCGAGAACAAGGAAATCACCAAAACATTTCCTCTTGAGACTCTCGGTGTAGTGAATTCTAAAGACACCACCCCATGGTTTGCCGACATTGCAAATTACCATGCGGGCAATTTCATAATCAAGGGTATGACGACACAACAAAAACGAAAATTCTTTCGTGACGTCAAGTTCTATTTTTGGGACGACCCTTATCTCTTTCGAGTTTGTGCGGATCAACTCGTTCGACGTTGTGTTTTTGGTACCGAAGCTTCTAATATCCTTAGAGCTTGTCACGAGGGACCCACGGGTGGTCACCACGGTGCTAATCTCACGGCTAAGAAAGTGTTCGATGCCGGCTTCTTTTGGCCTTCTATCTATCGTGATGCACACGCGCTTGTGAAGTCGTGTGATTCGTGCCAACGTCAAGGAAAATCGTCTCAACGTGATGAAATGCCGCAAAACATAATTCAAGTGTGTGAGATTTTCGACATATGGGGAATAGACTTTATGGGGCCGTTCCCATCGTCTCATGGCAACAAATATATCCTCGTCGCGGTGGACTACCTTTCTAAGTGGGTGGAAGCTAAGGCTTTGCCTACTAATGATGCTCGTGTGGTAGTGAAGTTTTTGAAGCAACTATTCTCTCGGTTCGGAACCCCTCGTGCTATTATAAGCGATCGTGGAACACATTTTTGTAATGACCAATTCGAAAAGGTTCTAAAGAAATATGGAGTTACTCATCGTCTTTCTACGGCTTATCACCCGCAAACGAGTGGGCAAGTCGAGGTTTCGAACCGAGCTTTGAAGAGGATTTTAGAGAGGTCAATTGGAGAAAACCGTGCTTCATGGTCCGACAAAATCGATGACGCTTTATTGGCCTTTAGGACCGCTTATAAGACACCTATCAGTTGCACTCCTTATAAGTTAGTCTATGGGAAGAATTGTCATTTGCCCATTGAGTTGGAGCACAAGGCATATTGGGCCCTTAAGCATGCAAACTTTGACTTGAAGACCGCGGGAGATCACCGGAAAATACAATTGAATGAATTGGATGAATTAAGAGATAATGCTTATGAAAATTCATTAATTTTTAAAGAAAAGACTAAAAAGTTTCATGATTCAAAGATTAAAAACCGGGTTTTTAACGTTGGTGATCAAGTGTTACTTTTTAACTCTCGACTTAAGATATTTTCCGAGAAATTGAAATCTCGTTGGTCGGGTCCGTTCACCATTACACAAGTGTTTCCTTATGGGACCATCGAGCTAGCTCAAGATGATGGTCCTAATTTCAAGGTGAATGGACATAGGCTTAAGCACTACTTTGGTGGGGAAATTACTTCAATGGTTGCCCTCGACCAAGTCACCTTCCCTAATGATAATTAGCATTGAGGGGATCGAGTCGAGCTCATGACTCGGTAATCAAAAACGAGGTGCCTCATGGGGGAGATCCCATGCTTATCCTTTATGCTTACTATTCACTAATAAGGGGACTTGTACCCTTTCAACTCGTTGTCTCGTGGTTGTTTGTGATTGTGTTATCTAGATCATCATCATCATCTACGATTGAAGACTCTCGTGTTCGTTTACGTGAGCCTCCATCGTTTGCTTGAAGAAGTTTTTTCATGAATCCATGACATATCCTTTATTGTTCTAACAATTATCTTTTAGCATACTTAATAAACGGCTTTAGATATATTGTTGATCACCCTTTCCATGCTAGATCCTAAGCATTCGATTCTTCGTCTCTAGTATGGGGGTGCTCCACCCTTAGACTCGAAACATTGAGGACAATGTTTGCTTTTAGTATGGGGGGTGAATAGGTACTTGCTTTGCTACGCCCTCACGCTCTTCAATTTTCAATGTTTTTATTTTGTTGCTAATAAGGCTAAAAATGGCCAAATTTTAAAATTTTTCTTAGTTTTCATAAGTGTTTTTAAGACACGAATGTATATTTTCCGTTGGGTAGAATAAGAGTTAATTTTTGACTTGATGGGCAATTGGAGCCATTTAGATTCCTTAACTCACTCAATTCAAGTTTTGCTAGACTTTTATATAGGGAGCTTTAAAACGCGAAAGTCTTAATTCATTCGGGTTAAGAACGAGAACTTTTCGCAAGTTCCTATAATTGATCCTAGAAAGTCACTTATCAAGGGAACTATAAAACGCATTCTCTAAACTTGAAAAAGTCCATGAAAGTGCAAGATCCTATAGGTGGCTTGAAAACCCAAAACTTTGATTTGATATAGTCTTAATGAAAGCTAATCCAAATTTAGCTTAATTTTGACTTGCATGGCTAAGTATTCACGAGTCTCTTTAATTAGAGGTCTTTATATAGTGAAGAACGAGAGATGATAGAGTTAGACAAGTGATCGTGCTAAACGTAGAACATGAAAATGTTCTTTCAAAAACTCATATGTTTTTAATTGTGGCTTTTTCTACCCATAAGATCAATGCATTAGGAAAAAATCATAATTGCAATAAGTAAGGTCGTACGATTTGAAAGGTTACTTAGCCTCTAGCGCAAGATCGTTTAAAAGTTGCTCGGGGTTGAATAGAGTTCATAGCCAAGGCATAACTTATTGAAGTGGGACGCGAAGATTGGCGATCATCCAAAAAGGCCCTAACAAGGCATGAGGAGCTCTATTTTTTGCTAAAGATCCAAGATGATGTGAAGTTTCATTATTCTTAAATCAATATGAAGGATCGAGACACACGACGAAAAGCAATTACTCCCCTAAAGATCATGGAGAAAATCTATCCAAAAAGACCCTAACAAGGTATGAGGATAAATATATCCAAGTCCGAAAAGGAGGCGGATCGTTTTATATCAAAATCCAAAGTAACGATTGAAGAAAAATGATGAAGTCGTGGTCCAAATATGAAGAATCTCTCAAAAACGTCAAGTGAAGAAATTCCAAATATGAGAAGAGAAGACCATAATTTCGAGAACGTCTTCCCAAGATTTGAAGTATGAAGTACATGCCAAATATCGGTCCGAGAAAGGTCTCAAATCGTGAAACGAGTTATGCCAAGATATGAACTTAAGGAGATACACGAGAAGCCGTTTTAAAAGATTTTGTCCTTCGGTTAACTATTGATCAAATCGTGCTACTTTGCTTTCGGACTAATAACTACTAAAATAAGTCAATATGAATCACTTGTGATCCATGACAAATAGATAAAAAATGCTAGTAACCCATTTCCTTTTATAATAACTAGGATTGCGGGAAGAAAAAGTATTACACAATTTGGACGTATGAGTAGTGTTAGCATTGTGACTTGTGCCAACAATGATCTCGTTTTTGCACTTAGCATGGAATGTATGACAATCAAGGATGACGAAGTTTACTCTAAGGGACATTTACTTGTTTCTATTCTTTGACCCTCAAAGTCACTTTCGTGATGAAAATCATACATTATGTCTTTACACAATCTTCGTAGTATATTACAAGTCTTTTACTCTTCAATAAAGGTTAATAAAATTGAATTTTGGTGATGCTTAGATACTTTATTCTAGCATTGCGTGAGGGCACGGCAATGGCTTAGTATGGGGGAGTGATGAGATGGCATTTATACATGATCTCATCGTTCTTTTCGGGCTTTTAATGCATAAAAATGTCATAAAATACCATATATATGCTTGTGTTTGTTTGCTTGTGTATTTTAGGTATGGATATCGTGAAAAAGACAAAATATCACAAGATACAAGGAAAAACGGACACGAGAAACGAAGCCGTACAAAGAACCGGGCCCTAATTCATGGAATAATCAACAAATACCCTTGAAGACTTGAAGACATACAAGATTGATCCTCATTTATTAAAGAAATGACACTTAAAACCCTTGTATATTGATAATTACAAGTTTGGTCCTTTAAGTTTGTCAAAATTACACAAATGGTCCTTCAACTTTGAAGAAATGGCAAGATTAGTCCCTCAACTATTCAACATTGTCAATTATGGTCCCTCATGAAGCCAAAGATACATTGAAGACCTTTGAAGATCAAGAATGTCCAAGATCAGTCCTTGAAAAATCTCAATATGGCAAAAACAACCCTTTGAAACCTTTTTCCAAAGTTTTGTGCCAAAATTGTCAAGTCTTGAAAGTTGACAACAAAGGAAATGGGCGCAGACACGTTTTAAAACACAAATGAAAGGAAAGAAGAAAAATAAGGGCCAAAGTTGTATACTTGAAACATTCAAACCTGAAAAATGCGCCAAACAACTCTTTTCCCCCAATTTCGGATCAAAAGTACTACTGTTTACCCTTCTTCACCCCCAGTTTTTACTCCACTTAAACTTAGGGTAAAAACCAATTCCCTTTGCACACACTTGATTCACATGTGCAGAAACCTATCCCACACCAAAAACCCTTAATCCCACTCACTATGGACCCCACCCCCAATTCCCGTTTAACCAATGAAAATGCAACTTACTCTCCAAGTCATCCTACGTGTCCAAATCAACAACTAAGGATCCTTGCTTCATTCCAAAGCTAAAATGAACGCCCTTGATCACTTTGGACAGCTCACAACCAAGAAACGCCTAGAAGACCTTAAGGGAATTTTTGAGAATTCAGTGCTAGGGTTTGTGAATAGTGTAGCCAGGCATTTGCCTATAAAAGGAGACCTCAACATGTGAGAGTCCCTTTGTTCCAGTCTTTACCTTTTAAACTTGTAATTCCTTTTTGATATTCATAAAAGTTGGTATTTTGAGAAAGTTGTAATTCCTTTTTATGTTTTTTGAAAGTTGGTATTGTTTAAAGGTGATTCTGAGTTCCATTGATTGTTATAAGTGTGCTTGAATCATTTGGTTCAAGGACGTTTATGTTTGGTAAGGTTTTTCAAGTTTGAAAAAGCTTGAAAAGAGGTTCTGAATTTGCTTATTTTTGTGTACTAATCCTTAACCATAAGCTATAAGCTCTTGCAAGCTTGTTGACACCAAGCTTGTGAAGGGATTAGGGCCTTTGGTTGGGCTGTATGCTGCTTGTGTTGAAGAAATCAAGTCCTTGAGGTTCTACTTTGAACCATCAACCAAGGCAGTCTTGCATCTCCTTTGTTAAAGTACCTTGGTCTTGTTCTAGTTGTTGAACAAGGTCCAAGGAGCATAGCTGGCCCTCCTAGGATGTTGTGGAGGGCAGGTATAACCTCTTGTTAAGATTCCTCTCAAAAATCATATGTTACTGCCTGTTTTGCATTTTTTGTATATGATTTGGTGTTCCTGTGTTTGTGCTTTGTTTTTTATGGTTGTAATTTGTTAGTTGTCACCTAGTGTAGCTATTTGATCATTAAAATCAATAGGTTGTGTTTAAAAATCAGAAGTTTGTTTGAAAAGTGGTTGATTAAGGATTGTTTGGGATTACTGGTTCATAAGGCCTTGTGGCCTTGAGCCCTTGGTTCTTAGGGTTTGGGAGGTCTAAACAAGTCTTAATATACAAGTTTTAGTCATTGGTTTACTTTCTGAAAGTTTGGAAAAGGGATTTGAAGTTTTGCAAAAATCTGATAAAAGTGGTTTTGAAATTGGTCAAACACATCAGATCCAATAACTTCTTTGTTACTTGGATCTAAGGTCTGAAATCAGGTTTGGGAATAGTTTGGGTGATAAGCTATCTATTGGTTATCTGGTTGTTGAATTTGGTGGCTTATTGTGGTTTTTATAGCTTATCAAAGTTGGCTGAAGTGGTCATTTGCATCAGCAAAGTGACCACCTCATTTGGTGTTGCATTTTGATTTCTAGTTTAAGGATTTTTGTTTTGCTGCTTGGATTCTATTTGTGTGCTGCTTGTGAGATTATTTGGCTATTTAGATTGTTTTGATCATAGCTTATAAGCCTACTGGCTTATTGGCTTATTTGTGCCAAAACACATCAAGTTTACCCAACTGGTAAGCTTTGATTCACAAGGTTTGCACTCAAACCTTGACCAGCAGGGTCAAAAACAAGTCTATACACTTCATTAAGTCTGTCAACGTCCATTTTGTTCCTGTCAGCGTTTGATTTTAACTTATCAGCGTTTGACTTTTGGTCAAACTTGGTTTCTAACCTTATTGAATCTGTTTTGCTTATTGGTACATGCAACAACTTAGTTTTTGTAATAGAACTCATTTTTCTCAGCTTAATATCAAGTCTGGAAGGTTACAAGTCTTTTGGTTAAGCTTTTGCTAGAAAACTAGCTTATTTGGCTTTTTCAGCCAGCTTATTGGTTCTTACAGCTTATTCTACTTGGTTTTTTGTGATTTTCTTGATTGATTATTCTTAGTTAAGCTATTTGTGAGCTTTTGAAACAAACTAGAGCTTCTGAGGTGCCCTAAATCTCAAACCCGACTATTTTGTCTTTTAGTGGATTTTTACTTTGCTTATTTCTGGCTTATTGAGTGTGCTTTTTCAATATTTCTTTTTACAGATCTCATAAGCATCCCAAAAGAAGGTTGTGTGTCAAATTAGAGCTTATGGCATTAGCTTATTGCTTAATGGGCTAAAAGGCCCAATAAGACTAAGTTGCTTGCTTATTAAGCTGTGATAAGCTCACATTCAGCTTTTGGGCCTTTAGAGTTTTGTTCTTAGAATTAAATTTTGAGTCAGATATGGCTTTTCCAAGTCAATTGGGCCAAGTTTGACTTTTTGGGCCCAAAGGCCCATTTGGTTTGACTGTTTTTGGTTTTGGCCCATTTAAGGGCCCAATAGGGGTATTCTGGTCATTTCACTTTGATTTTCTGATTATTTAGGATAAAATAAACTAGTTTGCAAGTTTTTAAAACTTTTTATAATTTTTGGATTTTTAATATTATTTTAATATTATATTATTATTATTTTTCAAATTTCACATTTTCCAACTTTTTACATTTTTCTTAGGTTTAATACATTAAAATAGGAATCTAGCAACTTTTAGAATAATTTTATCACTTTTAGATTAATTTTTATAATTATTTTAATTCTTAATAGTTTTTAAATCATTTTAAATAGTTTTTATTAGTTTAAAAATTTCTAAAAATAGTTTTTAATCTTTTTAGGCCATTTTAGAGGTTTACCAATTGAAAAATCTTTATTTGGGCTTTTTGATAATTTATTTGATTTTTAGGGCTTTAATTAGCATTTAAAAATTGAATATTTAATTATTTAAAAGGCTTGAAAAAGTTTTGATCATTGGTAAACTCTTAGTTTATTTATTTTGATTTTTGGTGCATTTTTGGTAATTTTTAGAATTAATTTTTATTTTTGTAGTTTTTACGGTTTACGTTTTGTCGTCGTAGTGCTATTTTCACGTCTTCGTCATCTTCTTTTCTCATCCCCTTCTAAACCAAATATTAATCTCAAATCTTGTACATCTTAGTCACACACATATACCTCCTTGGGAAACGAACTTCATAAGGGTCATTAACACTTGATTTTTCCTAAAGTCATTTGTTTAATACTTACCGCTTTTACGCTCTTTTCCCTAAAGGACGTAATTTACCACAACCAAAGTCATCTATAGGATCTTGCATCTTCTTAGACTTTTTCAAGTTTAGAATTTGCGTATTAAAGTTCCCATGATAAACGAATTTCTAGGATCATTTATAGGAACTTGCGAAAAGTTCTTGTTCTTAACCCGTGAGAGTTAAGACTTTCGCGTTTTAAAGTTCCCTATATAAAAGCCTAGCAAAACTTGACTTAAACACGTTAAGGATACTAGCTAGAGTAAACTTGGATAAGTAAACTCGGGTTGAGTCAAAAGATTCACAACGTTTAAAAATTAAAACCACTTTATTAAAATTTTATTCTAGCAAAGAAAGTAAATAACGATAACAAAGGAAAATACTACAATACTACTAGGACAAAATAGATTAAAAATTTGAAAAATGTCGAATTTCCGGTTAAAATGAGGACAAAATCATGGAAAAGACCACTTAACTTCGATATAAGTCCCCCATACACTAAATATAAACATTGTCCTCAATGTTTAAGCATGTGGGAGTAAACTCCCCTACACTTAGGACATTGTGCACGTTGTTTAAATCTTGCTAAGGAAGAGACAACTAAAGTGATTCCTATTTCAATCATAAATGATAAAATAATGAATCAAAAGAGTTTAGGATAGAACCGGGAAAATGGGAACACGTGATCATGGTTCGTCAAAAGTCATCAAGAATGGATCTTTGAAAGCTCTAATCCCTGCACATGATAAGAAAGAAAACAACAAACACATACTAGGGCCCCCCCTACACTTATTATAAAAAACAGATAAAAGGATAGATACTCGGGTTGCCTCCCAAAAAGCGCTTGTTTTTGTTAACCGAGTCGCGAGCCTGACTCGTCCCCGAATTAAATGGTCCATGGGGAAGCCTCGAATGTAATACCAGGATTAAAGACCTTGTCCTCATTCCCGGAGGACATTAATAAAGGAGAGACGGGAGGGTAAGTCTTAAAGGGTAGAAAAGTCCTCTCAACATACGAAAAGTATGTGAGGTTGTGATCCACAGGAGGTGGGGTGGGTAAAGGAAGCACATTGTCATCCCCCAAAGAAAATGGATGATCACTGAGCGGCAAAGCCGTAAAGGTGTCAATCATGGAATGGTCAATGTCACCCCCGGGTCAAAGCACTCACCCTCGGTAATGGTTTCTAAAGGTTGGGATAAAAGGTGCTCGGGAGGGGGACTTGGAACAATATCTTCATGGAGCAAATTATCAAAAATAATATCCCCCTCCGTATCATCATCATCAATACCCGGAGGTATTGAGAGAATGTCGATTTCCTCCATAACTGTATCATTATTCTCAACTGAAGTAATAGACGGAGGTAAAGACTCAGAAATAGGAGCAGAATTCAACGCTTCAATTTTAGCAATAAGAAGATGAACTTTCAGTAATTTGTCGCGAAGAATAACGTCTTCCACCTCATCTACAAGACCAAGTTCAATGGTGAACTTCTCGTATGTCGGAGAGAATAAATCAACATCACCTTCATCGCCCGGAGGAGAAGGAGAAATTTCAAAAGTGAAATTCTCATAGCATGGAGAAAAATCATCATTAAGAGCGACCTCGTCCGTAGGCTCCACAAAATTCGGTGCATCACAAACCTCATCAAAGAATTTATCAAGACCAAAATCACTAATCTCACTCGATGTATCACTATCCTTAGACGCATTAGGGATATCAAGAGTAGGAGTAGTAATCTCAGAAGATAGGTTGAGATCATAGATATCATCCTCGTCATCATCATAATAGTAGTATGGACGCACAAGAGGAGGAGTATAATCACTAAGATTAGATACTTGCTCTTGTTGCTGTCGCTTTTCCTCCTCCCATGCTTCTTTTAGTTGAACCACGGCTTCTTGAAGTTGCAAAATAAGGGAGTGTGTTTCGTCATTTGGATTCAAAGAAGGTTGATGATCGATGTTGTATTGTGGGGGCTCGAAATTATGAAAACCTGAATTATAGCACGGATGTGGCCCGTCATAAATCATCGGTTGAAAAGAATTAGAACACGGATTTGGCTCATAATAATTCATCGGCTGACAAGAAAAGGTATCGTGAGGGTCCCCACAATTATTGCAATACGGGTATTGAGAAAAACTCGGTGCGTCATATGGATAGCTATTACCATTGTCATAATTGTAACCCGGTTCTTGCTCGTCATGAGACGGGTATCGAATCGGACACGAAACATGCCAATGAGAATCGCTTCCACAATATATGCAAGAGGGTGGAGTAAGTGCATTAGAAGCAAATGATGAGTTAATCGAATTGCACGAGGGACAAAATCCAAATTGTATATTGTCGATATCATTTCCACACCGCTCACATGTACACCATTTACATGTTTGAAAGCCATACAATGGTCTTCCACACCCTGCACAAGCAACATACGAATTCATTAAGAACAATATATAAGCAAGAAGAATATTTTTGGTGCAAAACTCTCGAGAAAGAAATGCTTTTTTAGGATTTTTCAAATGTTTTTAGGATTTTTGAATTTTTTTTTGGCAAGAAAATAACGTTCAAAAGAGAACGGATCCCAAAATCCAACGCGTCTCTCACAAAAAGCCGTTAATATTCACGAAAAGAGCCGGCAACGGCGCCATTTAATACAAGGTTTTTACCAAGTATGAAAATTTGTTCGTCTCGATTCAATTCGAATTGATTACCAGTTGAAAGTGTGACTCAGTCGTTTTTGGTGGATAAAAGAAGGTTTGGTTATCTATTTCTACTTAAAAGGTGATAACTAAGATTTTACTCAGTTAAAAATATCGTTGAACAAACTCTTCGAATTGAAAAATGGATTAACTATGCGACTCAATCGTTCTTTGGTGAAACAAATAGTTGTGTCGTTGTAGTAATTAAAAAGTGCAAGACGTAAAAGTAAATGACGTTAATTTAAATATAAAACTAATTAAAAGTTAAATTGTGCAATATTAAAACTTTTAAAAGCAAATTAATTAAATGACTTAAAGTTAAAGTGTGACGAAAATTAAATTTGACGAAGAATTAAAAATGTAACTTAAAAATCAAACAAAGCAAAATATAATTCCAAGCTCAAACCATCGGAATGTTACTCAGATCGGAATGCTGTCACCACACCCATCGGAATCCAGATCGGAATGTGCCATCGGAATCAATCCATCGGAATATTTGAAAATGCTATCTATCGGAATAATAAAATTGTAATCTATCGGAATGTTACTTCAGATCGGAAAGCCCAGATCGCAATCCTAGATCAGAATGTTGCTAAGTAAAATCGGGCAGCACTTCGACTAAGAAAACCTCAAGAGCCGTCGGAATATGCAATCGCAATATGCGATCGCAATCCCAGATCGGAACGAGGGGGATGTTAATAGATCGCAATCCTCTGATCGGAATAGGCCGTCGCAATGTGAAATCCCTTGATCCAATTCTGTCACAATCGGAATGCGGAGAAGTCGAGCTGTCGCAATGCCAAATCCCTTACTTTCCGATGGAGCACAATTCGCAATAAGCACAAGAATCAAATAAGCTAATTCTAATAAGCAGTAGCAAAAACTAAAATGAAATGGAAACAAAACGAGACAATAAGCTAAAAAGTTAAAACCTTTCGAAATTTAAAAGACGAAACTTAATGAAATGGAATTTAAAAGGTAGAACTTTTAAGAAAACTTTTGAAAACACTTAAGCTAAATACCAAATAAGCACACAAGATTGTCAAACTTATGGCTTATTTCGTATGAAATCTAAAAGGGAAAAGAAAAGACAAAACCTTTAATCAAATGAGCAAGAGATTAAGCAAAAGCTTGCTTAATCCGAATTTGTAACAAACCAAAAACAAGAAAAGTAGGATGAGAATGATGAAAAGAAACTTGATCAAAGGTAAATGAAGATTAAAGCAACAAAATTAAAGAACACTTACTTGGAATTAAAAGGTATTAAAAGTGCAAGACAATGTATTTAAATTGACATGAAAAGTAAATGTGCAAAAATTAAAGATGAAAGAACTAGTGTCACTATAGCCAACAAGAGAAAATGGAATGAAATCCTAATCTATTTATAGGGGAGATTAGGGAGGTGCTTAGGAAGCTTCCTCCCCTCTTTCTTCTTTCCTTAATTGCATGATTAAGTCCTTGTCTTCTTAATCTTTTGACTTTAACGACTTTGTCTCGGGATTTCTTTAAAGTCGTCTTGAATTTCTTTAATAAATTAGACTCGAGTTCTTCGGCTTTTAGTAAACTTCCGTCTTTTGACTTTTTCTTCGATAAATCTTCAGAATTGGTCTTGGACTTCCGTTCTTTTTGCACTCTTGATTTCTTGACTTCGTCTTTCGTCTTTTTCTTCGATAACAGCCCGTGAATACCCGTTTTTCTCCCTTTTTCACATTTTCGTCCTAAATCACAACAAAAACACAAACCACGCATAATTCCGACATTTACGACATAAAATACACGTTTTGGTCCGGTTATTATTGTAATTAAGTGGTAAAAAAGATGGGTGTTTACACACCAATCAAATCCCCTACACTTGGCTATTGCAATGTCCTCATGCAATGCATTAGTTACAAAACACGATTACACTTTTCATCATAATCAATCCACGTTGGCCTTTATTTAAGAGATAGAAAATTATAAACATTCAAAGTAAAGAAATCAAAAACATACCTTCGGGTTTTGGAAATGTCATGAATGATCATCATCCTCAAGTTTTCACTTTCTCCAAACCAAGCTTAAAAACGAGATCATTGTTATTATAAGTTAGCAAACTAACACAAACTCATGTGGGCCAATTATTCACTTAGACTCCCTTATTCCTAGGTGTATCTCTTATATTTTATTTTTGTCTTGAATGATCACGAGGATGCATTGTTTGACTTATTTCGATAGATATTTAGGCCGAAAATAAAGTGAACGATTTAATCAATAGTTAGCTAAAGGACAAAATCTTTTAAAACTGCTTCTCGGGACCTCATAAAGTTCATATCTTGGCATAACTCGCTTCGCGATTTGAGACCTTTCTCGGACCGACATTTGGCAGCGACTTCATACTTCAAATCTTGAGAGACGTTCATGAAATAATGGTCTTCTCTTCATAATAGGAATTTCTTCACTTGAAGTTTTGAGAGATTCTTCATACTTGGACCATGACTTCTTCATTTTTCTCCAATCATTACTTTGGACTTTGATATACAACGATCCGCCTCCTTTTTGGACTTGGATCTATTTATCCTCATACCTTGTTAGGGCCTTTTTGGATAGACTTCTCCATGATCTTTACGGGAGTATTTGCTTTTCGTCGTGTGTCTCGATCCTTCATATAGATTTTTGATAAATGATTCTTCACATCACTTTTGGATCTTTAGAAACAAAATGTAGCCCTCATGCCTTGTTAGGGCCTTTTCGGACTCGCCAATCTTTGCATCCCGCTTCAATAAGTTATGCCTTGGCTATGAACTCTAATCCATACTGAGCAATTTTTAAACGATCTTGGGCTAGAAGCTAAGTAACTTTTCAAATCGTACAACCTTATTTATTGCAGATAAATTTATTAGCAAGCGATGGGAGAATAGGCTTATAATTAACTCACATAAATTCACGAAAGAATACCAAACTTATAATTGACTCTATCATCTCTCGTTCTCCACGGTTTAAAATCTCAAGGAATGAGACTCGTGGATGCTTAGCCTATTAAATCAAAGTTTTGGGTTTTCGAGTCGTCTATAGGATCTTGCAAATTCTTAGACTTTTTCAAGTTTAGAAATCGCATTTTAAAGTTCCCTTGATAAACGACTCTCTAGGATCAATTATAGGAACTCTCGAAAAGTTCTTGTTCTTAACCCGTGAGAGTTAAGACTTTCGCGTTTTATAGCTCCCTATATAAAAGCCTAGCAAAACTTGACTTAAACACGTTAAGGATACTAGCTAGAGTAAACTTAGATAAGTAAACTCGGGTTGAGTCAAAAGATTCACAACGTTTGAAAATTAAAACCACTTTATTAAACATTTGTTCTAGCAAGGAAATAAAATAACTATACAAAAGGGAAAAAAACTAATAGGCCAAAATAGATCAAAAATTTTGAAAAATGTCGAAAAATTGATTTTCCGGTTAAAATGAGGACAAATACAAGGAAAAGAGCCACTTAACTTCGATAGAAGTCCAACCTACACTTAATATAAACATTGTCCTCAATGTTTAAGCATGTGGGAGTAAACTCCCCTACACTTAGGACATTGTGCACGTTGTTTAAATCTTGCTAAGGAAAAGACAACTAACGAGATTCCTATTTAATATTAGAAAACATAAAATAGTGAATCGAGAAGAGTTTAGGATAGAACCGAGAAAATGGGAACACGGAATCACGGGTCGTCAAAAATCATCAAGAGTGGATCATTGAGCGCTCGAATCCCTGAATATGAGAAGAGAGGAAATAGCAAACACCAACGGGTCTCCCCTACACTTAGAATAAAGAAAGCTAAAAGATAGAGACATGGGTTGCCTCCCAAGAAGCGCTTGATTTTTGTTAACCGAGTCGTGAGCCTGACTCGACCTTGATTATCATAGGAAGCAGCATGAAACATACCCACCGGGATCAAAGACATAGTTTTCGTCCATCAAATAGCACAAGATTAAGGCGAACAAGGCAAGCCAAAGAAGAGTAGGCAAGGTTCCCTTAAGCAAAGATGGAGCACGGTGGTAGCAAGGGTGAAGAGGTGCAAGCAGATTTCCATAAGTTCCAAAGATTTTTCCTTTTATTTCATCAGATGGATACTGAGATGGCTGAAGAATATCGATACTGGGGTCGAACACCTTTTCCTTTAGGGGAAAATAGCACTCAGGTTTAGCAGAATTTGAAGATGATCCGCGAAGAAAATGCACAACCTCGTCCTCAGAAGGTGGACAAAGAGGTGTCAAATCATACGTGTTGCGGATGTTGGTGTCGACCGGTTGCTTCTCCTTTGAAAGAATTTTCTTCAAATCCAAAATAGGATCAAGACGATAATCATCAAAGTCTAAAGGAGGAGCATCACTCTCATGAGGGAAGTATGTATTAAGAAAAGTAGAGAAGTCTTCCTCAAATGAGTAATTATCCAAAGTAGGATTAAGCATGGTTGGCGGAGGATTTTCATCATGAGAAGAATCACTCGAAAGAGTATCGGCCTCATCAAAATCATCATAGGTGGGCATGTCGGGATACTCTGAAGTAAAATCATCATAATCATCTCCATCGAAGCTAGAATCATCTTCATAAGCATAAAAGATCGATGGAGAATCATATATGGGAGGGGGTTCCAAATTGGAGAGAGAATCATCCACATCATCTTGAAAAAGTGGATTATCAATGCACGAATCGAATAGAGGATTGTTGTAGACGACAAAATCATCAAGCACATTAATCATATTCGTTGATTCTCGTCCTCCAAAGGATTTGCTTGTAAGCTTCCCCATTTCAAACACTTGTGCATCATCCCCGACTCTTAAAATTAATTCACCTTCGGCAACATCAACTAAAGCTCGTCCGGTTCTCAAGAATGGCCGACCAAGTATTAAAGGAATACGAGGGTCCATTTCATAATCAACAACAACAAAGTCGACCGGAAAAGTGAAGGTGCCAACTTTAATGAACACATCTTCGGCAATACCAACGGGGTAAGCGAGAGTGCGATTGGCTAGCTCAAGAGACATTTTGGTGGGTGTAAGGACGGGAAATAATAGTGCTTTCCAAACACTTAAAGGCATCAAATTAATACTTGCCCCGAGATCGGCTAAGGCAGTAAATTTGTCGGTTTGGTTAAAAGTACAAGGAAGCACAAAACGACCGGGATCTCCAAGTTTCTCCGAAAGTTCTTTAAGAAGGACGGCAGAACAATTTTCATTCAATCGAGTATTAACAAACTCGGCCATCTTCTCCTTCTTGCTAAGCAATTCCTTAAACATCTTGACAAATTGTGGCATTTGTGCAAGAGCTTCAACAAGGGTAAAGGTGATCTTCATGCCGGTAACCTTTTCCAAAAGTTGAGAGACTTGAATATCATTCTTAGTCAAAATTCTAGCCTTGTTGAGTCGAGAAGGGTAAGGAATGTTGGGGTTGGGTGGTGGGGGCGTGGAAGGTGAAGGTGGGGTTGGTGAAGGTTGAGATGTGGAAGGTGGGGTTGGTGGAGGATTCTTAGTGGGTGCTTCATCACGACGAGGCGGAGACGGTAATGGTGCATTAATACTAGGTGTAGGAGGAGTAAGGATAAATGGTGGTGGAGGAGGTGGAGATGATGGGGGCGGGATAGGTGGTCCTACTATGGTAATTCCACTACGGGTAGTAATAGCACTCACATTCGCTCGCGGATTGGTGACGGTGTTTGAAGGTAGAGAACTCGAAGAAGAGGGTTGAGTGGTGGGCAAGAAACTAGCCAGTATATTCTTCAAATCATTCGTTTGATTGCTGAAGGAGGATTGGATATTATCTCGAAGCTCGGATCTTATGTCATTTCCTTTCTTGGTGATATCCCCTTTCAAATTTATAATTTGGCTCTGCAGATTCTTGATTTGCTCTCCTTGGGTTCTCATCAAAGCTTCAACATCTTGATTGATGGGTGGGGCTTGTTGAGCGTGTGGGTGATAAGGATTAGAAGCTCGAGGTGGGATTTGGTTGCTTCTATTGTAGTTGTTGTTGAGGTTTTGGTTTTGAGGAGAAAAACCGGGTGAAAGGTAATTGTTAGATCGGTAACTCAGCAAATTTCGATCCCCTTGAGATCTAGCTTGGTAATTTTCCGGTGAATAATTACCATAAGCCGCATACACGTTTTCTGGATTTCCTTGAGTAGAAGGACAATCAGTGTATGAGTGAGGACCGCCGCATGTCTCACAAGAAGGTGCTACCGCTTTAACTTGTTGTTGGTTTGTAGCGAGGAGCAAGATATTTTTGTTCATTTCGGTCATCATGCGGGTGAATTCGGTCATGTTGGGGCTTGCTGCAGTAGAAGAAACATTGACTCTCGGGTTGTTCCTTGAAGAAGCGGAGGAATCCCAGTTTTTGTGATGAGTAGTCATGTTTTCAATAAGCTCTCTACACTCCTCGGGTCTCCTTTTCATAAATGTGCCACCGGCGGCTGCATTAATCGTATCACGATCATGAAAAGTCAAACCGTTGTAGAAAGTATCAATTAAGGTCACAGGGAGCATGTTGTGGTTTGGACAACGATCGATCAAAACATTATATCTTTCCCAAGCATCAAAGAGAGATTCATCGGGATCTTGCATGAAACCTCTGATTTGATTGCGAAGGCTCGTGACCATGGATGGTGGAAAGTAGCGCGACAAAAATCGTTGAGTCATGTCGTCCCAAGTATGAATGGAATTCTTCGGGAGACGATCAAACCATTTTTCGGCGTGGTGTGATAAAGTATGTGGAAATAGTTGAAGGCGAAGAACATCCATAGTAGCTCCGGGCAACTTCATGCTTTGAGTGATAGTAATGAATTTGTCGAGGTGTTTGTTTGCATCATCATCAGGCATTCCTCGAAATGGATTAGTTTGCACTTGCTGAATCATGTGGTGCTTCAACGAAAACTCCGGAGCCGTGATTTGCATCGGCGCAATCGGTCCTCCTCGTCCAAACATGGTAGGTTGACAAAGCTCCTCCATTGTCCGAAGATCGGGCTGTGGAAGAACATTGTTGTTGTTATTATTAAGGTGCGGTGGATTACTGTTGTTGTTCACACCTGCCATATCTAAATCTTCTCGAGTCTCGGGATCTTGATAATTAGAAGATCTAGTACGCATACACCTACAAAGGCAAAAGAAAAAGAAACCAAACACAAAGAGAATATATATACACAATAAAAATAAAATCTTTTTGGATTTTTGAATTATTTTTTTAATTTTTATGGATTTTTTACAATTTTTTTTTTTTTTTTTTTTTGGATTTTTGAAGATGTTTAAGCAAGAAAAATAACGCTCACGAATGAACGGATCCCAAAAAGCAACGCGTCTCTCACAGAAAACCGTTAATCTTTACGAAAAGAGCCGGAAGCGGCGCCATTTAATAACTAAGATTTTACCTAGTTAAAAATATCGTTGAACCAATCTCTTCGAATTGAAAAATGGATTAACTATGCGACTCAGTCGTTCTTTGGTGAAACAAATAGTTGTGTCGTTGTAGTAATTAAAAAGTGCAAGACGTAAAAGTAAATGACGTTAATTTAAATCTAAAACTAATTAAAAGTTAAATTGTGCAATATTAAAACTTTTAAAAGCAAATTAATTAAATGACTTAAAGTTAAAGTGTGACGAAAATTAAATTTGACGAAGAATTAAAAATGTAACTTAAAAATCAAACAAAGCAAAATATAATTCCAAGCTCAAACCATCAGAATGTTACTCAGATCGGAATGCTGTCACCACACCCATCGGAATCCAGATCGGAATGTGCCATCGGAATCAATCCATCGGAATATTTGAAAATGCTATCTATCGGAATAACAAAATTGTAATCTATCGGAATGTTACTTCAGATGGGAAAGCCCAAATCGCAATCCTAGATCGGAATGTTTCTAAGTAAAATCGGGCATCACTTCGACTAAGAAAACCTCAAGAGCCGTCGGAATATGCGATCGCAATATGCGATCGCAATCCCAGATCGGAATGAGGGGGATGTTACTAGATCGCAATTCTCTGATCGGAATAGGCCGTCGCAATGTGAAATCCCTTGATCCAATTCTGTCACAATCGGAATGTGGAGAAGTCGAGCTGTCGCAATGCCAAATCCCTTACTTTTCGATGGAGCACAATTCGCAATAAGCACAAGAATCAAATAAGCTAATTCTAATAAGCAGTAGCAAAAACTAAAATGAAATGGAAACAAAACGAGACAATAAGCTAAAAAGTTAAAACCTTTCGAAATTTAAAAGACGAAACTTAATGAAATGGAATTTAAAAGGTAGAACTTTTAAGAAAACTTTTGAAAACACTTAAGCTAAATACCAAATAAGCACACAAGATTGTCAAACTTATGGCTTATTTCGTATGAAAGCTAAAAGGGAAAAGAAAAGACAAAACCTTTAATCAAATGAGCAAGAGATTAAGCAAACGCTTGCTTAATCCGAATTTGTAACAAACCAAAAACAAGAAAAGTATGATGAGAATGATGAAAAGAAACTTGATCAAAGGTAAATGAAGATTAAAGCAACAAAATTAAAGAACACTTACTTGGAATTAAAAGGTATTAAAAGTGCAAGACAATGTATTTAAATTGACATGAAAAGTAAATGTGCAAAAATTAAAGATGGAAGAACTAGTGTCACTCTAGCCAACAAGAGAAAATGGAATGAAATCCTAATCTATTTATAGGGGAGATTAGGGAGGTGCTTAGGAAGCTTCCTCCCCTCTTTCTTCTTTCCTTAATTGCATGATTAAGTCCTTTTCTTCTTAATCTTTTGACTTTAACGACTTTGTCTCGGGATTTCTTTAAACTCGTCTTGAATTTCTTCAATAAATTAGACTCGAGTTCTTCGGCTTTTAGTAAACTTCCGTCTTTTGACTTTTTCTTCGATAAATCTTCAGAATTGGTCTTGGACTTCCGTTCTTTTTGCACTCTTGATTTCTTGACTTCGTCTTTCGTCTTTTTCTTCGATAAAAGCCCGTGAATACCCGTGTTTTCTCCCTTTTTCACATTTTCGTCCTAAATCACAACAAAAACACAAACCACGCATAATTCAGACATTTACGATATAAAATACACGTTTTGGTCCGGTTATTATTGTAATTAAGTGGTAAAAAGGATGGGTGTTTACACACCTATCAAAAGGTAAAAGCGAAACGTAATAAAAATAAACCAAAAACAAATAACTAATAATAAAGAAGCAAAACAAATAATAAAACGTAAATTAAAACAAAACAATTAATAAAAATAAAACTGAACGAAGAAATTAACTTTCGACTGAAAAATAAAATTAACCTAATGAAAAAGGAGAAAATAAAACTAAGAGGGTACTTTAAAACTAAACGAGGTAAAAGCTAAAGCGGACACTAAATAAAAGATAAAACTTAAACTTTTGGAAAAAATACTAATACTACAAATTGATGAAAAATTCAATTAAAAATACGTGACTTTCAGAATAAAAATCGGAACAACTTTCAGATTAAACTAAACGATTACGGAACAATACTAATTTCTTAACAAGCTAGCAGGCAAGCTGCTCAAGCAGCCAAGCTACTAGCTCGTTTTGGCGGGAAAAGCATAAGCAGGTAAGCAAGCAGGCATGTCAAATCTTCGGAAAAATAACATTCTTCGGACAATTTTGTTCGGCTAATTGTTTTACTAAATCTTCGGATAATTGTTTTACATTATTCGGAATAAATCACATTTCAGTAAAACAACATATTTTCTGAAAAAACAAGTATCTTCGGAAATATGAAAATCTTCGGAATAAACGAATAATTTCAGAACACAGAGAATTTTCGGAATAAAACAATAATTTCGGATAAAGCACAAATTCTTCGGAATAGATAAAAATTTCGAAAAAACTAAAATTTCAGATAAATGCTATTTCAGAAAAAAATATCTTCGAAATAAGGGGCATTCTTCGGAATTTCAAAACCGTTTTCCGAAAATCCTAAAATGAACAGATAAACAGATATAGTAATATTAAAAACTCACGAAATAAGCTAAAACTAAGCAAAAAACAAATAAGCAAATAACTAAAACTAAATCTAAAACACTTTTAAGAAAGACTAATTAAACCAAAAATCAAAAACTTGAAAAACACTAATTAGTCTAATGATTAAAAATAAACTTTCTACAAAATAAACTAATGAAAACACTTAATTAAAAATAAGCAAAATCAAACAATAAGCATCAAACACAATAAGCTATAAAAATCAAACACATAAAAACCAATAAGCACAATCAATCAAAAACGTCAATCAAACAAGAACATGATTAATTAAACTACATGATTATCAAAATTAAACAAGATTAAAAAGATTAAGAAAGGAAGAATGAGAATGATTAATTGAAAAAGCTTGAAATTAAAATGATTAAGATTCAAATTACAAGATTAATAAAAAAAGAATGGAAATTTAGATTACACCTACTCCTACTCTAATCTCCTCCTAATCTAAAAACTAAAATCTAATTAACTAACACCCTCCTAATGACACATTAGGAGGATATATATAGGAGGAGGGGAGGCTAGGTGTTGATGCTTTCCCCTTTTTCTTTGTCTCGACTCGAATTAAATTCTTTGTCTTTCTTCGATGTCGTCTCGGGATTTGCCGATATACATTGAACTCGTCTTATAATTTTCTTCTTTTATTAGACTTGGTTCTTTGAATTCATTAAACTTCCGTCTTTAGACTTTTTCTTCGATAAATCTTCAGAATAGGCCTTGGACTTCCGTTCTTTTTGCACTCTTGGTCTTTTGACTTCGTCTTTTCTCGTTTTCTTCGATAAAAGCCCATGAAAGCCCTTTTTTTTCTTCCCTTTACACATTTTGCTTCTAAATCACAACAAAAACACAAACCACGCATAATTCCGACATTTACGACATAAAATACACGTTTTGGCTTGGTTATTATTGTAGTTAAGTGGTAAAAGGATGGGTGTTTTCACACCTATCAGCGCTCAACCACCAAGTGATCAACCATGTAAGTACCTTTTAGACGAATATTCTCTATAGATAACCGTGCCTCAAAATTTAAAATTTTACCCCTTCCATAATTTATAAACAATTTTAACCAATTCACCTAAATAACTAATTGATCAACTCATTGAATTATACAACTTATTCATCTTCTTCCCCCCACTCTCTGAAAGTACGGTGCTTTAATTTTAGCCAACAATATTCATCGTCGTTGCAGCCATCCCATCCTTCGTCAATCGTATTCATTGTTTTGGTGGTTTAAGTTTACCAGATCCATATCATAGCTATTGTA
The DNA here is from genome assembly GCA_025667525.1 of Glebionis coronaria. Lineage (NCBI taxonomy): Eukaryota > Viridiplantae > Streptophyta > Magnoliopsida > Asterales > Asteraceae > Glebionis > Glebionis coronaria. The sequence goes on from CM046875.1 coordinate 491,694,793, forward strand.
GATGGCTGCAATTGTACATGTAGTTTTAATATTATGCTTTTTTTGAATTTTTAGTATAATGTTGTTTAATTGAAGCGCCAATCTAGTTAATACAATAGGTATATAACAGATTACATTCTAAAAATTAGGGTTTCCATAGGTTTACCTCAAAGCTCACTCTAATTTTTTATGCAATAGGTATATGATGCAAAGGTTGGCATTCGAAGTAAGTTAGAATATTGACAACCATAAAGACAAAATTGTCTACGAAAGAATCTCGGATTAATTTGTTCCAAAGAACAGTGTTTGGTCCTTGGTTAGATATAAGGATAGTAGAACATGATAACCATATGATTCACCATCTCCTTCAACATCAAAGACCCGATGACAAGCATCTTCCGATAAACCTCTTATATTTGATTTTGGGCAAAATAGTTTGGAGTTTATCAAAAAGGATTACTGTTTGGTTACCGGGTTCCATTTTGGTGACTGTTCTTTAGATCAATTTGAGGATCTTGAATCTGAATTTAAGGAACGTGTCTTTCCTGTAAACAATATAGTAAAGGGGTTAGAAATAAAAGAGCTTATTATAGACGATGTTGCTTTTAGTAAACTGTCGGATGCCGATGCTGTGAGGGTTTGTCTGTTATATGCGTTAAGTTGGGTATTCATGGGTTATCAGTTACGTAGAGTTTTTCCAAAAGAGTTATTTAATCTTATTGAGGATTTTGAATCTTGGAACATTTTTCCTTTGGGTGAGTATACGTGGCAGGAGTTTCACAAACGCATATACAGTCGCGATTCAAAGTACCGCAAGGATCATTTGAAAAAGATTACTTTATTAGGTAAAACATATGTCCCCGCATATACGTTGCAAGGTTTTATTTTTCCGTTAAATGTTAGTAATTTTATTTTTATTAAATCATTAATTAATTGTGTATCACCTTTTAGTGTTTCTTAGTTCATTGTGCCTATTTATTTCAGGTATGGTTATTGGAAAAATTTTCTATTTCAAATTCTTGGTGGGCTAAGGAAGATGATGTAATACCTCGTTGTGTTGCATGGTGATGAGATTACATTTCCAAAATCCGAACATGATTTTTTATTTGATTTTAGAAATCCAATTCTTAAGCTGGAGTCGACCCCTCTAGAGGAAAGCAAACAGTGGTGGATTTCTACTTTAGATTATCTTGGAAATAGTTCACGGTTGTGCATAGAAATAAAAAAAGGCCCCTTTATAAGCGCAAGATATTAATGAAAAAGAAACTTAAAAGAATATGCCCCGATGTTGATACAAGTGCTGTTATGATATCCGCGAATAAAGAAGGTGGACCATCTAGGCCGATGAATGAAGAACAACCTGATTCGATACATATTGAAAAGAACATCCCCGAGGTGCACACAAGAGTAGCTACACAAGTAGTTGCCGGCGAGGGCATTGATTATGGATCTTCATCACCCAGTTTTATAGATCTTTCCAAAAAGATTGATGATGTGAAGTGTGAGGTCTATGATCGTATTGCTAAGCTTGAGCAGTCCTGTAGCAACTCCTCTGCAATTAACAATGATTACATTTTTCAAAAGATTATTCAAGTGAAAGATGAATTTAATATAAGATTGTCTGAACTTGATGATCTTGTCAACAAGAGTGAATTACATAATACAACACAGGTCCGTGAATATTTTTTTAGAATATCATTTTAATCTTTATAAACCTAGACTCTTTTCATGGTACAGGTTTCTTTGATATAAATAACAAAAATAGTTATTTTTTAACACATGTTCAGGATGTCGATGCAAACAAGTTTTGCGTAAATCAAACCGCGAATGTTGGTGTTGTTGCTGATCAGAACCCAAATCAAGTTGAACATTGCACTGTTTCAAACGAAGAACATCTTGATTCACTGTTTAACGAAGAAAATCTTGAGCCAATTGGTAATTATAAGGTAACATATCTAACTTTCCCCTGTTTTAGGCATCTATTTTAGTTATAAAAGTTGATCATTTTATAAAAGTTGATAATTTGGTCCCCCTATTATGGTAATTCTTTCCCCCTGTTATTGAAATTTTTTCCACCTATTATGGAATTTTTTTCCACCTTTTTTATGTATAATTTTCCCATTTGACCAGATATTAAATGTTTGACTTTTATTTTTTAACCCACTTAATCGGTCCCACAATTGGGGTAACTGGTGATTGCCTTTGTCCCTTTAGTACCTCGTTTTTTTTTGGGGGGGGGGGACATATATCCACGATCAAAACTCGCCAGTAACACCAAGAACAAATAATCATCTTCTCCATATAGCGATACTTATTAAACCATCTAATTGGTTGAAAAGGTATGTTCTTTTATACTTTATGTTTGTTTTATAATTTATCATTATAGCTCCTCTTTATTAGAACCCTAAAAATTTATAATCTCATCGATTTGATAATCCATTTAGTTTGACCTCTATTAGAACCCTAAGCTAAATGGATAAAGAAAAAGGTATGATTCTTATCAAGCTTCATTTTGTTTCCAGAGAAGATGATTATTTTCAGTTCTTCTTCATTGACTTCCTTTATATTCTAGTTATTTTGATTGATTTTTAATTAATTTTCATTAGGTATAGCTGGCAGTATCAGTGGGACTAACCCTAGTAAAAGAGTCTCACCAGTTGCTAGTGATTCATCTTCTTGGTCTAGTTATGATCCAATGTATTCTTTTAGCATAGACTCATTTCCTACAGAACCTGGGCCGCCTATCACAAAAAAGCAATACAAGCCTTAGCTAAACTGAAAACTGAAGGTCCAAGTCCTGAATTGCTTGACTATCATGGCTGTAGAGACTCGGTACAAAAGTTTAAATATTTATGTATGTATTTAGGGTCATACTATTAAATAAAATCTTTTGTGAAACATACCATCGGAGGTTTTAAGGACAAGGGTAAAAATAAAGATTATGAAGAAGATCCTGTAACAGCTGAGGCAAAACAAGCCGTTTCCAAATTGAGAACTGAAGGTCCCACACAAGAAATTCTAGACTTTCATGGCTTTAGGTCAGCTCAAAAGTATGAACATACATGTATCGACGATATGTCTGACTATTACATGAAGATTTTGGTGAGAAATACAATTGGTGGTTTTCCGGGAAAGGTTATAAAAGAATCAACTGATGAAGTGCAAAGCGAAACATCTTTGGTGGTAGAGACACCGAAACAGGCTGATGTTGGTCCATTTAAGACTGTCAAAACACCCAAACAAGGTAAGAATGCAGGTAATAGTCCAACACTCAATTCAAAAGAATTTGATGGTTTGCTTAAAGGAAAATATGTTTGCCTGGGTAAAAGAGCCAAAGATTGTGAAATTAGAAAAAGCCTTGTTCCAGTAACAAGAGTTGTGCTAGGGTTATCAAATAGGAAAACTTGGGAGCATATACTCAGACAAGGTAAAAAGAAAGCATAATCTTGAGGGTGTAATTGGGGGTCCTTATGATGCATCAGCTAGTTTAATAACTTATGGTAGTATACTAATATTTTGTATATGAACAATGGTAGTAATGTATGTTTGTATTTTGTACCTTTTCAGTTTCAAGTTTATGTATGTATGTTTGTATTTGGTAGCTATTCAGTTTCAAGTTTATGTATGTTTGTATTTGGTAGCTATTCAGTATCAAGTTTATGTATGTTTGTAACTGGTACCTATTTAGTTTCAAGTTTATGTATGTTTGTATTTGGTACCTATTTAGTTTCAAGTTGAATGAATTTAGTTTATCCCAGTAATGATCTTTCAAAATACTCATATAAATACTCATAACCATACTAGCTTACAAACTTGATAGATAATTGAAAAAGTAGATCACTTATGGAAAGTGTTGATCACTCTCGGAAAAAGTTGCTCAGTTGGTCCCTCTGTTATATAAATCCTCATAACCATACCAGATTACAAACTTGATAGATAATTGCAAAAGTAGATCACTTATTGAAAGTGTTGATCACTCTTGGAAAAAGTTGATCAGTTGGTCCCCCTGTTATGAAATTTTTTTCCTCCTGGTATGCAAATTTTTTCCACCTGTTTTTTAATAATAAAAAAAGTGCAAAGATTTAAAAAGTACGTGGGATAAACATCTATAATGGATCAAATGCAAATAACATAATATTTTAAGTCACAGAACTACATAATGATTAAGTTACAAGGATAACGAATAATTCGCAACCTTCAAGAACACATACTACTTGACTAAATTCTTAACAACATATATATGCGACTAACATGATATCTTATGCTTGAAAAAGAATTCCAACATTTTCTCTCGATATGCGAGGGCGGTTTGAATTGGATCTTCGACCCCTAGGCTCATCCCATGCTCCGACCTATTTTATAACAAAAAAACTTATGAGAAGCAGGTTATAAAGTATACATAAATTTGCCATTAAAGTAAAAACAGTTAACCACTTAATAAACCAATACGGTTTCACATCACATCTGAAAATATCAACTTACTAACCTGTAAAGGAAAAGGCACATAATTACTCCACAGTCACCGAATACACCACCTTGGATGGGAACATCATTTGCACGACTAAAGTTAATGGTGTATGATTCTCGATCGATGCCTTTGCTTTCAAACACACCAGTTTTTTCAAGAACAACAGGAAGTTTATTCTCTAAACAGTGCTTTACTTTCAAATATCAGTCACTACATTCACCATAAATATTTTCACAGTCATAAAAAGATACATTTCCAGATGTGATGTGGAACCGAGCTAGGAACCAATGTCGTTTAGTTTCATTGATTGGAATAAAGACCTACAAATTTTGTAATCCATACTTAAATTCAAGATTATATGTTTTGCTCCAAAGATGTATGTAAATGAAATAATTACCTGTTCAACATCCCTCCACGACAATGGGTAGATTTCATCAGTTGCATAAAACAGCGGCACGATTCTTGGATTAAAATTTTAAAAAAATAACAGCTAACCATTGACCAGTCATGCGATGCTTGTCTAAAATGCCACATGTACCATGCCCATAGTTCAATGTGCCGTAACAAAAAAATTTAAATCAAATAAACAGACACAACTTACCAAAACGTTAATCAGAATTTATTATAATTACCTCATCCATATACCAACCAACTCGTTCATCATCCAAACCAACAAAATTATCCCAGAAGGTACGATCTAGAGATATGTCAGTGCACCAAGCAAACTTGCAACGAGGAATTGGTAAGTTATTCAGAAAAAACTCCAACGCGGAATTACAAAATATTTTGTCAAGCCTTTTAATTGGTCGAATGGTATCCTATAAAAAATTCAAAAAATTCAAAAAATAAGTAAGAAATAAGGTCATTAAAGATATTAAACTTCGTTCACATACCTCTTTCCACGGTTCAAGATTCTTGCACATTTGAATCATAAATCAATCAAGGACGTTCTTCTTATTTCTTAATGCATCCATGATGGGTATTGTAGTATCTAGATTTACTTGAATTGGTGGCCTTTCCATGTTAACGTACCTTCTCTTTGTTATGCTTCCAGTTTTATGTACTACAACTTTCATGTGACTAGATTTAGTTGTATCTATATTCCTCATGCCACGTTGTTCCTCTGACAAGAATTTCATCCTTTTTCTCTTCACCTCGGCTGGCCTGTTGTTCTTAGCCTCTAGTTTTTCAGCTTTGGTGTGATTACTTAATTCAACACCTTTATTCACAAATATACGATCCTATTTACAGTTTTAAACAAACGTTAGAATATAGGACCATCACAACGAACAAAGCAATATTTGTTGACAAAAATTGTACCTTAGCATCAAACTCATCTAAAACGCATACAACGCCTCAACAGGGTCTTTGCTCGATTTTCCAATTGGAGAACAATTAAATAAAAAATATGGTATTTCATCATCGCTAAAATACTTGTCGCCAAGATCACACTGCTTATCAACACTATCAATTTTATCATATATTTTCAATTGAAATATTTATATTGATCGAAATAACAATTTGTTAAACCTTAATAAGATATAAGATATACCTCTTGCAAAACTGTATTGACCTTAGCCACAACTTTATTGTCTTTTTATCGTAGGACCTGCATAATTAGGATATAAGACTGTAAAATGACACGTAACTGTCTGGTACATGCTATATTATGACTGTTTTTTAAAACTCACTTTATAGATAGTCTCGAGCTTGTGAACACGCGCTTTCAAACTCTTTGTCTCTTTAGGTAGAATCATTAAACTAGTGGCTAATTTCTCTAAAGCCTGAAGACGGTTCTCAACGGAAGGCTCTTTGCTTAGCATACCTTTTGATGACTCTCCATCTTCTTCCTGAGCTTTGCGGGCTTTCATCATCTTTTTTAGATAATCACTAAAAAAAGGCCTATGTACTCAACAGGAGGGGCTCAAGGTGTATACCACTTAAAATAATTGTTACTTCTTTTATACCAACACGTTTGATACTCAGCTTTGCTTGGATAAATGTCACAAACTGCAACTACCCCCTAAAATTTAAAAAAATATACCAAGAAGACAGAGTAAAATATCGGTCAACTTTCAAACAGCTATTAAATATTCAATGTCAGGGGGAATTTTAGAAAAATTTCAAAAACAGGGGATAAAAAAAATACAATGACAGGGGGACCTTTATAAAAATTTCAAAAACAGGGGGTAAAAAAATACATTGTCAGGGGGAACTTTAAGGACCATTTTCATAAACAGGGGGATAAAAAATATAATGTCATGAAAAATAGTTGATCAGAAGTGAAAATAGTTGATCACATAATCACAAAATTTCCCCTTATAATAAAAATCAACTAGAAAATATAAAGTTTGACAAAAAATTGCAATCACCTAGGGAAAAAGTTGATCATATCGCAGAATATTCCTATGTTTGGACCAGGAAATTCCTCTAGGGATCATATCGGGCACTTTGATTACCAAGAAGCACTGACACTTGAAGACTCTAAAATACAAATCTACAATTAGTAAATGTAACAAAGAAGGTTAGATTAGTTAATGAGATGATAACGTAAGTTGTTAAATTAGTAAATACTCACTTTGAAAGCTAATAGAAATCCAGATAATGAATATGATAGAACAAAGTCGGAATTTCTTTCCAATGATTTATAGTGAGTATCAGAATGTTTTGAAGTAACGTTCCTAATGGCGGAGTATAACTCACGCCAAATGTATGCACCCCAATAAAATTTATTCCAAACTTTAATGTTCTCAACCATCCGAAGAAATACATCATCAACAACAGCTCCCAACTCATGGCCCATAAAAATAACTTCCAAAGTTAAAAAGAGACAAACCTTTACAGAGTCTTTGTCTGACAAATTGTTAAAGCGCTAATCGTCCTCAATAATACATAAAAGATCAATGTTTTTAACAAAATCACTTATCTTCTTAGGTAAAACTCTATCCCGGAATGTTATTTCACCAGCCCTAAACTTACCAAAGCTTTGATGGCCAAATTCAAAAGCGGTAATGATACAAAATTCACGACGACCAAAGTGTAATGTAGTACCATTAACGTGATAAATTAAGGGCAAATCATAATGATCGTTATCTGAAAGTTTCTGCTTCTGAAGCATAAAATGTATGAGACCATCTTCATTATCAACATACTCTAAATCTAACTAAGGACCAAAGCAGGTGGACCTAAACAACTCACTCCATGTTAAACCTAATTTATCTTTCATCATACGAAAGTAATGGACTTTGCTTTTCATGTGAAACTTCGCATGATATTCCTAGACACATAAAATTAATTACTATATAAAATATGCAAAGGAAATACAACACAAAATATTTAGTTTTCGTTGGTTCATCTCCAACATAATGATAACAAAATAATGAGTTTTTATTGGTTCAATACCACAATTACGCAATTGTTCTTTTTCTAAACAAAAGTTCCAATTCCCTTATACAAAGGTACATTACAATAAGGTCAACAAACAAGGTATCATTTACAACTAATTACAATTAAGAAACAATGAAACTGCTAATAGATTCATGGAGAAATGGTAAAAGAACGATGTAAAAATGAAAAAAAGGTGTACAAGTCGATTCATGGAGCAATGGCTTAATGGAGGCGGTAAAAGAACAGTATGATAGAAAACTAAAAATTTAATTGGTTAAAATTAATATTTGTACTAGTAAAACGAGGGGGTTTTAAAAATATAAAGGGGTAAAATGAAAATATAACTTAAATATCTAGAATAACAAAAGGGGATGCTTTTTCCATTTTTCAATAAAAGGTATTATACTTAGTTGAGTACTTAGAGGTTGAGCACCGTCGTTTGATCACTTGACGTTGAACACTTGTCATAATATAGGAGGTGATGACTTTATATGTCAAAATCTTAAGCCTTAACCATGTAGTGAGTGATAAGTTCTCAACTTGACTATTTTGATCTTTTTCCCATTTCAAAAGGAGTTTAAAAGGTGTTGGTCATTGCTCAAGATTATCAACAATCAGTCTCCAACAGCGAATCTTATAAATCTTGGCACCAATTGGAAGACAAAAGTATATATGAGCATGGCAAAGAAAAAGCTTGACAACGAAGTGAGGAAGCAAGCTTATTTTGCTATAGTAAATTTAAATTTGAGCCCTGATTTCAATTGAAAACATCTCGAATTCTACAAAATTTCTTGACATTGTCAAATGTCAACAGACCAAGTAGCCGGATATAGTAAGTGCCTCATCCTTAAACACTTTCAGAGATGCCTTAAGACTTGGTTTCTTGGATCGAGACATGAAAAGCCAATCACCATTAACAATGACCGACCCATATCCAATAGACCACTTTTATTGTAGGGAAAAAGACGATACGGTCATAATCTTATCCTTCTAGTCAAATGTAAGTCAAGCGGAAAGAATTTGACGGATTTGATGATACACAAGTGTACAAATGTACAACTCCACCAAATTGTGATGACCAAATTCGTCTTCCTCCCAAACATTTTGTATGATGATGACTAAATTTATCAAATTCTTTCCACTTAACTTATATTTGACTACAAAGTGCTCAACTTGATCAAATACGTTTTTTTTCCTTTATTGCATATCAAATGGGCCAGATTGGTTTTAGCGCATTTCCACTCTGTCCACAGAGAGATTTGTTTCCTTTTTATCTCTTAGAAGAGCTACTAAAAAACCAATGGAGTCAGGAGTTTACGCGGATGCCTGCCTGGAAACTTGATGAGTTTTTTTAATTTAATATTAATTTTTGATAAAACATAGATTTTTCCTAAGTTTATGTTAAATACACTCTGTCCTCTAAAATATGTTTCCACTATTACGGTTCAAAAAATTTTATACACCCGGCAATATTTAGTTCTTGTTCCGTCCCTATGTATCTTGCAATGTTTCTCATTCGTTTACGTCATTACTACAAAATTTACTGTCAAGAAACTCTATGTATATACGAGTCCAGATAATTAGATGCAATGCGCGTATGAATATTCAGGCATAGTGACATATTTAGTAAGCATGCGCATAGTACAAATCGAAAACCTAAATAATTATAATCTTAGAAACAATCTGAACCAAAAGCAATCCGAGCAGACTAAAAAGATTCCAACTTAACATGGGCCAAATCCTAAAACAGTGAGATGTCGGAATATGTTGTTATAACAGAGTTACGCTGGTAAGTTTTCCATTATACACCCCAACATTTCACCGAACTTAAGCTACAACAAAGCCCTTTGAGAGACCCTCTATCTCTTCTCTTTTCTTAAGGATCCTCGCCAACGCTTAGCTTTTGTTGGGTTCTGAATAGTCGACATAATATCCCTCCTCCTCCTCCTCGTCATTTCTCTTTCGCAAGTATCTATAGTACACATACTGCATTATGATCTGTGCAAATTACTTATGTCAAGGTCAAGCAGTAACTAGTTATTTAGATGGATCAGTGCAAGTGTCACACACACATAAAAAAAAGAACAGATCAACAAGAAAGGATACAAATGAATCAAGTGCCACACACGCTGCAGCATCAAGTAGCCAAGGAAGATTTGCTTTGATTTTCGACCATTCTGTACTTCTAACAAGAATGCTGCACTCAAAAATTATAAAATTGTTAGTAGAGTGAGATTGACAGTAAAATTGGGGAAAGAGAGATGCGAGAGCCCACCTTCCGACATAAGTGGCATTTGCAACAAGAGCGAAGATGAACATGAGAGGATTCAAACCCTGAATGTAAGCTTTGAGTTGTGTGATACTTTGATGTTTATAAATTATACGTAACAAATATCAAAGGAAATAAAGATGGGATAGCCTTACCTCAACGCTGCCTCTTTTAATCTGTCAATAATCGCAATAACAGATATTTTAGAAAGTTTATAAACAGACCAAATTACAAATAAAGTTTTTAGAGAAAAAGGGATTTACATTCAATACAATTTGAGGAATTCGCCCGCCCATGTAAATAGCTGCCATCATCCAACCTAGCCATTGTCCTACCACAGTATTACCTCCACCTCCTTCCTGCAATGCCAAATGTAATTAGAACACAAACATCTTGATTGACTTGCAATATATCAATGTAGCAAGTAGCAGAAATCATACTTGTAGCAACTTCCTGCCAATATAAACTTGCATCATCGCCTTGGTGTGTGAAGGCAAATTTAAAGAGGTAGCTAAAAAGGCCACAGCACCAGCCTGTATACCATGTCATGTTACAAGATGGTAGATCAAAAATCAAAACGCACAACAAGATATAAACATTAACGGGTTGTTGTTTTGGGTAAAGTACACTAACGTGGAGTTTGGATCGAGCATTTTGGGAATGGTCTATTTCAAATGGACATGTGATGTGATTTGTTTAAATGTATGAGATTTGAAATCAAGAATCATATTAGGCATCGTCCTCGCCTGCTCAAAGGGAATTTGATTCCAATTCCCAAATATTAAACTCATATTTCATTATATACGTCACTAAACTACAGAGATTCAGATATAGAATCTTGCGGGAAATATTATATAGTTTCACAGTACAAAACTCCTCCTCGACTGCAAACCAAATGACACTAAATTGCTGAGGTAAATGTATAGAATCTTATGTAAATATTATATAATTTCTAGATCTTTAACCGAAAAAAAAAAAGATGTATTTTTGCTCTCTTGTGTTTTATATATGGGGATACAAACAAGTGAACAACTAATAATCCAAAAACATTGAAACAAACAAATAAAATATGGACTTACAGAACGTGGGATGGGCTTGGGTTGGGTAGTTGGCTTGGGTATTCGGACAGATGAGTCCTCGTCCGAAGAGGAATCGTCGTCTCTAACCATTGCAGAGGCTGGACCACTCCTAGCTGCCCACAGATAAGATCGAATGGGTGGCGTTGCACTTCCTGCCAATGATCTTGCTGACCTGCAAACAAACAGATTTCATATTCAGTTGTCTCATTACTACAACATGCAATTCCCAATGTATATCACATACAAGTGGACTAGCTAAAGGCATAAACCCATACGTGAAGAAATAGTCCTGGCGGGGTGACTGCGATGTTCTGATCGCGCGGCTTCTTGAGTTTACATATCGCGGTTGTGATTCTTCGGTGCTTGTTGGTCTAAGAGGTCTCTTGGCTTCTTCCACCTAATTTGTTTATAATATATCATAACTTAAGGTTAACTTTAGATAAATTTTAACCAATATTCACTAAAATTAAATTTGTTCTGCTTTCTTAAGCAGTATCCTAGGACTTTAGGAGTATCAAAGGTAGGCCCGATGAACTAGTTCAAGTAACATTAAGAAACATTGGCGACTTTCCACTTGATGAAATATTAGTGTTTCATTACGTTTAAAACTAACACAATCTTGATAAATTTCCACGAGCTCAGTAACATATACCTCTGTGTTAGCATTAACATCAGCTTTCCTCGACTTCAAACACGCATAGATATGATCATAGTATAAACTTTGCAACACTAAGATGATTGTACTTATTGTGTAAAGCTGTGTTCAGTTAACAAAAACATTAATTAGACCAAAACATAAATAACATCCTAGACATGTTCAACATCATTAAATAAAAAAAATAAAAAAAATATTAAAATATACCGCAGCTGTGTAGTATTGAGTCGGCAACTGCACCCACAACAACAACAAGAACAAAAACATAAGACAATGAATCAATGATCATATATACATACATAATTTTATAAAAACAAAAACATAGTACTACAAAACATAAAAAGATTTACCGTAGCAGGTTCAAGAAGACAACCCACAAGATTAAACACATCCCTACACCATTTTAAATCACAAAAAATATTAACTTTAACAAAAAAAATACATAATATAACATAAAGTTTGAGTAAAGCATTATTACCCTGCAATCCAAGTGAGGAGAAAAATAAGTGAAACACCATGACTAGATTTAGTACGGAAGTTAGTGACAATTTGTGGGATTTCAGCAACACCCCAACAAACAAGACTAGCAATACCTAAACCAAAAGATATATCATCACTAAGATTGCATAAACAATCTTTGAAATACTTGCTAACCCAACCAACACATGGTTTGTTTTGTTCAACACAATATGATAACGTGTTACTTGCACTTAAAATGTTGTTTTTCTTCATATCTTGGATTCTTTAGCTCCGGATTTGATGAGTGTGGGATTTTGTGTATGCATATAATATATTAATGCCTATGCTAAGTTTGAATATATAAATATATGAAGGTTGATGAAGAAGAGATATACGATAGTAGTTGTAGTAGAGTTGTGAGAGGTTTAGATTGAAGTTACGGAAATAGCCTTGTGTATGGATTTTGGTGTAGAGTAAAAAGAGTCAAAGAGATTTGAGTAGTTTTTTGTGGTGGTCCTTAAGTTCTTGCTCGATTTAATCGGTTCACGCCATATTTATAGCGAGTATTGTTTTGTTTTGTTTCGTTTCGTTTCATTTAATGGACTTTTTGTTTGGGAAGCTGGAGTTTTGTTTTAAATATTGCAAGTAGTATATTGGTTAATGCTGTTTACAATGGAATCAAAACATGTTTCGTTAGATTTATTAGATATTTTACTTCAAAACTGATGTAGATTCTGATTTAAGGTACTTACGTTGGTGCGTATAGTAAGTAGTTTTGTATGTGAAGATAAAATATATGTGCGGAGTTGAGAAGATTAGAGAATAAATTTACTCAATACTTATCGGAGTATCATGGACTTCTTCGTGTATCTAACAAAGAAAAATAGGTTTAATAAATTAACGTTCAATTTATTGTTTAGGAGTTAGAGAGAACAGGAACGAAACCCTAAACGATCAACTCATGTTTCCTGATGTGACGATAGTATACAAAAAGCTGTAAACAATTAATGAACAAAATTAAACTTCACGCAGAGTTAATGGTTGTGTACACAAACAATAACCATAAGTTTTGCTTGTTCTACATCACCCTATATGTATTCGATCACCCTATACTGATATTTCCTCCGTCTCAAAATTATAACCCACATTAATATTTTTAAACGTCTTAAATTAATTATTCACTTTTAAAAATAAATAAAAAATGTATATTAAATTTACTATATCATCCTCATTTAAAAATATTATTACAAACAATAAAAAAGTTATAATTAAATAATTAAGAGTAAAATTGTCAATGTGTAAGAAATAAGAGAAAAAAATAAAAAAATAATGTTTTATTAAACTACATATTTTTTTATCGATGAACAATAATTATTAAACGAAAAAAATACTAATATTTTGAGAGTTGTTTAAGAGCAATTTTATTTTTCTAATGTCACATTCAATAAAAAACATAGAATATGAAATGTGACATTATATATGTAAGAGAACTAGGTACGGTCGGCTTGAGCCGTCGTATAACATCAAAAAAGTTTCATGGTATGGTTGAACCGTCGTAAATATTTCCATAACACCAAAATTAAGCCTCCTTTGGTGGCTTGAGTCATGGGAAAAAAGTTGAGCCCTCATATTTCCACGTGTTAAGAAACTATTCGTTTAAAAAAATAAAAAAATACGCGAAAACGTGTGCCGTCCCCTAGACACGAGACATGAAAACTCGAGATGGGGTGTGGTTCATGGCGTTTTCGCTTCGCGTTTTTCCACGGCGCCAGAAGTTTTGGCCCCGTACCCTGTGCTCTAAGTGTGTAACCATTTAACGATCGTTAGTTGATGGTCATCAACTAATGTCTATTAATTTAAATCTTTAAAGATTTATTTTTTAAAAATGATCTTTAATGTTAACGGTTCGTTGTAAAGTTAGTCTCTAATGACTAACTTAGAAACGAAACCTTAACCTAAAGGCTATTTTAATTATTCAAAACAATTATTGAGAAAATTGATAGTAGTGAAAAAAAATTGCTAAAGAACAATTCTCTTGTAAATGAACAAGGGAACTAGATTCCTCAAAAAATGGGTGATAATTCAGGGGAGTCGGATGCCTCAAACGAAGGCGTAAGTGTGATACTGTTCGAAAATGGTTGATCCATATATTACTTTAGTTGACGGTTGGTACCACGCATGTGAAGCATGGCAACCTACCAGAAGGAGTTATTTGCCATTGTTGAGTCGGTTGGTAAATGGCGGCAATATTTGCTTGGTCGGTGTTTTGTTATTCAGATGGACCATAGGAGTATTAAGGAACTCATGCAACTAGTGATTTAAACTACGATATAGCATAAATATGTTCATAAGCTGGTAGGGTTTGATTTAAGTATTGAATACAAACCAGGGTTAGAAAATCAGGTAGACGACGCATTCTGGCGGGCATTTGAATATGGAAAGGCCTTAACGACCTCACTTATGGCGATGAGTCAGCCACTACCTGACCTTATGGATGAACGCAAGGCAGAGAATAGGGTCTTGGAGAAGTAGCGTGTTCTACATCAGCAGCTTGACCAAGGAATTGTCGCGGATGGTTTTCGACGACAATACGAGTTACTCATCTTTCTAGATCGATATTTTCTTTGTAAGAAGTCTAAGGTAAAATCTTGGTTGTTGCGTGAATACCATATACTCACAACTCGGGTCATGGCGGAGTTAAGAAGACGACAGTTAGTCTCTCGATTATTTTTTATTGACAAGGAATGCGTAAGTCGGTGGAAAAGTATGTTAGAGATTGTCGGGTATGTCAACAAACTAAATATTTGCAGCCCTTAGCTATGCCTACGACAGTTTAGGAGGATGTATCTATAGACTTCATTACGGGAATGTCGTTTTCGAATGGGTTTAGTAGTATTCTTGTTGTGGTAGATCGGTTATCTAAGCATGCGTATTTTGCCCATTGACTGTGGATTTTAATGGTCATAAGGCAGTAGAAGTCTTTGTTAAAACCATTCTCAAGATTCATGGAATGCCGAAAACTATCGTCTCTGGCCGTGATCCAATTTTTGTTAGCAAGTTTTGGATGCATTTATTTAAACTAAGTGGCACTCAACTTAACAATAGTACGTCTTATCATTCGGAAACGAACGGGCAAGCGGAAGTGGTAAACCGCGGATTACAACAATATATACGGGCTATGGTAGGGGTTCGTCCTACTCAATGGGTTTGTTTTTTTAACTGGGGCCGAGTATTGTTACAATACCTCTTATCATAGTAGCATCAATATGACGCGTTATCAGGCGGTATGGCATGGTTTAATCGGTTGTTATTACGTACCCACCTAGTTCATCTAAGTGGCGGTTGTGATTATGTGATTTGTGAGTGTGATGTCTTGTTACAAAAAATAAGGCACAATTTGTTGGCTAGGCACACTTTGCTAACTACTAAGAATCGTATAGAGCAAAAAGCTAACTGCAAGCGTACGAATGTCGAATTTAACGTGGGTGACAAAGTGCTCATCAAGCTTCAGCCTTATCGTCAACTTACTTTGGCTAAATGAATATCCAAAAAGTTGGCGAAACTGTATTATGGGTCGTATGAGGTTTTTAGAGCGAGTTGAAAAGTGGCTTATCGATTGGCCTTACACGTTGATAGTAAGATCCATCTAGTATTTCATGTTTCAGTACTCAAGCCATTTTCTAGAAATGATATCGACAAAGTGGCTGCTTTGCTCGATTATGTTAGTGATGGACAGTTGGGTCGGTATTTACTGACGTTGAAGCAACTCTAGGACTTGAATATAAAATCCCCTAAGTGTTTCATGTTCAGCAGAACGGTGGCTTTGTTGAAGCATGACCAGAGGAACAAAGGATTCATACTGAAGAATACTTTCTTGAAGAAAGTTTAGCTTTCCTCTTCCAGAGAACTTAGAAGACAAAGGAGTCTTTGCTTTAGTGACCAGGTGGTCTAGTTGCTAAAGAACAAGTCCTGAAGAAGATCTTTCAGTTCATTTTGGTCTGACAATACCAAACTGAATGATGTCGGTCTCTTCTAGGATGCTGAAGATACTTCAGTATTTTGAAGGTTTACATTAGGCGGGAAAAGATTTGCTTTAAGTCAAAGTTTGAAAAGGTTGCCTGTAAAGTTAACTATAAGTACAACCTTTATCTTTTCCTAGATTAGTTTAATTGTACCTTGCACTGTTTATCTAACATGGGCATTCAACCACCTACAGGATAAGCACTTGCATGGTAACATGTGATATGTAAACCCTAATATGAATTGTCTATAAATGGGATGCATCTAGGAGAGAAACAGTCAATTAAATATCTCTTGTATTCGAAAGATTGAATTCTTCCAAGAGCCTATTCTTTCCTAACTTCAACCAAACCATAAAGAGAAAAGCTTATGAACGTTTTGGTTGAGACTTAAACTCTTAACTTAGGTTTGGAGTTTAAGTATAGGAGATCACCTCACCATTGTGTTGTCCCTAATATGTGATGATTCTATACTATTAATGAAGAAAGAAAGGTAGAAATGAGATGAATTTTAGAGAGAGAAACTAGAGAGAGAAAATAGAGAGAAGTGTGTGAACTTGTGAAATATTAGATTAAGAGAAAAATGAAATGACCAACACCCTTCCTAACATGCTAGGAAGGGTTTATATAGCCTTTGCTTACATGTAGCTTAATGGGCTATATGATCATGGGCCGGGCTTTCCTTTTGGGCTTTGGTTACTTATTAATGAACTTTAGCTTAAAGTTAAGCCCGTAATAACACGACTAATATACTACCTATTACAATGTTCTAGAATACGATACATAATAAACATATGACCGAGCATTCTTGTTTGGCTCAATATTTTGAGGCTAACACATTGTCATTTAACCACTTTGCTATTCCGCAAAGCAAAGTGGGTTATAGATTCTTTATTGATTTTAATAAAATGTCTATACATTGAAAAGTATTTGGTATTGTTGTTTTATTGCTTTAAAGTTTCTTATTGATTTGATAAAACAACTCACTTGAATCCAATACGCAAGTT
Organism: Glebionis coronaria; assembly: GCA_025667525.1. Taxonomy (NCBI): domain Eukaryota; kingdom Viridiplantae; phylum Streptophyta; class Magnoliopsida; order Asterales; family Asteraceae; genus Glebionis; species Glebionis coronaria. The sequence goes on from CM046875.1 coordinate 491,712,115, forward strand.
ACTACTTAAGTTTGATAAGTAGTAACGTGTTATAAGGGTCCAACAAGTAGTATCAAAGCAGTTTGATTTATAAAACCCTCTTATTTTTATAAAACTGCTCATCAAAGTTTTTAAAATCAAGATCCAATATGGTTCAAGTAATACCACAAACCCTAGAATATAGGGGTGGCGCACTCAATGCTACTCCTACTCAAGAAGTGGAAAATTTCACAAATTGGAAGAAAAGATTTATTGTCCACAAGGTTGGAAGCGAACCTCAATTCTTTGGAATCATTGAAAACGGTCCTTTTTTCCAATGGTTGGGGACAATGTAAAACCTGAAGCACAATGGACTGCTGATAAGAGGAAAACTCATCATGTCTGTGCTTCTAGATGACCAAATGAATTCTGTTGTGAATAGCAAGACAGCTAAATCTACCTAGGATGACTTAATACTATATCATGAGGGGCCCTCTGATGTGAAAGAAACAAGAGTAATGGATTTAAAGCTATCTTATAACACCTTCAAACACAAAGAAGGAGAGACTCTTACTCAAACTTTCACCAGATATAAGACTCTGATGAATGAATTAGTAAATGATGGTGTTGAACTTTCAAAGTTAAATATCAATACGGGTTCCATAAATGCTTTGCCAAAAAAGTGGCTCAGTTTCTGCCAAAGCTTGAGGAATGCTAATCACATTAAAGATTGTGACCTAGCCTCTCTATTTGAGAAACTTAAATATGAAGAAAACATAGTTGATATGATCCATGAAGGCACCCGCAAGAGTAAAGCATTAACAATTGCTACACCCTTGTGAAAAACCTTTTTAAATGAAGTTGTCATTCAGGATTACCAAGATAGTCCCGATGGTGAAGAAGACACCAGATCTAGTGAGGAGTATCTAAAAGACCTTGAAGAGGAATTTAATGAGAGAGCTCTTCTAGCCAAGTCTAGAAGGTTCTTTAAGAAGGGAGGAAAGTTCTCCAGCGACATAAAAGCCACAGCTGACACTGTGTGCTTCAAATGTGGTAAGCTTGGTCACTTTGCCAAGGATTGTTACTTTAAAATATCCATTCCTTTTTATCCCTCACCAGCTTAGTCCCGACCATCTGTTCCATCACCATTTCAACAAAAGTAAATTGCTTCATCCCCATTCCCGCCACACAGAGATGAACTTAGGCCAGCTGAAGACACACATGAAGACTCTCTATGAAGTCTTTAGGGGGAGAATTTAAAACATCACATTCCTACATGTGTTTGGGTGTCCAGTATTCATTCACAATCACAAGGATCACCTTGGGAAATTTGATGAAAAATCTGATGATGGTTACTTTCTTAGTTACTCACTAGTATCCAAGGCATACAGAGTCTTCAACACAAGAAGATAATGTATCGAAGAAACCTTTCACATCACATTCAATGAAAGTTCTGAAGCTATCAATTTTACAAATCCATCAATGGATGAACTTCATATTCATGAATCTCATAATTATCCATCTAATGAATTTTACCACTATGAGCCTTCTTAGAAATATCAAACAAACTGTCCATCAGTTCCTCATATTGATCCTTTGGAAGATATGACAAGTCCTACAAAAGGAAATCCTTCAGTATCTAATTCTAAGGGTTGTCAATCAATGGACCAAAATGACCAAAATTATCAGTTTCAAACAAATGATCGATCAAATAATCAAACTGAGGCTGATGTCCAAAGCTCTCCAGTTGTCTCAAGAGAATTGGTTCTTATTGTCCCTCCTTTTGAACAAGAAGACAATCCATAAATAATTGAACCCTTTTCTATTGAATATCCTTCATTGAACATTGGAGTCAGTTCATCATATTCAGATCATCCAAGCTCTAGCTCAAACCTTTTCTTCAATACTCACTCACCAGCTCCACAGAAGTCATGGACTAAAAACAATCATATTCAGCTGGTGAATATAGTGGGTAATCCTGGGGATGGCATGCTCACAAGAGCAATGGCTAGTAAGCTACATGCAGCTTCACCCGGAGAATGTCTCTTTGCAAACTTTCTCTTAGAAATTGAACCAAAAAAGATTTCTGAAGCGCTTACTCATCCTGGTTTGGTAGACACCATGCAAGAGGAACTAAATCAATTTGAAAGAAAAAAAGTCTAGAAATTGGTTCCTCTTCCTTATGGTAAATCAACGACTGGTACCAAATGGGTGTACAAACTCAAAAGGGATGATACCAATGTTGTAGTAAAGAATAACTCAATATTGGTTGCTCAAGGATTCAATCAAGAACCTAGTGTTGACTTTGATCAGACCTTTTCTCCAGTTGCACGTATGGAAGCCATACGAATTTTTATTACCTATGCCACCTACATGAACTTCACCATCTACCAAATGGATGTCAAAATTGCATTCCTCAGTGGTGACCTAAAAGAAGAAGTTTATGTAACTCAGCCTCCTGGCTTTGAGAATAGTGAATACCCAAATCATGTCTACAAGCTTTACAAAGCTTTGTATGGACTGAAGTAAGCCCCAAGGGCATGGTATGAAACTCTCTCAACTTTTCTCATTGAAAATAAATTGTTAAGAGGGAAGATAGATAGCACCTTGTTTATCTATAAGACTAAAACTGACACCATCCTGGTATAAATTTATGTTGATGGCATCATCTTTGGTTCAACAAGCTTGAAACTCTGCCAACAATTTGACAAGATAATGACCAACAAGTTTGAGATGAGTGTGATAGGTGAACTCACCTATTTTCTTGGTTTTCAGATTAATCTGAACAAGGCATCTCCATCAATCAAGAAAAATATGTCAAGGATCTGCTAAAGAAATTTGACATTAACTGTGCTTTAGTAAAAACACCAATGGTACCCCCTAACAACTTAGGACCTAATTTCAATGGACAATTTGTCAATGAGACTCAGTATAGAGGTATGATTGGTTCTTTAATGTACTTAACTGTAAGCATACCTGACATTCAGTTCTCTACTTGCCTTTGTGCAAGATACCATGCAAATCCAAAGGAATCACAACTTACTATTGTAAAGTGAATATTCAGATACCTAAAAGGTACCCCTCAGTCTAGGTCTTTGGTACCCCAAGTCCCCAGGATTTAATATCAAAGGGTATTTAGACTCTGACTATGCTGGATGCAATTTAGACAGTAAAAGCACATATGGTGCCTGTCAATTGTTGGGTGGCAAACTTGTGTGTTGGAGTGCTAAAAAGCAACAATTAGTTGCCATGTCTTCAGCAGAAGCTGAATATGTGGCAGCTGCTGGATGTTGTGCCAATGTTTTATGGATGAAAAGCCAACTGGCTGATTATGACATCGTATATGAAAAGGTGCCAATCTTTTGTGATAACACTTGTGCTATTGCAATATCTAACAATCCAGTCCTTTACTCAAGAACAAAACACATTGATATCATATATCACTTTATCAGAGATCACATTGTAAAAAGGGACATTGAATTACACTTCATCCCCACTCAATACCAATTGGCTGATATCTTCACCAAACCACTGGATAAACCAACTTTAAAATGATTGATAATGGAACTAGGAGCTGACAAGCACTCAATACCAATTGTGTACATGGTGTTTTTCGCCTTATCTGACTCACTAAATCTGAAAAGCAAATCCAAAAAATACATCAAATTGCTGCTTTAGTATGACTAAAGGATCAGCATTTCTGGCCAAAATGTTTTTTGTTATACTAATGAGTAGGTAGGCCAGAGTAGAGGAGCGTGCAACGTCATATGTCTTCTTCACTTATTTGAGCATGTATGCGGGGTTTTGTCGCCTCATTTGACGCATTGAAGCTCATGATTATTACCTTCAGGTTCAACATAACTAGCCAAAGCATTTAAAACATACCAATCACATGTTTGAAAAATAAATTAAATGGCATTGAATTTTTCGTTGAAAGAAAAACATTCTTAAAAAATTCAATTAATTTATTTAGGGAATATCAAACGTCAACATCCATAGTCAACAACCCTCTAACACAAGAGGCGTTTCACTGTTCAAAATGTCATAATCCACTTGATTTTTCAGAACATTAATGAGGGAGTTTGTGTGACAACCACGGTTTTGAGGTTCGTCACTTAGTTTTATTTTGTGCATATTTCGTGAAATTACGTGTCTTTATGTGTTTATGTGTTATGTGGTGTGAATAGAGTGTGGTTTGGACATCGTTTTCGGGTACGAGGTACCCTGTGAGTGAAACGATGTGTTATGTTTTCATGTTTATGAGCTCACATAGTAGTGGCTATGAAATATGATGGTGTTATTTAGTGGTTTTACGTATACGTATATGTATTGTAGAAAATCGTATTTCTACGATTTAGGGTTGTACATTTAGGGGTCTCGGATGAGGTATTTAGTCACGGGAATAATTTACGGGATGGTTTTAAGTCAGTTAGGACTTAATTATATATTTTCTTTCATATTCTAAGAGTTTTTAGAAAACTGTATATTTTTACGTCTTTTACGGTATAGTTTTACGGTTTTGGAGGTTTTAGGAGCTGAAATAAATTAATGTAACATAAGATAATATTAATAGTACCAAATATAATTATAATAAAAGAAAGAGAAAAGTCGGTTACACCGACGGTATAAGGAGAAAAAAAGGAAAATGGGCCAAAAGACCCAAGTTGAACCCAATTTGGAAAAAGCCTTTTGTAAACCCTTTAAATACAAATCTTATATCTTAATATTCAGTTTTTCTTCCTCTTTTTATTCTCTTGGCCGAATTTATATGATCCCTAATTTAGGGTTTCTCCAAAAATATTTTTCTTGAAGATTTAAGGTAAAAATCTTGATTTAATTCTTAAAGTTTTCATGTTTTATATCATTAAGGCTTCAAGTTTTTATGTAATCAATTTATATGATAGATTAGGGTTATCAGTAGATCTGTAATTAGGGCTTTTATAACAATTAACATGATTAGGATAATGATTGGTGATAATTAGTAATGTTAATTAGGGTTTAATCATGTTTAAATTCATTTTTAAAAACTGGACAGAATTTTTGGTCCATTGTTATGATCATATCTAGAGTTCTACAAACTTTTAATTTTCGAATTTTATGTCCCTGGAAAGGTAATTGAACTAGCTTTCAAATTCAAGAAAGAGAACTAAATTGGAGGTCGGGAAGTGGGTCAAAAATAGGTTACATCAGTCGGGTATTAAAACAGTTTTTGCATCAGCCTGTTTTCATTTTATGTTTTGAATTGTTTGGGGTGCTTAGGTATATAATTGGAGATTTAAATAAACATGAGACTTAGATTTTATATTAAATAAAATATATGGATAAGGGCTAAGCAAATGGGATAGGGTAAGACCCTCTGATCATAACAAACATTTCATATGTTTAAAATCGGTAAATTCTGATAGGCAAAAGTATAAGTTGTATATCGGGGACTTAAGATTAATTTTGATGTTGGGGCAAGGGCTCAGATTTTAGCTAACACATATAAGTTTATGGGGTTTTCATTGCAAGGAATGTGGTTTACGTTTGGTGGGCGTTTGTCTCATAATACGGAGTGTGAAAAATGAGATTGTTTTGGGTTAAATGTTAACGGGACGAGTTATGAACTAAACTAAGTTAAGGGCTTTATAGAGGGGTGTAATGAGATGCTTATGGCATATAAATGGGGTTATGTTGTACGATAAGGTTAGATATCCATCATATGTTGATGAGCCATTTTGGTATGTGGTTCATGTCTTGATTTTATATGTTTGTGTGTTTAGCTTTTGCTAGAGCACAGATACTTGGAGAAGCTTGTTCAAGTGAGTTTCATAGCCCCATGTTTTTATGAGTTATAAATGTTTTGACTTCCAGATGGGATGGAAGAGACACTGTATGGTTTTGTAACTAATGTTGTGAATGTTTTTATGGTTTTTGATAGACTTGTGTGTACACTTATGTGATTAACTGCGATGTGATTCTTGATTGTCATTGTGGTTTGACTTGGTAACAATAGGGTGTTTACGAGCTGGGGCCTTGGGATTGGTTCATAGGTGTATGGGCGCCTATGAGACCATGGTGATTTGTAAGGTTGGGAGCCTTGGAATTATGGTGAGCGGTTAATCTTGAATGTTAGTTGTTAATGCATAATTGTAGCATGATGCGTGGTTTTGGTAACAAGTTTTAAATTTATAAACACGAATTACCGGATTGGCTAAAGAAACGCACGGGCAAGTATAAGCCTTTCGTTTGTGTATAGCTTTTATGTGGTAATACCGAGATCGTTCACGGGGATTTAGAAAACCTATGATTATTCTAAAATGAAACTATAATCGTTGATTGTAGCAATTGTTGACAAACAAATAACAAGTAAAAATGATGAGATTAATAATATGATTAAAGGTACACTTGGTAAAGACTAGTTTGAGCATTCGTAATGTTATGATTGTGATGACACGTTAACATTTGTGATTATGATAATTAGATGGGTAATCCAATCTATTGTTTTCAAAAGCTTTAATCTTCGTCAAGACCTTGGTTAAAGAAAACAAGCATTAGACTCAATCACTCAATTTAAGACTTAATCCAATTTCAACACATTCGATTCACGGTCGTTTCACGAATTTTCTAACACTTATAATTATGTTTATTGATAATCAAAACTTCTTAAGAAATGATCAATACAAAAGATAGCCAATCATAGACAAACCGGCTATGACATGTTGATAGAAAATAACCCTTTCGACCTATGAAATCTTTACCAACAAATTAAGTTTTGATAGCAATTGTCACATGAAACATAAATATCAATAGATCATAGGAAAGCTTGACATTGAATTAAACATAAATCACAATCACAACCATCACTTCATACTACAAACATCATCACTCATAACAAATGATGAAATAAACTCAAAATAAATGTATTATAAGTCATAATAAAGAGTCTTACAAAGTGGAAAAATGTTACTAATGATTAGGGTAATGATCGCTAAGAGTTTCTTGATGATAACTTTGCTTATCGGACTCAAAAACTGACTTTTCTAGCACCACCTTGTTCAAATCCGAGAATGGAAGTTTGGACAAGGATGAGAGAGTTTATTTGAGATGATATGAAGAGATAATTGAGTTATGAAAAGATAAATGATAGATGATTAAAAGATATATGGTTACATGTACCCAAGGGTCTTATTTATAAGCTAGTTAAGGCTCTAGACTTAAATGTTTGGCTTGGAGAGAAAGAAAGTCTAGAATGCTCTTGCATGGAATTCCTTGAATTTGCATGAATGTGGTCACATTTTTGCCTAGACAAATGTTGGAGGCAACTTCACTCATGATGGAGGCAAATCAACTCCCATTTGATGGTGGAGGCAAATTAGCTCCCATTTGATGGTGACAACTTTACTCTTGCCAGTGGCAAGTTGGATGTATGTTGATGGTGGCAACTTTCATGCTGAATATCTTTATTTGCTCCTTGGAAATACTTGTTCTTGCACCCGAAATTGATCTTCAAAGGCTTGTAACTTGTACACGGGTCTTGAACTTGACTAGGATTCTTCGTACTCGTACAATTCTTCACTTTTATGTTGTTTTATACTCTAATCCTGCAATTGGCTACACAAAGACTTGCAAACACAATTGGGCACAAATATGCACAAAAGTATAATATAAATAACCAATATACATGTACAAAAGTACGGATAACGCTCCTAAAAACATGTTGGATTTAGGTGTTATCATAGCACATTGTCCATATGTTCTTTTATTGATGGTTATTATTCACAACTTATAACCGATTTGGCATTAGAGTCTAAGCCTATGACTCTCACCAACTTTATTGTTGACATGTTTTAGTGTCTCTTTCAGGTGAGAATGTGGTTAAGCATGAGAATATGAGTGGCTAGCTTTGGAGGCTTAGGATTGCATTTGGAGGAACCCCTTTTCCTCTTAGCCTTTATTTTATGTTTGTTTAAGTGTTACGTTGTGGACACCTATATGTTGATGTGTGTATTTGTATGTCTTTGGTAACGGGTAGAGCTGTTACCTACTTACCTAGACGCCTACATGGTTTGAGATATTGTCATGACACTGTGTCACCCATTTATGATATTTCCATTTCATTTAGTTATCTCTATAGACACGCTATTGTTGTGATGATATCTATACGTCGCGCCCTATATTCCGCCATGGTAGGGTGTGACAGAATGGTATCAGAGCCAATGGTTATAGAGAATTAGGTTGCCTAATCTCGTAGCCTAGTCTATAGCTTAAGGGTCCCTGCATATAGGCGTCAGAGGATTATGTGCGCATTATATAAATTGAAGTTTTTCTGGATGTTATTGGTTTTTCTTTGGGATGTTTTGTTGAGTTTTGACTAACATGGATTGAACCATAGTCGTTAAAACTTAGCCACTTGTTTTTCTTGAAATTTAGGCTTGTATGGATTGAACCACAGTTGTTCATACTTAGCCACGTGTTATGTTCTTTTCGAGTTTTGACTAGTGCGGGTTGAACCATAGTCGTATACGCTAGTCATGATTGAATTTTGTGTAGATTGTACATTATAGTACATAACTTGGTAAATGGTAGTTTCCGCCTTTTTTGTATTTTCACAAACATTGTTAAGTTATTTTGTGTACCTGATGTATAGTATTTTTCTTTTGATGTTTTACGTCATGTTCCTTAAGAATCATGTGGTGATTCGAGTTACTAGGAGTAGGTGGATAGGAAGGATTTTAAGTTGTTTCCACTCTTATGGGCAACATGACTTATAACTGATTATGATGCTGTTTAGGAGTTTGTCTATGCTGTCTTAGCTAGATTATGGATTTATGTGTTCCAAGAGTTTGAATATGTTATTTTAATAGATGGATTTTTGGACCTTATTGGTTATGTGGTTATGAGCTTATGTGAGTAGATGGATTTATGTGTTATATGTTGTATTGATTCTTATAAGTGTCATCATAGGAGGGAGTGCATTAGGGAAAGGGTAATTGTATAAGTATGGTGGCCAACATAGTTATACAAGTACCACAACTTCAATGGGTTCCTAAGTATGATTGCATGAAAGAGGATTAGTACATGCTTGTATACGATGAGATGTGGATTTTGGGTATATGTATAATATATGGGTTTATGTAACGGTTGCCTACGATATGGCTATTTTTGAGTGTGTTATATGTTTTGGGTTATAGTCATGTTGTGTGATTATGGGGTCACACGATATGGAATGGTTTTAGTGATGGGTTTTATGCCTTGTTATAAGATGGTGATTACTCGTATGGAAAAACGAGTGTATGAGGCGATTGATTGATCTGACATGTATGGTAACGAGTATGTATTGGGTGATTTAATAGGTACATATATGTGGATGTATATATACTAGTATGTGTTAAGTTATGATATATGGTCGTTCAGTAGTTATTATAACATGAACGTACCTTGTGTTTGCTCGTGTTTTATGGTGCTAGAGTTTGATGGAGTTCCAACGACGTTGTGAGTCTTTTGATGTGTGTCTACATCCGGGTATGTATTTTAATTAGTAAGAACTACTAAATTTTCTTGCAAATAAGTCTGGTTAATTATAGGAAAACGATTTTGAAAATAATTTGTAAGTGTATGGTATGATATCGTGACTTACATTTCTTTTTTTTAAGTTTGTGGTAGTAAGTTATAAAATAATTTTGTCTTGAAAGTAATTGGATTAGTTTTATAGGTAACATGTGATAATACATTTTAAAAGGTGAAGAAATTTTACAATATTTTTCTTAAGTGGAGTTAAAATTTTATAAGTATTTAACTAGACAGAAAGAGTAAAAAGAGAGATTTTATTATAGTAATGATAATAATAACACCACACCTTGTAAACGTGTAATAGTTTAGTTATAACCAGCCTAAATAGATTATATAAAATAATAATGATAATAATATAGAATAAAATGAAAGAAAAAAAACACTATATTTTATAACATGTATTGGGTTCATAATAACAAGCGAAATAAGTTTAATAAGAGTAAACAAGATAATGGTTAGAATAAGATTGTAGTATACTAACCAGTTGATATCTTTCATAAAATAATAGAGATAAAAGATGAGTTTATGGTTAAAATGAGTATGATTGATTTTAGTAGTATTGAAGTTTGGTTCTTATGAGAAGTAACTAATTGGGACGAAAGTTTAAAATTTTCTAAGGTATCGAAATTTGGTAATACTAATCGTGACGAGTCTAATTTTTCGTTGTTGGCACACTCCATTGATCTTTCTGATTACAGTGTTTTATTTTTAGTTGTTTTGGCTACGGTTCGTTTTACCCAATATTTTATTTTGGGACACTATGGTTTGGAATTTTTTTGGTACACGTTGATGAGATGGCATTTATACATGATCTCATCATTCTTTTCGGGCTTTAAATGCATAAAATGTCATAAAAATACCATATATATGCTTGTGTTTGTTTACTTGTGTATTTTAGGTATGGATATCGTGAAAAAGACAAAAGATCACAAGAAACAAGGAAAAACGAACACGAGAAACGAAGCCGCACAATGAACCGGGCCCTAGTTTATGATTTATCAAAGAAAAACCCTTGAAGACTTGAAGATGTACAAGATTGATCCCTCATTTATGAATAAATGACACTTAATACCCTTTTATATTCATAATTATAAGTTTGGTCCCTTAAGTTTGTCAAAATGACAAGAAGGTCCTTCATCTTTAAAGAATTGGCAAATTTAGTCCCTCAACAAAACTAAATTGTCAATAATGGTCCCTCATGATGTCAAAGATCTATGAAGACCCTTGAAGTTCAAGAATATTACATTTCTAGTCCTTTAAAAATGGATTGAAACACAAAAGGACTAAAATTGTAATTAGCCTAAAGTTATAAAAGCCCTAATTTCCTTTTCATAAAGTTTTTGTGGCAAAAATCTAAATTCTGAAACTTATTTTACGAAGGGAAACGAGTTTGCAAGCTGAAATTCTTATTATACAACTTTTGCCAAAGAAGGAGGGTTACTTTTGCCACACCAAACATTCAAATAACCAAAACACGCCAAACACTTTTACAATCCACCAAAACTGGATCAAAATAGTTACTATTCACATGATGAACCCAGTTTACCCTCCACTTAAACAAAGGGTAAATCAAAATTACCTAGTCCCACGCTTGATTCACCTCAAACCATACTCATCCCACACCAAAGTTCCCAAATCCCACTACCCAAGTGACCCCACACTCAACCCCGTCCACCAATCACATGACACCCTCCTCTCCAAGCAATGCCACGTGGCAAGATCAACGTTCCACACTTATTACTTGGCCCCAAAGAAAAAATGAACAACTAGGACTGAATTGGACAGCTCACAAACATCAAACGCCATCAAGCACTCAAGGGCATTTTTGAGAATTCATAGCTAGGGTTTCTGATGTATCTTTCATTCTAGAATCATCTATGTAGTCTATAAAAGGAGACCTCAACATGTGAGAGTCCCTTTGTTCCAGATTTTAGCTAAATCCTTGTAATTCCTTTTTATGAAATAAAAGTTTGGTTTTCTGAAAATTGTGATTTCCCTTTTATGTTTTTGTAAAAGTTTGGTGTTTGATTAGCTAAAGTCTGAGTTCTATTTATCATTTGTTGGTTTTTGAGGAAATGCTTTAAGGATTAAAACTCTTGTTTTCAAAAATCAGATTTCATTGTTATTTGGTTCACTTTGGTGTTTGTTGTTCTTAGCAGGTACAAGGAAGCTGGTGCTTGTTTAGCTAGCACCTAAGCTCACACATCCCAAAGCATGGATGTATGTTTTGGAGGTGCACTTCTCTAAAATCTTTTCATTTTTATGAATATTGCATGATTTTTGATGAATTTAAATATTTGTCTATGAATATGTGATATTATTGTTGAATCTGGTTATTTGAGGTTTGTTTGTTGATACTAGGTTGATTAGATCTTGGTTTGTGGGTTAAATCACACATATCCTTTGAAAATTTGAGAAATCAGTTTACAAAGGGGTGTTTGGGTTAAATGCTATATCAGGATTTGAGTTAACTTGAGTGGTTGTATTTTGGTACTTGGTGTTTGTTATTGTTTCTTAAGTGCTTTTGAGTGTTTATCTGCAAGCTTTGTGGCTTTAATCATCATAATTAACAAGAGGTCTTAAAATCTGTTATACTTGGTATTTTTGACTAAAATTTCGGGGACACATAGATCTAAGGGTAGAATAGGGTTAACAAGTTTTAAATTTAAGTTAATACAATCAGGGTAAGGGATTTAAGGTTTTGAATTGGATTTGTGGTCATTTAGATCAGCAAAAGGGTTTTGGATAATCACTTTGTTCATTAGTTAACTGCTTATGCTTGAATCTTGCCTTAATCATTGAATCAGTGTTTGAAACAAGTTTATTTGTGCTTATTGGACTTTATTATAGCTTGTGTATGCATATGGTTCATTTTGGTTGGCTTATTCATGCTTAAGCTGCTTATTTGTTCATAACTGCTTATTTTCAAGGTCTGTATCATATTTGTGCACTATTTGCTTATTCTGTGCTTATTGGCTTGGTGATTTTGTGATTTCTTGCTTGATATTTACTCCTTACAACTTAATGTTTGTAAGGGTGCCTTTGTATTCCATTGAATCCAACTGGATCTCTCAAAAATCAACAGTCAAATAGTCAAAGTAGTGGGAACTCCTTTCCCTTGCTGCTAGCCACTGCTAGTGTTATTTTTGGGATAGCTTATCAATAAGCTGTTCTAGATTATTTTAACCAGAAACAACTTTAATTTTGTGATAGGTGTTCCTTATTTGACCCATTTGTTCATATTGGAGCATTTGAGTGGTTGAATTTAAGCTTTGACTAGAAAACCAACTCCTTTGACTTTTACATAAGTGCTTATCAGCTTATTCAACTTATTTGGCTTGGCTTATTGAAGTTTTCTTGATTTATTTCTCTTAATTAAGTCATTTAGAGTCTTTTGCAACTTGAATCAAGGTCTAAGGTGGTCTAGAACTCCAAGTCGACTATTTTGTCTTTTAGTGAAATTTTACTTTGCTTATTTCTGGCTTATTGGTTTAGCTTTTTGAAAATTTATTTTCATAGATCTCTTAGGCATCTCAAAATAAGGTTGTGTGTCAAATAAGAGCTTATGGCATTGGCTTATAGCTTAATGGGCCAAAAAGCCCATTAAGAATAAGTTGTTGTACTATTAAGCTGTGATAAGCTCACATACAGCTTTTTGACCTTCAGACTTTTGTGTTTAGAATTGGATTTTAAGCTAGACTAGTGATTTTCAGCTTATTTGGTTAAGTTTTATCTTATTGGGCCAAAACGCCCATTTTCATAGACTGTTTTTGTTTTCAGCCCATTTGGGGGCCCAATAGGGGTATTTTGATAATTTCACTTTTAATTTCTGTTTATTTAGGTTAAAATAAACTAGTTTGCAAGTTTTTAGAATTTCTTATAATTTTTGGATTTTTAATATTTTTGCAACTTTTACATTTTTCCTAGGTCAGATACATTAAGTTAGGATTTTTAAAACTCTTAGATTAATGTTCTCATCATTTTCTTAATTTTTAGAATTATTTTAATAATTTAATAGTTTTTAATCATTTAAAAATAGTTTTCCTTAGTTTAAAATTTTCATAAAAATAGTTTTTAGTTTTGTTAAGTCATTTTAGAGTTTTACAAAATGAAAAATCTTTATTTAGGCTTTTTATTAATTATTTGGATTTTTAGGGCTTTAATTAGCATTTAAAAATTAATATTTAATTAACTAAAAGGTTTGAAAAATTTTGATCATTTGTAAACTCTTAGTTTGTTTTTATTGATTTTTGGTAATTTTTTGGGAATTTTTGGAATTAATTTTTATTTTATCACTTCTTATGGTTTTTAATTTTGTCGTCGTAGTGTAATTTTAACGTATCCGTCATTCTATTTTCTCATCCCTTCTTTCTTTCATATTAATCCAAAAATCATTACGAATTATTCACAAACACACATATACCTCCTTGGGACACGAACTTTCACCTTTGGGTCATTAACACTTGATTTTCCCAAATCATTTGTTTAATACTTATCGCTCATATACGCTCTTTTTCCTAAAAGACGTATTTTTACCACAATCACACGTCATGGTTGATTTAGTTATGTGGTTGTGGAAACGTTATGTGACAACCGTGGTTTTGAGGTTCGTCACTTAGTTTTATTTTGGGCATATTTCGTGAAATTATGTGTCTTTATGTGTTATTTGGTGTGAATAGAGTGTGGTTTGGACATCGTTTTCGGGTACGGGGTACCATGTGAGTGAAACGATGTGTGATGTTTTCATGTTCATGAGCTCACATAGTAGTGACTACGAAATATGATGGTGTTATTTAGTGGTTTTACGTATACGTATATGTATTATAGAAAATCGTATTTTTACGATTTAGGGTTGTGCATTTAGGGGTCTCGGATGAGCTATTTAGTCACGGGAATAATTTACGGGATGGTTTTAAGTCATTTAGGACTTAATTATATAGTTTATTTCATATTCTAAGAGTTTTTATAAAACTGTATATTTTTACGTCTTTACGGTATACGCGTAAATTTGACTAGTTTTACGGTTTTGGAGGTTTTTGGAGCTGAAATAAATTAACATAAATTAAGATAATATTATTAATACATTAATTAATAATAAAAATAAAGTAAAAATAAAAAATAATAATAAAGGGGGTCGGTTTGGACGACGCAAGAAAGAAAGAAAGAAAAGTCCAAAACAGGCCCAATGGACTTGTAATGGGATTAGGGGTCTTTAGGACTTAACCAAACCCAACCCATAACCAAAATAATCAGATTTTAAACCTCCATAACAACTCCTAGCCGAAATTCAACAATGGTGGCTAATTAGGGTTTTAAAAATAAAGATCTTCCATTAATTTCTAAGGTAAAACCTTCAAACCCCTTGTTCTATTAATGATTTTAATCAATTTAATCATGAAATTGATCTTATGATAGATTAGGGTTTGTGAGTTTTCTGAGATTAGTGATATTAGGGTTCATATGAATTGATTACTTTGGTTATTATGAAGATTAGTGATCGTAATTAGGGTTTAATCATGTTTAAATTCGTTTTTAAAAACTGGGCATAATTTTTGGTCCATTGTTTTGATCATATCTAGAGTTCTACAAACTTTTAAGTTTCAAATTTTATGTCCCTGGAAAGGTAATTGAATTAGATTTCAAATGAAATAAACTAGAACTAAACTGGAGGTAGGGAAGTGGGTCAAAAACAGGTTACATCAGTCGGGTGTCAAAACAGTTTTTGGATCAGCCTGTTTTTTCATTTTATGTTTTGAATTGTTTGTGGTACTTAGGGTTATAATTGGAGCTTCAAATGAGCATGAGGTTTATATTATATATTAAATAAAATATCTGGAGAAGGGCTAAGCAAATGGGATAGGGTAAGACCCTCTGGTCATAACAAACTTTTCATATGTTCAAAATCAGTAAATTCTGGATAGGTAAAAGTATATATATATATATATATATATATATATATATATATATATATATATATATATATATATATATATATATATATATATATATATATATATATATGGAGGCCTTAACAGTAGCATTAAGGTTGAGGCCAAAGGGGGAGAGTTAGCTAACACATGTAAGGGCATAGGGTTTCTTTTACGGGTCATGTTATTTTTGTTAAGGGGGTGTTCGACCAATAGTTTGAAGTATGAAAAACGGGACTGATTTGAGTTAAATGTTAACGGGGCAAGTTATGAACTAAACTAAGTTAAGGGATTTATAGAGGGATGTAATGAGATGCATATGGCATATAAATGTGGTTAAGTGGTAGGATAAGGTTATATATCCATCATAGATTGGTGATCCATTTTGGTATGTGGTTCATGTCTTGATTGTATACGTTTGTGTGTTTAGATTTTTGCTAGAGCGCGGATATTTGGAGAAGCTTGTTCAGGTGAGTTTCATAGTCTCATGTCTTTTTATGATTTGAATTTCAGATGGGATGAAAGAGACACTCTATGGTTTTGTAACTAATGCTATGAATGTTTTTATGGTTTGTGATGGACTTGTGTGTGCACTTATGTGATTAACTGCTATGTGATTCTTGATTGTGTTTATGATTTGGATCAGGGGACACGTACCGTCTCAGTTATTGTGGTTTGACTTGGTACCAAGGGGATGTTGACAAGGCGTGGCCTTGGGATTGTTTCATAGGTGCATGGGCGCCTATGAGACCATGGTTATTAGTAAGGCTTAGAGCCTTGGAATTATGGTTATTGGTAAGGCTTGGAGCCTTGGATTTGTGGTGATTGGTTAATCTTGAATGCGAGTTGTTAATACATAATTGTAGCACATTGTCAATATGTTCTTTTGTTAATGGTTGTTATTCACAGCTTATAACTGATTTGGCGTTGGAGTCTAAACTTATGAATCTCACCAACATTATGTTGACGTGTTTTAGTGTCTCTTTCAGGTGAGCATATGGCTTAGCATGAGAATAGGAGTGGCTAGCTGGAAGGCTTAGGATTGCATTTGGAGGAACCCCCTTTCCTCTTAGACTTTATTTATGTTTGAATAAGTGATACTTTCTAGACACCTATATGTTTGTTATTTGTTAATTGTATGTCTTTGGTAAGCGGTAGACCTGTTACCTACTTACCTAGACGCCTGCATTGTTTGAGATATCTTCATGACATTGTGTCACCATTTATGATATTTCCATTTCATTTAGTTATATCTATAGACACGCTATTGTTGTGATGATATCCATACGTCGCGCCCCATATTCCGCCATGGTGGGGTGTGACAGAATGGTATCAGAGACAATGGTTATAGAGAATTAGGTTGCCTAGCCTAGTCTATAGCTTAAGGATCCCTGCATATCGGCGCCATAGGATTACGCGTGGTCTTGATTGTATTTTCCTAAATTTTATTTTTTGTGAATTTTGACTAGTATGAGTTGAACTGTAGTTGCCCATACTTAGTCACCTGTTATTTCTGTTTTAATTTTGATATATAAATTACTTTCACCATAGTAAGTTATTTGGTGTACCTAATGTATAGTAATTTTATTTTGATGTTTAAGTCATGTTCCCTAAGAATCATGTGGTAATTCGAGTTACTTCGAGTAGGTGGATAGGAAGGATTTTAAGTTGTTTCCACTCTTATGGGCGACATGACTTATAACTGATTATGATGTTGTGTTCGAGTTTGTCTATGTTGTTTTAGCTAGACTATGGATTTATGTATTCCAAGAGTTTGACTATATTATTTTAATAGATGGAACTTTTGACCTTATTGTTTATGTGGTTATGAGCTTATGTGAGTAGATGGATTTATGTGTTATATGTTGTATTGATTCTTATAAGTGTTATCAAAGGAGGGAGTGCATTGAGGAAAGGGTAATTGTATAAGTATGGTGGCCAACATAGTTATACAAGTACCACAACTTCAATGGGTTCTCAAGTATGATTGCATGAAAGAGGGTTAGTACATGCTTGTATATGATGAGATGTGCATTTTTGGGTATATGTATAATATATGGGTTTATGTAACGGCTGTCTACCATATGGCTATTTTTAAGTGTGTTATATGTTTTGGGTTATACTCATGTTTTTTGATTATGGGGTCACACGATATGGACTGGTTTTAGTGGTGGGTTTGATGCCTTGTTGTAAGATGGTGATTACTCGTATGGAAAAAACGAATGTAGGACGTGATTGATTGATCTAACATGTATGGTAACGAGTATGTTTTGGGTGATTTAATAGGTATATATATGCGGATGTATATATACTAGTATGTGTTGAGTTATGATATATGGTTGTTCGGTAGTTATTATAACTTGAACGTACCTTGTGTTTGCTTGTGTTTTATGGTGCTGGAGTTTGATGGAGTTCCAACGATGTTTTGAGTTTTTTTGATGTGTGTCTACATTCGGGTATGTATTTTAACTAATGAGAACTACTAGATTTTCTTGCAAATAAGTCTGGCTAATTACATGAAATCAATTTTGAAAATAATTTGTAAGTGTATGGTATGATATCGTGACTTACATATCTTTTTTTAGGTTTGTGGTAGTAAGTTAAAAAAAATCTTGAAAATGATTGGATTAGTTTTCTAGGTAACTTGTGATAATACTTTTTAAAGGGGTTAAGAAATTTTACAAAAATTTTCTAAAGTGGAGTTACGATTTTAGAAGTATTTAAATAGACGGAAAGATTAAAAAGGAAGATTTTATTATAATAATGATAATAATAACACCACACCTTGCAAATATGTAAAATTTAGTTATAACAAGCCTAAATGGATTATATAAAATAATTATAATATAGAATAAAATGAATAAAAACACCATATTTTATAAACACGTATTGGTTTCATAATAACAAGCGAAATGAGTTTAATGTGAGTAAACAAGATAATGGTTAGAATAATGTTATACTCTAGTAACTAGTAGATACCTTTGATAAAATAATGAAGATAAAAGAAGAGTTTATTGTTAAAAGAGATGATAGATAAAGTGAGTTTTAGTACACTAACTGAGTTATGCCCTTTGATAGTAACGAAGATGGTAAAATATGACTATGATTTCATTTATTGGTGTTAAAATATGGTCCTAATGTGAAGTAACTAATTGAGATGAAAATTTAAAATTTTCTAAGATATTGAAATTTGGTAATACAATTCGTGATGAGTCTATCTATTGTTGTTGGCACACTCCATTGATCTTTCGGATTACATTGTTTCATTTTCAGTTGTTTTGGCTAGGGTTCATTATGGTTGATCTTTCGGTTTACCCTATATTTATTATGGGACGCGATCGTTTGGAATTCTTTTGGTACACGTCATGGTTGATTTAGTTATGCGGTTGTGGAAACGTTAGGATGAGAGGATAGAGTTGGGTAGTATTACTTATGGTTAGATATTAGAATGCAGAGATGTGTTTTGGTTTAAAGGTGGTGTTGAAGGAATGATTAAGATCTGTGGAGGTTTGAAACTTAGATTGGTTACGGGAATAAGGGAGTAAGTAAAGTTAGTTGACTGGTTGTGGGAACGAGATGTCATGCTATGAGAAGTTGGTTGAAGTACCATTTGGAGATTGATGAAAGTACTAGCAGATGTGAGGGTAGAGTAGATAGTTTCTACTAATAGAAAGATGGGGCAATAACACGCAAGGGAATTGGTATAGTTATGGAGGCGAGGTAGTAGTAGACACGTGAAGGAAAATATAGAAGTGAAAGAATGATTGGTAGGAGGCTGATTAATGGTGATTACAACAAGTAAGAAAGAGTGATCCATTGAGGGGTTGAAGTACCTTTAGAAATATTGTGGTAGATGAGTTGAAGTTAGAGGCTACTGGGTAGTGTGAAGTTCCTAGGTAACATCATAGGGACGAGAGGGAGTGCGTGAAGAGCTACATCGTAAAGCAAGGAGCTGAAAGGACTACGTGTTAGCTGCTAGAAGGAAGCAAGAGATTTCGAAGGAGTCATAGAAGTTGCAAGGACTGGAAAGGTGACAAGCACTATGATGGGAATCTCCATATGGTTCACGACTAAGAAGGACAGATCGAGTACCGGAGTGGAGTTACAAAGAGCTGAATTAGTGGATCGTGATGAATTGAATACATAACATGGGAGATTAAGAACTCGTGGAGGTAACAAGGGGAGTTGAGTGACTACGCGGATAGAATTTTTGTGGCAATCAATATCGAGGGATGAATAGTGAAGCTGAGCTGAATAAGTTCATAGAGAAGTGATTAGAGTCGGTTTTGTGAAGGTGCTATGAAAGATCTTTGGAAGAGACAGTTATACATTATCCGATGCACTAGCGATTTCCATAAAATTGATGAATGAAGTATGGAATTTCTGTTGGACGGGATTGTGTAGGAATTTGGGAGAACCATAGAAGGAGAGAACCAAGTATTCCTAGAAGATGACGATTGAAAGTACCTCATGTTGGGTGCAAGATCAAAATAGAAGTATGAGATTTGAATAAGAATTTAAAATATGGCTTAGTTTAGACAAATGGAAACTAATATGGGTATAAGATAAGAGTGTGATCCGCATGGGATCACATAAAACTCTAGTCTGTCCCTATTAGGAGGGGGTAGGAGAACTGATTGTGAGGAAAAACAAGCGAAGCTACTTGGAAATTTTTTGAGGTATAGATGACTTGAAAGACGGGAAGCATAACATCGTGATGTATGTCATGAGCTGAGGAAGAAGAAGGAAGTGTGGATAGATGCGAACCATGAATGAAATAGGCCGGGATAGGAACCAAAGGTAAAACTTTGGTATAGCCAAATGAGTAGACTAAGGCACTAAGCATGCTAATATTGTTGTAGTATGGAAAGGAAATGGTACTGACCTATACTGTTTGATTGGAAGGCTTAGTACCGATAATCAAATGGTTGAGGAGTTATAGATGTGATGTGTCATGAGAGACGAAGGGCTTGGTCTAACTGAGACAAGATGAGGAGCACTATGACCTTGAAGGTAAGACATTGTGTAGGTATAAAGGAAGTGTTGAGTATCAGGAAAAAAAATCTTTCATGGAGTAAAGTGAGAAAGAAGTGTATATGTGCTACTAATGATCTATCCAAATTTTATAGAAGTAGTTGTAGCATGGGTTTGGATGGAAGTTGATAGACTAACTGAGATAACCGTCCTTTTGGTGATGTGTATAGATCATAAGTTGATTTGGATTGTAAGAGCCTCGTTGTGATAAACTAATGAATATGTGAAAGACCGTCATAGGTAACTTGTGTAAGGAAATTAGAATTTTTAAGTAGTTTGGGGGTACGGACTAAAGGGAGTTGATGAACATGGTTGGATATGAGTATATCCAGCTAATTAGAAAAGGATGGACGAAGTGAGAAATTGCTACAAGTATAGGAGTCATGTTGAGAGCTTCGGTGACTGATTTAGAGGGACGTGGGAAACTCGTTTGCGATGTCTGAGTTTTCATATAATGATAGTTATCATACTAGAAGTCGATGAATGCCATTTAAGGCACTATATGGAATGATATGGTGAGTTGACCTTATGGTGGACTAAAATTGGTGAAAGAGACTACTAACGTGGAAATGATATTTGTGGAAAGGATGAGAGCAACAAGAGATGCTATGTTGAAAAGGAGGAAACCACTAGGGTTTAGTGACAAAGTTATGTAGGAAGTTTCACCCATAGTAACGGGTGGTATAGTTTCGTAAAAAGGGAAAAGTTGATGTTGAGTTTTGTAGGTCCATTTATGATCTTTGGAAAGATCGGACAACTAGCTTATGGGTAAAGTATTACCTGGGGAATTAAGTGGTGTACATAATATATTTCATGTATTAAGATTGGGAAATGTAGTTTGAGAATGCATATTTGCATCTACGGTTATTTGGGATTTGTGTTAATAAGAGTCTTCGATTTATCAAAAAGTCATTCGTGAGATTTATGGGCTGTGAGGTCAGGAGTTTGGGAATGAATTTTAATATTGTTGGTTAGTATATGTGGTAAATTGAGACATGAACTGAAGTACACATGGTAATGAGAGGAGTTCATTTAGAAAAAGTATCCTCATGTGATTTGTTGATTGTGTGTTTGATCCTAAGGAGTAAATCTCGGGACGAGATTTCTATTAGGAGGGAGTGATGTGACAACCGTGGTTTTGAGGTTCGTCACTTAGTTTTATTTTGGGCATATTTCGTGAAATTATGTGTCTTTATGTGTTTATGTGTTATTTGCTGTGAATAGAGTGTGGTTTGGACATCGTTTTTGGGTACGGGGTACCATGTGAGTGAAACGATGTGTGATGTTTTTATGTTCATGAGATCACATAGTAGTGACTATGAAATATGATGGTGTTATTTAGTGGTTTTACGTATACATATATGTATTATAGAAAATCGTATTTTTACGATTTAGGGTTGTGCATTTAGGGGTCTCGGATGAGCTATTTAGTCACGGGAATAATTTACGGGATGGTTTTAAGTCATTTAGGACTTAATTATATAGTTTATTTCATATCCTAAGAGTTTTTATAAAACTGTATATTTTTACGTCTTTTACGGTATACGCGTAAATTTGACTAGTTTTACGGTTTTGAGGTTTTGGAGGTTTTTGGAGCTGAAATATATTAACGTAAATTAAGGTAATATTATTAATACATTAATTAATAATAAAAAGAAAATAAAAATAAAAAATAATAATAAAGGGGGTCGGTTTGGACGACGCAAGAAAGAAAGAAGGAAAAGCCTAAAACAGGCCCAATAGACTTGTAATGGGATTAGGGGGCCTTTAGGATTTAACCAAACCCAACCCATAACCAAAATAATCAGATTTTTAACCTCCATAACATCTCCTAGCCGAAATTCAACACTGGTGGCTAATTAGGGTTTCAAAAATAAAGATCTTCCATTAATTTCTAAGGTAAAACTTTCAAAACCCTTGTTCTATTAATGATTTTAATCAATTTAATCATGAAATTGATCTTATGATAGATTATAGTTTGTGAGTTTTCTGAGATTAGTGAGATTAGAGTTCATATGAATTGATTACTTTGGTTATTATAAATATTAGTGATCGTAATTAGGGTTTAATCATGTTTAAATTCGTTTTTAAAAACTGGGCATAATTTTTGGTCCATTGTTTTGATCATATCTAGAGTTCTACAAACTTTCAAATTTCAAATTTTATGTCCCTGGAAAGGTAATTGAATTATATTTCAAATGAAAGAAACTGGAACTAAATTGGAGGTCGGGAAGAGGCTAAAAGACAGGTTACATCAATCGGGTGTCAAAACAGTTTTTGGATCAGTCTGTTTTCATTTTATGTTTTGAATTGTTTGGGGTACTTAGGGTTATAATTGGAGCTTCAAATGAACATGCGATTTATATTATATATTAAATAAAAGATCTGGAGAAGGGCTAAGCAAATGGGATAGGGTAAGACCCTCTGGTCATAACAAACTTTTCATATGTTCAAAATCAGTAAATTATGGATAGGTAAAAGTATATATATATATATATATATATATATATATATATATATATATATATATATATATATATATATATGGAGGCCTTAACAGTAGCATTAAGGTTGAGGCCAAAGGGGAGAGTTATCTAACACATGTAAGGGCATAGGGTTTCTTTAATGGGTCATGTTATTTTTTTAAGGGGGTGTTCGACCAATAGTTTGAAGTATGAAAAACGGGAATGATTTGAGTTAAATGTTAACGGGGCGAGTTATGAACTAAACTAAGTTAAGGGCTTTATAGAGGGATGTAATGAGATGCATATGGCATATAAATGGGGTTAAGTGGTAGGATAAGGTTATATATCCATCATAGATTAGTGAGCCATTTTGGTATGTGGTTCATGTCTTGATTGTATACGTTTGTGTGTTTAGATTTTTGCTAGAGCGCGGATATTTGGAGAAGCTTGTTCAGATGAGTTTCATAGTCCCATGTCTTTTTATGATTTGAATTTCAGATGAGATGAAAGAGACACTCTATGGTTTTGTAACTAATGTTGTGAATGTTTTTATGGTTTGTGATGGACTTGTGTGTGCACTTAGGTGATTAACTGCTATGTGATTCTTGATTGTGTTTATGATCTGGATCGGGGGACACGTACCGTCTCAGTTATTGTGGTTTGACTTGGTACCAAGGGGATGTTGACAAGGCGGGGCCTTGGGATTGTTTCATAGGTGTATGGGAGCCTATGAGACCATGGTTATTGGTAAGACTTGGAGCCTTGGAATTATGGTTATTGGTAAGGCTTGGAGCCTTGGATTTGTGGTGATTGGTTAATCTTGAATGCTAGTTGTTAATACATAATTGTAGCACATTGTCCATATGTTCTTTTGTTAATGGTTGTTATTCACAGCTTATAACTGATTTGGCGTTGGAGTCTAAACCTATGACTCTCACCAACATTTTGTTGACGTGTTTTAGTGTCTCTTTCAGGTGAGAATGTGGTTAAGCATGAGAATAGGAGTGGCTAGATGGAATGCTTAGGATTGCATTTGGAGGAACCCCCTTTCTTCTGAGTCTTTATTTATGTTTGAATAAGTGATACTTTGTAGACACCTATATGTTTGTTATTTGTTAATTGTATGTCTTTGGTAAGAGGTAGACTTGTTACCTACTTACCTAGACGCCTGCATTGTTTGAGATATCTTCTTGACATTGTGTCACCATTTATGATATTTCCATTTCATTTAGTTATCTCTATAGACACGCTATTGTTGTGATGATATCCATACGTCGCGCCCCATATTCTGCCATGGTGGGGTGTGACACGTTAGGATGAGAGGATAGAGTTGGGTAGCATTACTTATGATTAGATATTAGAATGGAGAGATGTATTTTGGTTTAAAGGGTGTGTTGAAGGAATGATTAAGATTTGTGGAGTTTTGAAACTTAGATTGGTTACGAGAATAAGGGAGTAAGTAAAGTTGGTTGACTGGTCGTGGGAACGAGATGTCATGCTATGAGAAGTTGGTTGAAGTACCATTAGGAAATTTATGAAAGTACTAGCGGATGTGAGGGTAGAGTAGAAAGTTTCTAGTAATGGAAAGATTGGGCAAATAACACGCAAGGGAATTGGTATAGTTATGGAGGCAAGGTAGTAGTAGACACGTGAAGGAAAACATGGATGTGAAAGAATGATTGGTAGGAAGCTGATTAATGGTGAAGTACAACAAGTAAGGAAGAGTGAGCCATTGAGGGGTTGAAGTACCTTTAGAAATATTGTGGTAGATGAGTTGAAGTTAGAAGATACTGTGTAGTGTGAAGTTCCTAGGTAACATCATGGAGACGAGAAGGAGTGCGTGAAGAGCTACATCGTGAAGCAAGGAGCTTAAAGGACTATGTGCCGGCTGCAAGAAGGATGCGAGAGATATCGAAGGAGTCACAGAAGTTGCAAGGACTGGAAAGGTGACAAGCCCTATGATGGGAATCTCCGTATGGTTCGTGACGAAGAAGGACAGATCGAGTACCGGAGTGGAGTTACAAAGAGCTGAACCAATGTATCGTGATGGAGTGACTACATAACATGGGAGATTAAGAACTCGTGGAAGTAACAAGGGGATTCAAGTGATTACACAAAGATAGAATTTCGTGGCAATCAATATCGAGGGATGAGCAATGAAGCTGAGCTGACTAAGTTCGTGGAGAAGTGATTTGAGGGTCAGCCTAGTGAAGGTGTTTATGAAGGATCTTTGGAAGAGACAGTTATGCATTATCCAATGTACTAACTATTTCCATAGAGTAGATGAATTGAGTGTGAAATTTTGGTTGGACATGATAGTGAAGGAATTAGGAAGAACCTTCGAAGGATAGAACCAATTATCCCTAGAAGTTGATGATTGAAGTACCACATGATAGGTGCAATGTCAAGAAGAGAGTTATGAGACTTATGTAAGAATTTATAATATGGCTTGGTTTGGACAATGAAAACTAATATGGGTTTTAGATGAGAGTGTGATCTTAGTGGAATCACGAGAAACTCTAATCTATCCCTATTAGGAGGGAGTAGGAGTATTGGTCGTAAGGAAAACAAGTGAAGCTACTTAGGTAATTTCGGCGTGTAGACGACTTGATAGACGAGAAGCATTACATCGTGATGTATGGCATGAGTTGAGGAAGAAGAAGGAAGTGTGGATAGAAGCGAATCATGAATGAAATAGGTCGAGATAGGAACCGAAGGTAAAACTTTGGTAGAGCCTAATGAGTAGAATAAAGCACAAAGCAGGCTAATATTTTTGTAGTGTGGAAAAGGGAATGGCAATGACCTATACCGTGTGATTGGATGGCTTAGTTTCGTTAATCGAAGGGATGAGGATTTATATACGTGATGTGTCATGAGAGACGAAGGGCCTGGTCTAACTGAGACGAGACGAGGAGCACTATGACTTTGAAGGTAAGACATTATGTAGATATAAAGGAAGAAATGTAGCTAATTGTCTTAGAAAGATTTAAATATGTTCAAGGGTAAGTTGAGTATAAAGGATCACTAAAAATCTTTCATTGAGGAAAGTGAGAAAAGAAGTGTATGGGTGCTACTAATGAGGTATCCAAATTTAATGGAAGTAGTTGTAGCATGGGTTTGGATGGCAGTTGACAGAACTAACTAATGAATATGTGAAAGACCATCATAGGTCACTTTTCTAACGAAATTGGAAGTTTTAAGTGGTTTGGGGTACGTACTAAAGGGATTGGATGAACATGATTGGATATGAGTATATCCGGCTAATTGGAGATGGATGGACGAAGTGAGAAATTGATACAAGTATAGGAGTCGTGTTGAGAGCTTGGGTAACTAATTTAGAGGGAGGTGGAAAACTCGTTAGCGATGTCTGAGTTTTCATATAAAGATAGTTATCATACTAGAAGTAAATGAATGCCATTTGAGGCACTATATGGAAGGATAGGGTGAGTTGTCCTTATGGTGGACTAAAGTTGGTGAAAGAGACTACTAATGTAGTAATGGTGTTTGTGGAAAGGATGAGAGCAACAAGAGATGCAATGTTGAAAAGGAGGAAACCAGTAGAGTTTAGTGACAAAGTTATGTAGGAAGTTTCACCCATAATAACGGGTGGTATGTTTTGGTAAGGGGTAGACATGTTACCTACTTACCTAGACGCCTGAATGGTTTGAGATATTCTCATGACACTGTGTCGCCCATTTATGATATTTCCATTTCATTTAGTTATCTCTATAGACACGCTATTGTTGTGATGATATCCATACGTCGCGCCCTATATTCTGCCATGGTGGTGGGGTAAAAATGGAAAAGTTGATGTCGAGTTTTGTAGGTCCATTTATGATCTTTGGAAAGATCGGACCAGTAGGTTTTACGTATACGTATATGTATTGTAGAAAATCGTATTTTTACGATTTAGGGTTCTGCATTTAGGGGTCTCGGATGAGGTATTTAGCCACAGGAATAATTTACAGGATTGTTTTAAGTCAGTTAGGACTTAATTATATAGTTTATTTCATATTCTAAGAGTTTTTATAAAACTGTATATTTTTACGTCTTTTACATTATACGCGTAAATTTGACTAGTTTTACGGTTTTAATGTTTTGGAGGTTTTAGGAGCTGAAATAAGTTAATGTAACATAAGGTAATATTAATAGTACCAAATATAATTATAATAAAAAAAGAGAAAAGTCGGTTATACCGACGGTATAAGGAAAAAAAAGGAAAATGGGCTAAAAGACCCAAGTTGAGCCCAATTTGGAAAAAGCCTTTTGTAAACCCTTAAAATACAAATTTAATATCATAGTATTCAGTTTTTCTTCCTCCTTTTCTTCTCTTAGCCGAATTTATATGATCCCTAATTTAGGGTTTCACCAAAAATATATTTCTTGAAGATTTGAGGTAAAAATCTTGATTTAATTCTTATAGTTTTCATGTTTTATATCATTAAGGCTTCAAGTTTTATCTAATCAATTTATATGATGTATTAGGGTTATCAATAAATCTGTAATTAGGGGTTTTATAAAAATTAACATGATTAGGATAATGATTGGTGATAATTAGTAATGTTAATTAGAGTTTAATCATGCTTAAATTCGTTTTTAAAAACTGGGTAGAATTTTTGGTCCATTGTTGTGATCATACCTAGAGTTCTAAAAACTATTAATTTTCGAATTTTATGTCCCTCAAAAGGTAATTGAATTAGCTTTCAAATTCAAGAAAAGAGAACAAAATTAGAGGTCCCGAAGTGGGTCAAAAACAGGTTACATCCGTCGGGTGGCAAAACAGTTTTTGGAGCAGCCTGTTTTTATTTTATGTTTTGAATTGTTTGTGGTACTTAGGGGTTATAACTGGAGCTTCAAATGAACATGAAACTTATATTTTATATCTCTATGTTTGGCAAGATCTGTTTCAAAGATTTTTTAGAGCTATTAGCTCTTTTGTTAAACAAATAATCTAATAGCTCTGTTTGGCACAACAATTTTTTAGAGCTGTTAGCTTTTTATATTAAACAAGTAGCTCTTAAATAAAAAGCTGTCTGATAGAGCTTTATATATAGTCAAGAGCTGTTAAAGCTGTAAATTACTGATATACCCTCCAACCATATTATAATTTATTTAAATATACCCTTTTAAGTAATTTTACATCTTAATTTTACAGTCAACAACTAATATACCAAACACTTCTATTAAAAATACAGTTTTTTAGTAAACAGCTTACAACTAATAGCTTACAGTTAACAACCTTTAGTTAACATCTTACAACTTACAACTAGTTTTGCCAAACATAAATAAAAGATCTGGAGAAGGGCTAAGCAAATGGGATAGGGTAAGAACTGTTGGAAATATAGTTCAATTGTGGGTCAGTTCATACTGGTGAATGGGTAAGGAGGAACGGAGTTTACACCCATAAGTCCCTTAACACCCTGAATCATATTATGGTTAAAGTTGTTCAGCTTTGCTGATGATCTTCATTGAGTTAAACTCTAGACTGAAGGTATTCATCAGGGAGTAACTCCACTGAAGACTTGTCTTCAGTATTTACTCATCAGCAAGTCTTCTTCAGTACTTAAGGCTTTAGCAGGAACACCCTTCAGGGTTTGTTGATGCTTTAGTGGGACTGAAGGATAGACTGACGCTGGAGCTGAACAAATATGCTTGTAACGGTCTTTGACCAAATCAAGTACATTAAAGACCACGTTTAATTGCTCTTGTAACCGCTTTCCTGGTATTATGGAGCACATTAAAAGGAGATTAATTGGCCGTTAATTCCTCTTAATTCCATTTACTAGGGTTTGAGTGCTACATCTATAAATAGGTGATCATGACTTGCATGAAGGAGAGACATAAACATAAAAACATAGCAACGAAAGGGTTAAAGATTTGTGCCTAAATCTCTAACAGCATTTGGTCTTATCCCAAGTAGGTATTCGTGATACCCAGGCATTAGGGTCGAATAATTTACTTTGGAAAGTGATTACACGATTCCAAGTGATATCCGGTAACCATTTTTTTTGGTACGTAGCTAGGATTGATTATCTTACCCTGGTTGGGACGAAGTAAACTCCAACACTCAAAGTAAATTATTTTGTGATAATCAATGGCGGCTGCTATGAAGCATATAGTGGTTAATTTCTCCAAGCTTGATAAGTTTGAAGGGGTGGATTTCAGGAGATGGCAAAAGAAGATGCACTTTCTTCTTTCAACCATGAGTGTGGTGTATGTGCTGACAACTCCTATTCCTGATGGTGGTGATGATGCTACTTTGGAGGAACTGAGGAAAAGGAGCAAATGGGAGAATGACGACTATGTGTGTCGTGGTATTATTCTTAATGGTATGTCTGATTCCTTATTTGATATTTACCAAAATTCTGAATCTGGTAAAGAACTATGGGATTCATTGGAAGCCAAATATATGGCTGAGGATGCATCAAGTAAGAAGTTCCTTGTGAGTGATTTCACAAATTATAAAATGACTGATTCAAGACCAGTCATGGAACAATACAATGAACTTCTTGGAATACTTGGTAGATTTACACAACATAAAATGAACATGGATGACACCATTCAGGTCTCTTGTGTCATTGACAAATTACCTCCTTCTTGGAAAGATTTCAAGCATACCTTGAAACATAAGAAGGAGGAATTAACTCTTGTTGAGTTGGGCAGTCATTTGCGCATTGAGGAATCCCTCAGAGTGCATGAAAGTGAAAAGCCAAAGAGCAACAATGTTGCTGGTTCATCAGTTGTCAATATGGTAGAGCATAACAACTCCATCAGGTACAATGACAACAAAGGCAAACATAAGCATCAAGATAACACCAAAGCAAATCCTAACAAGAAGTCATAAGTGGCCTGTTGGAAGTGTGGGAAACCTGGACACTTCAAAAGGGATTGCAAAGGTGTTGGTACTGGCAGCAAAGCTAGTGGATCAGGCACAAATGGTTCAGTGATTGGTTCTAAAAACACAACACTGAAAGGTCAGAATATGTTTAATGAATCTCTCCAGATTTATTATGTTACATATGTATCTGAAGCTTATTTTATGTAGGATGATGATGTGGCGTGGTGGGTTGATTCCGGAGCAACTGTTCATGTGTGTAAAGATAGATGCTGGTTCAAGATTCTTCACATAGGAAATGAGTCAATAGCCCTAGTGCATGGACGTGGTTGTATAGATCTTAAGTTTAGTTCTGGAAAGATTGTTAGCTTGTTTAATGTTTTGCATGTTCCTAATATTAGGAATAATTTGGTTTCTAGTAGTGTTTTGAATAATTGTGGTTATAAACAAGTGATTGAATCTAATAAATTTGTTTTATCTAAACATGGTGTGTTTATTGGTTTTGGTTATTTGAGCAATAAAATGCTCAGGATTAATATTGTGTATGAAACAACCACCAGCATTAACTCAGTGAGTGCTGGTAGTGCAAATATTTGTTCAGGCTCAGTACCCTCCAGTAAACTGAAGGATTCTTCACTATGGCATGATAGACTAGGCCATGTACACTTTAAGAGGATGCAAGATATGTCTAAGGATGGGTTAATCCCAGTATTTGACATGGACACTTAAAAGTGTCAGACTTGCATGCTGAACAAAATAACTAAGAAACCATTTCAAGATGTAAAACGTGTAACTACAGTTTTGGAGCTAATCCATAGTGACCTATGTGATTTTTATGCTACTCCCTCATTAGGGAATAAGAAATACTTGGTAACATTTATTGATGATGCTTCTAGGTTTTGTTATGTTTACTTGCTACATACTAAGGATGAAGCATTAGATAAATTTAAAGTATTTAAAACTGAAGTTGAATTACAACAAGGAGTCCAAATCAAAAGGTTTAGGACTCATAGGGGAGGTGAGTACATGGATGCTCAGTATTTTCAGTCTGTCGGTATTGTCTATGAAACGACTGCTCCCTATACCCCTCAGCAAAATGGTATATATGAAAGGAAAAATAGAGTACTGAAGGAAATGGTTAATTCCATGTTATCCTATTCAGGATTGAGTCAAGGGTTTTGGGGTGAAGCTATGTTAACAGCTTGCTATTTACTAAATAGGGTTCCCAACAAAAGGAACAAGATTACCCCTTATGAACTCTGGACTAAAAGGAAACCAAACTTGAACTATCTCAAAGTTTGGGGTTGTAGGGCAGTTGTAAGACTCCCTAATCCAAAGGTGAAAACCTTGGGTGAAAGAGGCATTGAATGCATCTTTGTTGGATATGCTGAGCATTCTAAGGCTTATAGGTTCTATGTTATTGAACCTAATGATTTAGTTTCAATAAACTCAATCATTGAATCAAGGGATGCTAACTTTGATGAGACTAGATTCTCATCAGTCCCTAGACCAAGCCATAGGACTCCTACTGGAGCTGAGGATATTGGTGCTTTAGTGGAACCTAAAAGGGTCACTGATGAGGTTGTGGTTCAGCAACCTGAGCCTGAGCTTAGAAGAAGCACAAGGCATAGGACTCCAAGGAATTTTGGGCCTGAGTTTCAACTATACTTGGTTGAAGGTACAAGAGATGAGGTCTCTGGCCAATTCTACTATTGCTTTAATATTGAGGATGATCCCAAAACATTTGATGAAGCAATGAAGTCCCAAGATGTTGCTTTCTGGAAAGAAGCAATCAATGATGAGATGGACTCCATCATGGGCAACCACACTTGGGTGTTGGTTGATCTACCTCCTGGTTGCAATCCACTTGGTAACAAATGGATTTTCAAAAGGAAAATGAAGATAGATGCAACTGTTGAAAATTTCAAGGCACGGCTAGTCATTTAAGGCTTTAAACAAAAGTCTGGGATGGACTATGTTGATACTTAGGCTCCAGTAGCACGTATCATTACCATAAGAATGCTAATTGCTCTAGCAAGTATTCACAATCTGATTATTCATCAGATGGATGTAAAGACAACATTCTTGAATGGTGATTTGGATGAGGAGGTTTATATGAACCAACCTATAGGTTTCATCATGCCTGGTCATGAAGGCAAGGTGTGTAAACTGATTAAGACCTTATATAGACTGAAGCAAGCACCTAAGCAATGGCACCAGAAGTTTGATGAAGTGGTTTTGTCTAATGGTTATTCACTTAACCAAGCTGACAAATGTGTATATAGCAAATTTGATGAATCTGGTAAAGGAGTCATCGTTTGCCTATATGTGGATGATATGTTAATATTTGGTACTGACCAAGCTAAGGTTGATCAGACAAAGGAATTTTTGTCAACAAAGTTCTCCATTGAATGATATGTAAATCTATGCTTATGTTTTAGAGAGAGAAAGAGATAGAAAGATGGTGGATTTCACACTTCTAGAGAGAGAAGGTTTAAGAGAACTATGTGTTATTCAAATGAAATCACCACCCTCTCCATCAATGGAGAGGGTTTATATACCAAGCCCATAAGATGGGCTTGGTCTTACATTTGGGCCGGCCATACAAGCATGGACCGGGCTTTTCCTTGTTTAGTTAATTAAAAGATATCTAGACTACGAGCTACAACTTAATATATTGTCGGAGTGACTGAATCTTCCTAAATACATAAAAACGTATTTCCAACAATCTCCCCCTAAGGGAGGTCACTCAAACAAGGGCGTTACCCAAGTTATAATAATAAAATAAACCTAGCATACTATGCTTGTCTTGAGCTCGTAGTCTTCTTCTTTTCTTTTCTTTTTCTTTTCAGGTGAACATGCTGATGTGATCATTGATATCAATCTTGAGCATTAATCTCTTGCCTTGATCTCGTGCATCCATCACTTGTGATCTTCGCCTCTTCGTGACACCATGTCCCACATAATTATACCTTTGTAATTCTTGAAAGCTTCAGAGTTCGATACAACGGAAGACTTAACTTTTAGGCTATCTTGAATTAGATGAGATATTAAGTGCATAAAGTATAAGCATGCGGGGACGACTTCTTCTTGGAATCCGCAACGCCACCGTCTTCAAATGCCGCAACATAAATAGAAACGAATGAAATGGCTTTGAACATTTCATTCTAATTCGGTAGCATTTTACCTCCGGTCGGTAAAGACCGTTGGACGATATAAAATATCGTACTTGTGGTAGGTAGATTTAATTAAAAATCCCCTTGACAAGATTTCGCGGGTAAACCCGTTCTCTTTACTCGACCGTCCAAAGCTGACTGCGAACGTAAGGAGTGAATCATTTGGATAAAATTATCCGCATGATTGAAGCCGTCAATTCTGATTCCTGGAACAAGTTTGATTCATTAAAGAATCGCACCAACGTTGCTTTCCAGTTGTCACGAGCTTGATTCGTATAGAATCTTGCAAGTTACCTACTAAGTGCTAATTGAGGTTAACACTAGAAGGATTTCCACTCATCACCGTGAACACTAAGGTATCACTCTAAGTGTTCTGGCAAGATCACTAAGATATTGCGTAGAGGCATGGAACGTGTTTAAATTCAGTTAAGAATTAAACCACTGTTGCTTTCCAGTTATCACAAGTTTGATTCATAAAGAATCGCACAGGTCACCTACCATGAGCTTTTTGATATTCGCTCAAGAAGGATTTCCATCTTCATTGTAAATACTTTCGTATTTCTCGGATGTTCAGGCAAGATCATGAAGGTTTTGCGTAGGACTCTTAAAATCTTTCTTACTTTTCACAGTGTGTGAAGAAGCAAGGAATTATGGAAGTGTGTCCTAATGAGATATTTGATGATCTCAAATGGCTCTAGACTTGATCGTGCATTTTGGATTTTAGTGATCGGAGGCTGGAGAGGAGTGCCACCATTTCAATACCAATTTATTCGGAGTGAATAAATCAATAGATAATGTGTTGTCTTCGTGTGATTAAAACAAATAACTTTTGAGAGATATCTGAGTTAGCTGGGATGGGTTGTGCATTACATCACTGGGTCCATGATGTCTGTCTTCAATATCGAGAATCATTAAAAATGATCTCAATAGCATATGTGTTGACCCGGTTTCTGCCTAAGGTTGTAAGGAGGGCTTATTTCTTTACACCCTTTATCTTTACAATTCTTTTTCATTCTTCAACCCCTTCAATGCTTACCAATACGTCATAACTAGCACCTTGTTGTGATTGTTCCAGTGCTAACTTAAGTACTTGGTCGGCATTCAGCTACATTTACAATCTTTCTCCATCTTTCCTAAGGACTACTATTTCTAGCTATGGAATGTCCTTGGGAAGATTCCTCCGGTTCTAGAAGAATCATTGGACTTAACCTATCCTACCATCCTTATGTCACCACAATCTTCATCGTCGTGAAATAAATGGGTTTTGGGTAAGTATATGTCACCATGAAAAACCATTTTGATATGCAAATCCATTTTGCTCCCACTTAACATATGCCACGATATTCGAAAACATTTCGCACATGCTGGGATGAGCCAGCACATTAAGTCAAACCATTTGTGATAATATCCCATATTAAATCACATTTTCTCCCCCATATTAAAAATATTAACCCAATCGATGTTTTTAATATCAATTGATTTAATGTAGTTTTAACAAAGGTTTTGGGAAGAAAAATGCAAGTCCGTTTTATCTTCATGGTACCAAATGTATGAGATATGATACCGATTTGTAACATGATCACATATTCACCATATTAGAAAAAATAAATTGACAAGGTTGGACCTGATTGATGAGAACATCATATGATAAGATCAAATGGTTCTTGTCAGCATATGTTGGTCACCTCGTCACGTCTGAAGTCATCTCTTGACACCACGTGTACGATTGGTATTGTTGTCTTGACACCAACTTGTGAACTTGGCACGTTCGGCATCGAAGATTCTGAATGTTTGACAATTTATCCCCCTCAATTGTTGACCCGTGTTCTATTGAAAGAGCTTGTTGGAAATATGTTTTTACGTATTTAGAAAGGATCGGTCACTCTAATGATATTGGGCTCGTGATCCAATATAGTCCATATAGACCACATGTAGGGTGGGCTATATATACTCCCTCCTAGCATGTTAGGAGGGGTTGGTCATTCACTTTTCACACACTTTAATCTAGTCCTTCATTTCCTCTCCAACCTCTCTTTACTTTCTCTCTCTAGTTCTTCTTCTATCTCTCTCTAATAATCATCTCCGTAGTTAGATAATCTAAGGATTACGATAAAATAATAGAGCTGTAGTCGTCGATTGAGTAGTCGCATCGTCGAGTATGTAGATACCAATTGTAGATTGCTATGGTTGTAGAGATGATAGCTTCATAAAAACAAGACTTCTCTTGTTTAAACAAATAAATGCACTGAGGCGTACATATATTTGTGTTAGACCAAGTTATAAAGTAAACTTGATCCCTTACAAGGTTTTAAAGTAAACCTTGCCCGAGAAAATTAATTCCCGTTGTTGAGTCAAAGTTTTCATAAGAAATACTTGACTTTAATTTGAAAACCGGGTTGCAGTCAGAAATAACTACAAGCCATATAGGCATGTTTTATGAAATATTTACAACTTTTGTACGAACTCTATTTATGGCGTCGTGTCGATATTAATCAACATTTCTAAGGTCGAAAATATTATCGTACCAAAAGACATGCCTTGGAAAAAATAAAGTAAAAATATTTTTGGATTTTTCTAGATTTTTTTAATTTTTATGGTTTTTATATGGTTTTATATTTTTGTATTTTGCTTTTGTGGATTAAAGTATAAACAATATATACAGATGATCACCAAGGATACGGAGAATAGTTTACCATCACTATTCTTTCGCTTCATCTGCCAGTTCCTTTAGAGTCTCAGGCGA
Source organism: Glebionis coronaria (assembly GCA_025667525.1). Taxonomy (NCBI): domain Eukaryota; kingdom Viridiplantae; phylum Streptophyta; class Magnoliopsida; order Asterales; family Asteraceae; genus Glebionis; species Glebionis coronaria. Next base: position 491,747,805 of record CM046875.1, read on the forward strand.
GAAGGTTCTCATCCCTAGCTTGTCGGCCAAAAATTCAATTCGAGCGCGATCTAAAGCCTTCGTGAAAATATCCGCCAATTGATACTCAGATCGGACAAAGTAAAGCTCGATTACTCCATTTTCCACTTGCTCCTTGATGAAGTGGTAGCTAATGTCAATATGCTTCGACCAGGAGAATTGAACATTGTTGCAGCATAAGGCAATTGCACTCTTATTGTCGCAGTACATCAGAATTTTGTTGAAACCTAGACCATAGTCGGTTAATTGCGATCTCATCCAAAGAATTTGAGCACAGCAACCGGACATAGCTATGTATTCTGCTTCCGTACTTGAAATTGCAGCGCTTTTCTGCCTTTTCGATGCCCAACTAATTAGTCGATCTCCTAGTAGTTGCAAAGTTCCACTCGTGCTACGCCTTGTATCTTGACAACCCGCGTGATCCGCATCTGCATATGCCATTAGTGCAATAGAAGAGTCCTTCGAATACCAAAGTCCCCGATTAATGGTTCCTTTAAGATATCGAAAGATCCGTTTCACAGTAGACAAGTGTAACTCAGTAGGTCGAGTTTGATACCGAGCACACATACATATAGCAAACTGAAGATCAGGACGACTAGCTGTGATATACAGAAGAGTACCGATCATTCCATGATGCAATGTTGGATCAACGGCAACTCCATGTGGATTTGCATCAAGCTTAGTTCGTTCCACCATTGGAGTATCCACGGGGTCGCAAGATTCCATCTTATATTTCTTAAGCGTTCAAGGGCATACTTGGATTGATTGATGAAGATGCCTCTGGGACTCTGAGAAATTTGAAGACCTAAGAAGAATGATACCTTGCCCATCATTGACATCTTAAACTTGGAAGACATGAGTGTCCCAAACTCTTCGGATAAGGTTTGGGTCGAGGCTGCAAATATAATATCATCAACATATATTTGTACCATTATCATATCTTTACCTCGTTTCTGAATGAACAGCGTGGGATCCACCTTGCCTTTAGCGAAGCCTTGTGAAATGAGGAATTGTGATAGTAGATCATACCATGCGCGTGGAGCTTGCTTCAACCCATAGAGAGCCTTCTTAAGCTTGTACACATGATTAGGATAATTAAGATTCATAAAACCATCTGGCTGTTGAACATAGACCTCTTCCTTGAGTTCACCATTAAGAAATGTCGTCTTCACATCCATCTGATAGACGATCATATTCATATGGGCTGCATAAGAGAGGAATAGTCTAATAGCTTCCAAACGGGCAACAGGTGCAAAGGATTCCATAAAGTCGATGCCCAATAATTGCTTGTATCCACGAGCTACTAGTCGAGCTTTGTTCTTCAATATTCCGCCTAACTCATCGAGTTTCACCTTGTAAACCCATTTCAAAGTGAGTAACTGCACTTGATCCGGGCATGGGACAAGTTCCCATACTTCAAGACGTGTAAATTCATTAAGTTCTTCTTGCATAGCTTCTATCCAACATGATTGAGTAAAAGCTTGTTGCCATGTCTTAGGTTCAACTTTAGTGAGAAAAGCATCAAAGTTACAAAACATTGCACTTTCTTGTAACTGACTTCGTGTGGATACCGGACGATTAGGGTCACCAATAATAGAATCTATAGGATGATCCTTTGTCCACTTGCTATCATGTTCACGAATCTGTGGATTGGAGTAAACTGTGGATGGAGATTCTTCTGAGGTGGACGACCCGGCTTGATTAGGGTCGGGAATTGGTACACCAAAGAATGGAAGTTCACGCATTTGAGCGAATTCTAAATCGTGATCATCATCGTCCTCTTCATCATCAATAGGCATGACATGAGTAGTTGATTCGTTAGTTGGTTGAGAATTACTCGTTGAAGGTATATCTTGACCAATTGTAGGTGCAGACGTATCTGATTGTGCTTCGGTTGCTGGTTCGACAACTTCGGTTACCAGAGCTATTACCTCAGGTTCTGGAGCAACAATACTTGGAGGAGTAAAGAATTCATCAAAGAACGGTTGAAACAACGTATCCCATTCCTTCCTATTAGGTGGTGTAAATGATGATGAAGTAGGGTTGTTTGGGACAAGACCAAAACTAATATTACTGGGTCCCATTTCATGAAGTGCGGGTTCAGAGCTGCTTTGCTCAGAAGCCATTGCTGTCAGCTCATCAAAATCAACATTCATAGTTTCAAGGATCTTGCGAGAATTACGGTTGTAGATTCGGTATGCCTTCTTTGGGGGTGCGTAACCAATGAAAATACCAATATCAGCCTTTGGTTGAAGTTTTCCCAAATTGTCACCATCATTATTTGGATAGCAAAGAGAAACAAATACATGAAGATATGATAAATCTGGTACTTTACCATGGAGAAGCTCATAAGGTGTTTTACCATGGCGTTTATGAATTAGTGACCGGTTTTGGGTGTACACTCCTGTAGATACTGCTTCTGCCCATAAAAACAATGGAGCCTTTGCGTAAATTAACATCGTTTGAGCAGCTACCATAAGTGTGCGATTTCGCCTTTCAACGACACCGTTTTGTTGTGGAGTGCGAGCAACGGATGTTTCATGAGAAATGCCAACTTCTTCATAATAATCACGCAAAATTTGATTCACAAATTCGGTTCCATTATCTGTACGAATGCGTCGGACAGTAGTGTTGAGACGCACTTGAATCATCTTGAGAAATCCGATGATGAATTTAGGTGCCTCATTTTTTTGCTTTAAGAAATTTCACCCATGTAAACCGAGAGTAATCATCGACAATGATGAGGATGTACTTTTTGCCACTAAGACTTTCAACACGCATAGGTCCACAAAGATCCATATGCAACAGATAAAGTTTCTCTTGGTTGGTGTCTTCCGTCTTGGGTTTGTATGATTTCTTAGTGCTTTTCCTCATTGTACACGCGGAACACAAATGATCCTTGTTAAATGATAGTTTAGGAAGACCACGAACAAGTTCGTTTTTCACCAAGTGATTAATAGCGTCAAAGTTAAGATGAGATAACCGTCTTCGATGCTTTGGAGAGAAGACATACGGGAGAAGCGGCCATCATGTCTTGTAGAGACAAAGTATACAAATTATTCCCTCGAGTACCTTTCAATAAATCAACCCCTTCCAAATTACGAATGAAGCAGGTATGCTCTCGAAAAGCAACTTCTAGGTTTGCATCACAAAATTGTCCCATAGAAAATAAGTTGTGACCAAGACCTTCCACGTAATACACTCTTGAAATTATAACATTCCCAATATGATATTCACCGTAACCCATTATCTTTGCAATATGATCATTTTAAAATCGAACCGCACAAAGAAACTTGCTGACGAAATTTTTGAGCTGAGAGCGATCTCCGGTCATATGCTTGGAGCAACCAGAGTCCAAATACCAGAGAAAAATTTGGACCACCTGTTTTCAATAACAACAGTAGACAATGCATTGGAAACTATTGGTTCTGGAGTGTTAGCAGATACAGATATAGAATTATCAGAGTTGCTAACATTTTTGAGACCCTTAGATTTCCTGCATTTTCTAATGTGAGTCTTAGCACTAACAGGTTTTACTGTTCCAACTTTCTTAGGTTTTGGATTATTCGCGGGCACTACAGTGGGAGTAGACCGATTTAAAGGGCACTTGGTTCCTACGGTAGTGTCGGTGTTCCTAGTTAAAGGACACGCTTGTGTTTTGGTAGCCTTGGTACTCCTAGTTAAAGGGCACTCTTTCTTCACTTCAGTGGGAGTGATCCTAGTTAAAGGGCACGTATTTCCTACTATAGTGAAAGTTCTACCAGTGGGGCGCCACATCCAACCAACTTGGGTTAACACTTTCCCAGTCGGTTTCCATTCTAATCCGTTTTTCCGGGCATGCATCTCTTTCACATGGTCAATAAGGCAAGAATCATGACGACTAGAAAACATACATTCATTGCAATTCCAACATTTCAAATTAGAATTCACACTAGGCTTAGAACGCTGCACAACCGCAGAGCCTTTAGGTTTAGTTACATGATTCTTTTTATTCAAAACAGAAATAACATTCCTAGGATGGGCTTCTACTTTCTTCTTCACTTGACTACTAGATGGGGGCAAGATCCTATCATTCTTCTTGTTTCTCTTAAGCTTAGATCTTTGAGCCTTAGTAGTGGTGCTTACTCCTGTAGAAGGAAACACAGGAATATTAGAAGCTGGTTTTGATTCCGCCTTATCTTTAGTGACCAGAGTTTGAGATGGTTTAGTCCCAGGGCCCTTGTTAAGTGGTGTGACGGCTATAAGGTTCCTTTTGATTGCACTAGAGGACGATGCTGAGACAGTGGCTGCGTTATCCACAACATTCTTACCTTTTAGAGTACGAAGTGTTTCCTTTAACTCAGCCAAGACCAGATTTTTATCACAAATTTGTTCCCTCAAATCAGATATTTCCACCGACTTTCGATTCAATTGTTCAATCAACGATTGATTCTGTGCAGTGGTATTAGCACATGCGGGCTTTACTAAATCGAAGAGTCGTGTATTTTTCTGTTTTAAGTTATCAAGTTTGGACAAAATCTTGGAAACTCGATTATCTAGATCAAGTTTTAAATTCTCAGCGGCCTCAAGTACGTTCACACAGTTAAGCTCCTTAGATTTCTCTATGTCTATCGGCAAAGATTGAGCAACCTTGTCACTTGGCTGACGCTGTTTTGATTGTAAATTCAATCGAAAATTCTTTTCAAAGTTTGCATCATCGATATTAACACCTTCGAATGACGTTTCAAAGATTTCTTGAATAAATTGTTGCTTACATTCAAGCGAAATACAATGTGTTTGAATCTCATCAAAACGTTTTGAAAGCGAAGAATATGAATCTTGAAGCTTTAAAAATTCGGTGTCAGATTCGTGACAAGTACTATCTACCACATTATCCACAGATTCAACATTATGCACAATAGAATCATTATCAACACTTTTATTCACACAGACAGAAACTATATCATGAGACATCACTTGCTTCAGAAGCTGATCATTTTGGCGTGAAACCCGTTCTATTTCAAGTAAACTGTTTTCATAAGCATCATCCATTTCATTGAAAACACGTCTATCTTCTTCTATTTCCAAAAGCAAATCTTGATCAAGAGTACTAAGACAAGCTTTAACATTCTTTACAAACGGAACAATTTCGTCTTGAAACGCAGCTCTAGTGTGCTCAAAGTTCCATTCACCTTCCGTTATGGCCGAGGCCGTCGTACGTTCCAAAATGACCTTGTCAAAATCGGCTAAGTGTTGGTGTACCGCATTTAAGTTAACGGACGCCTTACTTACCGGTGGAATTAACTTCGTTATATCCGTTTTGACAAGTGTAGGAGACGTACTAGGAAGGTTTTCATTTGACAAACTTTGGGGCACAAGAACTGTCAATTCAACTAATTCCTTTTGTAAGCGAATGCGGGTCTTTTTAGACAACTGATCTTTATTATATTGATCATAATCAATTGTATGGAATTTTGAAAGCATTTTAGAATGAGTTTCATCCGCAAGTGACTGTGTCTCCTCAGAACTACGAACAAAAGGTGCTTCTTTCGATTTGCCAATTAGGGTCATGTCATAAAGACACGGAATATATTCCTGAGCTTGTTTTGCATAACCGGTATTAGGTGGTAAATCTTGAAGACGTTTAAGTTCGAGTTCTTTAAATGATTTAGTTAAAAGGTGAACCTTTTCTGTGGAAGCGTATTGTTTTAAAAGTTGTTGTTCCTTGAATTTAAGAAGTTTGGTAGCATTAGTTTCTTATTCAACCTTTTTAGACTCGAGAGTTTCGAAATCCATTTTAAGTTTCTGAAAATCATTGACAACCGACTCTTTTGCTTTATATTCATTGGAAAGATTAGCTTTTAATGATTCTATTTCTTTTAAGTGTTCAATCTTTTCAAAACGAAATTGGTCAAATTCAGAACATGTTATTTTCTCTGCTTGAGGGACCATTTCAAAAGTTTTGACCTTTTCTTTATGCAACGCAAGCTCAACAGTCAGGGTGGAATTCGTATTTACGGATTGTCTAAGGGCCATATGCATTTGATCAATAATATGTTTAGGCACCATGACCAAATCATGTTGAGCATAAGATTCCATACCCGTCGTAGCATTTGGTTGAGGTTCACTCAAATGTGTCGGATTGGGTACCACATCATTTGAGTTACTAGTTCCCGAATGCTGTTCGAGGTTGTCATTTTCATGCCAAACTTGATGTTGGTTATCATCAATATTATTAGATGTATTTGGTACCTCACTGACGACATCAGAACCGTAGTGAGAGAGATTAGCAACGAGAGAAGCTTGGGCAGAGTGAATGTCATCACAATCCGAATCATATGCGTCAAGATCATCTGCTTGATAAGCTGCATTAGAAGTAGAAACGACTGCAATGCCTTCAGTATCTGCTGCCCCTGGGTCTGCAAGAAATGCTAACTCCTCTGAATCCAAAATCTTCCCCTTAGACTGAGCATCAACCAAATACATCTTCTCACGAAACCATGCATCATCCCTCCTCCTTTTCGGTTGAGTGCATTCCCTACCCATATGACCTTGTCCTCGGAAATTGTAGCAAGTCACAACCTTTTTAGGACCAATAGGACCATTTCCACTAGCTTTGAATTCATAGTTTGATTGTTCCCAGTCCTTGTAGGAGGTCCATATGAATTTTGCCTTCCCTGAATAGGTTGCACCGTCACTTGACCATCTTGAACAGTGGCTTGTTGTCAAGGATTTGAAGAGGTGCGGAGCTGATTGTTTGTTGGTGGAAATCCTCTAGTTGCAACAAGTTTTGACAAGTAGGCAGTGAGATGGTTTAGAACATCAGCTGGCGTGTCATTTGGAGTAAAGACCGGTGCTTGGATTGGTGGAAGTTCATTAGAGTAGAAAGCTTGTGCTGGTTGTGCTTCAATAGGAAAGTATCCTTGCTGAGGGGTATAGCCCATTGGAGAAGTGTTGACTTGTGATGGTGATGTCTGATATGGTGGTTGCGGTGAAAAACTTTGATAAACACTTTGTTGAAATGCTTGCTGTGGCATCATTAGTGGTGGATAAGATGGTTGCTGATAGTTTTGTGGTGGTGGCTGCTGCAAGTATGATGGTTGCTGATAAGTATAAGCCATGTTTTGTTGAGAAGCATACATTGCAAGTGGATCATGAACTTGAGGTGTAGACAACCGAGCCTCGATCACATGGCATTCGTGTTGTTGAAGAAAAGCTTGAAGTTGATCCACATTGGTGTTATGTAAGTCCTTTGCCAATTTAACATCCGTCACGTATTTTTTCCATTCTGGAGGAAGAGTGTTCAAATACTTGGTGTTCAATTTAAAGGTAGGAATCGCCATGCCATAGATATTTAGCTCATTCAACAATAGGGTAAATCTCAGATAGTAATCATTGAGAGTCTCCCCTGGCACATAGGCAAACTTATCAAAAGTATCATAAAGCTTACACTCTCGTTCTTGTTTAGTTAAAGAGGTGCCTTGCATTAGAACACGAATTCTATCCCATAACTCTTTGGCAACTTTATGTTTGCTGACGAGTTTGTAGACATCTGGAGGAAGGGCTTGGAGAATGATGTTTGTAGCATACTTATAACATTTATCTTGAATCTTCATATCTCCAGTCAATTCACCCATTGTGCGAGGACGAGTAGTTGTACCTTCCGTCACTGTACCATAATCTAATGGTCCATTGAGCACCGATGCCCAAATAAGATGTCCGTTCTCCTTGTTCAACATATAAAGCTCCATTCGGGAAGTCCAATCCTCGTACATAGACTTCTCCAACATTGGTGGACGATTATCCGTACCCGAGAGGATGGACTTATCCGTAAGAGATGTGTACTCCATTTCAATAAGTTAAGATTTACAAAGTTGATCGATCAATGAAAGAAAGTAAATGTATTTGTTGTTGTGTGTTAAAGCCGAGAAATAATGTTGAAATCCCCTAAATTATGTCCTCGATAAACCAAAAAATCCAAGTCAAAATTACACACGAGTTAAAAATTTTCAAAAACACTTTTTTGAAAAAATGTTGGATCGTACTCAGATCGCACTCGTGGATCGTACTCTATGATCGTATTCAGATCGCACTCCTTGATCGTACCCAACGATCGTACTCTGATCGCAACGAGTGATCGTACTCAGCGATCGTACTCAGATCGCAACAAGTGATCGTACTCAACGATCGTACTCAGATCGCAACAAGTGATCTTACTCCCTTATCGCAACAAGTGATCGCAGTGGTGATCGTAGTATGGATCGTACTAAGCAATCAGATTGATGGATCGTACTCTGCAAGTGATCGTACTTTGATCGAAGTGAGCTATCATACTGAACAATCTTACCTTGATCGTAGTATGGATCGTACTAAGCACTTGGATTGATGGATCGTACTCTTCTATCATACTGATGGATCGTAGCGTGGATCTTAGTTATGATCACAGTTAGATCGTAACAATGGATCGTGACTATGGATCGCAAGTAGAAACCCCCAGGGTTTATGCAAACACAAAGTCAGATCGTACTATGGATACCAACTTACCTTTTTTTTCGGACAGTACAATAACACAATCAATTCAAGATTCTAAGCCAAAAAATGAATCAAACACCCAAAAATTTTGTGTTTTTAACCTAAATAACAATACCAAATCACTATAACAAGTAATAAGATGTAGTAAATCAAGATTAACTCATAAAAACACAAAAAAAAAAAATTGTTCGTGTGAAAATGGATAAAAAATGGCGAGAGAATCATGAACACAAACACAAGAACTAAACAATCATCCCATGGCACTTGATACCATTTGAAGGATATGTAAATCTATGCTTATGTTTTATAGAGAGAAAGAGATAGAAAGATGGTGGATTTCACACTTCTAGAGAGAGAAGGTTTATGAGAACTATGTGTTATTCAAATGAAATCACCACCCTCTCCATCAATGGAGAGGGTTTATATACCAAGCCCATAAGATGGGCTTGGGCTTACATTTGAGCCGGCCATACAAGCATGGACCGGGCTTTTCCTTGTTTAGTTAATTAAAAGATATCTAGACTACGAGCTACAACTTAATATATTGTCGGAGTGACCGAATCTTCCTAAATACGTAAAAACGTATTACCAACATCCATGAAAGACATGGGGGAGGCTGATGTTATCCTTAGGATTAGGATCAAACATGAAAGTGATGGTATTGTAATTTCTCAGTCTCATTATATTGAGAAGGTACTGAAGAAATTCAATCACTTTGATTGTACTCCAGTGAGTACACCTATGGATACAAGTGAGAAACTGATGTCTAACAATGGTCAGGCTGTCTCCCAGCTTGAGTATTCTAGGGTTATTGGTTGCTTGATGTATGCCATGAGAAGTACTAGGCCTGACATTGCATTTGTTGTGGGTAAACTGAGTAGGTATACTAGTAATCCTAGTACTCAGCATTGGCAAGCAATTCAGAGAGTACTGAAGTATTTGAAAGGAACAATGGATTATTGTTTGTCTTATACTAGATATCCTTCAGTGTTGGAAGGTTACACTGATGCAAGTTGGATCAGCAATACTGAGGATAATTCATCCACCAGTGACTGGGTATTCCTACTTTGTGGTGGTGCAATTTCTTGGGCATCCAAGAAGCAAACTTGCATTACTGGTTCTACCATGGAATCTGAGTTTGTGGCTCTAGCAGCTGCTGGCAAAGAAGATGAATGGTTGAGAAACTTGCTTCTTGAGATTCCATTGTGGTCAAACCTATGGCACCCATTTCTATCCGTTGTGATAGTGCAGCTACATTGGCTAAGGCATATAGCCAGATGTACAATGGTAAGTCTAGACACCTAGGTGTTAGACATAGCATGATTCATGAACTGATTACGAATGGGGTTATTTCAATAGAGTTTGTGAGGTCTCAACAAAATTTAGCTGATCACTTGACGAAGGGATTGGCTAGAGACTTGGTTATAGAGTCTGGTAAAGGGATGGGTTTAAAAGTCCACTCTAGTCACTGAATGCTAGGACACCCAACTCCCTCCTGAGGAAACTTGGGAGCTGAGTTCAATGTGGAAAGTTGAACATTCAGGGGACTGAAGCACATGTAAATCATCCCAAGGATGTGCTTGTACTTGCTGAAGGAGGATGAAGTTATAAACTTCTTAATGGTTAATGTCTTTGAAAAAGTGTTAAAGCAAGAGCATGATCTAAAGAGGAACCACCTATGTAAATGTTGAGGTTTGGCCGCCTCAGGGAGCATGGACATGGCTCTTACAACATTTATGAATTTGGATATAGACACATGGATCGTAGTGTCAGGAGTTGTTATAGATTTGAAAACTTGTGTATATTCTATCTTCAGGTATTCAAAGTAGTTGAAGGGTTCAATTCTTATAACACCCTGATTCTCGAATGTTTGAAGTATTGTACTAAGATGGAAATTCAATCCTTAGGACATTTTCATTGATGCATTGGTTATGTTAATGTTAATTTTCATGCAAAAGGAATTGTACTATATTAGGGAGGATTGTTGGAAATATAGTTCAATTGTGGGTTAGTTCATACTGGTGAATGGGTAAGGAGGTACGGAGTGTACATTCATAAGTCCCTGAACACCCTGACTCATATTATTGTTAAAGTTGTTCAGCTTTGTTGATGATCTTCAGTGAGTTAAACTCTGGACTGAAGGTATTCATCAGGGAGTAACTCCACTGAAGACTTGTGATAGGTGTGAAAACACCCATCCTTTTACCACTTGTTTCTTACTAAAACAAGACCAAAACGCGTATTTAATGTCATTTGTTTGGAATTATGCGTGGTTTGTGTGTTTGTTGTGTTTTCAGAGCCAACCGGATAAATATTAAAGAAAACATGGGATTGCACGGGTTTTATCGAAGAAGAAGACTCAAGACGAAGTCTATTGTCCAAGAGATGTAAAAGATTTGAAGTCAATGGGCCTATTTGAAGATTTATCAAAGAAAATGACCAGAGATGGAAGATTTACATATGACGAAAGAACTCAAGTCTATTAAACGAAGAAATTAAAAGACGAGTCAAATTTATTCGTCGACAAATCCCGAATCAGAATCGAAAACGTCAACTTTACTGAAAAGACGAGAAGACAAGAAGGAAGGGAGAAAGCCCACTCACCAACCAACTTGAAGGCCTATAAATAGGATCCCTTCACACACAATTAGACTAGTTTTTAGTTTTTTTCATTTCCAGTTTTTTTTCCTTTCTTGTTTCGTAGGGAACCAACACCACTAAGGTGTTGGTGATTTTTATTTTCCTTGATTTCATCATAGATTTGTAAGTTTTAATCTTTCCCTTTGTTTGTTTAACATTAATCAATCAATATCTTCCATTTTAATCTTGTTCATCTTTCTTTTTTGATTCAAAGCCTTAAAGTTTTATTTGGTTGATTTTAATCTTCAAAAGTAAGTGGGTTTTATGTTTATGTTGATTTGATTTGATGTTTATTGTTAGTAAATGATTGGTGGTTAGTTTTTGTTTAAACTTTTGGTAAAAAATTTATTGATTTTGGTTAGATTCGTGGCTTTGTTGGTTTCCCTGTTCTTCGCATCTTCATCATTACCCAGATTCCGAATCAAATCGATATTCCGGATAAAGGGGTTTGTGTCAAATATACCGGATGAGCATTATCATTTCGGATGAAGTTTTTTAGTTAAGTGTTCCGAATTAACTCAATATTCCGGATCAAGCTTTTTGTCTTTATATTCCGAATCAATATTTTATTCCGAACGAAAGATTTTTATTAGTTATTCCGAATCAAGTGTTCATCCGGAATAATTAATATTCCGGATGAGTGTTTATATTCCGAGTCAAGGGTTTTAATTTTATTCCGAATCAGTTCTAAATGTTCCGAATGAAGTTTTCTATTAAATATTCCGGATTAGTATAAATGTTCCGAATGAAGCAAATGTTCCGAATGAGCGAATATTCCGCATAACATTTTTCCTTTAAACATTCCGAATGAGCAGATAGTCAGCAAAATATTCCGAATCAGTTTTTATTTCCAATGAGCACTTTAATGTTCCGAATGAGCTATTATTCCGCATGAACCATATATTCCGGATGAGCACTATTATTCTGGATCAGTCTTTATTCCGAATGAGCATGTATTCCGAATGAGCATCAATTATTCCGAATCAAGTATTTTTCAGTAAGGGTTATTTCACTGTTTTTGTTTACTGTTTAATTGTTTAATTTTAATTCAAACTTTATTTTAACTGCTTTTAGTTTAATTTTATATCTTTTCACATTTAAATCTTTTAAGTAGATTAGAACACCAATCCCCTTTAGTTACCAAGAACAACTATTCCACTTTGAACCGTGATCGATTCGAGAAGATACCGAGATTAAATTGAAACCCAAGCAAAAAGTTGTGTATCAAATGGCGCCGCTGCCGGCTCTTCTCGTAAGGATTAACGATTTTTTGTGAGAAATTGGATTTTGGGATCCGTTCACCGTGAACGTTACTTTTTCATAAAAAATTTCAAAAACCCTAAAAAAATATAAAATTTTCAAAATACAAAAAAAAATTAAAAAACATAAAAAACCAAAAATATTTCTTGCTTTGTTAGTTCTTTTGCAGGTGTATGCGCACTCGATCAACGTCTTATCAAGAGCCCGAGACTCTCGATAACTTAGACATGGTCGGTGTACACAACAACAATAATAATCCACCTCAAAACAACATGAATAATAACAACAATGAACCTCTACCGGACAATCGTCCTATGATTGAACTTTTGCAAGCACATGTAAAGGGCAACAACGATCCAATTGTCATACCCGCGATTGCAGCCAACAACTTTGAGCTCAAATCCGGCTTTATTCAAATGGTCTCTGCTCAACCATTCTTGGGGCGTACCATTAATGATCCTCATGACCACATCAAAAGGTTCCTGTAACTCACAAATACGGTCAAATTCAATGGTGTTCCACAAGAGGTAATCCGCTTACAACTTTTTCCTTTCTCCTTAGAGGGACAAGCCCAGCATTGGTTTGCAAAGGAACCGCCACAAAGTATTCTTACGTGGACGGACTTGGAGACCAAATTCATAAACTACTTTTTCCCACCCTCTCGTACTACCGCTTTGCGGAATGAAATTATTAATTTTGAACAAAAGTACGATGAAAGTTTTAGTGAATCTTGGGACCGTTTTAAAGACCTTTTAAGAAAGTGCCCACAACATGGTTTTACCAAAGTGCACCAAATTAATACTTTTTACAATAGTTTAAGCATGAATGACCAAGATTCACTAAATAGTGCCTCGGGGGGTAATATTTTGGTTAAGAGTTCTAATGCCGCTTGGGATATTATTGAAAATAAGTCTCGTGTGCAAACCAAGAGTGTTCGGACCAATGCCGCTAGTGCTAGCACTAGTGACAACGACAAGAGACTTGACAAAATTACTTCGCTTCTTGAATCGCTTGCTGCCCACACCGCTAACAACACCAAAAGCATCAACGCTCAAAACGCTCAAGTCAATGCTGTAAGCCAACCATGTGAAATATGCGGGGGTCCTCACTCTTACACTACTTGTACCTCCACCTAAGACTATCCTTGTGAGAATGTTAACGCGCATACGGTACCTATCCTCCGGCCGCTTATCAAGCTCGTCCTCAAGGTGACCGTAACTTGCTCAGCTATCGCTCAAACAACTTTCTTTCCCCGCCTGATTTTCCCCCAACCAATCAAAACCAACAACAAAACCTTAACCGAACCAACCAAAACCAACCTCGAGCACCTTACCAACCACCTCAAAGACAACCATATCCACCTCAAAATCCTACTCAAGTTTACCAACTCGCTCCTTACCAACCACCTGCTTATCAAGCACCTCCTCCTACTCAACCCACCGTTTTCAACCACGAGGTCGAAACAACATGCGGACGAATGATGTATTGGTGAAGAATCTGCAGACCCAAATTATTAATTTGAAGGGCGACATGGTGAAACAAGGGAATGATCTTAGAGCCGATATGAGAAATTCTTTGAGTAGTCAAACGAATGACCTAAGGGACATGATGGCTGGTTTCTTCCAAGGTAATCAATCCTCTTCTTCGGATACTCTTCCGAGTAACACCGTTGCTAATCCAAGAGGGGAGATGAAAGCAATCACCACTCGCAGTGGCAAAGGTACCAAGGAACCCGAGCTTCCTATACCTCCATCGGTGATTGTGACAAAGGAAAACGTGTCACCTACTCATATTCCTCAACTTTCCACTTCCCCAAATCCTCCACCTCTTACTTCTACCCCTCCTCCACCCAAGGATGTGAGTGATCCTACTATTCCAAAGCCTTCCTCTTCTTCCGATATACCTTATCCCTCAAGGTTGAGGAAAGAGAAGCTCAAAAGCAAGGACGATATTCAAGTTTCAAACTTTCTCAAAATGTTTAAACAATTGAATTTCAACATCTCCTTCGCTGAGGCTCTCGCTCACATGCCTAAATATGCGAAAATGTTTAAAGATCTTCTTAGTGACAAGGAGAAACTTCTTGATATTGCTAATACCCAACTTAACGAGAATTGCTCTGCGGTTCTCTTAAGGAAATTGCCAACCAAACTTGGTGATCCGGGTCGCTTCTTAATCCCTTGCAACTTCCTGGGAGTAGAGAATTGCATGGCCCTTGCCGATCTAGGTGCTAGTATCAGTTTAATGCCTTTAAGCGTTTGGAAGCAATTATCTCTCCCTGAGCTAGTCCCCACCAAAATGACTTTGGAATTAGCTAACCGTATGGTTGCTTATCCAGTGGGGATAGCCGAAGACGTTTTTGTAGGAGTCGACAAATTCACTTTTCCCGCCGATTTCGTCGTAGTCGACTACGAGATGCACCCTCGTGTTCCATTAATCGTGGGACGTCCATTCTTGAGGACCGGTCGCACTCTCATCGATGTTGAAGCCGGTGAGCTTATCATGAGAGTTGGTGACGATCAAATTGTCTTCAACATGGGTAAGATTTCTAAACAGCCTTATTCATACGAGAGTGTTAATTGTATCGACGTTCTTGATGAGGCTTGTGAAGAACACTTCAAAGATGCTTGTAAAAGTAATCGTACCTCTCTTCCCAATGTTGAGACCGTTGCCTCCCTTGCTCCATCACTAACTCCATTTGGAGAAAGTGATTTCCTTCTGACTGAATTTGAAGCAACTTTGGGAGATTTAAACTTACAATATGACGATTTTCCCATCGATTGGGATGAAGACATTCGTACCATTGAGAAACTTCTCAATGAGGACCATATTTCTCCATCATCTCCCAAGGATATTGCTATGATGAACCGAATTTGAATCCACCTCCCATCGAAAATCCTCCGGATTCAGAGCTTAAGGAGTTACCATCCCATCTCGAGTACGTGTTCCTTGAAGACAAGAAGAAGTCACCCGTCATCATCGCGAAGGACTTGAAAGAAGAAGAAAAATCTCTCCTTATCGCCGTGCTTAAAGATCATAAGAAGGCAATTGCTTGGAAAATTTCCGATATCCGCGGAATGGATCCAAACTTTTGTACTCACAAAATTCTCATGGAAGATGACTTTAAACCCGCAATACAAAGCCAAAGAAGGGTTAATCCTCGAATTCTTGACGTCATCAAACAAGAGGTTATCAAACTTCTTAATGCCGGCATGATTTACCCTATTTCAGATTCGCCATGGGTAAGTCCCATCCATTGTGTGCCTAAGAAAGGCGGAATCACCGTTGTTCCCAATGAAAACAACGAGTTGATTCCTACTCGTCTCGTTACAGGGTGGAGAGTTTGTATAGACTATCGCAAACTCAATGATGCTACGAGAAAAGATCACTTTCCTCTTCCTTTCATGGATCAAATGCTCGAACGTCTAGCGGGTAATGACTACTATTGCTTCTTAGACGGTTTCTCCGGGTATTTTCAAATTCCCATCGATCCCAAAGACCAAGAGAAAACCATATTCACTTGTCCCTACGGAACATTTGCTTACAAACGCATGCCTTTCGGTTTATGCAATGCTCCTGGGACGTTCCAAAGGTGTAAGATGGCTATCTTCCATGACATGGTTGAAGAAACTATGGAAGTCTTCATGGATGATTTCTCGGTTTATGGCGATTCTTTCTCTTCTTGCCTTGCCAATTTAGAACGTATGCTTAAGCGGTGTGAAGACACTCGCCTTGTTCTTAATTGGGAAAAATGCCATTTCATGGTAAAAAAGGGCATCGTGCTAGGACACAAAATCTCCAAATCCGGTCTTGAAGTGGACCGTGCTAAAGTCGATGTTATTGCAAAATTGCCTCCACCTTCAACCGTGAAGGGTGTGAGAAGTTTCCTTGGTCATGCGGGCTTCTACCGTCGATTTATCAAAGATTTTTATAAAATCGCTCGCTCGATGACCCACCTCTTGGAAAAAGATACTCCTTTCATCTTTTCCAAAGAGTGTATTGACGCCTTCAACTTTCTTAAGGATAAGCTAACTAAGGCACCGGTCTTGGTTACCCCTAATTGGGAGCTGCCTTTCGAGTTGATGTGCGATGCTAGCGACTTTGCTATTGGAGCGGTTTTGGGCCAAAGAGTGAACAAACACTTCCAACCAATCCACTACGCTAGCAAGACAATGACAGGGGCTCAATTGCATTATACGACAACCGAAAAAGAGCTTTTAGCTGTTGTCTATGCCTTTGAAAAATTTCGCCCCTATCTTGTCCTTTCTACCACCATCGTGTATACCGATCATTCCGCGTTGAAGTACTTGTTAACTAAACAAGATTCTAAACCAAGACTTCTTCGCTGGGTTTTGCTACTTCCAAAATTTAAAATCGTAATTCGTGATAAGAAGGGATCCGAAAACCTAGTCGCGGATCATCTCAGTAGACTTGAGGATCCTTATCAAGGGGATCATCCGAACAAAGAGATCAATGACTCTTTTCCCCTTGAGACCTTAATGTCTATCAACTCGAATTATGATGAAACCCCGTGGTTTGCGGACATTGCAAACTACTTGGCGGGTGGAATTCTCATCGACGGGTTAACATCCCAACAAAAGAAAAAGTTCTTTAAAGATATTAAGACTTACTTTTGGGATGACCCGTATCTCTTCAAACAATGCGCTGATTTGATTATTTGCCGATGTGTTGATGGACCGACAGCTTTAGACATTCTCGAAGCTTGCCACAAAGAACCCACCGGTGGTCACTTTGGTCCCAACTTCACTGCTAAGAAAGTGTTTGACTCGGGATTTTATTGGCCCTCCATTTATCGTGACGCTCACGAAATGGTGAAAAATTGTGATGCTTACCAACGACAAGGCAAGATCACACATAAAGATGAGATGCCTCAAAATTGCATACAAGAATGTGAAATCTTTGATGTATGGGGCATCGACTTTATGGGGCCATTCCCTTCCTCTAAAGGAAACAAATACATCCTTGTAGCCGTTGACTACGTCTCTAAATGGGTTGAAGCCAAATCTTTACCCACTAACGACGCAAGGGTGGTTTGTAACTTTTTGAAGTCGCTATTCGCTAGAATCGGTGTGCCTCGTGCCATTATTAGTGATCGCGGGACTCATTTTTGCAATGATCAATTCACAAGAGTCATGGCTAAGTATGGTGTAAATCATCTTCTTTCCACCGCATACCACCCACAAACTAATGGGAAGGCTGAAATATCTAACCGAGGGTTAAAGCGAATTCTTGAACGAACCGTGGGAGAGCATCGTGCCTCATGGGCTGATAAACTTGATGATCCTCTGTGGGCTTTTCGTACCGCATATAAGACTCCGATTGGTTGTACACCATATCGTCTCGTGTACGGGAAAGCATGCCACCTCCCCATTGAGTTGGAGCACAAGGCTTACTGGGCCTTGAAGTGGGCTAACTTTGATATCAACAAAGCCGGTGACCTACGAAAAATCCAACTCAATGAGCTCAATGAACTCCGGAATGATGCTTATGAAAATTCCTTGATCTATAAGGAAAGGACTAAGCTCATTCATGATTCTAAGATTAAAAACCGAGAGTTCCAAGTTGGAGACAAAGTTTTACTCTTTAACTCTTGGTTGAAAATCTTTTCGGGCAAGCTGAAATCTCGTTGGTCCGGCCCATTCACCATTGCCCAAATTTTTCCATATGGTACTCTCTAGCTCGCTCAACCTAATGGACCTAATTTTAAGGTGAATGGCCAACGAGTGAAGTTTTACTTTGGTGAGGACATCTCTCATGAGATGATTCCATCCCTCACCACGTTTCCCATGAACTAGTTTTGGGTTGAGTCAGGCTCGTGACTCGGTTATCAAAAACAAGCGCTCCTCGGGAGGCAACCCGAGTATCTATCCTTTTCCGTTTTACCTCCTAAGTGTAGGGGGACCTATATAGGTTGTTTGTGTTTGTGGGGTGATGTGATTACAGGGATGAATGCACTTTTGGAACCTTTGAAGAACCATGCTCCCGTGTGATCCGCAATCCGGTTCTATCTCTCAACTATCATGATTCAATTTTCTTCATACTCACATTTGAAATTGATCACTTTAGTCGTCTCTTCCTTAGCTTGATTTAACCAACGCGCACAATGTCATAAGTGTAGGGGAGACTTTTCCCACATGCTTAAACATTGAGGACAATGTTTATATTAAGTGTAGGGGAGACTTCTATCGAAGTTTTAAGTGGAGTTTTCCATTAAAATGCCTTCATTTAACCGGAAAATCATCTTTTTCAGCATTTTTCAAATTTTTAATTAACTTTGGCCATTTAGTCGTAATTTTTATCGTTGCTTTCATATGTATATATCCCACAATAATGTCTAAAATATTAATATAGTGGTGTATCTAGTTTTGAAGTCTTTGGCATATTAGGCCCGTTGCGATAATTTTGACTCAACCCGAATAGACTTATCCAAGTTTATTCTAGCAAGTATCCTTAACCATGTAGACCTTAATTGGTTTATTAGGCTAAGCATCCACGAGTCTCATTACTTGAGATTTTAAATTGTGGAGAACGAGAAATGATAGAGCCAATTATAAGTCGGTATTCTTGCACAAGCACACTTGGTGTGATTATAAGCCTATTCTCCCATCGCTTGCTAATAACTTATCTGCAATAAGTAAGGTCGTACGATTTTATTGAATAACTTAGCTTCTAGCCCAAGATCGTTTAAAAGTTGCTCGGTAATGATAAGAGTTCATAGCCAAGGCATAACTTATGAAGCGGGGCGCGAAAATTGGCGAGTCCGAAAAGGTCCTAACAAGGCATGAGGATTCAATTTTATTGCTAAAGATCCAAGGTGATCTGAAAAGCATTATTCCCAAATCAATATGAAGGATCAAGACTCACGACGAAAAGCAATCAACTCCCATAAAGATCATAGAGAAGTCTATCCGAAAAGACCCTAACAAGGTATGAGGATAAATAGATCCAAGTCCGAAAAGGAGGTGGATCGTTGTATCTCAAAATCCCAATTAACGATTGAAGAAATAATGATGAAGTCGTGGTCAACAAAGTTGGAGTATCCCTCAAAAGTCTCCAAGTGAAGAAACTCTATTAACGAAGAGAAGACCATTATCTCAAGAACGTCTCTCAAGATATGAAGTATGAAGTACATGCCAAATATCGGCCCGAGAAAGGTCTCAAATCGTGAAGCGAGTTATGGCAAGATATGAACTTTTTGATATCCCGAGAAGCAGTTTTAAGAGATTTTGTCCTTTATTTAACTATTAATCAAATCGTCCTACTCTGCTTTCAGCCTAAATAAACTATCGCAATAAGTCCAAAAATGCATCTTCATGATCATTCTAAGACAAAAATAAAATATAAGAGATACACCTAGGAATAAGGGAGTTTAAGCGTATAATTAAGCCATGTGTGTAAGTGTTTGTTTTGCTAACTTATAATAACAATGATCTCGTTTTTAAGCTTAGTTTGGGGAACGTGAAACTTGAGGGTGATAAATCTTCGCAGCACCGAAGCCCTAATGTAAGTCTTAAATCTCTTTGCAAGTTATTTCCATGTAGCTATTTTCAAGTGAAAATGGTTTTCTATCCTTTTGATTCCTTTAAAGTTTTAATTTCTCTTAGTACTCTAATTTTTGTTTTAGTAGTATGTTAATAAGGTAAAGGTTGATTGATTATGAGAAAAGTGTAAACTTGCTTTATCACTAAGCATTGCATGAGGGCATGGCAATGGTTAAGTGTAGGGTATTTGATAGGTGTGAAAACATCCATCCTTTTACCACTTGTTTCTTACTAAAACAAGACCAAAACGCGTATTTAATGTCATTTGTTTGGAATTATGTGTGGTTTGTGTGTTTGTTGTGTTTTTAGAGCCAACCGGATAAATATTAAAGAAAACATGGGATTGCACGGGTTTTATCCAAGAAGAAGACTCAAGACGAAGTCTATTGTCCAAGAGATGCAAAAGATTTGAAGTCAATGGGCCTATTTGAAGATTTATCGAAGAAAAGGACCAAAGATGGAAGATTTACATATGACGAAAGAACTCAAGTCTATTAAACGAAGAAATTAAAAGACGAGTCAAATTTATTCGTCGACAAATCCCGAATCAGAATCGAAAACGTCAACTTTTCTGAAAAGACGAGAAGACAAGAAGAAAGGGAGAAAGCCCACTCACCAACCAACTTGAAGGCCTATAAATAGGATCCCTTCACACACAATTAGACTAGTTTTTAGTTTTTTTCATTTCCAGTTTTTTTTCCTTTCTTGTTTCGTAGGGAACCAACACCACTAAGGTGTTGGTGATTTTTATTTTCCTTGATTTCATCATAGATTTGTAAGTTTTAATCTTTCCCTTTGTTTGTTTAACATTAATCAATCAATATCATCTTCCATTTTAATCTTGTTCATCTTTCGTTTTTGATTCAAAGCCTTAAAGTTTTATTTGGTTGATTTTAATCTTCAAAAGTAAGTGGGTTTTATGTTTATGTTGATTTGATTTGATGTTTATTGTTAGTAAATGATTGGTGGTTAGTTTTTGTTTAAACTTTTGGTAAAAACTTTGTTGATTTTGGTTAAATTCGTGGCTTTGTTGGTTTCCCTGTTCTTCGCATCTTCATCATTACCCAGATTCCGAATCAAATCGATATTCCGGATCAAGGGGTTTGTGTCAAATATTCCGGATGAGCATTATCATTCTGGATGAAGTTTTCTAGTTAAGTGTTCCGAATCAACTCAATATTCCGGATCAAGCTTTTTGTCTTTATATTCCGAATCAATATTTTATTCCGAACGAAAGATTTTTATTAGTTATTCCGAATCAAGTGTTCATCCGGAATAATTAATATTCCGGATGAGTGTTTATATTCCTAGTCAAGGGTTTTAAGTTTATTCCGAATCAGTTCTAAATGTTCCTAATGAAGTTTTTTATTAAATATTCCGGATCAGTATAAATGTTTCGAATCAAGCAAATGTTCCGAATGAGCGAATATTCCGCATGAGCATTTTTTCTTTAAACATTCCGAATGAGCAGATAGTCAGCAAAATATTCCGAATCAGTTTTTATTTCCAATGAGCACTTTAATGTTTCGAATGAGCTATTATTCCGCATGAATCATATATTCCGGATGAGCACTATTATTCCGGATCAGTCTTTATTCCGAATGAGCATGTATTCCGAATGAGCATCAATTATTCCGAATCAAGTATTTTTCAGTAAGGGTTATTTCACTGTTTTTGTTTTACTGTTTAATTGTTTAATTGTTTAATTTTAATTCAAACTTTATTTTAACTGCTTTTAGTTTAATTTTATATCTTTTCACATTTAAATCTTTTTAGTAGATTAGAAAACCAATCCCCTTTTAGTTACCAAGAACAACTATTCCACTTTGAACCGTGATCGATTCGAGAAGATATCAAGATTAAATTGAACCCTAAGTAAAAAGCTGTGTATCAACTTGTCTTCAGTATTTACTCATCGGCAAGTCTTCTTCAGTACTGAAGGCTTCATCAGGAACACCCTTCAGGGTTTGCTAATGCTTCAGTGGGACTGAAGGATAGACTGACGATGGAGCTGCACAAATATGCTTGTAACGGTCTTTGACCAAATCAAGTACATTAAAGACCACGTTTAATTGGTCTTGTAGCCACTTTCCTGGTATTATGGAGCACATTAAGAGGAGATTAATTGGCCGTTAATTCCTCTTAATTCCATTGACTAGGGTTTGAGTGCTACACCTATAAATAGGTGATCATGACTTGCATGAAGGAGAGACAAAAACATAAAAACATAGCAATGAAAGGGTTAAATATTTGTGCCTAAATCTCTAACAGCATTTGGTCTTATCCCAAGTAGGTATTCGTGATACCCAGGCATTAGGGTCGAATAATTTACTTTGGAAAGTGATTACACGATTCCAAGTGATATCCGGTAACCATTGTTTTGGTACGTAGCTAGGATTGATTATCTTACCCTGGTTGGGACGAAGTAAACTCCAACAAGAACCTCTGATCATAACAAACATTTCATATGTTCAAATTTGGTAAAATCTGGATAGGCGAAAATATAAGTTGTATATTGGGGACTTAAGATTAGCTTTGATGTTGGGGCAAAGGCTGAGATTTTAGCTAACACATATAAGTTTATAGTTATCATTGCAAGGAATGTGGTTTAAGTTTGGTGGGCGTTTGGCTCATAATACGGAGTGTGAAAAACGAGACTGTTTTGTGTTAAATGTTAACAGGACGAGTTATGAACTAAACTAAGTTAAGGGCTTTATAGAGGGGTGTAATGAGATGCTTATGGCGTATAAATGGGGTTAAGTTGTAGGAGAAGGTTAGATATCCATCATAGGTTGATGAGCCATTTTGGTATGTGGTTCATATGTTTGTGTGTTTAGATTTTGCTAGAGCGCAGATACTTGGAGAAGCTTGTTCAGGTGAGTTTCATACTCCCATGTTTTTATGAGTTATAAATGTTTTGACTTCCAGATGGGATGGAAGAGACACTGTATGGTTTTGTAACTAATGTTGTGAATGTTTTTATGGTTTGTGATGGACTTGTGTGTACACTTATGTGATTAACTGCTATGTGATTCTTGATTGTTATTGTGGTTTGACTTGGTACCAAGGGGATGTTGACAAGGCGGGGCCTTCGGATTGGTCCATAGGTGTATGGGAGCCTATGGGACCATGGTGATTTGTAAGGCTGGGAGCCTTGGAACTTTGGTGAATGGTTAATCTTGAATGTTAGTTGTTAATGCATAATTGTAGCACATTGTCCATATGTTCTTTTATTGATGGTTGTTATTTACAGCTTATAACTGATTTGGCGTAAGAGTCTAAGCCTATGACTCTCACCAAATTTATTGTTGACGTGTTTTAGTGTCTCTTTCAGGTGAGAATGTGGTTAAGCGTGAGAATAGGAGTGGCTAGCTTTGGAGGCTTAGGATTGCATTTGGAGGAACCCTTTTTCCTCTTAGCCTTTATTTTATGTTTGATTAAGTGTTACGTTGTGGACACCTATATGTTGATGTGTGTATTTGTATGTCTTTGGTAAGGGGTATACCTGTTACCTACTTACCTAGACGCCTACATGGTTTGAGATATTGTCATGACAACGTGTCACCCATTTATGATATTTCCATTTCATTTGGTTATCTCTATAGACACACTATTGTTGTGATGATATCCATGCGTCACGCCTTATATTCCGCCATGGTGGGGTGTGACAGTTTGTGCCAAATGTGCAAAAGGAACCCTAAAATTTTTATGGTTTACTCAAAGTGGTTTTAAAACCTTCAAAAAACCACTCAAATTTTTTGATATAAATCTTTTTAAACTTCTCATTTCATACTTTGCAAAGATTTTTTCATTCACACACACAAACTCTCTCTTTCTTTCTTCACAAAAACATCATCAACCAACAATGGCAGAATCATCCACACAACTTGATGTTGAAATCACCCTTTACCCATCTGAAAGTCCCAAAATACAATTATTGTCAAAACTATAACTCGTATAAACACGAATACACAACGAAATACTTTTCAAATGAGTAAGCTTTATTAACTGTTATAAACAAAGTATTACAAAGTGCTATGAATACACCCGTTGAATGACAATAAGAAATGAACCCTAGAACGAGTAAACTTGATTTGAGGCTCAAGTTTACAATAGAACCTATGAGTCGCTAGTAGACAGCTGAGGGCTCAGAGGTTCCAAAGGGAGAAAGAACTTAGATAATTTATCTAAGCGCAAGGGTTGCATAACTCTTCTTTCTCCCTCCTATTTATAGTGGTACGAGGTTGCTTCCTTAGTGGGAGTAGTTGATACGTGTCATCTTCTGAGTGGAAGAGAACAGCGTATTAAATGCATGTCTAAATCGAGACATACCTTTAAACTACTTTAGGTGAACAATTCTGCCAACTGTTCACCTTTTGTCCCACTAGGTCGTACTAGGCTTATCTTGAATCTTTTGTTTTGTCCCGCTCAAAACACTTTGTAGATTCTCCCGCCTAAACTATAAAAGGATCAGATAAGCTTTGCTTGCATAAGACTTCTAGGGTTCTAAGTGATCTCTGAGTATTGTCAACTCAGAGATCCTTGGACACCAGAACATT
The DNA here is from genome assembly GCA_025667525.1 of Glebionis coronaria. Lineage (NCBI taxonomy): Eukaryota > Viridiplantae > Streptophyta > Magnoliopsida > Asterales > Asteraceae > Glebionis > Glebionis coronaria. The sequence continues at coordinate 491,772,352 of CM046875.1, forward strand.
CCTTCTACATCCCAGCTATTCATAATCGCTGGTGAGTATGACTTCAAATTGTCTTCGACTTCTCTGACGTTGTCTTTGACTTGAATATTCCTGGTGTGCCAGTTGAGGCTTTGCCTTCTGATGGTCTGGTCTCTGTTGTTGGTCCTCTCAACGACCAGTAACACTTAGTCTAATTTAAACAAATCTAGATTGGGCCATAGTTAAAACTTTCATTGGCTCAACAATCTCTCCCTATTTGTTTACAAATTATACTAAGTCTAGAATTATTGTAAGTGAGGACACAGCTTCTTCTTACACAAAATTTTAACAAACATACCTTAGAGTTTTATTCAACATAAAGAACCTAACCTATTACATAGACACTCAGTGGTGTAAAATAAATAACAAAAGATTCTTCAACAATCAAGGCCTTGGTCAATAGTTCTCTATGCTACGACTTTATCAACTCTAGAATTAATGATTGGTTCAATTTCGAACTCAAAGTCACTAGCTTCTTTGCAGTTCCTCAATATTCCTTGCTTAAGTCTAATGAGTTGTATGGTTGAAGCCAACTACAATTCATTTTCCCTCTGGAAGTAGTATTCACAGTTACCATTTATGAAGACCATTCCCTTCTCTGGTTCGGAGTAGACTTGACCACCCACTGGATTTGCAATCTCTTTTGGAAGTACAAGATTTCTGTACATTCTATCCACAACAAAGTTTTCAGTGACTAGTTTCTCTACCAGAGGCTCCATTGGGGTTTTCCTTTTCCTTTGTCCTTGTGTCTGCTGTTGTTGTGATAATTGGGGATGCAGAGGTAGCTTCAGCTTCTTAGCAGTGTCTCTTACCCAGTTGAGTTTAGCTTGTATATTTTTCATCATCTAGGCTGCACCAAGCCCAGTCTTCTTTTGGGCAATAGACAATACTTCTAACCATTCAGAGAGACCTAGATCTCTGAGTTTGAAGTCACTGCTGACCTTGTAATTCGTTATCTCATTATTTCTATATAGGGTCATCACCACCTTTTTATCTTTATCAGTGTAGCAGGTGTACTTGGTGATTTTCCCAGGCTCAGCTCTTTGATTTACAATCCTCTCATACTCTTTTTAAAGATTGTTTCTCTTTGCTTCAAGTTCTTTGAGCTTGTTCAACTGAGCCTCCTTAACAGCTGGTGAGAGCAGTTTGTTCAGAGCCTCTTTGCTTTTTAGTTCAGCAGCTCTGATGTCAGCTAACCTTTTTTGTTCAATGATCTGAGCCTTTGCTTGCTCTGGGGTTAGTGGTGGTTCACCTGCGCTATTGAACTTGTTCAAATCCGAGTGTTTGGGGGTGGATCCTCCTTTATCTTACAAGGAGTGTAAGGTTATAACTGACACCTCAGTGGCATTACCTTTACCCTTGTCCTTTGCCACTTCATTGGTGGGTTTGAAGGATCTAATTGGGATTGGTGATATGATGGGTTGAGTTTTAGGTTTTGGTGGTTGCTCCCCCTTAGATGGAGCATCAACTTCTTCTTTAGAGGTGGAGGTAGCAGAACTCTCCCCCTCAAGCATAGCGCCAGCAGGAGCTGTGCCTGATACTGCTTTATTAAACTTAAGGAATTCTTCATGTACAAAGAGACAGATTTCCTTAAGCTCTTTTTGTAATAGTTCTTGAAGAAGTTGCCTGGATGGTTCAGAAGCCTTGGCAATGGCTGCGACATTTGCCTTGACCACTGTTGTGAGGAATGATGGCATATACTGCTGTAGACTCTGGTTTATGACTACTGGAAGTTGAGTTTTCAAGGCATTTCCCAGTAGTTGCGGAAGCAATGATGTCAGATATGATTCTACAGATGAAGTTAGGGAAGTCTCTAAGTTGGTGGTGAGTTCTTCAGCAACATGGGTGAGAGTTTTGATTTCAGAGAGAATGACATCATTTGAGACAATGGGCTTAGTGATGCTGATGTCTCCCCTCTGAACCCATAGAGCCTCGGCGGCCAATTCTTGGACATCTTTCATTCTTGGAATATGGACTTGCTTGAGGTCCTGCAAGTATTCCCATTGTTTCCTTGCCCCTAATTCCATAACATTTGGCAAGGTGGGGAGTGGAATGGGCCGCTGTTGCCATAGCTGCTTGGCAGCAAGCTCTTGAACGTTGGTCATAGATGGGAATGGAATGGGATTCTTCTCAGTGAATGATACTTGATCATCATCTGCATCTATGTCATCATAGTATGAGATAGTTAGATCATCCTCAATGACAAAAAATTCATCATCGGGCATGGAATCAATGTCTGACATGGCAGTGAGATCAATAGTGGAGGCTTTAGCATTGTCATCATCAGCATAGGTGTAGGCATCATTGTTCTGCTGTTCCTCATTAAGATTGAAAGCCTGTTATCAAATTTTTTAGTAACCAGTTAGTGAATTAATAATGAAGTTATAGATCGCCATTCGCTGCCCCTAGGAGAGCTGGGCGTGATTATCCAGCCCCCCCTAAGGATTTCTCCTTGGGACTCTTTTATTGTGAATTAGATATGGTGAAGGGTTGCCATTCGCTGCCCTAGGATAGCTGGCTGTGATTATCCAGATCTCCCTTAAGGATTACTCCTTAGGACTCTTTTGATTTGTGAATATTATGAGGTGAGTGGTCGCCGTTCGCTGCCCCTAGGATAGCTAGGTGTGATTATCCAACTCCCCCTGAAGGATTGCTCCTTGGGACTCTTTTAGTTGTGAGATATGATGTGGGAATGGTCGCCTTTCTCTGCCCCTAGGATAGCTGGGTGTAATTATCCAGCTCCCCCTGAAGGATTGCTCCTTGGGACTCTTTTAACTTGTGAATTATTTGAAGGTAAAGGTCGCCTTTTATCGCTGCCCCTAGGAAGACTGAGGGTGATTATTCAGTCCCCCTAAAAGAATAAAGTCTTTGGGACTTTTTTTATGATGAGGGGACCCAGAGTTTGAGTGAAGTTCATAGACTCTGGGTCGAGACCTATAATGTGCTCAAGTTAGTATTGGCAAGAGCACGGTCCAGAGGGCGAAGGATCAACGGGGTGTGTTATGAGCACAAATAAGTCATTTCCTAGTGCTAAGACATAGTGTATAGATAATCCTAAGAGATCTAGGTGCTGACACAGACACTCTATGGGTTGAGGCAGACCCTAAACTTCATCACTCTCTCTTACAGACTTTTGAGAGTGATTGCTTGTGAACCTCCAAGAAGAAATAAACATAGGCAAACTAATACCTGAGAGATATCAGTGTTGAGAGGGTTCTTAGTCGTCTCTGCTTACTTGGAGACACTAGACTCTGATTGTTTGTCAGCTGTTGGCTCTTTTTCCACATCCACCAGAGAAGGGGATGGGTTCTTTTTGGTCTTGGTCTTCTTAGATGGATTAACATAAGGGGCTTCAGAGGAAAGGGGGTGTCTTTCCTCTTCTTCTTCTTATCCTTTAGCACCTTGGGCCGAGAAGTAGACTGCACAGAGGTCTTGGACAAAGACTTGTCAGTTTGACCTTCAGCATTCAACTCAGCATGAGAGATCAATGGCTCTTCTTCATTAGTTAGTAACCCAACAAATTTCATCATATGCCTTGTTAGAGGCACTTCATCCTCTAAGGGAGTCTTCAGCGATGCTGGTGTGATGTGATAGGGAGAGAAAGAGTGAAGTTCATCATTGGTGTAAGTTTCACAAAGAATATCCTCTATAATGAGAGAAAGATATCTGGTGTAGCAGATGGTGGCCAGACGATTCTTCTTCCCTTTATTCTCAAGCTTGGCAATGAGGTTGGTGTAGAGTATATGGGCGATCCTTATGTCCTGCCCCCAAATGAAGCTGTAAGCAATTGCTTGCTGAGATCCATTTAGCTGATCATGCGACCCCTGGTTTCCTCCCAGACATTTGACAATGTATAGCATCAGCGTCCTCCATATGGGCGAGAAGTAGTTCACCTTAATCAGGGATTTATTTTGGAAGGCTTGGGAGGTAAAGGTTTTGTCATCATCATCGTGAGGTCTAAGGGTCGCCAGAGCCTTCTTCACTGTGTCGCTGGTTGGCACAGCGGTCATGTCTTCATTGACATTAAGTCCAATGACCCTGGCAAAGGTTGTGAAATTGAAGGTGAGAGGATGAGGATGGGTGGATAGGTTGAAGGTGATGTGTGAAGATGTTTGATCAACTTCAGTAGAGAACCAGAACTCCCTCAAGTATTGCGAGTAGCAAGTAGAAGGTTCCCTAGTAATGGCTTCGGCTATGGGTGAGTTCTTGAGGAAGGATAACAATGGCGTGTAGAGTGGATCGTTGTGTTCAAGAAGCGCAACATAATTATTAAGTGCAATCTTTCCCACGGTTATGCCAAAGTCGACGTTAGAAGCGGCCAAGACGGTGAAAGAAGGGTTTGTTGTAGATGACACCATTGTTGTTTGAGTGAAGGTTTGGAGGATTAGAGAGAGATGAACAGTATGTGTGTGTGTGAAAATATGCTATGATGTGATAAAATGGAAAAGAGTCAAGGGTTTGTGAAAAGCTTTTGCCATTTTCCAATTAAAGCATTAAATGCAAATGGTTGCCTTTTAAGAAAAAGTGGGACACCTTGACCTTTCATGTGATTTTATTATCCCCTTGGAAAGCGGGGAAGTTGTTAAAATTGAAGGACAATCATTTGAATTATATTAACTCCCATTGGAATGTAACTACCTCGTTACATTTAATTCTCTTAAATGCCCAGAGACAGAGATCACTTATCAGATTTGTTTACCAATATTGAGCATACCCAGCTCAGCAACTAACCTAGTAAAACATGGCCCAGCGAGAGGCTTGGTGAAAATATCAGAGAGCTGGTATTCAGTGGGTATAAAATGAAGCTCAATATCACCTTTTAAAATATGGTCTCTGGTGAAGTGATACCTGATGTTAATATGCTTAGTTTTGGAATGAATTACCGGATTATTAGAGATGGCTATAACACTTGTGTTGTCATAGAATATGGGAACCTTTTCATAATTGATTCCATAATCAGCCAACTGACTTTTCATCCAGAGAACTTGAGCACAACAACCAGCGGCAGCGACATATTCAGCTTCAGCTGATGACATGACCATAGAGTTTTGTTTCTTTGCACTCCAGCATACCAACTTTCCTCCAATGATTTGACAACTCCCAGAGGTGCTCTTTCTATCAAGGCAGCACCCAGCATAGTCTGAGTCAGATTAGGCTTTGAGGTCGAAGCCTGGTCCATTTGGATACCAGAGACCCGGTGATGGAGATCCTTTTAAGTACCTGAAAATTCTTTTGACAGCTACAAGGTGGGATTCCTTGGGATTAGCTTGGTACCTAGCACAAAGACATGTGAAGAATTGTATGCCTGGTCTACTTGCTGTGAGGTACATCAGTGACCCAATCATGCCTCTGTATAAGGTCTCATTAACAGAGACACCTGATTCATCAGCTCCGAAGTTGTTGGGAGGAAGCATGGGGAATTTCACTGATGCACAATCAGACAGATCATACTTCTTGAGCAAATCTCTAACATATTTTTCTTGACAAATAGAAATACCTTTTGAATTTTGTTTGATTTGAAAACACAAGAAAAAGTTTAGTTCCCCCATCATGCTCATTTCATACTTTTTGGTCATAAGTTTGGCAAACTGTTTGCTCAAGGTAATGTTGGTTGAACCAAAAATTATGTCATCCACATAAATCTGTACTAAAATGACGTCACCCTTGGACCTATAGGTGAACAAGGTTTGGTTAATGGTACCTCTGGAAAATTTATTTTCAAGTAGGAATTTTGATAGAGTTTCATACCAGGCTCTAGGCGCTTGTTTCAGCCCATAGAGTGCTTTGTGAATTCTGTAGACGTGATCAAGATAGTCACTGTTTTCAAACCGTGGGGGTTGATAGACATATACTTCCTCTGCAAGCTTACCATTAAGAAAAGCACTATTTGCATCCATCTGGTATACCGTGAACCTTATATAAGCTGCAAAGGCTAGGAATTCTGATAGCTTCTAATCTGGCCACTGGTGCAAATGTTTCATCATAATCAATACCCTCAGATTGATTGTACCCCAGCACCACAAGCCAAGCCTTGTTTTTAACGATCATGCAAGCTTCATCCCTTTTGTTTCTATAGACCCATTTAGTTCCAACCACTTGTTTTCCAGCTGGAGCTTTTACTAGAGTCTACACCTTGTTTCTCTTGATCTGATTCAATTCTTCTTGCATGGCTACAACCCAACCTTCATCCAGTAGGTTAGCTGCCACGTTCTTTGGTTCATTTAGAGAGAAAATTAGCGAAAAGGCATTCATTTGCTGAGGCGGTTTACAGAGATCTTAACTTCCTTCTGGTGGTGACTCCCTCAGAGGGTTCACCAAGAACATTCACGAGAAGAATATCTTGGTTTCTACTCCATTTGGATTGAGGAGCAGGGGTCTCTGTGGGTTCAGGAGTCACAGCAGGTTCAATGAATGCTGGTGGTTCATCACATATGATTTCTTCATCTATTTGAGAGATGGGAGAGATAAGATCAACATTTTCTTCTAAGGGTGGTGGAGTGAGTGATTCAGCTACAACAACCTCTAGAGTGATGTCAGAGATTGAGTGAGGATAAAATGCATGAACATAGGGGAATTCTTGTGACTTATTTGAGATGATTCCTTGGGATTTGAGAAATTATCCTTTGGATATGATTTAACTTCATTGAATTCGATGTCACAGTCCTCTGAGTTGGTGTGAGTAATGACAACATCTGCTTCACTAAAGGTGACATGAATGGATTCTTCTAGTTCTTGCCTGCGAATATTGAAAACTCTAAAAGCTCTGGAGGTAGGTGAGTATCCAAGAAAGAACCCATCATCTGACTTTTCATCAAATTTACCCAGATGATCCCTGTAATTGTGAATGAAAACAGGACAACTAAAGACATGGAAGTAGCTTACATCAAGGGCTCTCTTCCTATACATTTCATAAGCAGTCTTGCCATGTCTCTTCACAATAATGGATCTATTCTATGTGTAACACGTTGTGTACACAGCTTCACCCCAAAATTGTTTTAAAAGTCTTGATTTGCTGAGCATTGTTTTGGCTGCCTCTATGAGAGTTATGTTTCTTCTTTCTGCGACACCATTTTGTTCAGGGGTGCCTGGGTTTGAAAATTTCTGTGAGATTCCTTTTTCATCACAAAAGGCTTCCATGGCATGGTTCTTGAATTCAGTGCCATTATCACTTCTAATAGCCTTAACTCTGCATTCATTGAAGTTCTCTATTTCTTTGATGAAAGACATTATTCTTTCAGCTGCATCACTCTTTCTTTTGAGAAAGAATACCCATGTGAATCTAGAGAATTCATCCACAATGACTAGTGTATACTTGTTGTGATTGAGGGATTGTGGTTTTACTGGTCCAAATAAGTCAATGTGAAGAAGATTGAGGCACTTATTTATGAAAAATGATTTTTTGGGATTAAACGAGGCTCTGTGGTGCTTCCCTTTTTCACAGGCTGAGCAGGGTATGTCTTTGCTGAAGGCCAGAGAGGGAAGCCCAGCAACTAAATCATTCTTGGCCAGTTTGTTGATGTTTTTGAAGTTGAGGTGAGAGAGTCTCTTATGTCAGAGGCAGTTTTCACTATCAGAGGCTTTGGCAAAGAGACATGTGTTGTTTCCTTCGGGGCACGATGTCATGTCAATAACATACACATCCTTTCTTTTAGGTGCCAATAAGAACAACATCATCATTTTGATTGAAGATTGTTCCTTGGGTCTTGGTGAACAGAACTTTGAAACCAGCATCGCAGAGTTGACTGATACTGATTAAGTTGTGCTTCAGTCCATTGACATAAGCGACCCTTGTGAAGGTGATTCCATTGCAATCCACTGAGCCATAACCCTCAGTATCCCCTGAGGAGTCATCTCCAAAGACTACCTTTAGACCAGACTCCTTCTTATATCTATGCAGATATTTTTTAACCCCTGTCATATGTTTGGAGCACCCACTATCCAGATACCAAACAGATTTCTTCATATATTCCTGCATAGATATAACAAAGCCAGATTAGTTTCGATGATGAACCCACTTTCCAGTGGGTCCATGCTGTCGTTGACAGCGACACTGGGTCTTCTCTAGTTTCTATCTCCCCCTCTTTGGTTGCAGTCTCTGGTTTCATAACGCATACTTCCACATATATCACATCCAGGATAGTGCTCACACTCATCAGAGTGATGGTCATAAAAGCCACAATACTTGCAGGGAGGATTTGGTCTGTGACCCTAAGGAGTGTCTCTGGGTCTGGGTTCAGACCTCCTAGAGGACTTATAAGGAGCTTTAGACCTTAGTTGAGTTCTAACCTTTTGGACAGCTATGGTCTCCTCATGCTCTCTAGAGGTATGTTCAGTTGACTCGCATGTGAAACATTTGGGTTTCTTAGAGCAATCCTCAGAGGAATGATTTTTGAAACCACAATGCTTACGAGGTCTGAACAAGGCTCTCCCTTTTGAGCTGCTTGATCCCTCACCAAGAGAGTTGACAGATGGAATGTTTACCCTGGGTTTGATTTGTTCTTTCAAACCCTTTACTTCTTCCATTAGGCCATTAGGGTGAGGAGAAGTTTCTTGGTGGGTGATAGCTCTTCAGGGGGAAGAGTGGGTTTGGCAGAGTCTTTGGCCACAAAAACCTTTTTATGTGCTTTATCATCAACTTTGATATTTGATGTCCCATATGTTGTGGTGGCAGGTTTAGGGCCAAGCAAGGAATCAGAAGGATTTGCCCCAGCGAATTTGGGTAACGCTGGAACACCAGATTCCTTGTCATAGTCTTTTTCATCCACAGAGGTGGAAGATGGAGAAGGAACATCAGAGGGGACAAATTTTACTTTGGCCACAGGTATGTGATTTTTGAACCTACCCTTACCCCCTATTGCTTGAACCACATCCCATGGAATGGTTTCAGCAACTAACTCTTCCAAAGTGAATTGACCCACATTGCATTTTTCAATGGTTCTTTTGAGTTCAGCGTTTTCATTAGTTAAAGATTCATTCTCAATGGAAAGTCTGCTGACATCATTTTGCAATTGATTGGCAAGATTCACAAATGGTTTGAGATTGGTTAACTCAGATTGATAAAGATTTAACTCAGTTTTAAGATTGTGAAATTTATTTAACAGGTTTTTTCTTTGTTCTTCCACAAAATGGAGGTCAACTAGAGTGTAGTCACTGACATGGTCTCTATCAGGACCTTCAGGCACATGAAGTAATCTTTGTACCTTTTTCATGGTGATATCCACCCATTGACCAAATATTGCCTTACTTTTTCCAACAGCTGGTTCTTCATCAGCGACAGCCATAAAGGCTCTGACAGTAGTTGTCCCTTCATCCTCTAATGTAAGAGGTTCATCGTCCCAATCAAAAGAGGCAGCGATCAGACATTTTTCAGTCTTGTTGTTGTCCTTTTTCTTTGCAGCGTCTTTAGCTTTTTGGTTGAGTTTCACCAGCTCAGCTTTCAATGCTTTGTACTTGACCTTGTAGTCCTTCTTTCCCTTTGATTCAGAGAGAGAAGTTTGCTTGAAAGATGGAGAAAACTTCTTCTTGCTGATATGGTTGCTACTGGATGATGGAAAGCTGGGAGAGGAGGTTTTGTTTGACCAACAATCTTTCTGAAAGTGACCAGTTTTTCCACAAGTGTAGCATGTCACTTTGGATTTATCAACTTTAGCAGCTCCAACTCTAACTGATCTCTTGTAGTATCTCTTTTGATCAGCCAGAAGAGCTCTGTCATGGAACTCTGCATGCAACTCATCAAGAAATTCTTGACTACTTCTTGTATCCTCTTCATTGTCAGAGTCGCTGTCCTGAAAGGAATGGTTAGCAACAAGAGCTTTTGAACCAGAGATATGGGTGGTAAACCTATCAGTCTCTGATTTGTAAATAGAGTCAATCAGCCCTTCTTCATAGTTATATCTACCAAACAGTTGGGCTAGAGTATCATTCTTGATTGCATTGTTTGCTCTTAAGGTCTGGTTTATGCTAAGGAATTTCCTAGGTAAGCTGTTACCAATAGTAGCATTAACCTCAACCTTTGGTAGAACAACACCATTGTTTCCTAAATCATTCAACAAAATCTTAAGCCTAGTGTAAGTTTGAGCAACAGTTTCTGTTTCCAAAGCTTTAACAGCATTAAACTTGAGTCTTAGGGCTTGGATTTTGGTTTCTTTTGTTTCCTCTAGACCTTCATACCCCAGAACTAATTCAGTCCACATCTCTTTTGTAGAGTTGCATTTGATTATGGACTTCATAATGTTCTTGGGTAGGCAAGAGACTTTGATACTTTTGAGTCTCTTGTCCTGGTTAGCCAGACGTCTATCCGCTGGAGACCATTGCTTAGCAGGCTTCTTAATGGGTCTCTCAGGGGTAGAGGAAACGGCCAGTGTTACATAAGGACCATTTTCTAAGATTTCTATTAAGAAGGGTTCTAAGCCATCTAAATAAATAAGAAATTCACTTTTCCAACTTGAGAAATCTTCTTCATCAAACGCTGGAACATTGGACACAATGTGACCCTCCACGAACATCAAGAAGTTGGGGAAGGTCATCATCATTATTACCAGTGCTTACAACCGGTGTATGCATGGTAGTAGATGTGGTGGCCGATGCGTTGGTCGAAGTGTTACCTTGACTAGTTTGACCAAAAGGTGGTGGTATAGGAGGCATAGTTTCAGTCATATTTGGATCTTGATTTTAAAAACAAGAACGGTTTATAAAACGTTTTATAAATCAAACAGCTCTGATACCAATTGGAAGTCCCAAATTACAACAATTGTCAAAACTATAACTCGTATAAACACGAATACACAATGAAATACTTTTCAAACGAGTAATGCTTTATTAACTGTAATAAACAAAGTATTACAAGGTGCTATGAATACACCCATTGAATGACAATAAGAAATGAACCCTAGAATGAGTAAACTTGATTCAAGCCTCAAGTTTACAAGAGAACCTATGAGTCGCTGGTAGACAGCTTAGGGCTCAGAGGTTCCAAAGGGAGAAAGAACTTAGATAATTTATCCAAGCGCAAGGGTTGCATAACTCTTCTTTCTCCATCATATTTATAGTGGTACGAGGTTGATTCCTTAGTGGGAGTAGTTGATACGTATCATCTTCTGAGTGGAAGAGTACAACGTATTAAATGCATGTCTAAATCGAGACATACCTTTAACTACTTTAGGTGAACAGTTCTGTCAGTTGTTCACTATTTGTCCCACTAGGTCGTACTAGGATTATCTTGAATCTTTTGTTTTGTCCCGCTCAAAACACTTTGTAGATTCTCCCGTCTAAATTATAAAAGGATCGGACAAGCTTTGCTTGCATAAGGCTTCTAGGGTTCTAAGTGATCTCTGAGTATTGTCAACTCAGAGATCCTTGGACACCAACACATTCCTTCTACATCCCAGCTATTCATAATCGTTGGTGAGTATGACTTCAGATTGTCTTCGACTTCTCTGACGTTGTCTTTGACTTGAATGTTCCCGGTGTGCCAGTTGAGGCTTTGCCTTCTGCTGGTCTAGTCTCTATCGTTGGTCCTCTTAGCGACCAGTAACACTTAGTCTAATTTAAACAAATCTAGACTAGGCCATATGATAGGTGTGTAAACACCCATCTTTTCTACCACTTAATTACAATAATAACCGGACCAAAACGTGTATTTTATGTCTTTTATGTCGGAATTATGTGTGGTTTGTGTTTTTGTTGTGATTTAGGACGAAAAGGTGAAAAGTGGAGAAAATACGAAAATTCACGGGCATTTACGGACTTTTATTGAAGAAAAGGATGAAAGACGAAGTCAAGAAGTCAAATGTGGATAAAGAACGGAAGTCCGAGACCAATTCTGAAGGTTTATCGAAGAAAAAGTCAAAAGACGGAAGTTTACTTAAAGCCGAGGAACTCAAGTCTTATTTATCGAAGAATTAAAAGACGAGTCCAAAGAAATCCCGAGCCAAAAGTCATCACATTCCAAGATTAACAAAAAGATTAAGAAGGAAGGACTTGATGGTGCAATTAACAAGAAAGGAAGGAGAGAGGAAGCTTCCTCTAACCACTCCCTAATCACCTATATAAACCCCTCATTTTCATTTCATTTAGCTTTGTTGACTAATCGTGACAATTAGTTCTTCCATCTTTATTTTATGCACATTTAATTACTTGTCTTGCACTTTTAATTACCTTTAATTTTCAAGTAAGTGTTTCTTTAATTTCTTGCACCTTTACTTTATCTTGTTAATCTTCTTCTTCTACCTTTCTTTGATTTACACGTTTTTATCTTGTTGATTTGTTAAAGGTTTGATTTTTATGCTTTTGATTGTTTTAAACTTCTTATTTTCATAGCTTATTTGATTTATTTTCAAGTTTATATAGTTTTTATAAAAGTTATTTTTATATAAAAAGTTGTTTTTCTTAAAGTTTATCTTTTTCATGTCTTAAAAGTTTTTAACTTTTAGTTTTATAGCTTATTTTTATTCGGTTTTAGCTAAGTTTTTCGTCTAGTGCTTATTAGGATTATAGCTTATTTACGTAGCTTATTTTTAGCTTTCTTCTACATATTCCGATTGGGGTCCAATCGGAAAAGGGTTTTACTTTCCGATTGGTGGGAGATTCTTTGGTATTCCGATCGTGGACTAGGTACGTGGTATTCCGATTGGGTCCAGTGACAATATTCCGATTGGTGTGTGGTGACAAACATTCCGATTGGGTTCCATACAACATTCCGATTGAGCACGTTTGACATTCCGATTGGTATAATCGGAATGTATTCCGATTGGGGGGTATTTTCCATACTTTTGTCTTGATTAATTTTTTTAGTTTATGTTTTAATACTTGTCTAATTTTAATTTCCGTCACGCTTTAGTTTTAGTCATTTAATTAATTTACTTTCCGTCAAGTTTTTAAATATCGCACTTTTCTTTTTAAATAGACTTAGATTTATTTTCACGCACTTTACCTTAACGCCACTTTACTTTCAACGACATTTACTTTTAAGTCTTTGCACATTTAAATTTACAAACAACCAAAATTATTTGTTTCCACCAAAATAAAACTGAGTCACATAGAGAACTAAGATCAATTCGATTAGAACAACACAACGAACACTTAACTTTCTTACGGGGTGTTAAAAACTTTGTATTAAATGGCGCCGCTGCCGGCTCTTTTCGTTAAGATCAACCGTTTTCTGTGAGAAACACGTTGCTTTTTGGGATCCGTTCACTTGTGAACGTTATTTTTCTTGCATAAACAATTCAAAAATCATAAAAAATTAAAAAAAATTGATAAAAAAAAAAAAAAAAAAAAAAAAAAAAAAAAAACCATAAAAATTAAAAATTTCCAAAATCCAAAAAGATTTTATCTTTCTTGTGTATATATATTGTCTTTGCGTTTGGCTCCTTTTTCTTTTGCATTTTCAGGTGTATGCGTACTAGATCTTCTAATTATCAAGAGCCCGAGCCTCAAGAAGATTTAGATATGGCAGGTGTTAACAATAATCAACCACCACACCTTAATAATAACAACAATGCTCTTCCACAGCCCGATCTTCGGACCATGGAAGAACTTTGTCAACCAACAATGTTTGGACGAGGAGGACCGATTGCGCCGATGCAAATCAACGCTCCTGAGTTTTCGTTGAAGCACCATATGATTCAGCAAGTGCAAACAAACCCATTTAGAGGATTGCCTGATGATGATGCCAACAAACACCTCGACAAGTTCATTACTATCACTCAGAGCATGAAGTTAGCTGGTGCCACAATGGATGAGCTTCGCCTACAACTCTTTCCACACACTCTATTACATCATGCCGAGAAATGGTTTGATCGTCTCCCGAAGAATTCTATTCACACTTGGGATGACATGACTCAACGCTTTTTGTCGCGCTACTTTCCACCATCCATGGTCACAAGCCTTCGCAATCAGATCAGCGGTTTCATGCAAGATCCCGATGAATCTCTTTTTGATGCTTGGGAGAGATATAATGTCTTGATCGATAGATGTCCAAACCACAACATGCTTCCGGTCACCTTGATCGATACTTTCTACAACGGTTTGACTTTTCGAGATCGTGATACGATTAATGCAGCCGCCGGTGGCACATTCATGAAAAGGAGACCCGAGGAGTGTAGAGAGCTTATTGAGAACATGACTACTCACCACAAAAACTGGGATTCCTCTGCTTCTTCAAGGAATAATCCGAGAGTCAATGTTTCCTCCACCTCAGCAAACCCTGATATGACCGAACTCACCCGCATGATGACTGAAATGAGCAAAAGTATTACGCTTCTCGCTTCAAATCAACAACAACAACAAGTTAAAGCTGTTGCTACTCTTTGTGAAACATGCGGCGGTCCTCACTCATACACCGATTGTCCTTCTACACAAGGAAATCCGGAAAATGTGTATGCAGCTTATGGTAATTATTCGCCGGAAAATTACCAAGCTCGACCTCAAGGGGATAGAAATCTGCTGAGCTACCGATCCAACAATTACCTTTCACCCGGTTTTTCTCCTCACAACCAAAACCCCGCCAACAACTACACTAGAAGCAACCAAATCCCACCAAGAGCTTCTAATCCTTATCACCCACCCGCCCAACAAAACCCACCCAGTAATCCGGATGTTGAGGCCATCATGAGAACCCAAGGTGAGCAAATCAAGAATCTGCAGAGCCAAATTATCAATCTTAAAGGAGATATCACAAAGCAAGGAAATGAGATAAGATCCGAGCTTCGAGATAATATTCAATCCTCCTTCAGCAGTCAAACCAATGATTTGAAGAATATGCTTGCTAGTTTCTTGCCAGCCGCTCAACCTTCTTCTTCAAGTTCTCTACCTTCAAACACCGTCACTAATCCGCGAGCCAATGTGAGTGCTATTACTACTCGTAGTGGAGTCACCATCATAGGACCACCAATCCCACCCCCATCATCTACACCTCCTCCACCACCATGTATCCCTACTCCTCCTACACCTAGTATTAGTGCACCATTACCGTCTCCGCCTCGACGTGATGAAGTTCCCACTAATGATCCTTCAACATCTCAACCTTTACCTACTACACCTGCTCCTTCACCACCCAAACCTAATATCCCTTATCCTTCTCGCTTGGGCAAGAACAAAATGCTAAACAAGGAGGATGCTCAAGTGACTAGCTATATCAAGATGATTTCTCAAATGAACTTCAACATTAGCTTTCTTGAAGCACTTGTCCACATGCCCAAATTTGTTAAAGCATTTAAGGAATTGCTTAACAAGAAGGAGAAGCTGATTGAACTCGCCAACACACGCTTAAATGAAAACTGCTCTGCAGTTATTCTTAAAGAACTTCCGGAAAAACTTGGAGATCCCGGTCGTTTTGTGTTGCCTTGCGTGTTCAACAAAACTGAAGAATTTACTGCCCTTGCTGATCTCGGGGCTAGTATTAATTTGATGCCACTCAGTGTTTGGAAAACACTATCATTGCCCGACCTCATTCCAACGAAGATGACTCTCGAACTTGCAAATCGCACTCTCGCTTACCCCGTTGGTATAGCCGAAGACGTGTTTATCAAAGTTGGCACATTTACTTTCCCGGTCGATTTTGTTGTCGTTGATTATGAAATGGACCCTCGTATCCCTTTAATACTTGGTCGGCCATTCTTGAGTACCGGACGTGCTTTAGTAGATGTGGCCGAAGGTGAGTTAATCTTACGAGTCGGGGATGATGCAAAAGTTTTCAAAATGGGGAAGCTTACTAGTTCAACTTTTGGAGGCCGAGAATCAGTGAATATGATTAATGTGCTAGATGACTTTACCGTCTACGAAAATCCTCTATTCGACTCTTGCATCGATAATCCACTTTTTCATGATGATGTGGATGATTCTCTCCCTACTTTGGACGCTTCTCCCATTTATGATTCGTCACCGGTCTTTGACGCTTATGATGATGATGATTCTAGCTCAGATTCGGATGATTTTGATTGTACTTCTGAGTATCCCGAGCTGCCCACTTTCGATGATTTTGATGAGGCTGATACTCTCTCGAGCGATTCTTCACATGATGAAGATCCTCCGCCATCACTCGATCCTACTTTGGACGATTATTCATTTGAGGAAGATTTCTCTGAATTTCTCAACACATACTTCCCTCATGAGAGTGATGCTCCTCCTTTTGACTTTGAAGATTATCGCCTTGATCCTACTTTGGATTTGAAGAGCATTTTGTCAAAGGAGAAGAAACCGGTTGACACCGAAATCCGTTGCACATATGATTTAACACCTCTTTGTCCCACTTCTGAGGACGAGGTTGTGCTTCTTTGCGGATCTTCTTCACATTCGGCTGAGCCTGAGTGCTATTTTCCCCTGAAGGAAAAGGTGTTCGACCCCGGTATTGAAGTCTTTAAGCCATCTCAGTATCCACCTGATGAAATAAAAGGAAATATCTTTGGAAATTTTGAAGACATGCTTGCTCCACTTCAACTTTGCTTCCACCGTGCTCCATCGCTGCTTAAGGGAACCTTGCCATTTCTCTTTTGGCTTGCCTTGTTCGCCTTAAGCTCGTTCTTATTGATGGATGAAAACTATGTCTTTGATCCTGGTGGATTTGTTTCATGCTACTTCCGTTGATGATCAAGGTCGAGTCAGGCTAACGACTCGGTTAACAAAAACCAAGCGCTTCTTGGGAGGCAACCCATGCATCTATCTTTTCGCTTTCTTTACCATAAGTGTAGGGGGGACCCTTTGGATTGCTATTTCCTCTCCTCACTTCTTAATCAGGGATTCGAGCTTCAATGATCCACTCTTGATGATTCTTGCCGACCCGTGATTCCGTGTTCTACTTCTTCCCGGTTCTATCCTAAACTCTTTTCGATTCCCTATTTTATATTTTCTCAATATTAAAATAGGAATCTCTTTAGTTGTCTTTTCCTTAGCAAGATTTAAACAACGTGCACAATGTCCTAAGTGTAGGGGAGTTTACTCCCACATGCTTAAACATTGAGGACAATGTTTATCTTAAGTGTAGGGGGGACTTCTATCGAAGTTAAGTGGTCTTTTCCTTGTATTTGTCCTCATTTTAACCGAAAAATCAATTTTTCGACATTTTTCAAAATTTTTGATCTATTTTGGCCTATTAGTTGTTATCTTTGTATAGTTATTTTCTTTCTCTGCTAGAATAAATGTTTAATAAGTGGTTTTAATTTTCAAACGTTGTGAATCTTTTGACTCAATCCGAGTTTACTCTAGCTAGTATCCTTAACATGTTTAAGTCAAGTTTTGCTAGGCTTTTATATAGGGAGCTATAAAACGCGAAAGTCTTAACCCTCACGGGTTAAGAACAAGAACTTTTCGCAAGTTCCTATAATTGATCCTAGAGAGTCGTTTATCAAGGGAACTTTAAGATGCGATTTCTAAACTTGAAAGAGTCTAAGAATTTGCAAGATCCTATAGGCGACTCGAAAACCCAAAACTTTGATTTAATAGGCTAAGTATCCACGAGTCTCATTACTTGAGATTTTAAACTGTGGAGAACGAGAGATGATAGAGCCAATTATAAGTCGGTATTCTGTCGTGAATTTATGTGAGTTAATTATGAGCCTATTCTCCCATCGCTTGCTAATAATTTATTTGCTAATAAATAAGGTTGTACGATTTGAAAAGTTACTTAGCTTCTAGCCCCAGATCGTTTAAAAGTTGCTCGGTAATGACGAGAGTTCATAGCCAAGGCATAACTTATGAAGCGGGGCGCGAAGATTGGCGAGTCCGAAAAGGCCCTAACAAGGCATGAGGGCTATGTTTTGTTGCTAAAGATCCAAAAGTGATGTGAAGAATCATTTATCGAAAATCAATATGAAGGATCGAGACACACGACGAAAAGCAAAAACTCCCAAAAAGTCATGGAGAAGTGTATCCGAAAAGACCCTAACAAGGTATGAGGATAAATAGATCCAAGTCATAAAAGGAGGCGGATCGTTGTATATCAAAGTCCAAAATAAAGATTGGAGAAAAATGAAGAAGTCGTGGTCCAAGTATGAATCTCTAAAAAATTCAAGTGAAGAAATTCTAATTATGAAGAGAAGACCATTATTTCATGAACGTCTCTCAAGATTTGAAGTATGAAGTCGCTGCCAAATATCGGCCCGAGAAAGGTCTCAAATCGCGAACCAAGTTATGCCAAGATATGAACTTTCTGATATCCCGAGAAGCAGTTTTAAAAGATTTGGTCCTTTAGCTAACTATTGATTAAATCGTGCACTTTATTTTCAGATTAAATAATTATCGAAATAAGTCAAACAATGCATCTTCGTGATCATTCAAGACAAATAATAAAATATAAGAGATACCCATAGGAATAAGGGGGTCTAAGTAAATAATTGGCCCACATGAGTTCGTGTTAGTCTACTAACTTATAATAACAATGATCTCGTTTTTAAGCTTGGTTTGGAGAAAGTGAAAAGTTGAGGATGATGATTATTCATGACATTTTCAAAACCCAAGGTATGCTTTTAATTTCTTTGCTTTGCATCTTTATAATTTTCTATCTCTTTAATAAAGGCCAATGTGGATTGATCATGATGAAAAGTGTAAACATGCTTTGTAACTAATGCATTGCATGAGGACACTGCAATGGTCAAGTGTAGGGGATTTGATAGGTGTGTAAACACCCATCTTTTCTACCACTTAATTACAATAATAACCGGACCAAAACGTGTATTTTATGTCTTTTATGTCGGAATTATGTGTGGTTTGTGTTTTTGTTGTGATTTAGGACGAAAAGGTGAAAAGTGGAGAAAACACGGAAATTCACGGGCATTTACGGACTTTTATTGAAGAAAAGGATGAAAGACGAAGTCAAGAAGTCAAATGTGGATAAAGAACGGAAGTCCGAGACCAATTCTGAAGGTTTATCGAAGAAAAAGTCAAAAGACGGAAGTTTACTTAAAGCCGAGGAACTCAAGTCTTATTTATCGAAGAATTAAAAGACGAGTCCAAAGAAATCCCGAGCCAAAAGTCATCACATTCCAAGATTAACAAAAAGATTAAGAAGGAAGGACTTGATGGTGCAATTAACAAGAAAGGAAGGAGAGAGGAAGCTTCCTCTAACCACTCCCTAATCACCTATATAAACCCCTCATTTTCATTTCATTTAGCTTTGTTGACTAATCGTGACAATTAGTTCTTCCATCTTTATTTTATGCACATTTAATTACTTGTCTTGCACTTTTAATTACCTTTAATTTTCAAGTAAGTGTTTCTTTAATTTCTTGCACCTTTACTTTATCTTGTTAATCTTCTTCTTCTACCTT
Source organism: Glebionis coronaria (assembly GCA_025667525.1). NCBI lineage: Eukaryota > Viridiplantae > Streptophyta > Magnoliopsida > Asterales > Asteraceae > Glebionis > Glebionis coronaria. The sequence continues at coordinate 491,791,632 of CM046875.1, forward strand.
TCTTTGATTTACACGTTTTTATCTTGTTGATTTGTTAAAGGTTTGATTTTTATGCTTTTGATTGTTTTAAACTTCTTATTTTCATAGCTTATTTGATTTATTTTCAAGTTTATATAGTTTTTATAAAAGTTATTTTTATATAAAAAGTTGTTTTTCTTAAAGTTTATCTTTTTCATGTCTTAAAAGTTTTTAACTTTTAGTTTTATAGCTTATTTTTATTCGGTTTTAGCTAAGTTTTTCGTCTAGTGCTTATTAGGATTATAGCTTATTTACGTAGCTTATTTTTAGCTTTCTTCTACATATTCCGATTGGGGTCCAATCGGAAAAGGGTTTTACTTTCCGATTGGTGGGAGATTCTTTGGTATTCCGATCGTGGACTAGGTACGTGGTATTCCGATTGGGTCCAGTGACAATATTCCGATTGGTGTGTGGTGACAAACATTCCGATTGGGTTCCATACAACATTCCGATTGAGCACGTTTGACATTCCGATTGGTATAATCGGAATGTATTCCGATTGGGGGGTATTTTCCATACTTTTGTCTTGATTAATTTTTTTAGTTTATGTTTTAATACTTGTCTAATTTTAATTTCCGTCACGCTTTAGTTTTAGTCATTTAATTAATTTACTTTCCGTCAAGTTTTTAAATATCGCACTTTTCTTTTTAAATAGACTTAGATTTATTTTCACGCACTTTACCTTAACGCCACTTTACTTTCAACGACATTTACTTTTAAGTCTTTGCACATTTAAATTTACAAACAACCAAAATTATTTGTTTCCACCAAAATAAAACTGAGTCACATAGAGAACTAAGATCAATTCGATTAGAACAACACAACGAACATATAATTTTTATACGGGCTTAAAGCTCAGTTATTACCATAGTTAAAAAATTTATTGGCCAAACACCATCATCCTATGTGAACTATCCTATTGAGGATATCACTCTTAAACTAAACAATCTTGCTTTAACCAAACAAAAAACGATTACATCAATCCCAGGAAAGGAGGTCATGAATTTTGTATCAAAATTTGTTCTCCACACAACTTTATTTCAAAATCCTAGGGTTATGTATCGAGATTTCCTAAGAGACTTTTGGTTTACTACTACACCCTCGGAGAGTAGGAAGTACATTGAATTTACTTCTTCCTCGGCCGAATTACATGGTAAAATTGGGCTAAAGTTGTTTAGAAGAGTTTTGGGCTTGAATTATTTGGCTAATTCAAGTGATTATGAAGAAGTACCCGAGGATTTTTCAGTTGTTAAAACCTTTTTCAAATAACTTGGGCACACTGAAGAGATTACTGAAAAGGGTGGTCTGAAAAGGAGTTATTTGCCACCTAAGTGGAAATTGATGATCACTATCTTGATAGAATGTTTTGGGGGGCAAAACTGGTGGTTTAGACCAAGTTAATCATAAGGATGCCACAATTCTTTATTGTCTGGCAAAAAGTATAAAAGATGACTTTGACAAAATGATTTTTGAGGATCTTATTGGTAAGCTGGAGAAAAGGGAAAAAGAGAAAAATGTTGTTTACACCAGATTCCTCCCTCTTGTTTTTGCTGACCATTTGGAAAATTCATATCTCCAGCACCAGGGTGAAAATTTGTCTGTATCACAATTTAGAATTAAGCACTAGAACATTCCAGTTAGTACCGTTGAACCCCCTTTTACACAACCTATGCTGGCCATCTGCTCAGCAGAAGGACCAGTTGTGTACAAAGATCCTAAGGACACTTCTCCAACTGGAGAAAGGGATTTAAAAGGCATCAATCCTAGAGCTAAAACTGGATCAAGAAAGAAGCTAATTTCATTGAATACTTTAAAATCAAAGCTTGATTCAAAGAAGAGGGCACCCAACACAGATAATCCATCAAATTAATCTGATGCACCCAAGGCCCAGTTTCTAAGAAAAGGAAGTCCTCCTAGGCCAAGGACAAAAATCCAAGCCATCCATCAGCTTCAGCTCCAGCTGGGGGTAATATGCATAAAGAGGCCATGAAGGCAACCTCTATCCCAACCTCTTTAGAGTATAAGGGTGAAGAAAGAGCTCACACTCAACTCACTAGTATGGAGTCAGCATTGGTAAGTATTTTCAACTTAAATTCATTACCAAATTCTATCATTTGTCACTCTGAGTCTGCATCAGGGGGTGAAGCTTCAGCAAATATAATAGCCGACGCTGACCCTGACCCTTCTGTTCTAAATATGTAGTACCCCAACAACATGGTCTTGCTGAAGGGACCAAAAACATGCTCATTGATCTTAACTCATTAGAGACTTTTTCTCAGGATCCATCAAGTCAAACCAAGCCTGATGGTGAAGAAGTTGAAACTAATCCATACAAAAAGGATGCTGGTACTGGGGCCACTAAGATTGTTGATGTTGGAGCCACCGAAGTCTCTAAAGAAGTGCCTCCTACCACTGGAGCTAAGGTGGGACACTTGCCTTCATATGTGTTCAATGTGTCTTCAGTTGATCTGGCCAAGGAGTTTAGGTTAGATGAAAGGTCACCTATCAATCTGGATGAAAGTGACCATGACGATGAAGCTGCTGATCAAACTCCTATACCACCATCCCCAAATCTCAGCAGCTAAAAGAATTAACCAATCAAGTGTTAATTCTTTAGTCACAAGTGGCTCAACTTCAAAAGGAAAAAGCCTCTGCTCAAGTTGAGGTTACTAGACTGAATGAAAGGCCAGCCCTACCAACTGCTAAGGAAATTAAGGATGTTGTAATTGCTGCTCTTAAGCCCTTGGTGAAAGAAGTGGTTACTACCACTGATCTGAAGCAATCAATGTCTTCACTCATGGACTCCATCAACTATTGAGTTCCCCACTGAGTTTGTTCCAGTTCCTGGCCAGGTAAACGAGCTTTGTGTTTCTGTGTCAAAAATCAAGGATAGGGTGGCCAAACTGGAACAATATAAGTTAACTGTATCTGGAGAGCTTCAACAAAAGATAGCTTCTCTTGATGGTGTTCTGGCTATGCTAGCCAAGATATCATCTTCACTGAACACTCTTGCTGTCTCTCTCCCTAGTGGTGCATCAGCAGAAGTTTCTATGGATTCTTCTACTGAGGGGGAGAAAACAACTACGATTCAAACTTTATTCCAAAGGCATGCAAGGAAGAAGGCCCATAAGCAGCCAGTATCACCATTTGCTGAAGACATCCCTGCTAAGTCTAAGGGGGATTTTTCCACAAAAGACAGTCATGTCGATGGCTTAACCACCAGTGATGATTTTACTAACGAAGGTTATCCTATCATTCAGCCTAAGGAAAAAGGTGATCACACTCTCCACCAAAGACTGATCAAGTCTGGTGTTTTCACCCAAGAAGACATCAACAAAGTGATCAGAATAAATGAAGCTGATAAACTCAGAAATCTAAAGTAAGATCTGTATCACGAGATAGGAGAATCAGTGGTTGAAAACATTTTCAAAAATAAAATGTTATGTGAGAAGTTCTGTTTGGTCAGATTGAACGGACGCAGTCCTTTAGAAATCACCAATATTGACATGCTCAACACCAGAGGCAATATTGATCTCAAATTCTATAGAGCTGATAATACTGATGAGATTCTGGATGACTTCCAGGCAAAAGAACTTTCTCTCACCGAGTCGATGGAGATGGAACAAAAGCTGGCAAAAAAGAAAAGAAAAAGATGGGATGAAGTGTTGACAAGAATTTCTTACTCCAAGAGCAATCATTAATGGGTGAGTTCCTCAACATTAATGTTGATATTTCATTGGAGGAACAAGATCCAATTCTGGAGCTAAAGAAATTGGAAAATCAAGTTAGACCTGGCGTTGGTGAAATCTTTGTCACCACAAAGAAATATATAGGATTTGTTCAGTTTCATATTCATCTACCTAGGCATGTACTTGAAGAACCAAAACTGGGGATAATTTTGTTCAATCATCCTGAAAGACAAGATTTTGTTGGCACCACTGATATGGATGATATGAATAATGAGCTCTTATAGAATATCCAGAGTTTTCTTCCTTCATCATAGGGGACCAGGTTTAACTGAAGCTGCAAGGACCTCCAGCTTATGTTTACTAGGAGTAGTAGATGTAAGAAATATAACCCACTGGTGCAAACTCCAGTCATTGAGAACTTAGAGCTGAAAAGCAATATGATAATCATTTGTAATTTTATTTTGTACTTTGTAATGTTTATGAATGAATGAATGTTTAGTGTAAGTAAGAAGAAGTTGTTATGCTCACTTACTACTGACTTTAACTTAGGCTATTTGTATATCCAAATAGGGGGAGATTTTTGGGTCAGTATTTACTATTTAAATATAAAATCCCCTAAGTGTTTCATGTTCAGCAAAAAGGTGGGTTTGCTGAAGCATGACCAGAGGAACAAAAGATTCCTACTGAAGAATACTTTGATGAAGAAAGTTCATCTTTCCTCTTCTAGAGAACTTAGTAGACAAAGAAGTCTTTGCTTCAGTGACCATGTGGTCTAGTTGCTGAAGAACAAGTCCTGAAGAAGAGCTTTCAGTTAAGTTTGGTCTGACAATACCAAACTGAATGATGTCGATCTCTTCTAGGATGCTGAAGATACTTTAGTATTCTGAAGGTTTACATTGGGTGGGAAAAGATTTGCTTTAAGTCAAAGTCTGAAAAGGTTGCTTGTAAAGTTAACTATAAGTACAACATTTATCTTTTCCTAGATTAGTTTAATTGTAACTTGTACTTTTTATCCAACATGGGCATTCAACCACCCACTGGATAAGCACTTGCATGGTAACATGTGATATGCAAACCCTAATATTCATTGCCTATAACATGGATGCATCAAGGAGAGAATCGGATATCTCTTGTATTCGAAAGATTGAAATCTTACAAGAGCCTATTCTCTCCTAACTTCAACCAAACCATTAGGCGAAAAGCTTATGAACGTTTTGGCTGAGACTTAAACTCTTAACTTAGGTTTGTAGTTTAAGTAGAGGAGATCAACCCATCATTGTCATTCAACTACTTTGCTATTCCGCAAGCAAATGGGGTTATAGATTCTTTATTGATTTTAATAAAATATCTATACGCTGAAAAGTATTTGGTATTGTTGTTTTATTGGTTTAAAGTTTCTTATTGATTTGATATAACAACTTACTTGAATCCAATAAGCAAGTTACTACTTAAGGTTGATAAGTAGTAACGTGTTATAAGGGTCCAACATGGACGTCCTTTTGAACAGACGGTATCCATTTGTGGGCCGCGAGCTATATTGCGTAACGGGCAGCCCGAGCGTCAAGTTTTGGTGCAGCGGGTTGGGCGTTCTCCGGAAGAGGCAACGTGGGAATGATTGACTAAGTTTCGAGGTGCTTATCCAACCTATGACCTTGAGGACAAAGGTCCTTTCTGAAGGAGGGGAGAATGATACGCCAAGAGTTGATCAAGGACTAGGGCGTACAACAAGGGAGTCGGTTGCACCGGTGTCACACAGGCATTATATGTTACGCTAGGGAATACTAACTTTACGTTTATATTATTAGGACTAGCAGGGTACCCGCGCGATGCGACGGCGGGTATCCTGTGATAAATCGGAAAAAGGTAAAAAAAATGATCCCGGTCAGGCCTGGTACACTTATTTGCATAGGTTTTGGTCGGTTTTCTCCAGTTTCGATTAAACCCGTTGAGTTGATCCGGTTTTAAAATCATACGTACCACCAACTTGTAAGTTATATAAAGCTTTTTTGTGTTTTAATAGTTGTACAATATGTATAATAAGATGTATTATTCAATTTAAGGGTATTTTAAAAATATTATTAATTAAGATGTTTAATATATTAATTAATGTGTATTTATAACATATGCTTTATAACATGTAGTAATTAAAATTAATTTTAGAAAAGTGATGGTAATGATTTTTTTTTGTGATTATTGTATGTTAAAATAGTTGTACATTTGGCTTTTGAAATTGTATTACCTAAATTATTCTTGAGTTGGTGCATCAAAATGATATACATCATGTTGGCCAATAGCTATTTATTATGGAGAGAGTGTTTAAAATAGTTTATTATTATGGAGAGAGTGTTTAAAATAGTTTATATGTAGTATAGATATAGATTAATAGTGGAGATGATTATAATGACAAAATTTAATTTATAGTTTGTAACCGACGTGTTATATTAACTTGTATAATATGTATTTAAATATGTATTATAATACTTAAACATGTAGTATAGGTAACTTGTACAATATGCATAAAATTATGTATTATTTAAATAATTAATAAGAGAGATATCAATCTCTTTTATATATAGTATATATAAGTTTGAGTCAAAGTTAAGATAAGTTATTGAGTCTATTAATAAAGTTTTCGCATGAGTCATCATCCACTAAAGAAAACGTCTTTGTATTGGTGTGGGATTGCCCGATCGAGTTGATGCTATTTAAGCCATCGTCATTCATTGAAATTATGATGTTTTAGAGTCAAATAATCTATGTTTTTTTCTTCATTCTTAAAAAGCTTGTATACACAAAAAGGGATGCGAACAAACGATACTACTTACTTCGGATCGTATCATTGTGTGACACTCGATCTAGAGGTATAACTTGGATGTCTATAGGGGACATGCAAGACAGGTTTAAGAACTATCCATTAAGTGGTATGTTTATACAATTATACCTTAGTAGGGCTGAGCTTCGGGCCGGAACCGACTCGACCCGAACCGAACCGAAATGGCCCGAAATCGAGATAAGCTAAAACCCATAACCGAAACCGAAACCGAAAATGTTCGGTTCGGTTCGGTTCAATGTCGGGATAACTTGGGTTACACTCGGGTATGGCCCGAAACCGACTTTAACCCCAAACACCCCCTTAGCAGCCAAAAAAAAAATATACCCCCAAACACCCCCTTATCAGCAGAATGCAAAAAAAAAAAAACAGAAAGAACATGTTTCACAGTAGGGTATTAAGTTTCACAATGGGCATAGTGGCATAAAAAGTTCAAATTCAAAATAGAAAGTACAAAGTTCAAATCCAACTAACAAAATACAAAGTTCAAATTCAAGTATTCAACAAACATAACAAGAAACTAGATTGAACGGGTCAATGCTCAATTCTTCGACATTTCTTCATCTCCCAATTGTTTCTCCAATCCGTCTTGAATTTCTACAAAAATATAACAAACGAGTTACACTTTGATCGTTGTCATATAAGCCAAAACTTTGATCGTTGTCAACTTGCCATATAAGTTCAAGTGTTCAAAAATATAACAATGGGCATAATTTTGAACAGTGGGCATAATTTCAATATATTATCACTATATTATTTATTATCACTGTATCAACACTATAACTATGATAATTTTGCTCAAAAAAAAAACAGTGGGCATAAGAAGCTATTTTCGACAGTAGGCATAACATTATAATAACAAACATTACAAGAAACATACCTTTAGCAAGCTCGTCGTCTTTCATCAAGTCTTCAAATGAATCCATAGTAATATTTTTACTTGATGTACAAATCCAATCTTGCGTGCACACCAAAGCTTCTACAATGTTTGGCGCTAAGCAATTTCTATATGGGTCCAAAACTCGACCGCTCGCGCTAAAGGCGGATTCGGAAGCAACGGTGGATACTTGGATGCATAAGATATCTATAGAATAAAAAAATTCACAAAAAATATTTAAAAATCAGAAAAAATATTTAAAAATCAGAAAAAATATTTAAAAATCAGAAAAAATATTTAAAAATCAGAAAAAATATATAAAAATCAGAAAAAATATTTAAAAATCAGAAAAAATATTTAAAAATCAGAAAAAATATTTAAAAATCAGAAAAATATATAAAAATCAGAAATATTAAAAAAGTAGAAAAAATGAGAAATTACCTTTCGCCATCTTTGATACAATCGGAAAACGTGGACTATTTAACTTCCACCAATTAAGAATGTCAAATTCCTCGTCATCATCAAGCTCTAGAGGCGGTTCTTTAAGATATTTCTTCAACTCATCTTCACCCCCACTCGACTTATTTCCCATTATATCTTTATACTCCATTAAGAAAGCATTGCCACGACGATTTTTAGAGCTACAACTTTTATTTGACATTGTTCTCGATGAGTCATTTGATGTGGTTGTGCCATATTTTTCTTTGTATATGGCAAACAACTCTCCCATATCCTTCTCAACCTTCTCAACAAATTTTTTAGATAACTCATCGTTAGTTGAACAAAAAAATGGCGTCTCATTACTATCTTCATCATTTTCCTCCATTGGCATACAACCAATATCTAACAAACGCTTTAAACCATATCGTACTATTTCGGACTTCATCGTGGGATCTTAAATAACGGCAAAGTACATATAATGGTTGATTTTTTTGTAATCACCCCAATATTTGTCATACTTTTTTCTCATTTCTCCAACCATGTCCTTAAATGATGGATTTTTTTGCCACTCACGAAGATGCTTATCAATATCAAGTACCTCTCCAAACCACAAATGAGCAACCGGATTTGATACGTTTGACACAAGTTCGGTAGTTTCCTTAAATTTTTCCAAAAATTGAACTACCTTCTTACAAACCGCAAAATCAGCCCGCTTTGGTGTTTCCTCCAAGTCTCGTGTAAAATTAGAGTTTCTAAAATCATAATCAACAAAAGCATCTTTTAACTCAATGACGGTTTTCAACATATCATGTGTTGAATTCCATCGTGTAGGGCATTTGGAAGTCAAAAACTTTTTTGAATCGGTAGTCTTTTCAACACTTTCTTTAAAGTTAGAAACTCTTTGGCTCGAGTGTTTTATGTATTTCACGGCTAAGGCTATGGTATCAACTTCTTTTTGGTACCTTTTTAAACCATCTTTGACAATTAGGTTTAAGATATGAGCCATACACCTTATGTGGAAATGTTTCCCATTATCATACTTACTTGATAAATTCTCTACCAAGTACTCGAGGGCTTTGTCATTTGAAGAAATGTTATCAACCGTCACCGTCATAACATTCTTTAAACCCCATGCGTTTATACATTCCAAAAGAGCCATACCAATATCCACCCCTCTATGACTATGAATTGGTCTAAAATTTATTATCCTTTTGTGCATAACCCACTCATCGTCTATGAAGTGTGCGGTTAAAACCATAAAGTTCATTCTTTTACAACTAGAAGTCCAAGTATCGGTGGTTAAATGGACCGTGGTGGAATCATTGCTTAAGTATTTCAATAGGCTCTTCCTCTCTTCTAGATAAAACTTAGCAATATCCCTAGCAACAGTAAAACGGGATGGCACATGGTATCTAGGTTGCAAGTCCGAAACGAACTGAATGAATGCCGGGTGTTCTACAAACTTAAAAGGAAGCTCGACAAGAATGAACATCCTAATCAATGATTCTTTGATTACTTTTTCATTATACTTCCACGTTTCTAAAATCCCACTACTAGTACCACCCTCATCGTTCTCACAAATCTTTTTCTTAAATGCTAGCTTTTTTTGTTTCTTAATCTTCTCAACATCGGGATTTTCATCACAATTAACATAATGGTTGTTTAAGTGGCGCGTACCATGTTTATGAGAGTCGGCTTTGAAAACCGCTGGACACCATTTGCAATATGCCATCTTAATAAGTACCCCATCTTCATCATTTTCAAACTTTTGATCAAAGTATTTCCAACATTCGGCTTTTAGTCTCCTTGGATTTGATGGGGCTTTTCTTTTGCGTTTCTTATCTTCATTGCCAATAGTCTCCACGTCTTTTGTATCATCCTACAAAAAAATAGTGGGTTAACAAAGTATTATTAACAAGTAATCAAAACAGTGGCATATAAACAGTGGTACAAAAACAATGGTACAATTAAACAAAAAAAAAATTAAAAAAGGGTAAATTCGTGTGAAATTAAACAAATCAGTCGGTTTATCACTTGCATAAGAATGAAAAAAGTGTATAATTAAACAAAAAAAATTAAATTCGTGTGGAATAAAAAAAATAACTAATTAAATTCGTGTGGACTGTGGAATTAAAGTATTAAACCGTGTGTTAATACTAATTAAAAGAATATATTTAAGCCTAAAATATATATTAATATAGACGAATTTAAAAAAAAAATAACTAATTGCATAAGATTGAAAAAATGGACAAATGGGTGTTAAACTGTTAATTATTATCTAATTTACTAATTAAAACCGAATTAAAAAAATTATTAATTAAAAAAAAAATTACCTCAACATTGATGGTGTTTTGTTGAGTTGAAAAGGATCCAAATACGGGTAGAGATGATGAAATTGATTCAAAAACGTTATTTTGTTGGGGTATTTGTGCATCTTGATTCAATTCTTGATCCATTGGATTGCTCATTTTGTTCTTCCCTTTTTTTTAAGAGAGTGAGAGAGAATGAGAGAGAAGATAGAAATTAGATAACGGCTGAGAAAAAAAGAGTAATAGAGTAAGTAGGGTTTTTAATATGTCGGGTAAATCGGGCCATTTCGGGCTGTCGACGGTTTTTGGACCGAACCGATCCGATGCCGAAATATACCCATTTTATAAACCGACTACCGAACCGAATCAGTCGGTTTCGGGATCGGGACAATCGGTTTGTTCGGTTCGGTCGGGCCGTTTCGGTTTCGGTCGGGCCTGCTCAGCCCTATACCTTAGTGATATTTTTTTTTTTTTTTTTTTTTTTAACAGCAGTTTGGTGCAGTGGAGTATCTTGCGTGTCACCGAGGCATCAAGTCTCTCGACCCAAATTTGAATCATCTCACGAAGAGAATATCAACCCCCATGCTAGCTATTCAGTTTCCCATTAAAGGGCTTCAAGGCATTGCGATGGGATTCAAACCCGGCTGCCAATTTTGAGAAAATTCTCACATGAGGAATGACAGGAGTCAAACCCCTGAACTCACCCACAAATAAAATATAACCAAATGCATCCATCCAACTGGGCTATACTTCATTTGCACCCTAGTGGTATCTCCTGACTCGTCAACTAAAATATACTCGTAGTATAGTCAATGACAATGATCATATTCGACATGGATGTATTGGTCGTTTTCTTAAATGTCATTTTGCATCATAGTATATTTGTTTGCCTTGTTATACAACGTTCGAGAACTTAATATACTCGGAGTTTATTTGGTGGATCACGTATTTGTTAACATGTAACTTCCAGCCATAAATAGATCAGATCAAGTTTGGCTACACTCTCTTTCTCACGATTTAAATCAAGTGTTTGCTATCGGATTTCGATTTGATCAAAACATATCCTTATAGCATGCCTTTTTTATTGAATTTTCTTGTCAATTATTATCTTTTTTATTTTTTTAAAATGACATATTAGTGATTAGTTTGTCGAGTCATACAGTAACATTTAAGCAGACGATAGATCTCTTCCTTGAACCATCGACTAGTTATAGTTAAACAGTTAAACTCTTAATCTATTTCGTTTGAAAGTAAAAATCTTTGCCAAATCTCGAACTACGAAACCTCTATAAAAACATCCCTTAAAAAAATCCAATAATCTCGTTAACCAACAACAATTTATAAAACTAATTTGTAGTAATAGTTTTGGTGTTCACCAATAACAGAGGATCACTGTATATACTACTCCGTGCAAATTGTAAATGTCATCATATACTTTCCGTTTAAATTTCCTAGTTTCATTACGGTGTTAACAATGATTCTGGATTTTGATAGTCTGTAATATATCATCATCATTAGTAAAGACCAGCAATGAACATGGATGGATATTAAACACGAAAAAGCATTTGGTCGAATACCAAGTCCAAATACAATATAGATATGACTGATGAAGCTCCCACAGGGACTAATAATTTCAATCTCTTCAATTGTGGTGACAAAATTGTACCAAAGCGGATGTCAAAATTGTTTGCTTCAACGATTTTAATACTAGTTTTTGTTTGTAAGAGTTTAAGAAAGAGGAATTTTCTAAAATAGCCATTTTGTATTATGTTGTCTTTAAAATGTTAGCTACATCTCAATACCCTTAAAATGACCCAAAGTAACCGAGGCATCCGAGACGACCTAATATATTTTGTAATTTCGGAGACAACCGATGCATCCGAGGCAACCGAGGCAACTGAGGCAACCGGAACACGTGTCACGCAGGGAGGATAACTTACCTCGGTTGCTCCGATCGCCTTGACTATTTTTGAAAAAGCTGAACAATATCGGCCATTTTAAGAAAGTAGCATTAAAAATGACTTATTTATGTAAAATCCTCATAATATTACTGATCAAAAAATATTACTGATTTGTATCGTGCAACAACTAGTATATGTATCTAGGCATGCATAAATGATTTAGACAATGGTGATCTAGACAATTTTTCCAAAATTGCGTCTGGTTTAGACATAACATTCTTTCATATTTCTACATCCATCTGAATTTGAGTATTTAAATTATAACAGGTATATAAAACATCATTATTACCTCTTGTTTCTCACAAGTAAAATCCAAACTAGAGACAATCAGATGTAACACTATTATCAAAACTTTTGCAATTTTAATCAAAGTTTTGAGGACAATAATACGTTTCATTATAAGGAAATTATTGCTTGGAATCAAACAAGAATAATCGCTTCGTTGGATTAAGATGGTGGTACTATAAAGTTGATTGTACGATCGATTCATTGGAAGAAAGCATCTGCCGAGTAATATTCTGTTTAACTAAAGGATCTTTTTTACATATTCGAATATGAAACTCCATTTATTCTCAACAGTAACTTTTTTCTAAACAATAGTACTGATTTGTATCGTGCGACGTTGACACATGCAACAACTAGCATGTGTATAACAGTCATGCATAATGATTAAGAACTGCGAGCTCTGCGCACAAATGAATAGTTTTGTTTACAAGTAAATGTCGAACACGTTTATAACATAAATTATGTCATTCATATCTATTTTTTCCAAAATTGCGTCTGGTTTAAAGTTCGTGTCTCACTTCTTTGTTAGTTTTAAGTTTTAACAAAATGCATTTCGATCACTTTTAGTTTTGAATCCGTTGTCAGTGCTAGCTAGCGACTGCATACTTGTATTTTATTTTTAGAACGAAAAATGTTAGTAGCTAATAGGTCGAATTATACAATGACATCTATACGGCAAAATGTTTTCTTCGCCAAATTATGTTAAACTATTTATCCGTTTTTTTTATAAAAGCTTTTGACAAGTAATTGAATCTAAGATCTTCAAAAAAATTTCCCCGAAAAAATCATTTATTAATATTTTAGTAGCTAACCGAGTTAAAGCCAATTAGTTACACACTTGTATATCTAATTATCTATATATCATCAGTACTGCCATTAGCTAAAGATTTTACTTGCTGAATAACATGAAGTACAACTTTATCCACGTTTGCAAAATGTATCTCGGAATTAACTTTATAAAATATAGACGAGTACCCGCGCATAGCGGCGGAATTTGGTTAGTGGCAAATAATTTACAGTATGCGATATTGTGGTAAGTGTTTCGTGTACATTCAAAATAAAGCATGAAAATATCAAATTGAAATTATAGAATGTTTTAACATATGACAATACAATGCTAGATAAAATATTAAATAAACATGTATCAAAAAGCCTATAAAAACTTTTAGTAAATGTGAAAGTAAAACATTACATCACAGTTTATGAGCTAACTAATAATACACGTTACTCTTTACGTAAACCATACATATTATATTAGTTGATAAACAATTTAGAAAACCGGGTTAATCCAAGTTTATCCGATGACTCGACCAGGTCAATTTAAAAACCGGGTTTCAAAACATTGAAAAATGGCATCGTTCATAACTTCATATGTTTATTTATTTTCGTTGCACGTTAATATTTTATCTTCAAATGACTTTAATGTGTTCATATAATATAATTTATATATGCATTAAGATGTTTGAATTATAAATGTAGTATAGATTAGTAGGACTCATATTTTTCAATCATTCAACATTTTCAACTTTCAATTAAAGGAATACACCCTTTATAATGTAGTATAGATGTATAATTCATGCAAGTTGTGTATAAAAAAGAAGAAATACAAGCGGGTGACGTGGCGAAAGGAGGTTGCGTTAGTGACTTGAAGACACGTTCAGATATGCGAGGCGGCAAACATACGCTGCGTTACAATCCACGTGTCATGTTATCTCTTTCCACGTATTCGTTTCTGCCACGTACCTCATTAATTTGCTTTTCATATCCTCATAAAAAAATATAAGCTTCATAAAAAAAATTTACTGTAGTATATATGTATAGTCCAAAACTAGCTATCAAATAGCCGTCGTAGTTGTAACTACAAAATACAAAAATAAAATTATCTCATTTTAATACAATCAGATACTCAATATACCATTATATAGTTCTCTAAATACACAAAAGCAATTTTTCAGATAACGTGAGACGTGACGTAACGACAGATTCAAGCCTCAAGTTTAGAAATCACAGTGAAGCAATGACATTTTCTTGGATCAAGATCTTTTCAAGTTGAACACAACTTGATAGGTCATGTTGAACAATGAGAATTTAGATAAATGTATAAGGGTCCGTTTGGTTTGAAGTCGGGTTTTACTTTAAATGTAGGTTTATAAAATAGTGAGTTTAGATTTGGAGAGAAGAAATATATTATAATAAAAATTAAACATTAATATAAATTAAAAAACTTAATATAAAAAGAATAAAATAAATAAAAGCTAAGTAAATGTGTGGTCACCATTTAATTATGATAAAAATCTTTGTCATTTCTTGAAACCCAATGGGTACCCCGTACCCTAACTTGTGAAAATGGGCATAAGACCTTTTTTTTTAAACCCAAATTAAATGTACCAAATAATGAATTACACTTTTTTATGAGCCTAAACCTTCAAAACCTAGTAACCAAACAGGTCTTAAAAGTTTTTTTCTTTAGTAAAATTCAGATGGCCTATTTGTATTTATCTTTATTGTGATTGGCTAACTTTATCTATCAAGTTAACTCTAACTTGACAGGATCCTCCTCCATTTTTTATAGCGTAACAAAAGCGGTAATACTTTTATAAATTTTTGTAATACACTAATAACTCAATATATAGTCCAAAATGCGGTTAGGTTTAAAAGTTAAAACTTTATATCTCTTAATTACATTATCAACTTTTTACTCTAAATCCAGTTAGACTTAAAAGCTCAAATACCAAATAACTCAATAAATAGTCAAAATACAAAATAACACAAAAATTCTACAAAAGCAACAAAAAAAGCGCTACATTTTGCCATTATGCGCGCCTTTATTCGCTATTTAACGCCTTGACTCACCCCACGTTTAAAGTTCACGCAATGATATATATCGTAACAAGGAGACCACTCCTCACACTTAAACGACGCTTTAATAACACAAAAACACGTCTTTTAAAACCTTGCACAAAATACGCAAATCTCGGATGGGTCTATAAAGAAAATTAAAGAACCACGTATGACCATAAATGACCATGACCACGCGTGCTGATACATGTGGCTCTAGCAAGTTATTTATTTAGAGAATTTTAAATTTTTTGAGGTTAAATGAATAGCAATTGATATATACACGGAGAGAAGTTATACGTACACGAATTTTTTATCTGAACTGACGAATATACCCTATAAATTAGTTGCTCAAAATTTTCATAAGCTAAACAATTCCATATATCCATATTGTCTTTTTCACTCCCACTTTCGGTAACACCATTTCCCTTACCTTCCATCACCGTTACAATGTATTACACACTAAAAACGTATGTCACGTAACATGATTAATCCGACCTCATTCTCGAGGTACTTGGCACAATTCTTCCTGTCCATCACTGGCAAACTATCTTTGAGTATTCATTGGTAAGAGCCTTGTAAACAATCCTCCAAAAATCTCCATTTACCCCCAATCAAAATCAAAACCAAGAGAATAAAACAACCAAAGTTCGCATCAACTTTCATAACAAGAAAGTTATGTCAACAACGCCTCTTTTTATGATAAATAACTTAGTAGTGTCAAAACGAAATTCTTATTCTCGATAATAATAGTAAAAACAGGTTGAGATTTCTTGTATGGCGGACTGACGGTAGTGTTCGGTATTGCCATGCTGGAAATGATCTTTTGTAAGAAGAGGTGTTTTATAACATCACCGAAAACAGAAGTTGCAAAAACATCTTCAAAGAAATCCGAATTGAGTAGCTTTTGTCCGAAAATATCTACCGAAGAGGGAACAATGACATTTACGATTTGAGTAGCTTTTGAGATAACACTTTTTTTGTTCATGTTAAGCCTCATTACGGTTTATCGACCGTGATTCGATATTGACGTAGACTATGTAATAAGATTTCAAGCTGTTGGCAAACTCCACCCCTTTCTGGTTAACAATTCAAGAAACGGTGGAGGATTGAGAACACCGGCACTTTCATATTTCAACCGGTTACACGATGTGTTGCGCTTGGCAAGCAAGAATATAAAGATCAATCGATGGGTTTTTTTTCTTAGTTCCACGTTGACATAAATAATAATAGCTGGGATTTACAATTTGTTGGTGTTATGTAAATTATGGTTCTTTTTTATGCATCATTTTATTGGTTTTCTATTCGAAACTTCAAACAGAGAAAGCTATTTTGGTGAGCCATAACTAGTAAGAGAATAAACAGGGGTATTATTGTCACAACACATTAATTTTCTATGGACAAATAAAAAACCTCCGTGTAAATATCACCACCCTAAATGAATAATCTAAAGTTTGATATGTTTACATAGTTTCATTACAAAATTTACTGTATTTGTTTATTAAATTAAATATAAAAAAATAAGTAATAAAAAAATAGATTAATATACAAAAATGTTACTAAATTTTACAAAATATTTGTCCTAAATTACTCAACTTTCGTTTTGTGTTTTTAAATTACTCATGTTTATGTGACCGGCTATTTAAGTTACTCTCTCTTTTATAACTCATGATTTCCGGTAACAATTCTTAGGTGGCATTCTTTTTTTTTTTATTTAAATTCTACAACTAATGGTTCTCGAACTAAAATGACTTAGTTGCTCTCGTCTTCTTTCTTCTTTACTTTTTCTTTGATACGAAGCCCTATAATTATTTTAAAAAAACTACAAACATCCTATTTTGATTCATCCCTCTCTTTAACAAACAAACAAAAAGCACTGCTATCAAAATAGTGATTTTATTCATCCGTTTACTATGAAATACCACCAATCCACCGAAAAACCACTACAACTTTCACGTTATTCATCCCTTTATTATGAAGCACCACCAATCCGCCATTTCATCCCCTAGAATTTTTAGTTGAATTTTTTCAAGTAAAAATAATTTCCATCAAACCTCTAATTACTCTCAATAACAACTCAAGATTTTGATTTATCTCTTATTTTAAACATCAGATCTGTAATAGATAGAAATATGTGAATTGGGTTGTGTGTTTCAATCGGGTTATGAATCGGGTTTTGTGTTTCAATAAGTAACAGTTTCATTTCAATCAAGTTGTTTGTGAATCGGGGTGTGTGTTTGGATACAACATCCAGATCTGAATGTCTTTGTGGCTAAAAATGACGTGAAAGTTCTTGGCCATCTGACAACATTGTTTTTGTGTGATTGTAAATAGAAGGTTTTATGTTTTGATGGATATAAGATTGAAGATTTTTGTTTTGAATTTCTTATATGTGAAAGCAGAATAATGAAAACATGGTCTATATTTAATTTTAGGTTTTAATATTTGGTTATGATAAATGATGATGATGATCACAAGAAAGAATGAACATTATAAAAAACAAAATATTGAAATGATGTTGTACATATACTGGATTCAACGTGGAAGATTTTTGCTGAGATGGAAAAATGTTGAGCCTATGTGGCATGGGATATAGATTGTCAACTGGCCACCCTTCCACTTATTAATTTTAACCTAAGTTGTACAGATGTTTGGTGCTTTAATTAACCATCTCGTATACATGGATAACTTATAAACACAAAATGAAAGTTGAGTAACTTAAGACAAATTTTTTGTAAATTTAGTAACATTTTTGTATATTAACCTTAAAAAAAGTTAGTAAAAGTAACTTTTATCAACTTTTACTAAAAGAAATTTCTAAAAATTATTTTCTTCAATTATTATTAAAATAAAAAAATTTAAATAAAAAAAAGTATTACTAAAAGTCTATTTTTATTTAATATTTAATAAGTAAAAAAGTAAAACTTTTAATTACTCTATTTTTTAGTAACCAATAGATGTATGTTTATTTATTTATTTTTGTATTCAATGTGTTTTAATAAGTAAAAGTAATAATAAGTTAAATAGTTGTGTATGTTATCTAAAATGTAAAATTTTTAATAATAATATATCGAGTTTTTCGAACCTTCAATAACATTATACTTTTATGCTACATATGCATATACACAACTTTAAGCCTAACATGAATATTGATATAGCAATTAAATATTTGTTAAAAGAAATTTAAAGCTTGACTTTTTTGATTTTTTTTATAAGATCATCTTTTTGAGGTCATCGTGTATTTTCTTGAATTTTTATATGAGTTTAACAATAGAATTTCATGTTTGTATATAAAGACAAATTTTTCTAGTCGGGCTTAAAATTTAAACAAGTTGAGTTTAAACTTAAATGAATAAAACTTGTCAAGTTATCAAGTCAACCTTTTGCTCACTTTAAGCTTTTCGAATTAAGCTCAAGCATTGTCAATTAAGCTCGAGCTCATCTCAATTTGATTACACCCCTAATAATAATTATCATAATGATCAGATTACTTGATAAAGAAAGGGAAATATATATAACACTAGACCAACTTAGTTTAATCCACAAGTAATGTATTTCACTCCTTTTCTATTTTTTCTGTTTATCTCAAAAGAAACCAGCATAAGATAATCAGGTTGTAAGTTTGCGGGGAAGGCTAAGGAGTTTGTTTTTAACTATATATTGAGGACATATGTTCGAACCCTCCCCGTCACCTGCACCTACCTTTTTATTTTATAAAATTTTCAATATTTTACATAAATGGAAATAACTTAACTTATTGAGTGTGATGTGCGTCTTTCTACTTGAATTAAGATTTTGTACCTTCAACTTATATCACTTAAAAGCTATCTCACGTCAGATTCAAGCCACTATAAAGCACATTTTGATGATAATACGTACGATTATATGTTGTATCAGTTGAACTGATTCATTGTATCTTCTTATAAGGAGCTTGAACAAGGCCTCAAATTGCATTTTATAGAAATACGCATCCTGCATATCACGCCCATTGTCGAGTTCTTTGGCTAGTGAAAGGCCATTAGTGACACGAGCAATCATTGTTAGCTTTACCTTTTTTATTTTAGGATCAACCAACTCTCATCTCACACCTTTACTGCTTTTGTTCATATAAGTTATTTAATTTTATTACATGTAATTTGATACTATCTTAATAAAAATACACAGTCTTTCACTTAATTTAATCCACAAGTAATATACTTCACTCATTGCTAACGGCGGTAGTGTCTTCCTTTTTTGAAGGTGGTGTGTTAAAGTTTATAACTTGGTTTGCAACCTTTTCTAACCATCAGGGGTCACTCATGTAACTTTTCTATATGTTTTCTGTGTTTGTCACTTGTGCAGGTCTTGAGGGATCACTCTTGCCAACCCTTCAAAGTTGCTCGAGTATATGTCCATCGCATATCCTATCCTATGGTTTCATACTTTCATATTATTTTTTTCTCAGCCGCTTACATCTTCTCTCTCACTAAAAATCAAGATGTAAAACGTTCGAAATATTGTTTCAGTTTAGTAGTCTAGTAGTTTAGGTTGTTATTGATTTGTATTCTTGTATTGCATCTATTTTGGGACAATCCTTTTCTTATGTATGTTGATAGCACCCGATTGGTGACTATCTGTTTTGGATTCTAAGTTAATAAAGCACGTGAGGTGGTTGGTTAAGTACAAATATTGTGTGGTGTTATTTATTTTTACATGGTATCAGAGATCCCGGTTGGATCTTTGATTTAAAAGTTTTTTTGACAAGAAAATTATTTTTTTGGGTTTTTAAAGGTTTCTTGTTTATCTCGTCTAAATATTACTGGATCTTATACTTTGTTAAAGAAAATCTGTTTTTGGGGTTTTTAAAGATTTTTGGCTCATCTTCATGTATTATTAAAGGATTTTTGGTTTATGAGGTGTTTTCTGTCACTGGGTATTCAATTTTTGAAGGTATAATTTTTTTTTGAAAACCCTAATTTTTGAAATTTGGGGCTTTTGTGTTTCAAGAGCTTTTTTGTTGATTCTAACCCTGCAGGTACCTAATTGGAAGCTAATATTGTTACTATTGATTGATTTGTAGGTTCTTTGGCCAAGGTTACTTCTAGACTTGAATCTAGATTGACCTTGTCTGGTGGTGTTTTCTGTTGCTGGTTATTTCTAGACTTGAATCTTGATTAACCTTGGGTTTCTCTTCCGCTGTTTTGCTGGATGCTGTTGGTTGTGTAACACCTCTCGCACCCTTACTCTTTTACTTATTTTTGTCTGTTCACTGTCCTAAACTTACTCTTGACCTAGCACCTTGAGTGGTGTGGATTCTTGAGAACTAAGTGGTGTAGGATCTTGAACTAGAGTTCTTGATTGAACACATAGGTTTTCTTTTCTGTTGTGGTGATTGGTTGCTTTATTTGTGGCTATGGCTTCTGAAACTACTAGTGGTAGTGGTACTGCTAATGTGATTAATGGTCTTGATGCAAGTAATCCTCTTCACTTGCAAACTAATGATAGTAATAGTGGGTCTTTGATTATCATTAAACTGTCTAGTTGTGAGAACTATAGGGTTTGGGCTAATGCTATGAAAATTGCTCTTCATGCTAGAAATAAAATGAGTTTTGTTGATGGTACTTGCTTAAGGGGTACTTATGAGTCTAGTGAACCTCTCACTAGTCAGTGGGATAGATGTAATGTTGTTGTGTTGTCATGGTTGTTGGATAGTATTTCTGAGGACCTTTATCTTAGTCTTGTGTATGCTGATAACGCTGCTGAAGTGTGGAATGAATTAAAAGAGACTTATGATAAATTAGATGGCTCTATCTTGTTTAACTTGGTTCAGAAAATTAACAACTATAAACAAAATAGCTTGTCTGTCTCTGAGTATTATCACAAACTTAATTTTTTGTGGAGGGAATTTGATATGTTAAATAAATTGACTCCTTGCACTTGTCTTGCTAAATCTAAATTAGGCAAACACAAACAGTTAATGAAACTCATACAACTTTTAATGGGCTTAGATGAAAATTATCAACCTATTAGAAGTACTTTGCTTACTCAAACTGATTTACCTGATGTGAAAGCTGCTTTTGTGATTGTTTGTCGTGGGGAGTCTCATAGGGGTTTGGGTACTGGTTTTTTGGTTCCTAAACCACATGTCAGTTCCTTTGCTGCCAAGACTGTTGAGCCTAGAGGTGTTGTTCCCTACAGAAATCGTAATTCTAGTAACAACAACTTCAGTTTTGGTAATTCTACCAATAACTCTAGTTATGGGAATAACACTAATAGAAATACCAATAGTTTTGGTAGCAATGCTTCTTTTAATGGGAACAAGACTCAGTATGATTCTTTAAAGTGTGAAAACTGTGGTATGAAGGGTCATACCATAGATAGATATTTTGAGTTGATTGGGTACCCTAGTGGTTATAAGAGAAATTTTAAACATAAAAATTTTTCTAATAACAAAGGAAATAACAAGAATTTTACTAGTAACAATGTTGAAACTCAAAATGCTAGTGTGGTTAATAGTGGTTCTGTTAACAGTGTTTTTTCTCTTTTTTCTAACTATCAAATTGCTAAGCTTATGAACTTAATTGGTGAAAAAGGTGCTTCTGGTAGTTGTTCTAGTGTTTAGTCTAACATGGCAGGTATTAATTATACCTTTTTTAATGCCAATGTGTTCTTTAATATTCATTTTTCCAAGTGCTATAATGCTAAAGTTAAAATTGGGGATACTGTTTCTCATTTTGGTTGGATTATTGACGCTGAGGAAAACCAACACATCACCTCTACAACCAAAAACATGACTAATGTGGTTGATGTTTTTTATTTAAATATATATGTTGGCCACCCTAATGGTACTGTTGCTAAAATTAGATTTGTTGGCACCTTAAGGATAACCAGTAATGTTTTGTTGTTTGATGTGTTGGTTATACCAAAATACACTGTTAGTCTCTTATCTGTTAACAAAATGATCAAAGATAGAAAGTTACATGTTGGTTTTAATGAGTATGACTGTATCATTCAGGATTTGAAAAAAGAGAACATCATGAGGACTGGTAGAGAATGTGGTGGTTTGTATTTGTTTGACACTGATTGTAAGATTCCTAAGTTTAAGAGTAACTATTCTATTTTGTGATGTCATATGTCCAAGAGAGTTTGGCATAACAGACTTGGTCATCCCTCTGACCAAGCTTTAAATGTATTAAAACACTCTTTGAAAATTACCAAACCTGACCATTATGAACCTTGTGTTGTTTGCCATTTTTCTAAACGGATCAGGGATCCTTTCTCTTTGAGTGATCATGTTTCCACATGTCTAGGTGATCTCATTCACTTAGACTTGTGGGGTCCATAAAAAGTCACTATAAGGGAAGGTTTCATATATTTTTTAACTATTGTAGATGACTATAGTAACGCTGTGTGGATTTACTTGCTTAAAACCAAAGATGAGGTGTTTAATTTTGTGGTGGAGTTTGTTAATCTTATCTTTAATCAGTTTCTCAAAAGAATTAAAATCATAAGATCTAATAATGGGACTGAGTTCATTAATCAAAGAATGGATGTGTTTTTTAAGGAAAAAGGCATTATACATCAAACCACCTGTGCTTATACTCCTCAGCAAAACGGGATTACTAAAAGAAAGCACATGCATCTTCTTAATGTGGCTAGGAGTTTAATTTTTCAGGGAGGTTTACCTCTTTGTTTTTTTTGGCTGATTATGTGCTTACTGCTGCTTACCTAATTAACAGGCTCCAATCTTCTGTTGTTGCTGGCAAATCACCTTTCTGTATGATTTTTAATAGAGAACCTTCCCTTTCCCATTTAAGGTCATTTTTGGTGTCTTTGTTTTTCCACAATTTTAAATAATAGTGATAAAATGTTTTCCAGGTATGATAAATGTGTTTTGGTAGGTTATTCTTCTTTCAAGAAAGCTTATAAGCTATTAGGTTTAAATAATAGAAGTTACATTTTTTCTAGAGATGTTAAGTTTTATGAAACTATTTTTCCCTATAAAATGAAGGTTGATCACCAACCTCTTCCTGTTTTTGATAAACATAGTTTGAATAATCAATTTTTTTTAATTTTTTTGAGTCTGACACCTCAAATGTCCCAAGTCCCTATGATGATGGAAAGGGATCACATGGTAAAGCAGGGGAGGTAAACATGGAAGCTTTAGTTGATACTGTAGTGGAGTAGCCCTCTGAAAGTATTCATACTGCTTCACCAATGGGCGAAACTTCTAGTTCTGAGGGCAATATCTTTCCTCAAAATCAGGTTCCTATTTTTTATGCCAACTTTGAAATAGAAGGTGAGAGTGTTGAACCTCCTGTTAGGAGGTCTAATAGGACCACTAAGTTGCCTGTTAAGCTTAATGAACATGTCCTTGACAATAAAGTTAAATATGGCTTGAACAAGTTTGCTAATCACACTAGGTTATCTGCTATTAATGCTTGTTTTATTTCAAACTTGAATAAAACATATGAACCGAGTTGTTTTAGTGAAGTTGTTAAAGATAAAAATTAGGTTCAAGCCATGAACAATGAAATGGAAACATTATATCTCAATGGTACTTGGACCCTTACTAGTCTACCCCCTCATAGAAAAGCCATCGCTAGTAAATGGGTCTATAAAATTAAATATAAATCTGATGGTGAGATTGAGAGATACAAGGCTAGACTTGTTGCTAAGGGGTGTGGTCAGAAAGAAAGTATTGAACTATGATGAGATTTTCAGCCCAACTGTTAAAATGAGCACTGTTAGATCTCTCATTAATTTGGTTGTTCAAAATGATTGGAGTCTTTTTCAATTACATGTTAACAATGCCTTCCTATTTGGTGAACTTGATGAAAATGTTTACATGTTACCCCCACCTGGTTTCTTTGATAAAAATGAAAAAAGAGTGTAATTTAGTCAAATCTCTTTATGGTCTCAAACAGGCTCCTAGGCAGTGGAACAAAAAACTTGTTGAAGTTTTATGTGAAGCTAGTTTTAGTCGAAGTCAAAATGACTATTCTCTATTTGTTAAAAGTAAGGATGATTCTCTTTTGGCTCTCCTTGTTTATGTTGATGATATTGTCTTGACTGGCAACAATCCGTGTGAGATTTCTAAGGCCAAAGCCTTACTAAATGATAGGTTTAAAATCAAAGACCTTGGTGAATTGAAATATTTTCTTGGTATTGAAGTTTTAAATGATAAGAGTGGCATAAGTATAAATCAAAGGAAGTATTGTATTGAGTTGCTTCATGAATATGGGATTCTTGCTTGTAAACCTGTTGCTACTCCCATGCTTGAAAATTGTATTATGGATCATAAAGAAACTTCTGATAATTGATATCTTAAGAACATTATTGCTTATCAAAAATTGGTAGGGAAATTGATCTATTTGTGCAATACCAGACCTGACATATCCTACTTTGTGCATTGCTTGAGTCAGTACATGCATGCTCCCTTACAATCCCATGTTGAGGGTGCACTTAGAGTGCTTAGATACTTTAAATGTGTTCCTTGTGCTGGTCTTGCTTTTACCAAGACTAACACCAATCTTGTTAAAGATTATGCTGACTCTAATTGGGCTAAATGTGTGAAACCCCCAAAATCAGGTATGGAACAGCTAGGCAGCAAGGGATATGGTACAAGTAACAATGAATTATAAAATGACTAGAAAATGACGTAATAAAAGACATATACATTACATCATAAAAGATCAGAGTTTTAAACAAAGGTCCCAGAGTTTTACAAGCGGAAAAATCTATTATTTAATAATGGTTTTGTAACTTATGGTTACCAAGAATTCATGATAAACTTCTAACAGTTTTTAGATAAAACCAAAGTTTAAATATACACAGAAATCTCCAAGCTGCGATAATATCCTACGGTCTCCCATCCAAGCAAAGCTAAGTGATAATACCTGAGATTAAACATGTAAAATCATCAACATGAAGTTGAGTGATATTCATAGGTTTAGTAGTAAAGGTGTGGAACACAAGCATTCATTTGTAAACAAGAAATAGGGGAAATGGTTATGTACATTAACCATAGTCTGAAACATCCTTATTGTTGTTTAGTTCATGAACCGAAGCTTAACTCATGTAAGTTTCCTCTAGTGAGTATTCAGCCTAAATACTCAAGTAACAAATCAAATGTTAAATACGTCAAGGGAATCAGGACGGGGATTGTCAATCCCGATGGATTCACCCACAACATTCGCGCTTAGCAACACAAGTAAATTAACGGTTCATGATCAAGAGAGGAAACTTAAGGCTATTGACTAAAAGCAATAATATCAATGAAATCTGTTGGAAAGCATACAAGTCTGGATAGCATACAAGTTCTGGATAGCGTACAGTTTTTCAATGGTTGTGTTCCACCATGTAAAATCTTACCCCGCATTTAGAAACAATGTGCAAGTAAAAAGGGGCTATGAACTCACCTGATATAGCTATTACACATAGATCAAGGAACAAACTTCCAATAGTCGGTACACAAATTCACGAGATATCAATTGCTCATTGATCTAGAACGAGATGCCCAACGATCGACATATGACCGAACGAGACCTAATATAACGAGACGCGTCTTAGGCTCGAGATGATAAATAACTTATAGTTATTTAGATAGTATATTTTTAGGGAGTTTTAGACATTGTATAATTTTTATAAACTTTTTATAAAACTTTATTATTTTCAAAGTGTTAACCATTATTTGATAAACAAGCCTGTTACTAGTCCGCTAGTGGCCCATTAAGTATCTATATGACTTAAGCCTATATTATGATCATTTTTGAATTCAAATATTAATATCTTAGGCCCAATAATGTCCTAATAGGCATTATAAGTGTATATTGGGCTCTTATAGCCTAAAACCACTTTATAACATTCCAAGTTCTAGAAACACCACAACAGTATCGACTTAATATCTTTCGATAGTCGGGTGATGAGACTGCTTTTATACATAGTCTCATCGTCCAATTAGGGCTTAAAATGCATTGAATATCATCAAAATACCCAAATATATGCTTGTGTTTGTTGCTTGTGTATTTTAGGTACGGATATTGAGAAAATGACAAAAGATCACAAGAATCACGCAAAAACGAACACGGGAAACGAAGCCGCACGATGAACCAAGCCCTAATGAAGAATTTTCCAAAGAAAACCCTTGAAGATTTGAAGAATATTGAAGATTGGTCCTCCAAGTTTGAAAAATTGACACTTTATACCCTTGTATCTTCATAATTACAAGTTTGGTCCCTAAAGTTTGTCAAAATTACAAAAAGGACCCTTAACTTTGAAGAATTGGCAAATTTAGTCCCTCAACAAAACTAAGTTGTCAATATTGGTCCTTCAAGAAATCAACAAACAAGTCAAAGTCCTTAAAGTTTGAAAACATGTCAAGAACAGTCCTTGAAGAATGAAGAAATTGCATGTTTAGTCCTTGTTTGAAGTTTGGAAACAACTTGTGCCAAAATTGCCAAATGATGAAACTTGTTTACAAAGGGAAATGAAGTTTGTGCCAGTTTATACAAAGTGAAAAGATGAAGAAAAGTGAGGGACCATTATTGCCCAGACAACCTAAGACAAATCCCCCACTCACAAGCTGCCACCTCACCCACCTTAAACCTTCCACCAATCAAACACCTCCCCCTCTCCACGTCACAAATCCACTCACCACTTTTTAAATTAACTTTAAACCGGTTTTAAATTTGGTGGCAAACACATAATTTAAATATTTAACCCCTCTTTTCAGATTAAACATTCCCTAATCATCCTTAAACCCTAAAAATTTCTAGGAAGAACACTAATTAAAACAAAGGGTTTTTGGGTGATTCTTTCCAGATCCTTAATTAAACATCCCTTAAACCCAAAACCACCCTTAAACCCCCATCACCATCACCTCACATGTCTCTCCAACCCTCCCCTGCCCCACTATTCACTTCCAAACAAAAGTGGACAGCATGATCAACATCCCACAACCATTTCGTGTTCCCAAAGACAAAATGGACGACCTAGATCACTCCAAAGCAGCTGGCATCCCACAAAATGCCAAGATCATCACATGGCTTTGTTTTGACTGAAAAGTTCAAAATCATCCAAGGGCAAGATTGGAACTTCACTTGTTAGGGTTTCTAGTTTCCATTCAGTTCTAGAATCACATTGTAGCCTCTATATAAAGGCCTTGTAGGACGTAGCATTATGTTTTGTTCTTGATTTTTCTCCTTTTTTCAAAAACCTTGTAAATCCAGTTTATGAATTAATATAAATGGTATTGAGTTTGTTGATGAGAAATATTGAGTTCCCTTTACATTTATGTTGATTTAAGTTCATTGTTTGAGTTTGGTTTAAATTTCAGAAAAAGTTTTCAAGTTTTCAAAGTTTCTGTTTCTTTTTTTAAGGTGTTCTTATATCTTAAATTTCACTCAAAACCTGATACAATGGTGATTAATTGTGTGGGTATGATGGTATTTGAGCTTGTGTATGTCCATAACACCATGGCTTGTTCTGGTGTAGTGGGTACCCAAGCTTGAATAGCCATTTGTTGGTTATTTTCATTGCTTATCTTAGTCTCATCCATAAGCCAAAGCCCACTTCTAGCTTATTCCATAAGCTAGGGGTCTGCCTTGAGCTTTTTACACAATCCCCTTTGATTTCTTTCTTAGCAGGTTCTAAACAAGGACCCTATTTTATCCCTTTTTGTTAAGTAAAATTCCATCAACATCTCAACAAAGTTCAGCACAAGCCCGGGCTTGTTTGGAGGTGGTTTTTCAACCACTAAGGGTCCTGGATGTGGGACCCTTAAGGTAGTTCCTTGCTTCTTATTCCAATTTTTAGTTTACTGAAATATTGTGTGTTATGTGATTTTGCATGTTATTTGTGATAATTGCTTAAGTGTTAGTTTAAGTGTTTAATATTGCTTATATAGGATGTGTATGCATGCTTAGATATAGTTTAAACAGTTTGGTTAAGTCTTGATTGGAGTTGTTTTGAAAATTTTGTGTTTATCAGATTTAAAGGGGTGTTTGGATTAAGGTTTTATTTGGTTTATATGATTTAGACTTGGCTTGAATCTAGTTTAACTGCACTCACTAGGTTGGTATTAGGTTGTTTGCTACTTGTTTGTCAGTTTGGGTGGGTTTTTAAACAATTTGCATGTCAAAAATTTAGTCATATAGTCAAAAATCAGAAAACTGCCTTGTTTGATTGATTTTGTTGAAATTTGGTTAGCAAATCTTGTAGTTTGTTAGATCCAGGGTTGTTTGAGGATTGTGCCTTGTTTGTATGATAAGTTGTGAGCTTGTATGCATGATTTGAGCCTTAGAAACTCACTTGTGTGCACACTAAACCAACAAACACCCTTAAACTTGTGCATGCTATATAGCAACCTTAATCTGCTTGCTTTGAGTGATTTGATTATTGTACTTGCTTGTTTCTGCTTGTGATTTGACTCCTTATACTCTAAAGAGTATAAGGGTGCCCTTTGTATCCAATCAAACATCCACAATCACAAGATCAAGCCCTCTTGATCATAACTGCACAAGTGAATAAACACTTGTGTGTTCATCAGAAAGTTCATCAGACCTGGGCACATTTTTGATTCAATCTTGCTATAATCTTGTTATTTTGGGTTTGTGTTTGCGTTTTAGTAGTTAATTAAGTACTTGGTTTGAGTTTTAAAAGTAAAAAAAAAAAAAATTGCAAAAAGCACACCCTGCCTGGACTCGAACACGCGACCTTGCTTTCCAAGGGCTAGCGTGTTTACCAGTGATCTAGATGGCTTTTTACGTTTACCTTTCATTTCATTAGATATTTAAGGTGTTTGTGTTTTATAGCTTATTTAAATAACAGCTTGTAAATAAGCTGTTTCTAGCTTATTTCCTTAAGCTTTTTCTTGTTTAACAATTTTCTTTGGGTTGTATTAGGGTTATTGATTTTTCTGAGCAAAAAGTAGATTTTTCCCATTATTATTTTATTTATTAGGATTATTTTAAGTTTATTTTTTAGAAAGTCATTTAAAAATAGCAAAAAGTAATTTAAAAATCTGGAAAAATAGTTTTTAGGTTTTTAATCATACTTTTGAGGTTTACAGCTTATTAGGTTTTCAATTTAGCTTATTTTTAATTTTATAGGATTTTAGGGTTTTTAAGCAACTTTAAAATTTAATATAAAATTATTAAATAGGTTTCAGAAAATTTGGATTGCATTTTTGTTTTAGTTACATTATTTAGGATTTTTGGTAATTTTTTAGAATTTATTTACAAACTTTTTATTTTTTTGAATATTTTAATATTATTTTATTATTAAAATTTGAAGTTTTATTTTTTTTAGTTTTTATATTTTTCCTAGGTTA
Organism: Glebionis coronaria; assembly: GCA_025667525.1. Lineage (NCBI taxonomy): Eukaryota > Viridiplantae > Streptophyta > Magnoliopsida > Asterales > Asteraceae > Glebionis > Glebionis coronaria. The sequence continues at coordinate 491,821,191 of CM046875.1, forward strand.
AGGACACTTATTTAGGAGTTTTGTCACTTTCCAAATAATTTTTAGACTTTTCAATTAATTTCTAGAATTACCTTAAGATTTAATAGATTTTAATAGTTTTTAAGTGTTTAAAAATAGTTTAATTTGGTTTTAAAATTTTTAAAAATAGTTTTTAGCTTAATTAGGATATTTTTGAGGTTTAGAAACTATAAAATCTTGTTTAAGGATTTTTAATAATTAAAAGTGATTTTTAGGGCTTTAATTAGCATTAAAAAGTCATTATCTAATTAATTAAAAGGTTTTAGCAAGTTTGGATTTTTTGTAAACTCTTAGAATATTATTGGGGATTTTTAGTAATTTTTAGGAATTTTTAGGTTAAAATTTTAATTTTGGCACTATTTACGGTTTTACGTTTTCGCCTTTTTTTTCATAGTTTAATCCGTTTTCGTAACCGTCTTTCTCTTCTAATTCCATTTCTTTCTCAATCATATAATCACAAACATTAATCAACTCTTAACACAACACACTTGCCTCCTCGAGAACGAACTCACCTAATTGGGTCATAACTTGTGGTTTTTCTAAACTACTCGTTAATACTTACCCTAATTACCTTGTTTTCCTAAACAACTGTGATTTTACAACAATCATTTTGGCGCCGCTGCCGGGGAGGCGTGTTGTGTTTTGGTTGAACCATTGTTGTTTTTATATTAGCCATAAATAGCTAAATTGTATTAGTAGCACTCTACTAATACGTATTATCGTTTTTCGGTTTTTGTGTGAATACTATTAATATATTGTATACGTAGAACAATAAATTTACAAGTACTCCAAATACGTGAGAAATCACAACCTTGACTTGGGAGGTCATTACCCAATCATTGTATTCGAATCTCAAACCAAAGAAAAAGGCAAAAATAGATAAATACTTTCGAGAAGCTCGATTTTGAGAAATACAAACTATAAGGTGGGTATAAGGCGGTTGTATTTCACGACCTAAAGGAAAAAGGCTCTTAAGTGCTTCGCGCCGCCTCGTTTCCTCCGCTTGCTTGTGCGTATTTTGATTTTGAAAGCTAATCGAGGGTTTTGCCGCCCAAAGTATTACTAAGTATCATATATATTTTCTTAGTTTCGATTGATTAAACCCTCTTGAACGATTTGGTGTTCCACCATCGTTCTAAAGTCATCGAAGGCGTTCACTTCACGTGATCGTTTTCATTCCTTGAGGCTTCTTTAATCGAGAGATTTGATTAAGGAGGAGATTTGTAGATTTGTGTCTACCTAATACATTCCAAAAATCCAAAAAAGTTAAAAACAATCAAAAACCACAAAAAAAAAAATTTGAAAAAGTAAAAACACCAAAAAGAATCTTCTTTGCTCGCCTTCTCGTTGTACGTGACGTTTATGCAAACTCGCTCTAAAGCAAGACGTGCTCGTAAACGAAAAAACAAATCAATCACTCCTACTAGTGAGGAGTCTCCTATTGACGAACCCATTGTAGTGAAAGAAGCACCCATGGCTAATCGAACTATGATGGAGTTGCTTCAAGCACCCACCGAGGGTTATGGAGAAGCGATTGTGATTCCCGCTATCCTTGCGGAGAATTTTGAGGTTAAGACGGGTTTGTTGTCCATGATTCAAAACAACAAGTTTCGAGGGGACGAAAAGGACAACCCTCATAACCACATTCGCCAATTTAATCGTCTCACCGCCACATGCAAGTTTAAGGATGTTTCAAACGACTCGATTAAGATGATGCTTTTTCCGTATTCCTTAGCGGGGCCCGCAAAAATTTGGTTAGAGAAAGAGCCACCCAATTCTATATTGACGTGGAAGGATCTCGTTTCAAAATTCGTGAACCAATTTTTTCCGCCCTCTAAGACTACGCACTTGAAAAACGAGAATTCAAAGTTTTCACAAGAGTATAATGAGAGTTTTTCAACGGCTTGGAATAGGTTTAAGGAAATGTTGCACGAATGTCCTCATCATGGTTTTTCCGACTTGCATCAAATTGACACGTTTTACAATGGCTTGAACGATCATGAGCGTGATTATCTTAATGCCGCCGCGGGTGGTAATTTTTTGTGTAAGACGGTCGAGGAAGCATTGTTAATCATTGAGAATAGGTCTAAGGTGTATAGTCCTCGTAGCACGTCTAGTGTTCGTAAGACTTCGTCTTCGTCTTCGCCTTTATTGTCACACACCGTTGATGCTTGCCAAATCGAGGCTAATTTGGAGAACAAAATTTTTGATATAGTGAAAGGATTGTTAGTTGAGTTTAAAGTTGGTGAACAACCCGCTCCCGCTACGATTAAAGCGGTTGAGGTTTTTTGTATGTATTGTGGTGGAGCTCACGATTATTCCGAGTGCATTACCAACGGTGGTAACACTTCGAGTGCCTTCGCGGCCGCAGGAACTTATAACCAAAACGGTCAAGTTCCTCGCACTAATCAATTGACTCCACCGGGTTTTCCACCAAATCAAAATGCTAACAATTATCGAAACAATCAAGTTGGTTACCAAAGCAATCAAAGGAACAATTACAAGGGTAATAACAACTATGGGAATCAAGGGAGTAGTAGTAGCCAATTGCAAAACCAAAACCAAAACCGTAATTTTCAAAACACGAGTCAAGGTCTTCAAAATGTTTACACTAAAGAACTTCCAATGGACTTTGTGAATTACGCCACGGCAAATGATAAGATTTTGGAAAACATTCAAGAGCAATTGGCTAATCAAGCTAGGGACACGGCTAAGAACACCAAGGAGTTAGCTAATTTTGTGAAAGAAAATCTTAGCATGAGGAATGAATTGAAAAATGATTTTGCTAATCAAATTCGAGGTCAAAACAACAAGATAGAGCAAAGTCATGCTAGGCTTGAACAAAGAATTGACCAAAAAGCCGCTAGTCAAGATTTGAAGTTTAATAGTTTTGATACTAAGCTTAATGCCATTTTAGAAGCCGTCATGGGAAACAAAGCCTCTACTTCGAGTGGTCTACCTAGTAACACCGTTTCAAACCCGAAGGGAGAGATGAAAGTGATTACCACACGTAGTGGTAAGACACTTAAAGAACCGACTCCTCAACCAATTACTCCAACGGTGGAGGAACTTGAGGAAGAACCCGAGGTGGTGGTCGAAAAGGAGCATATTTCAATCCCACAAAGTACCGCTCATGCCACACCTACGGTTGACCCATTACCAACATTGGAACCCGAGATTCCAAAGGCTATGCCTATGCCCCAACCCACACCACCCTTGCCTTACCCATCGAGACTTAGGAAGGAGAAACGACAAGAGCGCGATAACTACCAATTTGAGCTTAATATGAAAATGTTTCGTGATTTGCATTTTAATGTGAGTTTAGCCGATGCTTTGGTCATGATGCCTCGATTTGCCGCTAACTTTAAGAGTATGTTGAACAACAAGGAGAAATTGCACCAAATGTCTAGTTGTTCGTCGGTTTATCTTAATCGCATACCTCAAAAAGTCGGTGATCCCGGTAAATTTTTGATCCCTTGTGCAATTCAAGATATGGAAGAATGCTATACCTTGGCCGATCTTGGTGCTAGCATTAACTTGATGCCACTTGCAATGTACAAGTCGCTCAATCTTCCTAATCTTACTCCTTCACGAATGTCTATTGAGTTGGCTGACCATTCCACGATTCTTGCATGTGGTTTGGCGGAAGACGTTTTTGTGAAAGTGGGGAAGTTCTACTATCCCGTAGACTTTATCGTCGTCGATATCCCCACGGATCCTCAAGTTCCTCTTATTTTAGGTCGTTCGTTTTTAGATACGTCTATGGCTTTAATTGATGTGCATGCTAGAAAGATCACCTTACGTTTCAACGACGAGGAACTTGTTATAAACGCAACTCAAAATTCTCAACTTTCTCATGTTTATTCCGTTGCTACCATAAACCTCGTTGATATGATCGACGTGGTTTGCGAGGAATTTTCACAAGTTTTAGGGTTTGGTGATGAAGAAACTAGTGGCAATCCCACTATGTTAGATCCAATTCTTGATAATTCGACACCAACCTTCACTCCATTTGAAGGAGGTGGTTTTACGTTGGAAGAATTCGATGTTCCACGTACTTGTGACGAAGACCTCGACAACGACGAGGACTTCTTGATTATCAAGGATTTTCTCAACGATTTCCCATTTCCTCCACCCGAGGAGGTTATGAGTATCGAGCCCAAATCTTCACTTGAGGAACCACCTATTCTCGAGTTGTAAGATTTACCTCCTCACCTCGAATATGTCTATTTGGAGGAGGACGACAAGTTGCCGGTTATTATTGCGAAGGATCTTTCGAATGATGAGAAAACCGCACTTGTCGATGTTCTTAAGGATCACAAAGGGGCGATTGCGTGGAAGTTATCCGACATTAAGGGAATCGATCCCAAGTTTTGTACCCACAAAATCTTAATGGAGGAGGATTTCAAGCCCACAATCCAAAGTCAAAGGAGGGTGAACCCTAAAATTCACGATGTCATCAAAAAGGAGGTCCTTAAACTCCTTGACGCGGGAATGATTTACCCTATTTCCGATAGCCCTTGGGTGAGTCCTATTCATTGTGTCCCTAAAAAGGGAGGGATGACCGTTGTGTCAAACGATGCCAACGAGTTGATTCCCACTAGACTTGTGACCGGATGGAGAGTGTGCATTGACTATCGAAAGTTAAATGAAGCCACTCGAAAAGACCATTTTCCCTTGCCCTTCATGGACCAAATGTTGGAGCGTCTTGCGGGAAACGATTTCTATTGCTTTTTAGATGGTTTTTCCGGTTACTTCCAAATTCCCACCGATCCTCGTGATCAAGAAAAAACTACGTTTACGTGTCCATATGGAACGTTTGCCTATCGTAGAATGCCATTCGGACTTTATAATGCACCGGGAACTTTTCAACAATGCATGATGGCTATTTTTCATGATATGATCGAAAAGACGATGGAAGTCTTCATGGATGACTTTTCCGTGTTTGGTGATTCTTTCACTTCGTGTTTGTCGAACCTAGAGAGAATGTAGAAACGTTGTGAGGAAACCAACCTTGTGCTCAATTGGGAAAAGTATCATTTTATGGTTAAGAGTGGAATCGTCTTAGGGCACAAGGTCTCGAAAGCGGGGATTGAGGTAGATCAAGCTACGGTAGACGTCATCGCCAAATTACCTCATCCCAAAACCATCAAGGGAGTTAGGAGTTTCCTAGGCCACGCGGGCTTTTATCGACGATTCATCAAGGATTTCTCAAAAATTTCTCGACCCATTACACATCTTCTTGAAAAAGAGGCACGTTTTTTCTTTGACGAAGATTGTGTACGAGCCTTTGAGATCCTTAAGAGGAAACTTACCGAAGCTCCCATCCTTGTTGCTCCCAATTGGAACCTCTCCTTTGAACTTATGTGTGATGCAAGTGATTACGCTATAGGGGCCGTTTTGGGGCAACGTCATGATAAGCATTTCTTGCCTATACACTATGCTAGCAAGACTATGACCGAGGCTCAACTTAAATACACTACAACGGAAAAGGAATTCCTTGCCGTGGTGTATGCATTTGAGAAATTCCGACCTTACCTTGTCTTGACAAAATGCATAGTGTATACGGACCACTCGGCTATTAAGTATCTCATGGCAAAGCAAGATGCTAAGCTGAGATTACTTCGTTGGATTCTCCTCCTTCAAGAATTTGATCACACCATTGTTGACAAAAAAGGAGCCGAGAATCTAGCGGCCGATCATCTCTCTCGTTTGGAAGATCCTCACCAAAGTGTTTACGAGCCCAAGGAAATCACCGAAACATTTCCGCTCGAGACACTTGGTGTAGTAAATTCTAAGCTTGATTCTTCCACCCCATGGTTTGCGGATTTTGCAAATTACCATGCGGGTAACTTCATCATTAAGGGTATGACAACTCAAGAAAAACGAAAATTCTTTCGTGATGTCAAGTTCTACTTTTGGAACGACCCTTACTTGTTTCGAACTTGTGCGGATCAAATCATCCGACGTTGTGTATTTGGCACCGAAGCTTCTAACATCCTTAGAGCTTGCCATGAGGGACCCACGGGTGGTCACCACGGTGCTAATCTCACGGCTAAGAAGGTGTTTGATGCCGGCTTCTTTTGGCCTACTATTTACCGAGATGCACAAGATCTTGTGAAGTCGTGTGATGCATGCCAACGACAAGGAAAAGCCTCACAAAAAGATGAAATGCCACAAAATATCATTCAAGTATGTGAGATCTTTGACGTATAGGGCATAGACTTTATGGGGCCGTTCCCATCATCTCGTGGTAATAAGTACATTCTCGTTGGTTGACTACCTTTCTAAGTGGGTGGAGGCAAAGGCCTTGCCCACCAATGATGCTCGTGTGGTAGTCAAGTTTTTGAAGCAATTGTTTTCTCGGTTTGGAACCCCTCGTGCTATCATAAGCGATCGTGGAACCCATTTTTGTAATGACCAATTTGAAAGGGTTCTAAGGAAATATGGGGTTACACATCGTCTTTCTACGGCTTATCACCCACAAACGAGTGGGCAAGTCGAGGTTTCAAACCGAGCTTTGAAGAGGATCTTGGAGAGATCCGTAGGGGAAAACCAACAATCTTGGTCGGATAAGTTAGACGATGCTTTATGGGCCTTTAGGACCGCTCATAAGACGCCCATTGGGTGCACTCCCTATAAGCTTGTGTATGGAAAGAATTGTCATTTGCCTATCGAATTAGAACACAAGGCTTATTGGGCCCTAAAGCATTGTAATGATGATATGGAGACCGCGGGAAAACACCGGAAAATGCAATTAAATGAATTGGATGAATTAAGGGATATTGCTTATGAAAATTCATTGATTTATAAAGAGAAAACTAAAAAGTTGCATGATTCTAAAATTAAAAACCGGGTTTTTAACATTGGGGATCAAGTTTTACTTTTTAATTCAAGACTAAAAATATTTTCCGGTAAATTGAAATCCCGTTGGTCCGGTCCATTCACCGTGACTCAAGTATTTCCTTATGGGACCATCGAGCTAGCTCAAGATGATGGTCCTAACTTCAAGGTGAATGGACATAGGTTGAAGCACTACTTTGGCGGGGAAGTTCCATCCTTGAACTACCTCGACCAAGTCACCTTCCCCAATGATATTTAGTATTGAGGGGATCGAGTCAAGCTCATGACTCGGTAATCAAAAACGAGGTGCCTCGTGGGGGAGTCCCATGCTTATCCTATGTACATATTATCGCTTTCTAATGTAGCTTACGTGTGGGGATTTGTGCCTTTCCAACCTTTGTTCTGTGGTTGTTTGTGAATTGTGGTTTTTAGATCATGATCTTCACGATTGGAGCCTCTCGTGTTCGTTTTATGGGAGCACTCGATCGTTTGCTTTGAAGACATTTCTCAATATCCATGATATATCCTTTTGATGTTCTAACCTTAGGTTTATAGCACACTTCATAAACGGCTATTAATTTATTGGTTACACCCTTTCCATGCTAGATTAGGCATTCGACTACGTCTCTAGTAGGGGGTGTTTGTACCCCTACACTCGAAACATTGAGGACAATGTTTAACTTTAGTATGGGGGGGGGGGTGAATAGATACTTGCCTTGCCAAACCTTCACGCTTTCCAAAGTTTATCTTTTTGTTTATCGTTTTGTTGCAAAATAAGGCTAAAAATGGCCAAATTTTAAAATTTTTCTCATGTTTTATAAGTGTTTGAAGACACGAATGTAGATTTTCCGATGGCGAGAATAAGAGTAATTTTTGACTCGACCGTGCGTGTTGAGCACTTAGCTTTGGTTCCTTAACTACACATTAGGCTAAGTCTCTTAAATGAGGACGAGAAATGATAGAGTTAATTATAAGTTACTATGCTAAACGTAGAGTACTCGTATTCTTTCAAAAACTCATGTGTTCTCGTTGTTTGCTTATTCTCCCTTCGCTTGTAAATATTTTTTGCTTAATAAATATTGACTTAGCGGTTTAGTTAGGATTGTTGGGTTTCTAGTCTTTTCTAGTAGCTTCCGTGTAATTAAATTGGGAAGACATTAAGGTATCACCAGCGTCACGGTTTTGAAGTATTGGCACCCCAATAATCGAAAGCTTCACCCAATAATAAGATTTCAAGTGCTCACCTAAATCTAGCAAACAATTTGAAGCCCCACAAGGCCAAAAAATCTATGCAAAATTGAAAGTGAATCAAGCCTTAATCTTCGAAGCTTTAAAGATCCAAAATTCGCTTTAGCGTGAGGATATACGTCTTTGGCTAATAAAACCACCGATGAGGCGGATAATAAAAGGCAAGGCAAGACCAAAGTCATAATAAAAGCTTCATGGCGAAGTTGAATAAAAGATGGAGGTAAACCAAAGATCATAAGGCCCTTCCGTTAGGGGGCGTATAAAATTCTTGGTAATAAGTCTCATGTTCAAAACCGTTATAAAACCGTGTTTATCGATTCTTCTTGTCAACTTAATTTTTTAACATCGTTGTCTATTAGGAGGGGTTATTGATTTGATGGTCTTAGTTACACCGTTAGGACTCTATTTTTAGACCTAAATCTCTATTATCGCATAAGTCAAACAATGTATCCTCGTGAAACATTCAAGACATCATAAAATATAAGAGATACAACTTAGGAATAATGGGAGAATAAGTACGTGAATAGGGCATATGAGTAGTGTTAGCATTACTAACTTATAATGACAATGATCTCGTTGCACGCTTGGCATGGAATTGGGGTGAAAATCGAGGATGACGAAATTATTTCTAACGAAGCATTCACGTGTTATTATTCTATGAACCTAAATGTCCCATTTTGCGATGAAAATCATACATTATGTCTATAACACAAGTAGTAGTAATAGTAGTAGTGTAGCTAGTTTATCCTTCCAATAAAGTGAATAAAAATGAATTTTGGAGGTGCTATGATACTTTATTCTAGCATTGCGTGAGGGCACGACAATGGTTTAGTATGGGGGAATGATGAGACTGCTTTTATACATAGTCTCATCGTCCAATTAGGGCTTAAAATGCATTGAATATCATCAAAATACCCAAATATATGCTTGTGTTTGTTGCTTGTGTATTTTAGGTACGGATATTGAGAAAATGACAAAAGATCACAAGAATCACGCAAAAACAAACACGAGAAACGAAGCCGCACGATGAACCAAGCCCTAATGAAGAATTTTCCAAATAAAACCCTTGAAGATTTGAAGAATATTGAAGATTGGTCCTCCAAGTTTGAAAAATTGACACTTTATACCCTTGTATCTTCATAATTACAAGTTTGGTCCCTAAAGTTTGTCAAAATTACAAAAAGGACCCTTAACTTTGAAGAATTGATTAAAAGGTTTTAGCAAGTTTGGATTTTTTGTAAACTCTTAGAATATTATTGGGGATTTTTAGTAATTTTTAGGAATTTTTAGGTTAAAATTTTAATTTTGGCACTATTTACGGTTTTACGTTTTCGCCTTTTTCGTCATAGTTTAATCCGTTTTCGTAACCGTCTTTCTCTTCTAATTCCATTTCTTTCTCAATCATATAATCACAAACATTAATCAACTCTTAACACAACACACTTTCCTCCTCGAGAACGAACTCACCTAATTGGGTCATAACTTGTGGTTTTCCTAAACTACTCGTTAATACTTACCCTAATTACCATGTTTTCCTAAACAAGTGTGATTTTACAACAATCATCGGGTCTTAGGTTTTATAAATATATGTATGTAAATGGGTCTTTACGTCCCGATAAGTAGGTCCTACTACCTCGGGAGTTATAAAAATGTCCATGTTATTCATATTATTTGTTGGGAATAAAATTAGCTACATCACTATGCCGCTGACAAAGGGATTTCAAACGCTGACAAGAGTAAATCAAGCGCTGACAGATTGGACGCTGACAAGAAAGATTCAAGCGCTGACAAGAGAAATCTCAGAATACTTAGTCAACACGTTTTGATATGTTAGGAAGATATGCATTGTATATTGTATTTTCTATAGTTATCTTGATATATCTTCCTAGAATAGTTGACAAGTTTGCTTATTGTACAAGACTCCTTATGTTATAAAAGGAGGTCTTAGGGTTTATGTTTGATATACGTTTTCATATACTTTCATTGTGCGCAAGTTTCATTAATCAAAAGTGAAAGTTTGGTTTATATTGTGTTTAGCATTGTTCTTGATTCTAAGTGTTAAATTCCGCATAACACTTAGATTGTAGTTAACACAAAGTTTCTCTAAGTGTTAATCTTGATTCAATCTCGTTAACACAAAGATAATCGATCTAAGTTTGGGATCAACTAGTGGTATCAGAGCTTGTTGAGGAACTTTGATCTAAAGAACCCTAAAAACCCTAAATCGCTGAAAACCCTAATTTCATCCAAGCATCATGTCCACCCTAGTCGTATCACAATCTTCAAATCATAGTCTCAAAATTCCCGTACTCGATCCTGATAACTTTGAGCTTTAGAAATTAAACTTTGAGCAATACTTACAAGTTGATAACTATGTTCTTTGGGAAGTTATTGAGTATGGTAATCAATTCAATAAGGAAGCAAAGATTCAAACTGCTATTGAAGCGAGAAGAACAGCTGGACAGACTGGTGATGATCTCAAGGCAAAGCCTGAAGATGGAAGAGTTGTTTCTGCTCCTGAAGTGGCAGATATAAGGAATTACATGAAGGCCTTAAGCACACTCAAACTTGCTCTTGGTCCTAAGGAGCAACATAAATTCAGGAAGTATGAGTCTGCTAAGGAGCTTTGGGAAGCTCTTGAAGTCATATATGGGGTTAATGAGGAAACCCTTAAGCAAAGGAAGAAGCAGTTGAGGATTGAGTATATTGTCTTCAAAGCTCGCCCTAATGAGAAGCTTAGTGAGGTAAGAAGTCGTCTACAAGACATCACTAGTAAGTTGGCATTCATGGGAACAGATCTTTAAGAGCAAGATATCACAGCTACTTTTCTTGGAGGTCTTGGTGATGCATGGGAGATTCATGCAAAATCTATCATTGCTACCAAGGCTTACAGGAATGCCTCCTTTGGTGATATCTATAATTAATTGAGGACCATGGAACCTGAAGCCATTCTCAAACAAGGAGGAAGTTCAACATCTGGAAGCGTGGCTTTTATCTCTCACAATGACTCGAAAACCACTGGCAATGTTTCACATGTTAGCGGCTTGGATGTTTATCTAGTCATTGGGTCAACATATGTCAGTGGCTCAAATTCAGACGCTGACACATACAATGTTGGTTCAGCAAGTCTCAAACCAGCTGGTATTGACTTGGATACTATATGTGCATATATTTCTGCCTTGCCCAATAGTTCTCTAGTCACTTATGAGGATCTTGAGCAAATCAGTGATGCTGATCTTGAAGAGATGGACATCAAGTGGAGTATGGCACTTGCTAGCATAAGGGCCAATAGATGGAACAAAAGATTTAGAAGAAGAATGACTTTCAATGGCAAGGAGAATGTTGGATTTGATAAATCCAAGATTGAGTGCTATAACTACCATAGGATGGGACACTTTATGAGGGAATGCAGATCTCCACGAAGAACAGATGCTGGAAAGAGTTCAAGCTAAATCATCAAGGTTGAAGATGATAGATCAAAGGCTATGGTAGCCATGCATGGGATTAATGGACTTGGATGGGAATGGAGTTTCATGGCTGATGACGTGGAACAGAATCAAGCCTTGATAGCTAACAAGGAGGAAGAACATGTGCAATATGCTATTATGGCCAATTCTTCATCTTCATCTGACAATGATGTATATGATGATCCCTTTTGTAGTAAGGGTTGTAGGTTGAACATAGAAAAACTTAACAAAGAAGTTGTAAAATATAAATCAGATGTGTTTGATGTTGAAATTAGTCTTGCAAACTATAAAAGGGGACTTTCTAAATCTGATGGGATGGTTGAGGAGTATAAGAAAATGAAATTTGACCTAAAAGATCAAATTAATGTCTTAACTAGAGATCTGAAAGTTAGTAATGATGCTAGGGATTATTTAATAAAATCTAGAGCAGAATTACAACTTAAGTTAGATGAAGCTATCAGGTCTAAAGAAAATGTAGGGTTGAAAATTGAAAATTTTAAAAAAGCTAGCCAAACCCTATAAAAATGTGTTAGTAAGCAAAGACAACATGGGGACATGTCTGAGATTGGGATGAAAGAGTATGCAGCTATCCCACCACCCGCTGGAAACTTTTATGGTGTCCTTAAAAAGGATTTCTCTTGGACTGGCATACCTGAACTTCAAGAGGAGGAATTTATTCCTCCACCATGTGTGCTTAGTCCAGTTGAGGAATATAGGAAAAAGGTGACTGACCTAGAACAATGGAAAGCATCCAACCTTTTCTATTTGTTAAGGGTGGACTGCTTAATGATGAACCTGTTGAAACAAAACCCATTGTAGTGACCAACCCCACCACTAGTAAAACTATTGACCTTGGCTCAACCCCAAGAAGTAAACCTAGTGTCAAGTATGAAGAAATGTATGGAAAACCTAGGTCTCCTCAAGGCCAAATGGGAGTTAATGGGACAGGGTTTTATCATTCTAAGCCTAAATTTGTGTCTAAGAAGTCTTGTTATACATGTGGGAGTTTCTCGCATTTGGCCTATAACTGTGTCAGCAAACACAATTCACCCGCTGACAATAGGTCAAACATGGTCAAACCTAGACCTTTTGTCCAACCAAGTCCTCAGTTCACTAGACCAGCTCCTTTCTTCTCTAGAAGGGCTAATACCCATGGACAAAGAACCTTTCATAAGACAAATACATAGTTTAACAGATAATGTATTCTTGTAGCAAACCCTAATTCACCCGCTGACAGGAACAATTCAGCCGCTGACAAGACCAAATCAACCGCTGACAGATCTAGGTTTGGTATGAAAATGCCACAATTGGATTCTGTCAGACCTTATGTTAGACCAAGCAATAGGTATTTAAAACCTAAGAGACAAGGGTCTAAAGCTTCATCCAGTTTGACATGGAGACCTAAACAAGACCTGCAACAGATTTAATTTTCTTGCAAAGGTCATCACTCAACCTATTGGGGTAAATTGGGTGTTTGGGGCACCAAGGGATGAACACGGGGTTGTTATAAGGAATAAATCAGTTCTTGTTGAACAACCAGATGAATCCATGTCTGCAAAGGCTTGGGTTCCCAACGAAAACTAACTTGTTTTCTTCATGTGCAGGGTATTCACAAGCAGGTCAATGATTTTGGATATTGGGACAGTGGATGCTCAAGGCACATGACTGGCAAGGAAGATTACCTTACTGATTTCAATCCTATTAAAGATGGTGATAAGGTGTACTTTGGTGGTAGTTATGGAAACATTTCTGGCAAAGGCACACTCATCACCAACAACTTGAGGTTTGAGGAAGTCTTCCTGGTAAAATAACTTGATTATAATCTGTTTAGTATGTCACAAGTATGTGACAACAAGAATAAGGTTCTTTTCACTGATATTGGGTGCTTAGTTTTAAGTAAAGACTTTGCGATTCCTGCTGACAAGTTCATAGAATTTAGAACACCTAGATACAAGGATGTCTACAATGTGAATTTAAATGGCATTAAAATGAATAACATCTTGTCTTGTCTTTTTGCTAAGGCCTCAAATGATGAAAGTAAGTTATGGCACAGAAGGTTAAGGCACAGAAGGTTAGGGCACACTAATTTCAAAAATATGAATAGACTTGTGAGACATGATCTTGTAAGAGGATTGCCTTCAAAAGCTTTCCACAATGATCATAATTGTGTTGCATGCCTTAAAGGCAAGCAACATAAGGCCTCATTTAAGTCTAAGCTTGTTCATACTAATTCTAAGCCACTTCACTTATTACACATGGATTTGTTTGGCCCAACCAATATAGAAAGCCTTAATGGTAAATCCTATTGTTTTGTAGTCACTGATAATTATTCTAGGTTTACTTTTACTTTCTTTTTGGCCTTAAAAAGTGATACTGCAAAGACTTTAATAAATCTCATTACACAAATTGAAAAGAAAGCTGGTAATGAGGTTAAAATTCTTAGAAGTGACAATGGTGGTGAATTTAGGAATAACCTTCTAGATACCTTTTGTGTCAATAAGAGAATCTCTAGGGAGTTTTGCATAGCTAGAACTCCACAGCAGAATGGTGTAGCTGAAAGGAGGAATAGAACTCTTATTGAAGCAGCTAAAACCATGTTAGCAGATGCAAATATACCCATTGCTTTTTGGGGTGAGGCTATGAACACTGCTTGCTATGTTCAGAATAGGGTCTTCATTAATAAGTGTCATAATAAGACTCCCTATGAATTACTTTGGAATAGAAAGCCTAATATAGACTTCTTTAGGCCGTTTGGATGTCATGTAGTGATCTTGAATACTAGTGATAATCTAGGTAAATTTCATTCTAAAGGTGATGAGGGACTTTTTATGGGCTATTCCATAAATAGCAAGGGGTATAGGGTTTATAACAAGAAGTATAGTATTTTAACAGAAAACATTCATGTTGACTTCTTGGAAAATAAACCAAGTGATCCTGAGTCTGGACCTAATTGGCTATTTGATTTAGAGCCATTATCAAGGTCCATGAATTATATGCATGTGACTAATCCAATTGTCTTGGAAGCACCTACTGTTGACATTGCAAGTATACAGGTTGATAAAGAAGAAGGATCACATGTAGTTGAGCCAACTCCCATGTTTGATTATGTCACCAAACCTATATGGACTGATGAGTTTGTGCAAGCATCTGCTGCTAGAAAAGAGTTAGAAGATCAACAAGAAAAACCAGTTGATGAAACCATGCATGCATCTTCATCCGCTGACAAAGTTGAGACATTGAATTCAGCCGCTGACAGTCTGTTTGGAAATCTATTCTCTTCCTCCAACAGAAATATTTTTGAACATGTTGAAGACCCCATACCCAATCAAGATGTCAGTGGACCAGTTCCAGCCGATGACAACATACCTCCAAGTTCAAGTGGGAATGGGAGTAGCAATGAAGATGATATTGGCAACATGGAGTCCACTGTTCATGACAACTCATTATTTGGGGGTGGAATACTAACAAAGGTGGCTAAGGATCATTCTCCCTCCCAAATAAATGGTGATATTCAGACTCCTGTTCAAACAAGGAGAACTAATAAGACTCAAGGTGGATTCATTGCCAACATTCACAAGAAGGAAGATACTCCTTTTGTCAAGAATGCTTGTTTGCCTGTTTTCTCTCTCAGTTAGAACCAAAGAAGATTTTTGATGCTCTTAAAGAAGAAAGCTGGGTTGAAGCAATGCAGGATGAGCTTCATCAGTTTGCTATTCAAGATGTTTGGGAGCTAGTGGATTGTCCAAGGTATGTCAGGCCTATTGGGACAAGATGGGTTCTAAGAAACAAGAAGGATGAGAGAGGCATTTTTGTTAGAAACAAGGCAAGATTGGTTGCTCACGGATATACTCAAGAAGAGGGTATTGATTATGAAGAGGTTTTTGCACTTGTTGCTAGGATTGAAGCAATAAGGATTTTCCTAGACTATGCTTCCTTCATGGGTTTCAAAGAGTGCATTTTTATATGGCACAATCAAAGAAGAAGTCTATGTCATGCAGCCTCCTGGTTTTGAGGATTCTAAGCATTTGGATAATGTTTATAGAGTGAAGAAGGCTATGTATGGTCTTCATTAGGCCCCTAGAGCATGGTATGGAACACTTTCCACTTATTTGGTGGATAATGGTTTCAAGAGGGGTACCATAGACCAGACATTATTTACAAAGAAAGAAGGGATTGATTTTCTTCTTGTTCAGGTTTATGTAGATGACATCATATTTGGTTCATCTAACCAAAGAATGAGTGATGAATTCTCCAAACTTATGACATATAAGTTTAAGATGAGTGCTATGGGAGAGATGACCTTCTTTCTTGATCTATAAGTTCAGCAGAAAGAGGATGGTATTTTCATCTCTCAAGATAAGTATGTGGCTGAGATTTTGAAGAAATTTGGGTTTTCATCACACGAAAAACGAGCTAGCACTCGCATGGACAAGGAACATCCATGGGGAAAGATTGAAGAAGGAAAAGAGGTAGATGTCAAGCATTATAGATCCATGATTGGATCATTGATATATCTTACAGCTTCAAGACCTGACATCATGTTTGCAATATGTGCATGTGCACAGCATCAAGTCACACCCATGGAATGTCACCTTCATGCAGTTAAAAGGATCTTTAGATACCTTAGATGTTTTCCTACATTGGGATTGTGGTATCCTAAAGAGTCTCCTTTGGAACTTATTGGCTATTCAGATAGTGATTATGGAGGTGATAATCATGATAGAAAATCCACAACTGGTGGATGCCAATTTCTTGGGAGCAGGCTTATATCTTGGCAATGCAATAAGCAGACTGTGGTAGCCAATTCCACAACTGAGGCTGAATATGTAGCAGCTGTTGTATGCTGTGGACAAGTGTTATGGATTCAAAATCAGCTTTTGGATTATGGGTACAATTTTATGCATACTAAGATTTTTGTAGATAATAACAGCACTCTATGCATTATTAAAAATCCTGTACATCATTCCGAAACTAAACACATAGAAATAAGACATCATTTTATAAGGGATTGTTTTGAAAAATGTTTAATACATCCAGATAGAGTGGACACAGAAGAAAATGTGGCTGATTTATTAACTAAACCTTTTGATGTTGGGAGGTTCCAGTACTTGGTAACAAGTATTGGAATGATCAATCCATAAATTATGTACAGGATATGCATTGTTATTATCTCATGTAAAATTATTAGATTTTCCACTGTACTTTCTAACGCTGACAAAGGCATTTTATTCGCTGACAAGTGGATTTTGGCCGCTGACAGCCTATGTTAGTTTTTGTGCGTTTTGATCTAATCATGCAGGCATTTATGAGCATTGTACAATAGGATACAGAGTTACTTATGGACTTCATATCTTGAAGAATTTTTATTTATGATGGTTGGCATGTTTACATTCCTATCTTGAAATAAAAATTTATCATCATTATTTATTTGCAATCTGTGTAAGTTTAAGGGGAGGTTTAGGAAACCTTTAGGTTTTTGGGTACTCATAGAGTGCTCTTATCACAATTCTAGATTGTGTCCACTAGTGAGTAAGAGTCAGAAATAATGAAGGCTTTTCTTTTTCAGAATTGTTGGAATTTCTAGTTCTTGAGGCACCTTAGCATGCAAAGTTGATATACTATGCATGTTGCCAAGACTTTTTGGCCTAGAATTGGGATTGGTCGGTTGGGAGACTTGGTGTAAATACAAATGGGCATACCTGGGAGTTACAAAGGGTTTATATGAGATTTCTTCACTCTTAAGGACTTTGGTTAACAAGGGACACTTGAGGACAGTTATGTCTATCTTGCTTATGCAAGTGTGCATGATTGGACAGTGCTTGCCAAACTTCAGTCATTTTCAGAGTGTGAGTTATCTTCATTAGGGTAAACCTCTTTGTTAAGATATTTTTATTTTATTACTTTTTATTTTTGGCCGTTGACACATAGTGGTTCACCCCCTGACAAACACATTTTCAAACGCTGACATGGCAAATTTACATACTGACAAAATATAACCGTTACCCGCTGACACAAACATTTTGACCGTTGAAGAACACTGGGCCCCACCTAGTTCTTATTTTTGCGATATTTTGGGCCGTAATCATATGGGATTGGGTAAATTATTTAAATGCTAAGAGATAAGTTATTATTTTTCAAGATTTTCATCATTATATTTTGAATAACTTACCTCTTATTTCAACCAATAGTGTTCTAGTTTCAATCCTATAATACGGCTCATACTATTTTAAACAGGGTAACTTGCTTGATTGTCTTATATTTTCTCCAAAATCTTCCATTATCACTTTCATACTTTCTAACCTTTCACAAACTAGTTTTCATGGCTCCTTTATTCAAACCTGTTGGTGCTACTTTGAGCTTTAGGGATCAACACAATATGATCGCCTACCTTGAGGCTGATGACACACATCATCCTCAATACACAGGAATGATTGAGTATCTCTTGACTTCTAATTTAAGGTATGCTTTGACTCATGATCCTCTCATTCCTATCACACGCATCAAACAGTTTTGGAACACTGCCAGTTATGATACAGTTGGTGGAGTGATTACATTGTCAGGGACTGTTCATGGGACACAATGGGTGGTTACTGAAGCACTTATTCGTCAAGCCTTAAGGCTTGATGATGTTGATGGTGTGACTACCCTTCCCCAAGAACAGTTAGAAGAAGGACTTAGAGGCTTGGGTTATGAATTTCCCCCTAAGGGAAAAATTAATAAGTATTCAAAACAACAATTTCCCCCAGCCTAGAAGTTCCTTATACATGTCCTCTTGCAGTGTCTTAGTCCTAAGTGTACTTATTTCAATGAAATCAATCATTCTTTTGGTTGTATTCTTGTTTGTTTGGCCACTGGGAAAAAATATAATTTTTCCCATATGATTTTTGAGGGCATGTAGAAAAACAAGGGTAACAAGATGACTCTTGCTTACCCTAGATTTTTGCAAATAGTTTTTGAGCACCAAGGTTATTGTCGTAGGGATCATGATAATTTTTACAAAATCCCTACTCAAAAAGAAATTTTTTTTCTGTCCATGAATACTAGACCTTTCAGACCCCTACCCTTGACACCCTCCTTGTTGGCTGTTATTGAAGCAGCCAACAACCCTCAACCTCAACAAGAACCTGAACCTGAACCACAACAAAAACCACCTTCCCCTCACCAATGTGACCCTATGAACATTGATCCTTCAGCCGCTGACACTCGCGTTTCAGCCGCTGACACACCCATTTCACCCGCTGTCACCTCACCACCCCAAACACATGTTCACCAATCCACTTCCTCATCTGAACCTTTTGACTTTCGATTGGAGAAAGACAAAGGACTACTGGAGCCTTCTATGGTGGTCCTAGCCATGAAGCTACTGGAGTTTTTCCTGATGAATCCATTTTGGGGAGTTAAATCCCTGTTTTGGAGGAGGGTAGTCTGCAACCATTATCTATTTTAGATTTGACGGCTGTCTGCATTGGCTTGCAAAAGTCCAATGTAGAACTTGTACAAAAAGTCACTGATCAAGGCCTTGAACTCAAGCAATTAAAGGAGAGGATAGTTGTTTTGGAAGCTGCTGGCTCGAGGAGAAGGAGAGCCATGGTTTTGTCCTCTGAAGATGATTCTTACAAAGGGGAGGATGAACCTAATCTGAGTGATAAGGGGCCCCAAGGTTTGTATGCGACTAAGGAGGTAGCTGAAGCATTGACATGTATGAAGGAACAAGCTACTCCATTTTTAATCACTCCAATGAAGCAGTCTTTCACTGAGATGATGTAACAAGCTAGTGGATGGTCAGCCGCTGACAAAGGTAACTTGAATGCTGACACGCCTATTTCAGACGCTGACAGGATTTCAAGTGTGACTGGTGTATCCCAACCACCATTCATGATTCAGGAGTCTTCCACTCAGGTACAATCTTCTACTTTTCCCTCTATTGATCCTATGGATAAGGGTAAAGTTGTGTTAGTAATAGAATATGTCCTAAAAGATGCAGCCCAGAAACAATTTGATGAAATGCTTGCTCACTAGTTGCAAGAGCAAGAAAAGAAGGGGCTTAAGAAGGGTAGTATTGAAGCACAGATTCTCTCATCAGAATCTGAAGGTGATGAGAAGGATGAATCTGGTGATGAAGAGGAGGAGAGTGATCATGGGTCTAGTATTTTGGAAGAAGACCCAGAAATATTGGAATATGGTGATAATGATGAGCTAGCTATGGAAATGCTCAAATAGATGAAGATGCAGGTAGATTTTGATATGCCTGAGGTTGTTGTCATGTATTTCAAATGGGAAGAGAAGGTTACAGAAAATCCAGAAATGACTTTGTCAGAGAAGATATGGGGTTTGGAGATTTTGTTGAGAGTTCAAAGTGATTGTAAGATCATTTTGAAGCATAGAGCAAATAAGGTACTTTATGAGAGGAAAAGGGACAGAAGAGAGTTTTATTACATGCTTCTTAGGTGTCATCAAACAGGTTGGACATATGCCAAGTTGAAGAAGCTTTCTTTTGATCAGTTGGAGTACTGTGCATTTCCTATTTGGGAACGTGTTTGTGAGGATAATATCTTTAGGATGCTTTCTGTGGAAAGACATGAAGAGATTGAGGAAGCTATGCAGATTGAGAAAGCTTCTATTGTGCCAAAACCAAAGAAGAATGGATTCAAGCTTAAATTTCCAAGTCTTGATCAGTTGAATCCGCATGAGGTTGTTTTGAAGAGAAACATGGTGCTTTCTCCTTTGGAAGCATCTGATATGACTACTGTTGTGCCTCTTGATTTTAAGAATCCAATTATCAAGTATGAGGAGGATTCTATTGGTTTTTGGGTGATTACCAGGGCTGGAGGAAAGGTACATACTTTTACTTCACTTATTTCTTTGTTTGCCAGCCTGGATAGAGAGGATGTAGAAATTCTTTAGAGTTCGCTGAAGGAGAAGTATGAGGCAGAAGCTCCCTCCTCCTTGAATGGAATAAAGATCTAGACAGCATTTCAAAGAATGTTTGTCCATGATGTTGAAGATCCATTTTGGTTGAATCTGGATGATTTGAGTAGCTTGAAGTGGCATTTGTATCCAGCTGCTGGTGTGTTTCATTTGAGTACTATAAAGTTTGCAGAGTTCTTGTTGATAGATGTGAAGTATCCATTGTCACAAGACTTATTAAAGAAGTTGATCACTACTAGACTTGAGGTTGACTACACAAGTGATGTTAGCATGGACTTTATGAGATTCATATATTCTCAGATTTAGGAGTAGGTTTTTATTTCTAAGAATTCTCTTTGTATTTTGTTTTATTTAAAAACTTGAACATTAGTAAAAGTATCAAGTTTAGGGGAGGATTGTTGGGTATAAAATTAGCTACATCACTATGCCGTTGACAAAGAGATTTCAAACGTTGACAAGAGTAAATCAAGCGCTGACAGATTGGACGCTGACAAGAAAGATTCAAACGCTGACAAGAGAAATCCCATAATACTTAGTCAACACGTTTTGATATGTTAGGAAGATATGCATTGTATATTATATTTTCTATAGTTATCTTGATATATCTTCCTAGAATAGTTGACAACTTTGCTTATTGTACAAGACTCCTTATGTTATAAAAGGAGGTCTTAGGGTTTATGTTTGATATTTTCATTGTACGCAAGTTTTATTAATCAAAAGTGAAAGTTTGGTTTATATTGTGTTTAGCATTGTTCTTGATTCTAAGTGTTAAATTCCGCATAACACTTAGATTGTTTTTAACACAAAGTTTCTCTAAGTGTTAATCTTAATTCATTCTCGTTAACACAAAGCTAATCGATCTAAGTTTGGGATCAACATTATTATTATAGTTTAATTACGCAAATTTTATAACATGTCTCGGTATTTAAGTCACTACTCCTAAATCGTAAAACACCCGAACGAGTGCTTTATGTAAAAATGATCCTAAGCTCATGTATTATACAGATATTAAGTCCATTTTACTTCAATTTATCATTTCATAATCTAATTACCCCTTTTACAACAAAAGAGTGGTGGCTTTGATTCACATCTGACTTAGGTTTCGTCGTTTTGGCCGCTATTTCCTTACCGTAATGAATTAATAATCCACCCGATGCACACTGATTCTACATGATTATATCTACAACTTATAGTATCACCTTTTTACTTGTTTCTATACTCTTTAATGATTTTTAAGTCGATTTATACATCATGTTCAAATTTGACTAGTTGCACTATTTTTGTCATATCTCATGAACTGAGAATCATCACGGGACAGGCCACCCGGAGAAATACTAACAAAACAATTATCTATCTTAATACTTCAAGTCATAGTATCCAAAACTTAGTGATTTTATTCAAAGTAACACGTTTTGCAACTGACCAAATTATACTTTTACTAGCATGATCCTAGGGCTTGCTTATCACTTTTAACCCATCACAACACATATACAATGTCACCAACTCTTTAAATCAACTATTATAACATATTTTATAGAAGTAAAATAATAAATATGCATAGTTTTAGGTAAAATAAGATTTAGAATAACAATAGTTAGATGGTGGTTGATGTAGTTTTAGTTGAAATACATCTAAGAAAAATACTATTACAAGAATAATATTCAAAGTTTACCTCAAGAATCTTACCTAAAACAATTTTGGTTTTGATATACGAAAATATAGGAGATCAAAAGAGATGTGAATGTGTTGTCCTTGTGTTTTTATTTCTTATTCGGTTAGAAAATGACGACATGGATGGTGCGAGATTTAATTTGTGAATGAATAAACAAAATAGGAAGAGATATCTTGCAAGTAGAAGAACACGTGTATCAAGATGTCAACAACACAACAAAAGTGCCATATGACACTTATAAACCTGAACATACCATGTGAGATGGTAAGGTTATATTAAATTTTACCCAGTTATTTGTAAAAACGGGTATTAGCGAAGTCCGATATTTTAAAAGTTATGCGATTTGAAAGATACGCGTAAAAGCGAAAAATAAACGCTCAATATAAAATAAAAACAACGACATTCGGAGAATATTTATATTTCAATAAATAAACGAGGGCTTTTAAATTAATAGATGTTAACACGTTATATAAACGAATGACGCCTAAAGGCTTAACGTAAATTACGAAGAATGCTCGTAAAACGAGAAATTAAGACGACGACAATAAAAAAATATTTCTATGTCATAAATAGGATATTTACGGTTGATGACGGTCATAGACTTTGCTAATAAATAATAAATGACAAGTACTCAAAATATTATTAATGATCAGAAAAATAATTAAAATATAATTTAATAAAAATTCTGGAGATCTTAGGATTTACATATGAAAAGTAAATAGAACAAGTAAAACATTGTAAAATCGAAAAGTATGAATAAAAGAGTAATTTAATTACCGGGAAAATTACGAGTTCTCATAGTCCGCCCCCCTAAAGGAACTCTGGTCCATCAGAGTTCAACTAGAGACGAAAGAAGATGCGAATAAATGGGAATACCTATTTTAGAACTAATTCATTGCTTCCCAGGTAATTTCTGCACCACGACGTACCTTAACAATTAGAATTCATTATGCTTCAGTTTCTTAACACCTTTTCGAATAAATATTCAAACTTGGAGTAAAATAATGACCTTTCAGTACAGAGAAATATCAAGAGATAGAATGAACACAAGATTTGCTTAAACGGACAAGGTGCGATAAAATGAATCAATGTTGTTAATCAACAAGGAATCGTAAATCACGCAACTGTAAAACATGACAATTTTAAAACGTAACAATCTGATTACAAGAGAAAATGAATTAGATATGAACATTTAAAATGTAAGTTGTCACAATTATCTGTTTAGGATTTGGTATTACTTTCAAACTCAGCTTAAGTATTTTCTTGATAAGGGTTTCAAAGTAAAAGTAACTCAGTTCAGTTAATTATTTATATCAGCTTAAGAGCTTATGGATAAATGTATGAAATTATTGTTAAAGACTCGGGTTTATCGTTACCATAAGAGAAAATCAAATTCTCAAATTATTTAGAATCATTGATAGAAATTATTAATTAAATCGATAATTTCATTAGATTGAAAGTAAAGTATAATAGAATCAAATACTTTAAAAGATAAAACTTGACATCCTTTTAAACACTAGTTATAAATCTACCAAAGAGAATGTATAGATCCGAGATTAAACTTGAAAAGGCTATTTTGGTAATTTAACCACTTGGTAAAATGTGTAAAACATTCTTAAAAATTTATAATAATTTTTAGAAATCTAAGAAGGTGTTTAATGCATCAAATAATAATCAAAGGACATACTTGGTTTTCAAAAGATGACAAGATAGCAAATGAATATGAAGCAAATAATAGTCAACATTTAGTATGTAAGCAATGGTACAAGGGAATAAAACGAAAGTTGTAAATATTCTTAAAGAACAGGATAGAATAGAGGCATCAACGATAAAACAATAAGAAACAAAGAATTTAGCAAGTCATCAATTCGTGAGTGCAGTTGGTGTCACCAACATTGGCTTATTAAATTCTCGTTAATCAATACATGATCAAAAGATAAAAGCCACACAACAATTTTTTGAATCAAAGAAAAATTCTTAATTGGTCACTTGTGTATGATTCAACTAAAATGAACAACATTTGCAATTAGAGAGCGAAATGAACACATGGTTTACACGAACGAATTTCGAGGATATAGGGTCTGATACACATAATGACGAATATACGATATCACTATTCTTGTACAGTCATAAATCGCTATTCTCGTCCGGAGACATTTCAAAGGTATACCAAAATTTACTCAAACAAAGTTGGTCGAGGAGAAGGTATAAAAGCACTAGAACTTCCAAGTATGATATCAATAGTTAGTTTCTAGACGAGCGGTAAATAGAATTGTATCATGAGATAAAAATGAGGTAACAAGTATAGCAAAGCTCACTGAGTAAAGAAAAATAAATTGTACTCGCAAACACGTAACTCGTTCAAGAAAAGATAAAGAAACATATGCATTTGTCATGAACATGTACTACTTGCATAACACATAAAAGTTTTCAAAGTTTTATTTCACTTTATTATAGTGTAATGTACCTTTTTTTTACTGGTGACTACTATTCAGCCTCACATGGCTCCTTCTAAATTACGCATAGGTGATCAGGACATGCATTATTTTGGACTAGCAATGCGATGCTCTGTTTCGTCAAACTAGTATTACATGTCATATGTTATAAAATATATATATATATATAATGTCATTTGTAAAATAGGAACCAAATTAATTTATGAAATGTTTTCGAGAGTGAGTATTTCACTAGATAGTTAATCAACAACTTTAATGTCACAAGAGTTCTTTTATAAGATCAAGGTAAAATAATTTGTGAAAATACATCATAAAACAATGTCATTTAATTTTATAATGTAATTTCAAGTATTTTATAAGGCCAAGTAGTACAAATTGGTAAAATTATTCGTAAAAACAATAACAATTTTATATATATGGTGACATGATGATAGTGTTTCAAAAGGTTTAGACAGAATCGTCATGAGACACGTGTTAAAAATGATGACGAATGATGTGAAAATAAGAACTTCAAGTGTCGATCCAAATCGTTGGTACCATAGAGGAAAAGAAAGATAAAATATAATGACAAATGAGTCATGTATTAAATTACAGATAAAGGATATCCATATGCACTCACATTATAATTTATTCGACATAAATGTGCTTTTAAAAAATAGAGCATCAGTTCCCAAATAGTACAACTATTCCGAAAAGTTTCTATTTTAGGAAAGTTTAGGAATTTAACACGTAAATAATGACGCATAAAAATGTATACATTTTTCAAAACATATAGTTCATTATCGGTTTATCAAATCACTTGGTTCCAAAAGTTCAATATATATGTATGTATGACCGAACTCAAAGTTACTATTTTTAAACGTTTTCAAATGCAATCAATATTTGGTAGTTGTAAAATCTCATTTGTTAAAGTTCTACAAGCTCAAACGAACTAAAAAAACGCCTAAAAACCACATTTCAAAATTTCTATCAGTTTTGACTTTTTACTCAACTTTAACTTTTAGGTCTGACCCGATCAAATAACACGGTAAAAGACATTTTCGACCAATTTGGTGTAAAACGACGTTTTAGACAACTTTCTAGTTCTACTCGAGACTTGAAACGGATAAAAAATGGACGAAAATGCCCCCGCATCAAATCTGTCAACAAAATAATATTTTAAGATTATGCAGAAAATATGTTCTTAAATTTTACAATTTCAAATGAGCGTAACTTGCTCGTTTTTAAGATTTACGGGTCGAATTTTATGTCCTAAACGACCGTCTCAACAAATAGAAACATATTTTTAAGTCTAAAGCTTATAAAAATATTTTTTCGACATCGTTAAATTACCTGTAAATTTTCTGCGCAAAGTATATTTTTCGACACACCTCGAAATTTAATCAAACTTCATAATAACCCGAAATTTATGTACACACATGACTTGTGTATTCCATAAAGAAGAAAAAGAATAGATTGTATAATTAAGCATATAAAGATAAACATAGTATAAAATTGGTTTATGAATACCAACGATAATCTAAGAAATAAAAAATGGCGCATGACATTCGTGTCTTTGATTTCAAGATGGAATGCAGGAAGGTCTCTTGGCGGCGTGATTTTCCAAAATCACAAGACATACCGAGAAAGAAATGAAACATTAACGGTTCGCACTCCTAGAGCGAGGAGGTTTAAGAAAAGGGAGGGTACAGGTTTATAGAAGTAGAATCGTATTCCTAACAAGCGCCATATTATATTATAGGATATGAATTACAAGATGGCGGTGGTGTTTCCAAGGTACAAACGAACGTTGAAATTCGAAGTCGAAACGTAGAATGGTCAATGAAATAATATTTAATCGATATACGAGTGTCGTGTAAAACGTTGACGTAAAGGTCGATCAAGGTTACGAAAACTCACGATATTATTCAACACTGATTTCAAGGAATGCTTCGAGACGTATGACTCACACGATGTCCTTTAGTCTTTTTTGGAGACACATTGAGCTACACAATGGTCGATAGACTATTTTCCAAGACATCCAATCACAAATGGTCGGAAAGCATTTTGGATATCTAAATAGATATCTTAAAGGAGTTAAATAATGAAAGCAACACGCACGGTAGTAATATGATAATCGGAAGTTTCATCGAACACAACACTTCTTATCCCAAACAATGGTATCACGGAAGTACGCACCACATATACTAGTGAGTCGTGGAAACAAACGGTTCAAAACGAACGAGTATGTGAGGTCAGTTATATCACGCATAAACGAAATAGCAATAGTACTCAGAAAAGTGAGTATGAAAAGTCGGTAACATATGCGCTCCGAATACAAGTATGTAATGCCATAACAATTTAAAGTTATTGTAACAAGATCAAGTTATAAGAACAAGAATTCAAGAAATACAGTAAGGGCATATGTAATCACAGTAATATCCAATGATAATTTATGAAACACAAAGGATTTGGAAAGAGATAGTAATTATCGTCATTAGGGTAATGTAATATTTCAAAATATAATCAAGAGATGAAATACTATAACGATAATTAAAAGTAAATAATAAGGATTAGAGAGTTACCCGCGCAGATATCGAACAACAACGGCAGATTCAGTGTTTGACACTTAGAAACATGAAATATTTGAACTTTTGGTTATAGACCAAGTTTTGAAAACGACTCAGTTCCCTATAACCATAGCTCTGATACCAATCTGTGAGACTAATAACTAGGTTTTTGCCAAGTATGAAAATTTGTTCGTCTCGATTCAATTCGAATTGATTTCCGGTTAAAAGTGTGACTCAGTCGTTCTTGGTGGAAAATAAAATGGTTTGGTTATCTATTCTACTTAAAAGGTAAATGCGCAAAATAATAACAATAAGCTAAAAGCAATTAACTAATTAAAACAAAACAATATAAATAATAAAACGTGAATTTAAAACGAAACAATTAATAAAAATAAATCTAAAAGAAGAAATTAACTATCGACTCGAAAATAAAGTTTACTAAATGAAAAAGGAGAGAATAAAACTAAAATGGTAATATAAAGCTAAACGAGGCAAAACCTAAAGCGGGTACTAGATAAAAGATAAAACTTGAACTTTACGAAAAAATATTAATTTTAAAAATCGACAAAAAATTCAAGTAAAAATACGTAACTTTCAAAATTAAAAACGGAACAACTTTCAGATAAAACTAAACAATTACGAAACAATACTAATAAATAAACAAGCTAGCTGGAAGCTAGCAAGCAGCTAGGTGAAAATGGCGCCAAACTTACTAAGCAGGCAAGTAGTCAGCACATTTTCTTCGCAATATGTAACAGTACATTGCCAAACTTACCAAGCAGGCAAGTAGGCAGCACATTTTCTTCGCAATATGTAACAATATGTAATTAGTACATTTCAGAGATTTATATTCTTCGGAATAAGAACATTTGATTTCGGAAGTCTTGCTTTTTCAGAAAAATCGTTTCTTCGGAATAATCATTATTTCGAAAAAACAGTATTTTCAGAAAAATTGCTATTTCGGAATACTTGCATTTTCATAGAAATCTTCGGAAAAATTACTTTTTCGGAATCAGTGGTTTTCAGAAAAATCTTCGGAAAAACAATAAATTCAGAGAAAAGGAAAATTTCAGAAAAAGAGGCAATTTCAGAAAAGTGACAAATTCAGAGAAATGACAAAGTTTGGAATAATAAACCCTAATCCGAATACATGAAAAATTAAAGATACAGTAACACTAATAATAAGAAAATAAGCCAAAAATAAGCACAAATCAAATAAGCAATTAACCAAAACTTAATCTAAAACATTTTTAAGAAAAACTAATTTAACCACAAATCAAAAACTTGAAAAATACTAATAAATCTAAAAATTAAAAATCAACTTTTTATAAAATAAACTAATAAGCACTTATCTAAAAACTAACCAAATTGTTTTTTAGAAAAAGCTAATAAGCCAAAATTTAAAAACTTTTAAAAACACAAATTAATAAAAATATTTAAAAACAAATTTTTATAAAAATTAACTAATAAGCAGTTAATTAAAAATAAAAAAATTAACACAATAAGCACTAAAACACTATAAGCTATACAAATCAAACACATAAAAACCAATAAGCACAATCAATCAAAAGCATCAATAAATCAATAAACATCAAGATTAAGCAACTACAAGATCATCTAAATCAACACAAGATTAATAAAAAAGAAAGGAAGAATGAGAATGATTAATTGAAAAGCTTGAAATTAAGATGATTAAAGATTCAAATTACAAGATTAATAAAAAAGCTTGAAAAATATTAAAGAAAAGCTAGAGAGAGAAAGTATATTAATCTACTCCTAATCGTAAAACTAATCTACTCCTAATTTTCTAACCCCCTCCTAATGACACATTAGGAGGGTATTTATAGGAGGAGTAAATTGTTGGTGCTTTCTTCCTTCTTTCTTCTTGTCTCGACTCGATTTAAATTCTTTGTCTTTCTCGACGTCGTCTCGGGATTTGTCGATATAATTTGAACTCGTCTTATAATTTTCTTCTTTAATTAGACTTGGTTCTTCGACTTCATTAAACTTCCGTCTTTAGACTTTTTCTTCGATAAATCTTCAGAATAGGCCTTGGACTTCCGTTCTTTTTGCACTCTTGATCTTTTGACTTCGTCTTTTCTCGTTTTCTTCGATAAAAGCCCGTGAAAGCCCGTGTTTTCTTCCTTTTTCATCTTTTGGTCCTAAAACACAATAAAAACACAAACCACGCATAATTCTGACATTTACGACATAAAATACACGTTTTGGCTTGGTTATTATTATAATTAAGTGGTAAAAGGATGGGTGTTTTCACACCTATCAAATCCCCTACACTTGACCATTGCAATGCCTTCATGCAATGCATTAGTTACAAAGCAAGTTTACATTTTCCATCATAATTAATCCACCTTGGCCTTTATTAAAGAGATTATAAAATATTCAAAGGAAGAAAACAAGTAAAAACATCAAAAACTTACCTTAGGGTTTTGGAATGTCATGAATGATTATCACCCTCAAGTTTCAAGTTCCCCATATCAAGCTTAAGAACGAGATCTTGTTATTATAAGTTAGCAAACTATCACGAATTCATGTGGGCCGATTATTTACTTAGACTCCCTTATTCCTAGGTGTATCTCTTATATTTTATTGTTGTCTTGAATGATCACGAGGATGCATTGTTGACTTATTTCGATAGTTATTTAGGCTGAAAATAAAGTAGGACGATTTAATAAATAGTTAGCTAAAGGACAAAATCTTTTAAAACTACTTCTCGGGACCTCGTAAAGTTCATATCTTGGCATAACTTGCTTCACGATGACCTTTCTCGGACCGATATTTGGCAGCGACTTCATACTTCAAATCTCGAGAGACGTTCTTGAAATTATGGTCTTCTCTTCATAATAGGAATTTCTTCACCTGAAGTTTTGAGAGATTCTTCATATATGGACCACGACTTCTTCATTTTTCTCCAATCTTTATTTTGGACTTTGATATACAACGATCCGCCTCCTTTTAGGACTTGGATCTATTTATCCTCATACCTTGTTAGGGCCTTTTTGGATAGACTTCTCCATGATCTTTAGGGGAGTATTTTCTTTTCGTCGTGTGTCTCGATCCTTCATATTGATTTTTGATAAATGATTCTTCACATCACTTGGGATCTTTAGCAACAAAATGTATCCCTCATGCCTTGTTAGGGCCTTTTCGGACTCGCCAATCTTCGCATCCCGCTTCAATAAGTTATGCCTTGGCTATGAACTCTAATTAATATCGAGCAACTTTTAAACGATCTTGTGCTAGAAGCTAAGTAACTTTTCAAATCGTACAACCTTATTTATTGCAATTAAATTTATTAGCAAGCGATGGGAGAAAAAGCTTATAATTAACTCACATAAATTCATGAAAGAATACTAAACTTATAATTGACTCTATCATCTCTCGTTCTCCAAAATTTAAAATCTCAAGGAATGAGACTCGTGGATGCTTAGCCAATTAAATCAAAGTTTTGGGTTTTCGAGTCATCTATAGGATCTTGCAAACTCTTAGACTTTTTCAAGTTTAGAATTCGTATTTTAAAGTTCCCTTGATAAACGACTCTCTAGGATCAATTATAGGAACTTGCGAAAAGTTCTTGTTCTTAACCCGTGAGAGTTAAGACTTTCGCGTTTTAAAGCTCCCTATATAAAAGCCTAGCAAAACTTGACTTAAACATGTTAAGGATACTAGCTAGAGTAAACTTAGATAAGTAGACTCGGGTTGAGTCAAAAGATTCATGACGTTGAAAAATTAAAACCACTTTATTAAACTTTATTCTAGCAAAGAAAGAAAACTACTAGGCCAAAATAGATCAAAAATTTTGAAAAATGTCGAAAAATCAATTTTCCGGTTAAAATGAGGACAAATACAAGGAAAAGCCCACTTAACTTCGATAGAAGTCCCCCCCTATACTTAATATAAACATTGTCAATGTTTAAGCATGTGGGAGTAAACTCCCCTACACTTAGGACATTGTGCACGTTGTTTAAATCTTGCTAAGGAAAGGACAACTAAAGTGATTCCTTTTTTAATATTGAAGAATATAAAATAGAGAATCAAAAGAGTTTAGGATAGAATGAATATTTGAAAGCTCGAATCCCTGCCCATGATAAGAAAGAAAACAACAAACACATACTAGGGTCTCCCCCTACACTTATTAGAAAAATAGAATAAAAGGATAGAGATCGGGTTGCCTCCCAAAAATCGCTTATTTTTGTTAACCGAGTCACGAGCCTGACTCGTCCCCGATTTAAATGGTCCTTGGGGAAGCCTCAAATATAATACCGGGATCAAAGACCTTGTCCTCGTTCCCGGAGGACATTAATAAAGGAGAGGCCGGAGGATAAGTCTTAAAGGGAAGAAAAGTCCTTTCAACATACGAAAAGTATGTGAAATCATGATCCACGGGAGGTGGGTTGGGTAAAGGAATCAAAATGTCATCCCCAAAAGACATATGGTTATCACTAATCGGCAAAGCCGTAAAGGTGTCAATCATGGAATGGTCAATGTCACCCCCCGGGTCGAAGCACTCATCCTCGGTAATGGTTTCTAAAGGTTGGGATAAAAGGTTCTCGGGAGGGGGACTTGGGACAATATCTTCATGCAGTAATTTATCAAAAAGAATATCCCCCTCCGTGTCATCATCATCAATACCCGGAGGTATTGAGAGAATGTCGATTTCCTCCATAGCTGTATCATTATTCTCAACTGAAGTAATAGATGGAGGTAAAGACTCAGAAATAGGAGCAGAATTCAACGCTTCAATTTTAGCAATAAGAAGATGAACTTTCAGTAATTTGTCGCGAAGAATAACGTCTTCCACCTCATCTACAAGACCAAGTTCAGAGGTGAACTTCTCGTAAGTCGGAGAGAATAAATCAACATCGCCTTCATCGCCCGGAGGAGAAGGAGAAATTTCAAAAGTGAAATTATCATAGCATGGAGAAAAATCATCATCATTAAAAGCAACCTCTTCCGTAGGCTCCACAAAAGTCGGCACATCACAAACCTCATCAAAGAATTTATCAAGACCAAAATCACTAATCTCACTCGATGTATCACTATCCTTGGACGCATTAGGGATATCAAGAGTAGGAGTAGTAATTTCAGAAGATGGGTTGAGATCATAGATATCATCCTCGTCATCATCATAAAAGTAGTATGGACGCACAAGAGGAGGAGTATAATCACTAAGATTAGATACTTGTTCTTGTTGCTGTCGCTTTTCCTCCTCCCTTGATTCGCGTATGCTAGCTAATTTTTCTTGTTGAACGTATTCAATCCACATTCCAACAGAAGGTTGATGATCGATGGTGTATTGTGGGGGCTCAAAATTTTGAAAACCGGAATTATAACACGGATGTGGCTCATAGTAATTCATCGGTTGAGAAGAATTAGAACACAGATTTGGTTCATAATAATCCATCGGTGAAGAAAAATGAGGACACGGATTTGGCTCATAATAATTCATTGGCTGACAATAAGAAGTATCGTGAGGGCTCCCACAATTGTTGCAACACGGGTATTGAGAGAAACCCGATGCATTTTGTTGATATGGATCGTCATATATGGGAGAGGGTGAAATAGTGTCATTAGAAGAGAAGAATGAGTTGAAATATGAATTGATCGAATTGCACGATAGATAACGGCCAAATTTGTAATTAGGGATATCCATTCCACACAGTTCGCATGAACACCATTGACAGGATTGACCACCAGAAGATGGTCTTCCACACCCTACACAGTCAACAAACCAATCCATTAAACACAATAGATAAGTAAGAAGAATATTTTTGGTGCAAAACTTTCAAAAAATAAATGCTTTTATGATTTTTCAAATGTTTTTGGATTTTTGAAATTTTTTATTTTTATGGATTTTTGAAAATTTTTGACATGAAAAATAACGTTCAAAAGTGAACGGATCCCAAAATCCAACGCGTCTCTCACAATAAACCGTTAATCTTCACGAAAAGAGCCAGCAGCGGTGCCATTTAATAACTAGGTTTTTGCCAAGTATGAAAATTTGTTCGTCTCGATTCAATTCGAATTGATTTCCGGTTAAAAGTGTGACTCAGTCATTCTTGGTGGAAAATAAAATAGTTTGGTTATCTATTCTACTTAAAAGGTAAATGCGCAAAATAATAACAATAAGCTAAAAGCAATTAACTAATTAAAACAAAACAATATAAATAATAAAACGTGAATTTAAAACGAAACAATTAATAAAAATAAATATAAAAGAAGAAATTAACTATCGACTCGAAAGTAAAGTTTACTTAATGAAAAAGGAGAGAATAAAACTAAAATGGTACTATAAAGCTAAACAAGGCAAAACCTAAAGCGGGTACTAAATAAAAGATAAAACTTGAACTTTACGAAAAAATATTAATTTTAAAAATCGACAAAAAATTCAACTAAAAATACGTAACTTTCAAAATTTAAAACGGAACAAGTATCAGATAAAACTAAAAAATTACGGAACAATACTAATAAATAAACAAGCTAGCAGGCAGCTAGCTGGAAGCTAGCAAGCAGCTAGGTGAAAATGGCGCCAAACTTACTAAGCAGGCAAGTAGGCAACACATTTTCTTCGCAATATGTAACAGTACATTTCAGAGATTTATATTCTTCGGAATAAGAACAGTTGATTTCGGAAGTCTTGCTTTTTCAGAAAAATCGTTTCTTCGGAATAATCATTATTACGGAAAAAAAGTATTTTCAGAAAAATTGCTATTTCGGAATACTTGCATTTTCATAGAAATCTTCGGAAAATTTACTTTTTCGGAATAAGTGGTTTTCAGAAAAATCTTCGGAAAAACAATAATTCAGAGAAAAGGAAAATTTCAGAAAAAGAGGAAATTTCAGAAAAGTGACAAATTCAGAGAAATGATAAAGTTCGGAATAATAAACCCTAATCCGAAAACATGAAAAATTAAAGATACAATAACACTAATAATAAGAAAATAAGAAAAAAATAAGCACAAATCAAATAAGCAATTAACCAAAACTTAATCTAAAACATTTTTAAGAAAAACTAATTTAACCACAAATAAAAAACTTGAAAAATACTAATAAATCTAAAAATTAAAAATCAACTTTTTATAAAATAAACTAATAAGCACTTATCTAAAAACTTAACCAAATTGATTTTTAGAAAAAGCTAATAAGCCAATATTTAAAAATTTTAAAAACACTAAATAATAAAATATTTAAAAACAACTTTTTATAAAAATTAACTAATAAGCACTTAATTAAAAATAAGAAAATTAACACAATAATCACTAAAACACTATAAGCTATAAAAATCAAAGACATAAAAACCAATAAGCACAATTAATCAAAAGCATCAATAAATCAATAAACATCAAGATTAAGCAACTACAAGATCATCTAAATCAACACAAGATTAATAATAAAGAAAGGAAGAATGAGAATGATTAATTGAAAAGCTTGAAATTAAAATGATTAAAGATTCAAATTACAAGATTAAAGAAAAAGCTTGAAAAACATTAAAGAAAAGCTAGAGAGAAAGTATATTAATCTACTCCTAATCCTAAAACTAATCTACTCATAATTTTCTAACCCCCTCCTAATGACACATTAGGAGGGTATTTATAGGAGGAGTAAATTGTTGGTGCTTTCTTCCTTCTTTCTTCTTGTCTCGACTCGATTTAAATTCTTTGTCTTTCTCGACGTCGTCTCGGGATTTATCGATATAATTTGAACTCGTCTTATAATTTTCTTCTTTAGTTAGACTTGGTTCTTCGACTTCATTAAACTTCCGTTTTTAGACTTTTTCTTCGATAAATCTTCAAAATAGGCCTTGGACTTCCGTTCTTTTTGCACTCTTAATCTTTTGACTTCGTCTTTTCTCGTTTACTTCGATAAAAGCCCGTGAAAGCCTGTGTTTTCTTCCTTTTTCATCTTTTGGTCCTAAAACACAATAAAAACACAAACCACGTATAATTCTGACATTTATGACATAAAATACACGTTTTGGCTTGGTTATTATTATAATTAAGTGGTAAAAGGATGGGTGTTTTCACACCTATCAGAGACCCCCAAAATCAGGTATGGAACAACTAGGCAGCAAGGGGGTAACACGTCATGGTACAAGTAACAATGAATTATAAAATGACTATAAAATGACGTAATAAAAGACATATACATTACAACATAAAAGATCAGAGTTTTAAACAAAGGTCTCAGAGTTTTATAAGCGGAAAAATCTATTATTTAACTATGGTTTTGTAACTTATGGTTACCAAGAATACATGATAAACTTCTAACAAAGTTTTTAGATAAAACCAAAGTTTAAATATACACAAAAATCTCCAAGTTGCGATAATATCCTGCGGGCTCCCATCCAAGCAAAGGTAAGTAATAATACATGAGATTAAACATGTAAAATCGTCAACTTGAGTGATATACATAGGTTTAGCAGTAAAGGTGTGGAACACAAGCATTCATTTGTAAACAAGAAATAGGGGAAATGGTTATGTACATTAACCATAGTCCGAAACATTATTATTGCTGTTTAGTTCATGAACCGAAGCTTAACTCATGTAAGTTCCTCTAGTGATTATTCAACCTAAATACTCAAGTAACAAATCAAATGCTAAATGCGTCAAGGTAATCGGGACGGGAATTTTCAATCCCGATGGATCCACCCACAACATTTGCGCTTAGCAACACAAGTAAATGAACGGTTCATGATCAAGAGAGGAAACTTAAGGCTATTGACTAAAAGTAATAATATCAATGAAATCTGTTGGAAAGCATACAAGTCTGGATAGCATACAAGTTCTGGATAGTGTATAGTTTTTAAATGGTTGTGTTCCACCATGTAAAATCTCACCCCGCGTTTAGAAACAATGTGCAAGTAAAAAGGGGCTATGAACTCACCTGATATAACTATTACACGTAGGTCAAGGAACAAACTTCCAATAGTCGGTACACGACTTCACGAGATATCAAGCGCTCATTGATCGAGAAGGAGATGCCCAACGGTCAACATATGACCGAACGAGACCTAATATAACGAGACGCGTCTTAGGCTCGAGACGATAAATAACTTATAGTTATTTAGATAGTATATTTTTAGGGAGTTTTGGACATTGTATAAGTTTTATAAACTTTTTATAAAACTTTAAATAAAAATTCATTATTTTCAAAGTGTTAACCAATATTTGATAAACAAGCCCGTTACTAGTCCGCTAGTGGCCCATTTGAAGGTTTATATTACTAATAACAATTACGTAAAACCCTAATTAAGATCAAAGCACACATAGCGGAAGCGTTTATCAAGATCATAATTAATAACACATTCATAATTAATCGAGTTAGGGTTTACATACCTTTTAGCTTAAGAAAATCTTCAAGAACACCGGTGAATCACGAATTAGGGTTTATATGAAGAACACCAAGATATAGTTTATAGTGAAACTATATTACGCTCTTGTACACACATAATGCAACGGATCAATCGTGATGCTAGCACTAATAAACCGGAGCTTCTACACTTGTGAATTATAGCTAATACGAAAATCAAACCGAAACCATAATTTGGGTTAGGGCTTGCGATCGTAGGAAGGAGAGGAGGGGAAGAGACAAAAAATTGTGAAGGCTTGATGGGGTATTTATAGGATAACAATACTTGTTCTCCAAGCCCAAATCAAGATTAGGAAACTAATCCTCCTTCCCCTTTTTCCCTTTGGCCGACGGTTCACCAAGCCCACAAGGGACTTCCGGAACGTTTCCTTTTTCCTTCTTTTTGCTTCTATTTAATTTCTTAACGGTCGTTTATACTTAACTTTTAATTACTAACGTTCGTTAGTTAAGCTCTATTTATATTTTAATAAATAAATATATTTATTAAAATTAATTAATCCTTTACGTATTGTGTGCATCCCATAATCCCAAGTTCGATCCTATCACACGACTATTTAATTTTATATCCATAAACTTTCAGCTCCCACTTGGACAAAATTCGAATATCGTGATCACATTGATTAGCGTCTAGTTACACTAACATTGTCACTAGTACAACTCGAGTAAGGTCTCCTGGACAAAACCTTTTAATGATACATCATCATTACTATTATCCTTTCATTTCAAATACAACGTTAATAGGATATGGATCTCAGTCATTCCTTCATTAACCATTATGTTTCTCGTTTACGGATATAGAAAGATTACCAAAACACATTTGGATGTGGCCACACAAACATCTTACTACTCCCCCGAGGGGCCCAACTGTATTATACTTCAAAATATAATTTTGAAGGAAACAAATCCCATTTTGACTACAAGCGAAACTTACGAACTTTGCAACACTTCTGAAAATAACCCTTATAGCTACTAGTTACGTTTAGCGTTAGGTTATCTTACAGAAATACACTATATTCATGACAGTTTCCTGGTATCTCAGGTCTAAGGATAACTATTTATGATTTACTTAATAACAAAGATCCATAAAGTAAAATCATATAGTTGGGATAAGTCCAACATTTGATCCATCAAATATCATCCAAAATTGACCAATATACTTTCAAGTATACTCTGTCACTATTTTGAATTGTCTTAGTTTAATAATACTCCCATATTATTAATCGACAACAGACATTTAGAACATAACATGTTATTCATGGATATAAAACATGTAAAATAGGATACAAAATCAAATAACAGAAAATAAACGAAACTCAAACTGTATTTCTACAATTCAATAATGTCTTTAACATCCTTTATCCAAATACTAATCAACAGATGTATTGCGTGAATTCGCTAGCTAGTTGCAGCCCAATTGCCTTGGCATGCTTAACTACCTTTGGTCTAGGCAAAGCCTTAGTAAAAGGATCAGCTACGTTATCATCTGTGTGAACTTTATTAATTTTATTTCACGAGCTTCCACTTGTTCTCGTACGTAGTGATATCTACGTTTAAAGTGTCTGGCGCCTTTCATGACTCCAGGGTCATTGGCAAATATAATTGCAGCAGAATTGTCGTAATACATATCAATAGGTTCTTTAATTGAAGGCATCACTCCAAGATCTCCAATAAACTTCCTAATCCAAACAGCTTCCATTGCGGATTCTGAAGCGGCCATGTACTCTGATTGAGTTTCATGCATAGCAATGGTTGTCTGCTTCATGCTCTTCCAGTCAACTGCTGCTCCGTTTATGAAAAACACGTAACCCGTCTGAGACTTCGTATCGTCTTTATCACATTGCCAGGATGCATCACAGAAACCTGTTACATTCAGTTCTGTGTCTGGTTTACCACCAAATACCAAAAACATATCTTTCATACTCCTCAAATACTTTAGTATATGTTTAACAGCAGTCCAGTCGAGCTTCCTTGGATTCTATTGATATCTACTGACCAAGTTCTGAGCAAACGCCACATCAGGCCTTGTGCATCTTACAACATACATAATAGATCCTACTGTCGAAGCATAAGGCACCTTCTGCATGTAATCCACCTCTTCGGCTGTTGATGCATCTAACTCATGACTTAATTCATGCTTAACTTCCATAGGTTGAAAACCTTTCTTGGAATTATGCGTATTATACTTCTTCAATATCTTATCAATATAAGAATCTTGACTAAGGCCAATTAACTGTCTTTTCCTATCTCGATAGATTTTAATTCCCAGAATATATGCAGCATCTCCTAAATCCTTCATAGAAAAACATTTACCAACATAATCCTTATCTTCCTTAAGTCTTGGAATGTTACTTCCCATGATTAATATGTCATCGACATATAAAATTAGGAACACTACATCACTCCCACTAGCTTTGCGATACACACATGGCTCATCACGATTTTGAATAAATCCGAACTTTTTGATTTCTTCATCAAATCGTTTATTCCATTGACGTGATGCTTGCTTCAAACCATAAATAGATCTTTGAAGCTTGCACACGCGTTTTGGATATTTAGGATCAACGTACCCTTCCGGTTGTTGCATGTAGATTTCTTTACCTAACGACCGTTCAAGAAGGCAGTTTTAACATCCATTTGCCATATCTCATAGTAATAGTATGCTGCTATAGCTATGAGAATCCTAATAGCTCGTAAGTCTGCTACCGGAGAAAATGTCTCCTCGTAGTCCACACCAAAAGTTTGAGTAAAACCTTTAGCCATTAAACGTGCTTTAGAGGATTGTACTTCGCCATCCATGTCGGTTTTCTTCTTGAAAATCCACCTATTTTTCACTACTTTAGCATTTTTAGGTGCATCTACAAGAATCCAAACATCATTGATTTTCATGGATTTCATTTCCTCATTCATCGTAACTATCCATTTTAACTTTTCTGGATCAAGCATTGCGGATCGATAGTTAGCAGGTTCACCAAGATCCCCTACTTCCTCCTCATCATCCCCTATGTTAAGACATAGTTTGCTTGGCGCACGTATAGTCCTTGCAGACCTACGTAGAGGAATTAATTCCGGTGGAGCTCCCAGACTTTCTGGCTCTATTGGAAGTTCTTCGCTAGTATTTTCAGAAGGCAATGTATCTTCTTGAATTTCTTCAAGATCATAATATCTCCCACTAAATTCTTGATTTACAAGATCACTTTCAAGGAAGTCTCCATACCGAGCCACAACAACTTAGTTCTCAGCCGGATAATAAAAGTAGTAACCCATAGTTTCCTTAGGGTAACCTATAAAGATACATTTTACTGAGCGTTGTTAGAGTTTATCTCCAGAGTCACGTTTGACATACGCCTCACAACCCCAAATTTTCAAATAAGATAAATATGGCTTCTTGCCATGCCATAGTTCATATGGTGTCTTATCAACCTTCTTTGTGGGAACCATATTCAAAATACGAACAGCAGATTCTAAAGCATAATCCCAGGAATTTGATTTGTATGTAAGATTAAATAACTCTATAAAAAATAAGTTACCTGAAGATGCTGCAGCACCAAGCTCAGCCTTCTTCTTTATTTTCGCAACTCCTCGAGATAAAGAGGGCAGTTCCTCTTCCAGTGACCACTTGCTTTTCAATGGTGACAAGTCTCATCCTTCTGAGATTTCTTATTGACAAAGTTCTGCTTGGGTTTAGGATAAGTCGCAACTTGTTTGCCCTTATCACCCTTGCCTTTGCCCTTCTTGTTGTTCTTTTTCGGTTTTAGCTTATTCACTCCACCCTTTTGTACATAAAGCACAGGAGGGGTAGGAGCAGATGTACTTGCCTTGTCCTTTATACCCTTTTCGTAGTCAATGAGCATTGCGTGCAAGTCATTCACTGTCTTCCCCGCGCAATGCATATTAAAGTTCCTAACGAAATCATTAAAGTCCCGATTAAGAGACCTATTGATTAGGTTAATAGCCATATCATTGTCGTAGGATTTCCCTAGTGCGATGAGTTGTTCCATGTAACCCTTCATCTCTTGATAATGTGAACTAAAGGATTTCCCAGGGGCTTGCTTACAACTGTGCAAAGCATCTACCAAGTCGTAGATCTCCACAGCCTGAGGCTTCTCATACATTACCTTGAGCTCTTCAAGCATTTGATTTGGAGCATATAGCTCAAATTTTCTTTGTAAGAAAGGAGCCATTTTTCCGAGCATTAAACAAACCACATCATTGTGCTTTTTAACCTCTGCCTCATAATTCAGTCTTTCAACTGGAGTAGCATTAGGGCCAAGGGGCGCAGGAAACGCCCTGGTCAAGTAATCAGAAGTACCCGCTACTCTCAGAACTATTCTTAGTGAGCGGTACCAATCGTTGAAGTTTGGGCCAGTTAATTCCTGACGTTCAAGATAAGTCTTGAATGCAGTACTTAACGCGTTGTTATCGGGTTGAGCCATTTCTACAGAAATAAGTTCAAAATATTAGTATTTTCGGTAATACCATTCAAGAAAATAAAATTACCCCGGTATTTAAAACCATAGTATTTTACTTGAAAAACTAGAATCCACATTGACATAAATTTATCACATCAGTTGATCTGCAAGTGATAAATGTACTCTACATGGTAACTTGTCGAGCATTAATTGACAAACAAATTTGCAATTTCTAGATATTTTTAGGGATTTACGTTACCAAAAGTCTCTTTGCATCGTAAACATGTTTCATCCCTACTTTATGCCTTAAGTTTCCAGATCTTACTAAGTAACTCAATCAAGTCGACTAATCTAAAGAACGTAAAACCTTCATGTGCAATCTTATTCAGTCATGAAGTTTTCTCTCCATTACAACATCTTCCAAAATCCCATATGACGACAATTGTAACTTCAAGTATTCGTCAATTAGATGGTATAAGACTTAAATTTTAAGGGTATTGATTTTAGTGTCAAAATCATGTATGGAGAAGCATGCATACATCTCCATATCATAAGGTTAATAAAACTTTTTAGTAAACTTTTTGGTGAGAGTAAAATTTTATCATATATTTGCACGTTGAGGTATTGGTTAAACCAATTAAAGATTTTACCCACATCTAAATTCACACCGTACTTTTTCTAGAACTTAGCTAAAGCACAAAGCAATAAACTTATTCATTGTGTTTCAGATATGAATTTTTGCGGTTAAATAAACCTTAAGGAATTATGTAAATAATAACCGTAGGTAATTCCAACTTTGACGCACTGGCAAGTCGGGAATTTGGTCAGCGCTGAAGCATAACACCTCCTTCCTTAACCGGGTTCATGACCAGCGGTGCGTTATACCCACTTTATAGTTTGGCAAAGTTGAGTAGGCCGTTAAGTTATTATTGCAATTCCAATCAACGCAAATCATATGTCAATTAGATCTAAAAAACAATTCATTAATTTTTATATGATTTAGTCCATATTAATTTTTCTTGTAAAAAATTACCCTTATTTACAACATACAATTAATATAAAACGTATGAAAACAAGTAAGTAAAAAAAAAACTAAATCAAATAGCCACA
Organism: Glebionis coronaria; assembly: GCA_025667525.1. Classification (NCBI taxonomy): domain Eukaryota; kingdom Viridiplantae; phylum Streptophyta; class Magnoliopsida; order Asterales; family Asteraceae; genus Glebionis; species Glebionis coronaria. Next base: position 491,863,278 of record CM046875.1, read on the forward strand.
TGCATAACAATTTATTCAAAACATAAAATCTAGGGTTTTTATAAACATAAAAAGTCTTCCCTAATTTTAAAACTTTTGAATCAAATAAAGCAAATAGCATATAAAATCATATGATCCGTGAAAAACATGCATGTTCATCACGGATCTTCCCTACATAATCTTAACATTAAATCTCTCTACGGATCGTAACCAAAATATGACATAACAATTACTTCATGCAAACATCTAAAGATAATTACCATGTAAATATTTAGGGTTTAAAAAAACTCTTTTTTTTTAAAAAATTCGGCTAAGCCGACCTAATTTAAAAAACAAAACCCTAATTTTAATGAAAGCCTAAAAAAATCATGTGATTTTAACTCAAACCAATTTTTAGTTAAAAAACTTTAGATCTCGATAGTTATAACATGTTAAAACGGCTCTGATACCACTGAAGGTTTATATTACTCATAACAATTACGTAAAACCCTAATTAAGATCAAAGCACACATATCGGAAGCGTTTATCAAGATCATAATTAATAACACATTCATAATTAATCGAGTTAGAGTTTACATACCTTTTAGCTAGAGCAAATCTTCAAGAACACCGGCGAATCACGAATTAGGGTTTATATGAAGAACACCAAGATATAGTTTATAGTTAAACTATATTACGCTCTTGTACACACGTAATGCAACGGATCAATCGTGATGCTAACACTAATAAACCGGAGCTTCTACACTTGTGAATTATAGCTAATACGAAAATCAAACCGAAACCCTAATTTGGGTTAGGGTTTGCGATCGCAGGAAGGAGAGGAGGGGAAGAGACAAAAAATTATGAAGGCTTGATGGGGTATTTATAGGATAACAATACTTGTTCTCCAAGCCCAAATCAAGATTAGGAAACTAATCCTCCTTTTCCTTTTTTCCCTTTGACCGACGGTTCACCAAGCCCACAAGGGACTTCCGAAACTTTTCCTTTTTCCTTCTTTTTGCTTCTATTTAATTCCTTAACGGTCGTTTATACTTAACTTTTAATTATTAACGATCGTTAGTTAAGCTCGATTTATATTTTAATAATAAATATATTTATTAAAATTAATTAATCCTTTACGTATTGTGTGCAATCCCGTAATCCCGAGTTCGATCCTATCACACGACTATTTAATTTTATGTCCATAAACTTTCACCATTAAGTATCTATATGACTTAAGCCCATTATATGATAATTTTTGAATTCAAATATTAATCTTAATCTTAGGCCCAATAATGGCCTAACAGCCATTATAAGTGTATATTGTGCTCTTATAGCCCATCCACTTTATAATATTCCGGGTTCTAGAAACACCTCAACAATATCAACTTAATATCTTTCGATAGTCGGGTCTCCGATTTTATAAATATATGTATGTAAATGGGTCTTTACGTCCTGATAAGTAGGTCCTACTACCTCGGGAGTTATAAAAATGTCCACGTTATTCATATTATTATTATAGTTTTATTACCCAAATTTTATAACTCTGTATTTAAGTCACTACTCCTAACCGTAAATCACCCGAACGAGTTCTTTATGTAAAAATGATCCTAAGCTCATGTATTATACAGATATTAAGTCCATTTTACTTCAATCTATCATTTCATAATCTAATTACCCCTTTTACAACCAAAGAGTGGTGGCTGTGATTCACAGCCGACTTAGGTTTCGCCGTTTTGGCCGTCATTTCCTTACCGTAATGAATTGGTAAACCACCTGATGCACACTGATTCTACATAATTATATATACAACTCATAGTCTTACCTTTTTACTTGTTTCTATACTCTTCGACGATTTTTAAGTCGATTTATACAACATGTTCAAATTTGACTAGTTGCACTATTTTTGCCATATCTCATGAACCGAGAATCATCACGCGACGGGCCACCCAGAGAAATACTAACAAAACATTCATCTATCTTAATACATCAAGTCATAGTATCCAAAACTTACTGATTTTATTCAAAGTAACACGTTTTGCAACTGAGCAAATTATATTTTTACTAGCATGATTCTGGGGCTTGCTTATCACTTTTAACCCATCACAACACATATACAATGTCATCAACCCTTTAAATCAAGTATTACAACATAATTTATAGAAGTAAAATAATAAATATGCATAGTTTTAGGTAAAATAAGATTTAGAATAACAATAGTTAGATGGTGGTTGATGTAGTTTTAGTTGAAATACATCTAAGAAAAATAGTATTACAAGAATAATATTCAAAGTTTACCTCAAGAATCTTACCTAAAACAATTTTGGTTTTGATATACAAAAATATAGGAGATCAAAAGAGATGTGAATGTGTTGTCCTTGTGTTTTTATTTCTTATTCGGTTAGAAAATGACGGCATGGATGGTGCGAGATTTAATTTGTGAATGAATAAACAAAATAGGAAGAGATATCTTGCAAGTAGAAGAACACGTGTATCAAGATGTCAACAACACATCAAAAGTGTCATATGACACTTATAAACCTGAACATACCATGTAAGATGGTAAGGTTATATTAAATTTTGCCCAGTTATTTGTAAAAACGGGTATTATCGAATTCTGATATTTTAAAAGTTATGCGATTTGAAAGATATGCGTTAAGAGCGAAAAATAAATGCTCAATATAAAATAAAAACAACGACATTCAGAGAATATTTATATTTCAATAAATAAACGAGGGTTTTTAATTTAATTGATGTTAACGCGTTATATAAACGAATGACGCCTAAAGGCTTAACGTAAATTACGAAGAATGCTCGTAAAACGAGAAATTAAGAGGACGACAATAAAAAAATATTTCTAAGTCATAACCAGGATATTTACGATTGATGACGGTCATAGACTTTGCCAATAAATAATAAATGACAAGTACTCAAAATATTATTAATGATCAGAAAAATAATTAAAATATAATTTAATTAAACTTCTGGAGATCTCAGGATTTACATATGAAAAGTAAATAGAACAAGTAAAACATTGTAAAATCGAAATGTATAAATAAAAGAATAATTTAATTACCGGAAAAAATACGAGTTCTCACAAAATGCAAGCTCACTAGGAGATCAGTTACTGGCTATTGTGTTTTTGTGTGTGGTAATCTTGTGTCTTAGAAAAGTAAGAAACAAAACACCATTTCCAGGTCTTCTGTTGAAGCAAAATACAGATCCATGGCTTCTGTCACTTGTGAAATTATGTGGCTTGTTAAGATTATTAAGGATCTGAAGGTTGACAATCTTATACCCGTTTCTCTTTTCTGTGACAATAGCTCTGCCATACAAATTGCTGCAAATCCCGTGATGCATGAGAAAATAAAACATTTTGTTCTTGATGTTCATCTGATTAGGGAAACGATTGCCTCTGGTTTTATCAAAATGTAAGATTGATTCTGAGAATCAAATTGCTAACATTTTAACCAAAGGTTTGGGGTCCTTTCAACATAACAAGTTGTTATATCTGTTGCATATGAGCGACCCCTTTGCTGGAAAATCTTGAGGACGGGGTGTTGAAGTTTATAACTTGGTTTGCAACCTTTTCTAACCTTCAGAGGTCACTCATGTAACTTTTCTATATGTTTTCTGTGTTTGTCACTTGTGCGGGTCTGAGGGATCACTCTTGCCAACCCTTCAAAGTTGCTCGAGTATATATTCATCGCATATCCCATCTTAGGGTTTCATATCATTTTTCTCTCAGCCGTACACATCTTCTCTCTCACTCTTTCTCTCTCACTAAAAATCAAGATGTAAAACATTCGAATATTGTTTCAGTTTAGTAGTCTAGTAGTTTAGGTTGTTAATGATTTGTATTTTTGGATTGCATCCATTTGGGGATAATCTTTTTTTATGTATGCTGATAGCACTTGATTGGAGACTATCTGTTTTGAATTCTAAGTTAATAGAGCACGTGGGGTGGTTGGTTGAGTGCAAATATTATGTGGTGTTATTGAGTTTTACATGTTTTATTAAGAATTGTGGCAAAGTGCTAGCGAGAATTGAAAGCAAGCATTATATAAAGTTGTAGTGCAAATCTCTACAGGTGTGTAGTACTTGTTTACCCTAAAAAATATAGGAAAGATTATGTCGTCAACTGTATCTTGTATCGCTAGAAATGATGCACAATTCGACACAAGTAGCATGTCTACATTATTACATATAGTCAGTCATATACTGATATACGTACTCATAAGTTAACATAAAACAGATTTCAGTTTTACAAATGGTTTTGCAACAACGCCATCATAGATCCTGAGATCTTATCTTCAAAATTGCTCTCATACTTTTTTTTCATTCAAAAAATCGAACAATCATACTAATATTAGTCATTAGGTTCCACTAAATACGACAAATGTCATAAAGAAGGATCGATAGACAGTGTGTTGTGCTATCCAAGAGCAAAGCTAAATATTTTGGAAACTCAAATACCTAATGAAAAGGAAATAAGGAAGAAGACAAAATGAGTAAATCATGAAAAGAGCAGCGACGGTGCGCTGCACCTCATTTATATCATTATCCATTTTCGTCTACGTTTTTTCTTCTTTTCTATTTTGTCTCTTTATCTTTCATGTTTTCCTTATCTTAAACGATTGTATTTGACGTCGATTCTTATCTCTTACATACAAGTATACAACTACAAGTCTCTGCAAGTGGTTTATTTTTTTTTTAGAACGGTCTGCAAGTGGTTTATTGACAATGCAACAAACTAAAATTGGTTGTATTGTGCTAGTATGATGTTTTATAAATATGATTCGTACGTAAATTTATAGGTGGATGTTTTCATAATAGCTTTGGGTGTACACTGTACACATATGGTGGCATATAGCGAGAATTGAATCGGTGTTATTTCTCTCCATATTAACACAACACATAAACTAATTAACACTAAACCAAATTTACCCGCATTTATAACACCTGAAAACTAAGACACGCACTTTTAACGTCTTTACATTGAAGATGATTTTTGAGATAAATAGAGGTTAAAAGTCATCGTGGCAATGAAGACGAAGCTGAAGGTGAAGCTATGATATGTGCAGGGCCGTTCCAGAGATTTTAAGTACCCTGAACGGTAATTAAAGGAAAGTCCTTAAAAAATTATGTGAGAAAGAAAATTTATCGTTATCGATGCTAAATAAAATTGCAAATATCCAAAATATACTAATCGATCCTAAATTCTTTTATAAATATTCTAAAATAATATCGCAAACACCATTTTAACTTCGACTTAAATGTATAAATGAGTTGGGCTTTTAAAAAATGTAAAAATAAATTGGGTTTATAAAAAATTTGGTGTCCCTCTAAAATATGGGGCCCTGTGCCATGGCCCATGTTGCCTTTTTCCTTCTACGGCCCTGGATATGTGTATACCTCATGGTTCTAAATAACACGTTAAAGCTCGTTTTAAGACATGCTAAAGTTTGAGGTGCAGCTTTTACGCTACGCGGTAAAACACGCTATAAAATGAGAAACTCCAGAAAAATAATATTATTACATATAAAGAGAGTGTTTTCTAACTTTAATTATTATGCATAACACTTATTGTGAACTTAATATAAATATAATATATTTAAATATGATAAAACACATAAATATTTTTATATGTTGTGCCGTCATAAGTAAACGCGGAGTCAGAATTTTTAGTTAAGAGGGCTGATCATACTTAAGGCATAAAGTCATAATAATGAAAGGTGCTTAATGTAAAAAACTAGTAGAAAAATAACTTATAGTACACATAAATAATAAAGGAAATATGTTAATTAAGGGTGACTAAGCATCCACTAGCTCCCTACTAGCTCCGCATTTGACCATAAGTCACGTTTTAAAAACGTTAAAATTTTGTATTAACCGCTAAAACGTATAGCTTGAACATACTACTATGTCAAGGACTCACGCTATTTATAGTCATGGTAGTACCTAGAAGTAATAAGGTGAAATGCAAGTCGTGCTATTTTATTACGCGTTAAAATAGATTGTTGTTTTAAAGTAACTTTAACTGTTTGGGAGTGCGATATGGGGCTGATTATTTGCTTATTTCAGTTTGACAACGCAATTAATCCAAAATGAGTGTTTGGCAAAATGAATCAAAAAATCGATTAATTGCGTTTTGGATGCCTCAAAACGGAGTTTTATAAAAGCTAGTGGAAAGGTACTTTTAGACAACGCAGTTGTGGTAATTACTCTTTTGACCTCACCTTACATAAAACTTGTATCAATTATTTCTCACTTTTGTTTTTCTTTTCTGCTCAACATATCTGTTGTTGACTCTGAAAGATGAAGAAGACCGAAAATAGTGTTGTTGGTTGGTGGCGTTATTATTCAAAGGAGGCTTATAGCATCATATATGTAACCCTAAATATTTTATAGCTTCTCATATAAAGCCCAGCAACACACGTCTATATTTTTTGGTTTCTTATTCTTGGCCCATTTAGCAAAAGAAGTACAGTATTTTTAACAGTTAAAATTTTTCATTTGTTTTTCTTACAATCATAAATTTTATACGTCTATTGATATATGTTACTGTACTAGGTACAATTTTAGAATATATAATTATGGCCAGTTTAATAATTTTACAGGTTGTGGTTATACAATAATTGAATTTGCCAAAATAATCAAATCCAAACACTATATTTTAAAATCACGTTTTGTACCCGCTGATTATCTGATTATTCATTTTCAAAACAGATAAGTTTGTATAAAAAATAACCAGACTTTGAAACTTGAAAGTAGTTCAATACTTCTCCTTCTATGTTCTTGAAGTTAAAGAGTCTTCTCTTTCGTTGATGTAGTTCAGTTATTGAAGCTCGAGATTAGAAGAAGAAAAATAACACTACATACTTCAGAACCATTCTATTAAAAGATTAATGTTATTATTTGAACACGTTAATTATAATTCATTAACAAATTTTGTTGCTCTAATGCAACAGATCATCTCACAAGCATAAACGCAGTGACCAACTGTTTTCTATATCGCTATGTGCATGTCATTGTTATGGTTACTTCAAAGGTGAAACATTGTACTAATCGCACAATACTTTTATCCCGACTTGGTTTGGAGATACTAAAGTTCATCAACCTTGTATTTTTATATGTGGTTTTTACTATTAGTACTTGATATGAGTTAAAAAATTTAAATGATATATGGACTTATTATTTGTGAGACTTTAAATAAATATGAAATTTCGTTAAAAATAAAAAGTATATATTTTTACTACTACGTTATAATGTATTTAGACCATTCCTTAAATAGAAAAGGCTTAAAATTTTGGCCTATACACTTGCTTAAAATAGAAATCAATGGTTAATAAGTCTTAAATGAAACATGAACCACTAAAAGAAGAAAAGAATTAATCTCAAACATTCATTTTTTCATCAAAAAATAAAAATTTATCTTTCACTTTTTCTTAAAAACATAATATTTTTCAAACGATAAATCGTCAGATTACGAAAAATACACCATTGTGACGAAAAAAATTCTTATCTTTCTGTAGATAGGCACTTTGATATATTTTTGACGATTTTTTATTATTGCGATTTTCAACTAAAAAAATCACATGAGATTCGGAAAAATTACTTGTGATTTTTTTTAAAAAAAAATTAATTTTTTTTACATAATAAATAAATAACTTTTATTATTATTTAGGGAAAATCACTTAAAAATGTAGTAAACTTACCACTTTATATGGTTGAGTGTACTAAACTATTTTTTTTTCTCATTGTACGTATTAAACTTTTAAATTCATAAATAGTATGTATTTTGAGACCATTTTACCCCTACTTTTTTCAAAATTTGAAGGATAGATTGGTCAATTTACAAGGCAAAATCGTATCAAAATACACACAATGATATGAATTTAAAAGTTGAATACACATAATCAGAAAAAAAATAGTTTAGTACGTAGAACCATAAAAAGTGGTAAGTTTACTACATTTCTAAGTGATTTTCCCTATATTTATTAGTGTAATTATTTACATAGTCGAATGTAAACACGTAACAAGTTACACCACTATCTTTTTCATATAGTTTCGATGATTTTTTTTTGAAATTTTCGTCAAAAAAATTACACATAATTTGTAAAATCACTAGTAATTTGTAAAATCAATTGTGATTTGTATCTCTAAAATGCATGTGTGATTCCATATATCGCATGTGATGTCATAAATTTACATGTGATATTAAAGTAACAAATCACGTGTGATTTCAGAAATCATTAAATTGTAAATGATTTTACAAATTCACTTGTGCTTTATAAAGTAATAAATCACATGTGATCCGTGAGTTTGTAAATTAAAAAAAAATCGTCGAAAGTATATAGAAGTACGTATCATTAAAAAGAAAATTTATCAGAAATCACATGTGATTTGGTAAAAATCATGTCATTTGACACAAATCACAAAAATTACTTACGGTTTGACGAAAATTATGATTTTGAATTTAGTATAAGTAACTTGTTATTCGGATCAATCACATGTAATTATCATTAAATCACATGTATTTTAAGCAGAATTACATGTGATTAAAATAAACTTATAACTAATTTAAAAGCAAATTTGCTTTATATATTTTACATGAATCACATGTAAAAACACATAGAGAATCACATGTAATTCAAGTAAAATTACATGTGATCAAAACAAAATCACATGTAATTCAGAAACCAGTTTACTTTCTATATTTTATATGAATGACAACAAAACATTTTTATATATTGACAGAATTACATGTGATTCAAAAAAAATCACATGTGATTCATTTAAAGTGGGTTTATTAGAACAAGTTAAGGTTTTGAAATGTTTGAATCACATGTAATGCAAGCAAAATCACATGTAATTATCATCGAATTACATGTGATTCAATGCAAGTAAATCACATGTAATTATCATCGAATTACATGTAATTCAAGCAGACAATTTAATATATTAACAAGATTACATGTGATTAAAAATCACATGTGATTCATATAAAGTGGGTTTGTTAGAAGAAATTAAGGTTTCAGAATGCTTGAATCACGTGTAATGCAAGCAAAATCATATGTAATTATTACAGAATCACATGCAATTCAAGCATAATTACATGTGATTCAAACAAAATCACATATAATTTAGAAGCCAATTTGTTTTATATATTTTACATAAATGAAAACAGATAATACATAATTAAAAAAATCACATCAGATTCATCTAAAGTGAGTTTGTTATAAAAAGTTAAGGTTTCGGAATGCTTGAATCACATGTAATGCAAGCAAAATCCTATATATTTATCACCGAGTCACATGTAATTCAAGCAGAATTACATGTGATTCAAACAAAATCACATGTAATTTAGAAGTCAATTTGTTTTATATATTTTACATAAATGAGAACAGATAATACGTGATTAAAAAAATCACATGTGATTCATCTAATGTGGGTTTGTTAGAAAAAGTTACGGTTTCGGAATGCTTGAATCACATGTAATGCAAGCAAAATCATATGTAATTATCACCGAATTACATGTAATCCAGAAGCCAAATTGTTTTACATATATATTTTTTTGGTAAAGGGGACTCCACCCCGGTAAAATGAACAAATATTTTAATATATTGACAGAATTACATGTGATTCAAATTTTTTAATGTAATCCACATAAATCACATGTGATTTTAAATTAATAACGAAAATATTTTTGTCATTTAATAGACGGTTATTTTCATATACTTTTAACGATTTTACAATGTTGAAATTCTCGTAAGAAAAAATACACGTGATTTTCACAAATCGCATGTGACATTACAAATTCAAATGTGATTTTTAAAATAATAAATCAAACATGAGTTTTCGAAAATCACATATAATTTTTCGAGAATCACATGTGATTTTTTTTACGAAAATTTTTAAAGAAAGTTCGCTGAAAGTATATAGAAGTGCATATCTAAAGAAAGATAATTTAATTCCTGTCGCGACGGTATAATTATTTTTTCATAACGATTAACAGTTTGGGAGATATTTAATTTTTAAGGAATATGATGAAAGTGTGTTTTTTTAATTAAATTTAAAAAATTAATATATACCATTAGATATGATTTAAATAGATGGTGGAGATTACTTCCTTTCTTTTAAAATACATGTTGTTAAGGAACTTTTGTCTTGTCTATTATACACATTATTTGTTGATTACGTATCATTTTTTACCACCACTATAGCGCATTGAAAGTTGAAGTTATTGCACACCATTACAAGTACTTTTTTTATTTGTGTGGTACTGGTTACCAATCTTATGATCTTTTGCACATACTTGCGAATGAATAAATCTCACCACGCAGCAACAATTTTAAAATGAAATATATTGTCCCGTTATAATTTTTTTTACCAACAAATAAGATATGAGTTGCGAATTTGGTCCACTTCACTGCTTATTACCGTTTTAATCTATTTTATATAATAAATCAAAATAATTTACAAGTATTTTAATGCATGAAAAATTAAATTAGTTTTCTAATATGGCTCTAATTTACAAGATTTTTGATGCAAGACAATTAATCTTGTCATAAACTAGGATTTATACAAAAGACCCTCCTACAATTTCAAAAACAAAAAAGACAATTCAAATTTAGGATATTTATGGTAATACATTTATGGATATTAAAAATAACGCGTATACATTTAATTTTGACGCTCCTCCTCTAAAATTAAGCAAACTAACCCTAAGGGCATGTTTGGTAGAAAGAATTTAGAGATTAGAAATAAAGTAGAGAATAGAATTTTAGAGAAATGAATTGGTTGAGAAATAGTTTAAATTCTCGCGTTTGGTAACGAGAGAGAATTGACCTTGGAGAAATTTTAGTTTCTTTTTTATTGTTTTATCATTTAACGTAATTTTTTATCGTATACGAAATAATACATAAAATATAACGCATAATAATAATTTGACATATTAATTTCTCATTCATTAATTAATTTAAAATAAAAATAAAAAGTAAAAATTGATTTTATTACAAAAGAAAAGATGCCCAATTACGCTATAAAATTTTCATTCCCATATTAATTCAACAATGGTTGAGTAATTGTTTTTACATATATTTTAACGCCTAGTTTTGTAAACACGTAGAGGGAAAACAATTTCCATCCAAAACAAGATGAAAATAACAATATAAAAAAATAGGTTGTGGAGAATTAGGAGGGCAATTGATATCTCCGCTTTTTATTTCTTGGACATACCAAACACGGGAGTTCTACACAATTCCAATTCTTCACCTTCTTTTCTTCTTACCAAACACACCCTAAAGTCTTTGTCCTATATAAATCTATTATGTGCAAAACATTTACAGCATAATGATCGGCATCCATATTTTGTGCAATCTGTTAGATCCAAAAACTTCTTTCTTAATATCCATTCTTTGTAATGCTGCCATAGAATGGAATGGATTTAGGTTCATTCCTACAACAGCATTGCTCTAATTGCTTGCACAACAATATGGATTGATGATCATTGTGTTGCACACATAATCCCTCTTCTACTTAATCTTCATTCAATGAAAAAAATGTAATTGGATGAAGATTAAGCAAAAAATTATCCGTCTTCTTGATCTTCATTCAATGAAGAAAATGTAATTGAATGAAGATTAAGTAGAAAATAAACCCTCTTCTTAATCTCCATTCAATGAAAAAAATATAAATGAATGAAGATTAAACAGATAATAAGCCCTCTTCTTGATCTTCATTAAATAAAAAAAAATGTAATTGAATGAGGATTAAGTGTGCATTCGATTATAAGAGTAACTGTCTGATACAAGTTTATAATGTATATAATGACAAGGTGAATCTTTGAGACTAACATGGCTTCCTGACTATTTCTTATGTCCTCTATGCAGGCGGAAGCCAGTCACTCCCCGAAATTGGAATGCTGCTCTTGAAAGATGCTCGATGTGACCTTCAACCTGTATTGGTGGCTAACTATGTGAGGTATTTTGTAGCTTACTCTCATCTCTCAAATGGTCTACACTGAGCACAAATGCAATTAAGAAATAATTTTTTTCAAAGGGTTTTTTATCTTTTAAGGCTAATTAAGTCATGAGTTTCTATCAAGAATAAGAAAATTGACATTATAGAACATCTTACATAAACAAATCACTCGATCCCATGTATTCTTAATCCTTGGGTGTCTGGTTTGTCACATCCAATATATTTGTACTACATTTTGCAACATTAACCTTAAACTAATGTGTTTAGTGTTCGTGTAGATCTAATGTGATGGGACTCCTTTAAAATATTTGGACAACAAGTGGCTTAGAGAAAGAATTAGATATGTTGTCGATGTTCTTTTTTTTAATACTGCACGTGAATTGACTTCGGTGAAAAAGGGTAACCAGATTTGTTAAGATTTTTTTTGGCTACCATCTCTATGTTCAACAACTTTCAAAAGTTCTAAAGATAACTTCAAAGTGTATCAAGGTTTACCAGGTCAAATGATGTCCGTTAGCAGTTGAACAAGTGGAATTTTGTTTCTTTTTCTTTTTTGATGTGCAGCCATAAAACCTTATATACAGAAAAGATTAAAATTTCTCATGTGAAAATGTTTGAAAACTGTGCACCTTTTTCTGGGTAAAAATGAGGATGGTTATCTATAATAAAATTCATCTCAAAGCTGGTTACCTTTTATATGCAATAATCTGTGAGAAAAACACTTGATATTGTTTGTTACATGTATGGAATAGGAACTGAAGCTATTTCGGATGGATGTGAGATCAATTATATTATATGGATGCACAAGAGATGTGATTCAAGAGGATACTGAAAAGGCAGCCACACATGCCTATGCTCATGAATTCAATCCGTCACTAACTAATGGCTAAAAAACGATTTTGGATGATGACTTGCTTTGGAGGACAGATTCAGCGAATTGTGATTGTTTGAGCACTGCTTAGAAACCCATCCATTTTGATTTTTGATGAAGCTACCAATGCTATGGATGCAAAGTGAATACAATATATTAAGCTCTATATGATATCATTCTATAGTTTTTGATTAAGTAAAAAGTTTTTGGTAAATTAAGATTCAGATTATTATCTACCGACCTTTAATTTCTGACCATTATATCTTGGTTATTGTAGAGTGTATTTAGTGCTGCTGGAGATAACGTTAAGAGGACCGTCATTAAATAGCACATAGGTAGGTACTTCAACACCATAAGATGAACTTTTACCTCTTGAGTTAGTAGTTAAAATGGTTAATTATCCGTTTTCCCATAGGCTTTCAATCGTACAAGCAGCGGATAGAATAGTCGTTATGGTCCATGGTCAGTTCATCAAGGTACGCACTGCAACCATCATTACCTCCAAATCTTAAGTTTGTTTATTTAACATCATCCAATTATTCTATATAAAATGATTCAAGACAAAAGCATTTGTATAAACTTAGGCAAATTTGAACCCATAGAACCAACTCAAGCCTTTGACAAATGCAACTAAATTGACCCATTTCATATAAACTATTTAAACCCTATATACTAATTGAAGTATTTTCATAAATAATAACATGTAGGTTTTTTTATTTCTTATTTTTGGTTTTGGTAAATTTACATAGATGCGGCTACCATGTGGTCTGACACTTTGTGGAAGAAGCAACAGAAGTTGCTATGTGGTCTGAAAAAAATTATCTTTCAAGCTTGGGCATGGACGACAGTGTTTTGTGAATCTTAAAGAGTCGCAACCTGATTGTAGTGTAAGTCTGTATTTGTGAGACCCTCAAAATCTGACATGGAACAACTAGGCAACGAGTGGGTAACACGTCATAGTGCAAGAAACAATGAATTACAGTTCATACAAAGCTGACGAAATAAAAACATGTACATTACATCATAAAAGGTCAGAGTTTTTAAACATAAGTCCCAGAGTTTTAGAAGCGGAAAATTATATTATTTCGTCCTGATTTATATCATAAAGTTCCCCAAAAGATAGAATAAATTTCTGACAGTTTATATAAAACATATCTTTCAAAAGCATCACAGAAATCTCCAAGCTGCGATAATATCCTGCGGGCTCCCATCCAAGCAAAGCTAAGTAATAATACCTGAGATTAAACATGTAAAATCATCAACACAAAGTTGAGTGATATTCATAGGTTTAGCAGTAAAGGTGTGAAACACAAGCATTCATTTGTAAAACAAGTAGTATGGAGTATGGTTATATACGTCAACCATAGTCCGAAATCATTATTATTGCTGTTTAGTTCATGAACCGAAGCTTAACTTACGTAAGTATTCAGCCTAAATACTCAGGTATAAACAAATATTAGTGCGTCAAGGTAATCGGGATGGGGATAGTCAATCCCGATGGATCCACCCACAACATTCGCGCTTCGAGCAATGCACCAGGACAATTAACGGTTCATGATCGGAGAGATGAAACTCAAGGCTAGACTAAAAAGCAATAATAATATTGAAAACCTGAAATCATACATGTTCTGGATAGCATACAAGTTCTGGATAACATACAGTTTTTAAATGGTTGTGTTCCACCATGTAAAATCTCACCCATGTTTAGAAAACATGTATAAGTAAAAGGGGCTATGAACTCACCTTATCCACGAGGTAAGTCAATCACGGTACTCATAAACTGAGTAGAAACAATGGTAGTGAGACGATCACCGACGATATGGATGCCCAGGAAACACGAAAACCGCAACATATCAAAATAAGGCGCGCGTTAAGACTCGAACTCAAATATCGATATATACCAAATATAATATGACTCAAATGTTTTCAAAGTATTTATATTTTAAAACCATTGACACGAATAAAATGAATTCATACTAACCCAACGTTACTCTTTTAAACACTTGTACACTTGAAGTCGACCCGTCATAAGACGCCAAGTCAACGCAAGTCAAACTATCCTTATACATCGCTCGGACCAGTAGCTAAGTCATTTATATAATGACTAAGCACCTGAATAAGTCACCATGTCTGATGATGAATACTCAAACTCACGCAACACAAACATTGAACTATGTGTCCAAATTAAAATCAGCAAGTACACCCCGAATGTACACACAGATCTACCCTATCTAGACTTGTCCGTTTTAGATGAAACTTGGTGTAAAGGTCACGTATAATCTGTATAAGACCTCACCAAAATTTAAGCCAAAGTTCACACTTTAAAACCCATCACCTCGACACTATACTCGACTCCAAATTTGGGACAGATTGTGTACTTGTTTTATAAAATCGTTCATACCGCTTTAAAAGTACTAACTCGACAATCCGTCTTTTGAAACCACTACTAGACTCATCAAATTAAGTTTGTAAACTTTGAAAACCAGTAGTACCCATTATCTAACCAAGCCTAAAGTCCCCGAGAGTCGACCCAAAATCAGCCACAATTTCGGATTGTGCCGACTTGCGTCTCCCGGTACACGAATACTAAAACTAGCATAACTTTTGACTCGTAAAGAATTAGAAGCTCTATCTTATACCAAAACGAGCGTCTCGGAAAACTCTCAATAAAATAAAATAATCTTAGCCTTTCTTAGACCTTAAACCTACGAAAAATCTGTTAAAGACCTGCTGTCCCAAAATACCCTTCTAGAAAACATGACAAATCAATTTTCCCACCAAAGCTAATCATTCCCATACCTCTAGGATCACTATACCATCATTCCCATCAACCAAACACTCCTAAAAATACTTGCACGCAAAATCTAACAAAAACCCAAGATCAAAATATAACTTTTAAGGATAAAAAAGTGATGATCTTACCAAGATCATCACATGAATGAGGTTTTAAACATCCTCCAACCATGGAATCATAAAATCTTCAAAAGTTGATGCATGTATAAATTTTTTGGATCATTAGAATCACCATTCAATTCCTAACATGGGTCTTATTTTTGTTTTGAATAGATCATAGTAAAATTGATGTTTGGAGGGTGTTTTGTGGTGAAGGTGTGACGACAAAACAAGGGGGAGGAGAGAGTTTTGGTGAAAATTTTATAACTTGTATGATGTGTGTGTTTTGGTAGAAAGAAAAGTTGTTTTTATATGGTGATAGTGGAGGGACTAGTTTTGCCAATTTTGAAGCCTTTGGACTAAAAAGAAATTTAATAGTTTAAAGGGTAGAAAATGGCTATTGGTAAATATTGAAAATATTTACCGGGCTCGGGTTTCGTAAAAATACTTTTTAAAAGTTATAATGCATCATAAAAATGATTATATGATTTCCTGACACGACTTAATACGTAATTAAAACGAAATCGTCGAAAATATTAATTGTCGAAACAATCGATAATAAAATGTAAAGTTTTGGGCATCCGTCGGCATCGCGATCACTAGGAATTCTCGTTGTACATTGATTTTGAATAAACTCGTTGTAAAACGCACGCGGGTGATTTTAAATCAAAAACTTAGATTTAAATTAAATATGGAAAAATAAAATAATAATTTTATAATTTCATACAAAGTATTGTCAATGATCAGAATATACTTGAAAAGTATAATTTATTGAAATTATTATGATCTCAGGATTTACATATAAAATACAAGAAAACGTAATACGGTGAAAAAAATTCAAGAAACACGAATAAAAGAATAAAATAATGCTGAGAAAGTACGGCTTCTCACAGTGTCTCCCCCTAAAGCAACTCTGGTCCCCAGAGTTCTCCTGAAAACAGTAGAAGATGCAAACAAGAGGTGGTACAAAGTGTAGAACAAAATTCATTGCTTCCCAAGTAATTTCCGCATCACGGCGAACCTTATCAATTGGAACTCACTACGCTTCAGTACGGAGAAATATTCAAAAGATAGAATGAACATGAGAATCGCTTAAATGGACAAAGTGCGTTAGAATGAATCAGGATTGGTAATCAACAAGGATTTGCAAATCGCGCAACTTGTAAAACATGACAATCTAAAAATGTAAGAATCTAGTCACAAGCGAAATAGAAGGGGAAAAAAATGAATAAAATATGATCATTTAAGATACAAGCTGTCATAGGCGGTTGTCTAGTATTTTGGTATTACTTTAAAACTCAGTTTATATATTTTCTTGATTAAAAGAAAATTTTACAAGGTGTAGTGATTTAAAATCAAACTATCTGTATTTTGTGAGTATGATGTGGCTATATCTTTTTCTTGATCAGGATTTTCAAAGTAAAAGTAGAACAGTTCAAAATAGTTATCCTGATCGGCTTAAGAACTTTTGGGTGACTACATGAAATTTCTGTTAAAAGCTCAGGTTTATCGTTACCATTAGAGAAAATCAGATTTTCCAAGTTGTTTAGAAACATTGTTTAGAAATTATAGTTTAATTTAATAATTTTATTAGGTTGACAATAAAGTACGATATAATCAAATACTTTAAAAGATACAACTTGATATCCTTTTTAAATACTAGTTATATATTTACCAAAGAGGATGTATAGATCCGGTACTTAACTTGAAACACTTATTTTGGTAATTTAAACATTTGATAAAATATATAAAACGTTCTCAAAAATTAATAATAACTTTTAGAAATTCAAGAAAGTGTTTAAGGTATCAAATGATAAACACGCAACATTTTCTGGTTTCAAAAGGTGACAAGACAGCAATGAATATGAATCATATAAAGGTCAACAATTCTGTATGCGAGCGATAACACAAGTGAATAAAACAAAAATCGTATCAATTCTTAACAAACGTGATAGAATAGACGCGTCGATAATAAAATAATAAGAAACAAAGTATTATAGCAAGTCATCGCTTCTTGAGTGCAGTTGGTGACACCAATAACGGCTTATTAAGTTCTCATTAGTCGATACACGATCGAAAGAGAAAAGCCACACAAAAAATTTCCGAATCACAAAAAAATTCTCAAGAAGTTTCTTGATAGTAATTCCAGTAAAATGAACAACATTAGCAATAAAAGACGAAATCAACACATAATTCACACGAATGAATTTCAAGACGATGAAGTCTAACACACATAATGACGGATACACGAAATCATTGGTCACTTCCAGTCATAAATCACAATTCGCATCCAGAGATGTTTCGAAGGTCTACCAAAATAGATAAAGAAGATCGATTGATGTAGAAGCATAGCAACGTTGAAACTTTCAAGTCTGGTGTCAATGGTAAGAATTTGGGCAAATGGAAACGAAAATTGTATCATGAGGATGATGAGGTAACAAGTAAAGCAGAGATCGTTAAGTAAGGAAATATGTGCTTGAGGCATGTACTTTGTTTAAGAAAAGATAAGGGTTCATATGTGTATGTCGTGAATTGTTGTTACTCGCATAAGATGTAAAAGTTTTCTAAAATTTTATTTTATCTAAATTTTTAAGGAACATAATTAAAAAGTTGATTGTTGGTCAAATATTTAGGGCGACTACTATTTGGCCTTGCATGGCTCCTTCTAAATTAAGCATAGGTGATCAGGCCATGCATAATTTAGGACTAGCAATGCGATGCTCAGCTTCGTCAAACCAGTATTACAGGTAATATTATTTAAAATATGCATATAATGCCATTTGTAAAACAGGAATCAAAATAATTTATGAAAATTCCATATAATGCCATTTGTAAAACAGGAATCAAAATAATTTATGAAAATTCATCGTAAAATTAATGTCATTTAATTTTATAGAGTAACGTTCAAGTACCTAGTAAAGCCCAAGTAAATTATTTTGTAAATTGGTTTGCAAACAATATCTGTTTGAGTTTATATGGTAATCTTATAAAATAGCGAGTGGGTTACATGAGGGTAATAAAGGGTAGTTCAAGACAGTCAATGAAATGGTTACAAGGTGCTAAGGTTTCAAGAGGTTTAGCAGGAATCGTCGGGAGACACATGTCAGGATGATAACGAACAATGAAAATAAGAACTTCAACCTCGGTCCAAATCAGTGGTACGATAGAAGCAAAGAAAGACAATATAGAATGCCAAATAAGTCATATATAAAAGAAAGGGTAAAGGAATCCGTAGGTGTGCATATCGTAATTTATTTGACAAAATACACTTTTAAGAAAGTACAACATCAGTTTATCAAATCACTTGGTTCCTAAAAGCTCAAGATTTAAGCATGACCGAGCTCAAGTTACTATTTGTAAACGCTTTCAAACACAATCAATGTTTCATGGTTGTAAAATATTATTAGTTACAATTTTACGAGCTCACACGAACATAAAATGCTTCAAACCATGTTTTTAACTTCTATCAGTTTTGACCTTTTTAGTCAACTTTGACTTTTGGGTTTGACCAGACCCATTAACTCACTAAATGATATTTTTAAGACTCGAAGTCTAATGCAATTCGATGTAAAACGATGTTTTGAACAACTTTCTAGGTTTTACTCGAGACTTGAAACGGATCAAAATGGATGAAAATGCCCTTGCATTAAATCTATCAACAAAATGATATTTTAGAATTATTCAGAAAATAACTTCTTAGATTTTACAATCTCAAATGAGCGTAACTTGCTCGATTTCAATGTTTACTGGTAAAATATTATGTCCTAAACGAACATATCAACAGATAAAAATATATTTTTATGTCTAAGGTTATAAAAATATTTTCTCGACACGGTTAAATTCCGTGTAAAGTTTCTGTACAAAGTATATTTTTCGACACGACTTGAAATTAAATCTAAATTTCATGATAACTCAAAACTAATTTACACACAAAACTTGTGGATTCCATAAAGACGAAAGAGAATAAATTATAAAATTTATCATGTAAAGAAAACACAATGTAGAAATGGTTCAAGAACGCCAACGATAATCTGAGAGATAAAAAACGACGCATGTCATTCGTGTCTTCGACTGCAAGATGCAATGCAGGAAGGTCTCCTGGCGGCGTGATTTTCCATAATCACAAGACGTCGAGAAAGAAATAGAACATTAACAAGTCGCACTCCTGGGCGAGGAGGTTTAATGAAAAAGGGAGGATATAAGTAGGATCGTATTCCAAACAATCGTCACATAATAAATGACGATCATGTGTTCAAGGTACAACAGATGTTGTAAGTCGAGGTCGAAACGTAGAATGGTCAATGAAATAAGATGTAATCCATGTACAATTGTCGTGTAAAACGGTGACGTAAAGGTCAATCAAGATTATGAAAGCCACGATATTATTCAATACTGATTCAACAAATTTTTCGAGATGTGTGACTCACACGATGTCTTTTAGTCTTTTTCGGAGACACATTGAGCTACACAATGGTATATAGACTATTTTCCAAGATATTCAATCACAAATGGTCGACAAGCAAATTGGATATCTACATAGATATCTTAAAAGAATTGAACAATGAAAGCAACACGCATGGTAGTAAAATGAAAATCAGAAGTTTCATCGAAAACAACACTTCTTAATCCCGAAAAATAGTATCTCGAGAGTATGCACAACATGTAACAGTGAATCGAGAAAAACAGACGGTTCAAAACGAACGAGCATATAAAGTCAGTCGTATCACGCATAAATGAAATAGCAATAGTACTCAGAAAAATGAGTATGAAAAGTCGGCAGCATACGCGCTCTGAGTACAAGTATGTAACATCATAATGATATAAAATCATTGTAACAAGATCAGTTCATAAGAACTTAAATTCAAATAATGCAGTAAGAGCATATGTTATCACAGTAATATCCAATGATAATTCATGAGGCACTAGGTTTTGTAAAGACATAGTAATTATCGTCATTAGGGTAATGTAATATTTTAACATGTAATCAAAAGATTAAATACTATAACGATAATTAAAAGTAAATAATAAGGATTAAAGAGTTACCTGCGCATATATCGAACAACATTGGCAGATTCTGTGGTTGACACTTAAAACATGAAATAATTGAACTTTCGGTTATAGACTAAGTTTTGAAAAACGACTCAGTTCCCTATAACCATCGCTCTGATACCACTCTGTGAGACCCCCAAAATCTGACATGGAACAACTAGGCAACGAGGGGATAACACGTCATAGTGCAAGAAACAATGAATTACAGTTCATACAAAGTTGACGAAATAAAAACATGTACATTACATCATAAAAGGTCAGAGTTTTTAAACATAGGTCCCAGAGTTTTAGAAGCGGAAAATTATATTATTTCGTCCTGATTTATATCATAAAGATAGAATAAACTTCTGACAGTTTATATAAAACCAATTTTTCAAAAGCATCACAGAAATCTCCAAGCTGCGATAATATTCCGCGGGCTCCCATCCAAGCAAAGCTAAGTAATAATACCTGAGATTAAACATGTAAAATCGTCAACACATATTTGAGTGATATTTATAGGTTTAGCAGTAAAGGTGTGGAACACAAGCATTCATTTGTAAAACAAGTAGTATGGAGTATGGTTATATACGTCAACCATAGTCAAAAATCATTATTATTGCTGTTTGGTTCATGAACCGAAGCTTAACTTACGTAAGTATTCAGCCTAAATACTCAGGTATAAACAAATATTAGTGCGTCAAGGTAATCGGGACGGGGATAGTCAATCCTGATGGATCCACCCATAACATTCGCGCTTCGCGCAATGCACCAGGACAATTAACGGTTCATGATCGGAGAGATGAAACTCAAGGCTAGACTAAAAAGCAATAATAATATTGAAAACCTGAAAATCATACATGTTTTGGATAGCATACAAGTTCTAGATAGCATACAGTTTTTAAATGGTTGTGTTCCACCATGTAAAATCTCACCCCGTGTTTAGAAACCATGTATAAGTAAACGGGCTATGAACTCACCTTAGCCACAGGGTAAGTCAATCACGGTACTCAGCAACTGAGTAGAAATAATGATAGTGAGACGATCACCGACGATATGGATGCCCGGGAAACACGAAAACCGTAACCTATCAAAATAAGGCGCGCGTTAAGACTCGAACTCAAATATCGATATATACCAAATATAATATGACTCAAATGTTTTCAAATTATTTATATTTTAAAACCATTGACACGAATCAAATGAATTCATACTAACCCAACATTACTCTTTTAAACACTTGTACACTTGAAGTCCACCCGTCATAAGACGCCAAGTCAACGCAAGTCAAACTATCCTTATATATCGCTCGGACCAGTAGCTAAGTCATTTATATAATGACTAAGCACCTGAATAAGTCACCATGTCCGATGATGAATACTCAAACTCACGCAACACAAACATTGAACTATGTGTCCAAATTAAAATCAGCAAGTACACCCCTGTACACACCGATCTACCCTATCTAGACTTGTCTATATTAGATGAAACTTGGTGTAAAGGTCACTTATAATCTGTATAAGACCTCACCAAAATTTGAGCCAAAGTTCACACTTTAAAACCCATCAGCTCGACACTATACTCGACTCCAAACTTGGGACAGATTGTGTACTTGTTTTATAAAATCGTTCATACCGCTTTAAAAGTACTAACTCGACAATCCGTCTTCTGAAACCACTACTAGACTCATCAAATTAAGTTTGTAAACTTTGAAAACCAGTAGTACCCATTATCTAACCAAGCCTAAATTCCCCGAGAGTCGACCCAAAATCAGCTACAATTTCGGATTGTGCCGACTTGCGTCTCCCGGTACACGAATACTAAAACTAGCATAACTTTTGACTCGTAAAGAATTAGAAGCTCTATCTTATACCAAAACCAGCGTCTCGGAAAACTTTACAATAAAATCAAATAATCTTAGCCTTTCTCAGACTTTAAACCCACGAAAAATATGTTAAAGATCTGTTGTCCCAAAATACCCTTCTAAAAAACATGACAAATCAATTTTCCCACCAAAGCTAATCATTCCCATACCTCTAGGATCACTATACCATCATTCCCATCAACCAAACACTCCTAAAAATACTTGCATGCAAAATCTAACAAAAACCCAATATCAAAATACAACTTTTAAGGATCAAAAAGTGACGATCTTACCAAGAACATCACATGCATGAGGTTTTAAACATCATCCATCCATGGAATCATAAAATCTTCAAAAGTTGATGCATGTATAAATTTTTTGGATCATTAGAATCACCATTCAATTCCTAACACGGGTCTTATTTTTGTTTTGAATAGATCATAGTAAAAATTGATGTTTGGAGGGTGTTTTGTGGTGAAGGTGTGACGGAAAAACAAGGGGGAGGAGAGAGTTTTGGTGAAAATTTTATAACTTGTATGATGTGTGTGTTTTGGTGGAAAGAAAAGTTGTTTTTATATGATGATAATGGAGGGACTAGTTTTGCCAATTTTGAAACCTTTGGACTAAAAAGAAATTTAATAGTTTAAAGGGTAGAGAATGGCTATTGGTAAATATTGAAAATATTTACCGGACTCGGGTTTCGTAAAAATACTTTTCAAAAGTTACAATGCATTATAAAAATGATTATATGACTTCCCGACACGACTTAATACGTAATTAAAACAAAATCGTCGAAAATATTAATTACCGAAACAATCGATAATAAAATGTAAAGTTTTGTGCATCCGTCGGCATCGCGATTATTAGGAATTCTCGTTCTACATTGATTTTGAATAAACTCGTTGTAAAACGCAGACGGGTGATTTTAAATCAAAAACTTTGATTTAAATTAAATATGGAAAAATAAAATAATAATTTTATAATTCCATACAAAGTATTGTCAATGATCAGAAAATACTTGAAAAGTATAATTTATTGAAATTATTATGATCTCAGGATTTACATATAAAATACAAGAAAACGTAATACGTTAAATTTTTTTCAAGAAACACGAATAAAAGAATAAAATAATGCTGGGAAAGTACGGGTTCTCACAGTATCTACCGCATGACTGCTTCAGCATTGATTTCACGTTTACTAATTGTAATCTTGAGGGTGACATTTTTTGTTGTCTAGACACTTACATAACAAGTGACTTATGGCCATATTAGTACAAAGTAAGAAGTCGTGGTCACAGACGAGTAATATTTTAGGCACACGTACCATAAATAAAAAAACCATTATCAATCTATGGTACCTTTTTACAGGGACATGGGTGTAGATCTGTTGCAATTTCAATAGAAGAACTTGCTGGAGCAATCAAGAGAGCGAAGGCAGCTGCAACAGTGTGCTTCAGGGCATATCCAAACACCCCTTATAGCTAATTTAAGTATTTATCTAAGAGAATACCCAAACACCCCTTAAGACGTAACCTATACAAAAGGGCTACTGATTATGCACTTACAGAAATGTACAATGGTTTTAGGAACAATATATTTTCAGCACACATGGAATATAAGTTAAGTAGATGGGCGACTTAATTAGAAACTCCACTACATGTGCAAACCCAATAAGAAAATAGTAGGTCGAAAGTTACCAAATGTGTATCTTTAAGGCAGAAGACCAGTGGCGGATCCGAGTGTATTCTTAACCATCTCACTCATTAAACGACCACAGTAGACTACATGTTTTCATAGGCGATCCCTTATGTTGTTGTACAAGTGATAATTGAGGTTCTTGGTGATGTTATTAAACCCACGGGTAGGAAAGTTCAGGTTCTTAAAAAAAACTTTTCTAAAATATCCCTTAGAAAATAAAAATATTATATGCATCATTTACAAATTGAATATATACTTTCAAGAGTTAAGCTTTAAAAAATGAATGTATGATATACTTTTTTGTCAGGGTATCATAGTTTATTTTGTCAAGGTATTATAATTTCCGCGTTGCAGGAACCCCAATACAGTCTAATCGGTTTCCATGTTGTCAACTTCTAATTTATAATAATAACTTACTGACCTAATTCGGTTTCCATATATCAATCCCACCCTCAATACAGTCTAATTACACATGAAAACATAATTTTGTTCAAAATTTTGTTCCTACAACGTGTAAAAAGGTAAGAAAGCCTGATGTGAGATGCTTTATATTTGGTGTTGGCATCTATGGTATCTATAGGTGGTACTCAATGTATGAATGGGGCAATGCTATTCTGCCAGACCAACTATTGGTGAATGGTGTGGAGGAACTGTAGATTGATACAAAGAGTCAGCTTGGTCAGATATGCTTTATTCGGAAAGAGGTATTACGTTTTCCTTAAACTTAAGAATATGTAAATTAAGTTTCTGATAGTAGTGTCATTGGTAATTGATTGATTATGCTTACTAAACTACAAAAAGAAATATTGTAATTAAAAAATATATAGAAACAATTGAATATCTCAATTAGTTGTGTTGCAAGCTATTATGTATTGCCATATTGCGTGAAATTGCTTGAATTGAAAATTTTCTAATGCAATGTCACATTATTTTTGTTTGGATAAGTTTGAACCTTGATTATGAATACTAGTGTGTTTGGATATAGTAAATATAAGAATTGGTGTCACTTTTCCAGTGATACATCTTTTTGCCAAAAATATGAAAATAGAAGATCAAAGGTTTCTAAGTGATTAAAAGAGGTCGAGGTGTTTGATGAATGTTTCAAAGCAATTTCATTAACATGGTATGATACTTTTTAATCAAAATTGTTGCCTTTGTTGATGAAAATAGACATATGTGTTTGTACAGAAGATGGGGTAAACCGATGTGGAATGACGTTGATACAAGTGTGGCACGAGGCCTAAGTCGAATAATAAGAATGGGAAGAGGATTGACGATGTCGAGCAAAATAATTTGATGGCCTGTGATTTTATTTTGTACAAGGTACGATTCTTCTCCGTTATATTTATCGTCATCCGAACTTAGTTCTTAAAGGAATATAGGGGCTGTTTGAGGTTGTCGTATCAGTTAAATACATTTTGACAATGGTGGATTGCTTATTTGAATATTACATGTGAGTATCTCTAATAGGAAGTAGTAAACCATGGTTTCTTATTGGTTCGATTCGGCTGAGAACCATCTTGAAAGAATGATTCAGTCTAAACCATTTTGACCCAGTAAACAACCTTTGCCCACATGACTAATTTGTGCAGTTTTAATCGCTTGAGGCGACTATACATACTTACCAAAATGAGTAGTCCAAGTTAATTTTTAGAACAACAACATACAAAATATCATTGCAGAGCCAAAAAGAAAATGCAAAAAGTTGACAATATGTTTTATTATGGGTCGGCCACTACCAGCCTAACGCCACTGAAATTTGTTTGAGGTTGAGATATGTTTGAGACTCTAAAATAAACCTATGGTCCCATTTGTTAGTTCTCAAATAGACATATTATGCATACCTTGCAAAAAACATGTTATGTTAATACCACTTATGACAATTTTTTTCAGCTTAATGGCTACTGCACAGAAGTTATGCATACCTTATAAGAACTGAAGCTGAACTAAATATTTTCAAAGTTTCATAATGGGTTTGTAGGGAAATTCCTTGCAAAATATTTGCAAAGTTTCATTTCCATGGTGAAATAGCACAAAATCAGATTATAACATAATATCACAATATTTGAGCATGGGTGGTGGCCAGTATTACTCATTTGCTTTTATTGTGAAGGTGAATCAAAATTTTCCAAAACTTTGGTGCAATTGCTGATGCAGCAGAGAGTTTGGTCTCGAAGAAGAAGAGAAGACATGTTTATATCGAGAAATGACATTGGATAATGAAAGGTACAATGTTTCTTATGCTTTCTTATCTAATCATTTTTTAGCAAGATGCCTTGCTCTATAAATTTTCTTGCTCTAAAAAAATTAATAATGCAGGTATAGGAGTTTGGGGTGGAGCTGGGACTTCTTAAGTTATGCAGTCGTATATAAAGCTTCTAAAGTACAATTTTTCAGTTTTCCCTCTTTAAATTGTTGTTGTTAGTATTTGTTAAAAAGTTTGAGGTGTCACTTGGCGATCGTGTATATAATGTTGATCTAAATTAAGGGTCAAGTGACAACTGTGTATGTCTATACTTTCGGATTTTTTTGTAGCATTTTTCATTCTATGTGATGAAATTTTTGAGGCAGCTATTTTTGAAGTATGATGTGTTATGGCAACAACTATTTTCTTTATTTTTTTGTACTATATAGGTTATTGTATGAATGTAATGGTAGCAATTAGATATGAGTACTAATGTTTTAATGTTTTTCTTTTGGCAAAACAATATTGTAACAGATACTTTCCGTCAGTATATCCAAATTGTCTTTCAAATGTCTCTGATTGATTCGAAGGAAACTAATTAATTATTTTTTATTTGGAAGAAAAAAGTTGTACCATAGTTTTCCATGTATTAATTGATTGTAAAATACCATATATAATTTATTGTGCTTACCTTGCATTACCTATGTTCACAGAAGAATGGGCATTAGCTTTTGACTTGATCCGCTCTCACATACATACGTGAAGCTTGAATACCACCATGAAACTCTATCGTTGTGATTGTTAAATGATTAAACGATTATCGAATAATTAATGTTATATTTATTATTTTATTCATCTATTACCAAAAACCATTTACGTTCTTTTAATATATTTATTATTTCTTTAAAAAACGCTCATTAAAATAGTCCCGGCGTTAGACGGGTCTTTAAGCTAGTTACAATATATTCACTGTCAATTATTACAACCTCGTAAACGACTTACTACCCTTTTCATATCTTTATTGCTTGTGATGCACATGTAATTGACATCTAGTTATGAAATAATTTGCGATTAAGTTATTACATAAAATTTTCGTCATGCATAAAGTCGTTATCAAAAAAAATATGTAATCGAAAAATATCACTTGGTAAACTTTTGATTACATGAGTGTCCGTCGCTACATCACACGGGTACCGGACTACTGGCTACTTTTGTAAAACTGTTTCAATATTTATTGTTTCTTTTTATTTATGTTTTTGGGCCTTTTATTTCTATTTATTGGCCGTTTGTTGGGCCTTATTATAACTACCTTTTCAATTGCCAATTGTGATTGCATATAATATCTATAGTAAAGCCCAAAACGAATAATAAAGTTCCCCAAAAAAAGACTGAAGACTAAAAGCATATCCAGTTGCTTCAGAAGAGTACATTGTATACCAACGAAATTTTACAATATAACTGTAATGATGAAAGAAAAGTTTATGAGTTATAAACAAAAAATTCTAATGTAGCGTTTGGTATGACGTAATCAAAAAGGGAAAGAAAAAGACTATTACGATAGAATGAACAAATGTTATTTGTTTACGTTTATAAAATGTAATGACGCATTACAAGGAATCATTCATTACGTCAAATTCATTCATTTTCTTTTTTTTTCATTACATCTTGTAATGGAATCAAAATTACATAAAACCCATTATTAATTAACTGTATTATATAGATTTTATATTATATGTGAGTTATTTTAATCTTTTTAATATCAATTACATTACGTTTTATCGTACACACCAAACATGATTAATAATAGCAATAAATCATTTCATTACATTATTTAAAAACTAACACTATTGTAACCGAATCAAATTATAGTTTTAATATATAATTATGTTAATTTTTCAACATTCAATAAGGCTAAGAGAGGAAGGTGTCACGGCGAGGGGTACCTCGTCGCGCCGACGTGGCCCCTCGTCGTGGCTCGTCGAGCCTATTCGCCACACCGACCCTCCCCCATTTCGCCGTAGAGATTTCGGTTTAGCGAAATGTCGACGACGAGAAGATGTGGGTACCTCTGTTTCTTCTTTCTTTTTTCTTCAGTTTTTTCTTCTTTCTTCGTTTTTTTTACTGTGTGTGTTCTTGTGTGTGTGTGTTCTTGTGTGTGTGTGTTTTCTGTAAAAGAAGAAGAAGAGAGGTTGAGAGGGGTGGTGGAGGGATAATGTGAGGTAGGTATGTGTGTTTGTATTTAAAAATAATTTTTATTTTTGTAAAAGAATTTTGTTTAGTTATATTGTTTTTTAATTTTAAAAGAATTTTTTTTTAATTTTTAGAAATGTTTTTAGTTTAATATTGTATTTTTATTTTTGTAGTGTATTTTTATTTTTGTATTTGTGTTTTTAGTTTTAATAAAATGAAATTTAATTTGTATAAAATGAAAAAAATAAAAATAATGATGGGGCCCAAGTGATGAGGGGTTGGGTGTGTTGTGAGTGAGGGGATATTTTTGTTAGTTGTGTTGGTGTGATGTAGCGCTGAGTTGGCAGATGACTAGGCAAAAATTTGAGGGGTATGCTTGTTGTGACACCTTTGTCTCTAAAGGGAGTGGCACCACAAAAACCACCGCCACCTCAGCGTTACCTCAGCTTTCTCACTTCTCTCATTAACCCACCAAAAACTCACCTTTTCAAGGTTATATAGGAAAAAAATTCACCTCCACCTCATCTTTCTACTATCACTTTTATTTAATTTATTTATAAAATAAATACTTTTATTCCATCAAATTTAAAAACAATACACGCGGATAAATAAAAACATTAAAATAAAATAAAAAATTAGACATTATTAGCCAAGTGCTGGATTAAATATGATCGAATGTTTTGATGCACTTGAGATGGTCTGATGTATCCCATAACACCGTGAATTTCTTCCTGGTCGATCGTCCGATTGATGTGCTTCTCCTGGGTATCACTTGGGACTTATTGCATATCCTTTGTGTTGACGAATCATATTATGCATTATGATGCATGAATACATCATATTAACAATTCTTTCTTTCTTCATCGCACGTGTTGGATTGGCGATTATGACCCATTTCTTTTTTAGAACACCAACGCGTGTTCCACATCTTTCCTTGTCGATTTCTGCTTCTTCTTATACAATATTCGGTTATGGTCATCGTCAGCGGGTTCTGGAATCGTCTAAATGAGTGGAGTTAATTCGGGATATATCCCGTCAACAAGATAGTATCCAAATGGATAAGTAACATTGTTAGCCGTAAAAGGGACCTCTGGCGCTCGTCCTGTTTTCAAATCGTTAAACAAAATGGATTTATATAAGACACTGATGTCGTTGTTTGACCCAGAAACACCAAAGAAAGTGTTGATCCCAAACTTAGATCGATTAAACTTGTGTATTATCGAGATTAGTTCAAGTATAATACGTTTGAGAAACTTTGTATATTCAACGAATTAAGTATTATGCAGAATTTAATACTTAGCACAAAGAAAAAATAACAAAGATGTATACCAAATTTTTAACTTCGATTAATAACAACGATGAGAACAGTGATTGGAAGTTATATATCAAACCCTAACCTAAAGGCCTTCTTTTATAAGCACAAGGAGCCTTGTACACAAAGTAAACGTGTCAACTATTCTAGGAAGATATACTAAGATAAACATAGAAAATACAATATACATGCATATCTTCCTAATATATCAAAACATGTTGACTTGTAAATCTTGACAGTGGCTTGATTTCTCTTGTCTGGGCCTATGCTGTCAGCGGCTTGATAACATCTTGTCAGCGGCTAGATATTCTTTGTCAGCGGCTAGTAAACTTAACTAATTTTATTCCCAACAATCCTCCCATACACTTGATATTACCCATAATCATCAAGTTTCTGAATAAAACAAAACAAAAAGAGGATTCTTACAAATAAAATCTATTCTGACAATTGAGAAATGAGAAATCTCATTAAGTAAACTGCTATGTCACTGGTGTAGTCTACTTTAAGCTTGATGCTCATCATCTTCTTCAAAACATATTGGGACCAAGGATACTTCTTATCAACTAGCAAGAATTTTGAAAACTTTGTTGTGCAGAGATGAAAAATACCAACAACCGAATATAAACGACACTTCAAAGTGCTTAAATAATTCAAATCCAGCCATACTGGATCTTCTTTATTATGGTCAAACATTCTTTTGAATGTTGTCCATATCTTTATTCCATTTGAGAAGTATGTTCTCCAACCTCATACTTCTCCTTCAACAGACTCCAAAGAGTCTCCAAATCTTCTCTATCAATGCTGCCAAACAGGGACATAAAAGATGTGAACATATGAACTTTGTCCCCATACCTTGTGATCACCCAGAAACCTGTTGTAGGATCTACTTAATACTTAACAATAGGATTCTTGAAGTCAAGTGGAATCACAGCAGCAAGATCACCAACTTTCAATCGTGAAAGCTCCATATTCTTCTTCAAAAGACCCTCACTGTATCTTAGGTCCAATGGGCTAAACTTAGGGAACTGAAACTTCACTCCCTTCTTCACAGGCCTAGGAGTAATTGTTGCCTTCTTTATTTTCAACTCCTCTTTAATTTCTTTATGTCTCTCAACAGGAAGCAACCTGTAACACCCCCAAATTTATACAACTCAGTACAGCGGAAGACTCGTTGGTGTTACGGGATAGCACATTACTCACATCATAGACAACGCATAAAAATTGCGTCGTTTAATAATAAAAGCATTTCCATTCATAAATATTAAAGTTACATCGGTCCCAAGTCATTATATTTCATACAAAGTTTTACAAAGTATTTGAATGGAAAAATATTGTTTAAGTGCGGGCCATGAATTCTTGTCGTCTTCCCGAGAATTACCTTCAAGTACCTGAGATAAAACATGTTAAAAGAAAAGGTCAGCGATAACGCCGAGTGAATTCATAGAGTTTAATAAAATCCATCAATATAATATCAGTATAAAATTATTACTGAAAATCATTTTATACAAATCATTTTAATAGGCCATAAAATAGCCAAAGTCATTTTATACAAATCCTTATCGAAAATCATAATATAGGCATTCGCCTTAAAAATCATTATACGAGCCAATGTCGTAAAAACATCATACAATACGTCTTATGACGTTGTATGAAAATAAAAACCGTTATATGAATATGGTTATGAAAACCAAAATACAAACATAATATCAATAGTATGACCCTGTATTGCTAGTCAGGCAATACATCGTACTTCGGAGCGTCTAGTAGTATTTCGTTAGTTTTTGGATTATTATAAGCCGCATGACATTGTTACCTTACTAAACCAACAACGGGTAGCTAACCCGATACCAATTTTGCCCATCTAAAGTAGCGTGTCGTCACAAAGGTCACGCTATGGAAATCTTCTCATACATAAATTCGCTTACCAATCAATGTGGCACGACGGGGATCAACCGTCAAGGCGCGAACTGGGGTGATCGTCCCCAAATAGTACTATTAAATGCATAAGCGTCTACCAACTCCCGGTAGTTCACAATTCATGCTAATGGGACTTTTAGTGACATAACCTAACTTTAATAATCCATTTTATTTCATCTATCGGGTCCTTTAATCATTTATCGGGTCATACAATCGGGTCATTCAATCATTCGGGTCCAAAATCAATAAACAAACAATCGGGACAAATGGTGTCCTATTTTATAAAAACTAACATGTTATCTCCCTCGTGGGTTTATAAAAAATTTCATAAAAACATTTAAAAGAGTGCGAGGCTATGAACTCACGTTGATGTGGGAAGGCGGGTTATCGGCAATTCGGACGTACGGTACGTGCTTCAATCACGGAAACCTAGACAAATAATAATCGGTCTTAGACTCATATCCAATGACTTTATAAAAATAACAAGTATGTTTACATATGATGATTATATATATACGATGATCAAGTGGGTTTACATATTCTCGTTTACTCCTTTTAGTGTTATATGTCGATAACTTTTATATTAGTTTACTAGTTTTATCCGTTTACGTGTCTTAAGTCCAATAAGCTTATTATAAGTTATTTAACTTATTTTAATCCATTTTGTATCTATATTATCAGTATGTATACTTTCCAAGTTGGGCCTAAATGGGTTAAACCCAATAGATTCTTTTTACAAGTTTTTATCCTATTTAGTCCATTTATTAGTCCAATATGTTTATTTAACTTGTTAATGTCCGTATGCCCTATAGTTCGGGTTTTATCGGTTTTTACTTGTTATACATGTCTATATATCAGTATATAAGTTTTATAAAGTTTTCATTAGACGGGTCCAACCATCTAAGTTTTATTTAACAAAAACGTTAATTTTACGGCAATAGCCGAAAAAGTCGTAAAAATCATGTTTATAGTTTTTATTACTTATAAACATTATTTCACCACTATTTATATAATTTATCCATTTGATTAACATTTTATATATATTTATATAAATAAGTTTTATAAGTTAGTGGGTTTTTATTTTACATTTTATATATTAAAATGTGAGTGCTTATATAATAGTATTATTCTTTAATTTCCAAAAATCTGATTTTTATCTTCATCTGCACCAAAACTGCCATATCTTGAGTTCTATATGGAGATAGAAGCTCAAATGTTTATCACATAAACTACATGATATTTTCTACATTTAACGCTTCTATAGCTACTGTTGAATCATCCTTTAAGTATTTTCTAAAAATCGTCCAAAACAGTAACTTCAGATTTATACCCTAAACTTGTTTTGGTCATATCTCACTCATTACAATGATTCCATTGCATGGCCAACTCTCACATGTGTACAAGACATATAGCTTACTGTAAATGGATTCTACTTCATCACTTTATCAGTTTATAACATGTTTCTTTACTGTTTTATACAGCCATGTAATTTAAACAAGATTTTAACCTTGTTTCTTATGGTTTTTCACCTTTTTAAATCATGTTTATCAACAACAAATCCCCACATAACATTTTTATCATCATATAATCATCATAAATATATACAATAGGAAATAAATACATAATTACATAACCAAAAATAACAAGAAGATGAGGAGGACAATCTTTATACCACCATGATGATGTAGGTTGATCAAAACATGGATTTTTGATGGAGAAACTTGTGTTGCACCAAGACCATCTTCAAGACCACCATGCTCCATGAACTCCTTGTGGAAAATCAGCCCCAAGACACCATGAATACTCCTCCTTGGATGTTATAAGTTGCACCAATCTTCATCTTTTTGAATGGAGATTAACATATGTTAATTATAACATATGTTTGTGGTTAAAATTTGATCAAGTGATGGTGATTTAGGGAGAAAAATGGGACGGTACATTAAGGTTAGAGAGAGAGATGTGTGTTGTTTGCATGGAGTAAAATGGTATGTGTGAGTGGTTTAATGGTTTGTGAAGTTAGTGGAAGTGTAGCTTCATTGTGAAGCTAAGACAAGTGTAAGCCTTTTGGCTTAAGTTTTGACACATCAAGGGTAGTAGTGGCTTGTTAAGGCCGGTTTTGAGTGGGGTGGGACAAGTGTCCCACTTGTCTCATCCCATTTATTTACGGGTATTCCTCGATTCTAGTTTCCTCGATTCGCGTGCCCTCGGGTCGTTTTACGAAAAACGTTTTTATAAATTATGAATCGACGTTACAAAACGAATCCAATAAAAATTGTCTCATCAAAAACGGAGTTCGAAAACGTAAATACGTAATCCTAGGGTTTCCGGTTTAGTCGTAAAGGACGTTAAAATAAAATCGTAAGTCCTAATCTCTTCTCGTAAATTTGTGAGTATATGAACCAACACAAATTTAAAACTCCAAAATAATATTCACGGATAAATTTATTTTCTGAAATGTTGGACTGTCACCAAAGACGGTGTATGTAAACATAAGCACGTAACGTTGAATCCTCCGGTTTAGACGTAGTCGATGCTACTTCCAGACGTAAATCCAAATTTCTTCCCAAAAATATGTGAGTTCATATTGTAACATTAAAATAATGTTTTTAAATAATATTCGAGAATAAAATATCAACCATAAATTGACGGATTGTCACAGCATTTACCCCTAAACAGGATCTTTGTCCTCAAAGATCATCTTACTACTCGCTTCTTATAGAGTTAAAGCCATGTGGGTATTTCCTCCACATTCGGTCTTTTCTCACAAGTGTAATTCTTATAATACGCGAGTTTCATCATACATAACTACGGAAATAAGATCAGGCTTAATGTTGACTTACTTTCTCTATCCATGATGTTCACGGGTTTCTAATGAATGCAACTTTTCGCCGATCTAAGCTTTACTAAGAACAATCAGATTTTCACTTGATAGATATTCCATCAAGTTCGATTTACGAAACATAATTCACGCAGTTCTTGAAGTCCTAGGGTAGATCCAGCTTATATGCCTTTCAATCCCAACTTTTACATCATTTCAATGGTCCCATACAACGGGGACTTATATCCCATGATTTGTCAGATCATGAATTCATCTTTCCAAGGTTAAAAATTGTGGCATAACTTCGCTACCCATTTGGCACTTCAAGGTCTACATTTCACATTCACATAACCTCTTGCCCACTATCGACAGTTAATAATCAAATCCTAATTTCAACAATCATTTCAGATCTCGCGGGTCGGGTATTTTGCAAGGATAGGTTCGCCATCATAGGAAACCTTAAATCTAAAAGACATGTCCAACTCACAATGGGTGTATGTCGGGTGTCTTCATCTCAACTCCTGCTTACAGATGCTCTAATTTCTAAATCTTAACAAGATTCGATCTCGATCCTAATACGATGATTATCAATGATAATCTCTCCAAAGGAAAACGATTATACGGTCTATTACCAAAGGTCAATCATTCAAACATAAAACAGTACTTATATTACTTTGTATCGTTACTTTACCTCGTCCCTTCGATTGGGGTGGTACATAGTACTCTCATCAAGGTTCGTTCTCAATGATTTCTGAGCAAATCTCTAGAAATTCGATGCGAAGCGAGGATCTTGATATAGATGATCGATACAGGCATGCTACGTTTACATAACTCTTTTGCATTTATCATTAACGAGAATGATATTAGCAGATTTGGTCAGTCTGTCGACGATGACCCAAATCGAATCAAATTCAGATGATGACCTTTGCAATAGCTAGACGTTTACTAATGTATGAGGCGATGTCTGCCTTCATAATTTTTCATTAGTACAACTTCTTCTGACAAGGATACATTTAGTCACAAATGACATACATATAATACTTATACTTACAAATTCCAACATAACTATATCTCACAATCCTCCATATTTAGACAATCACATGTGACCTTTAAACATTTAACGCTATTGGCTTCTCAATTTTAATGGTTCACATTAGACGCGAACCCCCTTTTATTATCTATATTATCCTTTTACAAACATCATTTATTTTTATATTTGTTCGGCAATTTATTTTGCACCTTCATTATTAAGGAATATATCCTAATTGGTTCCTTATCCTTTTTATATAATAGGTCACTATCTATATACACTTCTCATGATGATATAATTATCATGTCCTCAATTCACTCAGATATTCTTTCTATATTATGCGTCAGTAATTACGTTCACCTTCCTGATGAAATAAATATCACAACCATATTTATTCAAAATTATTTCTTCATATCTTCTATGTTTTTGTTTCTTCTTTACTATCATTTTTATCCGTTTTACTCAATCCGTCGTCTAAAGCGTCGATAATTATTATAATTAATTAAATATTTATTAGTTAATTTTTATGAAGCGTAAACGTAAAAGTTTTAAATTTCTTAGTTCGACCAATTATATAAAATGTTCAAAAATAATTTGAATTTAATTAACAAGATTTTTGTTGAATTATCGAAAATAATTAATATGATTCGTAAATGTTCAAAAAACCTTTGTCTATACTTTGGTCAGAGTTTTCTTAGTTGAAAAGCAAAAATTGTCGTTTTAAGTTTTCAGGTGATGGTATAAATGGTTTTACTCAATCCTTCTTAAGTTATCTTGAGGTATACACAAACATTTACCCCTAAACAGAAGTTTAGTTAAATGGTTTGTGTATAAGGGAATAATCCCTTTAAAAATCCTTTGTTAAAACATTTGTCAAAACGTATTTCCATTTC
The DNA here is from genome assembly GCA_025667525.1 of Glebionis coronaria. Taxonomy (NCBI): domain Eukaryota; kingdom Viridiplantae; phylum Streptophyta; class Magnoliopsida; order Asterales; family Asteraceae; genus Glebionis; species Glebionis coronaria. The sequence goes on from CM046875.1 coordinate 491,899,918, forward strand.
TTTTTGGTAAAATCCAAAGTCTTAAAAGGGCTCTTAATTTTTGAAGAGTCAATTTATATTCCATTATCCTTTTAATTACATAGTCAAATCATGTAAAGGTTCAAGTCTTTAATCACGTGTTAATTATTCAAGGTTCAGGTTTACACTGTTCGGCCAATTCAGGGCAGTCTATAAATAATTATTAACTCATTCTTATTCTGATAAACAAACATGTAGTCCTTAATGATCACGAGCATGAATTTATCAAATTACAGCCTACACACGTGATTCACCAATTTATGAATGCTACATGTGTATTAGTCAATCCAAACGACATTACGTGAAACTCATAATGTTCATTACAAGTACCGGATGTAGTGATTGGAATAGATAATCTTCTTCGCAGATGCGAAGTTGATGATAACCATGCCATGGATCAAATCTTTAAAACATACACTAGAACCTTGTAAATGATCGAACAAATCTTCCATTTCGAGTTATGGATATCGTTTTTGATTGTCAATTTACTCAATTCACAGTAATCTATAAATATAAGGAATGATAACACCATAGCTCTTCAGGATGACAGGCTTGGTATAATAAAATCTTTCTCCGACAACTCTCTCAGTTGTACAGTAATTCCTTAAATTCAGATGGTGCTGACGTATAATGCACAAGCCACAGGTGCAGCACCGGAAATATAATCAATACCAATTTCAACTTGCCTTAATGGCGAAAGTCTAGGTAATTTATCAACAAATATCTCCTAAGGTTTCAGATAACATAAATATCTTTTAATATATTTATTTTAAGTTCTTCTAGATTACAATATCTATGACTAATTCACAATCATTCATGGTAAAATTTCAAGTCTAAATGCAGGATAAAATCATCCATCAAGAATTATTTAGATCACTTTTGATAATCAACATCTTATCATTTAGGGGAATTCTACTCGAGTTCCCATCAATTAAGACAATGTCGTCATGTCATAACCAATCAATTCATTCCACTGGCACTATCAACTTTCCAGTCTCATTTCCTCCGATAAGATGTGAACTTCTCCAAAGTCTAATAATAACTCATAATCCTTCACAAATTCAAGGATATCAGGAGGAATAACTAACCTTAAAAGAGTAAGGTCAACACAAAATCTATGCGAGAGAATTTCAAATCAGATACAAACGAAAACATTTGACGAATATGAATATATCCCATGTTTTCATAATTTGAGTACGCATTCGAAAGCTCCTCGGATCGTTACCCAGGTCATTCAAATGAAATCAAATCATAAGAAATGATATGAACGTCGATACATCCAGTCGGGTATCAACACTCGGTAATCAAATACTTTTCCTAAAAATCTCACTACGGGAGAATTGGACAAGAAAGAATTGTCAATTGTCAAATAAGACAATTTCCACAGATGAGTAAATTCAACTCAGAAGAATAGATGCTACAGGCACATATGTAGGTGTCCCTAACACTATGTCCTTGTTTTTCACTTCTTGCAGATCTCATAAATTTTAATCTTTCGCAATCTTCAAAGAAAAGGTAGTGTTTATTCATTTGTTTTATGGTGACTACTAATCAGTCTTGCATAGTCCATTCCAAATTGTATGTAGGCGCGCAACTATATACAATTTCAAGATTAACGATGCAATACTCAGTTCGTCAAAACTTTATCATCATGTTTATAATAAAAACATTTTCATGCTTAATAAGAATCAAGAATAAATTTACAAAGGTTTTCTTTATCATGAAAACAATTAAGTTTTCTAAGGTGTTTTATAAACAACCTCATTTCGATAACAATCACTTATAAATCTTACTTTAAATAATCCTTTTAGTGATGAAAATTAAATTTTCTCAAGGATACCGTTTTAACTTTATAAAAAGAATGAGTGACCTGCAAAAGAGTGATGAAAGCTTGTTCACCAAGAACTAACCACAATATGATAGGAAATGAGCTTAGCCAAATAATCATGAGGTTCATGATCTCGATGGCACTCAGGAAGAATAATTCACAACGTAACTCAATTCAAGATGAGTACTTGTTCAATGGTTGCATCACTAATGCGAACAATAGGATGAAGCAATAAAAGATAGATATCATCGATACATGTAGAATTTAGCAATCAAAGGTAGTCTTTTCATTAATCACAAACAAGTCAAAATTGTACCGTAACACATTACGTGTCACTATGTCATACAATTCTCAAAACTCATCCTACCAACTGATATCTCAGTTAAGTTAGGGATTATTTTTGAAAGATACCACAATGAATACTAATCCACAAGAGTCATTAGGTGTTCCACATGTCCCGGAAGATCCATCGGTCCCAATTTAGAAGAAGATTTCTTCAATTTATCTCTTGGACACTGGGCATCCTCGTTAGTGGACAATGGCCTAGGAACAACCCTTAACACGCATCAACAATCAATTAAAATCTTATAATTCAATCTCATATTCCATACAAGTTAAATTTTTACTTCATTCAAGTTTTAATCAACTTATACTCAAGGAAATATCCTATCTCATCTTCCAATACTTTCAACCTTATTTTTCGGCCTTGTAAGGGCAATACAATCTTAATATAAATCAACACTTAATTCCAATCCTATAGCTCTTACAACAACAGTTATCAAATGAGTCATTAATATGAAATGACTTGATCAGTCAACTAGACTTCTCGGAAAGGTATTAGTGGCATGAGGCTTTTGGGTAATGGTTCCAATAACAGCCTCAAGTGCAACATTCACCCTTTCGATTTCAATTTAAGAATTGGATGACAACGAATCAGATGACATATTTCTAGGTGGTAATGTTTTGTCAAACTCCACTCTATAAGAAAAGATCGTCATGACATCGATATCAGATTTAATCTTGCCAATTCTTCTTCAATATCACAATCAACTAATATCTACATTTCTACGAATATCAACCATTTGTTGGGATCATAAATATCCATAACTTGGTTTAGATCTAGGGTAGCTAGAATTCCTACGAGAATAGCTTCGATTAATTTACTAGGGGATTTAGGGTACATTGTGACAATCTACGTCGTATAAATATCTCGTATGAATATCAAAATAATCATCAAACAATCATGTAATCAATTTACATCATATATATATAATCCAAGTTATATATATATTAAAATAACACTTCTCAGTCTTGGCCTTGTCGGTAACTCGGGAATTCTTCGGCACCGTTATAGTCAAAAGATTTTTAGACATTTTTAGAAAAATGTTTATAGTTAAAAGATTTTGAAAAGTTTTATTCAAAACCTTGGTTTTAAAAATCTTTCGTTCTCTATAACGAGAGCTCTGGTACCAAACTGTAACACCCCCAAATTTATACAACTCAGTACAGCGGAAGACTCGTTGGTGTTACGGGATAGCACATTACTCACATCATAGACAACGCATAAAAATTGCATCGTTTAATAATAAAAGCATTTCCATTCATAAATATCAAAGTTACATCGGTCCCAAGTCATTATATTTCATACAAAGTTTTACAAAGTATTTGAATGGAAAAATATTGTTTAAGTGCGGGCCATGAATTCTTGTCGTCTTCCCGAGAATTACCTTCAAGTACCTGAGATAAAACATGTTAAAAGAAAAGGTCAGCGATAACGCCGAGTGAATTCATAGAGTTTAATAAAATCCATCAATATAATATCAGTATAAAATTATTACTGAAAATCATTTTATACAAATCATTTTAATAGGCCATAAAATAGCCAAAGTCATTTTATACAAATCCTTATCGAAAATCATAATATAGGCATTTGCCTTAAAAATCATTATACGAGCCAATGTCGTAAAAACATCATACAATACGTCTTATGACGTTGTATGAAAATAAAAACCGTTATATGAATATGGTTATGAAAACCAAAATACAAACATAATATCAATAGTATGACCCTGTATTGCTAGTCAGGCAATACATCGTACTGCGGAGCGTCTAGTAGTATTTCGTTAGTTTTTGGATTATTATAAGCCGCATGACATTGTTACCTTACTAAACCAACAACGGGTAGCTAACCCGATACCAATTTTTCCCATCTAAAGTAGCGTGTCGTCACAAAGGTCACGCTATGGAAATCTTCTCATACATAAATTCGCTTACCAATCAATGTGGCACGACGGGGATCAACCGTCAAGGCGCGAACTGGGGTGATCGTCCCCAAATAGTACTATTAAATGCATAAGCGTCTACCAACTCCCGGTAGTTCACAATTCATGCTAATGGGACTTTTAGTGACATAACCTAACTTTAATAATCCATTTTATTTCATCTATCGGGTCCTTTAATCATTTATCGGGTCATACAATCGGGTCATTCAATCATTCGGGTCCAAAATCAATAAACAAACAATCGGGACAAATGGTGTCCTATTTTATAAAAACTAACATGTTATCTCCCTCGCGGGTTTATAAAACATTTCATAAAAACATTTAAAAGAGTGCGAGGCTATGAACTCACGTTGATGTGGGAAGGCGGGTTATCGGCAATTCAGACGTACGGTACGTGCTTCAATCACGGAAACCTAGACAAATAATAATCGGTCTTAGACTCATGTCCAATGACTTTATAAAAATAACAAGTATGTATACATATGATGATTATATATATACGATGATCAAGTGGGTTTACATATTCTCGTTTACTCCTTTTAGTGTTATATGTCGATAACTTTTATATTAGTTTACTAGTTTTATCCGTTTACGTGTCTTAAGTCCAATAAGCTTATTATAAGTTATTTAACTTATTTTAATCCATTTTGTATCTATATTATCAGTATGTATACTTTCCAAGTTGGGCCTAAATGGGTTAAACCCAATAGATTCTTTTTACAAGTTTTTATCCTATTTAGTCAATTTATTAGTCCAATATGTTTATTTAACTTGTTAATGTCCGTATGCCCTATAGTTTGGGTTTTATCGGTTTTTACTTGTTATACATGTCTATATATCAGTATATAAGTTTTATAAAGTTTTCATTAGACGGGTCCAACCATCTAAGTTTTATTTAACAAAAACGTTAATTTTACGGCAATAGCCGAAAAAGTCGTAAAAATCATGTTTATAGTTTTTATTACTTATAAACATTATTTCACCACCATTTATATAATTTATCCATTTGATTAACCTTTTATATATATTTATATAAATAAGTTTTATAAGTTAGTGGGTTTTTATTTTACATTTTATATATTAAAATGTGAGTGCTTATATAATAGTATTATTCTTTAATTTCCAAAAATCTGATTTTTAACTTCATCTTCACCAAAACTGCCATATCTTGAGTTCTATATGGAGATAGAAGCTCAACTTTTTATCACATAAACTACATGATATTTTCTACATTTAACTCTTCTATAGCTACTGTTGAATCATCCTTTAAGTATTTTCTAAAAATCGTCTAAAACAGTAACTTCAGATTTATACCCTAAACTTGTTTTGGTCATATCTCACTCATTACAATGATTCCATTGCATGGCCAACTCTCACATGTGTACAAGACATATAGCTTACTTTAAATGGATTCTACTTCATCACTTTATCAGTTTATAACATGTTTCTTTACTGTTTTATATAGCCATTTAATTTAAACAAGATTTTAACCTTGTTTCTTATGGGTTTTCACCTTTTTAAATCATGTTTATCAACAACAAATCCCCACATAACATTTTTATCATTATATAATCATCATAAATATATACAATAGGAAATAAATACATGATTACATAACCAAAAATAACAAGAAGATGAGGAGGACAATCTTTATACCACCATGATGATGTAGGTTGATCAAAACATGGATTTTTGATGGAGAAACTTGTGTTGCACCAAGACCATCTTCAAGACCACCATGCTCCATGAACTCCTTGTGTAAAATCAGCCCCAAGACACCATGAATACTCCTCCTTGGATGTTATAAGTTTCACCAATCTTCATCTTTTTGAATGGAGATTAACATATGTTAATTATAACATATGTTTGTGGTTAAAATTTGATCAAGTGATGGTGATTTAGGGAGAAAAATGGGACGGCACATTAAGGTTAGAGAGAGAGATGTGTGTTGTTTGCATGGAGTAAAATGGTATGTGTGAGTGGTTTGATGGTTTTGTGAAGTTAGTGGAAGTGTAGCTTCATTGTGAAGCTAAGACAAGTGTAAGCCTTTTGGCTTAAGTTTTGACACATCAAGGGTAGTAGTGGCTTGTTAAGGCCGGTTTTGAGTGGGGTGGGACAAGTGTCCCACTTGTATCATCCCATTTATTTACGGGTATTCCTCGATTCTAGTTTCCTTGATTCGCGTGCCCTCGGGTCGTTTTACGAAAAACGTTTTTATAAATTATGAATCGACGTTACAAAACGAATCCAATAAAATTTGTCTCATCAAAAACGGAGTTCGAAAACGTAAATACGTAATCCTAGGGTTTCCGGTTTAGTCGTAAAGGACGTTAAAATAAAATCGTAAGTCCTAATCTCTTCTCGTAAATTTGTGAGTATATGAACCAACACAAATTTAAAACTCCAAAATAATATTCACGGATAAATTTATTTTCTGAAATGTTGGACTGTCACCAAAGACGGTGTATGTAAACATAAGCACGTAACGTTGAATCCTCCGGTTTAGACGTAGTCGATGCTACTTCCAGACGTAAATCCAAATTTCTTCCCAAAAATATGTGAGTTCATATTGTAACATTAAAATAATGTTTTTAAATAATATTCGAGAATAAAATATCAACCATAAATTGACGGATTGTCACACAACCTGTATGTGTTAGCTTCACAAACATAATCCCAAAATGGATAAGCCAAACACTCTAACTGCTCAAATGATAGCTTCCTAAGCTTTGTATATGTCCACCCAGTATGGTGACATCATAGAAGCATATAATACAATTCTCTTCTAGCAGTCTTGTTCTCACTCAACACTCTTTTTGCCCTGTTTTCCAAAATGGTCTTGCAATCCCTTTAAACTCTCATCATAATCTCCATTCCCCAAATCTTGTAAGTTAAAGGAATATCATCATTATCCAAAACCTCCCTCTCATACCTGAAATATATGTCACAAATAGCAGGCATCTCAAAATCAACCTGAATTTTAAGCTGCTTTAGTCTCTCCAAAGCTGCTTCACCCTCTCCATACTCCAACTTCTCTGGTTCTTTCCCATATTTGCATTTGAACCATGAGCACTACTTTCTTCCTCATCACCATCCTCCTCACCACCCATTCTCAAACTCTCAGAATCTGAGCCAATCTGAGCTTCAATATCCCCTTACCCAATTCCCTCCTTCTCTCCTGTTCACCCAACTGTTGGTGCTAACATAGCATCATATCTAACATGTGCATCATTCTTGCGGATCTCTACTTCTACCAACTTGCCTTTCCCCTTATCCAAAGGATCTATAATGGGTAGAGTAGATAGGGATACATGTGTGGAAACATCTTTAATCATCAAAGATGGTTGGGATACACCTTTTGATTTATCAGCGGTTGCTAATGAAGTGTCTGTGGCTACTATGGCTTTGTCAGCGGTTGACCCAGTCTCCTGTTGCTTCATCAATTCTACGAAAGATAGCTGTGTAGTTGTTACTAAAGACACCTTGGATGAATCAAATCCTCCCTGCTCTTGATTCTTCATTCCTATCAAAGTAACAACTATCTCCTTTTCTCCAAATGACCCTTCTTTTTAACTCACTAGCAACAAAGGGTTCAGTTGGTTGAGCTTCCTCCCCTTTGGAAGAATCCTCTCTCCTAGAATCCAATACAACAATCCTCTCTCTCAACGCATTGAGTTTAAGGTCTTGAGCTGTCAATTTCTGTACAAACTCTGCATTTTGCTTTTGCAAGCTCATGAAGAGTATTCCTCAGTTCCAAGTTAGTTAGGGGTTTCATACTGCCCTCATCCATATGTGGGAACTTAATCCCAAATGTGGAATCATGGGGCATGGTAATGGACTTAGCTATAATGGACCTAACTTGACATGTATGGGGTCAATAGGTCCAGCCACCCCCATATCACCAACCACACTTGTGGTGGTGGTTCTCTCCGCTTCATGGCTAGGACCACAAAGGGAGAACACCCTAGTGGTCATTTGTCTTTTGGCTAAATGAAATTTTTGAGGTGGCGATTCTGAAGAGGTGTTTGGGTGTGCATGGGAAGTGTCGGGGGCTAGGACTAAAGTGTCAGCGGCTGACATAGAAATGTCAACGGCTGTAGGTTCTGGTTCAATATGGGGTTGTGGATGTGGTGAGGGTAGTTGTTCTTCATGTGTTGGTTCTGGAATGGGGTCTGGTTGAGGTTATGGTGCAGGTGGTTGTAAGGCTGCTTGTAAAACAGCAAGCATGAGTGGGGTCAAAGGAATTGGATCATATGGTTCAGTGTTTAAAGTAACAAAAAGCTTTTTGTTTTGAGTAGGGATCTCATTGAATTTTTCATGATCCCTACCATAGTCACCTTAAAGATCAAAAATCATTTGCAAAAATCTAGGGTAAGCAAGAGTCATCTTGATACCCTTGTTTTGTAACATGCCCTTAAAAATCATTTTAGAAAAACTAAAAAGTTACCCAATTACCAAACACACAAGAGCACTCCCAATAGATTGGTTGATCTCATTGAATGACGAGCATCTGGGACTAAGACATTGTAAAAGGCCATGTATCAAAAACTTCCAGTCTGGGGGGAATTGACCTTTAGCATATTTATTATTTTTTCCCTCTGGGGGTAGTCTATACCCCAAGCCTCAAATCCCCTCATGTAGCACCTCCTTGGGAAGGATGACCACACCATCAGCATCATTAAGATGCAAAGCTTGGCAAACCAAGTCCTCCATGATCACCCATTGTTTCCCATGGATGATGCCCTCTATTCTAGGCCCTCCATCAACTGTTGTGGAACTAGCAGTGTTCCAAAAATGTTTGATGTGTGTGACGGGGATGACAGGAGCATGAGTTAAAGCATACCTTAAAGGAGAAGCCAACAAATACCTATCATCTGGGTGTATTAAGGATTTGCAGTATCAGTCTTCAAATAGGCAATCATGTTATGTTGGTCTTTGAACTCCAACACATCATCATTGGTTTTAAACTTTGGCGCCATGGATGAAAAGATGAAAGCTTTAAGTGAAGGTAAAGGTTAATAGTTAAAAGATGAGAGCAAAACAAATAAGCAAGTTGCCCTGTAATAAGAGGTTTTTGCCAAGTATAAAAATTTGGTCGTCCGATCTTTTCGAATTGAAAAAGGGAAAAATGTGCGACTCGGTCGTCTTTTGGTGAAAAAGAATATTTTTGGTCGTTGTAAAGTAAATGTGCAAAACTTTAAAGTAAATGACGGTAATTTAAAACTACAACAATTAAAACTTAAATGGTGTAATATTAAAACTTTTAAAAGTAAATTAATTAAATGACAAAATTAAAGCGTGACGAAAAGTAAATTGACAACGTAATAAAAATGTAAACTTGAAATCTAAAATAAAGGAAAGACAATTAAAATAACACTTAAGAAAAATGGCGGGAAAATAAATGCTTTAAAATAAAAAGGAAGTAAAAGAACCTGAGCCGGGATCCAAAATACTGTCACTATTCGGAATCCAATCTTACTCTTATCCTGAAAAACAAACCTGCTGCTTATCCGGAATAAAATTGTCACTCTTATCCGGAATAATCAACCTGTCGCTTATTCGGAATAACTGTTCTATCCACTTATCCGGAATAAACACACTCCCACTATCCGGAATATAGAGACTTAGAACCCTTATCAGGAATCACCACTTGTAGCTTATCCGGAATCCTTTACCTTTCCTTTTTCCGGAATCCAGAAGCTGTCACTATCCGGAATCCGTGAAATGAGAACTATCCGGAATACCTTTTCTTCAAGCTTATCCGGAATGTGATTAACCGAACCCTTATCCGGAATAATGTTAGAATCCTTATCCGAAATATCTTTCCAGCAGCTTATCCGGAATAAACAAATACCCCTTATTCGGAATATGAAGATCGAGCCACTATCCGGAATAATTTCCGGGTCCTTATCTGGAACTCCCAAAAACTGTCACTATTCGGAATATATTCCGGATACTTATCCGGAATATAGAACTTTGCCTTATCCTGAATAAATCTCAAAAGACTTATCTGGAATAATCGGGTTTTGAGCTCTATTCGGAATGATGGAATAGAGGCTTTGTTCGGAATAATAGGGTTTTACCAAGCCCGGATAACCACTAAAATCAACTAAGCTATAAACTAAAATTAAGCTAGAAACAAATAAGCACTTAACTAAAACTTTTACCAAATCAAACTTAAGAAAAAGCTATTAAACCAAAATTTAAAAACTTTTAAAAACACTAAATAATAAAAGTATTAAAAATCAACTTTTTATAAAAATTAACTAATAAGCACTTAATTAAATTTAAGAAAAACACAATAACCTATAAAATCAATAAGCTAACACAATCATAAACATAAAACCATAACAAATAACCAAATAAGCATAAAGATTAAATCAATAACAAGAAAGGTAGAATGAGAGATTAAAATAAAACTTGATTAAAATTAAGATTCAACAATTAAAGTAAAGAAAAGAATTAAAAGCTTACAAATTTAAGGTGCAAGACAAGTAATTAAAGGTGCAATTAAGAAAAGTGCAAGTAATTAAAATGGAAGACTAGTTTGTCAAAATAGCCAACAAAACTAAATGTGGTGAAAATGAAGGGTATTTATAGTGATTAGGGAGGTTAAGCATGTGTTGCTTCTTCCTTTCTCTCTTTCTCGTCTTTCGTCTTTTAAGTTCTTCGACTTTCTCGACTTTGTCTCGGGATTAATTAAACTCGTCTTGTAATTTCTTCATAAATTAGACTTGAGTTCTTCGGCTTTTATTAAACTTCCGTCATTAGACTTTTTCTTCGATAAATATTTAGAATAGTTCTTGGACTTCCGTTCTTTTTGCACTCTTGATCTTTTGACTTCGTCTTTTGTCTTTTTTTCGATAAAAGCCCGTGAAAGACCGCGTTTTCTACCCTTTTCACATTTTGATCCTAGATCACAACAAAAACACAAACCACGCATAATTCCGACATTTACGACATAAAATACACGTTTTGGCTTGGTTATTATTATAATTAAGTGGTAAAAGGATAAGTGTTTTCACACTTATTAAATCCTCTACACTTGACCATTGCAATGTCCTCATGCAATGCATTAATTACAAAGCAAGATTTTACATTTTTCATCATAATCAATCTATCTTGGCCTTTATTAAAGAGACAAAATATTTAAAGGAAGAAAACAAGTAAAAAGATCATAAACTTACCTTAGGGTTTTAGAAATGTCATGAATGATTATCATCCTCAAGTTTCACGTTCCCCATACCAAGCTTAAAAACGAGATCATTGTTATTATAAGTTAGCAAACTAACACAAACTCATGTGGGCCAATTATTTACTTAGACTCCCTTATTCCTAGGTGTATCTCTTATATTTTATTGTTGTCTTAAATGATCACAAAGATGCATTGTTGACTTATTTCGATAGTTTATTAGGCCGAAAATAAAGTGGGACGATTTAAGCAATAGTTAGCTAAAGGACAAAATCTTTTAAAACTACTTCTTGGGACCTCATAAAGTTCATATCTTGGCATAACTCGCTTCACGATTTGAGACCTTTCTCGGATCGATATTTTGCATTGACTTCATACTTCAAATCTTGAGAGACGTTCATGAAATAATGGTCTTCTCTTCATAATAGGAATTTCTTCACTTGAACTTTTGAGAGATTCTTCATATTTGGACCACGACTTTTTCATTTTTCTCCAATCTTTATTTGGGATTTTGATATACAACGATCCGCCTCCTTTTAGGACTTGGATCTATTTATCCTCATACCTTGTTAGGGCCTTTTTGGATAGACTTCTCCATGATCTTTACGGGAGTATTTGCTTTTCATCGTGTGTCTCGAACCTTCATATTGATTTTTGATAAATGATTCTTCACATCACTTGGGATATTTACCAACAAAATGTAGCCCGCATGCCTTGTTAGGGCCTTTTCGGACTCGCCAATCTTCGCATCCCGCTTCAATAAGTTATGCCTCGGCTATGAACTCTAATTAATACCGAGCAACTTTTAAACGATCTTAGGCTAGAAGCTAAGTAACTTTTCAAATCGTACAACCTTACTTATTTCAGTTATATTTATTAACAAGCGATGGGAGAAAAAGTTTATAATCAACTCATATAAATTCATGAAAGAATACCAAACTTATAATTGACTCTATCATCTCTCGTTCTCCACAATTTAAAATCTCAAGGAATGAGACTCGTGGATGCTTAGCCTATTAAATTAGAGTTTTGGGTTTTCGAGTCGTCTATAGGATCTTGCATCTTCTTAGACTTTTTCAAGTTTAGAATTCGTATTTTAATGTTCCTTTGATAAACGACTCTCTAGGATCAATTATAGGAACTTGCGAAAAGTTCTTGTTCTTAACCCGTAAGAGTTAAGACTTTCGTGTTTTAAAGCTCCCTATATAAAAGCCTAGCAAAACTTGAGTTAAACACGTTAAGGATACTAGCTAGAGTAAACTTAGATAATTAAACTCGGGTTGAGTCAAAAGATTCACAACGGTTTAAAAATTAAAACTACTTTATTTAAAATTTATTCTAGCAAAGAAATAAAATAACTATACAAAGGTAAATACTAATAGGCCAAACTAGATTAAAAATTTTGAAAAATGTCGAAAAATCAATTTTCCGGTTAAAATGAGAACAAATGCAAGGAAAAAACCACTTAACTTCGATAGAAGTCCCCCTACACTTAATATAAACATTGTCCTCAATGTTTAAGCATGTGGAAGTAAACTCCCTGACACTTAGGACATTGTGCACGTTGTTTAAATCTTGCTAAGGAAGGGACAACTAAAGTGAGTCCTATTTTAATATTAGAAAATATAAAATAGAGAATCAAAAGAGTTTAGGATAAAACCAGGAAGACGGGTACATGGAATCACGGGTCGTCAAAAGGCATCAAGAATGGATCTTGGAAAGCTCGAATCCCTGCACATGATAAGAAAGAAAACAACAAACACATACTAGGGTCTCCCCTACACTTATTATAAAAACAAAGAAAAAGGATTGATACTGCGGGTTGCCTCCCGAGAACCGCTTGTTTTTGATAACCGAGTCGTGAGCCTGACTCGACCTTGATTAGCATAGGAAGAAGCTTGAAACATATCCACCGGGATCAAATACATGGTTTTCGTCCATCAAATAGCACAAGCTTAAGGCGAACAAGGAAAGCCAAAGAAGAATAGGCAAGGTTCCCTTAAGCAAAGATGGAGTACGGTGGTAGTAAGGGTGCCGAGGTGCAAGCATATCTCCATGGTTTCCAAAATCTTTCTTTTTATTTCATCAGATGGATACTGAGATGGCTTGAAAATTCCAATACCGGGGTCGAACATCTTTTCCTTTAGGGGAAAATAACACTCAGGCTCAGCAGATCTTGAAGACGATCCGATCATAAATCTCGCAATCTCATCCTCAGAAGGTGGATATAGAGGTGTCAAGACATAAGTGCTGCGGATATCAGTGTCGGCCGGCTTTTTCTCCTTTGAAGCGGGTTTCTTCATATCCAAAGTAGGATAAAGACCATAATCATCAAAGTCCCAAGGAGGAGCATCACTCTCATTTGGGAAGTAAGTGTTGAGAAAAGTAGCAAAGTCTTCCTCAAATGAGTAGTCATCCAAAGTAGGATCAAGTGTTGTTGGCGAAGGATCTTCATCATGTGAAGAATCACTCGAGAGAGTATCAGCCTCATTAAAATCATCATAAGTGGGCATGTCTGGATACTCAGAAGTAAAATCATCATAATCATCTCCATTGGAACTAGAATCGTCATCATAAGCATCAAAGATCGGTGGAGAATCATAAATTGGTGGAGGATCATAATTGGATAGAGAATCATCCACATCATCTTGGAACAGTGGATTATCATAGCAAGAATCGAATAGAGGATTGTTGTAGACGACAAAATCATCAATCACATTAATCATATTCGCTGATTCTCTTCCATTAGATTTGGTTGTGATCTTCCCCATTTTGAACACTTGTGCATCATTCCCGACCCTTAAGATTAACTCACCTTCTGCAACATCAACTAAAGCTTTTCCGGTTCTCAAGAATGGCCGACCAAGTATAAAAGGAATACGAGGGTCCATTTCATAATCAACAACAACAAAGTCGACCGGAAAAGTGAAGGTGCCAACTTTGATGTACACATCTTCGGCAATACCAAGAGGGTAAGCGAGAGTGCGATTTGCAAGCTCAAGAGTCAACTTTGTTGGTGTAAGATCGGGTAATGATAACTTATTCCAAACACTTAAAGTCATCAGATTTATACTTACCCCGAGATCGGCTAAGGCAGTAAATTCTTCGGTTTGGTGAAAAGTACATGGTAGCACAAAACGACAGGGATCTACAAGTTTCTCCGGAAGTTCTTTAAGAAGGACGGCAGAACAATTTTCATTCAATCGAGTATTAACAAACTCGGCCATCTTCTCCTTCTTATTAAGTAATTCCTTAAACATCTTAACACATTTAGGCATTTGTGCTAGAGCTTCAACAAGGCTAAAAGTGATGGTCATTTCCGAAATCTTCTTCAAATAGTTCGACACTTGAACATCATCCTTGGTTTGCAGTTTGGCCTTGTCTAAGCGAGATGGATAAGGAATATTGGGTTTATAGGTGGAAGGTGTAGGTGTAGCAGGTAAAGGTTGAGATGTTGAAGGTTTAAAGGTGGAAGGTGGGGTTGGTGAAGGGTTCTTCTTGGGTACTTCAGTAAGAGGTGGAGACGGTAATGGAGAACTAATACTAGGCGTGGGAGTAGGAGGGATAAATGGTGGTGGAGGAGGTGTAGTTGGAGTAACTGGGGGAGGGATAGATGGTCCTAATAAGGTTGCTCCACTGCGTGTAGTAATAGCACTCACATTCGCTCTTGGGTTGGTGACGGTATTTGAAGGTAGAGAGCCCGCAGTAGAGGGTTGAGTGGTTGGTAAGAAACTAGCCAGCATATTCTTCAAATCATTAGTTTGAGTGCTAAAGGAGGTTTGTATATCATGTCGAAGCTCGGATCTAATGTCATTACCTTGCTTAGAGATATCCCCTTTCAAATTGATAATTTGGCTTTGCAGATTCTTAATTTGCTCTCCTTGGGTTCTCATTAAGGCTTCAACATCTTGATTAATGGGTGGGGCTTGTTGAGCGGGTGGGTGATAAGGATTAGAAGCTCGAGGTGGGATTTGGTTGCTTCGATTGTAGTTGTTGGGGTTGTGGTTTTGAGGAGAAAAACCAGGTGAAAGAAAGTTGTTAGAACGGTAACTTAGCAAGTTACGATCACCTTGAGGTCGGGCTGGGTAATTGTCCGTTGAGTAGTTACCATAAGCCGCATACACGTTTTCTGGATTGTCTTGAGTAGAAGGAAAATCAATGTATGAATGAGGACCCCCGCAAGTCTCACAAGAAATTGCTACAAATTTAACTTGTTGTTGATGATTTGTAGCCAAGAGTTGCATGTTTTTGCTCATTTTGACCATTGCGCGGGTTAATTCGGTGATATCAGGGTTTGAAGAAGTAGAAGACACATTGACTCTCGGGTTTGATCTTGAGAATGCGGATGAATCCTAATTCTTGTGATGAGTAGTCATGTTCTCGATAAGCTCTCTACACTCCTCGGGTCTCCTTTTCATAAATGTGCCACCGGCGGCTGCATTAATCGTATCACGATCACAAAAAGTTAAACCGTTGTAGAAAGTATCAATTAAGGTGATGGGGAGCATGTTGTGGTTTGGACATCGGTCGATCAAAAAATTATAGCGTTCCCAAGCATCAAAAAGTGATTCATCAGGTTCTTGTGTAAATCCACTAATTTGATTCCGAAGGCTCGTGACCATGGATGGTGGAAAGTAGCGCGAAAAAAAGCGTTGAGTCATCTCATCCCAAGTATGAATTGAATTCTTCGGAAGACGATCAAACCATTTTTCGGCATGATGGGATAAGGTGTGTGGAAATAGGTGAAGGCGAAGAAAATCCATAGTAACCCCGAGCAACTTCATGCTTTGAGTAACGGTAATGAATTTGTCGAAGTGTTTGTTGGCATCATCATCCGGCAATCCGCGAAATGGACAAGTGTTCTGCACTTGTTGGATCATGTGATGCTTCAACGAAAACTCCGGAGCCGTGATTTGCATCGGCGAAATCGGTCCTCCTCGTCCATTCATGGTAGGTTGACAAAGCTCCTCCATCGTCCGAAGATCGGGTGGTGGAAGAACATTGTTGTTGTTATTATTGTTGAGGTGCGGTGGGTTATTGTTGTTGTTCACACCTGCCATATCTAAATCTTCACGAGTCTCGGGCTCTGAATAAGTTGAAGATCTAGTACGCATACACCTGCAAAAGCAAAAGAAAAAGATACCAAAGAAATAGACAATATATATATGTGACACCCCCAAATTGAGTCAAACGCAGGGGAAATAATATTTGGGTGTCACGTAGGTGGATCAACAGCAGACAGAATATAGAGCAACAGATAAAAGATTATCCTTACATTTATTACATAATTGAAAGTGCAAATAGTATTAAAGTAGTCTTTAACATTGTTCGAAAGTTTGAATTATTCCCAATTTATAAAACCCCAAATGAGCTCTATAAATGCAGCCTATCATGATGCTTGACTCCATGCACACCAATACCTGCTTCAGTTTCATGAGAAAACATGCTTAGAGAGTCAACATAAAGTTGGTGAATTCACAGGTTTAATTAAAATAAGTTTGGACATTAAATATTCACTAAAGTAGTAATGCACAAAGCATCAATACTTAAAAGTAATTACATTTCCATATTGCCTGAAACTGAAACTTGACAGTTAAGTCCTTAATAAATAAGGACCCTTCGCCTTATCATTATCAAGGCATCCATAACAAAAATAAGTGCTGACATGTGAAACATCTGTTGTCCTGGCCTAGGCACAGTGAGCATGACTCACCCAGATGGGGACGGTCAATCCCAAATAGATCTATTTATAACATTCAGGTAATTCAATAATTCTAACAGTTTCGGATGCACGGGTCATGCGGGTTCATCTACAATAGGCAGTGTAATCAAAAGTTTCACAGTTCGATCCATGTCCATGAAATAAAATATGTTGCATGTTTTCTTCCCCATTAAAAGGTTTAAAAGTTTGTCAATATATAAAGTGGGGCCATGAACTCACCTCAGTAGTACAGCAATAAGTCAGTGGATAAATCTGATAAGGATGCTCACGATACAATCAACGACCTAAATAATTATAAGGTCTCAGTAAATGCATAACATAATGTATAAAAGTTCCAGAATAAATCTGTACATGCTTAAACTGGTTTTTAAGCATTTTATGACAATACTTGTATTTTGTTCATCGTTGTACAAGTTCTAATAGTATTTATTTTAAGTATAAAATAAATAATAAGGTTTAATTAATTAATTCATTTAATTAATATTTTGTACTTACGTTGTTTATAAAACACTTTAAATATTTATACAGGATGGTTTTATATACATTTAAAGTGATAGGAAATAAATATAATTAATATATTTATTTTATAAGTTAATCGTTTTTAATTTATATTTAATATATAAATAAGGTTTATAAATGTATAACATTTTATTTAAAATCCATGTTTACGTAATGTTTATATTTATTAAATTATAAGTTTGGAAAAATAACAATTGTTACGTTTATTTAAGTTTTACGTTTAAATAATGGTTTAAAATATATAGGATTTTAAGGTTCGTAATACTTTGTATAAAATACGTTTTAGTCCTTTTAGTTAATTAAATACCCGTGGTTAAATTACTTTTATACCCCTAGGGTTTCTAAATCTCTCAATAATTACAGTTTTGGTCCCTCCCTAGTTACACGTGTAACTAGGGTTTCTTTAAGTTTCCATAAATGGCAAAAATAGTCCCTAAAGTATACGACTCAAATTAGGGCTTAATTAAGTTTCACAAGTTGGCAATTTTAGTCCTCTAGTTTTCGGTTAATTATTAAGTTTAATACAAGTTACACTATTGCCCCCTAGGGCTTGTATATAATTCGGCAATTGGCAGGAATAGTCCCTAGGGTTACTTAGGGCATAAATAAGTTTGCTATCTTGGCATATTTGGTCCCTAATGTTTATATCAAGTCTCAGCTAGAGTCCAAAATAATCCCTAGGTTTTCTAAAGTTTACACAACTTACCCTAATGTTATATTAATCTCTTTTTAGTCCTTTTTAACACTATTAAGTTTCGGATATGTTCAAAACACACCCCTAAGCTCTCGGCAATAATTAAAAGTGATCCAAAAGTTTATGTTTTTGAAATATAAGTTTCTAAACTTATTTATTTAGATCCCTTTTACTTTATAAATTTATAACTCCAACCCAAAAGTTTATACTTGTTATATTTAATCCAAAAATTTAGTAGATCTATTATTTAAATCCCAAACTTCATAGATTTATTATTTTAATCCAAAACAATTATAGATTTACATTTTCAACATGAAACTTTATAAAATCATATTTTTGACACTAAAAGTTTTATAAAAACATTTATTTAGTGAAAATGATTATTTATTAAGGCAACTTATTATAGTGAGCTTAAAACTAATCTAATGAGGCATAATAGTGATCTTAACATTTTAGGGCACCTAAAAACATAAATCTAATGTTTCTAGTTATATCTAAACATTACAAGATTACCCAAAATGATATTATGAGTTTATAACTCACGTCCAAATACATGCATGGTTAGGTTTTCATGGTTTTTCAAGTTAAACAAGATCATGTTGATGTGTTCTTCAAGGTTGACAAGTTTTTACATCATTTTATGTTATAATAAAAATCAAGCCGTGAGTTTCATTAGGTTTTTAGGGTTTCATTACATGTTTAAATGTTAACTTCACCAAGAATAACCATGTACACATTAATATGTATGAAAGTAATGTATTAGAAAAGATAGGTTTTAACTTGGACTTACTTGTTTAGATAGGTTTAGAAATGATATGAGGATGAGTAGAAACAAGTGACAAGCTTTCAACAATGGAGGTCTAGGAGATAAAAAACAAGCCGTGGGCTTCACAAAGCTTCTAGGGTTCTTGTTCTTGCTTCAAGGATCAAGGTTTCTTGTAGGATGAGCTTATGCTTGATCTTTATGTAGTAGAAGACATAGTATAGGAGTAGTAGTTAAACTTGGAAGTTCAAAAATGGTGGAAAGGTGGTGTTTAGCCTTAGCTTGAGAGAGAGAGATAGATAATGTGAGTTTGTAAATAAAATGTGTTGTGTGCTTGTGTGTGCTACGGTTTAAGAACAAGAGAGAGAGAGACAGATCAAAGCAAATCATGTACCTTGTACTCAAATATCTTCCTAAGATATGTCATATCTAGTTGTGATACACTTGTTATTTCCCCACATGTTCAAAACTAGCAAACTCATTTTCCTTCCCAATTTGGTTTGTAGCCGTGGGTTTCACAAGTCAATGGGGGACAAAACTTACAAGCATAGTGACATGCATGAGGGATTGAGTGTGTAAGTGCATAAGCATGCTTTGTGTAAGTAAAAGTATGGCTTAGGATAGTGTTTTAGTGGAGTAAGTATGATTACTTAGTAGGTTGGATAGCAAATGATGGTAGTGCATGCATGCATACATCTACACGTTTTATATATGCATGGGAAAAGAGTTTTGATAAATTTTGCCAAGTGCTGTATGATAATAATAGTCCTTGTATATTATTATAGGTATTTGTTGTGTTGTAGGTATTTTTGTTGAAGCTTTTAGGTAATATTATGAAAGTGTATATTAAATACATCACTAAATTATTTTACTTAAATAAAGTAAATAAGTGACAATGTAAAATAATGTACATTGTTTTTAAAGTGTTTAGGTATTTATTCCTTTTAGGTAATATATGTAAATATGTACATATAAAAATAATCCAAGTACTTAATAAATAAATTAAGTAAGGTTATAGTTTATCTCAAAATATGTACTGAGGTGATGAATTTCATTATTCAATCAAGTGGCCAGTCAGTTGCCAGAGTAGTCAATAAATGACTAAAGGTTCATATAAATGTAGAATAAATATGAAAGATAGTATGACAATAGGTATATGATAATTAATAAGTCATATAAAAGTGAAATTATATAAATTCCAAATATAAATAGTACAACAGTTGACAAAGTCTATAAGGTAAAATTAGAGGTTTTACAATATACAGTATAAAAATAAAATCTTTTTGGATTTTTGAAATTTTTTAGTTTTTATGGATTTTTGATAATTTTTGAGCAAGAAAAATAACGTTCACGAGTGAACGGATCCCAAAATTCAACGCGTCTCTCACAGAAAACCGTTAATCTTAATGAAAAGAGCCGGCAGCGGGGCCATTTAATAAGGGGTTTTTGCCAAGTTTAAAAATTTGTTCGTCCGATCTTTTCGAATTGAGAAAGGGAAAAATGTGCGACTTAGTCGTCTTTTGGTGAAAAAGAATATTTTTGGTCGTTGTAAAGTAAATGTGCAAAACTTTAAAGTAAATGACGGTAATTTAAACCACAACTAACTAAAACTTAAATGGTGTAATATTAAAACTTTTAAAAGTAAATTAATTAAATGACAAAAATTAAAGCGTGACGAAAAGTAAATTGACAACATAATAAAAATGTAAACTTGAAATTTAAATAAAGGAAAGACAATTAAAATAACACTTAAGAAAAATGGCGGGAAAATAAATGCTTAAAAATAAAAAGGAAGTAAAAGAACCTGAGCCGGGATCCAAAATACTGTCACTATTCGAAATCCAATCTTACTCTTATCCTGAATAACAAACCTGCTGCTTATCCGGAATAAAACTGTCACTCTTATCCGGAATAATCAACCTGTCGCTTATTCGGAATAACTGTTCTATCCACTTATCCGGAATAAACACACTCCCACTATCCGGAATATAGAGACTTCGAACCCTTATCTGGAATCACCACTTGTAGCTTATCCGGAATCCTTTACCTTTCCCTTATCCGGAATACAGAAGCTGTCACTATCCAGAATCCGTGAAATGAGAACTATCCGGAATACCTTTTCTGCAAGCTTATCCGGAATGTGATTAACCGAACCCTTATCCAGAATAATGTTAGAATCCTTATCCGGAATATCTTTCCAGCAGCTTATCCGGAATAAACAAATACCCCTTATCCGGAATATGAAGATCGAGCCACTATCCGGAATAATTTCCGGGTCCTTATCCAGAATTCCCAAAAACTGTCACTATTCGGAATATATTCCGGATACTTATCTGGAATATAGAACTTTGCCTTATCCTGAATAAATCTCAAAAGACTTATCCGGAATAATCAGGTTTTGAGCTCTATTCGGAATGATGGACTAGAGGCTTTGTTCGGAATAATAGGGTTTTACCAAGCCTGGATAACCACTAAAATCAAATAAGCTATAAACTAAAATTAAGCTAGAAACAAATAAGCACTTAACTAAAACTTTTACCAAATCAAACTTAAGAAAAAGCTATTAAACCAAAATTTAAAAACTTAAAAAAACACTAAATAATAAAAGTATTAAAAATCAACTTTTTATAAAAATTAACTAATAAGCACTTAATTAAATTTAAGAAAAACACAATAAGCTATAAAATCTATAAGCTAACACAATCATAAACATAAAAGCATGACAAATAATCAAATAAGCATAAAGATTAAATCAATAACAAGAAAGGTAGAATGAGAGATTAAAATAAAACTTGATTAAAGTTAAGATTCAACAATTAAAGTAAAGACAAGAATTAAAAGTTTACAAATTTAAGGTGCAAGACAAGTAATTAAAGGTGCAATTAAGAAAAGTGCAAGTAATTAAAATGGAAGACTAGTTTGTCAAAATAGCCAACAAAACTAAATGTGGTGAAAATGAAGGGTATTTATAGTGATTAGGGAGGTTATGCATGTGTTGCTTCTTCCTTTCTCTCTTTCTCGTCTTTCGTCTTTTAAGTTCTTCGACTTTCTCGACTTTGTCTCGGGATTAATTAAACTCGTCTTGTAATTTCTTCATAAATTAGACTTGAGTTCTTCGGCTTTTATTAAACTTCCGTCATTAGACTTTTTCTTCGATAAATCTTTAGAATAGGTCTTGGACTTCCGTTCTTTTTGCACTCTTGATCTTTTGACTTCGTCTTTTGTCTTTTTCTTCGATAAAAGCCCGTGAAAGACCGCGTTTTCTTCCCTTTTCATATTTTGATCCTAAATCACAACAAAAACACAAACCACGCATAATTCTGACATTTACGACATAAAATACACGTTTTAGCTTGGTTATTATTATAATTAAGTGGTAAAAGGATAAGTGTTTTCACACTTATTACCCTGTTACACAATATGGTGAGCCGAATATATAGTAAAAATAGAAGAGATGTGATTGGTTGAAAAATGAGGTAAGTGAGAAAATTTCTCAAAAGTAATGATCAAAATCTTTGAAATTTTACAACTTATCTCATAGCAATTAAGAAAATAACCACTCCAAAAAATTATGGCTCCAAATATCACAAAAGTTACAACTAGGTAGGACCTAGTGTATTTCAACGGTCAAAAGTTTTGCCAGCGGCAACGACTATATCTATCAGCGGATAGAATAAGCTTTGTCTGGGGCTAAAAATGATTTCTCAGCGGATAAAATTTTATTAGTCAAAAAGGTCAAAATAAAAGAAAAGTAAAATAAAAAACCTAACAAAGATTATGAATCCTAAGAGAGTTATCTTATCCCCAAAGAAACAGAGTTTTTGCAAGCACTGTTCAATCATACACACTTGCTTACACAAGATAGATATGAGTGTCCTCAAGTGTCCCTTCCTCAACACATCCTTAAGAAGTAAGATAACTCATATAATATCTTTGTAACTCCCAGGTAACCCAATTGATATGTAACCAAGGACTCCCAAACCAACTATCCCAATTCTAGGTCAAAATGTATTGGCAGCATGCATGCAAAATAAATTACGTGCATGCTACAGTGCCTCAAGGATTAAAAATTCCACCACCTTTATAAAAAAGATGGCATCATAACTTTAAGCCCCCACTCACCTACGGACACAATCTAGAATTGTGATACGAGTATTCTAAGAACACCCAAGAACCTAAAGATGATCCTAAACCTCCCTGATAGGTGTGAAAACACCCATCCTTTTACCACTTATTTCTTGCTAAAACAAGACCAAAACGCGTATTTAATGTCATTTGTTTGGAATTATGCGTGGTTTGTGTGTTTGTTGTGTTTTCAGGGCCAACCGGATAAATATTGAAGAAAACATGGGATTACACGGGTTTTATCGAAGAAAAAGACGAAAAGACGAAGTCTATAGTCCAAGAGATGCAAAAGATTTGAAGTCGATGGGCCTATTCGAAGATTTATCGAAGAAAAGGACTAAAGATGGAAGATTTACATATGTCGAAGAAACTCAAGTCTATTAAATGAAGAAATTAAAAGACGAGTTGAATTTATTCGTCGACAAATCCCGAATTGAAATCGAAAACGTCAACTTTTCTGAAAAGACGAGAAGACAAAAAGAAAGAGAGAAAGCCACTCACCAAAACAAGCCAAGCACTATAAATACTCCTCCCATTCACATTTTCAACTAGCTTTATTTTCTGTTATTCTTTTCCTGTTTCGTAGGAACCAACTCCCTTAAGGAGGTGGTTTTCATTTTCTTTGATTTCTTCCACAATCTTGTAAGTTTGATCTTTCCATTTTGATTGTTTGAATCTTAATCATTAATACAAGTTTATATTTAATCTTTCTATCATCTTGTTCTTCCTTTTCTTGTTGATTCAAAGTTCTAAGGTTTTTATTTTATTGGTTTGATCTTAAAGAGTAAGTGGGTTTTATGTTTTTGTTGTTTTGGATTGATGTTTATCATTGGTAAATGATTAGTGGTTAAATTAGTTTAAGTGTTGATTAAAAACTTGGTGGATTTTGGGTTAAATTCGTGTATTAAACATTCCCCTGTTCTTCGCATTTTCTGACTTGCCCAGATTCCGAATCAACATAAGATTCCGGATCAAGGGTTTTGCTATTTTATTCTGGATCAATTCCTTTGGTTCGGAATATCTAATATTCCGCATCAGCATTCCTGTTTTAATATTCCGGATCAGCACCTTCATCCGGAATAATCAATATTCCGGGTGAACTATATATTCCGGATCAAGCTCTTTGGTTCGGAATATCAATTATTCCGGATCAACTCTTATATTCCGGATCAGTCATTTATTCCGGATCAGTCATTATTCCGCATCAAGCACATTATTCCGGATCAAAAGTTATTCCGAACGAAGGTCATATTCCGCATGAATCAATATTCCGCATGAAGGACATTTATTCCGGATAGAATTTTATTCCACATCAACTATTATTCCGAATGAAGCAGTTTTTTAGGTTATTCCGCATGAGCCAAATTTTCCAAGTATTCCGGATCAAGCAAACATTCCGCATCAACTGTTTTTCCAGGTTTAGATATTTTACTATTTGATTTTAATTCTAGTTTTATTTTAAGTAAATGCTTTTAGTTTAATTTTATTACTTCTAGCATTTATCGTTTTAGTAGATATAGACCAAAGCTCCCCCTTTTTAGTCACCAATTACAACAATTCCACTTTTAATCGTGATCGATTCGAGAAGATACCGAGAACGAAACAACGACATATATCAGTTATCATTGGGTACGAGCAACACGAACAAAGATCTTGCAAAAGCAAACATTTTTAATCAACTAAAAAATCAGTTATTAAAATGGCGCCGCTGCCGGCTCTTTTCGTAAGGATTAACGGTTTCTTGTGAGAAAAATTGGATTTTGGGATCCGTTCTTTCGGGAACGTTATTTTCAAGCACAAAAATTTTCAAAAACCCATAAAAATATAAAATTTTCAAAAATACAAAAACATTAAAAAACCTATAAAAACCAAAAATATTTTCTCTTGCATTTTCTTTTTAGTGTATGCGTACTCGATCAACGTCTTATTCAGAGCCCAAGACTCTCGAAGATTTAGACATGGCCGGTGTACACAACAACAACAATTATAATCCCCCCCCCCACAACAACAATAATAATCCACCCCACCCAAACATGAATAATCCACCCTTACCCGACCTACGAACCATGGAGGAGCTATGCCAACCTACGATGAACGGACGTGGAGGCCTGATTGCGCCGATGCATATCACAGCTCAAGAGTTTTCGTTGAAGCATCACATGATCCAACAAGTGCAAACTAACCCATGTTGCAGAATTCCGGATGATGATGCCAACAAACACCTCGAAAAATTCATTACCATCACCCAAAGCATGAAGTCGCCCGGTGTTTCTATGGATGAACTTCGCCTTCAACTATTTCCCCACTCGCTTTCTCACCATGCCGAAAAATGGTTTGACCGTCTCCCAAAGAATTCTATTCATACTTGGGACGACATGACTCAACGCTTTTTGTCGCGCTACTTCCCACCATCCATGGTCACGAGCCTTCGTAACCAAATTAGTGGATTCATGCAAGACAATGATGAATCGCTCTTTGATGCTTGGGAACGATACAATGATTTGATCGACCGTTGTACAAATCACAACATACTCCCCGTCACTCTCATTGATACTTTCTACAATGGTCTCACTTTTCGTGATCGTGACACGATCAACGCCGCCGCCAGTGGTACTTTTATGAAAAGGAGACCGGAGGAGTGTAGAGAGTTGATTGAAAACATGACTACTCACCACAAGAATTGGGATTCATCCGCATCCTCAAGATCTAATCAGAGAGTCAATGTTTCTTCTACTACTTCCAATCCTGAGATAACCGAACTTACCCGACAAATCATGGATATGCACAAGGATTTCATGACCATGGCCACAAACCACTTTAAACAAGCTAAAGCCGTTTCTATTTCTTGTGACACATGTAGTGGTCCTCATTCTTACAATGATTGTCCTTCCACTCAAGGCAATTTTTGTGAAAACGTTAACGCGACATACGGTACTTATCCCACGAGAAGCTATCAAGCTCGTCCTCAAGGAGACCGTAGCTTGCTAAGTTATCGTTCAAACAACTATCTTGCTCCACCCGGTTTTCCTCCTTCAAACCAAAACCAACAACAAAGCTATAACCGAAACAACCAATCTCAACCTCGTGCTAACAATCAATATCAATCCCAAAGAAACCCATACCCACCTCAAGGAAATTCTCAAGCTTACCAAGCTCCACCTCTCAATCAACCGATGGTATTGAATCAAGACGTCGAGATGTTCATGAAGACTAATAAAGAGATGGTGACGAATCTTCAGAGTCAATTCGTCAACTTGAAGAATGACATGGCGAAACAAGGGAGCGATATTCGAGCCGAGCTAAGGAATGACATGGCGAAACAAAGCAATGATATTCGTGCAGACATGAGAGACTCTTTCAGCACTCAAGCGGTTAACATTCGTGACAAAATCGGTTCGCTCTTCCAAGGTAATCAACCCTCTTCTTCGGGTACTCTTCCGAGTAATACCGTTGCGAATCCAAGAGGGGAGATGAAAGCAATCACCACTCGTAGTGGAAAAGGTTATACGGAACCCGAGCTTCCTACACCTCCACCCGTGATCGTGAACAAGGAAGAAGAGCAACTTTCCCCACCTCCTTTGCCTTCTACCCCCATTTCCCCACCACCCGTGGTTGTGAGTGATCCTACTCCCCTAAAGCCTTCTTCTTCATCCAATATACCTTATCCTTCAAGGTTGAGGAAAGAGAAGCAAAAGAGCAAGGATGATATTCAAGTTTCAAACTTTCTAAAAATGTTTAAACAATTGAATTTTAACATCTCCTTTGCCGAGGCTCTCGCTCACATGCCTAAATACGCGAAGATGTTTAAAGATCTTCTTAGTGACAAGGAGAAGCTTCTTGACATTGCTCAGACCCAACTTAATGAGAATTGCTCCACCGTTCTCTTAAGGAAATTGCCCACCAAACTTGGTGATCCGGGTCGCTTCTTAATTCCTTGCAACTTCCCGGGAGTAGAGAATTGCATGGCCCTAGCCGATCTAGGTGCCAGTATAAACTTAATGCCTTTAAGTGTTTGGAAGCAATTATCTCTCCCCGAGCTAGTCCCCACCAAAATGACTTTGGAATTAGCCAACCGTACGGTTGCTTATCCAGTGGGGATAACCGAAGACGTCTTTGTTGGCGTTGACAAATTCACCTTCCCGGCGGATTTTGTTGTCGTTGACTACGAGATGGATCCTAGTGTTCCATTAATCGTTGGACGTCCCTTCTTGAGGACCAGTCGCACCCTCATTGATGTAGCCGCGGGCGAAATAATCATGAGAGTTGGTGACGATAAAATTGTCTTCAACATGGGTAAGATTTCTAAGCAACCTTATTCATATGAGAGTGTTAATGCTATTGATGTTCTCGATGAGGCTTGTGAAGAACATTTTCATGATGCTTGCAAAAGTACTCTCTCTTCTCTACCCAATGTTAGGACCGTTGCCTCAATTGCTCCGTCATTGACTCCTTTTGGAGAAAGTGATTTGGATGATTTCGAAGCTAGCTTGGGTCCTCTCGATCTTAAGTATGATGATTCTTCCACTGATTGGGATGAAGACATTCGTACTATTGAGAAACTTCTCAATGAAGAACCGTTTTCTCCTCCTTCTCCTAAAGAGGTGACTAATGATGATCCATCGTTAGTTACACCATCTATTGAGGATCCTCCTACTCTTGAGCTTAAGGAGGACGACTTTAAGCCCACATAAAATTCTCATGGAGGACGACTTTAAGCCCACAATTCAAAGCCAACGAAGGGTGAATCCTAAAATCCATGACGTTATCAAAAAAGAGGTTATCAAACTTCTTGATGCGGGCATGATTTATCCTATCTCGGATTTACCATGGGTTAGTCCAGTCCATTGTGTGCCTAAGAAAGGCAGAATCACCGTTGTGCCCAATCAAAACAACGAGTTGATTCCTACACGTCTCGTTACTGGGTGGAGAGTTTGTATAGACTACCGCAAACTCAATGATGCCACGAGAAAGGATCATTTCCCTCTTCCTTTTATTGACCAAATGCTTGAACGTTTAGCGGGTAATGAATATTACTGCTTTCTAGATGGTTTCTCGGGTTATTTCCAAATACCCATCGATCCCCAAGATTAAGAGAAGACAACATTCACTTGTCCCTATGGTACATTTGCCTACAAAAGAATGCCTTTTGGCTTATGCAATGCCCCTGGGACTTTCCAAAGGTGCATGTTGGCTATCTTCCATGACATGGTTGAGCAAACCATGGAAGTCTTCATGGATGATTTCTCGGTCTTTGGGGATTCCTTCTCTTCTTGCCTTGCCAATTTAGAACGCATGCTTAAGCGGTGCGAAGACACTCGCCTTGTTCTGAATTGGGAAAAATGCCATTTTATAGTAAAAGAAGGCATTGTGCTAGGACACAAAATCTCTAAAGCCGGTCTTGAAGTCGACCGTGCTAAAGTGGATGTCATAGCCAAATTACCTCCACCTTCAACCGTGAAGGGTGTGAGAAGTTTTCTGGGTCATGCGGGCTTCTATCGTCGATTCATTCAGGATTTCTCAAAAATCGCTCGCCCGATGACCCACCTCTTGGAAAAAGATACTCCTTTTATCTTTTCTAAAGAGTGTATCGAAGCCTTTAACCTTCTTAAAGATAAGCTAACTAAGGCACCGATCTTAGTTACCCCTAATTGGGAGCTACCCTTTGAGTTGATGTGCGATGCTAGCGACTTTGCTATTGGAGCGGTTTTGGGCCAAAGAGTGAATAAACACTTCCAACCAATCCATTATGCTAGCAAGACAATGACGGGGGCTCAATTTCATTATACGACAACCAAAAAAGAGCTTTTAGCTGTTGTCTATGCTTTTGAAAAATTTCGCCCCTATCTTGTTTTATCCACCACAATCGTATACACGGACCATTCCGCGTTGAAGTACTTGATGACTAAGCATGACTCTAAGCCAAGACTTCTTCGCTGGGTTTTACTCCTTCAAGAATTCAACATTTAAATTCGTGACAAGAAGGGAGCCGAAAACCTGGCCGCGGATCATCTAAGTAGACTTGAGGATCCATATCAAGGGGATCATCCGAACAAAGAGATCAATGACTCTTTTCCCCTTGAGACCTTAATGTCTATAAATCTCAATCTGGATGACACCCCGTGGTTTGCCGACATTGCAAACTACTTAGCGGGTGGTGTTCTCATCAAAGGGTTAACATCCAAACAAAAGAAGAAGTTCTTGAATGATGTTAAGACTTACTTTTGGGATGAGCCTTTTCTATTCAAACAATGCGCTGACTTGATTATTCGCTGATGTGTTGACGGACCGACAACATTAGACATTCTCGAGGCTTGCCACAAAGGACCCACCGGTGGTCACTTTGGTCCCAACTACACCGCCAAAAAAGTGTTTGACTCGGGATTTTATTGGCCCACCATTTATCGTGATGCTCACTAGATAGTTAAACATTGTGATGCTTGCCAAAAACAAGGCAAGATCACACATAAAGATGAGATGCCTCAAAATTTCATACAAGAATGTGAAATCTTTGATGTATGGGGCATCGACTTTATGGGGCCATTCCCTTCTTCTAAAGGCAACAAATACATCCTTGTCGCTGTTGACTACGTTTCCAAATGGGTTGAAGCCAAAGCTTTACCCACTAACGACGCGAGGGTGGTTTGTAATTTCTTGAAACAACTGTTTGCTCGATTCGGTGTTCCTCGTGCTATAATCAGTGACCGCGGGACTCATTTTTGCAATGATCAATTTACAAGAGTCATGGCTAAGTATGGTGTCAATCACCGTCTTTCCACCGCTTATCATCCTCAAACCAACGGTCAAGCCGAGATATCCAACCGTGGATTGAAGAGAATTTTGGAACGTACTGTGGGAGAGCATCGTGCCTCGTGGGCTGATAAACTTGATGATGCTCTGTGGGCTTTCCGTACCGCCTATAAGACACCGATTGGTTGTACACCTTATCGTCTTGTGTACGGGAAAGCATGCCACCTCCCCATTGTGCTGGAGCATAAGACATACTGGGCCTTGAAGTGGGCTAACTTCGACATCAACAAAGCCGGTGATCTTCGCAAGATTCAACTCAACGAGCTACAAGAAATGAGGAATGAAGCTTATGAGAACTCATTGATCTACAAAGAGAAGACCAAAATTATCCACGATGCTAAAATTAAGAACCGAGAGTTCCACGTTTGTGATAAAGTCTTACTTTTTAACTCTCGGTTGAAGATCTTTTCGGGCAAGTTGAAGAGCCGCTGGTCTGGTCCATTCACCATCGCCATTGTCTTTCCCTATGGCACCATTGAGCTTTCTCAGCCAAATGGGCCCAATTTTAAGGTGAATGGCCAGCGTCTGAAGTTGTACTTTGGTGAGGACATTTCTCATGAGATGATTCCATCCCTCACCACGTTTCCCATGAATTAGTTCGGGACCGAGTCAGGCTCGTGACTCGGTTAACAAAAACAAGCGATCCTCGGGAGGCAACCCGAGTTTCTATCCCCCTTTCCCGTTTTTCATCCTAAGTGTAGGGGGAGCTATATAGGTTGCTTGTGTTTGTATGGTGATGTGATTACAGGGATAAGTGTACTCTTGGAATCTTTGAAGAACCGTGCTCCCATGTTATCCGCAAATCCGGTTCTATCTCTCAACTATCGTGATTAAAATTTCTTCATACTCACATTTGAAATTGATCACTTTAGTTGTCTCCGCCTTAACTTGATTTAACCAACGTGCACAATGTCATACGTGTAGGGGAGACTTTTCCCACATGCTTAAACATTGAGGACAAGGTTTATCTTAAGTGTAGGGGGGACTTCTATCGAAGTTTTAAGTGGACTTTTCCATGAAAATGCCTTCATTTAACCGGAAAATCATCTTTTTCAACATTTTTCAAATTTTTAATTAACTTTGGCCATTTAGTCGTAATTTTTAAATTTTTTATCGTTACTTTCATATGTATATATCCCGCAATAAAGTCAAAAATATTAATAAAATGGTGTAGCTAGTTTTGAAATCTTTGGCATATTAGGCCCGTTGCGATTATTTTGACTCAACCCGAATAGACTTATCCAAGTTTATTCTAGCAAGTATCCTTAACCATGTAGACCTTAATAGGTTTATTAGGCTAAGCATCCACGAGTCTCATTACTTGAGATTTTAAATTATGGAGGACGAGAAATGATAGATGTCACACCCCACCATGGCGGAATATGGGGCACGACGTATGGATATCATCACAACAATAGCGTGTCTATAGAGTTAACTAAATGAAATAGAAATGTCATAAAAAGGTGACACAATGTCATGACAATATCGCAAATAATGTAGGCGTCTAGGTAAGTAGGTAACAGGCCTACCTCTTACCAAAGACATACAAACAAACAAACATCGAACATATAGGTACCATAAAGTCTACTTAATTAAAGACAAAATAAAATCTAAGAGGAAAGGGATTCCTCCTAATGCAATCCTAGCAGCCTCTATACTCTAGTCACTTATAACATCATCTTGCACAACTACCTCACCTGAAAATGACACTAAAATCTGTCAACATAAAGTTGGTGAGAACATAGGTTTAAGTTATCAAAATATCTAAAGAACCTTGTCAACCGCTGTAAATAAGTTGAAGAGAACAAGTTAAAGCAATGGACCATAATGTGATAATCATGTTACATACAACTACAAACAAAGCACAATTATATCAATCAAGAACACACAATAAGAACAATGCACGACACTATTAACAATCAAGAAGTATCCCGTCACACACACAAGAACACACCACCCTATCCGGATCTTTCCCACACCACATGTGGAAGATGAACTATATCCCCGTCGAGATATGTAGAATATTGATAACCTATGAATCTATGAAGTGAGTTGATGTTTTCTAGTGAGAGAAACTAGAGAGAGAAAGTGAGAGAAAATGTGTCTTTATTAATATGAAAACATGAACAACAACCAACCCCTTTCCATGGTGGAAAGGGGTATTTATACTCCAAGCAAACATTGGGCTTGGGCCGGTCCATGACAAGCCCATGGACCGGTTCTTACTTAACTTAATAAGCAACAATTAACTATTTGTTAACTACGAGCTATTACAACATAAATCATATTGTGGAGTGACCGATACTTCTAATATACGTTAAAACGTATTTCTAACAATCTCCCCCTAAGGGAGGTCACTCCACGTTACAAAGTTCTAAACCTAGCATACTATACTAAGTCTTCGTTCATTAGCTCGTAGTCTATTCTTTCTTTTGTTGTGAATATGTTGGTTTGATCTTTTTGGCTTTGACTTGAGAGCATTGTTCTTTGGCCTTTCACGTGCGATCTTTGCCTTTCTTGTGAATTTGCCTCCTCGTGACTTCATGTTCCACACACTTATGTCTTTTTTGTTGAATTCTCGAAAGTTTCAGAGTTTGGTACAGCGGAAGACTTTATCTTGTACTTTCTTGAATTTTTGCTAAACTTTGATGCAGAAAAACATAAGCATGTGGGAACGACTTCTACAGGTACACCGCAACACCATCGTCTTCACTGGTACACAGCAACGCCACCGTCTTCAACAGGTACACAGCAACGCCACCGTCTTTAACAGGTACACAGCAACGACACGAATAAAATGGCTTTGAACATTTTATTCTAATTCGGTAGCATTTTACCTCCGGTTGGTGAAGACCGTTGGACGATATTAGATATCGTACCCGTGACGGATAGTTTCAATTAAGTAACTTCCTGACAGGATTTCGCGGGTAAACCCGTTCTCTTTATTCGACCGTCCAAAGCTGACTGCGAACATAAAGAGTGAATCACTTGGATAAATTATCCTTGTGATTTGAAGCCGTCAATTCATGAAACCTGGAACAAGTGAATTTCAATTAAGATTTTCACCATCGTTGCTTTCCAGTTGTCACGAGCTCAATTCATAAAGAATCTTGCACGTCACCTACCAAGTGCTGTTTGATGTTAACACTAGAAGGATTTCCACTCGTCACTGTGATCAATAAAGAGTCACTCTGAGTGTTCTGGCAAGATCATATGATAATGCGTAGAGGCCTGGAACGAGTTTAAGTTCAATTAAGAATTAAACCACTGTTTCCTTCCAGTTTTTCACAAGATTGGTTCTAAAAGAACCGCACGTGTAACCTACCATGA
This sequence comes from Glebionis coronaria, assembly GCA_025667525.1. NCBI lineage: Eukaryota > Viridiplantae > Streptophyta > Magnoliopsida > Asterales > Asteraceae > Glebionis > Glebionis coronaria. The sequence continues at coordinate 491,933,198 of CM046875.1, forward strand.
GCTTGTTTGATGTTGGCTCAAGCAGGATTTCCATCTTCATTATAATACTTGCGTATTACTCGGATGTTCTGGCAATATTACAGGAATACTGCGTAGGACTCATGAAAAATCTCTTACTTTTCACAGTGTGTGAGAAAGCAAGGAATAAATGGAAAGTGTCCTAATGAGACTTTTGATAATCTCTTGGCTCTAGACTCGATTGTGCGGTTTGATTTAGTGAGCGATGGCTGGAGAGGAGTGCCACCTTTTCAATACCAGTCTATTCGGAGTGAATAAACCAATAGATAACGTGTTGATCTCCGTGTGATTAAAACAAATACCTTTTGAGAGATATTTGAGTTAGCTGGGAAGGGTTGTGCATTGCATCACTGGGTCCATGATGTCTTTCTTCAGTACCGAGAATCATTAGCAAAAATGACCTCAATAGCATATGTATTGACCCGGTTTCTGCCTAAAGTTGTAAGGAGGGCTTCTTTCTTTACACCCTTTATCTTTACAATTCTTTTTCATTCTTCAACCCCTTTAATGCTTACCAATACGTCATCACTAGCACCTTGTTGTGATTGTTCCAGTGCTAGCTTAAGTACTTGGTCGGCATTCAGCTACGTTCACAATCTTTCTCCAACTTTCCTAGGACTTCTAATTCTATCTAGGGAATTGTCCTTGGGAAGATTCCATCAGCTCTGATGAATCATTGGACTAAACCTATTCCTACCACCCTTTTGTCACCACATTCGTCGTGAATTAAGTGTGTTTTGGGAAGGAATTGCCACCATGAAAAATCATTGAAAATCACCTAAAGTACTTGTGATATTGAAATCAAAAGTTTTGTACCTTAGGTGTTTTGTACATCAAAAACGCTCCCCTTAACACGTGCTTTACACATATTAAGTTGGATAATCGTTAAGTCTTTTTCATCTTTTAGCCAAGTATCATTTAAATCTCCTTAATCCCATTTTCTCCCCTTATCCAAAATGTTAACCATTAATATTTGGGATATTGAATGGATTAACCGGTCTTTGGGTAAAAATGAAATCGATGTGTGGCCATAGAACATGTTCATGCTCCCCCTTAAGTTAATAAGGGATAGTTGTAGTGCTTTAGTATGATATATTTTGAAAGATTTAGAATCTCGTGAGAAATTCTTGAAAAATTATCATACCTTAACACTACATCAAGCCATTAAAGCACAATATTCACAAATATACATATTCACAATTGAAAACCAATATAAAGTGGACCTGAAATGTACGACCCATTAGATGGATCGTTGCAGTAGCTTGTGGTGCACTAAATATGGTCTACCACCCACGAATCTTTCCAAGCTTCTCATCAATCTACGTTCACGGAGCTTTTGATCGATCTTCTTGATCACATAATTCGCCATCTGCCTATAACCCTTATGCCAATCCTCGGTCATCTCTGGCAAAGTCCCACCCGAGTTCAGATGCTCCAACTTTCCTCTAACTTGTAGAAGAGTCCCATCACTGTACTTGTAAAGCTCACCCACCCTCATAAACTTCATTAAACCTCGACTGTTCAAGTAGAAAATGCCGCAATTCGGAACAGAGATGCCGGTATAGGGACATCTTTCTACATGTTGAGGTAGAACTTGATTGACTGGACGGGTTAATTAAGCTTCCTTTGATAGCTTTCGACTCCCAACTGAAGATCTTCAACTCTTTTCTTGATAACAACGCTTCGTGTGAACATACGAAGTGCTGTATTCAAGGCAATGAGGTCTTCACGAGGAATATGTGTGAGTTGATCTCGGGTCATCAGAAGCAACATATCTTCAATATCCTCAAGGCGAATGATAGAGAAATCTCCCTGCTGGATTTTGTATTCTCTGTCATCCTCCCTTTTCAAACGAATCTCCGTCACATGATAGTAGCCATTCTTGGCTTCAGTTTTCAACCCTAAGATGCTGGAGATTCGGATATCGGATCGAACGTTACTCCCTGAGTTGACTAGACAGCAGCCCCTGTACGCCCTTCGAACTCGTTCGTCCCAGTGTGATGCAACTATGACAACATACATATCATAATTATGATTTACCTTTGGGACCCAGAGTCAGTTTACCTTTTCTTCGATAAAGGGTATTGTCCCCCAGTTGGCAGCTTTCAGCAAGGTCAGGGATGTTGCGTACTTTGAGGACCCCTTCAGAAGATACACAAGATCGTTGGTGACGAAGAAGTCGAGAGCAATCTGATTATCTTGAGTAGGGTCAAGTGGAGGTGGAGCTGTTTCTGAGTCATGAAGACCTGGCCGTTGAACGGTGTTCAGAGCTTTCAGGATCTCATCAGCATAATACTCGAACTTCATTTGGGTCAACCGGGTTTTGGCACGAAGTCTCTTATCCTTCAGTGCTTTCTTCACCAAAGATGGAGTAACCGAAGTCTTATACTCATGAGCAAGAAATGCACATAAGTCAATCGGACTGCGAATACGGAGATACAAGACATCTTTGTCAGCGTCTGTGATCGGATCATATTGCGCCGCTGCCGTAATCCAAGCCTGTGGTGGTGCAGTCTCGTCAATATCCAACGTGTCTGCCCAGTCCCTTGTGCTTGGAACAGTAGATTGTGGGTCTTGTTGTAGAGGAGTGGAGACGTGAACATCTGCTTGTTCTGATTCAGGCATGTCGGCAGTGTCATGAACGGGTGAGTGTTGTGCAGCTTCAGGTTCGGTTACCGATTCTGCAATCACAGGAACAACAACAATAGAACTAACAGGGTTAGTGGTAACAGGTATGGATGCAGCGATAAATGTACCAGGAATAGATGACGCTGTAGTGGCATTCACATCGTGGCGCCACTTCGATCGTCTGGATTCCGTGGAAGTAGATTTTTCCTTTGCTGCTGCATCTTTCTTGGACTTGGTGCCAGACTTAGCAGGTTTCTTTGAGCTGGCAACCTTATCCCCTTTCTCAGGCTGTTTACCCCCATCGTCATCCTCATCATCATCCCCGTTGCTCCCCCGAACACTCTCCTCATTACCATCACCACCATCATCGCCATCATCATCATCGTCATCTTCATCCTCATCATCATCATCATTCTTATCATCATCATCCTCATCATCATCATCATTCTTGTCATCATCATCCTCATCATCATCATCATCCTTATCTTCTTCTTCTTCTTCTTCCTCTTCTCCACCAGTACCCTCTTCTTCTTCACTCTCTTCCCTTTCTTCCTCAGGGAGAATGTGGTAGGGTACCATACTTCCAAACGTCTTGAACAACCTATCATCCTCCATGATAGCGTCATTCAGGGATTTGAAGAGAGCCCGTTGAATCCTAGATTTATCAAACGATCCAAGTTCCCTCATACGAGCTTTGAGGATCTTTTTCAATTCAAAATCCGTCAAGTCATAAGCAATCTTGTAGGCGGCTTCTGAAGGATTGGATGACTTGATCATCAAGTTGTCAGCAGCGAGTGTCTTCAACTCATCACGCAGTTTAGGCATTAGGGATTCAACGGAGTCTTTCACTCTCTGCTCAATAGAAGCTTCAAGGGCTTCTTTCTGCTCTTTAAAGTCATCCTTAATAGCTTTAAGTCTCGTAATTCGTGCTTGATGCCTATCAGCTTCAGCCTTTTTATCCCGAGCGAGTTCTTTTGCATGAGCTTTACGTGTAAATTCCATGTCTGCAGCGAACTTAGCAATCAACTCTTCTTGAGCTTTCCTAGATGCTTCTTCACTTTGAACTCGTCTATTTAGCTCTTGGCGAAGTTCATCCATCTCTCTTTTGTGATTGTCCGTATGTTTATCCAACATTTCGGCCATTACCAATGCAGCCATTGTAGACGTTGCAGAACTGCTCTAGGTTGATGAAATAGGCTCGGTTGTGACAACGGTACTAAGGATGGGAGTTATTGGTGGTGGAAGAAATGGTGTTGAAACCGGTCTGGTTGGTACGGGTTGTTTTGGTGGAAGTTGAGTTGCTAAAGGTTGAGTAGATTCTATGATTGTAGGAGCACCCGTCCTTTTTGCAACACTTGCTGAAACAGGGGGGGTGGATGTCTCCTTCGAAGTAGAATACTTTTCAGGTGATCCAAACTCAAACACATCATCTGGTTCCACGTACTCTTCTTCAATATTTACCCGTGCACCCGAACCACTGCCTCCCGTGTCTTTCCTACTCCTTTCCATAGCTATCTTCATTGCTTTTCTCTCAGCCTTGTTAAGAGCAGGATCATCAATATCTTCTTCATCGTGGAGAACTAACTCATCAGCCGTACCCTTTCCCTTCTTAACTGCCGTCTTCTTCTTTTTGGCTTTGGGTTCAGGTAAATCTGTTTGCTTCCGTTTACCTTTGCTCTTAACCGTGGTGGAAGAGTCTTCACCTGCTAAAATGCTTGCTCGTTGATTCTCAATTTCTGTTAGCAAGTTCTTGTAATCATCAGATGCGATAATCTCATCGGTCAGAAGATGACTGGGAATGGGACCAGGAATAACCGTATTCGAATGAGTCTCCTGCCTTAAGTCTACCAAATCATCATCATCCATCGTGTGGTGACGACTACCTGCACGCTTGTTAATGGATGCATCGTTTTCCATAAAGTAATGTATGATCAACTTAATAAACCTAGGGTACTGGTAACTTTTAACCTTACCCTTCGTGTTTGTGAAGAGTTGAAAAATAAACTCCTCCCACAGCAGTGATGCATAGTCAATACCCATACCTTTAAACATACCATAAAACATCTTGATGATTGGTGGACGAACAGCATCAAACCCAGTTGTTTTGGGTGTTAAACATCGGCTTAGAATCCCAAAAATAGCTTTCCATGGTTGACCAACTTTGGCAGTAGTAAACTCAGACGCGGTTCGTATGTCAAGACATCCAATGGCAGTGAACATCTCCATGATCTGGTCCTTAGTCGGGTTGGCTGAGTATGATAGACCTTTGAGTGTCGGTCGAAATCCAAAGATCTTCCTGAAGTCTGACACAGTAAGCGTCTGCTGCTTGTTGTCCAAGGAAAAAGTGATTTTGTTCGACGTTCTCTCTTTGGTAGCCCAGAACTCGTAAAGGTAGTCATAAGGCACTGAAGCACTTCTCCTTAGCGCATGCTTGAGATGAGATTTATCAAGCATGGCTGTACCTACCTTAAATCCATTATGGGTAGAATGAGATACCTCCTTCAAACGGAAGTTGTTTGGAATAAACTTTAGAGTCTTGGCTTCAGCAATGGCGGCGGCTTTGGTGTCTTGTATTTGTTGTACTGTAGGGTTAGTCATCGTCTCTACTTAAGATAAAACACAAAGATTGATACATACAAATATGAATATCATTAGGACTTTAAACTTAAGCATTGGACATATGACCTAATCCCTTAAGCTTGTAAACCATTCAAACATCTTCTATACGGAATAATCAATCAATTCGGAATAATTGGTCTATGCTGAATATAGATCCTATGCGGAATGATAAGTCTATTCGGAACATTTAGCCTATGCGGAATAAATCCCTATTCTGAATAAAAAGTCTATTCGGAACATTTAGCCTATGCGGAATAAAATCCCTATTCTGAATAAAAAGTCTATTCGGAACATTTTGCCTATGCGGAATAAAATCCCTATTTTGAATAAAAAAATCTATTCGGAACATTTGGCCTATGCGGAATAAAATCCCTATTCGGAACATTTGGCCTATGCGGAATAAAATCCCTATTCGGAAAATTGGGCCTATGCGGAATAAAATCCCTATTCGGAACATTGGGCCTATGCGGAATAAACCAAGCATCTCCTATTCGGAAAGATTTTTCTATGCGGAATAAAAAAATTCTATTCGGAAAAATTTTGTCTATGCGGAAAAACCTTTCTATTCGGAAAATAGCTTCTATGCGGAAAGATTTCTCCATGCGGAAAGTTCTTTCTGTTCTGAATAAATCCCTTATTCGGAAAGTCATTCTTATGCGGAATGTTTTCAACACTTAGGTATTTTCTAATTAAGCACGAAATCGTTTGTTTCAAGTGTTCTAAAGGCCTTAGCAGTTTAATTCGTGCTATTCCGTATCAACCCCAGGCAAAACCCCCAATTAATTTAAACCCTAATTAAGCAGAAACTTCATTCGAGTGATTTTCAATTAAAAAGAGTTAATTAAATTGTTTTTCATGAATGATTAAGCCAAATTGATACCTTTTGAAGATCTTGAACAAGAAGATGAACGATTTTGAGTTGTTTTGTTTGATTTCGTGTGTTCGTATGTTTGTTAATGGCGGGCAAAGGAGATAAACAATCAGAACAGTGAAAGAGAGAGAAGAGACGGGGGGGATGAATTTGACTAGGTCAAATTTTCACAAGTTTGACATATTGTCAACTTTATCCCCTCAACTTTTCCTCTTTCTTTAATCAAAATTCTTTTGTTTTTCCAAGTTTTAATACTTGTCATTTTAACCTTATCTTATGTTAAATTCCCGAGCCTTAGTGATTAACCTATCTTAACACACGCACAAAACTATTCATGACAAACTTATAAGCAACAACAAGACAAATGCCAAAGCAATCCAACCATTAACCATTGAGCGTTTTGAGTTTCCTTGAAAACTTTTGAAGATCTTTTTGATGTGAAAGATGATGTAACATTTTCTCCCCCTTAAACGATGACCCGTTTTCTATTTAAAGAGCTGTAGTCATTGTTTAACGAGGCACATGATGATGAAAAACATTTTCCAATTGATATCTTGAAAAGTTTGATTCGTGGTGGCAATAAGATTTCTCTTATTTTGACAAACTAATGCACTGAGACGTACATAAATTTGTGTTAGACCAAGTTGTAAAGTAAACTTGATCCCTTTGCATGATTTGGCTTGTAAATCATGCCCGAGAAAATTAATTCCCGTTCTGAGCCAACGTTTTCCAAGGAAATACGTGACTTTAATATGAAAACCGGGTTGCAGTCAGAAATAACTACAAGCCATCATGGGCATGTTTTAAAAAATGTAGAACTTTTATACGGACTCTATTTATGGCACCGTGTCAATATTGATCGACATTTCTAAGGCCGTAAATATTACCGTACTAAAAGACATGCCCGTTTTAAACGAAAAATATTTTTGGTTTTTCTTGATTTTATAATTTTTATGGATTTTTTAGGTTTTATATTTTTTATGGTTTTTCTTGGTTTTATATTTTTGTATTTTTCTTTTGTGGTTTATATATTTACTATAATATACATGATCACGAACAAAGGATACTCTGAATAGTTTACCATGACTATTCAGCTGATTCTTCTGCCAACTCTTTGAGAGTCGCTGGGGTGAATGATTTCATGCCAAGCTTGTCGATCAAAAACTCGATTCGTCCTCGATCTAAGGCTTTGGTGAACATATCCGCCAGCTGGTACTCAGTAGTGACAAAATACAGCTCGATCACTCCGTTCTCCACCTGCTCCTTAATGAAATGGTAGCGAATGTCTATGTGCTTGGCCCGGGAGTGTTGAACATAGTTGCAGCAAAGGGCAATGGCGCTCTTGTTGTCACAATACATCGGGATTTTGTTAAATCCCAAACCGTAGTCAGTTAATTGTGATCTCATCCAAAGGACTTGAGCACAACAACCGGACATGGCGATGTATTCAGCCTCCGTGCTAGAAATTACAGCGCTTTTCTGCCTTTTTGAAGACCAACTGATCAATCTATCTCCTAGGAGTTGCACAGATCCAGAAGTGCTACGCCTCGTGTCTTGACATCCAGCATGATCGGCATCTGCGTATGATATTAAAGCAATAGAGGAATCTTTCGGATACCATAGACCACGATGAAGTGTTCCTTTTAGATACCGAAAGATCCTTTTAACTACATGTAGGTGCTTTTCGGTAGGCCGAGCCTGATACCGGGCACACATGCATACAGCAAATTGCAAATCAGGCCTGCTAGCAGTCAGATATAGAAGGGTGCCGATCATCCCACGGTAAAGTTTTGGATCGACAATAGTCCCATTCCTATCTTCATCTAACTTGGATTTCTCCACCATTGGAGTGTCCACGGGGTCACAGTTTTCAAAGTTATATTTCTTAAGAGATTCTAGAGCATATTTGGATTGATTAATAAAGATGCCTCTGGGATTCTGAGAAATCTATAATCCTAAGAAAAATGAAAATTTTCCCATCATCGACATCTGAAAGCGTGTGGACATTATCTTCTCAAATCGATTTGACAATTCTATGTTAGTGGCAGCAAATATTATATCATCAACATAAATTTGTACCAGAATCATGTCGTTGCCTTCCTTGAGAGTGAATAGAGTGGGGTCCACTTTGCCTTTGGAGAAGCCTTCTGCAATGAGATATGTTGAGAGGAGATCATACCACGCGCGTGGAGCTTGTTTCAACCCATAGAGAGCCTTCTTAAGCTTGTACACATGATTAGGAAACTCCGTGCTAACGAACCCATCCGGCTGACTAACATAGACTTCTTCCCTTAGTTCACCGTTCAAAAATGCCGTCTTCACATCCATTTGATAGACGATCATGTTCATATGAGCAGCATATGCAAGGAATAGTCTAATAGCCTCCAATCTCGCCACAGGAGCAAAAGATTCTTCAAAGTCTATACCCAAGGCTTGTTTATATCCTCTAGCGACCAATCTAGCCTTATTCTTCAATACCGCACCCATCTCATCAAGTTTAACCTTATAAACCCATAACAAAGTAAGGATGTTAACCTTGTCAGGGAGAGGAACCAATTCCCATACTTCAAGTCGTTGGAATTCATTTAGTTCCTCCTGCATAGCTTCAATCCAAGATGATTGGGTCATAGCCTGCTGCCAATTTTTAGGTTCAACTTCAGAGAGAAATGCATCAAAGTAGCAATAGAGTGCACTTTCTTGTAATTGATGGCGTGTAGAGACTGGTCGATCTAGATCTCCAATGACATTCCTAATTGGGTGATCTTTTGTCCATTTAGTGCTATGGTTTTCAATCCTAGGTGGTCTGGAGTGAACAATAGAAGGAGCTTCTTCTGAGGTAGACGCGGCTGAAGGGTTTTCAGGTATCGCTACACCAAAGAAAGGAAGCTCTTGCAGGTGAGCATATTCCAAGTCGTGATCAATGGAATCCTCTTCCACATCATTAGGCACAAGTGGGGGTGATGATTCAGATGTAGTTTGAGAATCACTTGGTGAAGGTGCATCCGGTTCAATGTGAATTGAAGATGCATTAGATAAAGGTTCATTAGCTTGAGCAAACACTTCAGGGATTGGAGCGATTACTACAGGTGCTGGAACTTCATCAGTCGGGGGATCGAAGAATTCATCAAACAACGGTTGAAACAGTTTATCCCACTCGGGCCTTGATGGTGGTAAAAATGATGTGGAAGTAGGATTATTGGGAACTAATCCGGAACTAATAGCACCGGTTCCCATCTCATGAAGCGCGGGTTCAGAGCTGTGTTGCTCAGAAGCCATCGCTGTCAGCTCATCAAAATCTGCGTCCATAGTTTCTACAATCTTGCCAAGACGACGGTTATAGATTCGGTATGCTCTCTTGGACGGTGAGTAACCAATGAAAATACCTATATCGGCTTTCGGTTGAAGCTTACCCAAGTTCTCACTATTGATGTTTGGATAACAAAGAGCACCAAACACATGAAAAAATGAAACATCGGGTTTACGGTCATGTAGAAGCTCATAAGGTGTTTTTCCATGGCGTTTCCGAATGATAGAACGGTTTTGGGTGAAACATACAGTAGACATAGCCTCTGCCCACAAGAACAATGGAGCGTTCGCGTAAATAAGCATGGTCCTAGCAGCTTCCATAAGTGTACGATTCCGTCTTTCAACGACACCGTTTTGTTGTGGAGTGCGTGCAGCGGATGTTTCATGTGAGATACCAACTCCTTCATAATAATCACGAAGAGTCTGGTTGACGAACTCTGTACCATTGTCTGTACGAATACGGCGGACAGTAGTATTCAAACGTACCTGAATGAATTTCAGAAAAGTGATGATAGCCTTCGGTGCTTCATCCTTTGTACGTAGAAATCTAACCCATGTAAACCTGGAGAAATCATCCACAATGACGAGAATGAGTTTCTTACCGCTCACACTTTCAATTCTCATTGGTCCACAAAGATCCATATGCAAAAGATGAAGTTTTTCTTGATTGGTGTCTTCAGCTTTGGGCTTGTAAGATTTCTTGGTGCTTTTCCCCCTTGAACACGCGGAACATAAATGGTCCTTGTGAAATTTAAGCTTTGGAAGACCACGAACTAATTCGTTTTTAGCCAGATGATTAATAGCATCAAAGTTAAGATGAGATAATCTGCGATGCCATAACCATGACTTGGTCTTAGATGCTTTAGAGAGAAGACATACTGGAGAGGCGGCCATCATGTCTTGTAAGGACAAGGTATAAAGATTTGCACCACGAGATCCCTTCAACAAATCTTTTCCTTCCAAGTTGCGAATGAAACAAGTGTGTTGTCGAAAAGCAACCTCGAGGTTGGAATCACAAAACTGTCCTACTGAGAATAAATTATGACCAAGACCTTCAACATAGTATACCCTTGAAATCGTCACATTTCCAATCTGATATTCACCATACCCCATTATCTTTGCTATATGATCATTCCCGAATTTAACCGTACCAAGAAACTTGCTGACGAAATTTCGGAGCATCGAGCGATTTCCGGTCATATGTTTTGAACAACCGGAGTCCAAATACCACAGGATGATTTGGACCACCTGAAAATATCACCACACGAAGACAATGTAGAGGTATCGGAATCTGAGTGTTCCTTGTTATTAGCAGGTACAGATTTAATAATCTTAGATTTGCTAACTCTAGGTTTCTTAGATTTCCTAGCCTTTTTCTTCCTAGTGGGTGGTGTAGATTCTAGTTGGCTTAAATCCTGAGGTATTTCTTCACTGATAGGCACTATAGTAGGGGCTGACCTAATTAAAGGGCGCTGTTTCCATACTTGAGTGCGAGTGTTCCTAACTAAAGGACGCTCAGACCTAACCTCAATGGATGCATTCCTAGTTAAAGGGCACATTGTTCCATCTAATGTAAAGGTCCTACCAGTGGGACGCCATTGCCAGCCAACCTGGGCACGAGTTCTACCCGTTGGCTTCCATTCAAGACCATTCTTAATAGCATTCATTTCATTCACATGTTCAATAAGACACAAATCATGACGTTGGGAAAACATACATTCATTACAATTCCAACAATTCAAATTAGAATTCACGAATGGTTTTGGCTTTTGCACAGGCGCAAAGCTTTTAGTCTTAACATGATTCTTCTTATTTAAAACTGAACTAACATTCCTATGGTGATCTTCTACTTTCTTCTTTTTGGCACTACTAGTGGAGGGCTTGATCTTATCTTTCTTGAGTGGCGATCCTTTAGCCTTAGTAGTCTCTTTTAATCCTGTAGAAGGCAAAGTGGGAATATTAGCAACAGATTTTAAAGGTGCCTTACTTGATTGTGCCAATGACGGTTTTGCTCCTGGAGTCTTATTAAATGGTGTTACAGCAATGGGCCTATTAGTAAGTAGTGCAGAACCTGGTGTACCTATGTATTGCAAATATGCTAAGCAATATTGAACTCGCTTAATATATTCATGAGCCGAATAATAGTCGCTACTTGAGGGATCTAAGGCATAAAGATCGTCTAAAATATCCCTAAGAAGATCGACATGCTTAATGGCATTCCTCATATAATCATCGTAGGTAACCGGGTTTCTCTTATGAAGCGGGTTCTTATAAAGCACTACTGACTTGGTTGTTGGAGCACTAGTGGACGGTGCAGAGTCGGTAGCTAAGTTATCAACAACTTCTTGTCGGGTGAGAAGAAGTGTCTCCTTTAACTCAGCCAAAACCATATTTTTGTCAATGAGCAGGATGTTCAAATCAGAGATTTCCTCGCACTTTTGGTTCAGTTGTTCAACATAAGATTGTTGCTGTGCCGCATTAAAAGCGAAGCGTTCTTCTAGTGAACCATAAAGAGCGGATAGTCCTTGTCTTGTCTGATCCATCTCCCCTAGAACAGACGAAAGTCTAATTTCTAAGACCTGGTTTTTAGACTCTGCAGCCTCTAGTTCCAATTTGAGTGTTTCATTTGATGACACATCTCTCTTCAATCTCATAATCTCTTCCTCTAATGCCTTAACAATTTCAATCATCTTGTCACTCGTCTCAACATCGTTTTCACAACCATTTGATATCAAAAGATTCTCATTTTGAGTTTGTTGTTTTAATTCTAAAGATATACAATGTTGTTCTAGTTGATTAAAGCGTTTTGAAAGTAAATTGTAAGAATCTTGTAGCTTTAAAAACTCAGCGTTAGATTCGTGACAAGAATGATTATCTACCTCATTTACAGTATCAGCAGCATTTACAGAGAGATCACAAACATTATCACAAATATCATCCCAAATATTCACAGCATCACAATTAAGCATAGCGGATGTAAGCTCATTCGAATAATTAACATTTACAGTAGTAAGCACATCACACGAGATTACTGCAGACAAGAATCGGTCATATTCGGTTAAAATCTTTTCTTTTTCAATTAGTTGTAGTTCGTAAGCGGTGTCCATTTCATAAAACACTTTTTGAACTTCACCAATTTCAAACACGAGATTTTCCTTAAGAGATGCAAAACTTCCTTTTAGACTTTCGACAAATGGATTGATCTCAGTTTTAAACACCTCGTTCATGTGTTCGAAAGCCCATTCTCCGGCGTTTAGGCCATTTGAAGTCGTACATTCCAAAATGACCTTGTCAAAATTAGTAAAGTATTGATTAATCTCTTGCAAGTTTAACCATACAGTGCTAACAGGTGGAAGATCCTTTGGAATTTCCTTAGGACCTTCCATGTTGACAAGTGTAGGAAATGTACTAGGGTCTTCTTCATTCAACATGTAGGTTGGTGCTGTAATGAGATCTTTGTCCATATGGAAGCGAATTCTAAAATCCGTTTTAGCAAGCTCCTTATTCAATTTAAAATAATCACACTCGGGATATTTTGCAGAATTGTATGACCGATCCTCATCAACTAGATCCTTACTTGTTCGATCATCGGGAAAAACTATCGGGTCTAAGGCCAATCCTAATTGAGTTGCATTATAAAGTCTAGGACTATGTCTTAAAGCTTTTTTTGCATACCTTGGATTAGGGGGAAGGCCTTTTTGACGTGATAAGTTAAATTCTCTAAATGAAGCATCAAATAAGTGCACTAGTTGAGAAGCAGAGTATTGTCTTAAAAGCAAGTAATCTAGACTTCTAATCTTATTAGCAGCATTAATCTCCATTTCATTCTTCTTAGACTCGAGTGACTCAAAATCTGTTTGAAGTTTTTGAAAATTAGTGACCACTAACTCCTTTTCGCTAAGTTCTTTAGAAAGATTTGCTCTTAAGGTTTCGATTTCTTGCAAGTGACCCATTTGTTTGTTTCTAAAATGATCATATTCGGGATTAGTTAGAACACTAGACGAAGGCACTAATTCCAAGGTTTGAACTTTCTCGTTGCTTAAGGTAAGCTCATCAGACAAATTCTTATTCTTAGCTAAGGTTTCTAAGAGTGCAGCATTCATTTGGCTAAGTAATGTAGCAGGAACCATGACCAAATCTTGTTGAGCAGGAGTAGGCGTATGCGAAATGGGTCCCGATTGTGATTCACTCAAAGTCTGGGGACTCACATTGATATTGCTATCATTGTTTGTCTCCTCATTTGAAAGACTCACCACCGAAGATTCATTCGAATCAGCACTCTCTTGCACAACTTGATGTGGTTGAATACTAGCATCAATGGTATTACCGGTGGTATTAATAAGTACCTCAGATCTCTTTTCTGGCCCTAAGCTGGAGATAGTTGCCATGAGAGCAGCCTTTGCAGATTGAAAGTCGTCACAGTCTGAGTCATACGCATCAAGATCATCGGCTTGGTAAGCTGCATTCTGTGTAGTGACAACGTCTTGTTCAGCAATCCCTGGATCAGCAAGAAATGCAAGCTCCTCTTCATCAAGTTCCCTTCCTTGTGCCTGAGCATTTACCAGATAGATCTTTTCTGCAAACCATTGTCCATCCCTTCTCCTCTTGGGTTTCTTACAATCCCTGGACATGTGACCCTCTTCCTTGCAGTTGTAACATGTAATCATTCTCAACTTGCCCGTGGAATTAGCCCGTGGAGCAGGATTGGCCATTGGTGCCTGATTGACCGTGCGAGCATTGGTGGTTGATGTGGTAGGTCTCCCCTGATATGGTTGAATAGGCTGAACCATGACCCTACCATTCTCAATAGTAGCTTGTTGACGAGAATTGGATGAATTCCTCAACTGATTGTTGGTTGGAGCTGATCCTCTGTATCCTCGTTTGCTTAAAGTCCTTGTGAGATAAGCAGACATAGTGGTTAGCACTTCAACTGGGTCAACTCCTTGTTGGAATACACGAATGGGGACTTCCTCATCATCACAATACATTGCTTGGTCTTGATGAGCTGCATAATCACTAGAAGGAATACTCATTTGATCAGGGTAGCTTGTTGGATATGCTGCATTCTCTTGATAAGAAGAATATGAAGGCTGAGCATAAGGTGCAATATTTGCTGGATGAAGTTGTGAAGCATACTGTGGTGAAGGTGCATTGAATCGATATTGTTGCTGATGTGAGGTGGGTGGTTGCGGTAGAATCGAGTATTGGGGGAAGGTTGGTGTCATATAAGGTGATGGATGATAGGCTTGATGTCCCAAGATATAAGGTGTGTTGTTGTGTGACAAGCTTGGTTGATTCGCCATCAAAGCTAAGGAATCAGGGTACATACCTCGAGGAAAACGGTGCATAATCACATGTTTCTCATGCTGCTGAAGAAAAGCATAGATTTGATCTAAATTGCACTTATGCAAATCCCGGGTCAACTTAACATCGGTAATATACTCACCCCATTCAGCTTGAGGTAAAGTATTCAAGAACTTGGTGTTAACCTGGAATGGAGCAATCACGAGATTGTATACATTCAGATCATTCATTAGAGTAGTGAATCTGAAGTAATAGTCGTGTAGTGTTTCCCCTGGGCTGTACGTGAATCTATCAAACAGATCATACAACTGACATTCCCTTTCCTGTTTGGTGAGAGACGTACCTTGTAGCAACACCTTTAGACGTTCCCATAAATCTTTGGCAACCGTATATTGACTTACCATGCGATAAATATCATGCGGAAGAGCTTGGAGAAGAGTCTGTAGAGCCTTTTCATCAGCATCAGCAATGAGTTGTTGTGCCGGTGTGAGTTCTTCATATTCTCTTGGTCGAGACACGTTATTTGCCACAATGGTACCATAGTCGAGTGGACCATTCAAAATCGATTTGACCATAAGCCTTCCGTATGTTGGTTTGCCCTTCAAGTATTGCATCATACGGCCCTGCCATGCCTCAAACACCTCTTTGATAAGCATCGGTGGACGACTATCAGTTCCCGTTATAATTGAGATATCCGTAAGAGATGTCATCTGAGGCATTAATGAACTCGGATTCATTGTGATCACTTAAAAGACTCAAAGATTATCGGTTGATCGAGCAGTGAAGAAAGGTTGAGAATTTGAGTTGTGTTGGTTGTAATCAAGATTAAATCCACTAAAGAT
Source organism: Glebionis coronaria (assembly GCA_025667525.1). Lineage (NCBI taxonomy): Eukaryota > Viridiplantae > Streptophyta > Magnoliopsida > Asterales > Asteraceae > Glebionis > Glebionis coronaria. The sequence goes on from CM046875.1 coordinate 491,948,786, forward strand.
CGTCAAAAAACTCAAATACCCCTTGAACTTGCTTATACGGAATAACCCTAACTTAGAATAAATCCTATTCGGAATCAATCCTATTCGGAATAACCCTATGCTGAAAAACCCTTATACTGAATAACCCTATGCGGAATACCCCTATTCTGAAAATGCTCTATTCGGAATAACCCCTATGCTGAATAACCCTTATGCGGAAAAACCCTTATGCGGAATATTTCTTCAATTCGGAATATCTGGCTATTGGCTTATTCGGAAAACTTGCTATTCGGAATGATGGGCAATTCGGAAAGCTATTCGGAATATTTCTCCTGTTCGGAAAATTTTTTGGCTATTCGGAAAAATATTGGCTATTCGGAAAGTTTTTGGCTATTCGGAAAAAATTGGCTATTCGGAAAGAATTGCTACTCGGAAAAATACTGCTATTCGAAAAAACCCTTCTATCCGGAAAGTCTATTCGGAAAATTCTGCTATTCTGAATATTTCTCCTATTCGGAATATCTATTCGGAATGTTCTGGAAATATGAGTCCGAGACTTAGAAAAACAGCTTTAAATCCGATTTTTGATCCAAAACCACAAAAAGTTTTATGATTTTTACCAAAATAAGCTAAACCCAATCCTTATCAATCAATCCCAATAACAAAAACACCAAAAACAACAAGATTCAAGATTGATTTTTTCTAAAGATCACTAATTGATTCAAAAAACTAAAAAAGCAACACAATCCTTACCTTAAATCACCCCATAGCTCTTGATACCAAATATAGAATATTGATAACCTATGAATCTATGAAGTGGGTTGATGTTTTCTAGTGAGAGAAACTAGAGAGAGAAAGTGAGAGAAAATCTGTCTTTATTAATATGAAAACATGAACAACAACCAACCCCTTTCCATGGTGGAAAGGGGTATTTATACTCCAAGCAAACATTGGGCTTGGGCCGGTCCATGACAAGCCCATGGACCGGTTCTTACTTAACTTAATAAGCAACAATTAACTATTTGTTAACTACGAGCTATTACAACATAAATCATATTGTGGAGTGACCGATACTTCTAATATACGTTAAAACGTATTTCTAACAAGATATATTGCCTCCGAAGAGACGATGCACAAGTACTCAGGACGGATCGTGCCCCCCGAACCAAGAACTTAAGAGGGATCGTGCCCCACGAACCAAGAACTCAGGACAGATCGTGCCCAACGAACCAAGAACTCAGAACCAAGAACTCAGGACGGATCGTGCCCCACGCTCCACACACATCACAACTGGTCCCATAGACGCCCATACATATATGTACCAATCCCAATCATAACACAATCAAGATTCACATATCATAACACATATCAAAGCACATAAGCACGCAAGTCACACAATAGCACATTTATGTCCACACATTTATAAAAATTTAGTACCAAAACATTTTAAGAATACCACAAGTGTCATCTCCATCCCATACTAGAAGAAAACATTTAAAAAAATCAGTGAAAATGGGACTATGAACTCACCTGAATGCTTCTCCAAAAGTCCTTGCTCTAGCAACAAGCTAACAATCCAAAAATACACAATCAATACATGAGCCAATCACTAAGATGGCTCATCAACCTATGATGGACATCTAGCCTATTCCCATATAAATACCTCATAGATAAGCTCTAATCACCCCATTACCCTTCCTTAACAAGTCCTTAACTTGGTTAAGTTTAATAACTATCCCGTTCATATTTTACACAAAACAGTCCCAGTTTTTAGGTCTCAAAACTTTAAGTCAAACGTCCACTTAAACATACCCATGGTTTCTGTAAAATGAATATTCATACTTTTACATATGTTAGATAAAACCTCCCACTTCCCCTAACCTTAAAGCTACTATTAAGGCCCCGATATATGTGTATATATTGCTACCTATCCAGAATTCACTGATTTCAAACGTATGAAAAGTTTGTTACCATTAGAGGGTCTTACCCTAAACCAAAATCTTAGCCCAAGTGCAGATCCTTGTGCAGATCCTTACTAAAATATATAAACCATCTCTCATGTTCGTGAGAAGATCCCAATGCAACCCTATGTACCCTAAACAACCCAAAACTTAAAAAGAAAACAGGCTGAATTCAAAACTGTTTTGACCTCCGACTGTTGTAACCTGTTTTTGACCCACTTCCCTACCTTCAATTTAGTTCTCGTTTCTTGCATTGGAAAGCCACTTCAATTACCTTTTCAGGGATACTTGGATCGCATCTTGAATGTTCCTAGAACTCCCGATATGATCAAAATAATTGACTCAAAATTCTGCCCAGTTTTTAAAAACGGGTTTAATTAATTTAACCTAATTAATTACCCATAACCCCATTAATTACAAACCCTAAACCATCTAATCATTATAATATCATTAAAATACAGATTATTATTAAAACCCTAACCTAAATCCATCATAAGATGATTATGTAAACATTAAAAACAATTAAATTAAAAAGGGATTATGAAAGTTTACCTTTGATTTATGAAAACTCTAAATATTGATGAAGAGCCCTAAAAATTCTCCATAAACTGTCGACCATTCTTTTTCTCCAGGGATTTTATGTTTTGTTTCTCTTTAAAATCCTTATATAATGTAACAAGAATCCTAGTCCAAATATAAAACCCAACTTTCCTTTTTCCTTTTTTTTTTCCTTTTTTCCTTCTTTTCTTTTTTTCCAAACCGACCTAAACCCCCTTTAAATTCGTTTTTTTTTATATTTATTATTAATATATGTATTAATAACATTACCTTAATTTTCCTTAATTTATTTAAGCTCCTAAAGCCTCCAAAGCCTCAAAACCGTAAAACTAGTCAGTTTTTACGTGTTTTACCGTAAAAGACGTAAAATATACACTTTTATAAAAAATCTCAAATTTTGAAATAAACTTTATAACTAAGTCCTAAATGACTTAAAACCATCTCGAAAAATATTCATATGACTAATTACCTCATCCGAGACCTCTAAATGCTAAACCGTAAATCGTAAAAAATAATACGATTTTCTATAATACATATACGTATACGTAAACACCAAAATATCACCATTTCCTTTCATAGTCACAACTTGTGAGCACATGAACATGAAATAACCGTTCCTCGATTTACTTATGAGTACTTCTATACTCATAAACGATAACCACACCAACCTTAATCACTCAAAATAAATACGTAATTACACAAATTAAGTAAGCACACATAAAATAACCTAAAAGTAAGACCAAGTGACAAATCCAAAACCTAGGGTTGTCACATCACTCCCTCCTAATAGAAATCTCGTCCCGAGATTTACTCCATAAGCTCAATAAATTCATTTCACAGCCAACACACTATCTCTCTAATAAGAACGTAACCGGATCATGACTACAACAACACTCTCAATGAATATAAGCTCACGACAAATTTTAGGACCCCCAACTTCGGATAACGGATCAAACCCATGGACAACTAACGGACGTTTACGTGAACGAATTTAAAAAAATGAACCAAAACCATGAGACTCCAAAAGATACTCAACATAAAACATGTATCGACTCCCAACGAACCATGGAAACGGACCAATGACAACAAGCACCCAACGACAACTGAAATGTGTTACGACCAGCGACATACTATTAAAACCTTGTGGAAATCCAAATTTTACCCTAGAATGGATTTTGTACTGAAATTGTATATTAGTTGTTCTAAAACCATGGTATCACATTAGTAATTTATGTAATCATCTAACGAAAATCAATCTATAGTCTCTTCACGAACGATTAATTGTCTAAAGCACACAACACAATATCACACGTCAACATCGACTCCGGAACCCACATCCTTCATCAATGTACAATCCTTATGATGGATCATCTCAAGTCCTATCCCGACTAAGCCCTATGTTAGCCCTCTAAATGTTCACTATCCCAAAATATCCAAAACACAAGTTTAAACCATATCGTTTGAAAATTAATCTTGAACTCGACACTTGTACAATTAACTCGACCAAGCTACTGACTCCAATTACTAAACTTTCTGAATTTTTGAAAAATATGTTCCGAGTACATAGTTTTAGGCTTTTGAATCACCCAAAAAACTTTAAAAACGAATAAGTTATGACCAAAACGATTTTAAACCCAAAAGAAAACTCGTTATTAATTACAAAATTCAAGGTCTAATTTATTTTAATTCTAGAAAATTTAAACTCTCACCCATCATATGATTAATACATGATTTAACATATTTAAGTTAATAAGAACAAGAATTCTAACTAAAGAACAATAACTTTAGGTGATCAAAACCAAAATATTTTAAAATAAAAAGCCATGCTTATATGTTAAAAAAAATAATTTATATTCCACCTTATTTCAAACACGTTTTCGACACTTTACCCTCATTTTATCGACTACCAACAACTATTTTTATTTTACTATTTGCAAGTTTTATTTTTACCATGTAAGACTCAAAACCAAAGATATCGTTATTCCAAAAAGAAATCTCCACCATCTCAATAGCCTCTACACCAAAAATACCGTACAAACAAACACGTGAAATGAGGACTCGATAAATGCGCTACTACAGAAGTTGAACATCCCAAAGAGAAAAGAACTAGCAAACTAACCTAAGAATACAACCGATACGTAGAAGGGAATTATTCATAGGCATATGCATACGTACACTCAAATTCATCCAGCATATACTATAAACAAGCATGTATTAACCCTCTTTCATGCAAGCATATTTAGGAATCCATTGATGTCTTGGTACTTGTATAACTATGTTGGCCACCATACTTATACAAGTCCCCTTTCACCAATGTACTCCCTCCTATGATGACACTTATAAGAATTAATACTACACATAACACATCGGTCTACCAACTCAAATAAGTACATAGATCCTACAACTCATATAAGCACATAACCACAACATAAAATAAGGTCCAAAATCCATGTATTAAAATAACATAGCCAATGCATGAAACACATAAACTCATAGTCCAACTAAACCAGCGTAGAAAAAATTTCAAAATGTAATAAGAACATGAAAACATAATTAAACGAAATCCAACAATGACTAGTGTATATGACTATAGTTCAACCCGCATTATTCAAAACTCGAAAAGAAAATAACATGTAGCTAAGTATGAACTTACTATGGTCCAATTCATATTAGTCAAAACATCACAATAAATAACATCCAAACACATTAATTAATATAAAATGCATACATACTCCTATGACGCCTATATGTAGGGACCCTTAAGCTATAGACTAGGCTACGCGACTAGGCAACCTAATTCTCTATAACCATTATCTCTGATACCATTCTGTCACACCCCACCATGGCGGAATATGGGGCGCGACGTATGGATATCATCACAACAATAGTGTGTCTATAGAGTTAACTAAATGAAATAGAAATGTCATAAAAAGGTGACACAATGTCATGACAATATCTCAAATAATGTAGGCGTCTAGGTAAGTAGGTAACAGTCCTACCTCTTACCAAAGACATACAAACAAACAAACATCAAACATATAGGTACCATAAAGTCTACTTAATTAAAGACAAAATAAAATCTAAGAGGAAAGGGATTCCTCCTAATGCAATCCTAGCAGCCTCTATACTCTAGTCACTTCTAACATCATCTTGCACAACTACCTCACCTGAAAATGACACTAAAATCTGTCAACATAAAGTTGGTGAGAACATAGGTTTAAGTTATAAAAAATATCTTAAGAACCTTGTCAACCGCTGTAAATAAGTTGAAGAGAACAAGTTAAAGCAATGGACCATAATGTGATAATCATGTTACATACAACTAAAAACAAAGCACAATTATATCAATCAAGAACACACAATAAGAACAATGCACCACACTATTAACAATCAAGAAGTATCCCGTCACACACACAAGAACACACCACCCTATCCGGATCTTTCCCACACCACCTGTGGAAGATGAACTATTCCCCGTCGAGATATCTTTCCTCCGAAGAGACGATGCACAAGTACTCAGGACGGATCGTGCCCCCCGAACCAAGAACTCAGGACGGATCGTGCCCCACGAACTAATAACTCAGGACGGATCGTGCCCCACGAACCAAGAACTCAGAACCAAGAACTCAGGACGGATCGTGCCCCACGCTCCACACACATCACAACTGGTCCCATAGACGCCCATACATATATGTACCAATCCCAATCATAACACAATCAAGATTCACATATCATAACACATATCAAAGCACATATGAGAACACATAAGCACGCAAGTCACACAATAACACATTTATGTCCACACATTTATAAAAATTTAGTACCAAAACATTTTAAGAATACCACAAGTGTCATCTCCATCCCATACTAGAAGAAAACATTTAAAAAAAATCAGTGAAAATGGGACTATGAACTCACCTGAATGCTTCTCCAAAAGTCCTTGCTCTAGCAACAAGCTAACAATCCAAAAATACACAATCAATACATGAACCAATCACTAAGATGGCTCATCAACCTATGATGGACATCTAGCCTATTCCCATATAAATACCTCATAGATAAGCTCTAATCACCCCATTACCCTTCCTTAACAAGTCCTTAACTTGGTTAAGTTTAATAACTATCCCGTTCATATTTTACACAAAACAGTCCCAGTTTTTAGGTCTCAAAACTTTAAGTCAAACGTCCACTTAAACATACCCATGGTTTCTGTAAAATGAATATTCATACTTTTACATATGTTAGCTAAAACCTCCCACTTGCCCTAACCTTAAAGCTACTGTTAAGGCCCCGATATATGTGTATATATTGCTACCTATCCAGAATTCACTGATTTTAAACGTATGAAAAGTTTGTTACCATTAGAGGGTCTTACCCTAAACCAAAATCTTAGCCCAAGTGCTGATCCTTACTACAATATATAAACCATCTCTCATGTTCGTGAGAAGATCCCAATGCAACCCTAAGTACCCTAAACAACCCAAAACTTAAAAAGAAAACAGGCTGAATTCAAAACTGTTTTGACCTCCGACTGTTGTAACCTGTTTTTGACCGACTTCCCGACCTCCAATTTAGTTCTCATTTCTTGCATTGGAAAGCCACTTCAATTAACTTTTCAGGGATACTTGGATCGCATCTTGAATGTTCCTAGAACTCCCGATATGATCAAAACAATTGACTCAAAATTCTGCCTAGTTTTTAAAAACGGGTTTAATTAATTTAACCTAATTAATTACCCATAACCGTATTTATTACAAACCCTAAACCATCTGATCATTATAATATCATTAAAATACAGATTCTTATTAAAACCCTAACCTAAATCCATCATAAGATGATTATGTAAACATTAAAAACAATTAAATTAAAAAGGGATTACGAAAGTTTACCTTTGATTTATGAAAACCTTAAATATTGATGAAGAGCCCTAAACATTCTCCATAAACCGTCGACCATTCTTTTTCTCCAGGGATTTTATGGTTTTTTTTCTCTTTAAAATCCTTATATAATGTAACAAGAATCTTAGTCCAAATATAAAACCCAACTTTCCTTTTTCCTTTTTTTTTTTCCTTTTTTCCTTCTTTTCTTTTTTTCCAAACCGACCTAAACCCCCTTTAAATTCGTTTTTTTCTATTTATTATTAATATATGTATTAATAACATTACCTTAATTTTCCTTAATTTATTTCAGCTCCTAAAGCCTCCAAAGCCTCAAAACCGTAAAACTAGTCAGTTTTTACGCGTTTTACCGTAAAAGACTTAAAATATACACTTTTATAAAAAATCTCAAATTTTGAAATAAACTTTATAACTAAGTCCTAAATGACTTAAAACCATCCCGAAAAATATTCATATGACTAATTACCTCATCCGAGACCTCTAAATGCTAAACCGTAAATCGTAAAAAATAATACGATTTTCTATAATACATATACGTATACGTAAACACCAAAATATCACCATTTCCTTTCATAGTCACAACTTGTGAGCTCATGAACATGAAATAACCGTTCCTGGATTTACTTAAGAGTACTTCTATACTCATAAACGATAACCACACCAACCTTAATCACTCAAAATAAACACGTAATTACACAAATTAAGTAAGCACACATAAAATAACCTAAAAGTAAGACCAAGTGACAAATCCAAAACCTAGGGTTGTCACAATAGAGTCAATTATAAGTCGGTATTCTTGCACAAGCACACTTGGTGTAATTATCTGCCTATTCTCCCATCACTTGCTAATAATTTATCTGCAATAAGTAAGGTCGTACGATTTGAAAAGTTACTTAGCTTCTAGCCCAAGATCGTTTAAAAGTTGCTCGGTAATGATAAGAGTTCATAGCCAAGGCATAACTTATGAAGCGGGGCGCGAAGATTGGCGAGTCCAAAAAGGCCCTAACAAGGCATGAGGATTCCATTTTATTGCTAAAGATCCAAGGTGATGTGAAAAGCATTATTCCCTAAAATAAATATGAAGGATCAAGACTCACGACGAAAAGCAATCAACTCCCATAAAGATCATGGAGAAGTCTATCCGAAAAGACCCTAACAAGGTATGAGGATAAATAGATCCAAGTCCGAAAAGGAGGCGGATCGTTGTATCTCAAAATCCCAATTAGCGATTGAAGAAATAATGATGAATTCGTGGTCAACAAAGTTGGAGTACCCCTAAAAAATACTCCAAGTGAAGAACTCTATTAACGAAGAGAGGACCATTATCTCAAGAACGTCTCTCAAGATATGAAGTATGAAGTACATGCCAAATATCAGCCCGAGAAAGGTCTCAAATCGCGAAGCGAGTTATGCCAAGATATGAACTTTTTGATATCCCGAGAAGCAGTTTTAAGAGATTTTGTCCTTTAGCTAACTATTAATCAAATCGTCCTACTTTGCTTTCAGCCTAAATAAACTATCGAAATAAGTCCAAAAATGCATCTTCATGATCATTCTAAGACAAAAATAAAATATAAGAGATACACCTAGGAATAAGGGAGTTTAAGCATATAATTAAGCCATGTGTGTAAGTGTTTGATTTGCTAACTTATAATAACAGTGATCTCGTTTTTAAGCTTAGTTTGGGGAACGTGAAACTTGAGGGTGATAAATCTTCGCAGCACCAAAGCCCTAATGTAAGTCCTTGATCTCTTTGCAAGTTATTTCCATATAGCTATTTTCAAGTGAAAATGGTTTTCTATCCTTTTGTTTCCTATAAAGTTTTAATTTCTCTTAGTACTCTAAGTTTTGTTTTAGTAGTATGTTAATAAGGCCAAGGTTGATTGATTATGAGAAAAGTGTAAATTTGCTTTATCACTAAGCATTGCATGAGGGCATGGAAATGGTTAAGTGTAGGGGATTTGATAGGTGTGAAAACACCCATCCTTTTACCACTTATTTCTTGCTAAAACAAGACCAAAACGCGTATTTAATGTCATTTGTTTGGAATTATGCGTGGTTTGTGTGTTTGTTGTGTTTTCAGAGCCAACCGGATAAATATTGAAGAAAACATGGGATTACACGGGTTTTATCGAAGAAAAAGACGAAAAGACGAAGTCTATAGTCCAAAAGATGCAAAATATTTGAAGTCGATGGGCCTATTCGAAGATTTATCGAAGAAAAGGACCAAAGATGGAAGATTTACATATGTCGAAGAAACTCAAGTCTATTAAATGAAGAAATTAAAAGACGAGTTGAATTTATTCGTCGACAAATCCCGAATCGAAATCGAAAACGTCAACTTTTCTGAAAAGACGAGAAGACAAAAAGAAAGTGAGAAAGCCACTCACCTAACCAAGCCAAGCACTATAAATACTCCTCCCATTCACATTTTCAACTAGCTTTATTTGTTGTTATTCTTTTCCTGTTTCGTAGGAACCAACTCCCTTAAGGAGGTGTTTTCATTTTCTTTGATTTCTTCCACAATCTTGTAAGTTTGATCTTTCCATTTTGATTGTTTGAATCTTAATCATTAATACAAGTTTACATTTAATCTTTCTATCATCTTGTTCTTCCTTTTCTTGTTGATTCAAAGTTCTAAGGTTTTTATTTTATTGGTTTGATCTTAAAGAGTAAGTGGGTTTTATGTTTTTGTTGTTTTGGATTGATGTTTATCATTGGTAAATGATTAGTGGTTAAATTGGTTTAAGTGTTGACTAAAAACTTGGTGGATTTTGGGTTAAATTAGTGTATTAAACATTCCCCTGTTCTTCGCATTTTCTGACTTGCCCAGATTCCGAATCAACATAAGATTCCGGATCAAGGGTCTTGCTATTTTATTCCGGATCAATTCCTTTGGTTCGGAATATCTAATATTCCGCATCAGCATTCCTGTTTTAATATTCCGGATCAGCACCTTCATCCGGAATAATCAATATTCTGGGTGAACTATATATTCCGGATCAAGCTCTTTGGTTCGGAATATCAATTATTTTGGATCAACTCTTATATTCCGGATCAGTCATTTATTCCGGATCAGTCATTATTCCGCATCAAGCACATTATTCCGGATCAAAAGTTATTCCGAACGAAGGTCATATTCCGCATGAATCAATATTCCGCATGAAGGACATTTATTCCGGATAGAATTTTATTCCGCATCAAGCAAACATTCCGAATGAAGCAGTTTTTAGGTTATTCCGCATGAGTTGATTTATTCCGCATGAGCCAAATTTTCCAAGTATTCCGGATCAAGCAAACATTCCGCATCAACTGTTTTTCCAGGTTTAGATATTTTACTGTTTGATTTTAATTCTAGTTTTATTTTCAGTAAATGCTTTTAGTTTAATTTTATTACTTCTAGCATTTATCGTTTTAGTAGATATAGACCAAAGCTCCCCCTTTTTAGTCACCAATTACAACAATTCCACTTTTAATCGTGATCGATTCGAGAAGATACCGAGAACGAAACAACGACATATATCAGTTATCATTGGGTACGAGCAACACGAACAAAGATCTTGCAAAAGCAAACATTTTTAATCAACTAAAAAATCAGTTATTACTCCCCTTTAATTATGATGAGTACACTTTATAAAAATAAACGTGACAAAAATATTTATTTCAAGATAGAGATATAAATATCTCAACCATCATAAATAAACCTTAGTGCCACACTCCTTGAGTCCATAAGCAACTCTATATCCAATGTACAATGTCCTATATACCTGCAATGTTAGATGAAAAACCATAAAAACTACCATAAAAGCTGTCAGCGGTTTCGTTCCACTATGTCAGCGAATATAATACCTTTGTCAGCGGATAGAAAAATAATGTGGTAAATCCAACATTTACAAAAAATAATAATAGTACACATTGTGTAAACACTTTACATATAATTCAAAAACCACATAATTTATGGATTGATCATTCTAATACTTGCAACCAAGTATTAAAATCTCCCAACATCAAAAGGTTTGGTTAAAAGATCAGATACATTCTTCTCTATGTCTATTTCATCTGGAAATATTAAACCTTTTTCAAAACAATCCCTTAATAAATGATGCCTGATTTCTATATGTTTGGTTTTAGAATGATGTACAGGATTCTTAATTATGCACTATGTACTATTATTATCTATAAAAATCTTAGTATGCATAAAATTGTACCCGTAATCCAAAAGCTGATTTTGAATCCATATCACTTGCCCACAACATGCAACAGCTGCTACATACTCAACCTCAGTTGTTGAATTGGCTACCATAATTTGCTTCTTGCATTTCCAAGATATAAGCCTACTTCCAAGGAACTGACATACACCAGTTGTGGACTTTCTATCTCTATTGTCACCACCATAATCACTATCTGAATACCTAATAAGCTCCAAAGGAGATTCTCTAGGATACTATAATCCCAATGTGGGAAAGCATCTAAGGTACCTAAAAATCCTTTTAACAGCATGAAGGTGACATTCCTTGGGAGTCACTTGATGACGTACACATGCATATACTATAAACATGATATCAGGCCTTGAAGCTGTGAGATACATCAATGAACCAATCATTGATCTATAATGCCTGACATCAACCTCTTTACCATCTCCAATCTTACCCCATGGATGTTCCATGTCCATAGGTGTGCTAGCTCGTTTTTCATGTGGGAAAAACCAAATTTCTTCAAAATCTCAGCCACATACTTATCTTGAGAGATGGAGATACCATCTTCTTTCTGCTGAACTTGTAAACGAAGAAATAAAGTCATCTCTCCCATAGCACTCATCTGAAACTTATATATCATAAGTTTAGAGAAATCATCACTCATTCTTTGGTTAGATGAACCAAAAATGATGTCATCAACATAAACTTGTACAAGAAGAAAGTCCTTCCCTTCTTACTTTGTGAATAAATTCTGGTCTATGGTACCCCTCTTAAAGCCATTTTCCACCAAGTATGTGGAAAGTGTTCCATACCAAGCTTTAGGAGCCTGATGAAGGCCATACATTGCCTTCTTTACTATGTATACCTTATCTGGATGCTCAGGATCTTCAAAACCAGGATGTTGCATGACATAGACCTCTTCTTTGATTGTTCCATAAAAAAAATGCACTCTTCACGTCCATTTGGTAGACTTTGAAACCCATGCAGGAAGCATAGGCTAGGAAAATCCTTATTGCCTCAATTCTGGCAACAAATGCAAAAACCTCTTCATAATCAATACCTTCTTCCTGAGTATGTCCTTGAGCAACCAATCTTGCCTTGTTTCTAATAACAATGCATCTCTCATCCTTCTTGTTTCTTAGAACCCATCTTGTCCTAATAGGCCTAACATACCTTGGACAATCTACAGGCTCCCAAACATCTGGAATAGCAAACTAATGAAGCTCATCCTGCATTGCTTCAACCCAGCTTTCTTCTTTAAGAGCATCAAAAATCTTCTTTGGTTCTATTTGAGAGAGAAAACATGCAAAAAAACATTCTTGAACAAAAGGAGTATCATCCTTCTTGTGTATATTAGCAATGAATCCACCTTGAGTCTTCTTAGCTTCTCTTGTTTGAATAGGAGTATGAATATCACCTATTATCTGGGTGAAAGGATGAATTTTGGCCACCTTTGTAAGAATTCCTCCCCCAAACAATGTATTGTCATGAACTGTGGACTCTAAATTACTAATATCTTCTTCATTGCTACTCCCATGCCTACTTGATCTAGGAGACGTGTTGTTAGCGGCTGGAACTGGGCTACTAACACCTTCATTGGGTATGGGATCTTCAACAAGTTCAAGAATATTTCTGTTGGAGGATGAAAACCAATTGTCAGCGGTTGAATCCAAAGTGTCAGTGGTTGAATCCAAAGTGTCAGCGGCTTGTTTGGAGTTGTCAGCGGATGAAGATGCATGCATTGTTTCATCAACTGGTGGCTCCTCTTGTGGCTTTCCTTCCTCTTCTTTGGCAGCAGCAGATGCTTGCATGAACTCTTCACTCCATATAGGTATGGTTATGTAATTAAACATTGGAGGTGGTTCATCTGCATGTGATCCTTTTACTACATCAACCTGTATACCTGTATCATTAACAATGGGTGCTTCCAACACAGTTAGATTAGTCACAGGCATATAATTCATGGACCTAGGTAATGGCCCTAGATCAAATAGCCAATTAGGTCCAGACTCAGGATCACTTGGTTTACTTTCCAAGAAGTCAACATGTATGTTTTCAGCGAGAATCTTAGACTTCATGTTATAAACCCTATACCCCTTGCTATTTGTGGAATATCCCATAAAAAGTCCCTCATCACCTTTAGAGTTAAACTTGCCTAGGTTATCACTAGTATTTAGAATTACTACATGACATCCAAAAGGCCTAAAGAATTCTATATTATGCTTCCTATTTCAAAGCAACTCATAAGGAGTATTATTATGAAACTTATTGACTAAGGCTCTATTTTGAACATAGCATGCAGTGTTCACAGCCTCAGCCCAAAAAGCAATTGGTAAATTTGCATCTGCCAACATGGTTCTAGCTGCTTCTATAAGTGTTTTATTTCTTCTTTCAGCTACACCATTCTGCTGTGGAGTTCTTGCTATGCTAAACTCTCTAGAGATTCCCTTATTGACACAAAAGGTATCTAGTAGGTTGTTCCTAAATTCACCACCATTGTCATTTCTAAGAACTTTAACATCATGACCTATTTTCTTTTCAATCCGTATAATGAAATTGATTAGAGTCTTAGCAGTGTCACTTTTTAGTGCCAAAAAGAAGGTCTAAGTAAACCTAAAATAATCATCAGTAATGACAAAACAATAAGATTTACCATTAAGACTTTCTATATTGGTTGGGCCAAACAGATCCAGATGTAATAAGTGAATTGGTTTAGAACTAGAATGCACATTATTAAGCTTAAATGAGGCCTTATGCAGCTTGCCTTTAAGACATGCAATACAATTATGATCATTATGGAATGCTTTTGAAGGCAGTCCTCTTACAAGATCATGTCTCACATGTCTATTCATATTTTTGAAGTTAATATGTCCTAACCTTCTGTGCCATAACTTACTCTCATCCACCGAAGACTTAGCATAAAGACATGATAAGTTATTACTCATTTTAATGCCATTAAGGTTAACAATGTAAACATCTTTATGTCTAGGTGTTCTAAACTCTATGAACTTAATCTCAAAATCCTTACTCAACACTAAACACTCAGTGTCAGTAAAAAGAACCTTATTCTTGTTATCACATACTTGTTACAAACTAAACAAATTATAATCAAGTTCTTTTACCAGGAATACTTCCTCAAACCTCAAGTTGTTGGTGATAAGTGTGCCTTTGCCAGAAATGTTTCCATAGCTTCCACAAAAATACACCTTATCACCATATTTAATTGGAATGAAATCAGTTAGGAAATCTTCCTTGTCTGTCATGTGCCTAGAGCATCCAGTGTCCCAATATCCAAAATCATTGACCTGCTTATGAATGCCATGCACATGAAGAAAACAAATTAGTTTTCTTTGGGAATCTAAGCCTTTTCAGAATTGGATTCATTTGGTTGTTCAACAAGAATTGACTTATTCCTTGTAACAACCCCTGTTCATCCCTTTTCACCCTAAACACCTAATTTACCCCAATAGGTTTAGTAATGACATTTTCAAGAAATTTAAATCTGTTGCAGGTAATAGAAACTCCATTAAAATAAGGGTTTTGATCTTGTTTAGGTCTCCATGTTAAACTGGATGAAACTTTAGACCCTTGTCCCTTAAGTTTCAAATATCTATTATTACTTGGTTTAACATAAGGTCTGACAGAAGCTAGTTGTGGCATTTTCATACCAAACCTAGATTTGTCAGCGGCTTGTTTTGTCTTGTCAGTGGATAGATTGTTCTTGTCAGCGGCTAAATTAGGGTTTGCTACAGGAACCCACTTTCTGTTAGACCACGTATTAGTCTTTTGAAATGGCCTTTGTCCATGAGTATTAGCTCTTTTAGAGAAGAAAGGTGCTGGTCTAGTGGCCTGTGGACTTGGTTGGACAAAAGGTATAGGTTTAACCATGGTTGACCTATTGTTAGCGGGTGAAATGTATCCACTGACACAGTTATAGGCCAAATGTGAGAATCTCCCACATGTATAACAAGCCTTTTTAGACACAAACTTAGGCTTAGAATGATAAAACCATGTCCCATTAATACTTGCTTGGCTTTAGGGTGACCTAGATTTTTTTAATACATTTTAGCATATTTAACACTAGGTTTATTTTTAGATGATGAGCCAAGATTAATAGTTTTACCAGTGGTGGGGTTAGTCACAACAATGGGGTTTAAGTTCAACTGGGTCATCATTAAGTAGTCCACCTTTAACAAATAGACAATAGTTGACTGCTTTCCATTGTTCTAGGTCTGTCGCCTTTTTTCTATATTCCTCAACTGGACTAACCACACTTGATGGAAGAATAAATTCCTTCTCTTGAAGTTCAGGTATGCCAGTCCAAGAGAGATCCTTTTTAAGAACACCATAAAAGTTCCCAACAGGTGGTGGGACAACAACATATTATTTCATTCCTATCCCAGACATATCCCCATGGTCTCTTTGCTCACTAACACATTTTTCTAGGGTTTGACTAGCTTTTTCAAACTTTTAAATTTTAAGCCCTACATTTTCTTTAGCTTGATAGCTTCACTTAACTTAAGTTGTAAATCTGCTCTAGCTTTCATTAAAGACTTCCTTGCTTTATTACTAACTTTTAAGTCTTTGGTTAAAACAGTAATTTGATCTTTAAGGTCAAATTCCATTTTCTTATACTCCTCAACCATCCCATCAGATTGAGCAAGACCCCTTTTATAGTTTGCTAGCCTGATTTCTACATAAAAAACATCTGATTTTAGTTTTAGAACTTCTTTATTAAGTTTTTCAGTGTTTAGCCTGCAACCTTTACTACAAAAAGCATCATCATATACCTCATTATCTGATGAAGAGGAAGAGTTAGCCATAAGATCATATTGCACATGCTCTTCTCCTTCTCAGCTATCAATGCTTAATTTTGTTCCAAATCATCTGCCATAAAGCTCCAGTCCCATCCAAGACCATCAATCCCTCGCATGGCAACCATAGCCTTTGGTTCTGCACCTTCAACCTTGATGATACGGCTTGAGCTCTTTCCAGCATCATTCCTACGTGAAGATCTGCATTCCCTCATGAAATGTCCTATTCTATGACAATTATAGCATTCAACTTTGGATTTATCAAATCCAGCAGTTTCTTTGCCATTGAATGTCATTCTCCTTCCAAACCTCTTGTTCCACCTATTGGCCCTTATGCTATTAAGTGCCATATTCCACTTAATGTTCATCTCTTCAAGATCAACATCACTAATTTTCTCAAGATCCTTATAGGTAACCATAGAACCATTGGGTAAAGCAGCAATGTATGCACACATAGTATCCAAGTCAATACCAGTTGGTTTAAGGCTTGATGAACCAACATTGTATGTGTCAGCATTAATACCTGTAACACCCTATTTGTTAGGATAAAATGCTACAGTAAATTATGACGTGTCATCAAAGCATGCAAGGTAAATGTCTAAACATTCATGACCATAAATAGAAATACCGGAATCCAAAATCGGTAGTCTAGTACTCACACACAAGCAATATTAATTACTTTAAATGAAAGGACTAAACAATGTCCAAAAGAAGTAAAGTATAATAAAGTAGGAATAAATGTATAAGGTCAAAGAGGCCGGATAGCTTCCAATAGGGGTGTGCAAGAAACCGAAAACCCGAACCTAAATCGAAAAAAACCAAAGAACAGAAACCTAAAAAACTGAAACCGATTGAAAAACAATGGTTCGGTTTTTGCATTTTGAAAAAACCGAAGCTTTTGGTTCGGTTTGGTTTTAGCATTAAAGAAAACTGATATAAACTGAACCGATCTCTATAAACATGAGAATATATATAAGTTCATGTCGAAGCTAATGGACGATGAATATGCTACGCTAGATTAATTATATCATGTTTAATAAATAATTATTTTTTTCATATGCTTACTGAACATGACAAAATAATAAGTTTTCTTCTAGGTCGTTTTTTTAATTAGGTTTTTATCGTTGCTATTGTGTTGATTTATATGCATAAATGATTTTTTTTAGGATTTTATATGCTATTTTTTCCTTATTGTTAATGTTGCGTTTCTTGTGGTTATTGTTTATTAAAAGATTTTAACGTGTCAGTTTATGGTATATTCGAAATCGACTTGTAAAAGCGAAGCTCGATAAATCATATAGAAACCAAAAAAATCAGAAAACCAAACCGAAAGTAAATCGACAACCGAAAAACCAAACCGACACAAAACCGAAACCGAATGGTTCCTAAAAATCAAAAACCGAAATTTGTTAGTTCGCTTTTGGTTTTATACAAAAACCAAACCAAACCGAACCATCTCACCTCTAGCTTCCAATCCGAATGCACATACTCTGGAGTTCCTACTTGCGACCTTGAGTACCTGCCGTTTGGGAATATGGAAAAGTAGACGGCTAAGCATAACGCTCAGTGCCCGGATATACAATAAAGCATGGAAATCATAGAATATGAAAGCATATAACGAGCATAAAGCATGAATAGCAGCGGAAGTGAATAAGTCCTGGAAAACCTAGTTGTCTGTCATGTTAACTGGTTTTATTTCTGAAAACATAGCTTATGTTACTTATGAAAATCTGTATTAGTTAATATACCAAAAGCCAATATAGGTCATGAGGTCAACAACGTGCATGCATACTTGGAGGGGTGATCTCGTCATGCAAATTAGAGGGGATGCCTCTAATTAATTGGTAATGGGTAGGAGGGATCAGCTCCTTGTGAAGGATGCAAGGCACACACCACATTCACTATGAAATCCTGACTGAAACATGTAACTAGGATGCACCCATACGCCCCACATGATAATAATAATATAATAATGGTCAAATAACTGAAAGGGACGCCATGAGCTATCACTCCGCCGTAGTGAAGTCATAACACTAGTGCCTCTAGTGTTATGGTTATGGTACCTCCAGAACTAGGTGAAACTGGTCATGCATGTATATGGCTAAGGTAACTAATAAACATAAGTGTTAATGCAATAATGCCTAAATCCGTTACTTGCATTTTTCGGTCTCGCTTAGTTTTGATTACGACAATATGTAAAAACAAGCATTTACGAAAACAACGAAAAACGAATTCTTGAGTTCAAGTATTTTTCATTTTACCTATTTTCACTTAAGGTATGAATAAACAAGTACTAACCTTAACCAAGTGATCAAGTGATTTAATCTTTTCTTAAAACTCACTTTTTATTAAGTGTGACAAGTTTTTTTATTAAACTTTCTTTTTAAGAAAATGTTTTATTAAATTAAATATTTGAAATTTTGAAAATAGCATATTCTTTTTTGATTTGGAATATTCTTTCAAGATATTTTATAATCAGATAAGACCTCCACCACTAAAGGAAAAAAAGGGAGCGAAGTCTACTCCGGCGGTTCCCTAGTGCCTATGCGGTTCCTTATCGATAAGGAACCGCCGGCTGAGATAAGGAACCGTGGGCAGATATAGCCATTGGCCCTTTGTCCTATAAATAGTGGACCATTCTCAGATTTTCTCTTCACCTCTTTTGCACATATATTTTCATATTCAAACATACTTCTTAAATCACTCAAATCCTTGATCATTTGATTGATTACTACTTGTTTAGAAGTGAATTTATCCCATCCATCCCTTCCTCTCCAAATGAAAAGAGAAGAACATTATCCTTGTGAAGTGTTGAGTCCACCACCAAAGATCATTTGAAGATCAAATCTTATACATTTGTTGTTCTGTCATAGTTGTGAAGATCCAAGTAGTTGTGTCTATTTGGAAGTTGTGTATGTACTAAGTATAGTTGTGTAGATTGGTCCTAGCTACGATTAGGGCTCGACTTTTAGCTTAGAGTCGGAAATTGGTTAAGCAACGTGTACGGTTTTCTCCACCATAAGGAGCTTGTTGTGTAGTGAACTCTCGAGTAAGGAGTACTCAAGGAGTGGAGTAGGAACGAGGAGTGAGCTTCGTTTCCGAACCACTATAAATCCTTGGTGTTTGGTTTGATCTTTCTTTACCATTAACTCTTTACATTCTTTATTATTTGTGCATATACATTAGTTAGTATTAGTTTAGTTACACTACCATTGTTCATATTGTGCATAAGAAGATTTCACATATTTCCTCAAGCCTAAGTTTTTGAAAAAGGATTTTTTGAAAACCATCTTTTAACAAGTAAATATAAGAAACTATTCAACCCCCCTTCTAGTTTCTACAATTGGTATCAGAGCGAGGTTGCTCAAGATTTTTTAAAGTATATTGTATTTTAAAACTTGAATTGATCTACGGATTCCAACAAGTACCTAGAAGGGCAATCTATGCAAAGACCACCACTTTTTGAAACCGATAGTTTTATTTATTGGAAAAATAGATTTGAGACTTATGTGAAATCAAAAGATTTAGATCTTTGGCATGTTATTACCAATGGTGATTTTTTACCTTATCAATTTAATGAAGTTTCTAAAATAAAAGAATTGGTCACTTTTGACAAAGCTAATGACGATACTAAAAAGAAACTTTCGAAAAATAATGAGGATAAAATGGTGATTTATAATGCTTTACCTAAGAAAGAGTATGAAAGGTTTTTTATGTGTGAAATCGCTAAAGATATTTGGAACACTCTTTTAGTAACCCACCAAGGTAATAGCCAAGTCAAAGAAAGCAAAATCGATCTTCTTGTCCAACAATATGAACAATTTGTCATCTTAGAAGATGAAACTATTGATAGTGCTTTTGCTTGATTTAACACTATTATTAGTAGTCTAAAAGCACTTGATGAAGGTTTTTCTAGCAAGAACAATGTTAGGAAGTTTCTAAGGGCCTTACATCCGAAGTGGAGAGAAAAATTCACGGCGATTGAAGAATCTAAAGATCTCTCAACTTTATCACTCGATGAACTCATAGGCAACTTGAAGGTTCATGAGATGATAATTTTGAAGGACTCGGAATTGGTAAAAACCAAGAGTGAAAGGAAGTCTCTTGCACTCAAAGACAAGAAGGCACAAAGCGATCATGATAATTCCTCGGATAGCGATGACGAGGAGTATGCATTGGCGGTGAGAGATTTCAAGAAGTTCTTCAAAAGACAAGGTCAACACGTGAGGCAACCCAACAATGACAAGAAACCATTCTCAAAGAATCGGTTTGCCAAGAACGAAAAAGGTGATAGGAATTGCTTTAGATGTGGTGATCCAAATCATTTCATTAGTGATTGTCCAAAGCCTTCACGTGATAAGAATCACACGGCGTTCGTTAGTGGTTCTTGGAGCGATAGCGGTGAAGATGTTGATGACAACCCCAAAGAGGAGAAATGTCTTATGGCTCATACTTCTAAAGAGGTACATTCCGAAACTGAATATTATAGCAATGATAGCTCCACCTTAGATGATATTGAATTAGAAGGAGAATATGATAATTTACACAAACTTAGCCTTAAATTCATAGAAAAGAACAAAACCTTAAAATCAACCAAAACTAAGCTTGAAAATGAGATCAATGAACTTAGGGAGAAATTAGCCAAGCTTGAGAAAAATAAAGAAGTTGATTTAGGTTGCTTAAGTTGTGAGAAACTTAGATTAGAGAATGAAGATCTCAAGAGCACCTCCATTAAATTGGGAAAGTTCATGAAAGGTACTAGTGCTCTTGATGATATGTTAAACAAACAAATTCATTCTAAGGAAAGACTTGGTGTAGGTTTTAACTCAAATGAAGCATCAACTAGTGAACCTAAACAAGTCAGATTTTCAGAAAAATCGTCTACTGTACGCGGTCCCAGATTGTATGGGGCGGTTCCTTATCACTATGGAACCGCCGCCTAGATAAGGAACCGCGACCAGAAAGAGGTTTGGTGAAAATCCTGAACTTTTTGAAAAGTCAAATTTAGGTGAACAACCAAAGCATCTTATTGTTAACAAGGTCAAAACCCATACTTGACGACAATGCCGTTGATAAGTTCTATAAGACCTTGAGTAAACCTATAATGGGAAATAGAAGTTTATCAAGACCATCCACTACTCCACCAAGAGTACGGAATGAGTCTAGGCCTAGAAGTAGAACGACAACACCTAGAAGAGATAGTCAAAACAATTCACGACCTAGAAGTAAAACTCCAACACCTAGAAGGAATGACCACAACTCTAAACCAATATCAAATACACCTAGGAGAAATAATGAACAACAAAATGGTTATATGAATTATTATCCTCCTCCATTTTATTCCTCATATGGAACCCCTCCTCCATTCATGCATCCCAACCAAATGCAAGGGATGTTTGGAACTAACAATTTTGGACCCATGAGATATTGGGGACCAAATGTTTGATCTTGTGTGTTGTTACCTAGATATGCTTGGGAATTGATTCGGAACCCGACGAGTGGATTAAGGATAGTGGATGTTCTAGACACATGACGGGTAATCGAAGTTTGTTCTCGCACTACAAAGCATATGATGGAGGTAACGTCACGTTCACTAGTAGTCTACGTGGTAATATCATTGGCAAATGTACGGTTTCTCTTGACTCCATGACCATTGAAAATTTTGAGCACGTAGATAATTTAGGGTTTAACCTTTTAAGTATAGGTCAAATTTGTGACAATAAGTGTAAGGTCATCTTTTCGGAACATGACAGTGAAATCGTAAAAGATGGAAAGGTCATTGGAAAAGGTGTTAGAAAGCATGGGCTTTCTGTCATGAAGGTCAATAAGAAGTCAAAAGACAACATATGTCTTGAGACTATAGATGATAGTTATACTCTTTGGCATAGGAGATTAGGTCACGCTAATATGCGTTTAATTCAATCTTTAGTCTCTAAGGAGTTGGTAAGACACCTCCCCAAGATGAAGTTTGATAGTCACTTTTGTGATGCTTGAAAAGTTGGAAAGCAAGTTCACTCAAGTCACAAAGCCAAGAATTTGGTTTCAACCTCTCGGTGCTTAGAGCTCCTACATATGGATCTCTTTGGACCTTCTGCCATACGGAGTTATGTAGGTAACCTTTATACCCTAGTTATAGTTGACGACTATTCTAGATTCACTAGGACTAGATTTTTGGCATCTAAGAATGAAGCTTTCGATCATTTCGAAATCTTTAGTCGAAGAATTCAAAATCAACAAGGATGTCCAATTGTCTCTATTAGGACGGATTATGGTAGGGAATTTGATAATGAAGTGCAATTTGGTGCCTTTTGTGAAGCTCATGGTATTACCCATAACTTCTCGGCTCCTCGCACTCCACAATCAAATAGGGTAGTTGAAAGGAAGAATAGGACCATCCAAGAGATGAGTAGGACGATGTTAAACTAGCAATCTTTGCCTCAAAAGTTTTGGTGCAATGCCGTGGACACATCGACTTATATTCTCAACCGAATTTTTATTCGACCTTTCCTAGGAAATACCCTCTATGAGATTCTTAAAGGTAAGAAACCCTCATTGGAATACTTTAGGGTGTTTAGAAACAAGTTCTTTATCCTCAACACCAAAGACTACCTTACCAAGTTCGACCCAAAGTCTTACGAAGGTATCTTTTTAGGTTATTCCCAAACTAGCAAAGCGTACATAGTCCTCAATAGAACCTCGGGCGTAATTGAAGAATCACTTAACGTGACTTTTGATGAAACCCCTCCTTTACCCAAGACACCACCATTGGTTGATGATGACTTAGATGAAATAGAAGTAGTTAAAGCCAAAGAGGTTAGAAAAATAGGAGTTGAAGACCTTAGTGTTGAAAAGGAAGTAAACATTAAGGAGTATAAGGATCATACTCTCAATAATATCATTGATGACTTAAATCAAAGGACCCTAAGATCTCAAGTCCAAAACCAAAGAAACTTCTTTTGTTTCGTCTCCTTGATTGAACCAAAGAATGTTAAAGAAGCTTTGACGGATGAGAGTTGGGTCATTGCGATGCAAGAAGAATTGAATCAATTCATTGCTAATGATGTTTGGGAACTTGTTCCTCCACTTAGAAGTTCTACCATTATAGGAACTAAATGGGTCTATAGGAATAAGTTAGATGAGAATGGTGTTGTGTCTCGCAACAAGGCTAGACTTGTAGCTCAAGGCTATAATCAACAAGAAGGGATTGATTATGACGAGACATATGCACCGGTAGCAAGATTAGAATCCATTAGAATCCTTTTAGCCTACGCTTGTGACTTAGACTTTAAGCTTCAATAAATGGATGTAAAGAGTGTGTTTCTTAACGGTTTGATCAATGAGGAGGTATATGTGGCTCAACCTCCCGGCTTCATTGATTTGAGAAACCGGATCATGTTTACAAGCTTAAGAAGGCACTTTATGGTCTTAAACAAGCACCCAAAGCTTGGTATGATAGACTTAAAGCATTTCTTGTTAAACATGATTATACCATGGGGATGGTAGACAACACGCTCTTTACAAAGAAGAAAGGTTCTCACCTCATCATCGTGCAAATATATGTTGATGACATTATATTTGGCTCAACTTGTCAAGAATTGTGTGATGACTTTGCCAAAATCATGCATGATGAGTTTGAAATGAGTATGATGGGAGAACTTAACTTCTTTTTAGGACTCCAAATTAAACAAATGGATGATGGTATTTTCTTTAGTCAATCTAAGTATGCTAAAGAAATGCTAAAGAAATTTGGATTAGAAGAATCTAGACCAATGAAGACCCCAATGGCCTCGGATACTGAACTCACCGTAGATGATGATTGTGAGTCGGTAGACAACACCAAATATAGAGGTATGATTGGTAGTTTGTTGTACCTAACAGCAAGTCGACCGGATATCATGTTTAGTGTTTGCCTTTATGCTCGCTTCCAAGAGGCTCCCAAAACCTCTCACCTTGAAGCGGTTAAGCGTATCTTCCGATACATTAAGGGCACTATACATTTAGGATTATGGTATCCTAAAGGGACCGGCGTAGAAACCATTGTCTACGCGGACTCGGATCATGCGGGAGACTATGTGGACCGGAAAAGCACTAGTGGAGTTTGTACCTTCATGGGTTGTTGTTTAACTTCTTGGTTCTCTAAGAAACAAACCGCTCTTGCGATATCCACCACGGAAGCCGAGTATGTGAGTTCCGGAAAAGCATGCCAACAAGCTCTATGGATGAAGCAAGCACTTGTTGATTACGAGATTTCTCTTGATGATGTTCCCATCATGTGCGACAATAAAGGTGCTATAGACCTTAGTAAGAATCCCATGCAACATTCGCGAACCAAGCACATAGAAATTCACCACCATTTCCTTAGGGATAATGTTCAAAAGGGGAACATTTCAATTGAGAAGGTACCCTCCGAGGATAACTTAGCCGACATCTTCACTAAGCCACTTAAGAGGGAACCTTTTAATTACTTGCGTCTAGGTCTAGGATTAATGGAATATATTCCTTAATTGTTTTCCTTTTATTGAGTCTCTTATTTTCTTTTGAGTCTTTTATCACTTTGAGTCATTGAGTCTCCTAAACTCTTCTTGAAAATCTTCTCTTCTCCTTTTCAAAATTCTCAAAGTCTCTTTCGAAAATGGTCGAGAAATGTTTTGACATTGTTAATTCAATATAAAAACGGTTTTCATAGATTCTTACTATTAATCTCGAGCTTACATAATTCATATGTATGATTCTCTCAAACATAGCAAGAACAAGATAGAATCATGGAGGATCATTGTGTCGTGACTTAAGGTCTTGTCTTACACACCTCCTACATCAATTTTTTATTTTAAAATCCATGTATTTTGGTCAAGTCTCTATTTGGTGAGTTCATATGTGTTTTCTTTGTCTATCTTTGCTTTTAAGCATATCCCTATGATTAGTTAGACTAGGAAAATAAGATTTGCTGAATTGAAAAATCTTCCTTCACCACCAAAACACAGCCTTTGTAGGCGGTTCCATATATGAACCGCGGTCCCTTAGCGACAAGGAACCGCCAGAAGTGATAAGGAACCGCGTACAGTGCTTCCTTTTTCGGGTATTTCTGAAACTCCAAATTTGTTCCAACACTTTTGGGAATCTTTGTTTCAACCCTTTGACCACCCTAAAAATACCTTGAGCCTTCCCTATTTAACCATAAGAATTTTGCCATACTTCACATCCCAAAATGTCTTATTCTCCTAATAAAAGCCTTGATTCTCCTCCATTTTCCCCAATTGCTTTTAATCCCACCTCACCCAAGAACACTTTCAATCCAAATTCACCCAAGAACACTCTTAATCACATTTCTCCTACCAAGAATGTTGATTGTGGAACATCTTTTCGTCCACCACCACCCTTTTGTGTTCTTCCTCCTTCTCATGATAATGTCATGCACCATGGGACATATTGTCATTGTTGTCAATATCAACATCTTGCTATGGCATACATTTATGAGGAGTTGAGCTACATCAAGAGTCTCTTAATCAAGCCTCCTCTTCACTTTGATTATGAGATCTCCACCAAGCCACCACCACCACCTTCTGCCACTACCTTGTCTTTCATATAAGCATTGGTTGCTTATCCACAAGACACCTAATTCAAGCAAATCTTAGAATTCTAGATTAACTAGGATTAGATTTATGCTTTTGGCTTGTTTCCTTTTTCATACATCTTTGTATGATTTTTTTTACATGACTTCACTTGGATCTTAGTCTTTGTGTTTTCTTCTCTTTTTTTTATGACCTATAGCTATCTCTTGTTGGTTGTCTCTTTTGTTCAACTAACCCTTCTATGTAGCTTGTCACCATATCTCGATTCCTCGGTGCCCCAAGCAAGGGGGAGTAAGCACCAAGGGAGAGTCTTTGCAAAGTCCGTCTCTTCAACACCGACTTGTGCAACCTTTTTGCTTCGACAAAGGAGGAGAAATGAATAAACTCGTCTTCGAAAATCTTGTTTTTGTGTGACTGAGTTTATGTATTGTCAGAATCAAAAAGGGGGAGATTGTTAACGCAATAATGCCTAAAAACTTTACTTGCATTTTTCGGTCTTGCTTAGTTTTGATTACCACAATATGTAAAAACAAGCATTTACGAAAACAACGAAAAACGAATTCTTGAGTTCAAGTATTTTTCATTTTACCCATTTTCACTTAAGGTATGAATAAACAAGTACTAACCTTAATCAAGTGATCAAGTGATTTAATCTTTTCTTAAAACTCACTTTTTAATAAGTGTGACAAGTTTTTTTTATTAAACTTTCTTTTTAAGAAAATGTTTTATTAAATTAAATATTTGAAAATTTGAAAATGGCATATTCTTTTTTGATTTGGAATATTCTTTCAGGATATTTTATAATCAGATAAGACCTCCACCACTAAAGGACAAAAAGGGAGCGAAGTCTACTCTGGCGGTTCCCTAGTGCCTATGCGGTTCCTTATCGATAAGGAACCGCCGGCTGAGATAAGGAACCGCGGGCAGATATAGCCGTTGGCCCTTTGTCCTATAAATAGTGGACCATTCTCAGATTTTCTCTTCACCTCTTTTGCACATATATTTTCATATTCAAACATACTTCTTAAATCACTCAAATCCTTGATCATTTGATTGATTACTACTTGTTTAGAAGTGAATCTATCCCATCCATCCCTTCCTCTCCAAATGCAAAGAGAAGAACACTATCCTTGTGAAGTGTTGAGTCCACCATCAAAGATCCTTTGAAGATCAAATCTTATACATTTGTTGTTGTGTCATAGTTGTGGAGATCCAAGTAGTTGTGTCTATTTGGAAATTGTGTATGCACTAAGTATAGTTGTGTAGATTGGTCCTAGCTATGATTAGGGCTCGACTTTTAGCTTAGAGTTGGAAATTGGTTAAGCAACGCGTACGATTTTCTCCCCCATAAGGATCTTGTTGTGTAGTGAACTCTCGAGTTAGGAGTACTCGAGGAGTGGAGTAGGAACGAGGAGTGAGCTTCGTTTTCGAATGTGACAGCCGTGGTTTTGAGGTTCGTCACTTGGTCCTATTTTTAGGTTAATTTATGTGTGACTATATGATTTGCGTGTTTACATGTTTATTTTGCGTAAACGAGGTTGGTGTGGATATCGTATATGGGTATAAAGTACGCATAAGTAAATCGAGGAACGGTTATTTCATGTTCATGAGCTCACAAGTAGTGACTATCAAATGAAAAGGTGTTATTTTGGTGTTTACGTATACGTATAAGTATTATAGTAAGTTGTATTTTTTTAGGATTTGGGGTTTAGCATTTAGAGGTCTCGGGTGAGGTGTTTAGCCATGTGAGTATTTTTCGGGATGGTTTTAAGTCATTTAGGACTTAGTTATAAAGTTTATTTTAAAATTTAAGATTTTTTTTAAAACTGTATATTTTACGTCTTTTACGATATACGCGTAAAATTGACTAGTTTCTCGGTTTTGAGATTTTAGAAACTTTAGGGGCTGAAATAAATTAAGTAAATTTAAGGAAATATTAGTAAAGTAATAATAGTAAATAAAAAGAAAAAAAAGAAAAAAAAAGTATATAGTCGGTTATAAAAACGCATAAAACAAAAAAAGGAGAAAGTTTATGGTAAGTGGGCTTGTAGTTGGACTAGGATTTTTGTGCTATATAAAGAACACTACACATAATAACAAACGCATATTATTCTTCCTGGAGAGTCTTTGGTTGACGAATATTAAAGAGGAATTAGGGTTTCATCTAAATTTTGGGGTTTTCATAAATCAAAGGTAAATCTTTATAACCCTTTTTAATTAAAGTGTTTTAATTCTTTCTCAATCATCATATGATGGATTTAGGTTAGGGTTTAAATTAATATCTGTATATTAATGATATTATAATGATTAGGTGAATTAGAGTTTGTAATTAGTGGAGTTATGGGTAATTAGTTAGGTTAATTTAATTGAATTCGTTTTTAAAAACTGGACAAAATTTTAGGTCAATTGTTTTGATCATATATAGAGTTCTACAAACTATTATTTTGCGATCCAAGTATCCCTGGAAAGGTAATTTAGTTGGCTTTAAAAGCAAGAAACGAGAACTAAATTGGAGATAGGGAAGTAGGTTAAAAACAGGTTACAACAGTCGGAGGTCAAAACAGTTTTGAAATTTGTCGGGTTTAGTTTAATGTTTTAGGGTGATTGGGGTACTTAGGAGTACACTTGAGCCCTCTAATGAGCATGGGAGTTTTTTTATATATTATATAAGAGACCAGGGGTGGGGCTAAGAAAATGGTTAGGGTAATACCCCCTAATCATAACAAACTTTTTGTATGTTCAAAATCAGTAAAATCTAGATAGACAAAAGTATATATATGTAAATCGGGGCCTTAACAGTAGCTTTAAGGTTGGGGCAAAAGGGAGGAGTTAGCTAACATATGTAAGGGCATAGTATTTCCTTTATAGAGGTCATGGGTATGGCTAGGTGGGCGTTTGGCTTATAGTTTGGAGACCTAAAAGTTGGGACTGTTTTGTGTAAAATATGACCGGGATAAGTATCAAACTTAATAAGTTAAGGACTTGTTAGGGAAGGGTAATGGGGTGTCTAGAGTGTATTAATGAGGATCATATATGGGAGAAGGCTAGCTGTCCATCATATATTGATGAGCCATTTTTAGAGATTTGTTCATGTTTTGATTTTGTGTTTTTGTTTGTTAGCTTTTTGCTAGTGCACGGATTATTGGGAGAAGCTCAATCAGGTGAGTTTCATAGTCCCATATCTTTTGATGATTTTGACTTCCAGATGGGATGGAAGAGACACTGTCTTGTTTTTATACATTATGCTGTGAATGTTTTGTGTTTGGTGATGGACTTGTACATACTTATGTGATTAACTGCTAGTTGATTCATGATTGTTTTATGTTTTGACTTGGTACCAAGGGGATGATGACAAGGCGGGACCTTGGAATTGGTTCATAGGTGTATGGGCGCCTATGGGACCATGGTGTTTGGTAAGACTGAGAGCCTTGGATTTGGTTGGTTTGTTAAATCTTGAATATTAGTTGTTAATGCATGTTTGTATCACATTGTTCATATGTTTTTAAATTGGTTATTATTCGCAGATTATGGTTTGATTTTGGCGTTGGAGTCTAAACCTATGACTCTCACCAACTTTATGTTGACGTGTTTTAGTGTCTCTTTCAGGTGAGAATGTGGTTAAGCTTGAGAATAGAAGTGGCTAGTTTTGGAGGCATTAGGATTGCATTTAGAAGGAGATCCCCGTTCCTTCTTAGTTTATTTTCATGTGTTTTGAATAAGTGATACTGTTGACACATATATGTTTGCTTTGTTTATGTTATTGTTTGTCTTGGGTAAGAGGTAGGACTGTTACCTACTTGCCTAGACTCCTGCATTTTGTGGAGATATTATCATGACATTTGTGTCACCATTTTATGACATTTCCATTTCATTTAATTATCTCTATAGACACGCCATGTTGTGATGATATCCATACGTCGCGCCCCATATTCCGCCATGTTGGGGTGTGACAGTATGGTATCAGAGCCAGTGGTTATAGAGAATTAGGTTGCCTAGTCGCGTAGCCTAGTATATAGCTTAAGGGTCCCTACATATAGGCGTCATAGGAGTATGTGTGCATTTTATAATAATTGATGTGTTTGGATGTTATTTTGTGAGGTTTGTTAAGTTATGAACTACTATGGTTCATACTTAGCCACATATTATTTTCCTTTTCGGGTTTTGACTAGTGCGGGTTTAACTACCATCTTCCACGCTAGTCATTGTTGTACTTTGCTTAGAAATGTATATTATAGTACATAATTTGGTACATGATAGCATCTGCCTTTCGTTATGTTATTCTATGTATCTGATGAGTAATATTTTCTTCTGATGTTTAAGTCATGCCCCCTAAGAGACAAGTAGTGGTGCAAGCCACTGGAATTACGAGGATAGGATGCAACATACGTACAAACTATAGGAGGAAAATTCCATATGAGTGGTATCCATGTGAGGCGATAGAACGCATGTCTAAGGTGAAAGTGAACAATATGTGGGTCTATAAGACTGTCCTAACGATAACGGCTAAGGAAAGGAATAAGGAAGTACTATTGAGGAATGTCAAGACTAAACTAGTTTATCCAGATAGTAACAATAATGAAGGAGGAGAATCCGATACAAAATCTGCTGCATCCAATAGTTATTTGTTTTAAAAAAAAGTTTAATCTTTTCCGACTCTTATGGGCGGCATACCTAAGAATTATTTATGTTTTTGTTTGGATTATGTCTATGCTAGTTTAGCTAGACTATGGATTTGGGATGTTTCAAGTATTTGACTATGTTATTTTAATAAATGGTGTTTTGGATCTTATTTTGTGTGGTTATGTGCTTGTGAGTTGATGGATTTATGTGTTATGTGTTGTATAAATTCTTATAAGTGTCATCATAGGAGGGAGTGGGCTTGTAGTTTATGGTAAGTGGGCTTGTAGTTGGACTAGGATTTTTGTGCTATATAAAGAACACTACACATAATAACAAACGCATACTTTTCTTCCTGGATAGTCTTTGGTCGACGAATATTAAAGAGGAATTAGGGTTTCATCAAAATTTTGGGGTTTTCATAAATCAAAGGTAAATCTTTATAACTCTTTTTAATTAAAGTGTTTTTATTCTTTCTCAATAATCATATGATAGATTTAGGTTAGGGTTTAAATTAAAATCTGTATATTAATGATATTATAATGATTAGGTGAATTAGGGTTGTAATTAGTGGAGTTATGGGTAATTAATTAGGTTAATTTAATTGAAGTCGTTTTTAAAAACTGGGCAGATGTTTAGGTCAATCGTTTTGATCATATATAGAGTTCTAGAGACTCTTATTTTGCGATCCAAGTATCCCTGGAAAGGTAATTGAGTTGGATTTCAAATGCAAGAAACGAGAACTAAATTGGAGGTCGGGAAGTAGGTCAAAAATAGGTTAAAACAGTCGGAGGTCAAAACAGTTTTGAAATTTGTCGGGTTTAGTTTAATGTTTTAGGGTGATTGGGGTACTTAGGAGTACACTTGAGCCCTATAATGAGCATGGGAGTTTATTTATATATTAAATAAGAGACCATGGGTGGGGATAAGAAAACAGGTTAGGGTAAGACCCCCTAATCATAACAAACTTTTTGTATGTTCAAAATCAGTAAAATCTGGATAGACAAAAGTATATATATATACATCGGGGCCTTAACAGTAGCTTTAAGGTTAGGGCAAAGGGAAGGAGTTAGGTAACATATGTAAGGGCATAGGGTTTCCTTTACAGAGGTCATGGGTATGGCTAGGTGGGCGTTTAGCTTATAGTTTGGAGACCTAAAAGTTGGGACTGTTTTGTGTAAAATATGAACGGGTTAGGTATCAAACTTAATTAAGTTAAGGACTTGTTAGGGAAGGGTAATGGGGTGTCTAGACCATATTAATGAGGATCATATATGGGAGAAGGCTAGATGTCCATTATAGGTTGATGAACCATTTTTAAAGATTGGTTCATGTTTTGATTTTGTGTTTTTGTTTGTTAGCTTTTTGCTAGTGCACAGATTATTGGGAGAAGCTCAATCAGGTGAGTTTCATAGTCCCATATCTTTTGATGATTTTGACTTCCAGATGGGATGGAAGAGACACTGTCTTGTTTTTATAAATTATGCTGTGAATGTTTTGTGTTTGGTGATGGACTTGTGCATACTTATGTGATTAACTGCTAGTTGATTCATGATTGTTTTATGTTTTGACTTGCTACCAAGGGGATGATGACAAGGCGAGGCCTTGGGATTGGTTCATAGGTGTATGGGCGCCTATGGGACCATGGTGTTTGGTAAGGCTGAGATCCTTGGATTTGGTTGGTTTGTTAAATCTTGAATATTAGTTGTTAATGCATGTTTGTATCACATTGTCCATATGTTTTTAAATTGGTTATTATTCACAGCTTATGGTTTGATTTTGGCGTTGGAGTCTAAACCTATGAGTCTCACCAACTTTATGTTGACGTGTTTTAGTGTCTCTTTCAGGTGAGAATGTGGTTAAGCTTGAGAATAGAAGTGGCTAGTTTTGGAGGCATTAGGATTGCATTTAGAAGGAGATCCCCATTCCTTCTTAGTTTATATTCATGTGTTTTGAATAAGTGATACTGTTGACACCTATATGTTTGCTTTGTTTATGTTATTGTTTGTCTTGGGTAAGAGGTAGGACTGTTACCTACTTGCCTAGACTCATGCATTTTGTGGAGATATTGTCATGACATTTGTGTCACCATTTTATGACATTTCCATTTCATTTAGAGTATCTCTATAGACACACCATGCTGTGATGATATCCATACGTCGCGCCCCATATTCCGCCATGTTGGGGTGTGACAGAATGGTATCAGAGACAATGGTTATATAGAATTAGGTTGCCTTGTCGCGTAGCCTAGTCTATAGCTTAAGGGTCCCTACATATAGGCGTCATAGGAGTATGTGTGCATTTTATAATAATTGATGTGTTTGGATGTTATTTTGTGAGGTTTGTTAAGTTATGAACTACTATAGTTCATACTTAGCCACATATTATTTTCCTTTTCGGGTTTTGACTAGTGCGGGTTTAACTACCATCGCCCACGCTAGTCATTGTTGTACTTTGCTTAGAAATGTATATTATAGTACATAATTTGGTACATGATAGCATCTGCCTTTCGTTATGTTATTCTATGTATTTGATGAGTAATATTTTCTTCTGATGTTTAAGTCATGCCCCCTAAGAGACAAGTAGTGGTGCAAGCCACTGGAATTACGAGGATAGGATGCAACATACCTACAAACTATAGGAGGAAAATTCCATATGAGTGGTATCCATGTTAGGCGATAGAACGTATGTCTAAGGTGAAAGTGAACAATATGTGGGTCTATAAGACTGTCCTAACGATAACGGCTAAGGAAGGGAATAAGGAAGTACTATTGAGGAATGTCAAGACTAAACTAGTTTATCCAGATAGTAACAATAATGGAGGAGGAGAATCCGATACAGAAGTGCATCCAATAGTTATTTTTTTTTTAAAAAAAGTTTAATCTTTTCCGACTCTTATGGGCGGCATGCCTTAGAATTATTTTTGTTTTCGTTTGGATTATGTCTATGCTAGTTTAGCTAGACTATGGATTTGGGATGTTCAAGTATTTGACTATGTTATTTTAATAAATGGATTTTTGGATCTTATTTTGTGTGGTTATGTGCTTGTGAGTTGATGGATTTATGTGTTATGTGTTGTATAAATTCTTATAAGTGTCATCATAGGAGGGAGTGCATTGGAGAAAGGGTAAGTGTATAAGCATGGTGGCCAATATGGTTATACAAGTACCACAACTTCAATGGATTCCTAAGTATGATTACATGAAATAGGATTGATACATGCCTGTATAGTATATGTTGGTAGTACGTATGGTTATGATAGGTGTGTGTATGGTGGTAAGTATACTATATGGAGTATTTTGGTAGTTATTAACGGGTGTCATGTTTTACTATAGCATGGTGAATACGTGAAATTGTTTCGGAGGAAGTGGTGGTGACGGAAATCCTGATTTGGCTGCTTTGATTGCTGCTCAAATGACCAACATAATACCAACCATTGTTCAGCAGGTGACTAATAACCTGAACAACAATAACAACAACAATGGTCAAGGAGGAGGTGGAAACAATGGTAGCTATAAGGCATTTACGTCTTGTGGTGCAAAATAGTATGATGGGAAAGGTGGCGCGGTAGTACTTACCCAATGGATTGAGAAGATGGAGAATGTGATTCATATGAGCGGTTGTTTACCCAATCAGAGGGTCATGTATGTAACTGGATCGTTAGTGGGAAAGGCTTCAACTTGGTGGAATACTCAAGTTCAAGCAAGAGGGAGAGTTGCTGCAAATGCTATGGCTTGGAACGACTTTAAGGCTCTTATGACTACGGAGTTTTGTCCAAGCAATGAGATGGAGAAGCTGGAAAATGAGTTTTGGGGACATGCTATGGTTGGAGCGGCTCATGCAGATTACACGGATCGCTTCCATGAATTGGCAAAGTTGGTTCCCCATTTGGTTACCCCCGAGGCAAACAAAATCAAGTGGTACATTGCTGGATTGCCTACTCAGATTATGGGAATGATCAAAGCTACTCAACCTAACACGATACAGCAAGTTATACTTACAGCAGGAATACTTACTGAGGAGGCGGTATCTAGTAGAACTTTGGGAAAGGCGGGGGATAAAAGAAAGGAGCCAGAAGCCGCGAAATCCCTTGACACCAACTAGAAAAATGTTAAGAAGGCAAAAGATGGAAGAAATTTTGCCATGAGAGTACCTCAAAGTTCTGGAAATTCAAACAACAACAATGCAGCTTGCCACACCTGCTCTAGGTTCCATCCAAGAGGTACACCATGCCAGGTATGCTTCAATTTCCAGAAACCTGGACACTTTGCTAAGGATTGTGGAGCACCTAACAGGAACGCAACACCAATCCAGTCTGTGAGGATGAATGTCACTGGGGGAAACTGCTTTGAGTATGGACAGCCTGGACCCTACAAGAGAGAGTGCCCAAGGTTGGTCGGGGCAACTAATCAAGGAAGGGGTCAGCTAGCATTGGAGGGGAGTCGAGGGAATCTAGGCGGTGGCAATCAGAACAATGCCAACCACAACAATAGAAACAATGGGAATCGAATCTGGAATCGAAATGACAGGAACAGAGGAAATAGGAATGGAGGCAGGGTTTAGCTTGCGAATGCAGTAGAGGCCGTCCATGACCCGAATGTGGTGACGGGTACTTTTTCTGTTAACAATCACTTTGCTACTATCCTTTTTGACTCTAGGGTAGATTTTAGTTTTGTGTCTTCTCAATTCGTGCCTTTGTTAAATATGAACCCTAGTGTAGTGAAACCGGGGTATGTGATTGAGATAGCTAGTGGTAAGCAAGAAGAGGTAGATGAGATATTTTTAAACTGAAAATTAGAGTTGGGAGAATTTAAGTTCACCACAGATTTAATCCCTCTAGGACATGGGAGTTTTGATGTGATTATTGAGATGGATTGGTTATCGAAGCATAGGGCTGAGCTAATGTGTCATGAAAAGATTGTTAAGATCCCCATAGGTGATAATAAGGTATTATATGTGTATAGAGAAAGAAGGGAGAAGATGACCAGATCCCTCATGAATGCCAAGGATGATGAGCCTCAAATCAATAAGATTCGAGTAGTAAGAGAATTCATCGATGTATTCCCGGATGATTTGATGGGATTACCACTGATGAGACAGGTGGAGTTTAAGATTGACTTAATACCCGGGGCAACCCCCGTGGCTAGGTCGCCATATCGTTTAGCACCCTCCGAAATGCAGGAATTAGCTGAGCAACTTAAGGAGCTGCAGGATAAGGGCTTTATTCGGCCTAGTTCTTCTCCATGGGGAGCAACGGTGCTATTCGTTAAGAAGTATGATGGATCATTCCGGATGTGTATCGACTATCGGGAGCTGAACAAGCTGACCATTAAGAACCGTTATCCTCTCCCAAGGATTGATGATTTATTTGATCAGCTGCAAGGAGCAAGATACTTCTCAAAAATTGACCTTAGGTCCGGTTATCACCAACTAAGGGTCTATGAGGAGGACATACAAAAGACCGAGTTCAGAACGAGGTATGGACACTTTGAATTCACCGTTATGCCATTTGGGTTGACAAACGCGCCAGCAGTATTCATGGATCTAATGAACCGAGTGTGCAAGCCATATCTGGGTAAGTTTGTCATAGTCTTCATTGATGACATACTTATCTACTCTAAAACGGAGGAGGAACACAACAAGCATTTAAGGTCGATGTTGGAACTGCTCACGAAGGAGAAACTTTATGGGAACTTCTCCAAGTGTGAATTTTGGCTGCAAGAAGTACAATTTCTAGGGCATGTAATCGACAATGATGGCATACATGTAGACCCAAAGAAGATTGAAGCTGTGAAGGATTGGAAGGCACCTACTACACCGTCTGAAATAAGGTCATTCTTAGGTTAGGCAGGATATTACAGAAGATTTATAGAGAATTTCCCTAGAATATCAAAGCCTTTGACATTGTTGACCCAAAAGAATCGGAAGTATGAACGGGGTGAAGAGCAAGAGCAGGCGTTTCAGACACTAAAGGATAGGTTGTGTAATGCACCGATCTTGTCCTTACCAGAAGGGGTGGAAGATTTTGTGGTTTATTGTGATGCGTCCAATCAGGGGTTAGGATGTGTTCTTATGTAGCGAGATAAAGTCATAGCTTATGCATCACGACAATTGAAAAACCATGAGAAGAATTACACCACACACGACTTGGAACTAGGGGCGTAGTCTTTGCTCTCAAGATATGGAGACATTACTTGTATGGGACGAAAAGTGTGATCTATACGGATCACAAAAGCTTGCAGCACATCTTTGATCAGAAAGATTTGAACATGAGGCAGAGGCGATGGTTGGAGTTATTTAGTGATTATGATTGTAAGATCAAGTATCACCCTGGAAAGGCCAATGTGGTGGCAGATGCTCTAAGTAGGAAGGAGAGGCTAAAACCTAAAAGAGTAAGGGCAATGAGCATAACTATTCAGACAAATCTTAAAGATTGAATTCAAGCAGCACAAGTAGAGGCTATTAAGGAGGAGAGGTTGGTTGAAGAAAATCTACATACTATGGATCAATACATGGAAGAAAGAGGAGATGGTTACAAGTATTACTTGGATAGAATCTGGGTTCCGTTGTTTGGCGATACAAGGAAGTTTATATTGGATGAAGCTCATACGTCGAGGTATTCGATACACCCAGGAGCTGATAAGATGTATCGGGACATGAGGGATATGTATTGGTGGCCAGGAATGAAGAAAGATGTAGCTTTGTACGTTAGTGAGTGTTTGACTTGCGCCAAGGTGAAGGCTGGACATCAAAGACCATCAGGATTACTGCAACAACCAGAGGTTCCTAAGTGGAAGTGGGAGAACATTGCCATGGACTTCATTACAAAACTGCCAAGGTCTAACAGTGGTAATGACATGATTT
The DNA here is from genome assembly GCA_025667525.1 of Glebionis coronaria. Lineage (NCBI taxonomy): Eukaryota > Viridiplantae > Streptophyta > Magnoliopsida > Asterales > Asteraceae > Glebionis > Glebionis coronaria. The sequence continues at coordinate 491,986,242 of CM046875.1, forward strand.
GAGTAATAGTGGACAGACTGACTAAGTCTGCACATTTTGTGGCAATGAAGGAGGATGATAAGATGGAAAGGTTTGCCAAGAAATACTTGGAACATGTGGTGGCAAAACATGGGGTGCTGGTAGAAATTATGGACCGTGAAGTTAAAACATTGAAAAGAAGTAAGATACCGTTAGTTAAGGTTAGGTGGAATTCAAAACGTGGACCGGAGTTCACGTGGGAACGGGAAGAGTTTATGAGGAATAAGTATCCTCAACTATTTGATAATGACGATCCTAAGGAGTAAATCTCAGGACGAGATTTCTATTAGGAGGGAGTGATGTGACAACCGTGGTTTTGAGGTTCGTCACTTGGTCCTATTTTTAGGTTAATTTATGTGTGACTATATGATTTGCGTGTTTACATGTTTATTTTGCGTGAACGAGGTTGGTGTGGATATCGTATATGGGTATAAAGTACTCATAAGTAAATCGAGGAACGGTTATTTCTTGTTCATGAGCTCACAAGTAGTGACTATGAAATGAAATGGTGTTATTTTGGTGTTTACGTATACGTATAAGTATTATAGTAAATTGTATTTTTTTAGGATTTGGGGTTTAGCATTTAGAGGTCTCGGGTAAGGTGTTTAGACATGTGAGTATTTTTCGGGATGGTTTTAAGTCACTTAGGACTTAGTTATAAAGTTATTTCAAAATTTAATTTTTTTTAAAACTGTATATTTTACGTCTTTTACGGTATATGCGTAAAATTGACTAGTTTCTCGGTTTTGAGATTTTAGAAACTTTAGGGGCTGAATTAAATTAAGTAAATTTAAGGAAATATTAGTATAGTAATAATAGTAAATAAAAAGAAAAAACAAATAAAAAAAAGAAAGTATATAGTCGGTTATAAAAACACATAAAACAAAAAAAGGGGAAAGTTTATGGTAAGTGGGCTTGTAGTTGGACTAGAATTTTTGTGCTATATAAAGAACACTACACATAATAACAAACGCATATTTTTCTTCCTGGAGAGTCTTTGGTCGACGAATATTAAAGAGGAATTAGGGTTTCATCAAAATTTTGGGGTTTTCATAAATCAAAGGTAAATCTTTATAACCCTTTTTAATTAAAGTGTTTTAATTCTTTCTCAATCATCATATGATGGATTAAGGTTAGGGTTTAAATTAAAATCTGTATATTAATGATATTATAATGATTAGGTGAATTAGGGTTTGTAATTAGTGGAGTTATGGGTAATGAATTAGGTTAATTTAATTGAATTCGTTTTTAAAAACTGGGCAGAATTTTAGGTCAATTGTTTTGATCATATATAGAGTTCTACAAACTCTTATTTTGCGATCCAAGTATCCCTGGAAAGGTAATTGAGTTGACTTTCAAATGCAAGAAACGAGAACTAAATTGGAGGAAGGGAAGTAGGTCAAAAACAGGTTACAACAGTCGGAGGTCAAAACAGTTTTGAAATTTGTCGGGTTTAGTTTAATGTTTTAGGGTGATTGGGGTACTTAGTAGTACACTTGAGCCCTATAATGAGCATGGGAGTTTTTTTATATATTAAATAAGAGACCAGGGGTGGGGCTAAGAAAATGGGTTAGGGTAAGACCCCCTAATCATAACAAACTTTTTGTATCTTCAAAATCAGTAAAATCTAGATAGACAAAAGTATATATATATATATATATATATATATATATATATATATATATATATATATATATATATATATATATATATATATATATATATATATATATATATATATATATATATATATATATATATATATATATATATATATATATATATATATATATATATATATATATATATATATATATATATATATATATATATATATATATATCGGGGCCTTAACAGTAGCTTTAAGGTTGGGGTAAAGGGGAGGAGTTAGCTAACATATGTAAGGGAATAGGGTTTCCTTTACAGAGGTCATGGGTATGGCTAGGTGGGCGTTTGGCTTATAGTTAGGAGACCTAAAAGTTGGGACTGTTTTGTGTAAAATATGAACGGGATAGGTATCAAACTTAATTAAGTTAAGGACTTGTTAGGGAAGGGTAATGGGGTGTCTAGAGCATATTAATGAGGATCATATATGGGAGAAGGCTAGATGTCCATCGTAGGTTGATGAGCCATTTTTAGAGATTGGTTCATGTTTTGATTTTGTGTTTTTGTTTGTTAGCTTTTTGCTATTGCACGGATTATTGGGAGAAGCTCAATCTGGTGAGTTTCATAGTCCCATATTTTTTGATGATTTTGACTTCCAGATGGGATGGAAGAGACACTGTCTTGTTTTTATAAATTATGCTGTGAATGTTTTGTGTTTGGTGATGGACTTGTGCATACTTATGTGATTAACTGCTAGTTGATTCATGATTGTTTTATGTTTTGACTTGGTACCAAGGGGATGATGACATGGCGGGGCCTTGGGATTGGTTCATAGGTGTATGGGCGCCTATGGGACCATGGTGTTTGGTAAGGCTGGGAGCCTTGGATTAGGTTGGTTTGTTAAATCTTGAATATTAGTTGTTAATACATGTTTGTATCACATTGTCCATATGTTTTTAAATTGGTTATTATTCATAGCTTATGGTTTGATTTTGGCGTTGGAGTCTAAACCTATGACTCTCATCAACTTTATGTTGACGTGTTTTAGTGTCTCTTTCAGGTGAGAATGTGGTTAAGCTTGGGAATAGAAGTGGCTAGTTTTGGAGGCATTAGGATTGCATTTAGAAGGAGATCCCCGTTCCTTCTTAGTTTATTTTCATGTGTTTTGAATAAGTGATACTGTTAAGAACTATATGTTTGCTTTGTTTATGTTATTGTTTGTCTTGGGTAAGAGGTAGGACTGTTACCTACTTGCCTAGACTCCTGCATTTTGTGGAGATATTGTCATGACATTTGTGTCACCATTTTATGACATTTCCATTTCATTTAGTTATCTCTATAGACAAGCCATGTTGTGATGATATCCATACGTCGCGCCCCATATTCCGCCATGTTGGGGTGTGACATCGAACCACTATAAATCCTTGGTGTTTGGTTTGATCTTTCTTTACCCTTAACTCTTTACATTCTTTATTCTTTGTGCATATACATTAGTTAGTATTAGTTTAGTTACACTGTCATTGTTTATATTGTGCATAAGAAGATTTCACATATTTCCTCAAGCCTAAGTTTTTGAAAAAGGATTTTTTTAAAACCATCTTTTAACAAGTAAATATAAGAAACTATTCAACCCCCCTTCTAGTTTCTACAATAAGCATTTAAATTTGTAACTACTGGGGAAAACAGTTGGCTGCATACGAGAAAATCCTAATGAAGGAATAGATTGTCCTTACTGAAGGACGGAAAATCCGTACCTTATGTCCAGTAGAAGCTAATGGAAATGATGAAGACTACTCCGCCTCGACGGATAATACTACATAAGAAATATGGACGTGTATGAGTTGTCTAAATTACGTGTGTTTTACTAGTTCTGTGTGTTATTAGCTTGTTATATATATTCTGTCATGTTTTATTGTTTACTGTGTTAACTGTAGTTATTCTGATGTTCTTTTGTGTTTTATTCATGTATCAGTGTATTATAATACTTGTATTGTAATACTAAGTAACTTTCTAAAAATAGCAGGTTTCCATAAATTGTAAGTTTCTAAAAATATAGAAAGTTTCAAAAAATAGTAAGTTTCCATAATTAGAAATAAGCTAGATTATAAATAAATAAATAAAGTTTAAAAAGTATAATACAAGTCATGGTTATAGCTTATTAATTAAATAACTAGTTAATTAATTAAACTATACATTATATGGAATTTAATTTAAAATACATGTTTTAATTAAAATAAGCTAATTTAAATACTTTAGGTTATACATGTAATATTAATTTTAATATTTAACCTAAGTCATTAAATTAATTAAATTAAAAAGTCTAGTAATTAATTTAATTAACATGTTTCTGATTTTTATAATTAACCCGAGACCAGAACCCGTGTTTTAAGAATTACCCGAGCCCGAAACCCGGCCCCACATATAAGCCGAAACATACACCCTTGACAGTGGCTAATCCGGCCTAGCCGGTTGCCACTGTCCGAGTGGTTACCCACTGCCTAAGCCGCGGTTCCCACCAGCGGCAGCCGATTCACACCGGTTCATGTCGGTTGTGGACCGGTTCCCCCTGTTTTTGTTCGGTTCCCACTGTTAGCCAAAACAGCCCCCACCGAGACCCTATAGGTCTCGGTTGGCCACTCGGTTCAAACCAAAACCCACCCCGACCTGCGTTCGGGGTTTTTCCCTTCGTTGGGCCCGAACAACAAACCAAACCGAGACCCTTGTGGGTCTCGGTGGCGTCAGATCAACAAGCCGAGAGTCCCCTGACTCTCGGGTTGTGTCTCGGCTAGCCCAAAACAACACCAAACACCCCTTTTAACATGATTTAATTAATCCCATGTGTTTTGTTTACTTGTTTTAAAGGTTAATTAAATAATTAACATGAATTCATAAAATTATTAAAAAGAAAAAGGAAGTGTTTAATTTACCGAACACGTGGAAAGGAAAAAGTTATGAACACGATCACGTACACAAGAATGATCAACAAGAAAATTGTCCGGTTTTTCCTTGTGGTTTATGATGGCCGGCAGCAAAGGAGCAAGAAGGAGGCAAGAGACAACTTTTCTGTAAAACCTAAATTATGAAAAGGTTTTCCTATGTTTTGTTTTCTTATGGATTTAAGTTGGGTCATGGGCCAAAGCCCATCTTCTCCTTTTCTTCTTGTGTAGCCGCGGCCTAAAGGAAGCCCACGGGGAAACCCGTAGCTTTTCCCGAGTTAATAAATTACGTGATCGTTTATGTTTTAAATGTCGTGATTTTTATACATCGTGTACTAAAAACATTTATAATATTTACGTAACTACATGTTATTAAATACCGTGACACGTGAATTATATTATAAATGGAAAGTTTTAATTTTACCGTATTTTCATGTGTGTACTGTTCATGTGTACTGTTCATGGTATTTTAATGCGGGTTTTACAACTCTTCCACTCTAAAAGAACAATTCGTCCTCGAATTGAAGAAACGTAAACTGAAAGAAAACATACCCGAATCAGAACTAGAAATGAGGGTAAGAAGTCCGTATAGACTCCTCCGTCTCCCGAGTGGCTTCCCGCTCAGGGTGATCCCTCCAGAGGATTTTGACGAAAGGGATCGTCTTCCTCCGCATGACACGATCTTGTCGCTCAAGAACTCTCTCGGGTTCTTCGACATATGAAAGATCCTCTCGAATCTGATCAAGTAGATACTGGACAACATGAACTGGATGATAGTTGTATCCTCTGAGTAAGAACACATGGAACACGTTGTGAACGTGTGATAGCTGAGGCGGGTAACGCTAAACGGTATGACACTTCACCAACGCGTTCTATGATGTCGAGCGGTCCGATGAAGCGAGGACTGAGCTTCCCTCTGATTCCAAAACGTTTAATTCCTCGTGCAGGTGATACCTTGAGGAAAACTTGATCACCTACGTTGAAAGATCATCTCTACGACGTTTATCAGCATAGCTCTTCTGACGAGCACGAGCTTCCTGAATCTTCACCTTGGCGACAAAGACCTTCTCATTGGTCACATCAATCATCTATGGACCCTCAAGCAGTCGTTTGCCCACCTGATCACATCAGATTGGGGTGCGACACTTTCTACCATACAACATCTCAATAGGAGCAGACTTGATGCTAGCGTGCCAGCTGTTGTTGTATGCAAATTATACTACAAATATGTAATCATCCCAGCTTCCTGACCACTCTAGAGCACATGACCGCAGCATGTCCTTTACTGTATGAATGGTACGTTCCGACTGTCCGTCGGTCTGAGGATGAAAGACAGTGCTGAGCTTAAGTGGTGCCCCAAGCTTTCTAAAGACTCTGCCAGAAACGTGATGTGAAACGGGGATCTCTGTCAGAGATGATTTCTGATGGAGTACCATGTAGTCTCATGATCTCCTTCTGGAAAATGTCTGCTGATTTGCTGACCGGATGCTCCTTGCAAATCGGCAGAAAATGGGCAGATTTAGTCAACCTATCCACAATAACCCAGATAGCGTCGTTCTTCTTTTGAGTAACCGGAAGACCAGTAACAAAATCCATGGAGATTTTGTACCACTTCCATGCTGTAATATCTAATGGTTGTAGTAAACCACTAGCTCGCTGGTGTTCGATCTTCACCTGTTGGCAGATCATACATTTAGAAACGAAGGTGGCAACATCCTGCTTCATACCACTCCACCAAAAGTGTTGCTTGATGTCGTGGTACATCTTGGTAGAACCATGATGTATAGTGACTGGAGAACTGTGAGCTTCAATAAGCACAACTTCCCTGAGTGTAGAGTCATCAGGAACCACTAGTCTAGTGCCCTGCCATAAGATACCGTCATCGTCAACACAAAACTCCGTCTGCTGATCAAGGTTCTGAATGATAGCCCAAATCTTACCATCTTCCTTCTGAGCTTCCATGATTCTACAATGTAAGTATAGTTCCACTCTAAGATTAGCTCAGTAACCGTGTTGTCCTCGTACATAAAACTCAATATCCGTCATCTCTAGGTCACGGATGATCTCCTTTGCAATCCAGATGCCAGCAATCATACCTGACCTTCTGCTTAGAGCATCTTCCACCACATTCGCCTTACCAAGATGGTACTGAATGTTGGTGTCGTATTCCTTCAATAGCTCTAACCATCTCATCTGTCTCATGTTCAGTTCCTTATGGGTGAAGATGTACTTAAGACTCTTGTGGTCGGTGAATATGTCACATGATTCACCATACAAATAATGTCTCCAGATTTTCAACGCGAAAACAACTACTGCAAGCTCTAAATCGTGAGTAGGATAGTTTTCTTCATAAGGTTTCAGTTTTCGTGAGGCGTATGCAATAACCTTCCAGATGGGAGATCCACCTGAGCCAGATGGGAGAGTAAGAATAGGTGCAGTAACTAACTTCTGCTTAAGATCTTCAAAGCTCTTCTCTCGCTCTTCCGTCCAGACGAATTTCTCTCCTTTCCTCATCAGCTTAGTCAAAGGTAAGGCTAACCGTGAAAATTTCTCTACAAACCTGCGGTAGTAGCCAGCTAAACCAAGAAAACTTCTAACTTCAGTTGCAGAGGTAGGCCTCGGCCATTTAGTGATAACTTCTACCTTTGTAGGATCCATGGTGATCCCCTATGCGGATACAATATGGCCCAGAAATGCCACCTTGCTTAACCAGAACTCACACTTAGAGAACTTGGCATACAACTGCTTCTGACGAAGAATCTGTAAGACTGTACGAAGGTGTTCCTCATGTTCCTCCTTGGATTTGGAGAATATCAGGATGTCATCAATGAACACGATAATGAACTTGTCCAGAAACTCATGGAAGAAACGGTTCATCAAATCCATGAAGACAGCTGGAGCATTAGTGAGTCTGAATGGCATGACTACGAACTCATAGTGCCAATAATGTGTACAGAAAGCAGTCTTGGAGATGTCCTGCTCTTTAACCCATAACTGATGGTAGCCGGACCTCAGATCGATCTTAGAGAAATACTTGGCACCCTGAAGTTGATCGAACAGGTCATCAATACACGACAAAGGGTAACATTCCTGATCGTGATCTTGTTCAACTCACGATAGTCTATGCACAAACGCATGCTGCCATCTTTCTTCTTCACGAACAGTACCGGTACACCCCATGGCGATGCACTGGGATGGATGAAACCTCGTTCCAGAAGTTCGTACAGCTGATCTTTTAGTTCCTTAAGCTCTATAGGAGCCATACGGTAAGGAGCTTTGGAAATCGGCTTTGCACCTGGTATGAGCTCGATTCCAAACTCGACTTCACGAACAGGTGGTACGTCCGGAAGTTCATTTGGAAATACGCTAGGAAACTCTGACATAATAGGCTGATCTTGGATCGATGGAGACTCGGCAGTAATGTCATGAATATTGGCTATGAAGCCCTGAAAGTCTTGTGCTAGTAATGCACGCGCCTTTATGGATGAAATAAATTGTACTGAACTCCCTGGCAGAAAACCATGGTGTATGTACTCTGGAGAATTAACATCACCAAAGAAGGCCCGATAAGTGTGGCAGTCAATCGTAGCATGTTGTTTGGATAACCAGTCCATGCCCAAAATCAAGTCAAAATCGCACATGTCAAAGGAAGTGCGTCAACTCTTCGGATCTTGTCATCAAATTATAGGGGAAGATCTCTGTACACCTGAGTGATTTGTACAGAGTCCCTAAGTGGCATGGAAATGCATAAGGCATTATCTAATGGCATCAGGGAAATCCTAACACGTATAGCAAAAGAAGTGGATACGATTGAATGCATCGCTCCAGTATCAAACAGAACACATGCTGCCAAACCATTCATAAAGAGATTTTTGGTGATGGTACATGAAGTCTTATTCGCCTGATCTCTAGTAGTAGTGAACACACGACCAGACGTAGGAGGTGGCTTGGTGTCGGCGTGTCCAGAGGTGCCTTCTATCTCACCCTGGCGACAGTCCTTCTGCTGATGGCCTTGTCGGCCACCCTTGAAACAACCACCAGTACCTCGACGACAATTACCAGAATGTCTGCGCGAACAAGTAGGACAGACAGGATGTGTGAATCCTCCAGCAGGCGTCCTAGTTATCTGAGAGCATGTTTAAGGATTACATGCATGAGACATGACCGTGGAACATAAACATGATTACATAGAAGGTGTAAATTTACCAGATGAGGTAGAACGGTTAGGCTGTAAACCCCTACGGTCATGATCCCTGCCGTTACCATTGTTCCTGAATTAACAATTGTTGGAGTGTCAGAATACCATAACATAAGTTAGTTTAACATGAAAGGAGGTTAATGTAGGGACCTGCTGTTGTTCGAGTTGTTAGCGTTGTTACGGTAACTATCATTACCGCCACGCCTCTCAGAACCAGAATGGTCATTGGTCTGACCGTTTCCCTTAGATGCTTGCTGCTGAGCGGCCTCAGGCTTACAGTCGACAGTCTTTTGCCTGGAATATAACGTTGAACAGAGGATTATATGAAATGAAAAATATTGATGGAAATGAATTGTTTATAATTGGTGATTGAAGATACCTCTTCACTGCTCTGTCATCACCAAACTCCTCTCGTTCCTGAAGCATCTCGAGCTTACGGGCTGCATCGGCCACTTGTACCACTGTAGTGAAAGTAGCACATACCGAGTTGTTGGCGACCGAAGTGCGAAGTGCCCAACGAAACTTCTCAGCCTGCTCCGCAGTAGTTCCTGCGGTTGGACCCAGAAATCCTGCCAAACGGAGAAACCTTTGCATGAACTCGTTGCTGTTTTCACCAGCAACCTGCCGAATGTTGTGGTAGTCCCTCTTGAGCTTCTCTTGCTCAACATGCGGAAAGTACTGATTAAGGAAGAGCTCCTTAAACCGGTCCCATGTCAGCTGTGCAACCCAATTATCACCACCGTTGGACTGCTTGACTGATTTCCACCACTGCAGCACATCACCTTCAAACATATAGCAAGCCAGTCTTGCCTTGAAAACACTGTCACAACCCATCGCAACGAAAATCTTCTCGATGTGAGAAATCCAAGCTTCAGCCTCGTTGGGGCTGTCAGTCAGCTCAAACAAACAGGGTCGCTGTTTGTTGAATCTCTCCAACCAAGTCATAAGAGTAACAGGTGGAGGAGGAGGTGGAGGATTGTTTTTGTTGTTATGATTGCCATGAGCCTGGAATTCCGCATGAACTTCGTCTCTGATTTCATTACGAAGTTGGGGAAGGAGGGCTTGCAGAGCTGCATTGACAGCTGCAGTCAAATCTGGAGTATTGCGTGAGTTCACCATCTGACAGTTTAAAAACGAAATGCAACATAAATCTGAAATGAGATGACATAAAAGGAATGAACAATGTATAAATCAATGAAGCAGTTTATAATGTATGAAATAGTTTAAAATGCATGATGCAGTTTATAAAAACTTTTATATGCGCGAGAGTGAACGCCTATGGTCAGTTCACTAAAAAAAAAGACATGGCGAGGGGACGCCTATGGGTCGGTCCCAAAGTTAAAAGTTTCGATAAAATCACATGCGACTAAATAGGGCCAGTCTGTCACACCCCACCAATGGTGGAATATGGGGCGCGACGTATGGATATCATCACAACATGGCGTGTCTATAGAGATAACTATATGAAATAAGAAATGTCATAAAATGATGACACAAAAGTCATGACAATATCTCAACAATGCAGGAGTCTAGGTAAGTAGGTAACAGTCCTACCTCTTACCCAAGACAAACAAATAACATAACCAAAACAAACATATAGGTGCCAAATAGTATCACTTATTAAATGAGCAAATGAAACTAAGAAGGAACGGGGATCTCCTTCTAAATGCATTTCCTACGCTCTCCAAATCCTAGTCACTTATGTCCTCTAGCTTAACCATAATATCACCTGAAAGAGACACTAAAACACGTCAACATAAAGTTGGTGAGAGTCATAAGTTTAGACTCCAACCGAAAACAGATTAAAATAAGCTGTGAACCACCATAACCACTAAACATATGGACAATGTGATACTAATATGCATTAACAAACTAACATTCAAGATTTAACTAATCAAACCAAAACCCAGTCCAAGGCTCCCAGCCTTACCAAACACCATACACCCATAGGCTTCTAAACACCTATGAACCAATCCCCACGGCCTCGCCTTGTCAACACCCCCTTGGTACCAAGTCAAAACATAAACAATCAAGAATCAACTAGCAGTTAATCATATAAGTATGCACACATAAGTCCATTACCAACGCCAAACATTCACAGCATAATTTATAAATAACAAAACAAAACAGTGTCTCTTCCATCCCATCTGGAAGTCAAAACCATTAGTAAACATGGGACTATGAAACTCACCTGATTGAGCTTCTCCAAAAGTCCTCGCACTAGCAAAAAGCTAACAAACCAAAAACACATAATCAAAACATGAACCAATCACTAAGATGGCTCATCAACCTATGATGGACATCTAACCTCCTCCTATCTAATTAACTCATTTAAATGCTCTAAGCATCTCATTACACCCCTCTATAAATCCCTTAACTCATTTTACTTCATAACCCGTCCCGTTAACATTTTACCAAAAACAGTCCCAGTTTTAGGTCTCCAAACTATAAGCCAAACGCCCACCTAAACACACCCCTGACCTTTGTAAAGCGACTATTTATGCCCTTACATATGTTAGCTAACTCCTTCCACTTTCTCTAACCTTAAAGCTACTGTTAACGCCCCGATATATATATATACTTTTGTCATTCCAGATTTACTGATTTTAAACATACAAAAAGTTTGTTATGATTAGGGGGTCTTACCCTAAACCACAACCTTAGCCCGAATGCAGATACTCACTATAATATATAAACCATCTCTCATGTTCGTTAGAAGATCCCAATGCAACTCTAAGTACCCCAAACAACCCAAAACTTAAAAAGAAAACAGGTTGACTTCAAAACTGTTTTAACCTCCGACTGTTGTAACCTGTTTTTGACCCACTTCCAGACTTCCAATTTAGTTCTCGTTTCTTGCATTGGAAAGCCACTTCAATTAGATTTCCAGGTATACTTGGATCGCAAAATAAGAGTTTGTAGAACTCCCGATATGATCAAAACAATTGACTCAAAATTCTGCCTAGTTTTTAAAAACGGGTTTAACTAAATTAACCTCATTAATTAACCCTAACCCCACTAATTACAAGCCCTAATTTATGTAATAATTATAACATCATTATTATAACATTAATATACTGTTTTTAAATTAAACCCTAACCTAAATCCATCATAAGATGATTAAGAAATCATTAAAACAATTAAATTGAAAAGGGTTAAGAAGGTTTTACCTTTAAATTAATGAAAGTGAAAAAACCCAATTTTATGAAGAACCCTAATTCTTCTCTTCTTTTTAGTCGACTATAAACTCCAGGGAAATAAAAAAATGCGTTTGATTTAGTGTGGGGGTTCCTTATATAGCAAAGCAATCCTTGTCCAACCCAACTACCACTTACCATAAATTTGTTTTCTTTTTTTTCCTTTTCTTCTTTTCTTTAATCGGCCAAAACTGACTATAATGCCTTTTTTTTAAATTTTTTTTTCTTTTTATTATTTAATATTATGTTGTTAATATTACCTTAATTTATCTTAATTTATTTCAGCTCCTAAAACCTCCAAAACCTCAAAACCGTAAAACTAGTCAAATTTACGCGTTTTACCGTAGAAGACGTAAAATATACACTTTTATGAAAAATCTCAATTTTTGAAATAAACTTTATATTTAAGTCCTGAATAACTTAAAACCATCCCAGAAAATACTCCCGTGATTAAACACCTCATTCGAGACCTCAAAATGCTAAACCGTAAATCGTAAAAATACGATTTTCTATAATATATATACGTATACGTAAAACCACTAAATAACACCATCTCACTTCATAGTCACTACCATGTGAGCTCATGAACATGAAATCATCACACATCGTTTTATTCATAAGGTACCCCGTACCGGAAACGATATCCAAACCACAATCTATACCCACCAATTAGCACATAAACACGTAAAGACACGTAACTAGCACAAAATAAAACTAAGTGATGAACCTCAAAACCAGGGTTGTCACATCACTCCCTCCTAATAGAAATCTCGTCCCGAGATTTACTCCTTAGGATCAAACATACCATTAGCAAAAAACTGAGGATACTTGTTCTAAATGAACTCCTCTCATTTCCACGTGAACTTTAGTTCAAGTCTCAAATCACCACATATACTAACTAAAAATAATTAAATTCATTGCCAAACTCTTGACCTCTCAGTCAATAATTCTCACAAGTGACTCTTTGATAAAACAAAGACTCTTATTAGCACAAATCCCGAATAACCGAACATACAAATATGCATTCTCAAACAACATTTACCAATCTTAATACACGAAATATAACATGTATACCACTCATTTCCCCAGGTAATTCTATACTCATAAGCTACTGGTCCGATCTTTCCAAAGATCATAAATGGACCTACAAAACTCTACATCAACTCTTCCATAAAACATACCACCTGTTACTATGGGTGAAACTCCCTACTCCTTTTCTACATAGCATCCCTTGTTGCTCTCATCCTGTCCATAAACACCATTACCACATTAGTAGCCTCTTTTACCAATTCTAGTCTACAATGGGGACAACTCACCCTATCCTTTCATATAGTTCCCCAAACGGAATTTATCGACTTCTAGTATGATAACTATCATTATATGAAAACTCATCCATCGCTAATGAGTTTCCTAACTCCCTCTAATCAATCACTCATGCCCTCAGTGTAACTCCTAAGGTTGTATAAATATCTCACTTGCCTATCCTTTTCCCAGTTAGCTAGATATACTCATATCCAATCATGTTCATCAACTCCCTTCAGTCCGTACCCCAAACTACTTAAAAATTCCAATTTTCTTACAAAGTGACCTATGACGGTCTTTCATATATCCATTAGTTCTTCCAATCCAAATCAACTTATGATCTATACACATCATCAAAAGGACGGTTATCTCAGTTAGACCAAGCCCTTCGTCCCTATGGCATATCACACCTATAACTCCTCATCCATTCGATTATCGATACTAAGCCTCCCAAACAATCAGTATGGGTCAGTGCCATTTCCTTTTCCACACTACGACAGTATTAGTCTGCTTTGTGCTTTATTCTACTCATTAGGCTCTACCAAAGTTTTACCTTTGGTTCCTATCTCGACCTATTTTATTCTTGCTTCGCTTCTATGCACACTTCCTTCTTTTTCCTCAACTCATACCATACATCACGATGTGATGCTTCCCATCATTTCTTCCCTTGCCATAATCCTTCATAAGGCATTCCATACATATTAGGCAAACTTTTACGCAAAACCCTTTATTCCATCACATCCGTACGCAATCCTTCCAACTTCTCAACCACGTGACTTCTCATTCCTCTTGAAATATGAGATGAATTAGTCAATCTATCGACTATCACCCAACTCTCGTCGTACTTATTCCTCCACCCCATTATGTATCCCTTTCACTAACTTCGTCCTTACATCGCCCTTTCTAAGCTACTCCTATCTATGTAGGAAGTATAGTCTACGTCCCTTTTCTCCATATGATTGTCCAAGCCACGCAACACACATGTTGACGCGTTCTCTGCTTTAGACAAATCAACTCGTGCAACCTACATCCTTCATCCAAACCACCCTAATACGTCATCCATATAGTTCAAGTTCATCTCAGCTTCACTTCATTCTTCTTATTTCATGTCTCATCAACTATGCTTGCCTTTCCCATATGGTACTTGGCCTTGCAATTTTCTTTCATCACTTAACTCTACCCATCACCTTTTCCAAAGGTTCAATCAAGATGATTAAATATGTGTTGGAGACGTTCATGATCCGTATAGATCATTCTTTACGTCTCGTATACCAAATGCCTCTAGCATTCTAGGCAGATACAACAATCCAGCTCCACTAACTAAGTCTAATCTAGTTCTTCCAAATCTTCAGTTCCCACAACGTATAAACAACCGCCTTTCTTTGTCGTTCTCGTATACATCCAAATCCTTGCTCCACGTATCGTCATGCTTCGCGAATTCATCCAGTTCTTTCGATAATGCCAAGATCGGCTCATTAGCCAATCCACATATTCAGCCTCCAAAACGCTTCCTCATCCTTCTTTACTTCGCCCTTGCTGGTTCCATGATATGCCATCCTCTCTAACTGCTCATCATAGTACACTTAGTCCCAAAACTCACACTTCAAATGTTGGGTCAAAAAGTTGATGTGGCAAAAACTCAAAAACGAAGAAAACATGAAGATTCTGTCTAAGCGTTGTCAAGAGCAATCCAAGCGTTGACAAGAGCAAATCCAAGGTTGACAAAGCAAGCATTGTCATGTACAATCCAAGCATTGTCATGTACAATGTAAGCATTGTTAGAAACGTAGACAAAGAAGCTTATGGAAGCTTCTATTTAGATAAACATGCAAGATATATTCTGCATAAGTTTAATTAAATAGAAGATTTACATGTTTATTTGATATTATCTCTTGTAAACGTTAATCCTTACACTATAAAAGGAACCAAGGATATTAGGTTTATTCATAAGTTCATTCACAATGTAAACCTAAAGCGTGTGTCGACTAGACGTGGGATTCAATGTATACACGTCTAGTGGTTGTTGATTATTAATATAATTAGCAATCCTTTTGTTTTAATTCATGTTCTTTGTGTCCAAACACCTTGTTAATGTGTCATGTTCTAATTCCGCTTTGATTATCTAATCATATGAACATGATGCATTCCTAGTAGCTTAAAAGATCCGGAAACCAAGGTTTCCACATGAAAATCTCACGTACAATTCCCTTTCCTAACAACTCCAAACCAACTCATAATTTATCTCACTCTCTTTCTAAGATTTGAGTAGATCAAGATGTCGTCGATGCTCTTGATGACAACTCGTTTATACCCGTTCATGCACACTCGGTTCATTGACTCCATGAAAACCGCTAGTGCTTTGGCGAAGACAAATGCATAACCGTAAACCCAAGGCGTTCATACAACATCCTTAGCAGTTTCAATTACGTCCTCATTGCATCCTCTCTCAGCGGCAATACGAATGAATTTATACCTCGTTCTACTCGCGAAAATCTACACGTATTCTATAAGACCAATACTTCCTCTTATCAGACCACTCAACCGCTTCCACATCACATTTACTACCAGGCAACTCAACCTTTATCCTGAATCCCTTGCAATTTCTAACAACTCTCTATGGAGCGTTACTTGTGCCAATATCCATACATTATACAAATCTCTATTCTTCTCCCTGGTACTCCAAAGAGTCCATATATTCACATTAGTTTGTATACGAACTTCTTCCCTCCCCACTAAGGGCATTCCGACCGTTCTCTAATGGCCACCTACTTAATCGTGTAGGCGCGACCAAGTCTTTCATATGACTACCTCAACGCTCCCAAACAATACGAAACCAAAACTACATCCTAATTCCACCAGATACGATCAACGAATCAAACCCACAGATAACTAACGACATTTCATGTGCACCAATTAAAACAAATCAAAAGCCACGAGACTCAAAAGAAAACTCAAATCCAAAACGTGTATCAATTCAAAATGACCCATGACAACGACAAAAAATAATCCCAGAAACACCCAATGGCAACCAAAACATATTACGCCACGCGACATATTATTTAAACCGCGCAAAAGATCGACTTTTCCAAAAGAATATATATATATTTTTTACCTCCCCACATCTATGTGACTCAAACAATCTACAAACAACCCTCTTGACGAACTCAAAACTCAACTCAAAGACTAGGTATCCCGTGCATCCCAAATTATAAAAAAATAAACTACTATTCAAAGCTCAACCTTTAACATGACACTTGTACAATAATTACGGCCAGGATACTGACCTCCCATGACTATACATTCTAAATATTTGAAAAGTATGTTCCGAGCACATAATTTTTTTGGCTTTTGAATCACCAAAAAAGCTTTAAAAACGAACAAGTTACGACCAAAACAATTTTATACTAGTTGTTTTAAAACTAAAGAATAAACTTAGTGATTAATGCAATCCTTTTAAATGAAAGATATAATTGTATGTGTAACCTTCATAAACTCAATTTAACCTCGTATTAATAATTATAAATGACGTGAATCGGTTAAACCCAATTATATAAACTATGTAAGTAGAAAGAAATTTTACTTCGCTTTATTTTAAAGAAAGTCTTTTAGAATTTGAAATAAATAAGTGTTGATTAAAAAGAAATCTTATGTTGCACCTTGTTTCAAACACGACTCCAACACCTTACCCTTATTTTACCGAATACAACCAACTATCTAACCCTATAATAGATTTCCAAGTCCCCCTATTTCTCAATATATATCGACCAAAAGAAATGTATGACCCAACACAAAAGATTTCATTATTTCAAAAGAAATCCCAAGTTATTTCAATAGACTTAAAACCAAGAACACCATTTTAAAACGTACACGTGAAATACGAAACTCGAAGAATACGCTACAAGACACACTTCAAAAGATTCAAAACGTCGTTGAAACTCCACCAAACTCGAGCTCTAATAAATTGTTTATAAACAAAGAGAGTACTAGGTACGTTCAAGTTATAATAACTACTGAATGACCGTAAATCATAACATAACATCTATTAGTATATATACTTCCGCATATGTATACCTATCGAATCTCCCAAACATACTCGTTATCATACATGTCAAGTCAATCAATCGCTTTATACGCTCATTTTTTCATACGAGTAATCACCATCTCACCGTGCCACAACAAGGCATAAAGCCCACCTCCAAAACCAAACCATATCGTGTGACCCCATAATCACACAACACAACTAAATAGCCATCTCATAGGCAGCCATTACATAAACCCATATATTATACGCATACCCAAATTTTACATCTCATCATATACAAGCATGTACTAACCCTCTTTCATGCAATCATACTTGAGAACCCATTGAAGTTGTGGTACTTGTATAACTATGTTGGCCACCATACTTATACAATTACCCTTTCCCCAATGCACTCCCTCCTGTGATGAAACTTATAAGAATCAATACAACATATAACACATAAATCCATCTACTCACATAAGCTCATAACCACATAACCAATAAGGTCCAAAAATCCATCTATTAAAATAACATAGTAAAACTCTTGGAATATAGAAATCCATAGTCTAGCTAAAACAGCCTAGACTAAATCCAAAATGAAAACATAATCAGTTATAAGTCATGTCGCCCATAAGAGTGGAAACAGCTTAAAACCCTTCCTATCCACCTACTCCTAGTAACTCGAATTACCACATAATTCTCTGGGAACATGACTTAAACATCAAAAGAAAAAAAATACTATACATTAGGTACATAAAATAACCTAACAAAAGATAGAAACTACCATGTACCAAATTATGTACTATAATGTACAATTTAGGCAAAATACAACAATGACTAGCGTGGATGATTATGGTTCAACCTGCACTAGACACACTCCGAAAAGAAAGTAACATGTGGGTAAGTATGAACATACTATGGTTCAATTCATACTAGTCAAAACATCGCAATAAATAACATCCAAACACATCAGTTATATAAAATGTACACATACTCCTATGACGCCTATATGCAGGGACCCTTAAGCTATAGACTTGGCTACGCGACTAGGCAACCTAATTCTCTATAACCATTGTCTCGGATACCATTCTGTCACACCCCACCAATGGCGGAATATGGGGCGCGACGTATGGATAGCATCACAACATGGCGTGTCTATAGAGATAACTATATGAAATAAGAAATGTCATAAAATGGTGACACAAAAGTCATGACAATATCTCAACAATGTAGGAGTCTAGGTAAGTAGGTAACAGTCCTACCTCTTACCCAAGACAAACAAATAACATAACCAAAACAAACATATAGGTGCCAAATAGTATCACTTATTAAATGAGCAAATGAAACTAAGAAGGAATGGGGATCTCCTTCTAAATGCATTTCCTACGCTCGCCAAATCCTAGCCACTTATGTCCTCTAGCTTAACCATAATATCACCTGAAAGAGACACTAAAACACGTCAACATAAAGTTGGTGAGAGTCATAGGTTTAGACTCCAACCAAAAACAGATTAAAATAAGTTGTGAACCACCATAACCACTAAACATATGGACAATGTGATACTAATATGCATTAACAAACTAACCTTCAAGATTTAACTAATCAAACCAAAACTCAGTCCAAGGCTCCCAGCCTTACCAAACACCATACTCCCATAGGCTTCCAAACACCTATGAACCAATCCCCAAGGCTCCGCCTTGTCAACACCCCCTTGGTACCAAGTCAAAACATAAACAATCAAGAATCAACTAGCAGTTAATCATATAAGTATGCACACATAAGTCCATTACCAACGCCAAACATTCACATCATAATTTATAAATAACAAAACAAAACAGTATCTCTTCCATCCCATCTGGAAGTCAAAACCATTAGTAAACATGGGACTATGAAACTCACCTGATTGAGCTTCTCCAAAAGTCCTCGCACTAGCAAAAAGCTAACAAACCAAAAACACATAATCAAAACATGAACCAATCACTAAGATGGCTCATCAACCTATGATGGACATCTAACTTCCTCCTATATAAATACCTCATTTAAATGCTCTAAGCATCTCATTACACCCCTCTATAAAGCCCTTAACTCATTTTACTTCATAACCCGTCCCGTTAACATTTTACCAAAAACAGTCCTAGTTTTAGGTCTCCAAACTATAAGCCAAACGCCCACCTAAACACACCCCTGGCCTTTGTAAAGGTAATATTTATTCCCTTACATATGTTAGCTAACACCTCCCACTTGCCCTAACCTTAAAGCTACTGTTAAGGCCCCGATGTATATATATAACCTTATGATTAGGGGGTCTTACCCTAAACCACAACCTTAGCCCCAATGCAGATACTCACTATAATATATAAACCATCTCTCATGTTCGTTAGAAGATCCCAATGCAACCCTAAGTTCCCCAAACAACCCAAAACTTAAAAAGAAAACAGGCTGACTTCAAAACTGTTTTAACCTCTGACTGTTGTAACCTGTTTTTGACCCACTTCCAGACCTCCAATTTAGTTCTCGTTTCTTTCATTGGAAAGCCATTTCAATTAGCTTTCCAGGGATACTTGGATTGCAAAATAATAGTTTGTAGAACTCCCGATATGATCAAAACAATTGACTCAAAATTCTGCCCAGTTTTTAAAAACGGGTTTAACTAAATTAACCTCATTAATTAACCCTAACCCCACTAATTACAAGCCTAATTTATGTAATCACTATAACATCATTATTATAACATTAATATACTGTTTTTAAATTAAAACCTAACCTAAATCCATCATAAGATGATTAAGAAATCATTAAAACAATTAAATTGAAAAGGGTTAAGAAGGTTTTACCTTTAAATTAATGGAAGATGAAAAAAACCCATTTTTATGAAGAACCCTAATTCTTCTCTTCTTTTTAGTCGACTATAAACTCCAGGAAAATAAAAAAATGCGTTTGATTTAGTGTGGGGGTTCCTTATATAGCAAAGCAATCCTTGTCCAACCCAATTACCACTTACCATAAATCTTTTTCTTTTTTTCCTTTTCTTCTTTTCTTTAATCGGCCAAAACCGACTATAATGCCTTTTTTTATTTTTTTTATTATTTAATATTATGTTATTAATATTACCTTAATTTACCTTAATTTACTTCAGCTCCTAAAACCTCCAAAACCTCAAAACCGTAAAACTAGTCAAATTTACGCGTTTTACCGTAGAAGACGTAAAATATACACTTTTATAAAAAAATCTCAAATTTTGAAATAAACTTTATATTTAAGTCCTAAATAACTTAAAACTATCCCAAAAAATACTCCCGTGATTAAACACCTCATCCGAGACCTCAAAATGCTAAACCGTAAATCGTAAAAATACGATTTTCTATAATACATATACGTATACGTAAAACCACTAAATAACACCATCTCATTTCATAGTCACTACCATGTGAGCTCATGAACATGAAATCATCACACATCGTTTTATTCACAAGGTACCCCGTACCGGAAACGATATCCAAACCACAATCTATACCCACCAATTAGCACATAAACACGTAAAGACACGTAACTAGCACAAAATAAAACTAAGTGACGAACCTCAAAACCAGGGTTGTCACACAGTCCTGTACTAACCATTACTTAGTCATAAACCTGCTACAATAATATGAATGCATGAAATAAAATGAAAATGAATGTATAAAACCAACTGTCAGTTCTAGGAAGACACTGGTGACTACCCGTAAGTCACAAGTCATGTTTTACAGAGCTATAGGTCGAAACCTTGGGCTCTGATACCATAATTGTAACACCCCATTTGTTAGGATAGAATGCTATAGTAAATTATGACGTGTCATCAAAGCATGCAAGGTAAATGTCTAAACATTCATGACCATAAATAGAAATACCGGAATCCAACATCGGTAGTCTAGTAACTCACACACAAGCAATATTAAGTACTGTAAATGAAAGGACTAAACAATGTCCAAAAGAAGTAAAGTATGATAAAGTAGGAATAAATGCATAAGGTAAAAGAGGTCGGATAGCTTCCAATCCGAATGCACATACTTTGGAGTTCCTACTTGCAACCTTGAGTACCTGCCGTTTGGGAACATGGAAAAGTAGACGGCTGAGCATAACGCTCAGTGCATGGATATATAATAAAGCATGGAAAGCATATAATATGAAAGCATATAACGAGCATAAAGCATGAATAGCAGCGAAAATGAATAAGTCCTGGAAAACCTAGTTGTCTGTCATGTTAACTGGTTTTAGTTTTGAAAACATAGCTTATGTTACTTATGAAAATATGTATTAATTAATATTCCAAAAGCCAATATAGGTCATGAGGTCAACAACGTGCATGAATACTTGGAGGGGTGACCTCGTCATGCAAATTAGAGGGGATGCCTCTAATTAGTTGGTAATGGGTAGGAGGGATCAGCTCCTTGTGAAGGATGCAAAGGCACACACCACATTCACCATGAAATCCTAACTGAAACATGTAACTAGTATGCACCCATACGCCCCACATGATAATAATAATATAATAATGGCCAAATAACTGAAAGGGACGCCACGAGCTATCACTCCGCCGTGGTGAAGTCATAACACTAGTGCCTCTAGTGTTATGGTTATGGTATCTCCATAACTAGGTGAAACTTATCATGCATGTATATGGCTAAGGTAACTAATAAACATAAGCATTTAAATTTGTAACTACTGGGGAAAACAGTTGGCTGCATACGGGAAAATCCTAATGAAGGAAGAGATTGTCCTTACTGATAGACGGAAAATCTGTACCTTATGTCCAGTAGAAGCTAATGGAAATGATGAAGACTACTCCACCTCGACGGATAATACTACATAAGAAATATTGACGTGTATGAGTTGTCTGAATTACGTGTGTTTTACTGGTTCCGTGTGTTATTAGCTTGTTATATATATTCTGTCATGTTTTACTATTTACTGTATTAACTATAGTTATTCCGATGTTCTGTTGTGTTTTATTCATGTATTAGTGTATTATAATACTTGTATTGCAATACTAAGTAACTTTCTAAAAATTGCATATTTCAATAAATAGTAAGTTTCTAAAAATATAGAAAGTTTCCAAAAATAGTAAGTTTACATAATTAGAAATAAGCTAGACTATAAATAAATAAATAAAGTTTAAAAAGTATAATACAACTCATGGTTATAGCTTATTAATTAAATAACTGGTTAATTGATTAAACTATATACTATATGGAATTTAATTAAAAATACATGTTTTAATTAAATTAAGCTAAGTTAAATACTTTAGGTTATACATGTAATATTAATTTTAATATTTAACCTAAGTCATGAAATTAATTAAATTAAAAAGTCTAGTAATT
This sequence comes from Glebionis coronaria, assembly GCA_025667525.1. Classification (NCBI taxonomy): domain Eukaryota; kingdom Viridiplantae; phylum Streptophyta; class Magnoliopsida; order Asterales; family Asteraceae; genus Glebionis; species Glebionis coronaria. Next base: position 492,008,876 of record CM046875.1, read on the forward strand.
AATTTAATTAACATGTTTTTTATTTTTATAATTAACCCGAGACCCGAACCCGTGTTATAAGAATTACCCAAGCCCGAAACCCGGTCCCACATATAAGCCGAAACATACACCCTTGACAGTGGCTAATCCGGCCTAGCCGGTTGCCACTGTCTGAGTGGTTACCCGCTGCTTAAGACGTGGTTCCCACCGGCGGCAGCCGGTTCACACCGGTTCATACCGGTTGTGGACCGGTTCCCCCTGCTTTTGTTCGGTTCCCACTGTCAGCCAAAACAGCCCCCACCGAGACCCTATAGGTCTCGGTTGGCCACTCGGTTCAAACCAAAACCCACCCCGACCTGCGGTCGGGGTTTTTCCCTTCGATGCGCCCGAACAACAAACTAAACCGAGCCCCTTGTGGGTCTCGGTGGCGTCGGATCAACAAGCCGAGAGTCCCCCGACTCTCGGTTGTATCTCGTCTAGCCCAAAACAACACCAAACACCCTTCTTAACATGATTTAATTAATCCCATGTATTTTGTTTACTTGTTTTAATGATTAATTAAATAATTAACATGAATTCATAAAGAATTAAAAAGAAAAAGGAAGTGTTTAATTCACTGAACACGTGGAAAGGAAAAGGTTATGAACACGATCACGTACACACGAATGATCAACACAAAAATTGTCTGGTTTTTCCTTGTGGTTTATGATGGCCGGCGACAAAGGAGCAAGAAGGAGGCAAGAGACAAGTTTTCTATAAAACCTAAATTATGAAAAGGTTTTCCTATGTTTTGTTTTCTTATGGATTTAAGTTGGGTCATGGGCCAAAGCCCATGTTCTCCTTTTCTTCTTGTGTAGGCGCGGTCTAAAGGAAGCCCACGGGGAAACCCGTAGCTTTTCCCGAGTTAATAAATTACGTGATCGTTTATGTTTTAAATGTCGTGATTTTTATACGTCGTGTACTAAACACATTTATAATATTTACGTAACTACATGTTATTAAATACCGTGACACGTGAATTATATTATAAATGGAAAGTTTTAGTTTTACCGTATTTTCATGTGTGTACTATTCATGTGTACTGTTCATGGTATTTTAATGCGGGTTTTACAATACCGCTGACATATGTTGATCCAAAGACAAGATGTACATTCAATCCGCTGACATGTGAGTTATTGTCAGCGGGTTGAGATTCATTGTGAGAGATGAATACCATGCTTCCAGATGTTGGCTTGTTTCCTTGTTTGAGCATAGCTTTAGGTTCCATAATCTTCAATTGATTATAAATGTCATCAAAAGAAGCATTCTTGTGAGCCTTGGTGCCAATGATTGATTTTTCATGAATCTCCCATGCATCACCAAGACCTCCAAGAAAGGTAGCAGTAGTGTCTTGTTCTTCAAGATCTGTTCCTATAAAGACCAACTTTCTAGTAATGTCTTGAAGACGACTTCTTACTTCACTCAGTTTTTCATTAGGGTGAGCTTTGAAAATAGTATACTCATTCATTAACTGCTTCTTCCTTTGTTTGACAGTTTCCTCATTACCACCATAGATGGTCTCAAGGGCTGCCCAAAGTTCCTTAGCAGATTCATACTTTCTGATTTATGTTGCTGCTTAGGACCAAGAGCCAGTTTGAGTGTACTCAAAGCTTTCATATCATTCCTTTTTTCTGATATCTTAGCAGCTTAAACAACCTTTCCATCTTCAGGCCTTGGAAGTAGATCATCACCAGTTTGTCCAGCTGTTCTTCTTGCTTCTATAGCAGTAGTAATCGTTAGATCCTTCTTGAATTGATTACCATATACAATGACTTTCCAGAGAACATAGTTATCAACTTGCATATATTGCTAAAAGTTTAACTTCCAAAGTTCAAAGTTATCAGGATCAAGTATAGGAATTTTGAGGTTGTGATTTGATGAGTGTGAGGCTTCAGTTGGGGTAGACATGATGTTTGAATGATTTTTGGGGTTTTCAACGATTTAGGGTTTTTGTTCTTAAGGTCAAAAGTTCCTCAACAAGCTCTGATACCACTTGTTGATCCCAAACTAAGATCGATTAAACTTGTGTATTATCGAGATTAGTTCAAGTACAATACGTTTGAGAAACTTTGTATATTCAACAAACTAAGTATTATGCGGAATTTAATACTTAGCACAAAGATAAAAATAACAAAGACGTATACCGAACTTTCAACTTCGATTAATAACAACGATGAGAACAGTGATTGAAAGTTATATATCAAACCCTAACCTAAAGGCCTCCTTTTATAAGCACAAGGAGCCTTGTACATAAAGTAAACGTGTCAACTATTCTAGGAAGATATACTAAGATAAACATAGAAAATACAATATACATGCATATCTTCCTAATATATCAAAACGTGTTGACTTGTAAATCTCGACAGTGGCTTGATTTCTATTGTCTGGGCCTATGCTGTCAGCGGCTTGATAACACCTTATCAGCGGCTAGATATTCTTTGTCAGCGGCTAGATATTCTTTGTCAGCGGCTAGTAGACTTAACTAATTTTATTCCCAATAGAAAGCATGCCATATCCATAAGTCTTGCGACGCAACAACTTCCAACAAAATGAACGAATTTGGTCCATGATCACGTCTAACATTATTGCCCTTTATGGGCGTACGGACAACCAAACCACTCCTAATCCGTGCAGTCTAGACTTCCTAGTATCCCCGAGAAACCGTGATTCTCTTCATGACGTTGATATAGTTTTTCAACGTCACTCACCGTGGGTTTTCTCAGATACTCTGGCCCATAAACCTCCCTTATAGCAGAACAAAAATGATCAGGACTCTCCCATGAAGTTCTTTTAGAGATTTGCAAATATTCATCTAAAAATACCGGAACAATGCCGTATGCTAATTGATGAATTGCAGAAGTGCATTTTACCACTGGAGCAATGCCTTCTCTTTCGGTACAGTCGATATTTGCACTAAAGTAAGGATCATGAGCAGTTACAGCCATAACTATATCGTTGAAAAGTGAACGATCCATTCAGAATGTCTTCCGGAAATCACGTGCGTCGTATATCAGGTCGTTATTGAAAAACGCGGCAAGTAAACAATCATGTGCACCATAACGATCTCGATTAACCGGGTTTCTAGGCACTCGTGCTTTTCGTCTTTTTCGAAATAACGACATCGCTCTTGCTAGCAACCGGACACGAGGACTATTTATCAAAGTTTCTTTATCGTCGATTATTAGATCGAGGAACATAAATGTATATTCATCCATGCTGAAAAATTTGAAATAATGAAGAAAAATTATAAGAATGGAGAAGATGAAAATTGTGTGTGTTTTGAAATGGGTTGAAAAATAAGAGTATTTGTAATTAAATGAAATTGAAGTTGGGCCCACATGAGATGTTTTTCGAGTGGTAAGTAATCCACCGATGTGACTTTTTTTTTTCAGAGAGAATTAATGCATGCGTGGGTTTATAGTGAGTTGGATGTGAGGTTAATAGCAACCCACGCCTGGATTTGTGTTACCGCACACCCACTCGTGGGTTTCTTTACCACTCCCTTCAGCATCTTTATGCGGTCAACAATATAACAACACATAAGTTAAGCATATTTCGAAATCCACTTCTCCTACGTTAATGTCTCCTAGATCACCGAAACCAAACACCAACAATAGAGAACAAGAGTTCAGATCAGTTTTTGCGCGTTTTGATGCTGATAATGACGGGAAGATTTCAGCGTTGGAGCTTCGGTCATACTTTGGCTCCATTGGTGAGTACATGTCGCACCAAGAGGCTCAGGGCGTAATCGATGATTTGGACACATATGGAGATGGTTTTATAGATTTTCAAGATTTTATGAGGCTAATGAAGGTGAACAATGAAAAAGATGACGTGAAGGCGGCATTTGAGATGTTTGAGTACGAGAAAGGGTGTGGGCAGATTAGTCCAAAGAGCTTGCAAAAGACATTAAGTCGACTTGGCGAATCAAAAACTTATGATGAGTGTTTGCAAATGATTAAGATGTTTGATACTCATGGCAAAGGAGCTGTTGATTTCAATGAGTTTCAACAGATGATGACGTCTTAAATTGTTAAATTAAGTTGATCATGTGTTAATAACTGGACGATAAATTTTTTAATCCAAGTAGTGATTGAACTAAGACAAACAAATTGTTTTTGATTCCGTTCTTATTAGACATCTCATATTTAGATCGACCTAAAACATGCATTTAGCTTATATCAGCAATAGCTTAAAGGGGTAGTATGTTAATATGTAATACTATAGTCATCTGAACAGATGTTTCAAAAAAAAATATATAAAAAATACTAGTCATCACGCATGGCAGATAGCATAGGAAATTAGTAAAAGATACTTGGAGTGCAAGCAATAATTTAGATATATGCATGGCAGATCCGCTGATAGAATGGAAGGTGATTTTGTAAGCCAAAATTTATTTTGGATACTCTTTTTACTACATAAAGGAACAATTTTACCTATTTGTTACCTAAAATTAAAAGAACGAGATTATTTTTGTCAATATATTTAAAAGTTGTAAAAAGATAACGAAAAAAAGTAAATTTAGTAAAGTTATAATTATGAAAAAAAATGGTTATTATTAGTGATATTTCACTAGTAATAAAAATAATAAAAACACTTTAGTGATAAATCAACGAAATAGTAGTGATATTTCATAAATATAGCTAGTGTGTAATATCATACTGATATTTTATTACTTTCACTAGTAAAATATCACTAGTCATAAATTAGTATTTCGTTATATTTATAACTTTAGTTATTTTTTATTTTTTTTTACAATTTTTAAATATGTAAAAAAAATTATATTTATGTGTGCTTAAGATATCTTTTTTCTTTTCATATTTACATCTTAAGTCAATTCTCTAAAATAGCAATGGTACATTCACAAAATTATAACTTATCAGTATTTAATTTTTTTTTATTATTTCTCTAATTTTTTTTATTGTTTAAATGTCACTTCTTTCTCCCAAACCCACTTTCTTCAAACGCACTATCTCGGTCTTCGTTGCCATTTTCTGTGTGTTGATCCCAAACTTAAATCGATTTAGCTTTGTATTATCGAGATTAAATTAAGAGTAATACGTAGAGAAACTTTGTATATGCGATAATCTAAGTACTATGCGGAACTAATACTTAAAACAAAGAAAAAAGAAACACACACAATTACCAAACTTTCAACTTCATTAACAAAACAAACAATGAACAATAGCATTGAAAGCGTACCGAATATCAAACCCTAAGACTCTTTTTATAGACTAAGGAGTCTTGAATAATAAGCTACTGATCATCTATTCTAGGAAGAGATAATTATAGTAAATACAATAGTTGAACATATCTTCTTAATATAAAGAAAACGTGTTGATCTTCATAACTTATGCAATCCTTTAGCAGCTAAGATTCTACTTGTCAGCGACTTCTTGTCAGCGGGTACAATAGTCTTGTCAGCGTCTAGAATCTTCCTTGTAAGCGGCTAGGGACTTGGTCATTTTATTTCCAACAATCCTTCCCTAAACTTGATATTTATACTAACTATCAAGTTTCTGAATAAAACAACGTATACAGAGAGGATTCTTACAAACTTGTTTTATCCCTGAATTTGAGTGTGAATAAAACGCAAAAAAGTCAACTCTCAAGTCACTAGTGTAGTCAACCTTCAGCTTTGTGCACACCATCTTCTTCAATAAGTCTTGTGTCAAAGGATAAACTTTATCAACTAACAAGTACTCTGAAAACTTTGCAGTACACAAATGATATACACCAACTGTTGAATACAAATGCCACTACAAACCACTTGCATCCTCTAAATCCAACCATACTGGATCATCTTGGTCATGATCAAACATTCTTCTAAATGTTGACCAAATTTTTGTTCCACCATGTGTTGAAGGAACCTCAGCATCATATCTTTCCTTCAGCATGCCCCAAATGGTCTCTAAATATTCTCTGTCCATACTCCCAAACAAGGATATAAGAGAAGTAAACATCTGCACCTTATCACCAAATCTGTTGATCTTCCAAAAACTTGTGCTTGGATCTTTTTCATACTTAATCACAGGGTTTCTAAGATCAAGAGGCAGAACTGTAGCAATGTCAAAAAAGGAAAGCTGAAAATTTCCCTTTAAATCACTTTCACTAGGGAAACCTGAATCCAATGGATCATACTCTGGAAAATTAAGATTTACTCCCTTCTTTCTTGGCCTATGAACTTGTGATGCCTTCTTTATCTTCATTTGTTCTTCCAGCTCTTGCCTCTCAGCAGAGAGTTTAAGATGTGTATTCCAACTGTTCAAATGACAAACCTTGCAAATTCCTATGAGTTTATCCAGCTTGATTGCTCTTGAGAAACATCTTCTACAACTCCCTTCTGGCTGTTCTAGATTTCATCAACACATTCTCAGCCTTATTTTTTTGCAATCACCTTTAAGTCCTTTTGGACTCTCAATAACCCTTCCAATCCCCCAAATTCTGTCAGAAAGACCAATATCATGCTCATCAACAGATTCTTCATACTTTACAAGCTTGCAATCTAGGGCATCTCAAAATTAATCAACAAGACCAGTTGTCTAAACTTTTCTCTTGCTGCCTCCTCCTTACCATACTCTATCCTTTCTGGTTCCTCTTCATAATCCACATCAGCCTTTGAGTCAACATCCTTGATCTGGATAATACGACTTGTATCCTTTCCTCTGTCATTCCTGAGTGGAGATCTACATTCCCTCTTGAAGTGTCCTATTCTATGACAATTGTAACATTTAACTATGGGTTTATCAAATCCAGCTGATTCACCTTTGTTGAATGTAAGCTTCTTGCCAAACTTCTTGTAGAACCTATTGGCTCTTATGCTACTAAGTGCCATGTTCCACTTGATGTCCATCTCTTCAAGATTTGCATCACTTATCTGCTCAAGATCCTCATACATGACTTGAGAACCATTGGGCAAGGCATCAATGTATGCACACATAATATCCAAGTCGATTCTAGCTGGTTTGAGACTTGGGGATGCTAAGTAAGACATGTAAGTGGCTACAAATTCAATCCACTTACAAATGGTACTTTGTCAGCGGCTGTGGATCCACTATTGGAGACAAAATCCATGTTCCCGAAGGTTGAAGCATATGAGTTTCCATGTCTCAATAGGACTACAGGTTTCATGATCATCAATTGATTGTACATTTCATCAAGAGTTATGTTCTTATGACTCCTTGAACATAGAATAGAGTTAGCTTGTATATACCATGCTTCACCAAGACTGCTAAAAAAGGCAGCATTGATGTCTTCATCATCAAACACCAAGTTCATGAATTCAAGTTTGTTGACAAGATCTCGGAGACGACTTCTAACATCACTCATGTTTTCATTGGGAATGGCTTTGAAATTTGTAAATTCCCTTACCAATTTATTCTTCCTTTCCTTGAGAGTGTCTTCATTACCACCAAAGGTGGTTTTGATAGCTTCCAAAGTTCTTTAGCAGTTTCATACCTTCTGAATTTGAAATGCTCTTTCTAACCAAGAGCTAGTTGAATACAACTAAGTCCCTTCATGTCATTCCTTCTTTGAGCCATCTCTACAGCAGAAGTAGCTCTTCCATCTTGGTCACTTGAACTTTCACCCTCACGTTTACCTTCCTTTATTCTTTGGGCTTTTGCATCAGCCATCTTTTGTTCTTTGTTAAAGGATTCCCCGAATTCAATGATCTCCCAGAGGACATAGTTGTCAACTTGAAGATATTTTTTCGTGTGGAATTCCCATAATTCAAAGTTGTTAGGATCAAGGATTGGAATCTTGATGTTGTTAGTAGGGTGTTATCGGGTAAGATTGACATTGTGTTTCTATGATTTAGGGTTTTGTGTGATTTAGTGTTTTGTTATTTTAGATCAAAGTTCCTCAACAAGCTCTAATACCACTTGTTGATCCTAAACTTACATCGATTTAGCTATGTATAATCAAGATTAAATCAAGAGTAATACGTAGAAAAACTTTGTATATGCGATAATCTAAGTACTATGCGGAACTAATACTTAGAATAAAGAAAAAAGAACAAAGAACAAAGAAACGCACACGATTATCGAACTTTCAACTTCGATTAATAAAACAAACAGTGAACACTAGTATTGAAAGCGTACCAAATATCAAACCCTAAGACTCCTTTTATAGACTAAGGAATCTTAAACAATAAGCTACTGATCATCTATTCTAGGAAGAGATAAATATAATAAATACAATAGTTGAACATATCTTCCTAATATAAACGGAACGTGTTGATCTTCATAACTTATGAAATCCTTCAGCGGCTAAGATTCTATTTTTCAGTGGTTTCTTGTCAGCGGCTACAACAGTCTTGTCAACGTCAAGAATCTTCTTTGTTGGCGGCTAGGGACTTGGTAATTTTATTCCCAACAGTGTGTTGGCTGCTCTGCATGGTTCTTAATATTAGATTGTTCGCCACCTTTTTTGAATTCTCTCTACCTATATATATATGATTTATTTCTCTTCTTTTGCCACAAATTTTTTCAGCTCTCAAAGAAAAGGTCAGATTTGGTTTCTTTAGTTAGGGTTTATCTCATTCTTTTTGTCACTTTTGTTTTTTTTTGCAATTGCTGATGCGCATTATCATTCTTACATGATTCATCTCGTTCTTATAAGATTGCATTCATAAAATTCTTATAAAATTATTTCCACGCAATTAGTTGTCAACTACAAGTGGAGAGTAAGAAAGTAAAAAAAGATTATAAAGCAATATGATTGAATCAAATCACTTACCAAATCACTTTATGGATATTTTATACTTTATAGATGTAGCATTCTTTTTAATAATAAAAGAATTAGATTATTTGAGAATTTTAGTAAAAGGTAGAGGTTGTAGAAAAATCAATTGAACCAATCAAATAGCTTTATTATGACACATAAGCAAATGGGGTATTTCCATAAATAGCCCATTTTTAAATTGAATTGCTCAAAATGGCCAACAATGGTCAGGTTGCCCAAAATGGCTTAAGGCAACCGAGGCGACTGAGGAAACCAAGGCAACTCCTACAAAATGCTGACACGTGGATTTCCACTCAACCATATTTCTTAACACGTTTGTATAATTATTCAAGGCAACTTCCAAAAAACATATGAGGCAACCCAAAACAAAAAAAAAATATACGATCTGAGTGTGAGGCAACCCAAAAGTTTATACTTGATTTCAAGGCAACCTTGTGGGCCATTCCACTCATACACTTTACCAAATTAAGTCCGACACACGTATTCCACTTCCAAAAACCCCGAAACCCTAATCAAAAACCCTAAAAATATCATTATTCCAGAATCAAACGATATAGAATATAAAATCAATTGACAACATCATTGCGGGTTGTTGCACAACGGCCAAATACAAGCAATCGACTATTGCGTTACAGAACCTAGATCACTGAAAGGTGTAATCAATATGGACAACGGTGTTGAGGTATTTGATGCGAAGGTAACAGTTCGATCCAATCTCTCTATTGTACGTATGTTAAAGACTTTATTGGATTCTAATTCAAACCGTAATAGGCTGTTTAGATCTACCATGTTTGGAAAATGGCTTGATTTACCTGATTTTAATCCTGATAATCATTTATATAATTACATTTGCCAGCACAAAGTTTATGAAGAAAAAATATGTGATACATGCCCCCGCATAAGTTACAAAATAGGTAATTGTTCGTTTGATCTGTTCGCGAAGAATTTTGTTTAATTACTTCAAATTTGGGAAATTGCATAGAGAAGACACATGTAAATGTCTTATAGTAAGCCCTTTCTGTGACCATTTATTCCCTGGTAAAGCTGCCATGTTGAAAAAGAAAGTTTTAGGCACCGAATTCACTAACAAATCAACGTAAAGCATGGGCAACTATGTATGATGATGATGTTGTGCATGTATGTTTAATTTTAATAACAACTATGGTGTTTAAGGGTAGAGATCCAAGCTTCCACGTGCCTGATATAGTGTTGGAAGTAGTAGAAGACCTGGACTGGTATAATGCATATCCTTGGGGGGGGGGGGGGGGGAGTATTTCTAGAGAATATTCTACACAAGGATGGTTAATGTTGTAGCTAGGCACCTTGAGAGGGAGCTGAAGAAGAAGATGTGTAAGCTCGAAAATAAAGTTGATGATGGGGAGGAGAAAGTGAATGACGAGACGCACCTTGAGAGGAAGCCAAAGAAAAAGAAGTGTAAGCTAGTAAATAAAGTTGATGATGGGGAGGAGAAAGTGAATGACGAGACTAACAAGGAGCAGACGTACGCTCTATATGGATTTTTCTGGGCACTAAAGGTAAGAAGTTACCGTAAATGAAATATATTAATTTTTTATTAAAATATTATAATTCAGATAAGGTTGATTGTCTAAGTGTTTTCTTTTAATTGTAATGTAGATATATGTTTTGGAGATCCTTAAAAACAGTAGCCATTGGTGGGCTAAAAACCATGATGTAATACCGCAGGGACTAGCATGGACTAGTGCTGGCCTATTTGAGAAAGCTCATTACGATAAACTGTTTGATGTGTGGTCCGACCCAGTTCGTATTTTTCATGCGATAAATTCTAAGGTTGAACAGCCTTGGTATTCGGAGAGTCTTGAGTACTTCATTTCACATGCTAGAAAAGGAGACATAGAATGTGTGAGTCGTTTAGGAGATGGTGCAACGAAAACCCTTGACCACGCACCAGAAGTGAGTGGTGAGCGCCTTGTATTGGAATTACCTCAGAATGATAAAGGTAGTGACAGATCCTCTGTTGAACCAAATTTAGACAGATACGTTGTTGAAATTGATGTAAAAGAAATACGATCAAGTGTTGAGGTAATTGAGAATTTTGTTGCTGATGCCGATAACGCGGAGTTGTTGAAGGTTGTACTAGACATTAAGAAAAGGCTATTAAATGTCCAAAGTTTTATTGAAAAAACTAGATCAAACATGTCTGAAGATTCAGTTTCTAAGGAAGCCGTTGTTAGATCTGCGACTGATTTATCTGAGAAGGTAATAGAAATGACAACACTATTTTTTATCCCTTTGTATGAAAATTATCCCAATATTTCCTGAGTCACAACATTTTCATATGTATACAGACTGTCACCGAAATTTCCAATGTTGTAGATCACGAATGTGAGCGTGTTAATGAAAGTCATGGTGGTAATGAAGCGGTGTGCATAAGTAATTGTCAATTTTTTTGTAGAGAAGGTAAATATTGGAGTGTAAGTAGGATCTGAAATTAAACTATAAATGAAGTTGTAAGATTGTATGTTGTTCAGTTTATAGGTGTGTGTATGGATTCTGGTCGTTAACACAAGGAAGGACACTTTTTCTAGCGGTCTATATGAAGGGGGTGATTCTTCCAAGTAAATTTATACCGAATCACAGAAGGATCCATCACAAACGATTGGGCATCAGCTAACAGCCGATTATGTTGAGAATCCCATTTCATACATCGTCTACTCCACTGTTGACGGAGACTGGGGGAGATCCGTCGTTACCCAACTTAAACCATGTATTTACCCCGTCGCAAGTTGCTGTAAGTTAATATAATATATGAAGTTAGCATTGATTGTATTACCCAATGACATGTGTCAGGGCTAATATTTAGAACGTTTATTTGTAGGACCATGTTGGTTTTGATTTCGGTGAGAATGAGAAACAAGTCATAGATACGGATGAAATACGGCAAGAGGAGGTTGGTGAATGTGTAGATGGTTTAAATGGTTTAGATGAAGTTGGTAGTAAAGACCTTTTAACAACTACCACACAACCTGAAAACGTAACGGTATTACTTCATCTTCATATAAAACTTTATTGACACCATTGATCATAATTAAATCTATTTCCCAACTTTGTATTTGAAGGAACTTCTGAAGTTACAGTTGGGTGTTCCAAAGTCTTGTCCAGCCAATGGTGTGGAAGGAGACGTGCTACTGGAGGATGGACGTAGTTGTACGAAAAGAAATTTTAAGGTACCAAAATCCAGGGTCATTGATGAGAAGAAATGTAAGCATCCAGTTGGTTTGAACCAAGAGAACATTCTAGAAGAAGAGATGAATTTTACGGAGGATGTAACAGACACAAATTTTGAGCATGACTTCTTTGGAGAAAAAACACATATAAAGGCGGTTGATATGAGAGTTAAGGTATATAATCAATTGTATATCGATAGTTTATAATTATAATCGTAGATTTAACTGATAAATAATTGCAGGAGGATTGTGGTGTTTTGTAAGACAACATGGATGGAGAGAGTATTAAAGACGCAGAGTCGATGGAGAATTTAATGGTAACCAGACATAAACGTTTCTTCGTAAAACATTAATTGAAGTGTTAGAGTTCTAAAAGATACATAAAGGTGTAGGGTATACAACCCACACTTGATAGGTTACTTGATATAGTTCCTAACACATCCTAGTACACCATACATAAAAGAACCTAACATTAAAAGCATAAAAACCAGATGTTGAGACATAAAAGTCAGGCTTCCCAATTGGTGAGCATCATGGTGATGTACCATCTTTTGCGAGCAAGCCTGATGTTAGAGTTCACGACCATGCTCCTAAACCAGTTCAGCTTCTCCATATCTGCACTTTGGATTTCCCTTAAATAATCGACAACCAGTAACACTATAGGATGACTCCTTAACTGTTGAATGTTGCCAATGAAAATGTCTATGTGCCTCATTCTGTCGCTTAGCTGTATGCCATTCATCCGACATAAAGAACCCTAGATCTCTTCTTTAGTAGCCTCTTCGCCATTAAAATTGGCAAAAGTGATAACTTGAGCCATTATAATAATGGTATTTAATAAGATTTGTGTTAGTAAATGAAGATGTAAATTTGAGGTTGCATGGACTTGTTTATATAACCTCAATAGGGAAGTTAAATGTCAAGTCATGCATTTACCTTTGTCACATTAAAATAAGATTCAATGGTTAAGCTTGGGTTCATAAATGTATTGGGTTTAGTTGTCACATCCATTTAATTTTTATGGGGTTTGCCTCCCTAATTATTAAGCATTTCCTAGCCTTGTTAACCAGGCTAGTTTCCATTGTTATAAGAGGATGTGTCTGGATACAGGATCACGAACATTGTTAATGATAGTTCTCTCGTATTGGGCGAAAATATTGCGTTGCAGCTAAAAAGGACAAAGTTCAAGGGAGGTGAAGTGTCGATGCCTTGGTGTCCCCTACCTAGTACAACCCCCGATCAAAAAAGATGTAAAAGCAAGAGGGTTGCAACTAGTGATGATCACAGATGGACACGTTAGATGGAAGGTGTAACACCCCATTTTGGAAATGGAAATATCACAGTAATTATGGCGTGTCATCAAAGCATACAAGGTAAAATTTCTAAACATTACTTGACCATATAAAGGAAAATACCGGAATCAAACATCGGTAGTCCAAAAGTAAAGCTCATCACACACAAACATAGTATAGTAAAGGAAAAGGACTAAACAATGTCCAAAGCATAAGTATCATAAAGAAAGGAAATGCATAATGTAAAGAAGGCTAGACAGCTTCCAGTCCAAATGCACGTACTCTTAGTGTCTACGAGCGTCCCTGAGTACCTGCCGTTTTGGGAACATAGAAAAGGAAAACGGCTGAGCAATACGCTCAGTGTACGGATGTACAATAAAGCATGAATATGATAAGCATATAACATAATAACAACGGAAGAAACTAAGTCCCGAGTAACCTGGTTAAGTCTTAATAAAACTGGTTTATAGTCTGAAAGTCTTATGTTTATCTTATAAAAACTGTTTGTCATATTTTACCATTAGCCAATATAGGTCATGAAAATCCACCGTGCATGAATAATTGGAGGGGTGACCTCATCATGCAAATTAGAGGGGCTGCCTCTAATTTAATATACTGGTTTTTATGGGTAGGAGGGATCAACTCCTTGTGAAGGATGCAAGGCACACACCACATTCACCATGTAATCCTGAATAAAAACGTGTAACTAGGATGCACCCATACGCCCCACATGATAAATATAAATAAATGGCCAAAAGCTGAAGGGACGCCACGAGCAATCACTCCGCCGTGGTGAAGTCATAACATCAGTGCCTCTAATGTTATGGTTATGGTACCTCCATAACTAGGTGAAACTAGTCATGCATGTATATGGCTATAGGTAATCATATTTAAACATAAGCAATCAAACTCATACTTATACTACGGGAAAACAGTTGGCTGCATACGGGGAAATCCTAATAAGGAAAGAATGTCCATACTGAAAGGACGGGAATCCGTACCTTATGTCCAATGAACGAGAACGACAAACTGCGAGAATCCTACTTCCGAAACACTAGTGCTACATAAATACGTACATGAAATAAGTATCTGCTTACTAAATACATAGCTGGTTTTATGTCATGTCTTAGCTTATTTTATGTGTTCTTACTATGTTTTACTGTTTAAAGCCTTAGATTGTATTAAATCTTATATTCTGTTCATTCTGATTAAGTATTTCTGATATTTCATGTGTTATTATACTTACTGTGTAATAATAAGTAACTTTCCAAAAATAGCAGGTTTCCTAAAATAGAAAGTTTCCAAAAATAGGGAGTTTCCAAAAATAGAAAGTTACCAAAAATAGAAAGTTTCCAAAAATAGAAAGTTTCCAAAAATAGAAAGTTTCCAAAAATAGAAAGTTTCCAGAAATAGAAAGTTTCCAAAAATAGAAAGTTTCCAAGAATAGATTTACTGCTTATAATAGATAAGTTTCTAAAAATAGAAAGTTTCCATAAATAGATTAGCTGCCTTAATTAAATAAGTTTCCATAAAAAGATTAGCTGCCTTAAATAAATAAGTTTCTAAAAATAGTTGGTTTCCATAAATAAATTAGCTGCCTTATTTAATTAAGTTTCTAAAAATAGAAAGTTTCCATAATTAGAAATAAGCTGGTTAAATAAGCTAAGTAAATAAGCCTAAGTGTTTTCATGATTATTTTCTAAGTCATATGATATATTGTATAGTTTAATAATTATTTCATGTAATTTAATTAAACTATAGGTTATAATATTTAATTAAAGTATAACATGTTTTTAATTAAATATATTAAATACTTAGGTTAAAATATGTATTATTAAATATTAATAATATAACCTAAGTCATGTTAATTAATTAATTATATCCATGGTTTTTAAAATAATTAATTAATTATAAGTCTTAATAATATAAATACTTAGGTTAAAATAATTTCATGATTATTAATAATTAAATAACCTAAGTCATGTTATTAAATTAAGTACATCTTTATTAATTTAATTTTAACATAAGTTCATAACATAAAAAAAAACTAACATAAACCATGAACCGGATCTAAGCTTAAAAACATGAACCGGACATGAATCGACACCGTACCCCGAACCAAATCGGGGTACCCCTTGCTGCCGTGGGACCCACACGCACCAACCAAGACCATATGGTCTTGGTGGTGGTCGGCTAAGCAAACCGAAACCCCCTTGGGGTCGGTTGCAGCCTGCGGCCAAATCCAAAACACCCCTTAAATCGACCCTTTGATTTAATTAATCATCAAAACATGTTAGATCTATGTTTATTTAATATGTTTTTATAAAAACATCACATGTTCATAATTAATAAAAAGATTATATTAAAAGAAAAGGTTTAAAAAGGTTTTACCGTATTCGTGGATCAAGAGAACGAAGAACAAACACGAACAAACAACAAATCTTCAAGATCCAAGATCAAAGAATCACCTTGTATGGTGATGTATAGGTGGCGGCACAAAGAGGAGGAGAAAGAGAGGGTTTTAGGTTTTTTCTTGAAATCTTCTGTAAAGTGATTTTGAGCAGTAAAAATTAATTAACCCTCCCTTTAGTAAAAATTGATAATGGGCTTGGCCCATTACCCTTGTTTGGCCGCGGGTAGGGACCCCCCCCATGGGGTTCCCGTACCTCTTTTCGTGTCTCGTTATTTAGTTACTCGTTTGTGTTTATTTATGTTCGGGTTTTAAATGTTCTCGTTACGTAAATACCATAATCTAATATATTTAATTATGCTCGTAATAAATATATATACGTAATTAATAATAGTTCGTGTTTTAATTAGGTTCATGATTTCATGATCGCATGTTCGTGATTAATTATTGCTAAATAATTATTACGTGATCGTGCATATAAAATACTTATCGTGTTCTAACACGTACGTAATACGTAAACTCCTAACACGTAATCGTAATCATGCTATATTAGGAAAGTTTTTAACTAGTACGTACGATCCTAAGGGTACTATGCATGGTAAAAGCATGCGGGTTTTACAACTCTTCCCCCCTAAAAAGAATAATTCGTCCCCGAATTATAGATAAAGTAAACTGGAAAAGAAGGGCATACCCGAATTCAAAATATGAAATGAGGGTAAGAAGCCCGGATAGACTCCTCCGTTTCCCAAGTGGCTTCCCGCTCGGTATGATCCCTCCATAGAATTTTGACGAATGGAATCGTCTTCTTTCTCATGATTCGTTCTTGTCTGTCAAGAACTCGTTCGGGTTCTTCTATAAAAGTAAGATCTTCACGTATCTGTTCCAGTGGATACTGAACCATGTGAAGGGGATGATATTGGTACCCTCTGAGTAAGGACACATGAAACACATTGTGCACATGTGAAACCTGCGGAGGTAACGCCAATCGGTAAGATACTTCACCGACTCGTTCAATGATATCAAACGGTCCGATGAAACGAGGACTGAGCTTCCCTTTAATCCCAAAGCGTCTAACACCACGTACCGGCGAAACCTTAAGGAAGACGCGACCTCCTACGTTAAAGCGTAAATCCCTACGATGTTTATCGGCGTAACTCTTCTGACGTGACCGTGCCTCCTGAATCTTCTGCTTGGCTACTGCGATCTTCTCATTTGTCATCTCTATAATTTTTGGTCCTTCGAGTGTTCGCTCGCCAACCTGATCCCAGCAGATTGGGGCGCGACACTTTCTGCCATACAACATCTCAAATGGGGCACATTTGATGCTTGCGTGCCAGCTGTTGTTGTATGCAAATTCCACCAAACAGATGTATTCGTCCCAATCACCCATCCATTCCAACACACATGACCTCAACATATCCTCCAATGTCTGAATGGTTCGCTCTGACTGTCCGTCCGTTTGAGGATGAAAAGCCGTGCTAAGCTTAAGTTGTGTACCCCAAGCTTTCTGCAGACTTTTCCAAAAGCGCGAAGTGAATCGAGGATCTCTGTCTGAGAAGATGCTGGATGGTGCGCCGTGGAGTCTCATGATCTCTCGTCTATACGTATCTGCGAGTTTACTTACCGGATCTTCCTTGCGGATCGGTAAGAAATGAGCTGATTTGGTAAGTCGATCAACGATAACCCAAATTGCATCGTGCTTCCTTTTGGTAGGCGGAAGACCGGTAACAAAATCCATGGTGATTTTGTCCCACTTCCACTCTGGAATGTCTAATGGTTGAAGGAGACCGCCAGATCGCTGATGCTCGATCTTAACCTGCTGGCAGGTAAGACATTTGGAGACGTAAGTGGCCACATCCTGTTTCATACCACTCCACCAAAAGTACTGCTTGATGTCATGGTACATTTTAGTTGAACCAGGATGTATCGAGAATGGGGAGCTGTGAGCTTCAGCTAACAAAGCTTCCCGGAGTTCTTGGTCATCAGGAACACAAAGTCTAGTGCCCTGCCATTTGATACCATCTGCATCTACTCTGAATTATGTCTGCTTCTCCAAATTCTGTACTATCGCCCAGATTTCTCCGTCATCCTTCTGAGCTTCCTTGATCTTAGATAGTAACTCGGGTTCTACTCTAAGATTCGCCCAGTAACCGTGATGTCCACGTACCATGATCTCGATGTCTAGTCGCTCCAATTCTCTGATGACTTACTCTTCGATTTTAATGCCGTTGATCATTCCGGACTTCCTGCTAAGAGCATCTGCTACTACATTTGCCTTTCCGGGATGATACTGTAGATTAATGTCATAATCCTTCAACAGCTCTAACCATCTCCTCTGCCTCATGTTTAATTCATGCTGAGTAAAGATATACTTCAAGCTCTTGTGGTCCGTGAAAATGTTACATGATTCTCCATATAAGTAGTGTCTCCATATCTTCAATGCAAACACGACTGCAGCAAGTTCCAGATCGTGCGTGGGGTAATTTTCTTCATAAGGCTTAAGCTGCCGTGAAGCGTACGCGATCACTTTCCCATGTTGCATGAGAACACAGCCAAGTCCCTTCCCCGATGCATCGCTGTAGATTTGAAATCCACCCGTACCAGATGGTAGAGTAAGAATAGGTGCAGATACTAGCTTCTGCTTCAGGTCTTCAAAGCTCTTCTCTCGATCTTCAGTCTAGACGAATTTCTCCCCTTTCCGCATCAGTTTGGTCAATGGTAGTGCTAGGCGGGAAAAGTTCTATACGAACCTACGGTAATAGCCAGCTAAGCCTAAGAAACTGCGGACTTCCGTCGCCGATGTCGGCCTCGACCACTTAATAATGGCCTCAACCTTCGCTGGATCCATAGTGATTCCTTCTGCTGATACAATGTGACCTAAGAATGCCACCTTGTCTAACCAAAACTCATACTTGGAGAATTTAGCATACAGCTACTTCTGGCGAAGAATCTGTAGTATTGTACGAAGATGGTCTTCGTGTTCCTCCTTGGACTTTGAGAAAATCAGGATGTCATCGATGAAAACAATGACGAACTTGTCCAGAAATTCATGGAAGATTCTGTTCATCAGATCCATAAATACTGCTGGAGCATTTGTCAGGCCAAATGGCATAACTACAAACTCGAAGTGGCCATAACGGGTACGAAAGGCAGTCTTAGCAATATCCTGCTCCTTGACCCGTAGCTGGTGATACCCTGACCTAAGATCGATCTTGGAGAAGTGTTTGGCCCCTTGGAGTTGGTCAAACAGATTGTCAATGCGTGGCAGTGGATACCTATTCCGAATGGTAATCTTGTTGAGCTCGCGATAGTCTATGCAAAGACGCATACTGCCGTCCTTCTTCTTAACAAACAAGACCGGTGCGCCCCATGGAGATGCGCTCGGTCGAATGAAACCTCGCTTGAGAAGTTCTTGTAGTTGATCCTTCAGCTCCTTCAGCTCTATGGGAGCCATGCGATAAGGAGCCTTGGAGATTGGTTCAGCTCCTGGAATCAGCTCGATACTGAATTCCACTTCTCGTGCAGGTGGTATGCCCGGAAGTTCTGCTGGAAACACGTCTTGGAATTCCGACACTATTGGTTGATCCTGAATCGATGGAGATTCATCATCCATGTCGTGAACCGTAGCTAGGTAACCCTCGCAGCCATGTGCTAGTAGTGCACGTGCTTGCAGGGTAGATATGACTTGTACAGACCGTCCGGGTATGAACCCATTATTAATGTACTCTGGTGCATTGACATCACCGAAGATAACTCGATATGAATGGCAGTCTATGGTAGCATGATACTTGGATATCCAATCCATGCCCAAAATCATGTCGAAGTCATTCATGTCCAGCGGAAGTGCGTCGACAGGTCGAACCTTATCATCAAATTCTAGGGGAAGACTCTTGTATACATGGGTGATTAATACAGAGTCCCTCAAAGGCGTAGAAATAGTAAGCCTATTTTCTAGTGGCAAGGGAGGCATCCTAATGTTCTTAGCATAAGTAGTAGAAATAACCGAGTGAGTAGCACCCGTATCGAAAAGAACACATGCAGCGCGACCATACATATACAAGATTCCAGTGATGGAACCTGTAGACTTGTTGGCCTGGTCTCGAGATGTCGTGTAGACACGCCCGGCAGTAGGAGGCGGCTTGGTATCAGCATGTCCGATGTACCCTCCATCTCGCCCTTACGGCAATCCTTCATAATATGGCCAGGAAGACCACACTTGAAGCACGCATCAGTATTACGGCGACATGGTCCTGGGTGCCTATGATGGCAAGTAGAGCAAAGAGGATGAGTGTATCCTCCAGCAGGTGCTCTGGCTGGCTGAGGACCTGATAAAAACATTTTACATGAGACATAATAGTTGGTTACAAAGGACGAAGCGGATAATCGTAAGATTGAATACCAGTGGCTGGACGGCTAGGCTGCGAACCTCTCTGGTTCTGGTCCCTACCGTTTCCATGGTTCCTGGTAGAAGTTTGCTAAAGTGTCAAAATATGAGTTATAACATAAAACATAAGGAATTTCGTAAGTATTAGGACCTGCTGTTGCTGGATTGCCCGGCGTTGTTACGGTAATTGTCATTACCGCCACGCCTATCCGTAGCAGAACGGTTGTTAGTCTGACCGTTTCCCTTGGGCTGGTGAGGCTGCTGCTGAGTAGCCGGCTGAGACCGGTCCCCAGTTTTCTGCCTGGAAGATACTGTTAAAGAGATGAATAATTGACATATGGAAAGTATACGGATTGGTCACCGCTTGAATACGAAGGTTTACCTCTTGTCGGGTCTTTCAGCTTCCCCGAACTCATCCCTCTTCTGCAGCATCTCCAGTTTCCGTGCTGCATCGGCCACTTGTGCTACAGTATTGAACGTAGCACACACCAGATTGTTTGCGACCGATGTGCGAAGAGCCCATCTGAAGTGATGTGCCTGCTCTTTAGGAGTACCTGCTGCCGCACCAAGGAAACCAGCCAAGCGAAGAAAGCGCTGCATAAACTCGTTTCTATTCTCCCCAGCTCTCTGACGGATCCCATGGTACTCTCTCTTGAGCTTATCCTGCTCAGCCTTGGGAAAGAACTGCTCCATCACCCTGTCCTTGAACTGAGCCCAAGTCAAACCAGCAACCCACTCATCACCACCTTCAGATTGCATCAAAGCTAACCACCAGTTGAGTACATCGCCTTCGAGCCGATAGCATGCCAACCTCGCCTTGTATGCGGGGTCACAACCCATAGCGTTGAAAATCTTCTCGATGTGAGCCAACCAGCTTTCAGCATCGCTGGGGCTATCTGTCTTCTCAAAAGCTCGAGGGCGGAGCTTGTTGAATCTCTTTAGCCATACTACTAATGTCACTGGAGGAGGAGGAGGAGGTGGCTGATTGTGCTGCTGATTGTTGGCAGCTTGAACTTCAGCCTGGATGTCATTCCTCAGTTGAGGAAGCAAGGCTTGCATGGCAGCCTGAATTGCAGCATTGAGCTGCTCCTGTTCGCGTATGAGAACCATCTGACAGTATAACATAAAACATATGATTAAACAGATCAAAACATAAAATATAAATATATACATGAAAAAAATTTATACTAAAATTTCACGAGAAAAATTTTATGCAAGAAAATTTTGTGTATGAATGCATGATGCAGTTTTATGAAACTTTTGTATGCTCGAGAGTGAACGCCTCTGGTCAGTTCACCCAAAACAAAGACATTATCGAGGGGACGCCTATGGGTCGGTCCCAAATCTAAAAGTTTCAATAAAACACATACGACTAAATAGGGCCAGTCCTGTACCAACAATTATTTAGTCAAAAACCCTGCAACAATGACATGTATATGTATGCTTAAAAATGATGAATGCATGAAAACAACTGTCAGTTCTAGGATGACCGTAGTGACTACGCACTAATCACAGGTCATATTTGAGAGCCTACAGGTCGAAGCCTTGGCTCTGATACCATAATTGTAACACCCCATTTTGGAAATGGAAATATCACAGTAATTATGGCGTGTCATCAAAGCATACAAGGTAAAATGTCTAAACATTACCTGACCATATAAAGGAAAATACCGGAATCAAACATCGGTAGTCCAAAAGTAAAGCTCATCACACACAAACATAGTATAGTAAAGGAAAAGGACTAAACAATGTCCAAAGCATAAGTATCATAAAGAAAGGAAATGCATAATGTAAAGAAGGCTAGACAGCTTCCAGTCCATATGCACGTACTCTTAGTGTCTACGAGCGTCCCTGAGTACCTGCCGTTTTGGGAACATAGAAAAGGAAAACGGCTTAGCAATACACTCAGTGCACGGATGTACAATAAAGCATGAATAGGATAAGCATATAACATAATAACAGCGGAAGAAACTAAGTCCCGAGTAACCTGGTTAAGTCTTAATAAAACTGGTTTATAGTTTGAAAGTCTTATATTTATCTTATAAAAACTGTTTGTCATATTTTACCATTAGCCAATATAGGTCATGAAAATCCACCGTGCATGAATAATTGGAGGGGTGACCTCATCATGCAAATTAGAGGGGCTGCCTCTAATTTAATATACTGGTTTTTATGGGTAGGAGGGATCAGCTCCTTGTGAAGGATGCAAGGCACACACCACATTCACCATGTAATCCTGAATAAAAACGTGTAACTAGGATGCACCCATACGCCCCACATGATAAATATAAATAAATGGCCAAAAGCTGAAGGGACACCACGAGCAATCACTCTGCCGTGGTGAAGTCATAACATCAGTGCCTCTAATGTTATGGTTATGGTACCTCCATAACTAGGTGAAACTGGTCATGCATGTATATGGCTATAGGTAATCATATTTAAACATAAGCAATCAAACTCATACTTATACTAAGGGAAAATAGTTGGCTGCATACGGGGAAATCCTAATAAGGAAAGAATGTCCATACTAAAAGGACGGGAATCCGTACCTTATGTCCAGTGAACGAGAACGACGAACTGCGAGAATCCTACTTCCGAAACACTAGTGCTACATAAATACGTACATGAAATAAGTATCTGCTTACTAAATACATAGCTGGTTTTATGTCATGTCTTAGCTTATTTTATGTGTTCTTACTATGTTTTACTGTTTAAAGCCTTAGACTGTATTAAATCTTATATTCTGTTCATTCTGATTAAGTATTTCTGATATTTCATGTGTTATTGTTGTCCCCCTATATTTGTGATTGATTAAGAAATGAAGAAAGAAAGAAAATAGATGAAGAAGAGATGAATTCCTAGAGAGAGAAAGTAGTGAGAGAAAGTAGAGAGGAAATGATTAACTTGGTGAATATTAGATTAGAGAAAAGAAGTTGTTACAAATGACCATCCACCCTCCTAACATGCTAGGAGGGTAGTATATATAGTCCACCCACATGCGGGCTTTAATGGACTATATATTGGGCCGAGCTTATCTTTTGGACTTTAATTAGTTTAAATTCAAGCCCGTGAACCACGACTAAATAACTACCTATTACAACGTTCTAATAAATATTACAATAGAAACCTATGACCGAACATTCTTGTTTGACTCAATATTTTGAGGCTAACAATCTCCCCCAATGTGAGGTCATTCCTCTTTGATATTTGGATTCCAATGGAGATTTATGAATTTCGTCATAAATGAGTCTTGAACGTGTAACAGTAGTTTTGTTCCTTCATGCTATGATCTTTGAGCCTTTGTCGTTTTCTTTCAACTTTGTCTTTTAGTCTTGAGATCTTCAAATCATCGTTGACTTGTCATTGCCATCTTGCGATCTTGTGTCTTTATCCACATGCTCACACTATCAATTGTTGGATAAGTCTTTGTGCATGAATATGTGGTTGTGAATCTTTGACTTTGCTGAGTACACCGTGACGCCACCTTCTCGAGACAAAACATAGACAAGGACTAAATGTCTTTGACATTCGTCCTAAATCGGTAGCGTTTTACCTCCGGTCGGTGAAGACCGTTATACGATATTAAATATCGTACCTGTGATCAGGTAGATTCAATTAAGAATCTCCTTGACAGGGTTTCGCGGCAGTACTAGCCGTTCTCTTTACTCGACCGTCTCAAAGCAAGACTGCGAACATAAAGAGTGAATCAATTGGATAAATATCCGCTTGATTAAAGTCGTCAATTCAAATTCCTGGAACAAGTTTGATTCATTAAGAATCTTACCATTGTTGCTTTCCAGTTGACACAAGTTTGATTCATAAGAATCTCACAAGTCACCTATCGTAGCGCTGTTTGATGTTGACGCTAGAAGGATTTCCATTCGTCACTGTGAGTATTAATGAATATCACTCTGAATGTTCTGGCAAGACCATAAAGATATTGCGTAGAAACCTGAAACGAGTTTGAATCAATTCAGAATCAAACCACTGTTGCTTTTCAGTTTTACATATGTTCAATTCATAAAGAATCTTGCATATGACCTACCGCAGTGCTGTTTGATGTTAACACTGGAAGGATTTCCACTCATCATTGTGAATACTAAGTAGTATCACTATGAGTGTTCTAGCAATATCACAAGGATATAGCGTAGGACTCTCTTGATCTTCATCCGTGTGTCCTAACGAGATTTTATTGATCTCTTGGCTCTAGACTCGATTTGTGCACTTTTAGTGGTCGGAGGCTGGAGCAGATGCCACCTATTCAATATCAACTATCTCGGAGTGAGAAAGTCAATAGAAGTCGTGTTGATCTCCGTGAAAATAAAACAAACTTCTTTTGAGAGAAGCCTGAGTAGCTAGGAAAGGGTTGTACTTCACATCACTGGGTCCATGATGAGTTTGTCTTCATGATGGGTTGACCCGGTTTCTGCCTAAGTTGTATGGAGGGCTTCTTTCTTTAGACCCTTTATCCTTACATTTCTTTTTCATTCTTCAACCCCTTCAATGCTTACCAAGACATCATTAATAGCACCTTGTTGTGATTGTTCCAGTGCTATCATCAGTACTTAGTCGGCATTCAGCTACGTTCACATTCTACTCCATCTTTCCTAAGGACTTTTAATCATCTATTGGATTGTCCCTGGGAAGATCCCTCCGGTTCTGGTTGGATCATAGGACTTAAACCTAACCACCCTTTTGACACCAATAACGTCGTGAATTAAAGATGTTGTGGGTATTTGATCGTAACCATGAAAACCACTTTAAATTCTAACAAAGTGTTTGAAAAACATTTAACACCTTGCTAGTTTTGTCGTTTCAGAAATGCTCCCCCTTCACATGTGCATCGATAATCGAAAGTGTTTCGCACATGTAGGTAAGAGTTAAAGTGCTTGAGTCTTATATAAGATCATATTTTAATCACATTTTCTCCCCTATCTCTAATATATAAGATCTTTTGATATTAGAGATACCAAATTTGATTAAAATATATTTTGAAAAATAGTCTTGAAAATCTTCGGGAGAAAGATGTGTTAATCTTTTGCATGAAGTTGAATTGCTCCCCCTCAAAAATTGATCCAATGGAATTGTCATTACGAGGATTTGATCCACATTAAACTTTTGAGGATAGGAGTTGTTGAACACACAATTTTTGAAAGATTTTGAATATCATTGAGAAATTATTGAAAAAATTGTGTTCAACGCTTTTTGAAAAATCAATTCTTTTTGACGAATAGGTTTTTCTAAAGCATAAACTTGAGTTCATAGACTTTGAATGTCTTGACGAATCCACTTAAGTGTAAGAAGATTTAACTTCTTTTGCTAAGGGTAAGAGTACAAAAGCGTACACTCCCCCGTGAATTTAGATCCGGGTTGCAATCTGAAAGTGATTACAAGCCATTGTGTTGAGCTCAAAACGTTGAATGTTTTGTGACAAGCTCAACCCGTGATAGATTGCTCTACCCGTTGTTTGGAAATATTTTCCAAAATAGACAATTTCCTTTATTAAAAGAAGAAATGACATGTTTTGAAAAATATTTACAACTTTCATTCGAGCTTTATGTACACACCCGTGTCGTTATTGAGCGACATTTCTAGGTGCGTCCATATTATCGATACTGAAAGACATGTCGAGAAGAATATTTTTGGATTTTCAAAGATTTTTTAATTTTGTATTTTTCTTTTTCATTAATATTTACAGATAGATCTTTGATAGATGAATCAAGCAGGCTTCTTTGCCAGAACCTCCAGTTCTGCTGGAGTCAAACATCTCATACCAATTTGCCTAACTAGATACGCAAACCTCTCTTTCGAAAGAGCTTTTGTAAACAAGTCAGCTAATTGGTAATCAGTTCCAACAAAGTATAATTCAACAATACCTCTTTCAACTTGTTCCTTAATGAAGTGATATCTGACATCGATGTGCTTCGTGCGGGAATGCTGAACCGGATTGCAGGAGATGGCTATGACCGACTTTGAGTCACAGTACATAGGTACTTTATCAAAATGGAAGCCATAATCCGTGAGTTGTGTTCTCATCCAAAGAACTTGAGCACAACACGCAGATAGAGACACATACTCCGCTTCGGCTGATGAAAGTGACGTGCAATCCTGCTTCTTGGAAGACCATCCCACAAGCTTGTCTTGACCTAAAGATTGTGCACCACCAGAAGTACTTTTACGTGTATCAAGACACCCTGCATGATCAGAATCTGAATAGGCCGTTAGAAAGAAACCGGTTTCCCTCGGATACCAGAGTCCCATGTGAATGGTATTCTTAAGGTACCGAAAGATCCGTTTAACCTCCTTGAGGTGCTTTTCAGTGGGTCGTGCTTGATATCGTGCACAATAACATGTAGCATGATGTATATCAGGTCTGCTCGCTGTCAAGTACATGAGGGACCCGATCATGGAACGATATCTCGTTTGATCTATGGGTAATCCCTCCAAATCAGCATCTAGGGATGTGGTTGATAAAGGTGTCCCAACGGGGTCACATGATGTCATACCATGCTTTTTGATTATCTCTTGACAATACTTAGCTTGGTTAATGAAGATACCACTTGGGGATTGGTGAACTTGAATTCCTAGAAAGAATTTTAGTTCGCCCATCATAGACATTTCAAATCTGCTGTGCATTACTTTTTCAAACCATTTTGAAAGTTTTGGGTTTGTAGACCCGAAAATAATGTCATCAACATAAATTTGCACAAGCAAAATGTCATCCCCATATTTATAAGTGAACAAAGTTAAATCAATGGAACCTTTTGAGAAACTTTTGGAGACCAGAAATTTCGAGAGCTCGTCGTACCACGCCCTTGGAGCTTGCTTGAGTCCATAAAGTGCTTTGTGGAGACGATACACCTTGTCAGGATAATGAGGATTAACAAATCCTTCCGGCTGCGTGACATAAACTTCTTCCTTCAAAGGACCGTTAAGAAACGCCGTCTTTACGTCCATTTGATAAACGATGAATCCCTTTTGTGCAGCATAAGCAAGGAAAATCCTGACCGCTTCCATTCGAGCTACTGGTGCAAATGATTCTTCAAAATCAATACCCTCTTTCTGTCCATACCCTTTAGCCACTAGCCTAGATTTATTCTTGATGATCGTGTTCTCTTCATCCATCTTGTTTTTCCAGATCCATCTAAGATTTAATGATTTTACATCGTATGGTCTGTCAACAAGTTCCCAGACTTTAAGTCTTTCAAATTGTTGAAGTTCACCGTCATCGATTCAATCCAAGCATGATCAGCTAATGCTTCTTTGATGTTTTTCGGTTCAGCTGAACTCACGGCGAGTGCGAACATACAAACATCGGCATCGGTGTTAAGCTGTCGTCTTGTGCGAACGGGCTGTGAAGGGTTTCCAATGACATGAACCAAAGGATGATCTTGGGTCCAATGATGTGTTGAAGGATGTCGTTGGTAGAACGTATGCATATTTGACGGATCAACATGGCGAGTAGAAGACTCTCCATTTTCGTGTACCGGTGTACCGAATGGGTTGATGAATTCGTCTTCGTCAGATAATGCATTGTCTGCTTGATTTGTGTTCTCTGGAGCAATGACAGTAGTTGTGGATGTTGTAGGATCGATTGTTGAAATGATATTATGAGGAGGTAAATCTGCTGTAACCCGTGTTGAAGTAGATGAAGTTGTATCCGGTTGTTGACGATGATCGGTATCATCATTCTTATCATGAGTGACAGCGGAAGACTTCGACACAACTTGTTTCTCCCCCGTGAAATATTCATCATACATTGGTCCATATAACATTTCCAACTCTTCAATGGTCGTGTCGACTGTCATATCAGCTCTATGAACATTTTCTGGAACCAGCGTTGAACTTGACGATTCATTGCTGTGGTCTTGAGTTTCGAGTTCCGTGCGGTTGTGAACGGAAGTCGTTTGTCGTTGTGAATCGGGACTTAAACTGTTTTGTTCAAGTGCCATTTCTTGTAATTCATCAAATCGGATGTGAATTGTCTCGACAATCAATTTTGTTCTCTTGTTGTATACTCTATATCCCTTTGACTGAGTTGCATATCCCACAAGAATACATGCATCACCTTTTTGTTTCATCTTATCCAAGTTTTCACCATCTCGAATTGAAGCTCTACGTGATCATTGGCCTATTCTAAGATGATTGATTGGATGGATTTAATGTATGGATTGTTAAATAATATAAAGAAGATGAAGGAAGGAGATGAGGGAGTAGAGATAGAAAGGAGAGAAAGGAGAAAAGTAGAGAGAGAAAGTAAAGATGAATAATGAGATATGAAAATCAACAACCAACAACCCCCCCCTAACATGCTAGGAGGGGATATATATATAGCCCACCCTACATGTGGGCTATATGGACTATACATTAACTAAATGGATCACGAGCCCATTACATAATTATCGTTGGAGCGACCGATCCTTCATAAATACATAAAACATATTTCCAACAATCTCCCCCTAAGGGAGGTCGCTCCAAGAGACAAAGTTCTAAATAGTCTATATCTCGTGATCTATGCTAACTAAGATGTGACCGAGACTTTATTTGGAAAAATGTATTTCTAACAATCTCCCCCTAAGGGAGGTCACATCTTTTTACAAAATCTTAAACCTAGCATCTATGCTTGAGTCTTCGATCTTGTTCTTGTGAATATGCTTGACGTGATCTTTGACTTTAGTCTTGAGCATGTTTCCTTGCCTTGACCTTGTGCATTCTTCACTTGTGATATTTGCCTCTTCGTGACTTCATGTTCCACATACTTATACTTTTAAATTATTGAAAGCTTTAGAGTTTGATACAGCGGAAGACTTGACCTTCAAGCTTTCTTGAATTTGTTGAAGTACTAATTGTATGTAGTATAAGCATGTGGTGACGACTTCTTCTGGATTGTACACCGCAATGCCACCTTCTTGTTACGCTGCATAAGACAGTTAGCAACAAACAATATACACGGATGAAATGGCATTGAACATTTCATTCTAATTCGGTAGCATTTTACCTCCGGTCGGTGAAGACCGTTGGAAGATATTAAATATTGTACTTGTGGCAGGTAGTTTCAATAAAGAACCTCCTTGACAAGATTTCGCGGGTAAACCCGTTCTCTTTACTCGACCGTCCAAAGCTGACTGCGAACGTAAAGAGTGAATCATTTGGATAATATTATCCGCATGATTTGAAGCCGTCAATTCATGTTCCTGGAACAAGTGAAGTTCAATTAAGAACCGCACCATCGTTGCTTTCCAGTTGTCACTAGCTTGATTCATATAGAATCTTGCAAGTTACCTACCAAGTGCTGTTTGATGTTAACACTAGAAGGATTTCCATTCGTCACTGTAAATACTTAATAGTATTACTCTGAATGTTCTGGCAAGATCACTAAGATATTGCGTAGAGGCTTGGAACGTGTTTAAATTCATTTAAGACTTAAACCACTGTTGCTTTCCAGTTATCACAAGTTTGATTCATAAAGAATCACACAAGTCACCTACCATGAGCTTTTTGATATTCGCTCAAGAAGGATTTCCATCTTCATTGTAAATACTTTCGTATTACTCGGATGTTTAGGCAAGATCATGAAGATTTTGCGTAGGACTCTTAAGATCTTTCTTACTTTTCACAGTGTGTGAAGAAGCAAGGAAATATGAAAGTGTGTCCTAATGAGATATTTGATGATCTCAAATGGCCCTAGACTCGATCGTGCATTTTGGATTTTTAGTGATCGGAGGCTGGAGAGGAGTGCCACCTATTCAATACCAATTTATTCGGAGTGAATAAATCAATAGATAATGCGTTGTCTCCGTGTGATTAAAACAAATATCTTTTGAGAGATATCTGAGTTAGCTGGGATGGGTTGTGCATTGCATCACTGGGTCCATGATGTTTGTCTTCAATATTAAGAATCATTAAACAATGATCTTAATAGCATATGTATTGACCCGGTTTCTGCCTAAGTTGTAAGGAGGGCTTCTTTCTTTACACCCTTTATCTTTACAATTCTTTTTCATTCTTAAACCCCTTCAATGCTTACCAATACGTCATCACTAGCACCTTGTTGTGATTGTTCCAGTGCTAACTTAAGTACTTGGTCGGCATTCAGCTACGTTCACAATCTTTCTCCATCTTTCCTAAGGACTACTATTTCTAGCTATGGAATGTCCTTGGGAAGATTCCTCCGGTTCTAGAGGAATCATTGGACTTAAACCTATCCTACCATCCTTATGTCACCACAATCTTCATCATCGTGAATAGAGATGTTTTGGGTAAGTGTATGTCACCATGAAATCCAATTTGAAGTGCAAATCCATTTTGCTCCCCCTTAACATATGCCACGATATCCGAAAACATTTCACACATGTCGAGATGAGCTAGCACGTTAAGTCAAACCATTTTTGATTAATCATTTCCCATATTAAATCACATTTTCTCCCCCATATTAAAAATATTAACCCAATCGATGTTTTTAATATCAATTGATTTAATAGCATTTTAAGAAATGTGAGAAGAAAAATGCAAATCCAATTATCTTCATGAGTTACACAAGCTCCCCCTCAAATTAATGAGGGTCTACTTGAAACGTAAATTAAATACCTTTTAAACAAAAGTGTAAGGTATTTATCACGTGCAAAGATCATATATGATAATGAATTCACAATATTAGCAATTTACGAGGTTGGACCTGAATGATGGAGAACATCATATGAAAGAAGCACATGGTTCTTGTTCACGAATGTTGGTCTTCCTCGTAACTTCTGAAGTTATCTCTTGACTCCATGTGTATGATTGATATCGTTGTCTTGACACCAATATGTGAACTTGGCACTCTCGGCATCAAGGATTCTGAATGCTGGACAATTGCTCCCCCTCAATTGTTGACCCGTGTTCTATTGAAAGAGCTGTAGTCACCGTTTGAGTAGTCGCATCGTCGAGTATGTAGATATCAATTGTAAGTTGCTACGGTTGGTGGAGATGATAACTTCGGATTCTGAAGTCAAAGCTTTCCGGTGAAATGCTTGACTTCAAAGTGAAAAGCGGGTTACTATCGGAAATAATAGCAAACCATTTTGAGCATATTTTTAAAAGTTTGAACTTCTGCTCGAACTTTATTTACAACCCCGTGTCATTATTGAATGACATTTCTAGGTTCGTAAATATTATCGATTCCAGAAGACATGCTCTTTTTATCAAAACATTTTTGAACACACAATTTTGAAAGATTTAGAAAAACCTTTTGAGAAATTCTTGAAAAATTGTGTTCAAAGTTTTGAAAACCAATTACTTGAGCTTAAGATTTGGAATATCTTAGGAAAGCTCAAGTCCGAGAAGTTGTAAACTTCTCGTTGTTAAGGATAAGTTTATCATCGGCGATAAACTTTCCTT
The DNA here is from genome assembly GCA_025667525.1 of Glebionis coronaria. NCBI lineage: Eukaryota > Viridiplantae > Streptophyta > Magnoliopsida > Asterales > Asteraceae > Glebionis > Glebionis coronaria. The sequence continues at coordinate 492,040,307 of CM046875.1, forward strand.
TTTCTAAAGAACGAGTCCTAAGCTGACATTTACTTAGAAGTCGTGTTCATGAGCTTGAAAACTTGGACTGTTTTAACGGAAAGCTCATGACCGAGAAAGGTTAATTTCTCGTTACGAGGAAAAGTTCTCTTATTTAAAAGATACACTTTCCTTTCTGAGCTTAAAACTTCGAATGTTTTAATACAAGCTCATGACCGAGAAAGATGAATTTCTCGTTAAGAGGATAAGTTATCATAAAAGATAATCTTTCCTTTATTTTAAATTCGAGTTACAGTCTGACATTTAACTGTAAGTCATTGTGCATGAGCTTAAAAACCTCGAATGTTTTTAATTTTAGCTCATGCCCAAGAAAACTTAATTTCTCGTTGTTAGGATAAGTTTATCATCGGCGATAATCTTTCCTTTCTTTGATGCACGGGTTATCGTCTGATATTTAACGATAAGCCATAGTGCATGAGCTTCAAAACTTGGAATGTTTTAATATAAGCTCATGCCCGAGAAAAATGAATTTCTCGTTGTTAGGATAAGTTTACCATCGGCGATAAACTTTCCTTTCTTTGAAGATCGAGTTATAGTCTGTGATGTGACTATAAGTCCTTGTGTAAGCTTTAACCATGAATCCCCTGAGATACTAGTTTCTCCGATATCTGCTTCTTCAGCAACCAAACTCTAAGAGTGTCCTTAGTTGAACGGTATACAACGATTGGACCGCTTCATTCTTTTGGAACATCAACTTTGGTACCTGCATTCTCATTAGGAGTTTGTATACTGTTGCATGGGTTAGAGATATCTATTTTAGAAGCACGTGGGGGTTCACGGTTTTCTTTTCTTGTGTCAGAGGTGGCCTGAGGGGATGATTCACTTGTCTTAGTTGGCAAACGTTTCCTTTTATAGAAAACCTTAAGTTCAGGCTTAAGTGATGTATCATCCTTTGCAATTTCCTCCCTAGCAGTCTTCGTAGAATCAGAGACTATCCTAGTTAAAGGGCACTCATTTCCTACAAGAGTGAAAGTTCTACCAGTGGGGCGCCACATTTTGCCAATGGGTTTGATTTTAGCAACCCACTGGGATTTAAGTCTAGCACGTGAGTTCACCTCATTAAGTAATTTTTTGATACAAGAGTCATGATTTGCCGTAAAGACACATTTTCTACATGTTTTACAAGTAGCATATTTAATGTCCGAGTAAGATCTAGGATTCCTAGATGATTGATTGATGCTCCTAGGAGGTGACATGCTACGGTTAGCAGTGTTGGGTAAACTAGAATGTATCTGACTAGGTTTGAAATTCCTATCTCTTACTTGTGTCTTTTGAATAGCTTCCCTTTGACCAAAATCATGGCGTACATCAGTTGAACTAGTTCTAGACGTGTTCATTGAACTATTCTTAGAGAAACTAGGGGCAATCATGTGATAAGGTCTTGCTAAAACTGATTTAGTCACATTAGGCCTAGTTGGTGGAGTGAATGTTCTAGAAATATGTCCCAAATCAACTTGGGAGGAAAACCGCGGTCTCGAGGATTGTGGTCGCTCGGATCTAAATGCAGTAGGTTGTTTGACAATCGGTTGTCTGACGAACTGATTTGTAGGCGGTTTCCCCAAGATTGATGGTTTTTCAAGGTTAGTGTCCACACTAGGTCCTCTAGTTTTCCTTAACTCGTTTTTCAACGCAGCTATAGCAAAAACCTTTTCCTGTACTTGGGCCTTTAAAGTCTCATTCTCTTTGAGCAAGTTATCTTGGGATGCCAACTTAGATTCAAGCAGTTGAATTTGTTTCAAAAGATTATCCTTTTCAGCTTTAGAATCTAGAACAGTTTGATCCAATTTTCTTTCAAGAACAACGTTTGACTTTTCAAGTTTTTCAAAGTATGTTTCAAATTTGTCCGTTTTCTTAGAAAATTCAAGTTTGGCATCCTCAAGATCTTTTGATTGCCGAGCTACGATCGTTTCGAGCTCTTTAATCTTGGAATCAGAATCAGTTAACGAGGCAGTTATAAAGCATTTATCATGATGTACTATAGCTTTTTGAACACTTTCTCCCCCATTATGACTCACATCGGATGAATCAGAAGTGGTATTTCTATCACTCTTTTCCATCCCATGTTTGTCATAATTAGGTTCAGAATGCTCAATATGCGGCATGTCATCAGCATATACATCATAAACAACATTATATTGTACCATGTTTGCAGGCTCTGGGTCATAAATGGGTAAGGTGTCATCAAAAGAGATCTCGTGAACATTCCCTGACGTGCCACTGGTATCATGTTGTCCTCCTGATTCCGTGCTCTTGCCATCGTTAGGCTCCAAGTTGTCAATCGTATGACCAATTTCCTCTTGCATCGAAGAGTCTTGCACTCCATTATCATACCCTTGCTGAAGTCGAGATGTTTCATAAATCGAAGACGAGACCGAGGTCATGAGTTTCAATATTGTATCACGAAAAACTCGAAGCTCGGTATGTGTATCTCGAAGAAATGATTGGCAAAGCATCGAACTTTCAGACTTGATGATATTGAATTGGAGGAAAGGCGTGAGTTGTGTCACAAGAGCCTTATAAGCAAGTGCCGATGCAGAGTGATTAAAGTTTTCATTGTTGAGTTGCTCTGCTAGTTGGGTCAAGATGGTGTACATTGATTCCATGAATATATGACGATCTTGACCAAAGATTGTCACAAATTCGCTCCCTCCTTGAATCCGTGAAAGAGTAACTAGATGACACTGAAGCATTTGAAATGAATTTATACCACTTTCTCTAGCTTTGTCTTGCATTCGATGCAAGTCTCCCTCTTTAAGTGTCGAATTGAACGAATCCATTGAAAATCGAGGAAAGATAAAGAAAAATGATGTGGATGTTGTTGTTGTCGGGTTTTTACAATTCGACTCGGCTCAAAAATTATTGTCGGCTCAAACGATTATGAATTAAACCCGATCAAAAATCCGTATTTGCTAAAAATATATATCCCGTCACGTTGACTCGTCACTTTGTCTTCAAATCCGGACACAAGAAACTTTAAACCCGTCAAATATTTATCCACATTAATTCGTTTAAAATACCCGCTCAACACGATTTGCCAAAAAAAAAATAATAATAATAAAAAATTAACTTAATTAAAAAAATAAATAAAAGGAAAATAACTTTAAAATATGAAAATATAAAAAATTAAGTTAATCTTAAAAAAATTTACTTAACTAAAATTGACAAAAATACAAAATAAATTTAATATAAAAATAGAATTTTCAAAACATATCAAAACACAGCCAAAATAAAATAAAACATATCAAAACATGGCTTTGCCACATATTCCCACACGTCACTAATTCCCAACACCTAATTTCCTCCGCCCAAATAAAATATCCTTAATTACTTTCCCCACTCCTTGTTTTATCCGCCCAACCTAATCTCTCTCTCATTAACTAATCGCTCCACTCAAAATAGTCTCAAATACTCGCCCCTTTGTTCTCTGTTATCTCTCTCTCTCACAAAACTAATCTCACTCTCTCCAAAACACAACACAAATCACAATCTTTCCCTTGAATCGAATCAAAGAACTTCTTCAAGATCCTTTTAGGGATCTCAGGTGGGTATTTTTATGTTTTCTGTGATAAACTCGAGTCTTCTATCATCTGTAGTGTCTTTCTTGTCGAGTGTCTAGATTCCGAGAGTTGTTAGAGAGGGTTTGTTTGAGTTTTTGGAGTAGAGTTGGTGTGGGGTTGAGGATCGAGTCTGTTTTTGTGTCGAGGGTGAGTCCGAGGTTCTATTGGGTGGGTTCGTGTATGAGAGGATTGAGTGAGTCGAGAGGATTGGTTTGACAAGTTAGAGGCGAGAGTTGTGGGTTTGGGTCTTGTCAGGTTATGTCGAAGAGAGTCAAGTCTTGTTGGTCTAGATGAGTTGTGGGTTTGGGTCTTGTTGGTCTAGACGAGTTGTGGGTTTGGGTCTTGTTGGTCTAGACGAGTTGTGGGTTTGGGTCGAATCGAGGGTGGGTAAAGAGGCTGTGTGTTCGAGTGTGTTTGTGGTGACACGAGAGGGTGTGAGGGTGTGAGGGTCTTGTGACGAGGGAGGGTATGAATCGAGAGAGGATGGGTGACCGAGCGAGGGTTTATGGGGTTTTTTGGATTCTGTTAAGCGAGGGTGAGTGATAGAGTTGGTTTGACCGAGAGAGGTGAGGGTGTCGTTATGGGTGTCCGAGAGAGTGAGGGGTTCCAGGGTCTGTTGTGGTGTCTTGGGTTTCAATGAGTCGAGAGTGGTGTTAGTGTGTCGAGAGAAGAGTAGTCTGGTTTGGTGAGTCTGTGAGTTGAGTTGCAGTCCCGTTATGTTTGAATTTTGATGCTTCGTTCGGAACTTCCGCTCGCTCGGAACTTCCGTTCGTTCGGAACTTCCGTTCGTTCGGAACTTCCGTTCGTTCGTTCGGAACTTTCGTTCGTCCGGAACTTTCGTTCGTCCGGAAGTTTCGTTCGTCCGGAAGTTTCGTTCGTCCGGAAGTTTCGTTTTTCCGGAAGTTTCGTTCGTCCGGAAGTTTCGTTCACCCGGAAGTTTCGTTCACCCGGAACTTTATTTTCACCCGGAACTTTATTTTCACCCGGAACTTTTCTTTCACCCGGAATTTTATGAGACTGACTGAGGTTCACCCGGAACTTGATGAGACTGACAGAGATTCGATGAAAGATAATTGGAAAAAAATTGACAGAAACCCAGATCAAGAGAAGCTTAGAAAACTGATAAAAATGATACGAAAAATAAAAATAAAATAATAAAAAAATATAAAGAAAGACAGTTGGACAAAAGAATTGACAGAAACCCAGATCAAGAGAAATTTATAAAATTGATAAAAAAAAAAAAAAAAAAAAAATACAAACTTTAAAATAAAAAAATTGATAAAATTGATAAAAATTTAGAAATTGATAAAATTGATAGATTAAAAACAATAAAATAAAAAAAATACAAACTTTTTATAGAAATTGATGATTAACAAAAAAATTTGTGATTTTTAAATAAAATAAGTAAATCAAACTTTTTATAGAAATTTGTGATTAAATTTGTGATTAAAAACAATAAAAAAATACAAACTTTTTATAAAAACACAAACTTTTTAAGATTTGATAATGAAATTTTTGATTTTTGTATAAAAATTTGTGATTTTTATCTAAAAAGTAAGTAAATCTAAAGATTTGACATGATTTAAAGCATAAAAATACAAACTTTTTAAGATAAAAGCTTGATTAAATCAAAACCCACCAAAATCAATAAAATAAAAACAAGAATAAACCAAACTAACCATGCTCTTGATACCAATTGAAGGTCTACGTGATCATTGGCCTATTCTAAGATGATTGATTGGATGGATTTAATGTATGGATTGTTAAATAATATAAAGAAGATGAAGGAAGGAGATGAGGGAGTAGAGAGAGAAAGGAGAGAAAGGAGAAAAGTAGAGAGAGAAAGTAAAGATGAATAAGGAGAAAAGGAGTTGGGTAAATTTTGACCTAAGTCAAATGCAAACCCCCCGCCCCCTTTTCTTTATCTTATTCACTGTTTAATTTCCGCCATTAAAACACACATACAAGCTTCAAAAACCTTCGTTTTCAATCACTCAACTCAGTTCATTCGTTTTAAAAGGTAATCACATTAATCTTTGACTCTCTAATTCGCCTAAATCATTTCTTAATTCAATTAAATGATTCGTTTAATCATATTAAATCAAGATTAGGGTTTATTCCTTAATTTAGGATTAATTGATTAGGGTTATAGGTGGGTTATACTCGGATTATCATTAGATAGATGTTGTGTTGCCTTAGCATGCCTTAAAACTCCCAAATCGTGCTTAGAATAATCATCATAGGCTGCGTTAATGAAGTTCCGGATGAACATGGATAACAACTTCCGAATGAAGGAATGTTCCGAACGGACTTCCGAATGAAGGAAGTTCCGAATGAAGGACTTCCGAATGAAGGAAGTTCCAAATGAAGGACTTTCGAATGAAGGAAGTTCCGAATGAAGGACTTCCGAATGAAAGAAGTTCCGAATGAAGGACTTCCGAATGAAGGAGTTCCGAGTGAACTTCCGAATGAAGGAAGTTCCGAATGAAGGACTTCTGAATGAAGGAAGTTCCGAATGAAGGACTTCCGAATGAAAGAAGTTTCGAATGAAAAACTTCCGAATGAAGAAGTTCTGAATGAAGAAGTTCCGAATGAAGAAGTTCCGAATGAAGAACTTCCGAATAAAGAAGTTCCGAATGAAGACCTTCCGAATGAAGAAGTTCTGAATGAAGAACTTCCGAATGAAGAAGTTCCGAATGAAGAACTTCCGAATGAAGAAGTTCCGAATGAAGAACTTCCGAATGAAGAAGTTCCAAATGAAGAACTTCCGAATGAAGAAGTTCCGAATGAAGAACTTCCGAATGAAGAAGTTCCGAATGAAGAACTTCCGAATGAAGAAGTTCCGAATGAAGGACTTCCGAATGAAGAGTTCCGAATGAAGGAAAGTTCTGGATGAAGAGTTGTTTGATTGATAGTGGTTTGCATGTTCTAAGTACTTGTTGAAATATGTTATGCTTAGAAGTAAGAATGATATATATCTATATATTTTTGTGCATCAACCTTTCATGTCTTATCTTAAGCAGATACAATGACTAATCCAACAGTACAAGCAATCCAAGACTCTAGAGAATCCGCAATTGCTGAAGCACGAACCCTCAAGTTCATACCAAACAATTATCGGCTAAAGCAAGTCTCAAAATCCACTCACCATGGATTCAAAGTAGCCATAGCAATCCTGGATCACTCTCATTTCAAGAACGCCCTTAGAAGTAATGCCTCGGTGCCTTATGATTACATGTATGAGTTCTGGGCTACCAAGGAAAGCACTTCAAACAAGATCACCTTCACTCTCGACAACAAGCAGCAGACACTTAACGTTTCAGACTTCCGTAAGATATTTGGCATTCGGGATACACCCAAAGGTATGTCATTTTCGAAGGATCCTACCAAAGACGAACTCATGGAGCTGTTCGATGCTCTTGGATGTCCTGACATACGAGTTGCGTCTGAGTTTACCACTGCTAAAGTAGGACAACCTTGTAGAGCAATGTTGGGTATTCTCAGTAGATGTCTTACACCGAAAACAAGTGGGCATGATGCTTTACGCAGTCCTATTATGAACATCTTTCATGGAATGTATAAAGGCGCAAATGCAGATTATGCATTATTGTTGTGGGAAGAATTCACCTTTCAACTCTTCCAAAACAAGAAGCTGAAGAATAACTTCTTTCCTTACCCTCGGTTTATAAAGCTTATCATTAATTATTGTATGAAGAATGATGTTACTATTGATAGGCGTGCAGCAAGCCGTCATCACACTGAAGAGGCTGATCATACAGTAGATCTAAGGCATGAAGGACCATCTGGTGGTGTGATTCCTGGTCCTATTCCCGATTACCTTCTGACGGACAGAATTAAAGGTTCTGCTGATTACAAGCTACTGCTGCTAGAAATCAAGAAGCTAAAAGCAAGCCTTCAGACTGGAGAAGACTCGTCTACTACGGTCAAGAGCAAAGGTAAACGCAAGCAACCAGATGCTTTACCTGAACCCGAAACCAAGAAGAAGAAGACTGAGGTTAAGAAGGGAAAGGGTAAGGCTGATGAGTTAGTTCTACATGACGAAGAAGATGTTGTTGATCCTACTCTTGACAAGGCTGAGAGGAAATTAATGAAGATAGCTATTGAAAGGAGTAGGAAAGATACGGGCGGTAGTGGTTCAGGTGCAAGGATAAATATTGAAGAAGAGTACGAGGAGCCAGAGGATATTGATGAGTTTGGGTCACCTGAACGGTATTCTACTTCGAAGGAGACATCCATTCTGGTTTCAGCAAGTGTTGAAAAGGAGTCCGTTGCTCCTACAATCATGGTGTCTACTCAACCTTTAGTAACTCAACCTTTAGCAACTCAACCTCCATCAATACAACCCTTACCAACCAGACCGGTTTCAACACCACTCCTTCCACCACCAATAACTCCCATCCTTAGTACCGTAGTAACAACCGAGCTTCTTCACTCAACCCAGAGCAGCTCTGCAGCGTCTTCAATGGCTGTATTTGTAATGGCCGAAATGTTGGATAAACATACGGATAATCACAAAAGAGAGATGGATGAACTTCGCCAAGAGCTACATAGACGAGCTCAAAGTGAAGAAGCATCTAAGAAAGCCCAAGAAGAGATGCTTGCTAAGTTCGCTGCAGAGATGGAGTTAACACGAAAAGCTCATGCAGAAGAACTAGCCCAGGTTAAGCAGGCTGAAGCTGATAAGCATGCTGCACGTATCACGAGACTTCAAGCGATGGGGGATAAATACAAGGAGCAAAAAGAAGCACTTGAAGCTTCTGTTGAAGAGAGAGTGAAAGAATCCGTTGAATCCATTATGCCTAAACTGCGTGATGAGTTGAAGACACTCGCGGCTGATAACTTGATGATCAAGTCATCCAATCCTTCTGAATCCGCCTACAAAATTGCTTATGAGTTAACGGATTTTGAATTAAAGAAGATCCTGAAAGCTCGTATGAGGGAACTTGGATCGTTTGATAAATCTAGGATTCAACGGGCTCTTTACAAATCCCTGAATGACGCTATCACGGAGGATGATAGGTTATTTAAAACGTTTGGAAGTGTGGTACCATACCACATTCTGCCTGAGGAAGAAAGGGAAGAAAGTGAAGAAGAAGAGGGTACTGGTGAAGAAGAAGGTGAAGAAGAACAAGAAGAAGAAAAGGATGATGACGATGACGATGATGGTGATGATGATGAGGATGATGATGATGATGATGATGATGATGGTAATGATGGTGGTGATGGTAATGAGGAGAGTGCTAAAGGGAGAAACGAGGATAACGATGAGGATGATGATAGGGGTAAACAGCCTGAAAAGGGGGATAAGGTTGCCAGCTCAAAGAAACCTGCTAAGTCTGGAACCAAGTCTAAGAAAGATGCAGCGGCAAAGGAAAAATCTACCTCAACGGAATCAAGACGATCCAAGTGGCGCCACGATGTGAATGCTACTACGGCGTCATCGATTCCTGGTACATCTATTGCTGTGTCTATACCTGTTACCACTAACCCTGTTAGTTCTGTTGTTGTTGCTCCTGTGATTGCAGAATCGGTAACTGAACCTGAAGCTGCACAACACTCACCCGTTCATGACACCGCCGAGATGCCTGAATCAGAACCAGCAGATGTTCACGTTTCCACTCCTCTACAACAAGAACCACAATCTACTGTTCCTGAATCAAGCACACGGGACTGGGCAGACACGTTGGAGATTGACGAGCCTGCACCGCCACAGGCTTGGATCACGGCAGCGGCGCAATATGATCCAATCACAGACGCTGACAGAGATGTTTTATATCTCCGTATCCGCAGTCCGATTGACTTATGTGCAGTTCTGGCTCATGAGTATAAGACTTCGGTTACTCCGTCTTTGGTGAAGAGAGCGCTGAAGGATAAGAGAATTCGCGCCAAAACCAGGTTAACCCGAATGGAGTTCGAGTATTATGCCGATGAGATCCTGAAAGCTCTGATACCAATTGAAGGTCTACGTGATCATTGGCCTATTCTAAGATGATTGATTGGATGGATTTAATGTATGGATTGTTAAATAATATAAAGAAGATGAAGGAAGGAGATGAGGGAGTAGAGAGAGAAAGGAGAGAAAGGAGAAAAGTAGAGAGAGAAAGTAAAGATGAATAATGAGATATGAAAATCAACAACCAACAACCCCCCCTAACATGCTAGGAGGGGATATATATATATCCCACCCTACATGTGGGCTATATGGACTATACATTAACTAAATGGATCACGAGCCCATTACATAATTATCGTTGGAGCGACCGATCCTTCATAAATACGTAAAACGTATTTCCAACAATCTCCCCCTAAGGGAGGTCGCTCCAAGAGACAAAGTTCTAAATAGTCTATATCTCGTGATCTATGCTAACTAAGATGTGACCGAGACTTTATTGGGAAAAACGTATTTCCAGCACGAATGATGTAACAAGTACATCCAAAAACATGAAGGTGTTTGAGTGAAGGTTTTCGATCATGAATTATGTGATATGGTGTCTTTTCATGTCTTGGGATAATTAAGGATCGGTTTTGTGTGTAGCATGCGGTTGACACGGCTTCGGCCCAAAAATATAGTGGAAGTTTTGAAGCGGATAATAATGTTCGAGCAGCTTCAACCAAAGTACGGTTTCGTCTTTCAACAACACCATTTTGTTCGGGTGTTCGAGCAATAGATGTTTCATGTTCAATCCCTTCGGCTTCAAAATACTTTCTCAGATTTGAATTCAAAAATTTTGTACCTCTGTCAGTACGAACCACTTTAACTTGAGCCTGAAGACCACGTTGTATCAATTTAAGGAAGCTGATGAGAACTTCAGGTGTTTCCATCCTTGGACCTCAAGAAGTGAGTCCATGTGTACCTTGAGTAATCATCGACAATTACCAGAATATATTTCTTTCCATTGATACTCTGAACACGCATGGGACCACTGATGTGGCTTTTTGTATACACCTTTAGGAAAAGGATGCAACAAAGTAGTGGTAAGCGTTAAGTGTCGGTTTAGGAAAACCGAGCACTAATGACCCAAATGAAGTGAGTTCGTTCTCGAGGAGGCACGTGTGTTGTGTCATGAGTTGATTTATGTTTGTGATTATTAACAAGAAGAAAAGAGAATAGAAATGAGAAAGGAAAGAAAAGACGGTTACGAAAACGGATTAAACTACGACGAAAAAGGCGTAAACGTAAAACTACAAAAATTAAAATTTTAACCTAAAAATTCCTAAAAATTACTAAAAATCCACAATAAAATTATAAGAGTTTACAAAAAATCCAAACTTGTTAAAACCTTTTAATTAATTAGATAATGACTTTTTAATGCTAATTAAACCCCTAAAAATCACAATTAATTATTAAAAAGCCCCAAACAAGGTTTTCAAGTTTGTAAACCTCAAATATGACCTAATTAAGCTAAAAAGTATTTTTAAAAATTTTAAAACCAAATTAAACTATTTTTAATTACTTAAAAACTATTAAAATCTATTAAAACTTAAATTAATTCTAAAAAATAAATGAAAAGCCCTAAAAATATTTGGAAAGTGATAAAGTTCCTAATTTAATGACTACAATCTAGGAAAAATGAAAAAAGTAGAAAAAACAAACTTTCTATTTTTGGGAATAAAATAATATTAAAATATTCTAAAAAATAAAAAGTTTTTAAATAAATTCTAAAAAATTACCAAAAATCTAGAATAATATAACTAAGATAAAAATGCAAGTTAAATTTCCTAAAACCTTTTTATTAATTTTATATTAATTTTTAAAGTTGTCTAAAAACCCTAAAATCGAATAAAATTAAAAATAAAAGTTTTTGAAAACCTTTTAGGCTGTAAACCTCAAATATATAAATTAAAACCTAAAAACTATTTTTTTGGATTTTTAAAATGCTTTTTACTATTTTTAATTAACTTTCTAAAAATTAAACTAAAAATAATCCTAATAAATAAATAAATAAAGGGAAAAATAAACTTTTAAAACAGAAAAGTCTAAAATACCAATAAGAACCTAGGAAAAATGATCTAGTGCAATTAAGCTTAATGAATAAGCTAAAATAAGCTAAAACAGTCACGGCTTATATTAAATAAGCACAAACAAACACACCTTATATATTTATGGAATGCAACCCTAGCAGTCAAAGACCCTAGGGCGCAATGGTAACGTGTTTGTATTGTGAGAGGAGTGGCGCAGGTTCGAGTCCTGGCCACGTCCTTTTTGTTGTTTTATTTTTTTTCCTTTTTTAACTTTTAAAAACTCAAACAGTGACTATTTAACTAACTTAAAAACACAAATATAAACCAAAATGTCAAAGATTGAAGCTGATCAAGGCAAAAACTTGCTCAGTTGAGCTTTTCAAGAACACAAGCAAATTTTTACTTTCTTCACTTGTGCAAATTGACCAAGAGGACTTGGTTTGATGATTTTGTGGATGTTTTTGTGGACAACAGGCACCCCTACACTCAGTTGGAGTGTAGGGAGTCAAATCAAATACAAAGCAAGCAAATCACCTATCAAGATCACCCACAAACAAGCTAATGAAGTTTCTGTGATAGCTAGCACTTGCTGATGAACAATGGACACAAGAACTTGCACAAATACGAATCTTAGAGGCCAAAAACTTGCACACTAATCAACTAATCAGCATGTAATCAGTATACAATCCTATTATGACCTATTAACTAGCAGCTTACCAAATTTGAGGCACAATCAAACACAAATCCTGGCAGAACAAAGACTTACTGAATTTGACCACTTGAACCAATTTTTATGCAAGCAAACTTGTTCAAAAACCTACCAAACAGAAACCTAAGCACATGCATCTATTACTAGTACCCTAAGGAGTGTGATTAACATGTTTAAAAACAATCTTGTAGTCATTAAACACTACTTAGCCCTTAATCCAAACACCCCTTAATAAACTGAAATCAAAAATTTTCAAACCAAATCTTTATTAAACTACACAAAGTTGATCTAAAAGGCTTCTAACATGCATATATCCCAACAAGAAAGCAATTTCAGTTACTCAAACAACACTTGAACAGCTAGCAGGCAATTCACATAAATCTCATAATCATTAACTAGAAATATCAAACAAAGGGAACAAGGTATTTTACCTTGTTGGACCTACATCCAGATCCAACAAAGGCTGCTTAGCCTTCTCCTTCAGGCTGGGGCCTGAGCTGGGCCTTGGACAGCAACAATCTCCAACAAACCTGCAAATCAAGAACAAAACAAGCCAAATATAACACTTTCTGATTTTTTTAAACTTTTTTCTTAACCTTGAAACCAAGTAACCAAATAACTTAAACACGTTTTAAGATCAATTTCAATATCAGAAAATCAAAAATCAAAGTCCACTTTCACTTTCTTTGATTCAAATTTTCTGAAATTCAAAACCTATTTTAAAACCTCCAAAAACACAAAGTGTTTATCAATTAAAATGGAACTCAGTTCTTAGCTTTCAAACACACACACACACACAACTTTTAACACTTATAAAAAGGAATTACACTTGTTTCAAACACAAATACTAAACTTTTATAATATTAAAAAGGAATTACATTGGTGAAAGCTAAAAACTGGAACAAAGGGGTATGCACATGTTGCACCTCCTTTTATAAGCTCTAATAGAAGCTACTAGATACTGAATAAAATATTAATAAGCTAAAACCCTAGTTGATGGAATTCCAGAAAAGCCCTTTGGTCAATGAGTCAAAAAGTTGCCATCTTGTGATTCAGCAAAGCATGTGATCCTTCCAGCTGTTAGCAAGTGATCTTGGACGTTAAAAAGTGCTTGGGGACAAAGGAATGGATGTGGGGCGTTCATTTGGTCGGGTGTAGGGTTTGAGGGAAAGTGATGTTGCAGGGGAGGGTCCCACAAGACACATGGGTGTGTCTTGTGGTGATGTGGAATGTGGGTTTTGTTGAGAAAATGGGTAATCAAGGATCTGGAGGATTTAAGACAAAACCCCTTTGTTTTGCTCTTGGGATTGTGACTGGGGTGGATTAGGGTTTATCATGTGATTAAGAGGGGTTTGATTCGTTTTGGGTAAAAAGATTTTTAAATAAAGTGTTAGGAGGGAAAATTAAGTGGGTTGACTAGGGATTTGACCAAGTTTAATAAATAAACTTGGATGGGTTGTGGGTTATGGGCAGGTCGGGTAAGGGTTTGGGTATTTGGGTGGGTATTGTGACGTGGCAGAGTCTGGTTGGGTGAGTGGGATTGGTTAGTTGGCAGAAAAGGCCCCCAATGTTTTCATTTTTGTTCACTTTGTATTAATTGGCATCAATGCCCAATTTACACATGACAAGTTTTGGCAAGTTGTCAAAAATGGCACAAAATGTTTCACAACTTTTAACAAGTACTCCTTTTGTACTTCTTGGATTCTTCAAGGACTGATCTTGTATAGTCTTCAAACTTTAGGGACCCTATTCATAATTTTGAATATTTGAGGGGTATAAAGTGTGAATCTTCAAAAGTTGAGGGACCAAAGTTGACAATCTTCCATTCTTCAAGGGCATTTTTGTAAAATCCAAACTTGGGCCCGGTTCATTGTGCGGCTTCGTTTCCCGTGTTCGTTTTTGAATGATTCTTGTGATCTTTTGTCATTTCCTCAATATCCGTACCTAAAAATACACAAGTAACAAACACGAGCATATATTTGGTATATTCAATGATATTTTATGCATTTTAAGCCCGATTTGGACGATGAGACCATGTATAAAAGCAGTCTCATCACTCCCCCATAGTAAACCATTGCCGTGCCCTCACGCAATGCTAGAATAAAGTATCATAGCACCTCCAAAATTCATTTTTATTCACTTTATTGGAATGATAAACTAGCTACACTACTACTATTACTACTACTTGCATTTTAGACATAATGTATGATTTTCATCGCAAAATGGGACGTTTAGGTTCATAGAATAAGAACACGTGAATGCTTCGTTAGAAATAATTTCATCGTCCTCGATTTTCACCCTAATTCCATGCTAGGCGTGCAACGAGATCATTGTCATTATAAGTTAGTAATGCTAACACTACTCATATGCCCTAATCACGTACTTATCCTCCCATTATTCCTAAGTTGTATCTCTTATATTTTATTATGTCTTAATGATCACGAGGATACATCATTGACTTATGCGATAATAGAGATTTAGGTCTAAAAATAGAGTCCTAACGGTGTAACTAAGACCATCAAATCAATAACCCCTCCTAATAGACAACGATGTCAAAAAATTAAGTTGACAAGAAGAATCGATAAACACGGTTTTATAACGGTTTTGAACATGAGACTTATTACCAAGACTTTTATATGCCCCCTAACGGAAGGGCCTTATTATCTTTGGTTTACCTCCATCTTTTATTCAACTTCGCCATGAAGCTTTTATTATGACTTCGGTCTTGCCTTGCCTTTTATTATCCGCCTCATCGGTGGTTTTATTAGCCAAAGACGTATATCCTCACGCTAAAGCGAATTTTGGATCTTTAAAGCTTCGAAGATTAAGGCTTGATTCACTTTCAATTTTGCATAGATTTTAGGCCTTGTGGGGCTTCAAATTGTTTGCTAGATTTAGGTGAGCACTTGAAATCTTATTATTAGGTGAAGCTTTCGATTATTGGGGTGCCAATACTTCAAAACCGTGACGCTGGCGATACCTTAATGTCTCCCTAATTTAATTACACGGAAGCTACTAGAAAAGACTAGAAACCCAACAATCCTAACTAAACCGCTAAGTCAATATTTATTAAGCAAAAAATATTTACATGCGAAGGGAGAATAAGCAAACAACGAGAACACATGAGTTTTTGAAAGAATACGAGTACTCTACGTTTAGCATAGTAACTTATAATTAACTCTATCATTTCTCGTCCTCATTTAAGAGACTTAGCCTAATGTGTAGTTAAGGAATCAAAGCTAAGTGCTCAACACGCACGGTCAAGTCAAAAATTACTCTTATTCTCTCCATCGGAAAATCTACATTCGTGTCTTCAAACACTTATAAAACATGAGAAAAATTTTAAAATTTGGCCATTTTCAGCCTTATTTTGCAACAAAACGATAACAAAACGATAAACTTTGGAAAGCGTGAAGGTTTAGCAATGCAAGTATCTATTCACCCCCCCATACTAAAGTTAAACATTGTCCTCAATGTTTCGAGTCTAGGGGTGCAAACACCCCCATACTAGAGACATAGTCGAATGCCTAATCTAGCATGGAAAGGGTGTAACCATTAAATTAATAGCCGTTTATGAAGTGTGCTAAAAACCTAAGGTTAGAACATAAAAGGATATATCATTTGGATATTGAGAAATACCTCCAAAGCAAACGATCGAGTGCTCCCATAAAACGAACACGAGAGGCTCCAATCGTGAAGATCATGATCTAAAAACCACAATTCAAAAACAACCACGAAATAATGGTTGGAAGGGCACAAATCCCCTCACATTAAACTAATTAGAAAGCGATAATATGTACATGGATAAGCATGGGTCTCCCCCACGAGGCACCTTGTTTTTGTTAACCGAGTCAAAAGCTCGACTCGAATCCCCATAATTGTGATCAATTAGGGATAATCATGGTGTCGTCAATTTTTGGTGGGGCTTACATGATAAACAAGGCCCAAAAACAACCGGTATTAAGGACTAAGTCCTTTGATGGTGCAAAATACCGGGATCGAAGATGGCGTTCTCGTTTTCATTGGAAAAACAAATCAACGCCACTTCATCAATGGTCAACATAAACTCAAAGAGTTTCAAGAAAATAGGAGAGAAGAAATAGAATGGTGGGACAATGGGTAAGTCATGAAAACTTTGAGCTACTCGAGGTAGACTCGCACCAATCAAATGAAAAGATTTTCCATTTATTGCATCGGTGGAAGACCAAGATTTCCCTATATAAGCAATTCCAGGATCAAATATCTCGTCCTCGGTGGAGAAAGGGAAGGGAACATAAGGGGATTCCCCCACACTAAGTCCACACAAAGCATCGTCAAAAGGAGAAGACGAGCTTGTAGTACTCAATACACGTGGTGATGGCGGAGTTAGATTTGTAGAAAAATCTTTTAAATTAAATTCAAAATCTTTTCCTTTTTCATCTTTTACACTCTCCTTGTGAAAACCCGATTTGATTATGTCAAAAATATTTGGTGTATCTAAAGCAATGTTAGTCACACTAAAAATTCTCACATTTTGAAATCTTTTTGGTTTAGGTGGTGGTAAGTTTTCAAATCTTTTGTCAACAAAGAAAACCTCCCCATCGGGATCAACGTATTCATCATCCGAAGATTCACTCGAGATTGGAATCGTAGGCTTAACACTCTTAACCTCCACCGGCGGAGGGGACGGAACTTCATTTTTCTCAACAACTCCTAAAACTCTATTGGAAATCCTTTTGCAAATGTTTTTGATGGGATTGACATTGTACAAAGATGTGATCGAATACACATGAGAAAGAGTGGAGTTTTGGGTTGCATTAATGACGAGTTCTTCCTCATTGAAACGAAGAGTGATTTTTCTTGCATGCACATCGATAAGTGCTCTCGAGGTATCCAAAAAAGATCGACCTAAAATTAACGGAACTTTAGGATCGATGGGAATATCAACAACAATAAAGTCTACAGGATAGTAGAACTTTCCAACTTTCACAAAGACGTCCTCGGCAACTCCACAAGCTAGAATCGTAGAATGATCGGCCATTTCGATTGGCATTCTTGAAGGAGTGAGATTTGGAAGATTGAGCGATTTAAAAATCTCAAGAGGCATCAAATTAATACTAGCACCAAGATCGGTCGGGCGTAGCATTCTTCCATGTCTTGGATAGCACATGGGATTAAAAACTTTCCAGGATCATCGACTTTTTGAGGTATGCGGCTTAGAAAAACCGAAGAACAACTAGACGATTTTTGCAATTTCTCTTTGTTATTCAACATACTTTTGAAGTTCGCGGCAAATCGAGGCATCATGACTAAGGCGTCGGCAAAACTTATATTGAAATGCAAGTCACGGAACATTTTCATAAAGAGTTCAAATTGATAATTATTTTGTTCTTGTGCCTTTTCCTTGTCTCGTCTTGAAGGGTAGGGTAAAGGTGGTGTGGGTTGGGGCAAAGTAGGCATAGACATCAGCCTTGGAATCTCGGGTTCCATGATTGGTATTGGTTCAACCGTAGGTGTGGTTCGAGCGGTACTTCGTGGGCTTGTAATTTGCTCCTTTTCAACCACAACCTCGGGTTCTTTCTCTTTTTCCTTCTCCATAGAAGTACTTGGACGAGAAATGGGTTCGTTGAAAGTTTTACCACTACGAGTAGTAATAACCTTCAATTCTCCTTTCGGGTTCACGATGGTATCACTAGGCAGACCACCCGAAGAAGAGGGCTTACACATGATAGCTTCAAACATTTTAGCCATACGGTCTTCAAACTTTGATTGCCTAGCATCCGCTTTCAACAATTCTTGCTTAATCTCATGTTGTCCTTGCTCCATTTTTTGTTGATTTTGTTAGAGACGTGTGACATTTCCTTCCATTTTATTAGCATGAGTTTTAAGTTCATTAGCAAGTTCGTTTTTAAGCTCGTTTTCAACTCGGATCTTAAGCTAACCATTTCACGTTGCATATTGTCAAACTTAGCATCATTAGCCTTAGCATAATTCAAAAATTCTCCTTGAAGATTTTTGGTGTGATCGTTTTGAAAACCTTGGGCATTGTTTTGAAAATCACGGTTTTGGTTTTGGTTTGAAATTTGCCCATTTCCACTTTGATAATTACCCTTGTTATAATTTCTTTGATTTCCTTGGTAATTTCCACCTTGGTTGTTGTTGCGATAATTATTAGCATTTTGATTGGGTGGAGCTTGATTTTGGCGGGAACCTTGACCGAATTTGGTTATAAGTTCCCGTGGCTACAAAAGCATTCGAAGTGTTACCATCCGCGGTAATGCACTCGAAAAGATCATGAGCTCCACCACACGACAAACAACTCTTAGAAACCGCTTTAACCGAAGCGGAATTTGAAGCTTCTTGAGCTTTCCAATGGGACATAAGAGTCGAAAACCTATCAAAAAACCGATTTTCCTCATTTGCCTCATCATGTAAAGCATTGATACTACGAGATGAAGATGAGCCCGTTTTGGCAACACTCGGTGTGTGACGAGGGCTATAAACCTTAGACCTATTCTCAATTATGACCAAAGCTTCTTCAACCGTTTTACACAAAAAATTACCACCCGCGGCGGCATTTAAATAATCTCTTTCATGATCATTAAGTCCATTGTAAAACGTGTCGATTTGATGCAAGTCGGAAAAACCGTGATGAGGACATTCATGTAACATCTCCTTAAACCTATTCCAAGCCGTAGAAAAACTTTCATATGATTCTTGTGAAAATTTAGAAATCTCATTTTTCAAATGCGTAGTCTTAGAGGGCGGAAAAAATTGGTTCACAAACTTTGAAACGAGATCCTTCCACGTCAATATAGAATTGGGTGGCTCTTTCTCTAACCAAATTTTAGCGGGCCCCGCTAAGGAATACGGAAAAAGCATCATCTTAATCGAGTCATTCGAGACATCCTTAAATTTGCACGTGGCGGTAAGACAATTAAATTGGCGGATATGGTTCTGGGGATTGTCCTTCTCATCACCACGGAATTTGTTGTTTTGGATCATTGACAACAAACCCGTTTTCACCTCAAAATTCTCCGCAAGGATTGCGGGAATTACAATAACTTCTCCATAACCCTCGGTGGGTGCTTGAAGTAACTCCATCATAGTTCGATTCGCCATGGTAGGTGCTTCTCGTACAATGGGTTCGTCAATAGGAGACTCCTCACTAGAATGAGTTGGAGTGGGAGTTTTGTTCTTTCGTCTACGTGCACGTTTTGCTTGATTACGAGTGAGCATAAACATCACGTACAACGAGGAGACGAGCAAAGAAGATTCTTTTTGGTATTTTGTATTTTTCAATTTTTTGTGGTTTTTGATGGTATTAACTTTTTTTGGAAATTGGTGAAATGTATTAAGTAGACAATAATCTACAAATCTCCTCCTTAATCAAATCTCTCGATTAAAGAAGCCTCAAGGAATGAAAACGATCACGTGGAGTGAACGCCTTCGATGACTTTAGAACGATGGTGGAACACCAAATCGTTCAAGAGGGTTTAATCAATAGAAACCAAGAAAATATATATAATACTTAAGTAATAATTTGGGCGGCAAAACCCTCGATTCACTCTCAAAATCAAATACGCACAAGCAAGCGGAGGAAACGAGGCGGCGCGAAGCACTTAAGAGCCTTTTTCCTTTAGGTCGTGAAATACAACCGCCTTATACCCACCTTATAGTTTGTATTATCAAAATCAAGCTTCACGAAAGTATTTATCTATTTTTGCCTTTTTTTCTTTGGTTTGAGATTCGAATACAATGATTGGGTAATGACCTCCCAAGTCAAGGTTGTGATTGCTCACGTATTTGGAGTACTTGTGAATTTATTGTTCTACGTATACAATATATTAATAATATTCACACAAAAACCAAAAAACGATAATACGTATTAGTAGAGTGCTACTAATACAAATACTAATTATGGCTATATAAAAACAACAATGGCTCAATCAAAACACAACACGCCTCCCCGGCAGCGGCGCCATTTTTGATGTTGCTTTTTGTATACACCTTTAGGAAAAGGATGCAACAAAGTAGTGGTAAGCGTTAAGTGTCGGTTTAGGAAAACCGAGCACTAATGACCCAAATGAAGTGAGTTCGTTCTCGAGGAAGCACGTGTGTTGTGTAATGAGTTGATTTATGTTTGTGATTATTAACAAGAAGAAAAGAGAATAGAAATGAGAAAGGAAAGAAAAGACGGTTACGAAAACGGATTAAACTACGACGAAAAAGGCGTAAACGTAAAACCGTAAAACTACAAAAATTAAAATTTTAAAAATTCCTAAAAATTACTAAAAATCTACAATAAAATTCTAAGAGTTTACAAAAAATCCAAACTTGTTAAAACCTTTTAATTAATTAGATAATGACTTTTTAATGCTAATTAAAGCCCTAAAAATCACAATTAATTATTAAAAAGCCCCAAACAAGGTTTTCAAGTTTGTAAACCTCAAATATGACCTAATTAAGCTAAAAAGTATTTTTAAAAATTTTAAAACCAAATTAAACTATTTTTAATTACTTAAAAACTATTAAAATCTATTAAAACTTAAATTAATTCTAAAAAATAAATGAAAAGCCCTAAAAATATTCGGAAAGTGACAAAGTTCCTAATTTAATGACTACAATCTAGGAAAAATGAAAAAAGTAGAAAAAACAAACTTTCTATTTTTGGGAATAAAATAATATTAAAATATTCTAAAAAACAAAAAGTTTTTAAATAAATTCTAAAAAATTAACAAAAATCTAGAATAATATAACTAAGATAAAAATGCAAGTTAAAGTTCCTAAAACCTTTTTATTAATTTTATATTAATTTTTAAAGTTGTCTAAAAACCCTAAAATCGAATAAAATTAAAAATAAAAGTTTTTGAAAACCTTTTGGGCTGTAAACCTCAAATATATAAATTAAAACCTAAAAACTATTTTTCTGGATTTTTAAAATGCTTTTTACTATTTTTAATTAACTTTCTAAAAATTAAACTAAAAATAATCCTAATAAATAAATAAATAAAGGGAAAAATAAACTTTTAAAACAGAAAAGTCTAAAATACCAATAAGAACCTAGGAAAAATGATCTAGTGCAATTAAGCTTAATGAATAAGCTAAAATAAGCTAAAACAGTCACGACTTATATTAAATAAGCACAAACAAACACACCTTATATATTTATGGAATGCAACCCTAGCAGTCAAAGACCCTAGGGCGCAATGGTAACGTGTTTGTGTTGTGAGAGGAGTGGCGCAGGTTCGAGTCCTGGCCACGTCCTTTTTGTTGTTTTATTTTTTTTTCTTTTTTAACTTTTAAAAACTCAAACAGTGACTATTTAACTAACTTAAAAACACAAATATAAACCAAAATGTCAAAGATTGAAGCTGATCAAGGCAAAAACGTGCTCAGTTGAGCTTTTCAAGAACACAAGCAAATTTTTGCTTTCTTCACTTGTGAAAATTGACCAAGAGGACTTGGTTTGATGATTTTGTGGATGTTTTTGTGGACAACAGGCACCCCTACACTCAGTTGGAGTGTAGGGAGTCAAATCAAATACAAAGCAAGCAAATCACCTATCAAGATCACCCACAAACAAGCTAATGAAGTTTCTGTGATAGCTAGCACTTGCTGATGAACAATGGACACAAGAACTTGCACAAATACGAATCTTAGAGGCCAAAAACTTGCACACTAATCAACTAATCAGCATGTAATCAGTATACAATCCTATTATGACCTATTAACTAGCAGCTTACCAAATTTGAGGCACAATCAAACACAAATCCTGGCAGAACAAAGACTTACTGAATTTGACCACTTGAACCAATTTTTATGCAAGCAAACTTGTTCAAAAACCTACCAAACAGAAACCTAAGCACATGCATCTATTACTAGTACCCTAAGGAGTGTGATTAACATGTTTAAAAACAATCTTGCAGTCATTAAACACTACTTAGCCCTTAATCCAAACACCCCTTAATAAACTGAAATCAAAAATTTTCAAACCAAATCTTTATTAAACTACACAAAGCTGATCTAGAAGGCTTCTAACATGCATATATCCCAACAAGAAAGCAATTTCAGTTACTCAAACAACACTTGAACAACTAGCAGGCAATTCACATAAATCTCATAATCATTAACTAGAAATATTAAACAAAGGGAACAAGGTATTTTACCTTGTTG
Organism: Glebionis coronaria; assembly: GCA_025667525.1. Lineage (NCBI taxonomy): Eukaryota > Viridiplantae > Streptophyta > Magnoliopsida > Asterales > Asteraceae > Glebionis > Glebionis coronaria. Next base: position 492,062,750 of record CM046875.1, read on the forward strand.
GACCTACATCCAGATCCAACAAAGGCTGCTTAGCCTTCTCCTTCAGGCTGGGGCCTGAGCTGGGCCTTGGACAGCAACAATCTCCAACAAACCTGCAAATCAAGAACAAACACAAGCCAAATATAACACTTTCTGATTTTTTTTAAACTTTTTTCTTAACCTTGAAACCAAGTAACCAAATAACTTAAACACGTTTTAAGATCAATTTCAATATCAGAAAATCAAAAATCAAAGTCCACTTTCACTTTCTTTGATTCAAATTTTCTGAAATTCAAAACCTATTTTAAAACCTCCAAAAACACAAAGTGTTTATCAATTAAAATGGAACTCAGTTCTTAGCTTTCAAACACACACACACAACTTTTAACACTTATAAAAAGGAATTACACTTGTTTCAAACACAAATACCAAACTTTTATAATATTAAAAAGGAATTACAATGGTGAAAGCTAAAAACTGGAACAAAGGGGTATGAACATGTTGCACCCTCCTTTTATAAGCTCTAATAGAAGCTACTAGATACTGAATAAAATATTAATAAGCTAAAACCCTAGTTGATGGAATTCCAGAAAAGCCCTTTGGTCAATGAGTCAAAAAGTTGCCATCTTGTGATTTAGCCAAGCATGTGATCCTTCCAGCTGTTAGCAAGTGATCTTGGACGTTAAAAAGTGCTTGGGGACAAAGGAATGGATGTGGGGCGTTCATTTGGTCGGGTGTAGGGTTTGAGGGAAAGTGATGTTGCAGGGGAGGGTCCCACAAGACACATGGGTGTGTCTTGTGGTGATGTGGAATGTGGGTTTTGTTGAGAAAATGGGTAATCAAGGATCTGGAGGATTTAAGACAAAACCCCTTTGTTTTGCTCTTGATTGTGACTGGGGTGGATTAGGGTTTATCATGTGATTAAGAGGGGTTTGATTCGTTTTGGGTAAAAAGATTTTTAAATAAAGTGTTAGGAGGGAAAATTAAGTGGGTTGACTGGGGATTTGACCAAGTTTAATAAATAAACTTGGGTGGGTTGTGGGTTATGGGCAGGTCGGGTAAGGGTTTGGGTATTTGGGTGGGTATTGTGACGTGGCAGAATCTGGTTGGGTGAGTGGGATTGGTTAGTTGGCAGAAAAGGCCCCCAATGTTTTCATTTTTGTTCACTTTGTATTAATTGGCATCAATGCCCAATTTACACATGACAACTTTTGGCAAGTTGTCAAAAATGGCACAAAATGTTTCACAACTTTTAACAAGTACTCCTTTTGTACTTCTTGGATTCTTCAAGGACTGATCTTGTATAGTCTTCAAACTTTAGGGACCCTATTCATAATTTTGAATATTTGAGGGGTATATAGTGTGAATCTTCAAAAGTTGAGGGACCAAAGTTGCCAATCTTCCATTCTTCAAGGGCATTTTTGTAAAATCCAAACTTGGGCCCGGTTCATTGTGCGACTTCGTTTCCCGTGTTCATTTTTGAATGATTCTTGTGATCTTTTGCCATTTCCTCAATATCCGTACCTAAAAATACACAAGTAACAAACACGAGCATATATTTGGTATATTCAATGATATTTTATGCATTTTAAGCCCGATTTGGACGATGAGACCATGTATAAAAGCAGTCTCATCAACCACAAAGATCCATGTGAAGAAGATCTAACCGTCCTTTAGAGCTTGGTGTGGTCTTTGTTTTGAAGCTACTTCGTTTAGCTTTACAAAGTTCACAAGAAGAACAAAGATGATCTTTGATGAATTTCAAGCTTGGAAGGCCTCTCACAATATCTTTCTTGGAAAGCAAGTTAATGGTATCAAAGTTGAGATGAGAAAGACGTTGATGCCATAACCATGCCTGAGTCGTTGAAGCTTTAGCCATGAAGCAAATTGGAGTTGATGAAGTTGTGTCTTGAAGTAAAATTGTGTAAAGATCAGTACCCCGTGTACCGGTAAGTAAGTCATTCCCATCATAATCACGAACAAAACATGTCTTCTTTCTGAAAGCAACTTCTAAATCCGCATCACAGAATTGATCAACCGAGAAAAGATTGTGATTGAGCCCTTCGACGTATTATACCCTTTTAATCGTGATATTCCCCTGAGCCAAATCTCCATATCCTAGGATTGGTGCAAATTGATCATTTCCGAATCGGACCGTACCCAGGAACTTCTACACGTAGTTAATTAGAAGCTTGAGATTCCCCGTCATATGCTTCGTGCATCCGGAGTCCAGTATGAAGAGAATTATTTGTATCACCTGCAGAAGAGTTAGAACACAATGGAGCATTTGCTAAATTGGATACCACAGTAGTTGTGATAGTAGAATCATTAGTATCCTTATCAACATTTAAAGGCAAACTAACACTCGTTTTCACATTTTCTGTCCTAACTTTAGGCATCCATTTATATCTGGGAGGACATTGATTAGCAAACCACCATTTCCAAGACTTACTGGCAGACTCATATAATTCCTTAATTTTGCTTCTAGGATTCTTAGTGGTGGAGTCTGATGCACTACTTTTCTTAGTGGGGGTTGCACCAGAATGGTTCACTTTGCGTTTGGGTTTACTAGCTCTAATAGGCATTGCAACTTGCTTCTTAGTTCTAGTATCTACGCCTTTGACTTTATTTATAACACACATAGAATGATTAGCATTAGCACACTTTCCACATTTGACACAAACAAATTTCACATTCATAGCATTCAAATCATTCACAGCATTCAAATCGTCATTACATGCGATTACAGACTTTTTATTCTTAAAAACGTTCAAATTCCTAGGGTGTTCTTCTACTTCCTGCATCTCCCCTTGATTCTTGTGTTTCCAGACCTTATCATTCACTTGAGTGCGCTTAAGTTGAGGCCGGCTAACACTAGTAGTGGAGACTATTCCTGTAGTAGAAGACACACGAATATTAGTGTTTCTAGAAGTCTGAGGCGAGTGAGTATCTTTGTTTGTGGGCTTCGTGGACATTCTATACATCCCTGGTTTAATCACATTATTGTGCTTAACGCTTGGTGCTATAGGATTCCTTATGGGTTGAGCTTGTGGTAACCTTTCCTTTCCATCCATCTTGGGGGCAAACACAGGTTTTGCAAACGAGGAATTAGATAAAGCAGATGGTTTTCCCAAGATAGAGGATCTATTCTCTTTAGAGGCATTGGGTTGTCTAACAACATTTTTCTTAATGCTAGGTTCCACAATTTTCCCACCCATTTTAGCAATGAGTTTCTGCAACTCTGCTATAGCTCTGTCCATGTCTTGTAATTGAGCTTTCAACCCTTTAATTTCCAAATTCTGTTCATTCATTTCTCGAAATGTTTGGGAAAGTTTTTCTTGCAATTTATTATCATGTGGAAAACGACCAACGTCTTTTTGCAAAGCAAGTTCAAGTGAATGACAATGTTTTTGAAGGAAATCAGTTTTGTGTTGAAGTAACTCAAAAGCCTTTTTGTCAACATTTTCTTTACGTTTCGAAAGCTCAATTTCAAGACGTTCACATTCTTTGATCTTATCAAGATATTGGCATGCAACTTCAGAATATTCATCAATATCAGCACAAGATGTAAAATAAGCACACATAACATCTTTAGAAACGCATTCTTGCAAGAGTAAATCATATTCATCTGAGAAATCAGACTTCTCCATTTGAAGATCATCAATGTGTTTCTCAATAGATTCAACATATTTTAAATCATCAAACATTTCAGTCCGAATGAACTCCTCAAGTTGAAGAACAGTTTCTTTAATCAACGCCGTGTTTGGAATTAAGAGTTCTTTGACAAGCAAGGTAATATCGTGAGGAATCGGACGTGTCCACTCAGCATTTTCACGTTTTGCCCAGTCTCTTTCAACAATAGATTTAACATTATCTATGTGGTGTTTAAGAATACCTAATGTTTTCCTACTCTTGCTTTTAGATTCATCTAGAGGGAGGTAGTTTATGTATTTGTAAACATTAGATTTCTTAGGGGCAAATGCTTTCTTCCATTGAATTCTCTTTTGTTTGCATTCAAGGAACACTTCCTCACGAGTTTTCTGAGTTTGTTTATTGAAAAGGCCATAAAGACTATTCTCATAAGCATAATTATATGGTTTCACAAACTCCTTATTAACAAGTGGTTGACTATCAGCATCCCAAAGGGCAGTCTCTTCACTATCGGCACTAACAGGCATGCAATCAAGATTGGTCCTTTCAGTCTCATCAAGATAAAGACTCGGGTTCGCAGCTTGAGCTTTGGCAAGGTACTCAGGACTTGCAAAGCTAGCTTGACCCTTAGACATCGATGGAGGTGCTAGCATTCTTACGGATTGAATAGATTCATGCGTTTTATAAACAACGTTCATCAAAAAGTCGACTTTTGCTTCTAGTTTCGTAACTTTTTCGGCTTCTTTATCATATCTACTTTTGAAGTCTTGTTTTAACGCATCTACCTCTTGTTTCTTATCCTCTAGAATTTTAGCAGAATCAGTAGTGGTCATAGAGAGCTTTTGTTCAAGTTCATTAACTTTGGTATTGGCAAGGTACGTTTTTTGACGTTCATCCATTAAGAAAATATTATATTGACGCTTCTCTTTAGCTAATAACTCAAGAGTTGTATTATATTTGTTTTCAAAATCGTCCTTTTGACTTTTTAACGCACTTCCCTTGTACCCCTCAAGCTCTTTGGTTTTCTGAAGGAGCTCATCTCTATAGCTTTCAGTCATCTCAGTAGATTTGATAAGAGCAGCTTTACATGCTTCAAAACTTTGAGTGAGCGTAGCGTTTGCCTTCTTTAATTGCTTTTGACTCTTTTTATTTTCAGTGACATCTTTTTGCAAAGTAGCAATTAAATTAGCAAGCGCAATACGTTCCTCTTCATCATATTCATTTGCATGTTGATCATCCTCAGACTCATTATTGCACATGTCTGATGAATCGGGTGTGGTATTGCTATCAACCGTTTCCATCATACACGTGTCATTAATGGCATTGGGTAGATCACTATGCTCAGGAATATCACCAAACACATTATATTCATCAGTAGTGTGTACCTTATCGATTGGCTCAGTGTCAAAGATAGGGCCATTGTCATCTTCAGTGACTTTGAGAACTTCTTCAACCTTTTCCATGTACGAGTAATGTGCATCAAGCTCTTGATCAGAATCTTCATCATCAGTATCATCAAGCATGGCTCCTTCCTCAGCTGACAATTTAACCCCTGCTTCCATCTTTTTGCATAGCAACATCTTTTCCTTGTGATAGCTGGAGTCTCTAACCCTTTTCGGCTTCCTTTATTCCTTTGCCATATGCCCATAACCTTGGCAATTAAAAAATTGAATCCCGCTCTGCTGAACCACTTGACTTCCAACCGTTTCCCTATTCCTAGTAGCAGCAGCAATCCTCTGAGTATCATACTTTGCAGTTTGTCGATCATATCTTGCAGAACCCTCAACATGCGTTGGTTATGTCGATCATACCTAGAAGGACTTTCACCACGTCGACGTGTGTCATACCTTGGAGGACTCTCAACATATCGGTTCTTGGTGTTAGATGATGTGCGAAGATTGTTGTTGGTGGGTTTGTAGATTTTCTTGTAAGTCTTCATTATGTAAGCAATTTGTTGTTTCATCTCTCGGTTCTTTTGAGCTTGGTCTTCATCACTATCTTCTTCAGATGAGGACTCAGATGGTGGTGATGGTGCTCTTGGCGCTTTACCTCGAGATTTTGTGGAAGATGAAGACTTAGATGATGTGGAATATCGTGGTGAGGATGATGTATTGGAGTATGGCTTAGGAGCACGAGAGTGAGGATCTTGAACATGTTGAGTGGTAATCAGTAAAGCAAGTGGATTAGCCGTCTTGGCAACACGTTCAACTCGAATCTCATTTGCTTCATTCTGAAATTGCTTCAAGATGTCAAAGAGTCGATGATATGAGACCTCGTCTAACTTTTCTTGTTGTTTCACCAAAGTGACGAACCGTGTCCACTCGGGTTGAAGTTATTGAAGAAATTGAACATTGACTTACATGGTGGAGACTTACAGATTATTTCTTGTCATGTCATTCATCATCTTATAAAACCTGGAGTAGTAAGAGTCAATTGATTCTCCATCCCTTGAAGAAAACTTGCCAAAATTCCAAAACAAGTTTGTTTTGACATCTTGTTTGTTGAGTGATTCTCCTTGTTACAAGCGTTCAATAGCAGTCCACATTTCATGTGCTGTCGGGCATGCATCAACCGTGGAGTAAATATCATCTCCAATCCCACTTAAAACCATATAGATGGCTTCCTTCTCCGCATCATGCCAAGCACAATTTTCAGGTGTGAGATCAGCTCTTGTTTCATCACGTTCACTTGTATGTATTGGATCAGTAGTATCTGTGGCTGCTCTTGGAGGAACTGAGATCTTCTTAAATATATATGGTCCATGAGTAATACATTTCCTCAAGGCATCACCATTAGGTCTTGTATCAAGATATCGTATGAAACGTGATTGCCATTGAGCATACCGACCAGATACAAGCATTGGTGGTCTCTCTTTATTACCCGCCACCATTATGTTGTTGTTCGTCACACGATATTCGGCAGTAGAATCCATCTCAATATTCTCTGAAATGATGAAGTGAATATGGATCTTAAGTAGATTTGTTGTGATTGTTGTTGTGGTTTAAATTCTGAAAATTGCAATTTTTCTCCAGGCCGACAATAAATTCTCCAGTCCGACAAAAACGGTAGACCAAAAAATTTTGTATCGCCAAATTTTGAAATTGAGCTAGAAATGTCCTAAAACTAGTATGGAAAAAATTTGAATTTACTTGACGGTGGCTAAGTCTAAAAAATACTCAAACAAAATTTAGCAAAAACACATCATCGGAATGTCCCCTAATCGGAATGTCCTAATCGGAATAACCAAATCGGAATGTTATCGGAATGTCCTAATCGGAATCCTTGTCAAAATGATCTAATCGGAATAAGCTTGTCGGAATAACCTAATCGGAATGCAAATCTGAATATTTGAAGTCTAGTCGGAATGAGATCGGAAAGCTGGTCGGAATGTTGAAACCCTTTTCCGATGCTACTGATCGGAATCACAATCGGAATCTATAATCCCTTTTCCGATTACACCAATCGGAATAATAGTGCTGTTACGAGATTTTGAGGTAAAAAGATGAATTTTTCGACAAGAAATCCGCGATTTAAACCAACCAAATGCGACCAAATCCCTACCACAGCTATGTAGAAGATTTATATCACGATTTAGAGCATAGAAAACACAAAAAAAATCTTGAATTCGAGATGATTATAAGACAAAATCACACGAACCAAGTAAAATGAACAACGAATCACAAAACTACCCCATGGCGATTGATACCAAATGTTGTCCCCCTATATTTGTGATTGATTAAGCAATGAAGAAAGAAAGAAAATAGATGAAGAAGAGATGAATTCCTAGAGAGAGAAAGTAGTGACAGAAAGTAGAGAGGAGATGATTAACTTGGTGAATATTAGATTAGAGAAAAGAAGTTGTTACAAATGACCATCCACCCTCCTAACATGCTAGGAGGGTAGTATATATAGTCCACCCACATGCGGGCTTTAATGGACTATATATTGGGCCGGGCTTGTCTTTTGGACTTTAATTAGTTTAAATTCAAGCCCGTGAACCACGACTAAATAACTACCTATTACAACGTTCTAATAAATATTACAATAGAAACCTATGACCGAACATTCTTGTTTGACTCAATATTTTGAGGCTAACAGTTATTATACTTACTGTGTAATAATAAGTAACTTTCCAAAAATAGCATGTTTCCTAAAATAGAAAGTTTCCAAAAATAGAAAGTTTCCAAAAATAGAAAGTTACCAAAAATAGAAAGTTTCCAATAATAGAAAGTTTCCAAAAATAGAAAGTTTCCAAAAATAGAAAGTTTCCAAAAATAGAAAGTTTCCAAAAATAGAAAGTTTCCAAGAATAGATTTACTGCTTAAAATAGATAAGTTTCTAAAAATAGAAAGTTTCCATAAATAGATTAGCTGCCTTAATTAAATAAGTTTCCATAAATAGATTAGTTGCCTTAAATAAATAAGTTTCTAAAAATAGCTGGTTTCCATAAATAAATTAGCTGCCTTATTTAATTAAGTTTCTAAAAATAGAAAGTTTTTATAATTAGAAATAAGCTGGTTAAATAAGCTAAGTAAATAATCCTAAGTGTTTTCATGATTATTTTCTAAGTCATATGATATATTGTATAGTTTAATAATTATTTCATGTAATTTAATTAAACTATAGGTTATAATATTTAATTAAAGTACAACATGTTTTTAATTAAATATATTAAATACTTAGGTTAAAATATCTATTATTAAATATTAATAATATAGCCTAAGTCATGTTAATTAATTAATTATATCCATGGTTTTTAAAATAATTAATTAATTATAAGTCTTAATAATATAAATACTTAGGTTAAAATAATTTCATGATTATTAATAATTAAATAACCTAAGTCATGTTATTAAATTAATTACATCTTTATTAATTTAATTTTAACATAAGTTCATAACATAAAAAAAAACTAACATAAACCATGAACCGGATCTAAGCTTAAAAACATGAACCGGACATGAATCGACACCGTACCCCGAACCAAATCGGGGTACCCCTTGCTGCCGTGGGACCCACACGCACCAACCAAGACCATATGGTCTTGGTGGTGGTTGGCTAAGCAAACCGAAACCCCCTTGGGGTCGGTTGCAGCCTGCGGCCAAATCCAAAACACCCCTTAAATCGACCCTTTGATTTAATTAATCATCAAAACATGTTAGATCTATGTTTAATTAATATGTTTTTATAAAAACATCACATGTTCATAATTAATAAAAAGATTAAAATAAAAAAAAAGGTTTAAAAAGGTTTTACCGTATTCGTGGATCAAGAGAACGAAGAACAAACACGAACAAACAACAAATCTTCAAGATCCAAGATCAAAGAATCACCTTGTATGGTGATGTATAGGTGGCGGCACAAAGAGGAGGAGAAAGAGAGGGTTTTAGGTTTTTTCTTGAAATCTTCTGTAAAGTGATTTTAAGTAGTAAAAATTAATTAACCCTCCTTTTAGTAAAAATTGATAATGGGCTTGGCCCATTACCCTTATTTGGCCGCGGGTAGGGACCCCCCATGGGGTTCCCGTACCTCTTTTCGTGTCTCGTTATTTAGTTACTCGTTTGTGTTTATTTATGTTCGTGTTTTAAATGTTCTCGTTACGTAAATACCATAATCTAATATATTTAATTACGCTCGTAATAAATATATATACGTAATTAATAATAGCTCGTGTTTTAATTACGTTCATGATTTCATGATCGCATGTTCGTGATTAATTATTGCTAAATAATTATTACGTGATCGTGCATATAAAATACTTATCGTGTTCTAACACGTACGTAATACGTTAACTCCTAACACGTAATCGTAATCATGCTATATTAGGAAAGTTTTTAACTAGTACGTACGATCCTAAGGGTACTATGCATGGTAAAAGCATGCGGGTTTTACAGAAGTGATTGCATTGAAGTCTCAAAGAAAGTGTTGGTTAAGGTAAGTATCATGTAAAGTAATATTAGTTCAAATTTACTTCTTTATGTACATAGTTTATCTGAATAAGGACATTGTATTTAGGATGATGAAATGGTGAAAAACGTAATAAAAATTTGAAAACAACTGTCCAACAGGAGCTAATCAACCTACCGAAATTTAAAGAGGTATGTATTTGATTGAAAATATGAGTTGCCTGTTTTTTAATGTTAGTTTGTTTCTGTATTATATTGTTGCATCCGTTATAATGTTTGATCTTCCTATTTATAACCTCATGATTTGACGAGGCCCAAGTTTAGCCGGAAGAAAAAGGTCAGAGATCCCACTTATCTAGACGAGATTAACAGATTACCCCCAAATAAAGCATGTCATTTTTTTCTGTAGGGCAAAGCAGACCAGTATGTGGGTATTGAATTCTAGCAACCTTTATTGGGTAAAGTTAAAGGAGGTTGGCTGACAAACGTGGTAAGTAATTACATATCGAGTAATTAACTTTAAACATTCATTATGATACACATAAAGACAGAGAAAATACATTGATATATTTTGTCTTAACAATACTAGCACTTGGATATATGGATAGATCTTATGCTTAGGTTTAGACGAGATGACGTTGATTGGGCTATAGTTTGTTGTTATTTATGTCCAACTATATTGGGTGAATGGAGTGGTGTTGATTTTGTGCGGCCCTGGTTCTACGATGGTGATCGTTATCCTGTTCCGTGGTGTGATGTTGATAGGGTATGTATGATGAGACTGCTTTTATACATGGTCTCATCGTCCAAAACGGGCTTAAAATGCATTAATTATCATGAAAATACCCAAATATATGCTTGTGTTTGTTGCTTGTGTATTTTAGGTACGGATATTGAGAAAATGACAAAAGATCACAATAATCATGCAAAAACGAACACGGGAAACGAAGCCGCGCATTGAACCAAACCCTAATATGGAATTTCCAAAATTAACCTTGAAGTTTTGAAGATTGGCAACATTGGTCCCTCATTTTTGAAGATTTGGCAAGAAAGGCCCTTGAAGAATTCATTTCTGCAAGTTTAATCCTTGAAGATTGAAGACATGTCATAAGTACCCCTTGAAGTATGCAAAATATGCATTTATGGCCCTTGATAAAAGTTTGGACTAAGCTTGTGCCATTTTTGATAAATGGTTCAAACTTAAATACAAAGGAAATGGGAAAAATGCTATTTATTACCAAGTGAAGAAGATTTGGGAGTCCAGGGACTATTCTGGCCAGACAACCATTCTTAACTCCACCACTCCCTAGCCGCCACATCACCCCACTCAACTCCACCCACCAATCATACTCGCCTACACCTCCACGTCAAATCCCACTCTTTCCTTATTTAACTGATTATTAAATCAGTTTAAAAAACGGGGGTAAACACATCTTTAAATTTTATTAACCCTTAAACAGATTAAACTTCACTGTTTAATCACCCCCAATCTCTCAAGCCCTAAAACCCTAATTCCTTCTAAACAAAGGGTTATCCCCTAATCCCTTCCAGATCCCTAATCCATCCCACACTAAACCCAACCCCACCTCAAACTTTCCCTCCAACTCACCCATGTGACACCCCTGGCCCTCCCCTGCACAAGCAAACAAAAGAGTGGACATCAAATCAACGAACCTTGAGCATTTCGTGTTCCCAAAGGTTTAGTGGACGCCCTAGATCATTTCTACACCACTGGCAACCACAACAAGCCAAAAGATCATCACATGGAGCCTCTTGACCAAATTCAAAAACAAGAATCTTCAAAAAGATATCCGAATATCTCAAGGGCAAAAGTGGAAGTTCATAGCATTAGGGTTAGGGGTTCTTTTCAGTTCTAGAACCTTTGTAGCTCGTCGATATAAGAGCATAGGATTTTCAGTTTTTGGTTGTTCTTTTTTCTTCTCCTTGGTCACTGCCTTGTAAATCCATATTTGTTTAAGTGAAATGAAATGGTTTTGAGTTGTCGACGAGAAACAAAAGAGCCAGTTTACTTTTCCATTGCATATTTTAATTTTGAAGTTGTGATACCATATTCTGATCTTGTTTATTTTGGAGACTAAAGTTACTCAAGTCCTTAAGTTAATTGTCCAAGCATTTTAAATTGATCATATGAGCCTGATATTCTTGTTGAATATCAAGCTCAAGTGAAGTTTAAAGTGATTGTTGATTTAGTTATTGTTAAAGGTTTCAGAAAATCAAAAAAAAAAATCAGTTTTTCATGACAAATAAGCCATAAGTAGCTTAATTGATAAGCTGGCTTTATAGCTTATTTGTCTTTGTAACAGGTCACTTTTTTGTTTGGTTCCTTTCTTGGCAGGTTCACAAAAGCTTAGCTCACTTTGAAGACATATTGGGTGCGTGTGTCTCTTGAGACCACCACTAGCAACTCTCTACTAGCAACCTTGTTCCATAAGCCATAAGCCCAGCTATGAGCTGATGGGAGATGGCATTACAGCCATAGTGGGGCCTGGATGTGGGTCCCACAAGGTATAAACCTAAGCTTGAACTCTCTTATTAAGCTTAAAACTATGATTTGTATGGATTTGGTGTGAAATTGTTTGTAAGTTGGATTTATCTGTTTATTTAAGCTTCATTTAGATTTATATGCATGTTTAGGTCTTTGTCAATCAGTTTAGTTGGTTTGTGAATGGATTTGGTGTGTTAAAATTTACTTTCTGAAAATTAGGGAGTGTTTGGGATTAGGGGATTATTGGTTAAAGTGCATCTAAATCCAGTTAAAATACACTCAAACTTACCTATTTTGATGTCATAGGGTATTTGTAGCTTTGTTTCATGTTTTGGTAGGAAGAAATAGGATTGTATGCTTAAAAATTTGGTAGACATAGTCTAAATTTAGTAAGTCATAATTTGCTTAAGTTTTAGTGTAAATTTTCATTGAAATTTTTGCTAGCTGTTAGATATTAGGTCAGTCTAGGGTTTTAGATCAATTGTGTGTGATTGGGTAAACTTGTATGCAAGATTTGATCACTTGAAATTCGATTTTGTGCATGTAAACAAGTCCACTGTTCACCAGACCCCAATATAGCATAACAGTGACTTATTTGTGGACTTTTTGTGTGATTTTTGTTCTTGACTTGTGTGTTTTATAATTTTCCTAGACTCCCTACACTCCACTGAGTGTAGGGGTGCCCCATTGTCCAAAGAAAAGCAACACAAGAGCTTTCCTAAGCTTAAAAGACCAGTAGACCTGTTTTTTGCACTAACAGTGGGAACTAACTTTCCCCTGCTAGCACAAGTGTTGGCACTGCTATACAAGCAGACAAAAACCAAGTCACATGTCATTGTCAGTAACTTAGTTTTTTGTCTTTAGTGGACAAAAATAGGTTTTAGGACCTGAAATCAGTTTCTATATTTTTCTTATTTAATTTTTGATTTTTCAGTTTAATTAATTTTTATTTTACTGTTCATTTAATATTTTTAGAATAAATAGCTATTTTAATTACTTTTTAATTAACTGATTTTGTCTTTTAGTGGTAAAATCTTATATTTTTCAGTTTTAAAATTTTTCTTACATTTAGAAACATAGTTTAAGATTTTTAATTTAAAAAGTTTTTACTGTTTACCTTTTTATATAATTTTTAGAATTAAATTTAGTTTAATTAAGGTTTTATTAATATCAGTTTTGTCTTTTAGTGAAAAATTTTACATTTTTCAAACTTTTTCATTTTTCTACTGTTCAATAGCATAAATTAGGATTTTTAAAATTGTCAAATCATTTTTAGCATTATTTTATTATTTTTATGATATTTTAGTTTAAATATAGTTTTTAGTGATTTAAAAATAGAAAAATAGTTTTGAAAATTTAGGAAAAATACTTTTTAGTCTTTAAATAATATAAGTGACTTATTAGTTCAATAAAATAATATTTTGGGATTTCTCTTAATTATATTTAATTTTAGGGCTTTAATTAGCATTTAAAATTGAATATTTAATTAATAAAAGGTTTTAAAATATATTTGTTAGATTTTTATTATTATTTATATTATTTTAGACTTAGTTTAATCTTTTAATTAAATTTTAGGTTTAATTTTTAATTTTGTCGCGTTTTACGTAATTACGTTTTTAACATCGTAGGGTAATTTTTAGCGTGATTCGTCTTTTTCTTTCTCTTTTCTCATCAAATATAATCACAAACTAATCGTCTCTTAACACACACACCAAGTCTCCTTGAGAACGATCCCACACAAAGGGTCATAAGTGCTTTCGTTTTCCTAAACGAACACTTAATACTTACCATTTTTGCCTCGTTTTCCTAAACGAGTGTGAATTTACAACCATCAAGTGTCATCGTTAGAATTTTCAAAAGTTAGTAACTCTTTCTTTTTGGAAACTTCATTATATTGATAAGGCAAAAAGTCACCATTGGTAATAACATGCCAAAGATCTAAATCTTTTGATTTCACATAAGTCTCAAATCTATTTTTCCAATAAATAAAACTATCGGTTTCAAAAAGAGGCGGTCTTTGCATAGATTGCCCTTCTAGGTACTTGTTGGAATCCATAGATCGATTCAAGTTTTAAAATACAATATAATTTAAAAATGCCCGAGCAACCACGCTCTAATACCAATTGTAAAAACTAGAAAGGGGGGGTTGAATAGTTTCTTAAAGTTTACTTGTTAAAAAATGGTTTTCAAAAATCCTTTTCAAAAACTTAGGTTTGAGAAATTATGTGAAATCTTCTTATACACAATATGAACAAGGGATAGTGCAACTAAACTAATAATCACAAGTATATGCTAATAAAGAATAATGGATGTAAAGAGATTAGGAAAAAAAGATCAAACCAAACACCAAGGATTTATAGTGGTTTGGCAACGAAGCTCCCTCCTCGTCCCTACTCCACTCCTCGAGTACTCCTTACTCGAGAGTTCACTAATCAACAAGCTTCTTAAGGTGGAGAAACCGTACACAATGTTGCTTATCCAATTTCATGTTGGGTCTAAAAAGTTGATGTGGGAGAAACTCAAAACGAAGAAAACATGAAGGCATTTGTTTTAGCCGCTGACACATTGTGTCTAGCCGTTGACAAATGTAAACGAGACGTTGACAGCCTTCTACGCGGTTATAAATCTATTTAGGATAAGTACTCAGAATATTGTTTATCATTATTCTGTAAATAGTTTAATAAAATAGAAGATATGCGTGTTTATTTGTTCTTATCTCTTGTAAAACCCTATTCCTTACACTATAAAAGTAACCAAGGGTCATAGGTTTATTCATATCAGTTTCATATACAATATAAACCTAAAGTGCATGTTGCACTAGACGTGGGATTAAATGTATACATGTTTAGTGATTGTTTGTTATTAATATAATGAGCAATTGTTGGAGTAATTCATATTTGTGTTCTTGTGTCTAAACACCTTGTTAAACGTTTTTCATTCTATTCCGCCTTGATTCAATCAAGTGAATGAGATTCGTTCCTAGTAGCTAAAAGATCGAGGAAACTTAGGTTTCCACAGTTGGTATCAGAGCCTCGTGGCTCTTTATGCTAGGACCAACAAGGTGTTTGTGTTAGTGAGAAGGAAGAAAAATCCGTATAGGGTTTTTCTAGGCGGTTTTGTGTGCGCAACAGTATTCAGAAGAACATAACTTTTTATTGAACCGTTGGATCGACACGAATTTTTATGCATGTGTTCTACACACATATATCTAGATGTCCACCAGAGGGATTGTCCAGATCAGTCTTTAAGAAAAAGTTATCGCCTGTCGAAGTTCACAGTAGTGGTGATATTCGTTTTTAGGGTTTTGTCTAAAAACCCTAGATTTGTTGTTCATTACTGTTGGTGCTGAGTGAAATAGCTTTGGTGAGTTGATTATTAAATCAACAATGAACCCTATTTTAATCATCACTCATAGTTGCATTGATGGTTTTTCGTTTTAGGGTTTTGTGAACAAACCCTATATTTGCGACTTATGATGGGACGAATAGATGTTATGCAACAGTAGTAGATTAGAACACATTTGTGTAATACTTTTATTGGCAGCAGTCAAAAGGAAACTTTGCAAGGACGTTTTATTACGCACGATAATAAGGTCTGATTTGTAGAGCAAGTGGTCCCAGTTTTTATTCACGTGGTTTGCAATATTGGTTTGTTGACTTAGCTTTCACGCGACATAAGAAGAATATGTCAGGATCACGTACAACGTTTGATTTTTTTGTTCACATGCATGGCTCCCAAAAACTGGAAGTTTACTTAGACGAGATTTATTTCTATTTTATGGGACCAAATCATAAGCAGTTATAAACAAAGATTATGGAACATATAGACACATTTTGATTGCTGAATTCTAGGAGACATGGATTTTTACACAAATCTGTTGTTGGGCTGGATCATATCACTGGGCTGCAAAGGATTATTTAATCGCTTTACCATTAATATTCTCTAGCCACTGTCAAGAGCAACGTAGACACAGATGGTGACGTGTGTGATCGAGCCGCTGGCGTTTGTTATTTAGCCACTGACAAGGAATAAGTTAGGCGCTGACAGAAGCGCTGACAAGTGTTGTCCGAGATATTGTTTTTGGTCCACTGACAAGTATTGTCCGATATTGGACAACATATATTGTAAGGTTATTGGACAGTGAAGGATCTTGGATGACAAAGGAAATGCTGCTGTTTGGATTTTTGGTTGAGTTTTGGCACATAAAACGAGGAGATTATACACACAGGTACATGGGATCTCTGGTTATTATTCAGAATGTCATTTTGATATATATGGCTTGGATAGTTTTAGAAGAAGTATATGATTAATGGGAAGAGTTCTTATGATAAGTTTGATGCTTGAAGTAGATTTTTGCGGGTATGTGTTTTATGCTTCAACACCTAGTGACAAAGTGCTACAAAGATCTAGGGATGTTTTTCTAATGGTACTCAATGCACATATTTTTTATCAGTTGAAGAAGTTACATTATCGTGCTCAGTGTCTCGTTTCAAAGGTAAATGAGGGTCATGTATATTACATCTCTTTGTCACGTGGATAGTACAAGACATGAAACATAGGTTTGGGTTATTCTACTTCTACATCAAAAGTATTAGAGTTATTTTTCTTCAAAATCATTACACAGAGCCTACATTTGGAGAATCTTCGATTGCATACTTTGTTTCCTTCCCTATTTGATGTGACAAAAGGGGAAGATATACATGCTTGATTTGAGGGGAAGCAATTTGAAGATGATGTACCACTTACAAGAGATACACAAAGAGTTTTGCCGACATCAATTAGGGGAAGATTGTTGGGTCTAAAAAGTTGATGTGGCAAAAACTCAAAACGAAGAAAACATGAAGGCATTTGTTTTAGCCACTGACACATTGTGTCTAGCCGCTGACAAATGTAAACGAGACGCTGACAGCCTTCTACGTTGTTACAAATCTATTTAGGATAAGTATTCAGAATATTGTTTATCAATATTCTCTAAATAGTTTATTTAAATAGAAGATATGCATGTTTATTTGTTTTTATCTCTTGTAAAACCCTATTCTTTACACTATAAAAGGAACCAAGGGTCATAGGTTTATTCATATTAGTTTCGTATACAATGTAAACCTAAACTGTGTGTTGCACTAGACGTGGGATTAAATGTATACATGTCTAGTGATTGTTTGTTATTAATATAATGAGCAATCGTTGGAGTAATTCATATTTGTGTTCTTGTGTCTAAACACCTTGTTAAACGTTTTTCATTCTATTTCGCCTTGATTCAATCAAGTGAATGAGATCTGTTCATAGTAGCTAAAAGATCGAGGAAACTTAGTTTTCCACATTTCCGACTCTAAGCTAAAAGTCGAGCCATAATCTTAGATAGGACCAATCTACACCAATATACTTTGAGGACTAAGTATTAACCCTAATACATACACAACTTCCAAATAGATTAACCTATTTGGATCTTCACAACAAAACTACGAAATAGCACAACTACTTGGATCTTGACAACACAACTTCCAAATAACACAACTACTTGGATCGACACAACACAACTATAATTAATGAATAAAACTTGGTCTTAAATAGATCTTGAGGTAGACTCAACACTTCAAGGAGGAAAGTGTTCTTCTCTTTGCACTTGAATAGGAAGAGATGAGAGGAGAAAGATTTACTTCTAAACAAGAAGTAATCAACCAAATAATCAAGCATTTGAATGATTTAAGAAGTATGTTTGAATCTTGAAATTTGTGTGCAAAAGAGGTGAAGAGAAAATCGGAGAATGGTCCACTATTTATAGGACAAAGGTCCAACGGTCATATCTGAACGCGGTTCCTTATTGGTACCCGCAGTGCCTACTCGATAAGGGACCGCATAGACCTTTAAGGGACCATGTTCGTAGACTCCGCTCCCTTTTGTCTTTTAGTGAGGTAGTCACATCTGGTAGAATAGTTATCCTCAAAGGATATTCTAAAACCAAATAGAATATGCCATTTTCAAATTTTCAAATATTTAATTTAATAAAACACTTTCTTAAAAATAAAGTTTATTAAAAAAACTTTGTCACATTTAATAAAAGGTGAGGTTTAAGAAAACTTAAATCCTCTATCACTTAATTAAGATGAAAACTTGTTTGTTCATACCTTAAGTGATAATGGATGAAATGAAAAAATACTAGAACTCAAGAATTCATTTTTTGTTGTTTTCGTAAATGCTTGTTTTTATATTTTGTCGTAATGAAAACAAAGCGAGATCGAAAAATGCAAGTAACGTTTTTAGGCATCATTACATTAATAGTACGAATTTTATCATTTTTTCTTAGGTTTTAAAAAGGTAAAACAATTAAATTTATGTAAACATAGTTCTTTTCTACATTAAACCATTACAAGATACAACATTGGTACACACATATCATTTACTTTACCTACTTACCTTGCCAACTGCTTGTGCGCCCATAGGTAGTCTGCAATTCTTTCCCGATATGCAGTAGGAACAGAATCCGGATCATCTACCGATACCGACATGTTATGTATCAATCAATAAATAAATATACATACCCACACGCCACAATCACCGTACTCATGTGCTTGTAAGGGCACACCATTCGCTGGAAAAAAAGTTATTTTATACCCTTCAAACGGTATACGCTTGTGTGCCAGAACGCCATTTCTCTCAAGATACCTAGGTATAATCTCAGAAAATGCAACCCTCATATTTGACCACCATTCCCTATCCTCGGTGTCCGGGACCCCAAGAGAGTCATAAAAAGTAATCAAACCGCTTATAATATTCAGCACACCAAGGCAGTAATGTTTATCAGGCTCGTTGATAGGGATAAAGACCTACATATACAATTTGGTTATTTAAAAATTACATTATGGTTAACATTAAAGGATACCGTAATGTACTAAAAATACATTGATGGTTGTAAATTCACACTCGTTTAGGAAAACGAGGCAAAAGCGGTAAGTATTAAGTGTTCGTTTAGGGAAAACGAAAGCACTTATGACCCTTTGTGTGGGATCGTTCTCAAGGAGGCTTGGTGTGTGTGTTAAGAGATGATTAGTTTGTGATTATATTTGATGAGAAAAGAGAAAGAAAAAGACGAATCACGCTAAAAATTACCCTACGATGTTAAAAACGTAATTACGTAAAACGCGAAAAAATTAAAAATTAAACCTAAAAATTAATTAAAAGATTAAACTAAGTCTAAAATAATATAAATAAGAATAAAAATCCAACAAGTATATTTTAAAACCTTTTATTAATTAAATATTTAATTTTAAATGCTAATTAAAGCCCTAAAATTAAATATAATTAAGAAAAAGGCCAAAACATTATTTTATTGAACTAATAAGTCAATTATATTATTTAAAGACTAAAAAGTATTTTTTCAAAATTTTCAAAACTATTTTTCTATTTTTAAATCACTAAAAACTATTTTTAAACTAAAATATCATAAAAAATAATAAAATAAAGCTAAAAATGATTTGACAATTTTTAAAATCCTAATTTATGCTATTGAACAGTAGAAAAATGAAAAAGTTTGAAAAATGTAAAATTTTTCACTAAAAGACAAAACTGATATTAATAAAACCTTAATTAAACTAAATTTAATTCTAAAAATTAATTAAAAAGGTAAACAGTAAAAACTTTTTAAACTAAAAATCTTAAACTATTTTTCTAAATGTAAGAAAAATTTTAAAACTGAAAAATATAAGATTTTACCACTAAAAGACAAAATCAGTTAATTAAAAAGTAATTAAAATAGCTATTTAATCTAAAAAATATTAAACGAACAGTAAAAGAAAAATTAATTAAACTGAAAAATCAAAAATTAAATAAGAAAAATATAGAAACTAATTTCAGGTCCTAAAACCTATTTTTGTCCACTAAAGACAAAAAACTAAGTTACTGACAATGACATGTGACTTGGTTTTTGTCTGCTTGTATAACAGTGCCAACACTTGTGCTAGCAGGGGAAAGTTAGTTCCCACTGTTAGTGCAAAAAACAGGTATGGTGGTCTTTTGAGCTTAGGAAAGCTCTTGTGTTGCTTTTCTTTGGACAATGGGGCACCCCTACACTCAGTGGAGTGTAGGGAGTCTAGGAAAATTATAAAACACACAAGTCAAGAACAAAAATCACACAAAAAGTCCACAAATAAGTCACTGTTATGCTATATTGGGGTCTGGTGAACAGTGGACTTGTTTACATGCACAAAAACGAATTTCAAGTGATCAAAACTTGCATACAAGTTTACCCAATCACACACAATTGATCTAAAACCCTAGACTGACCTAATATCTAACAGCTAGCAAAAATTTTAATGAAAATTTACACTAAAACTTAAGCAAATTATGACTTACTGAATTTAGACTATGTCTACCCAATTTTTAAGCATACAATCCTATTTCTTCCTACCAAAACATGAAACAAAGCTACAAATACCCTATGACATCAAAATAGGTAAGTTTGAGTGGATTTTAACTGGATTTAGATGCACTTTAACCAATAATCCCCTAATCCCAAACACTCCCTAATTTTCAGAAAGTAAATTTTAACACACCAAATCCATTCACAAACCAACTAAACTGATTGACAAAGACCTAAACATGCATATAAATCTAAATGAAGCTTAAATAAACAGATAAATCCAACTTACAAACAATTTCACACCAAATCCATACAAATCACTGTTTTAAGCTTAATAAGAGAGTTCAAGCTTAGGTTTATACCTTGTGGGACCCACATCCAGGCCCCACTATGGCTGCAATGCCATCTCCCATCAGCTTATAGCTGGGCTTATGGTTTATGGAACAAGGTTGCTAGTAGAGAGTTGCTAGTGGTGGTCTCAAGAGACACACGCACCCAATATGTCTTCAAAGTGAGCTAAGCTTTTGTGAACCTGCCAAGAAAGGAACCAAACAAAAAAGTGACCTGTTACAAAGACAGATAAGCTATAAAGCCAGCTTATCAAATAAGCTACATATGGCTTATTTGTCATGAAAAACTGATTTTTTTTTATTTTCTGAAACCTTTAACAATAACTAAATCAACAATCACTTTAAACTTCACTTGAGCTTGATATTCAACAAGAATATCAGGCTCATATGATCATTTAAAATGCTTGGACAATTAACTTAAGGACTTGAGTAACTTTAGTCTCCAAAATAAACAAGAACAGAATATGGTATCACAACTTCAAAATTAAAATATGCAATGGAAAAGTAAACTGGCTCTTTTGTTTCTCGTCAACAACTCAAAACCATTTCATTTCACTTAAACAAATATGGATTTACAAGGCAGTGACCAAGGAGAAGAAAAAAGAACAACCAAAAACTGAAAATCCTATGCTCTTATATAGACGAGCTACAAAGGTTCTAGAACTGAAAAGAACCCCTAACCCTAATGGTATGAACTTCCACTTTTGCCCTTGAGATATTCGGATATCTTTTTGAAGATTCTTGTTTTTGAATTTGGTCAAGAGGCTCCATGTGATGATCTTTTGGCTTGTTGTGGTTGCCAGTGGTGTAGAAATGATCTAGGGCGTCCACTAAACCTTTGGGAACACGAAATGCTCAAGGGTCGTTGATTTGCTGTCCACTCTTTTGTTTGCTTGTGCAGGGGAGGGCCAGGGGTGTCACATGGGTGAGTTGGAGGGAAAGTTTGAGGTGGGGTTGGGTTTAGTGTGGGATGGATTAGGGATCTGGAAGGGATTAGGGGATAACCCTTTGTTTAGAAGGAATTAGGGTTTTAGGGTTTGAGAGATTGGGGGTGATTAAACAGTGAAGTTTAATCTGTTTAAGGGTTAATAAATTTTAAAGATGTGTTTACCCCCGTTTTTTAAATTGATTTAATGGTTGTCTGGCCAGAATAGTCCCTGGACTCCCAAATCTTCTTCACTTGGTAATAAATAGCATTTTTCCCATTTCCTTTGTATTTAAGTTTGAACCATTTGTCAAAAATGGCACAAGCTTAGTCCAAACTTTTATCAAGGGCTATAAATGCATATTTTGCATACTTCAAGGGGTACTTATGACATGTCTTCAATCTTCAAGGATTAAACTTTCACAAATGAATTCTTCAAGGGCCTTTCTTACCAAATCTTCAAAAAATGAGGGACCAATGTTGCCAATCTTCAAAACTTCTAGGATAATTTTGGAAATTCCATATTAAGGTTTGGTTCAATGCACGGCTTCGTTTCCCGTGTTCGTTTTTGCATCATTCTTGTGATCTTTTGTCATTTTCTCAATATCCATACCTAAATACACAAGCAACAAACACAAGCATATATTTGGGTATTTTCATGATAATTAATGCATTTTAAGCCCGTTTTAGACGATGAGACCATGTATAAAAGCAGTCTCATCACTCCCCCATACTAAACCATTGCCGTGCCCTCACGCAATGCTAAATAAAGTATCATAGCACCTCCAAAATTCATTTTTATTCACTTTATTGAATGATAAACTAACTATACTACTATTACTACTACTACTTGTGTTTTAGACATAATGTATGATTTTCATCGCAAAATGGGACGTTTAGGTTCATAGAATAAGAACACGTGAATGCTTCGTTAGAAATAATTTCATCGTCCTCGATTTTCACCCCAGTTCCATGCTAAGCGTGCAACGAGATCATTGTCATTATAAGTTAGTAATGCTAACACTACTCATATGCCCTAATCACGTACTTATCCTCCCATTATTCCTAATTTGTATCTCTTATATTTTATATTGTCTTGAATGTTTCACGAGGATACATTGTTTGACTTATGCGATAATAGAGATTTAGGTCTAAAAATAGAGTCCTAACGGTGTAACCAAGACCATCAAATCAATAACCCCTCCCAATAGACAACGATGTCAAAAAATTAAGTCAACAAGAAGAATCGATAAACACGGTTTTATAACGGTTTTGAACATGAGACTTATTACCAAGACTTTTATACGCCCCATAACGGAAGGGCCTTATTATCTTTGGTTTACCTCCATCTTTTATTCAACTTCGCCATGAAGCTTTTATTATGACTTTGGTCTTGCCTTGCCTTTTATTATCCACCTCATCGGTAGTTTTATCAGCCAAAGACGTATATCCTCACGCAAAGGCGAATTTTGGATCTTTAAAGCTTCGAAGATTAAGGCTTGATTCACTTTCAATTTTGCATAGATTTTTCCGCCTTGTGGGGCTTCAAATTGTTTGCTTGATTTAGGTGAGCACTTGAAATCTTATTATTGGGTGAAGCTTTTGATTATTCGGGTGCCAATACTTCAAAACCGTGACGCTGGCGATACCTTAATGTCTTCCCAATTTAATTACACGGAAGCTACTAGAAAAGACTAGAAACCCAACAATCCCAACTAAACCGCTAAGTCAATATTTATTAAGCAAAAAATATTTACATGCGAAGGGAGAATAAGCAAACAACGAGAACACATGAGTTTTTGAAAGAATACGAGTACTCTACGTTTAGCATAGTAACTTATAATTCACCCTATCATTTCTCGTCCTCATTTAAGAGACTTAGCCTAATGTGAAGTTAAGGAATCAAAGCTAAGTGCTCAACAGGCACGGTCGAGTCAAAAATTACTCTCATTCTCGCCATCGGAAAACCTACATTCGTGTCTTCAAACACTTATAAAACATGAGAAAAATTTAAAATTTGGCCATTTTTAGCCTTATTTTGCAACAAAACGATAAACAAAAAGATAAACTTTGGAAAGCGTGAAGGTTTGGCAAGGCAAGTATCTATTCACCCCCCCATACTAAAGTTAAACATTGTCCTCAATGTTTCGAGTCTAGTGGTGCAAACACCCCCATACTAGAGACGTAATCGAATGCCTAATCTAGCATGGAAAGGGTGTAACCAATAAATTAATAGCCATTTATGAAGTATGCTAAAAACCTAAGGTTAGAACATCAAAAGGATATATCATGGATATTGAGAAAGTCTTCAAAGCAAACGATCGAGTGCTCCCATAAAACGAACACGAGAGGCTCCAATCGTGAAGATCATGATCATCTAAAAACCACAATTCACAAACAACCACGGAACAAAGGTTGGAAGGGCACAAATCCCCACACGTAAGCTACATTAGAAAGCGATAATATGTACATAGGATAAGCATGGGACTCCCCCACGAGGCACCTCGTTTTTTATTACCGAGTCATGAGCTCGACTCGATCCCCTCAATACTAATTATCATTGGGGAAGGTGACTTAGTCGAGGTAGTTCAAGGATGGAACTTCCCCGCCAAAGTAGTGCTTCAACCTATGTCCATTCACCTTGAAGTTAGGACCATCATTTTGAGCTAGCTCGATGGTCCCATACGGAAATACTTGAGTCACGGTGAATGGACCGGACCAACGGGATTTCAACTTACCGGAAAAGATTTTTAAGCGAGAATTAAAAAGCAAAACTTGATCCCCAATGTTAAAAACCTGGTTTTTAATTTTAGAATCATGCAACTTTTTAGTTTTTTCTTTATAAATTAATGAATTTTCATAAGCAATGTCCCTTAATTCATCCAATTCATTTAATTGCATTTTCCGGTGTTTTCCCGCGGTCTCCATATCATCATTACAATGCTTTAGGACCCAATAAGCCTAGTGTTCTAATTCGATAGGCAAATGACAATTCTTTCCATACACAAG
Source organism: Glebionis coronaria (assembly GCA_025667525.1). Lineage (NCBI taxonomy): Eukaryota > Viridiplantae > Streptophyta > Magnoliopsida > Asterales > Asteraceae > Glebionis > Glebionis coronaria. The sequence continues at coordinate 492,087,432 of CM046875.1, forward strand.
CTTATAGGGAGTGCACCCAATGGGCGTCTTATGAGCAGTCCTTGTGACAATCTAACATTTTCAGGTAGAGAATTATTTTCTCGTATAATATTTTGAAACTTATTTTTGTGTTGGTTGATGAACTCACAATTTACGGATTTAAATTTGGGCTTACGTGCATAATTTAGCGTCCTTTACGACTAAACCGGAAACCTTAGGATTACGTATTTACGTTTTTGATGAGACAATTTTTATTGGATTCGTTTTGTACCGTTGATTCATAATTTATAAAAACGTTTTTCGTGAAACGACCCGAGGGTACGCAAATCGAGGAAACTAGAATCGAGGAGTATCCGTAAATTAGCGGGATGGGACAAAATAATTTATCCCACCCCACTAACTTAAGGGGTGGCCAAACAAGACACCACATCAAAGGTGTGGCATCATGTAAACATTTAGCTTACAAGTGTAAGCTAGCCTTACACTAAAGATACCACTAACACAAAAACCACTAGCTAACTCACATACTACCATTCACTCATGCAAAAACAACTCAAACTCTCTCAACTTTGTCCCCATTGCCGTCCCACTTCAAGAACAAACACCACCATTTGATCTTTTCTAGCCACAAAATACTTGTTATCTAGCTATATTATGGAGTTACCTTGAAGCCTTGATTACTTGGTGGTCATTTTAACAAAAAAGGAGGTGATTTGCTTGTGTCCTAGGGCTGACTTCAACATACTTTCTTGGTGTTTGATGATCTTGGGGATACATTTGGTGTTCATCAAGTTCTTGTCTTCCAAAAACAAGATATACTCTTGGTTGGTAAAGAAGATCATCCTTTCCATTTTCTCTTGTTATTTTTGTAAAGATCAAATGTATTTTCTTTCTTGTTGTATGTGTATATGATGAATATATGATGATAAAAATGTTGTGTGGGGATCAAGTGTTGATAAATATTCTTAAAAAGATTAATAACCATAAGAAACAAGGCTAAAATCATGCTTAATTTGTTGGCTGTATAAAAACAGTATGTAACAAAAACTTAAACTGATAAATTTGCATGGTGGAATCCATTTATAGTAAGTACAAGATGTCATACACATGTGGGAGTTGGCCATGCAATGGAATCATTAAAATGAGTGAGATATGATCAAAACAAGATGAGTGTGCTAATCTGGATAGTCTGTTTTGTAAGGACAGTTAAGGATAGTTAAACTTAAAATGAGCAGTAGCTATAACTAAGTTAATTGTAGCACATAATATGAAGTTCATGCCATCCAAAAATTTGCTTCTAAATCATTATAGAACTCTAGATATGATAAAAATGGTGAAGATGAAAATAAAAATCAGATTTTGAAGAATTAATGTTTAATACTATTATATAAGCACTCAAATTATATAGTATAAAATGTGAAATTAAAACCCACTAACTTATGAATTTCATTTATATAAATATGTATAAGCTTAAATAAATGGACAATTTATAAAAATAGTAGTTGAATAATATTTATAAGTTATAAAAATTATAAACATGATTTTTACGACTTTTTCGGCTATTACCGTAAAATTAACGTTTTTCGTCAATTATAACTTAGACGATCAAACCCGTCTAATGTAAAGTTTTTAAAAGTCATATACTGATATATAAGTATATAATACAAGTAAAAACCGATAAAACCCGAACTATAGGACATACGGACATTAACGAGCTAAGTAAGCATATTGGACTAATAATTGGACTAAATAAGTTAAACACTTATAAAAAGTACTTATTGGGCTTAACCCATTTGGGCCCAACATGTAAAGTGTAAATAATGATAATATAAGTATAAAATAGATTAAAACAAGTTAAAGAACTTATAATAAGCTTATTGGACTTAAATATGTAAATAAGGTAAAACTAGTAAACTAGTAAAAAGTTACCAATATATAACCACTGAAATGAGTAAACAAGGATATATAAACCCACTTGTTCATCATCATATGTACAAAATCATCATATGTATATTGTTATTTGGATAAAAGTCATTGGACAAGAGTCTAAGACCGATTAATATTTATATAGGTTTCCGTGACCGAAGCACGCCCGTAGCCAATAATCCGCCTTTCATTATCAACGTGAGTTCATAGCCTCGCACTCTTTTAAATGTTTTATAAAATGATCTGTAAACCCGCGAGGGAGATAACATGCTAGATTTTGATAAAAATAGAACACAAGTAGTCTCGATGGTATGCTTAATGATATGGACCCGAATGATGCTATGACCCTATAAACGAGATAAAAAGGATTATTAGTAGTTAGGTTATGTCACTTAAAGTCCCATTAGCATGAATTGTGAACTATCGGGATTTGGTAGACGCTTATGCATATGATAGTACTATTTGGGGATGATCACCCCAGTTCGCGCCTTGACGGTTGATCCCCGTCGTACCACATTGATTGGTAAGCGAATTTATGTATGAGAAGATTTCCATAGCGTGTTTTTTGTGACGACACGCTAACTTAGATGGGCAAATTGTTTGTCGGGTTCGCGGCCCGTTGTTTTCATAGTAAGGTAACAATGTCATGCGGCTAATAATAATCCTATATACAATGCAATAACGATGCTAATAACGATAATAATATTACCTATAATGGTAATATTGAGGCTACGGTCTCATGGACTGTTTAAGATGTATGCTTGATTGATATATTGCCTGACTAGCAATACGAGGACTTACTTCCGATATTATACTTGTGTTCTGATTTCAACGATTGTTTTATATAACGGTTTTATTAAACTCTATGAATTCACTCGGCATTCGCTGATATGATTTTTGCATGTTTTTATCTCAGGTGCTTGAAGGTAATCCGGATGGAGATCGACTCTGATGGCCCACTTAATATTAAAAATGTTCATTCGATCTATGTTTTGTAAACTTATTGACCTGTATAATTTGGGACCTGTTGTACACTTTAAAACTTTTTATCGAATGAATGTATGTTGAACCTTGTACAACAATTTTTATGTGTTGTCTATGATTGGAGTTATTGCGTTATCCCGTAACACTCTAAAAGACCCTTCCGCTGTACCGATACGAAAATTGAGAGTGTTACAGTTTGGTACCAGAGCTCTCGTTATAGAGAACAAAAGATTTTAAAAACCAAGGTTTTGAACAAAACTTTTCAAAATCTTTTGACAATGAACATTTGAGAAAATATTTGAAAAATCTTTTGACTATAACGGTGCCAGAGATCTCCGATGTTACAAACAAGCCCTATTGAGAAGATATATATTTTGATATATATAATTTAATTTATATATATGTATATATCGTGGTTTCAGTATGTAATTGTTTAAATAGTATGTTATCCTAATACGAGATATATATAAATGCAGATTGTCATGGCTGACCCTAATATTCCTGTAGAGAACCATGTTATTCCCGAACCTAATTTAGATGATGATCCTTATTTAGACTTAGTAGATTATGATGTGGATGATGAGGAGGAACCATTTGAGGATCCCGAGCCTGAGATAAGACTAGGAGATCAGATTGCCCCTCAGGTTGATATGGTAGAAAATGAGATTGATAATGTTGATATTGAGAATGATGAGGAGATTGGGTTAGATAATTTAGATGATGAGATTGACGACGAGGATGTCGAGGAGGATATAGGTATAGACGATGAGGTTGATGATGATGAGGAAGCTGAGCTTATTTACCCTTATGATGTTCCAGAGGGCGAGCCTTTACCCCCACCAGTTTATTTGTCTGATTCTGAGGTTGAGCTACCTAGGGATGAAATGTCTGAATCGTCTGAATCTAATTCTGAATCAGAGGAGGATGAAGATGATAATGCACCTGACAGTACTGATGGTATTGCTACTCGTAGACGTGTGATAGGAGAGTCGTCTAGTACTCGAGAGGCTACTCATATTGATGGTCTTGCACCATGGGCCTTGAGACGTGATCTAGATGCTTCCCGTGTTAAGAGTAGTATGACAGAGATTGGATTAGGTGTTGTTCAGACACAAGTTTCTTATTTGGAGTCGAAGACTAAGGTTGGCGAGAAAGAGCGGGAATTGCTTAGTTTGGATTTGACTGATGTAGAGCGTGGTTTGAATGAGGCTTTTAGGAGGTTATCAGTGTTAGAAAGTGGTGAGTTTGCTGCTATGAAGAAAAAGGTGAATTCTATGGAGATTCAGTTGAATGTAGCTCGTGCGATGCGTGAGAAAGCTAAGAAGGAGTTGAATATATCCGTGGGTTGGAATAGTAGATTTTATGCTGACATGGTTGAAAGAGGAGTGATCCGTAAGCGCCCAGCTGAAGATGTGTCTAGTGATCGTCCGACAAAGATACAGAAGACGATGGATGATGGACCATCTGGCGGTTCTCAGTAGACCAGTCTGTATTTAGTAGTGACCTTTGTATCTTTTGTACTTTTGTAGTTTTGACTGAACCGACTTGTTAGTAGTAGACTTGGCACGAATTTTGAGTATATATATAGTGCTAGAACTTTGATATGGGATGTAACTAAGACAATGCTTTTGTTTTAAATCGAATGAAATATGTATCTTGTCTTGAATTCCATATTGTGCCTTATTTGTATCTTGATTATGAATTCAATCCATATTATATGAATCCCTTGTTGGGTGAATGCTTAATACTTCGAAATTGTGAAATTATAGAACTATGCCGCCCAAGAAGGCTGTGACTGAGGATGATGTACGTAGGATTATTACGGAGCAAGTTACCGCATCTATGACTGAATTTATGGCAAATACTAGAAATGAAGCTGGCGGTAGTGGAGCTGGCGGTAGTGGAGCTGGCGGTAGTGGAGCTGGTGGTAGTGGAATTGGCAGTACTAATGTGAATGTGAATGCTAATAATGTGAATGTTAATGCTGGAGGAAATGTAGGAGAACTTGGAACTAATGCACCTGAAGTTGGTGGCTGTACTTATGTGACGTTCATGAAGTGTGAACCTCTACCTTTTAATGGAACTAAAGGTGTTGTAGGATTAAGCCAGTGAATTGAGAAGATTGAGTCGGTGTTTCGGATTAGTAAGTGTAAGGAGGAAGATAAGGTGAATTTTGCTATGGCTATTCTTAAAGGTCGTGCGTTGACTTGGTGGAACGGGAGAATTGCTTTCATGGGTATTGATGCTGCTAATGCTACTCCTTGGGCTGAAATTAAGAAGTGGATGACTTTGGAGTTCTGTCCCGTAGTGTGATCATTAGGTTAGAACAAGAGTTGATTCATCTGAGAATGAAAGGTGTGGACATTGATAGTTACACAAACCAATTCCATGAGTTGGCCTTGCTATGTCCTCGATTGGTGGAACCCGAAGAGATCCGAATTGAACAATATATTAAAGGGTTGACCAAGAATATCCAGGGGGACGTGACATCATCTAAACCACTGACCATTGATGATGCTGTTCGAATGGCTTACCAACTCATTGGACAGATAATTCAGGATTGGGAAGATGAAGCCCGTGTTGGTGAGAAAAGAAAGGGAGACGGTGATCGTGTAGATAGAGGTGATAATAGGAAGAATTTCAATCGCCGTCAGAACCAGAGAAAGGGGAATGCAAATTCTCTTACCAACAACACATCGTGCAACGATGATAGATATCCTAAGTGTGGCAACAAGAGGCATGCTGGTGACTGCTGGAAGTGCCGAAATTGCGGAAAGCTTGGACACAAGGTTGAAAGGTGTAAGAAGGGAACCATTTGCTTCAACTGTAATGAAGAAGGTCATAGGAAATCGGAATGCCCCAAGTTGAAAGCGATTGTACCTGGAAGAAACCCCCAGGGTGGTATCTATCAACTTGGAACAATTGAGGTGAAGAAAGAGGATCCGAATGTCGTTACCGGTACGTTTTTACTCAACAATCATTATGATGTTGCTTTATTTGATTCGGGTGCTGATAGGAGCTTTGTATCCACTAAATTTAGTGCCCTTATTGACATTAAACGTGTTGAGATAAATACCACTTACGAGGTGGAATTGGCTGATGGTAAATTAGTGAAAACTAATAAGCTATTAGAAGGATGCTCTTTAAATCTCTTAAACTATTCCTTTCCGATTAATTTGATGTTGATAGAATTAGGTAGTTTTGATATTATTATTGGTATGGATTGGTTGTCGTTGAATAATGCTACTATTTTATGTGGAGAGAAGAAGGTTAAGATTCCTCTTAGGAATAGGACGTTAGTAATTGATGGTAATCGAGGTGAATCCCGTTTGAAAATCGTTTCATGTATTAAAGTCCAAAAGTACATCAGGAACGGTTGTGAGTTATTCTTAGCTCAAGTGACCGGGAATGAGTCTAGAGAGAAACGATTGGAAGATGTACCTATTATTGTGAATTTCCTGAGGTATTTCCTAAATATTTACCCGGACTTCCACCGATAAGGCAAGTAGAGTTTCGAATCGATTTAATTCCTGGTGCTGCACTGGTGGCACGTGCGCCTTACCGATTAGCCCCTTATGAATTAAAGGAGTTATCTGAGCAACTTAAGGAGTTGTCTGATAAAGGTTTTATTCGACCGAGATCGTTGCCTTGGGGAGCTCCAGTCTTGTCCGTTAAGAAGAAGGATGGATATTTCCGTATGTGCATTGATTATAGGGAACTGAATAAGTTGACAATTAAAAATCGATATCCTTTACCTAGGATTGATGATTTGTTTGATCAACTACAAGGATCTAGTGTGTATTCTAAGATAGATTTGCGGTCAGGATATCACCAACTTCGCGTCCGTGAAGAAGATATTCCTATAACTGCATTTAGAACTCGTTATGGACACTATGAATTTCTAGTAATGCCATTTAGGTTAACTAACGCACCTGCGGTTTTCATGGATTTAATGAATCGAGTGTGCAAGCCCGACTTGGATAAATTTGTGATTGTGTTTATTGACGATATTCTAATCTATTCTAAGAATGAAGATGAACATAGAGAACATTTAAGGATTGTTTTGAATTTGTTGAAGGATGAAAGGTTGTATGCTAAGTTTTCGAAATGTGATTTCTGGTTAGATTCTGTGCAATTTCTTGGTCATGTGATTAACAAAGATGGAATTCATGTTGATCCTGCAAAGGTTGAAGCCATTAAGAATTGGTCTGCACCGACAACGCCAACGGAAGTGCGACAGTTCTTAGGATTGGCTGGCTATTATAGGTGATTCATTAAAGAATTTTCTTTGATAGCTAAACCCTTGACTAAGCTTACCCAGAAGAATAAACCTTTCGTTTGGGGAAGTGATGAAGATGGAGCATTTCAGACATTGAAGCAAAAATTATGTAGTGCGCCAATTTTATCATTACCCGACGGGAGTGTAGATTTTGTAGTATATTGTGATGCATCTCTTAGAGGCTATGGAGCTGTTTTGATGCAGCGAGAGAAAGTGATAGCTTATGCTTCTAGGCAATTAAGAAAGAATGAGGAGAATTATACTACTCATGATCTTGAGTTAGGATCTGTAGTCTTTGCTCTTAGGTTGTGGAGACATTATCTGTATGGCACCAAGTGTACGATATTCACCGATCACAAAAGCCTACAGTATATTCTCGACCAGAACGAATTGAACATGAGGCAACGAAGATGGATAGAGTTGTTAAGTGATTATGATTGTGATATAAAATATCACCCAAGAAAAGCCAATGTTGTTGCCGATGCGTTAAGCAGGAAAGATAAAGAGCCTATCAGGGTACGTTCTCTAGTCTTGACCGTGCACAATAATTTGCTTGAGCAAATTAGAAATGCGCAAATAGAAGCTTGCAAGAAGGAAAATTTTGTTAATGAAGGGTTCCGATGAGAAGGAGATCCTTTAGAGGTTAGAGCTGATGGAGTGAAATGCTTAAGAGGTCGTATGTGGATACCTAAGTTTGGAGGCTTAAGAGACTTGATTATGTTAGAATCCCATAAATCTAAGTATTCCATTCATCCGGGATCTGATAAGATGTACCATGATTTGAAGAAGTTGTACTGGTGGCCGAATATGAAAGCTGATATTGCTATGTATGTTCTTCAATGCTTGACTTGTGCTAGAGTTAAAGCTGAACATCAAAAGCCATCAGGACTACTTCAACAGCCAAAGATTCCTGAATGGAAGTGGGAGCGAATTACGATGGAATTTATCACCAAGCTTCCTAGAACATCATCTGGAAACAACTCGATTTGGGTTATTGTCGACAGACTGACCAAATCAGCACACTTCATTCCGGTTAAAGAGCAGTTCTCACTGGAGAAGCTGACTCGTATATATCTTGAGAATGTTGTATGCAAGCATGGAGTGCCTGTATCGATCATTTCAGATTGAGATCTTAGATTCGCATCGAATTTTTGGAAATCTCTCCAAAGATCTTTGGGAACGAATCTCGACATGAGCACTGCTTATCACCCCCAGACTGATGGGCAGAGTGAAAGGACGATACAAACACTAGAATATATGTTGAGAGCTCGTGTGTTAGATTTTGGTAAGAATTGGGATAAACATTTGCTGTTAGCAGAGTTTTCGTATAACAATAGTTACCATTCTAGTATTAAGGCTGAACCATTTGAAGCTTTGTATGGTAGGAAGTATAGATCTCCTGTATGTTGGAGTGAAGTTGGGGATACCCAGCTCACGGGACCGGAACTGATCCGGGAGACTACAAAGATGATAGTTCAGATTAAGAATAGGTTGTTGACTGCCCGTAGTAGACAGAAAAGTTAGGCGATGTGCGGCGGAAGCCAATGGAGTTTAAAGTGGGTGACCAAGTAATGTTGAAGTTATCGCCATGGAAAGGCACTATAAGATTTGGAAAGAGAGGAAAATTGAATCCCTGTTTTATTGGACCCTTTAAGATTTTATCTAGAGTAGGTCCGGTGGCTTACAAACTAGAGTTAACCCCAGAACTTCATGGTGTTCACAACACATTCCATGTATCTAATCGGAAGAAATGTCTAGCAGTGAGTGATGAGAAAATTTCATTAGATAAGGTTCAAATAGATGGGAAGTTGCATTTTATCGAAGAACCCGTAGAGGTTATGGATAGTGAGGTAAAGCAACTGAAACAAAGTCGGATACCTATTGTCAAGATCCGATGGAATTCAAAGCATGGACCGGAATATACTTGGGAACGAGAGGATGAAATGTGGAAGAAATATCTGCACCTCTTCGATTTCAATAAGAAACGGACATCAAAATGAAATGGATCACGAGGAAGTTGATCCCTTTTAGGAGGAAAAGCTGTGACAATCTAACATTTTCAGGTAGAGAATTATTTTCTCGTATAATATTTTGAAACTTATTTTTTTGTTGGTTGATGAACTCATAATTTACGGATTTAAATTGGGCTTACGTGCATAATTTAGCGTCCTTTACAACTAAACCGGAAACCTTAGGATTACGTATTTACGTTTTTGAACTCCGTTTTTGATGAGACAATTTTTATTGGATTCGTTTTGTGCCGTTGATTCATATTTATAAAAAAGTTTTTCGTGAAACGACCCGAGGGCACGCAAATCGAGGAAACTAGAATCGAGGAGTACCCGTAAATTAGCGGGATGGGACAAAAAAATTTATCCCACCCCACTAACTTAAGGGGCGGCCAAACATGACACCACATCAAAGATGTGGCATCATGTAAACACTTAGCTTACAAGTGTAAGCTAGCCTTACACTTAAGCTACCACTAACACAAAAACCACTAGCTAACTCACATACTACCATTCACTCATGCAAAAACAACTCAAACTCTCTCAACTCCATCCCCATTGCCGTCCCACTTCAAGAACAAACACCACCATTTGATCTTTTCTAGCCACAAAATACTTGTTATCTAGCTATATTATGGAGTTACCTTGAAGCCTTGATTACTTGGTGGCCATTTTAACAGCAAAGGAGGTGATTTGCTTATGTCCTAGGGCTGATTTCTCAACATACTTTCTTGGTGTTTGATGATCTTGGGGATACATTTGGTGTTCATCAAGTTCTTGTCTTCCAAAAACAAGATATACTCTTGGTTGGTAAAGAAGATCATCCTTTCCATTTTCTCTTGTTATTTTTGTAAAGATCAAATGTATTTTCTTTCTTGTTGTATATGTATATGATGAATATATGATGATAAAAATGTTGTGTGGGGATCAAGTGTTGATAAATATGCTTAAAAAGATTAATAACCATAAGAAACAAGGCTAAAATCATGCTTAATTTGTTGGCTGTATAAAAACAGTATGTAACCAAAACTTAAACTGATAAATTTGCATGGTGGAATCCATTTACAGTAAGTACAAGATGTCATACACATGTGAGAGTTGGCCATGCAATGGAATCATTAAAATGAGTGAGATATGATCAAAACAAGACGAGTGTGCTAATCTGGATAGTCTGTTTTGTAAGGACTGTTAAGGATAGTTAAACTTAAAATGAGCAGTAGCTATAACTAAGTTAATTGTAGCACATAATATGAAGTTCATGCCAACCAAAAATGAGCTTCTAATTCATTATATAACTCTAGATATGATAAAAATGGTGAAGATGAAAATAAAAATAAGATTTTGAAGAATTAATGTTTAATACTATTATATAAGCACTCAAATTATATAGTATAAAATGTGAAATTAAAACTCACTAACTTATAAATTTCATTTATATAAATATGTATAAGGTTAAATAAATGGACAATTTATAAAAATAGTAGTTGAATAATATTTATAAGTTATAAAAACTATAAACATGATTTTTACGACTTTTTCGGCTATTACCGTAAAATTAACGTTTTCCGCCAATTAAAACTTAGACGATCAAACCCGTCTAATGTAAAGTTTTTAAAAGTCATATACTGATATATAAGTATCTAATACAAGTAAAAACCGATAAAACCCGAACTATAGGACATACGGACATTAACGAGCTAAGTAAGCATATTGGACTAATAATTGGACTAAATAAGTTAAACACTTATAAAAAGTACTTATTGGGCTTAACCCATTTGGGCCCAACATGTAAAGTATAAATACTTATAATATAAGTATAAAATGGATTAAAACAAGTTAAAGAACTTATAATAAGCTTATTGGACTTAAATATGTAAATAAGGTAAAACTAGTAAACTAGTAAAAAGTTACCAATACATAACCACTAAAATGAGTAAACAAGGATATATAAACCCACTTGATCATCATCATATGTACAAAATCATCATATGTATATTGTTATTTTGATAAAAGTCATTGGACAAGAGTCTAAGACCGATTATTATTTATATAGGTTTCCGTGACCGAAGCACGCCCGTAGCCGATAATCCGCCTTTCATTATCAACGTGAGTTCATAGCCTCGCACTCATTTAAATGTTTTATAAAATGATTTGTAAATCCGCGAGGGAGATAACATGCTAGATTTTGATAAAAATATAACACAAGTAGTCCCGATGGTATGCTTAATGATATGGACCCGAATGATGCTATGACCCTATAAACGAGATAAAAAGGATTATTAGTAGTTAGGTTATGTCACTTAAAGTCCCATTAGCATGAATTGTGAACTACCGGGATTTGGTAGACGCCTATGCATATGATAGTACTATTTGGGGATGATCACCCCAGTTCGCGCCTTGACGGTTGATTCCCGTCGTACCACATTGATTGGTAAGCGAAATTAAATATGAGAAGATTTCCATAGCGTGATTTTTGTGACGACACGCTAACTTAGATGGGCAAATTGTTTGTCGGGTTCGCGGCCCGTTGTTTTCATAGTAAGGTAACAATGTCATGCGGCTAATAACAATCCTATATACAATACAATAACGATGCTAATAAGGATAATAATATTACCTATAATGGTAATATTGAGGCTACGGTCTCATGGACGGTTTAAGATGTATGCTTGATTGATATATTGCCTGACTAGCAATACGAGGACTTACTTCCGATATTATACTTGTGTTCTGATTTCAACGATTGTTTTATATAAAGGTTTTATTTAACTCTATGAATTCACTCGGCATTCGCTGATATGATTTTTGCATGTTTTTATCTCAGGTGCTTGAAGGTAATCCGGATGGAGATCGACTCTGATGGCCCACTTAATATCAAAAATATTCATTCGATCTATGTTTTGTAAACTTATTGACCTGTATAATTTGGGACCTGTTGTACACTTTAAAACTTTTTATCGAATGAATGTATGTTGAACCTTGTACACCATTTTTATGTGTTGTATATGATTGGAGTTATTGTGCTATCCCGTAACACTCTAAAAGACCCTTCCGCTGTACCGATACGAAAATTGAGAGTGTTACAGTCCTAAAGGCCCATAAAGAATCGTCCAACTTATCCGACCATGATTGTCGGTTTTCCCCAACGGATCTCTCCAAGATCCTCTTCAAAGCTCGGTTTGAAACCTCGACTTGCCCACTCGTTTGTGGGTGATAAGCCGTAGAAAGCCGATGTGTAACCCCATATTTACTTAGGACCCTTTCGAATTGGTCGTTACAAAAATGGGTTCCATGATCGCTTATGATCGCACGAGGGGTTCCAAACCGAGAAAACAAGCTTTTCAAAAACTTGACTACCACACGAGCATCATTGGTGGGCAAAGCCTTAGCTTCCACCCACTTAGATAGGTAGTCAACCGTAACGAGAATGTACTTATTACCACGAGATGATGGGAACGGCCCCATAAAGTCTATACCCCAAACGTCAAAGATCTCACACACTTGGATGATGTTTTGTGGCATTTCATCTTTTTGTGAGGCTTTTCCTTGTCGTTGGCATGAATCACACGACTTCACAAGATCTTGTGCATCTCGGTAAATAGTAGGCCAAAAGAAGCCGACATCAAATACCTTTTTAGCCGTGAGATTAGCACCATGGTGACCACCCATGGGTCCCTCATGACAAGCTCTAAGGATATTAGAAGCTTCGGTTCCAAATACACAACGTCGGATGATTTGATCCGCACAAGTTCGAAACAAGTAAGGGTCGTTCCAAAAGTAGAACTTGACGTCACGAAAGAATTTTCGTTTTTCTTGAGTCGTCATACCCTTAATGATGAAGTTACCCGCATGGTAATTTGCAAAATCCGCAAACCATGGGGTGGAAGGATCAAGCTTAGAATTCACTACACCAAGTGTCTCGAGCGGAAATGTTTCGGTGATTTCCTTGGGCTCGTAAACACTTTGGTGAGGATCTTCCAAATGAGAAAGATGATCGGCCGCTAGATTCTCGGCTCCTTTTTGTCAAAGATTTTGTGATCAAATTCTTGAAGGAGGAGAATCCAACGAAGTAATCTAGGCTTAGCATCTTGCTTTGCCATGAGATACTTAATAGCCGAATGATCCGTATACACTATGCATTTCGTCAAGACGAGATAAGGTCGAAATTTCTCAAATGCATACACCACGGCAAGGAACTCCTTCTCTGTTGTAGTGTACTTAAGTTGAGCCTCGGTCATCGTCTTGCTAGCATAGTGAATAGGCAAGAAGTGCTTTTCATGACGTTGCCCTAATACGGCCCCTATAGCGTAGTCACTAGCAACTGAAAAATATAAGATTTTACCACTAAAAGACAAAATCAGTTAATTAAAAAGTAATTAAAATAGCTATTTAATCTAAAAAATATTAAATGAACATTAAAATAAAAATTAATTAAACTGAAAAATCAAAAATTAAATAAGAAAAATATAGAAACTGATTTCAGGTCCTAAAACCTATTTTTTCCACTAAAGACAAAAAACTAAGTTACTGACAATGACATGTGACTTGGTTTTTGTCTGCTTGTATAGCAGTGCCAACACTTGTGCTAGCAGGGGAAAGTTAGTTCCCACTGTTAGTGCAAAAAACAGGTCTGGTGGTCTTTTGAGCTTAGGAAAGCTCTTGTGTTGCTTTTCTTTGGACAATGGGGCACCCCTACACTCAGTGGAGAGTAGGGAGTCTAGGAAAATTATAAAACACACAAGTCAAGATCAAAAATCACACAAAAAGTCCACAAATAAGTCACTGTTATGCTATATTGGGGTCTGGTGAACAGTGGACTTGTTTACATGCACAAAAACGAATTTCAAGTGATCAAATCTTGCATAAAAGTTTACCCAATCACACACAATTGATCTAAAACCCTAGACTGACCTAATATCTAACAGCTAACAAAAATTACAATGAAAATTTACACTAAAACTTAAGCAAATTATGACTTACTGAATTTAGACTATGTCTACCAAATTTTTAAGCATACAATCCTATATCTTCCTACCAAAACATGAAACAAAGCTACAAATACCCTATGACATCAAAATAGGTAAGTTTGAGTGGATTTTAACTGGATTTAGATGCACTTTAACCAATAATCCCTAATCCCAAACACTCCCTAATTTTCAGAAAGTAAATTTTAACACACCAAATCCATTCACAAACCAACTAAACTGATTGACAAAGACCTAAACATGCATATAAATCTAAATGAAGCTTAAATAAACAGATAAATCCAACTTACAAACAATTTCACACCAAATCCATACAAATCACAGTTTTAAGCTTAATAAGAGAGTTCAAGCTTAGGTTTATACCTTGTGGGACCCACATCCAGGCCCCACTATGGCTGCAATGCCATCTCAAATCAGCTTATAGCTGGGCTTATGGCTTATGGAACAAGGTTGCTAGTAGAGAGTTGCTAGTGGTGGTCTCAAGAGACACACGCACCCAATATGTCTTCAAAGTGAGCTAAACTTTTGTGAACCTGCCAAGAAAGGAACCAAACAAAAAAGTGACCTGTTACAAAGATAAATAAGCTATAAAGCAAGCTTATCAATTAAGCTACTTATGGCTTATTTTTCATGAAAAACTGATTTTTTTTTTTATTTTCTGAAACCTTTAACAATAACTAAATCAACAATCACTTTAAACATCACTTGAGCTTGATATTCAACAAGAATATCAGGCTCATATGATCAATTTAAAATGCTTGGACAATTAACTTAAGGACTTGAGTAACTTTAGTCTCCAAAATAAACAAGAACGAAATATGGTATCACAACTTCAAAATTAAAATATGCAATGGAAAAGTAAACTGGCTCTTTTGTTTCTCGTCAACAACTCAAAACCATTTCATTTCACTTAAACAAATATGGATTTACAAGGCAGTGACCAAGGAGAAGAAAAAAGAACAACCAAAAACTAAAAATCCTATGCTCTTATATAGACGAGCTACAAAGGTTCTAGAACTGAAAAGAACCCCTAACCCTAATGGTACGAACTTCCACTTTTGCCCTTGAGATATTCGGATATCTTTTTGAAGATTCTTGTTTTTGAATTTGGTCAAGAGGATCCATGTGATGATCTTTTGGCTTTTTGTGGTTGCCAGTGGTGTAGAAATGATCTAGGGCGTCCACTAAACTTTGGGAACACGAAAGGCTCAAGGGTCGTTGATTTGCTGTCCACTCTTTTGTTTGCTTGTGCAGGGGAGGGCCAGGGGTGTCACATGGGTGAGTTGGAGGGAAAGTTTGAGGTGGGGTTGGGTTTAGTGTGGGATGGATTAGGGATCTGGAATGGATTAACGGATAACCCTTTGTTTAGAAGGAATTAGGGTTTTAGGGTTTGAGAGATTGGGGGTGATTAAACAATGAAGTTTAATCTGTTTAAGGGTTAATAAAATTTAAATATGTGTTTACCCCCGTTTTTTAAACTGATTTAATAATCAGTTAAATAAGGAAAGAGTGGGATTTGACGTGGAAGTGTAGGCGAGTATGATTGGTGGGTGGAGTTGAGTGGGGTGATGTGGCGGCTAGGGAGTGGTGGAGTTAAGAATGGTTGTCTGGCCAGAATAGTCCCTGGACTCCCAAATCTTCTTCACTTGGTAATAAATAGCATTTTTCCCATTTCCTTTGTATTTAAGTTTGAACCATTTGTCAAAAATGGCACAAGCTTAGTCCAAACTTTTATCAAGGGCCATAAATGCATATTTTGCATACTCTTATGACATGTCTTCAATCTTCAAGGATTAAACTTGCACAAATGAATTCTTCAAGGGCCTTTCTTGCCAAATCTTCAAAAATGAGGGACCAATGTTGCCAATCTTCAAAACGTCAAGGATAATTTTGGAAATTCCATATTAGAGTTTGGTTCAATGCACGGCTTCGTTTCCCGTGTTCGTTTTTGCATGATTCTTGTGATCTTTTGTCATTTTCTCAATATCCGTACCTAAAATACACAAGCAACAAACACAAGCATATATTTGGGTATTTTCATGATAATTAATGCATTTTAAGCCCGTTTTGGACGATGAGACCATGTATAAAAGCAGTCTCATCAACACTAAAAAGAAACTTGCTAAAATAATGAGGCTAAAATGGTGATTTATAATGCTTTACCTAAGAAAGAGTATGAAAGGATTTTCATGTGTAAAACCGCTAAAGATATTTGGAATACCCTTTTAGTAACCCACCAAAGTAATAGCCAAGTCAAAGAAAGTAAAATCGATCTTCTTGTTCAACAATATGAACAATTTGTCATAATAGAAGATGAAACTATTGATAGTACTTTTGCTAGATTTAATACCATTATTACTAGTCTAAGATCTCTTGATGAAGGTTTTTCTAGCAAGAGCAATGTTAGGAAGTTTCTTAGGGCGTTGCATCCAAAGTAGAGAGCTAAAGTTACAGCAGTTGAAGAATCAAAGGATCTCACTACGTTATCACTTAATGAACTTATTGGCAACTTAAAAGTTTATGAAATGATAATTTTGAAGGACACAGAAATGGTAAAAACCAAGAGTGAAAGAAAGTCTATAGAACTTAAAGCCAAGAAGGTGGCAAAGTGACCATGATAGCTCTTCCTCGGAAAGTGGTGATAAGGAGTATGCTATGGCGGTTAGAGACTTCAAGAAGTTCTTCAAAAGGCGAGGTCAACATGTTAAACAACCTAACAACGACAAGAATGCAATTTCCAAAAACTAATTTGTCAATAATGACAATGGTGATAGGTAATGTTTTAGATGCGGTGATCCAAACCACTTCATCAATGATTGTCCCAAGCCATCTCGCGACAAAAATCACACGAACTTCGTAAGTGGTTCATGGAGCGATAGCGGTGAATAATGTGACGACAATGCTAAAGACGAGAAATGTATCATGGATCATTCTTCTAAAGAGGTACATTCCGAAACTGAATATTATAGCAATGATAGTTCTTCACTAGATAACTTTGAATTAGAAGGTCAATATAACAACCTATGGAAAATAAGTTTAAAATTCATTGAAAAGAAAAAATTGCTAAAATCAACTTGGAACAAGCTTGAAAATGAAATTAATGAACTAAGAGATAAATTAGCTAAGCTTGAAAAAATAAGGAAGTTGATTTAGGTTGTTTAAATTGTGAAGACCTTAGACAAGAGAATGAAGATCTCAAGAGTACTTCCATTAAATTAGAAAAGTTCGTAAAAGATACTAGTGCTCTTGATGACATGTTAAATAAGCAAATTCACACTAAAGAAAGACTAGGCTTAGGTTTTAACACAAATGAAGCATCCACTAGTAAACCTAAACAAGTTAGTTTTTCAGAAAAACGACCCTCTGTCCACGGATCCCCAATCTATGGTGCGGTTCCTTATAATTATGGAACCGCGGGGCCTGATAAGGAACCGCGGACAGAAGGACGGATTCTTGAAAATTCTTAACTTTCTGAAAATCCCATTTTAGGTAAAAAAAAAAAGCCAAAACATCTTGTTGTTAACAATGTTGAATTACCTATAATTGACAAAAGGAACTTGATAAATTCTACGAGCCTTTAATTAAACCTCTAATAGGAATGAGAAGTTTTTCAAGACAATCATCTACTCCTCCAAGAGTACGTAATGATTCAAGGCCTAGAAGTAGAACACCAACTCCTCAAAGAAATGATCACTCCAATTCAAGACCTAGAAGTAAAACTCCAACACCTAGAAACAACAATAACTTCAGGTCAAGATCAAGCACTCCTAAGAGAAACAACGGACATTAAAATAATCATATGAATTGTTACAATAATTGTAACAATTTTCAACAAGGTTTTTCTCCGTGGGGCATGTGTCCTCTATTCATGCGCCCCAATCAAATGTAAGGGATGTGCGGAACTAACAAATTTGGACCCATGAGATATTGGGGACCAAATGTTTGATCTTGTGTGTTGTTACCTAGATATGCTTGGGAATAGATTTGGAGCCCGACGAGTGGATTAAGGATAGTTGTAACACCCCATTTTGGTAAATGGAATGTCACGCGTGATTATGGCGTGTCACCAAAGCATACAAGGATAAATGTCTTAAACATTACATGACCATAAAGGAAATACTGGAAACAACCATCGGTACCCCAAAGTAAAAGCTCATCACACACAAACATAAGTACTGTAAAGGAAAAAGACTAAACAATGTCCCTGGAAATAAGTAGCAAAATGTATGATGAAATGCATAAAGTAGTGAAGGCTAGTAAGCTTCCAATCCATATGCACCTACGCTTAGAATCTACGAGCGCCCTTGAGTACCTGCCATTTTGGGAAACATGAAAGGAAAACGGCTGAGCATAACGCTCAGTGCGCGGATATACAAGCATAGTATGAAAAATATAAGCATATACAACATATAGCAGCGGAATTGATTAAGTCCTGGAAAACCTGGTATAACTTAGTAAAACTGGTTTTATAGTTTGAAAAGCCTTATGTGTATCTTATGAAAATTGTTTAACATGTTAACCATTATCCAATATAGGTCATGAAATATTAACGTGCATGAATACTTGGAGGGGTGACCTCATCATGCAATTAGAGGGGTTGCCTCTAATTAATATAAGTTTGGGTAGGAGGGATCATCTCCTTCTGAAGGATGCAAGACACATATCACATTCACCTGAATAATCTGTTAAAACATGTAACCTAGGATGCACCGCCCCACATGATAATATAATAAGATGGCCAAAAGCTGAAAGGGACGCCAAGAGCTATCACTCCACCGTGGTGAAGTCATAACACTGGTGCCTCTAGCGTTATGGTTATGGTACCTCCGTAAGTAGGTGAAACCGGTCATGCATGCATATGGCTAATAACTGGATTTTGCTAAGTGAAAAAGTTCTTTGAATTGGTCTAATCGAATTGATCACGGATTAAAGTGTGACTCAGTCGTCTTTGGTGGATAAGAAAGAATATGTCGTTGATTATCTATTTCAAATTAAAAATGCAAACTTTAACGTAAATGACAAAATAATAAAAGCAATAAACTAATTAAAACTTAAATAAAAGACATAAACGAATTAAGATAAAAGCTTGAAAAGATTAAACTAAAAAATAAGACTTTAAAAGAAATTAAGTAAATGACGAAAAATTAAAAACTTTAAAAGTAAATGACGAGAGATTAAAACTTGACAAAAGTAAATTTGATAACTTTAAAATTAAAATAAGACAAAACAAGTTTTAAATAACACTAAGTAAAAACATGGCGGGAATAGTTAAATTTTGAATAAAAGTAAAACAGGAAATAAAACTCAAAACTTGAGAACGAATCGTAACCTATGATCGCAACACACGATCGTACTCGCGATCGCAGTCACGATCGTAGCCTTGGATCGTGGTCCTAGATCGCAATGATGGATCGTACCCACGGATCGCAACCAACGATCGTGGTCCCTGATCGCGCCGAGTGATCGCAACAAGGGATCGCAGCCAACGATCGTAGCAAAGCGATCGCACCAACGGATCGCAACACGGATCGCAGCCACAGATCGCAACAATGCGATCGTGACCTGGATCGTGATGAACAATCGTAGTCTGATCTTAGTCTGTGATCGCAGTCTCTGATCACAAGTAGAAACCCTTAGGTTTATGTGATCACGAAACTCGATCGTATCAAGTAAAGCCCTTAAAACTTATGATGGAATGGAGAAGCAAATAAGCAAAACCGAATAAGCACTTTAATAATAAGCAATTACCAAAAACTTAATTAAAACAATAATAAGAAGAACTAAATAAGCACAAATTAAAAAACTTTCAAAACACTAAATAAACAAGATTTATAAAATAAACTTTAAAAAGATAAAACTTTTGAAAACACTTAAAAGAAAATAACCTTAAGATGAAATAAGCTAGAGCTGCAATAACCTAAAAACTAACAATCGTATATATATATATAAATGACAAGAACAAAAAGATGAAAACTTTAATCAAAATAAGCATAAAGATTAAAACTTAAAGATTAAACGAACCAAACAAAATATTTGAAACAAGAAGAGAAGAATGAGAATGATTATAAAAAGCTTGTAATTAAAATTGAAGATTAAAGATTCAAACAAGATAAAAACTTACACGAAATAACTTGAAATTAAAGACAAGTATGTAAATGACAATATGAAAAGTGCATAAAATAAAGTAGAGAGTTATGTGTCAAATAGCTAACACCTTCCAAATGAAGGGAAGGGTCCTATTTATAGGAGGAGTGGAGTTGGTTGTGAGTGCTTTCTTCTTCTTTCTTTCTTTTTTCTTTGTCTTCTCGTCTTTAAATTAAATTGACGTCCTCGACTTTGGCTCGGGATTTGTCGATAATTAATTTAAACTCGTCTTATAATTTCTTCATTTATTAGACTTGGGTTCTTCGACTTGTAAATCTTCCGTCTTTGGTCCTTTTCTTCAATAAATCTTTAAAATAATCCCATTGACTTCCGTTCTTTTTGCACTCTTGATCTTTTGACTTCGTCTTTTGTCTTTTTATTCGATAAAAGCCGGTGAAAGCCCGTGTTTTCTTCCCTTTTCACATTTTGGTCCTAAATCACAACAAAAACACAAACCACGCATAATTCTGACTTTTACGACAATAAATACACGTTTAGGCTTGATTATTATTATAATTAAGTGGTAAAAAGGATGTGTGTTTTCACACCTATCATATCCCCTACACTTGACCATTGCAATGCCCTCATGCAATGCATTAATTACAAAGCAAGATTTACATCTTCCATCATAATTAACCTACCTTGGCCTTTATTGAACACAAGATATTAAGGAAACTTAAAGAGATAGAAAATTACAAAATATTTGAAGGAAGAAAACAAGTAAAGAGATCAAAGACTTACATTAGGGCTTTAGTTGTCATGAATGTTTATCATCCTCAAGTTTTACGTTCCCCTTACTAAGCTTAAAAACGAGATCATTGTTATTATAAGTTAGTAAAGCTAACACTCACTCATGTGCCTCAATTATTCACTTAGACTCCCTTATTCCTAGGTGTATCTCTTATATTTTATTGTTGTCTTGAATGATCACGAGGATTCATTGTTGACTTATTTTGATAGTTTATTTAGGCCGAAAATAAAGTAGGATGATTTAATCCATAGTTAGCTAAAGGACAAAATCATTTAAAACTGCTTCTCGAAACCTCATAAAGTTTATATCTCGGCATACCTCGTTTCGCGATTTGAGACCTTTCTCGGATTGATATTTGTCATTGACTTCATACTTTGAATCTTGAGAGATGATCTTGAAATAATGGTCTTCTCCTCATAATAGGAATTTCTTCACTTGAAGTTTTTGAGAGATTTTTCATACTTAGACCACGACTTCTTCATTTTTCTCCAATCTTTATTTAGGATTTTGATATACAACGATCCGCCTCCTTTTAGGAATTGGATCTACTTATCCTCATACCTTGCTAGGGTCTTTTCGGATAGACTTCTCCATGATATTTAGGGGAGTATTTGCTTTTCGTCATGTGTCTCTAATAAGTGTGAAAACACTTATCCTTTTACCACTTATTTCTAATAATAACAAGACTAAAACGTGTATTTAATGTCTTAAAAGGCGGAATTATGCGTGGTTTGTGTTTTTATTATGTTTTAGGACCAAAAGATAAAAGAGGAAGAAAACACGGGCTTTCACGGGCTTTTATCGAAGAAAAAGACAAAAGACGAAGTCAAAAGATCAAAAGTGCAAGAAGAACGGAAGTCAAAGGCCTAGTCTGAAGATTTATCGAAGAAAAAGTCTAAGGACGAAAGTTTAACAAAGTCGAAGAACCAAGTCTACTAAAAGAAGAAAAAATAGAAGACGAGTTCAAGTTATCATTCGACTAATCCCGAGACAACGTCGAGAAAGACGAGTTATTTAAAAGGACGAGAAGACAAGAAGAAAGAGAGAAGAAACAACACCCTCCCTTCCCCTATATATATATTACACATATGTCATTAGAAAAGGAGTTAGTTAATTTTTAGTTATTTTTAATTTTAGTGTGTTTTACTTTTTCTCTCTAGCTTTTCTTTCAAGCTTATTAAACCTTCATCTTAATCTTGTAACTTTGGTACTTAATCTTTAATATAATCAAGCTTTTTAATAAATTCTCATTCTACCTTTCTTAATCATAATCTATTGTTTTGCTTAATTAATCATGTAGTTGATTTCATCTTGTTGATTGTGTGATTGGTTTGCTTATTGGATTGTGCTTATTGAGTTAGTGTGTTTGAGATTTATAGAGTATTGTGCTTATTGCTTAATTTTTATGTTTTCAAGATTTTTAAATAAATTGATTTTGGTAGATTAATATTTTTATAAAAATTTGATTTTAAATAATTTAATTATTTAGTGTTTTTAAAAGTTTTTAAATTGTGCCTTATTAGCTTTTCTAAAAATTGATTTGGTTTAAGTTTTGGTAAGTGCTTATTCTGATTTTGCTTATTTGTGTTAATCCGTGTTTTCAAAACCCTAATATTCCGACTTATATGCAAAATTCCCTTTTTCCCGACTTAGGTATTGTTCTCTTTTTATTCAGACTTGTGTCTAAACTCCCTGGATTCCGAACCGCATAAGGAATCATCATTCCGAACTACATAAGAAAACCCACATTCCGGATTAGTAGGAGTATTAGGATTCCTACTTATTTGTGGGACATCGATTCCGAATTAAGTTTAGACTACGGATTCCGGATTAAGTGCAAGTTTACACATACCGAATTAAGTACAACATTTAGCATTCTGAATTAGTTGGGGATTCAGATTTCGGATTAGATACAAGATTCAGCATTCCGGATTGTGTTGTGATTGTGGATTTCGGATTACGTTGAAAGCATGCATTCCGAATTGAGTGAAGAATTGTGATTCTGGATTACATTCAATTTCTATATCCCGGATTGAGTTCAAAACTCATATTCCGAATTAAGTTCAAGTTCAACATTCAGGATTAGGTTCGGGATACACATTCCGTATTAAGTGCAAATTTGGATTCCGACTTATGTTCAAATTTTGATTTCCCGAATTATATTAATTTTTAAACTTTAATTTTTCCCCGCCATTTTTGTTAAATATTATTTTAATTGTTTTAGCTAAATTTTCAAGTTTACGCTTTTATAAAGTTTACATTTTTATAAAGTTTGTATTTTTATAAAGTTTTCAAATTTACTTTTAAAAGTTCTAATTTCTCGTCAATTATTTTTAAGTATTTTTAGTTTAACTTTTAAAGCTTTCAATTTTACTAAACGACATTTACATTTTAACTTTTATTTTAAAATAGATAATTACTTTTAGTTTCTTTCACCAAGTTCTACTGTGCATCATTCACTCCGGACAAGCACTCAAGGTTAGACATTTTTCTTTTATTTTTAATAGCTTCAACGTTCATATTATTCGTAAACTTAGATAATCAAGCTCCCCCTTTTAGTGACCAACACCAATAATTCCACCCTAAACCGTGATCAATTCGACTAGATACCGAGAACGATTGAGTACACATATGCAAACCCATCAAAACCATTTAAATCAAATGGCACCGCTGCCGGCTCTTTTCGCAAAGATTAACGGTTTTTAGTGAGAAAAATTAGATTTTGGGATCCGTTCTTTTGGGAACGTTATTTTCAAGCATAAAATTTTTCCAAAAAATAAAAAACAAAAGATATAAAATTTTCAACAAAAAAATAATAAAATAAAAAAGATAAAAAACCAAAAATATTGTAATTCATTTTAGTGTATGCGTACTCGATCTTCGTCTTATTCTGAGCCCGAGACTCTTAGAGACTTAGATATGGCTGGTGTGCATAATAATAATAACAACCCCCTTACCTCAATTTGAATAACAACAACAACAACCATGTCCGCCAACCCGACCTTCGTAAGATGGAGGAGCTATGTCAACCAACAATGAACGAACGTGGAGGACCGATTGAGCTGATGCAAATCACGGCTCCCGAATTTTCGTTGAAGCATCACATGATCCAACAAGTTCAAAACGCTTGTCCATTTCGCGGATTACCGGATGATGATTCCAACAAACACCTCGATAAATTCATAACCGTCACTCAAAGCATGAAATTGCCCGGTGTTTCCATGGATTTTCTTCGCCTTCATCTTTTTCCACACAATTTATCCCACCATGCCGAAAAATGGTTTGATCGTCTTCCCAAAAACTCAATTCATACATGGGACAAAATGACTAAAAAAATTTTGTCGCGCTACTTTCCACCATCCATGGTCACTAGTCTTCGTAATCAAATCAGTGGTTTCACTCAAGAACCTGATGAGTCGCTTTTCGATTCTTGGGAACGTTATAATGTCTTGATCAACCGTTGTCCGAACCATAATATGCTCCCTGTCACTTTAAATGATACTTTCTACAATGGTTTAACTTTTCATGATCGTGATACGATTAATGCTGCCACCGGTGGTACATTCATGAAGGGAAGACCCGAGGAGTGTAGAGAGCTTATAGAGAACATGACCACTCATCACAAAAATTAGGATTCATCCACATCTTCAAGAAATAACCCGAGGGCCAATGTATCTTCTACTTCATCAAACCCCGAGATAACCGAACTTACCCGCCAAATAGCCGAGATGAACAAAAATTTCTTAACCATGGCTATGAACCAATTTCAACAAGTTAAAGCTGTCACACCTTCTTGTGAGATTTTGGGGGTTCTCCTTCATACACCGATTGTCCTTCTACTCATAACAATCCAGAAAATGTGTATGCGGCTAACGGTACCTTTTCCACGGGAGGCTATCAAGCTCGTCCTCAAGGTGACTGCAATTTGCTAAGTTATCGTCCAAACAACTTCCTTTCACCACCCGATTTTCCTCCTCAAAACCAAAACAATTTTAATCACAACAATTAAAACAAACCTCGAGCTCCTAATCAATATCAAACCCAAAGAAACCCATATCCACCTCAAGGAAATAATCAAGTTTACCAACAACCCACTTATCAACCACCCGCTTACCAAGTTCCCCATCCCAACCAACCCACGGCATACAATCAAGAGGTTGCAACATACATGAGGACTAATGATGCGCTGGTGAAGAATCTTCAGAGTCAAATTATAAACTTGAAAGGTGACATGGCGAAACAAGGGAATGATCTTCAAGCCGAGCTTAAGAATGACATACGAAACTCTTTAAGCAGTCAAACGAATGACTTAAGGGATATGATGGCTAGTTTCTTCCCAAGTAGTCAAGCCTCTGCTTCGGGTTCTCTTCCGAGTAATACCGTTGCTAATCCAAGAGGGGAGATGAAAGCAATCACCACCCGAAGTGGAAAAGGTTGTAAGGAACCCGAGATTCCTACACCTACTCCGGTGATTGTGACAAAGGAAAATGAGCCCCCTTCACCAATTCCTCCACCTTCTACTTCTACCCCTCCACCACCCAAGGATGTGAGTGATAATTCCATTCCAAATCCTTCGTCTCAACCCGATATACTTTACCCTTCAAGGTTGAGGAAAGAGAAGTTGAAGAACAAGGATGATATTCAAGTTTCTAACTTTCTTAAAATGTTTAAACAATTGAATTTCAACATCTCCTTTGTCGAGGCTCTCGTTCACATGCCTAAATATGCTAAATGTTTAAAGATCTTCTCAGTGATAAGGAAAAACTCCTTGATATTGCTCAAACCCAACTTAATGAGAATTGCTCCTCGGTTATGTTAAGGAAATTACCAACCAAACTTGGTGATCCGGGTCGCTTTCTCATTCCTTGTAACTTTCCCGGGGTAGAGAATTGTATGGCCCTAGCCGATCTAGGTGCTAGTATCAACTTAATGCCATTAAGTGTTTGGAAACAATTATCTCTACCCGAGCTAGTCCCCACACGAATGACATTAGAATTAGCTAACCATGCGGTTGCTTATCCGGTGGGGATAGCCGAAGATGTCTTTGTCGATGTCGACAAACTCACCTTTCTGGCGGATTTTGTTGTCGTTGACTACAAGATGGACCCCCGTGTGCCATTAATTGTTGGACGTCCATTCTTGAGGACCGGTCGCACTCTCATTGATGTAGCCGCGGGCGAATTTATCATGAGAGTTGGTGACGATAAAATCGTCTTCAACATGGGTAAACTTTCTAAGCAACCTTATGAACACGAGAGCGTTAATTTCATTGACGTACTTGATGAAGCTTGTGAAGAACATTTCAAAGACGCTTGTAAAAGTAGTTTTTCTTCATTACCCATTGTTGAGACCGTTGCCTCTATTGCTCTCTCATTGACTCCATTTGGAGAAAGTGATTTTCTTTTGAAAGAATTTGAAGCCAGTTTAGGGGATGTGGACTTAATATATGATGATTCTCCCTCCGATTGGGATGAAGAAATTCGTACCATTGAGAAACTTCTCAATGAGGACCATATTTATCCACCTTCTCCTATGGAAATCATAAACGATGATCCGAATTTGACTAAACCTTCCATCGACAATCCTCTGGATTTAGAGCTTAAGGATTTACCGTCTCATCTCGAATACGTGTTCCTAGAAGACAATAAGAAGTTACCCGTCATCATTGCAAAGGACTTAAACGTGGATGAAAAATCTTGACTTATAGATGTGCTCAAAAATCATAAGAAAGCAATTGCTTGGAAAATCTCCGACATCCGCGGAATTGATCCTAACTTTTGTACTCATAAAATTCTCATGGAAGATGACTTTAAACCCGCAATCCAAAGCCAAAGAAGGGTTAATCCAAAAATTCATGACGTCATCAAGAAAGAAGTTATCAAACTTCTAGATGCCGGAATTATTTACCCTATTTCGGATTCGCCATGGGTTAGTCCCGTCCATTGTGTGCCTAAGAAAGGCGGAATAACCGTTGTTCCCAATGAAAACAATGAGTTAATTCCTACTCGACTTGTCACGGGTTGGCGAGTTTGCATAGACTATCGCAAGCTCAATGATGCCACTCGTAAGGATCATTTTCCTCTTCCTTTCATGGATCAAATGCTCGAGCGTTTAACGGGTAATGACTACTATTGTTTCTTAGACGGTTTCTCCGGGTATTTTCAAATTCCTATCGATCCACAAGACCAAGAGAAAACCACATTCACCTGTCCTTATTGAACATTTGCTTACAAAAGAAAGCCTTTCGGCTTATGCAATGCTCACAGGACTTTCCAATGGTGTATGATGGCTATATTCTATGACATGGTTGAAGAAACTATGGAAGTCTTTATGGATGATTTCTCGGTCTATGGTGATTCTTTCTCTACTTGCCTTGCCAATTTAGAACGTATGCTCAAACGGTGTAAAGACACTCGTCTCATTCTTAATTGGGAAAAATTCCATTTCATGGTAAAAGAAGGTATTGTTCTTGGACATAAAATTTCCAAAGCCAGTCTTGAAGTCGACCGTGATAAAGTCGATGTGATTGCTAAATTACCTCCTCCTTCAACCGTGAAGGGTGTGAGAAGTTTTCTTGGTCATGCGGGATTCTATCGTCGATTCATTCAAGATTTTTCTAAGATCGCTCGCCCGATGACCCGCCTCTTGGAAAAAGATACTCCTTTTATCTTTTCTAAAGAGTGTATCGAACCTTTCAATCTTCTTAAGGATAAATTAACTAAGGCACCGGTCTTAGTTACCCCTAATTGGGAGTTACCTTTTAAATTGATGTGTGATGCTAGCGACTTTGCTATTGGAGCGGTTTTGGGACAAAGAATCAACAAACATTTCCAACCAATCCATTACGCTAGCAAGACTATGACGGGGGCTCAATTGCATCATACTACAACCGAAAAAGAGCTTTTAGCCGTTGTATATGCTTTTGAAAAATTCCGTCCCTATCTTGTCCTTTCCACCACCATTGTCTATACCGATCATTCCGTGTTGAAGTACTTGTCAACAAAACAAGATTCCAAACCAAGACTTCTTCGTTGGGTTTTACTCCTTCAAGAATTCAAAATTGAAATTCGTGACAAGAAAGGAGCGGAAAACCTAGCCGTGGATCATCTTAGTAGACTCGAGGATCCTTATCAAGGGGAACTTCCAAATCAATAGATTAATGAATCTTTTCACGTTGAGGCCTTGATGTCTGTTAACTCCAATCTTGATGAGACCCCATGGTTTGTGGACTTTGCAAACTACTTGGTGGGTGGAATTCTCATCAAAGGGTTATCGTCCCAGCAAAAGAAGAAATTCTTCAAGGATGTGAAAACTTACTATTGGGACAACCCTTATCTCTTCAAACAATGTGCTGACTTGATCCTTCGTCGGTGTGTTGACGGGCCCGCAGCTTTGCAAATCTTGGAAGCTTGCCATAAAGGACCAACTGGTGGTCACTTTGGTCCAAATTACACCGCGAAGAAAGTTTTTGATTCTGGATTTTATTGGCCCACCATTTATCGTGATGCACACGAAATGGTTAAGCATTGTGATGCTTGCCAAAGACAAGGCAAGATCACAAGTAAAGATGAGATGCCTCAAAATTTCATCAAAGAATGTGAAATCTTTGACGTATGGGGCATCAACTTTATGGGGCCATTTCCATCATCTAAAGAGAACAAGTACATCCTCGTAGCTGTTGACTACGTATCTAAATGGGTTGAAGCAAAAGATCTACCTACTAACGATGCGAGGGTGGTTGTGAACTTTCTAAAACAACTATTTGCTCGATTTGGTGTTCCTCGTGCTATCATTAGTGACCGCGGGACTCATTTTTCCAATGATCAATTTGCTTGAGTCATGGATAAGTATGGTGTCAATCACCGACTTTCCACCACGTATCATCCACAAACAAATGGTCAAGCCGAGATTTCAAACCGTGGACTTAAGAGAATCTTAGAGCGTACTGTGGGAGAGCATCGTGCCTCAAGGGCCGATAAGTTAGATGATGCTTTGTGGGCTTTCTGTACCGCATATAAGACACCTGTTGGTTGCACTCCATATCGTCTTGTGTACGGAAAGGCATGCCACCTCCCCATTGAGTTGGAGCATAAGGCTTATTGGGCCTTGAAATGGGCTCATTTTGATATCAACAAAGTCGGTGATCTTAGGAAGATCCAACTCAATGAACTTAATGAACTGAGGAATGAAGCTTATGAAAATTCGTTGACTTATAAGGAGAAAACCAAGCTCATTCATGATTCTAAAATCAAAAACCGAGAGTTCAAAATTGGTGATCAAGTTTTACTCTTTAACTCTCGGTTGAAAATCTTTTTGGGCAAGCTTAAGAGTCGTTGGTCTGGTCTATTCACCGTCGCCAAAGTCTTTCCTTATGGCACCATTGAGTTATCGCAACCAAATGGGCCAAACTTCAAAGTGAATGGCCAGCGTGTTAAGTTGTACTTTGGTGAGGACATCTCTCATGAGATGATTCCATCCCTAACCACGTTTCCCTTGAATTAGTTCCGGGTCGAGTCAGGCTCGTGACTTGGTTAACAAAAACAAGCGCTTCTCGGGAGGCAACCCGATGTTCTATCCTTTACCCGTTTTCATAATAAGTGTAGGGGAGCTACATAGGTGTTTGTTGTCTTGTTTCTTATGATGTGCAGGGATTAAAGCTTCAAAGAGAACTTTTGATGATATTTGACGACCCGTGATCCCATGTTCCCGTCTTCTCGGTTCTATCCTAAATTGCCGTGATTCAATATTTCATATCTTATATGTTCACATTGAAATCACTTTAGTTGTCTCTTCCTTAGAAATATTTAAACAAAGTGCGGAGTTTACTCCCACATGCTTCAACATTGAGGACAATGTTTATATCAAGTGTAGGGGGGACTTCTATCGGAGTTAAGTGGGCTTTTCCATTAATTTGTCCTCATTTTAACCGGAAAATCTAATTTTTCGACATTTTTCAAAATTTTTGATCTATTTTGGCCAAGTTGTATTTTCCATTTATTCTCTTTTATGTTCTTTTCTTTTGTTATCGCATCGTATGTATATATTTCATTTCAAAAATAAAGTCAAAATAGAAAAATAAAGTTAAATAAAATGGTTTTAATGAGTTTATATGTCTTTGATATATTAGGCCCGTCATGAATCTTTTGACTCAACCCGAGTTTTGCTTATCCAAGTTTACTCTAGATAGTATCCTTAACGTGTTTAAATCAAGTTTTGCTAGGCTTTTATATACGGAACTTTAAAACGCGAAAGTCGTAACTCTTATGGGTTAAGAACAAGAACTTTTCGCAGGTTTCTATAATTGATCCTAGAAAGTCGTTTATCAAGGGAACTTTAAAATGCAAATTCTAAAATTGAAAAGTCTAAGAAAATGCAAGATCCTATAGATGACTTGAAAACCCAAAACTTTTATTTAATTGGCTAAGCATCCACGAGTCTCATTCCTTGAGATTTTAAATTGTGGAGAACGAGAGATGATAGAGTCAATTATAAGTTTGGTATTCTTTCATGAATTTATGTGAGTTAATTATGAGCTTTTTCTCCCATCTCTTGTTAATAAATATAATTGCAATAAGTAATGTCGTACGATTTGAAAAGTTACTTAGCTTCTAGCACAAGATCGTTTAAAAGTTGCTCGGTATTAATTAGAGTTCATAGCTAAGGCATAACTTATTGAAGCGGGATGCGAAGATTGGCGAGTCCGAAAAGGCCCTAACAAGGCATGAGGGCTACATTTTGTTGATAAAGATCCCAAGTGATGTGAAGAATCATTTATCAAAAATCAATATGAAGGATCGAGACACACGAAGAAAAGCAAATACTCCCCTAAAGATCATGGAGAAGTCAATCCGAAAAGACCCTAGCAAGGTATGAGGATAAATAGATCCAAGTCCTAAAAGGAGGCGGATCGTTGTATATTAAAATCCAAAATAAAGATTGGAGAAAAATGAAGAAGTCGTGGTCCAAGTATGAAGAATCTCTCAAAAACATCAAATAAAGAAATGCCTATTATGAAAAGAAGACCATTATTTCAAGAACGTCTCTCAAGATTCGAAGTATGAAGTCACTGCCAAATATCGGTCCGAGAAAGGTCTCAAATCGTGAAGCGAGTTATGCCAAGATATGAACTTTATGAGGTCCCGAGAAGCAGTTTTAAAAGATTTTGTCCTTTAGCTAACTATTGATTAAATCGTCCTACTTTATTTTCAGACTAATAAATTATCGAAATAAGTCAACAATGCATCCTCGTGATCATCAAGACAATAATAAAATATAAGAGATACACCTAAGAATAATGGAGTCTAAGTGAATAATTAGGCCACATGATTTTGTGTTAGTTTACTAACTTATAATAACAATGATCTCGTTTATAAGCTTGGTGTGGGGAACGTCAAACTTGAGGGTGATAAATATTTATGACAACCAAAGCCCTAATGTAAGTCTTCGATCTCTTTACTTGTTCTTCCTTCTTGCATTTTGTAAATTTTCTAATCTTTTTGGTTTTCTTTAGTGTTTAGTATTTAATAAAGGACAAGATAGGTTAATTATGATGAAAAAAATGTAAACCGTGCTTTGAAATTAATGCATTGCAAGAGGGCATTGCAATGGTCAAGTGTAGGGGATTTAATAAGTGTGAAAACACTTATCCTTTTACCACTTATTTCTAATAATAACAAGACTAAAACGCGTATTTAATGTCGTAAAAGGCGGAGTTATGTGTGGTTTGTGTTTTTATTGTGTTTTAGGACCAAAAGATAAAAGAGGAAGAAAACACGGGCTTTCACGGGCTTTTATCGAAGAAAAAGACAAAAGACGAAGTCAAAAGATAAAAAGTGCAAGAAGAACGGAAGTCAAAGGCCTAGTCTGAAGATTTATCGAAGAAAAAGTCAAAGGACGAAAGTTTAACAAAGTCGAAGAACCAAGTCTACTAAAAGAAGAAAAAATAGAAGACGAGTTCAAGTTATCATTTGACTAATCCCGAGACAACGTCGAGAAAGACGAGTTATTTAAAAGGACGAGAAGACAAGAAGAAAGAGAGAAGAAACAACACCCTCCCTTCCCCTATATATATTACATATATGTCATTAGAAAAGGAGTTAGTTAATTTTTAGTTATTTTTAATTTTAGTGTGTTTTACTTTTTCTCTCTAGCTTTTCTTTCAAGCTTATTAAACCTTCATCTTAATCTTGTAACTTTGGTACTTAATCTTTAATATAATCAAGCTTTTTAATAAATTCTCATTCTGCCTTTCTTAATCGTAATCTATTGTTTTGCTTAACTAATCATGTAGTTGATTTCATCTTGTTGATTGTGTGATTGGTTTGCTTATTGGATTGTGCTTATTGAGTTAGTGTGTTTGAGATTTTTAGAGTATTGTGCTTATTGCTTAATTTTTATGTTTTCTAAGTTTTTAAATAAATTTATTTAGGTAGATTAATATTTTTATAAAAAGTTGATTTTAAATAATTTAATTATTTAGTGTTTTTAAAAGTTTTTAAATTATGCCTTATTAGCTTTTTCTAAAAATTGATATGGTTTAAGTTTTGGCAAGTGCTTATTGTGATTTTGCTTATTTGTGTTAATCCGGGTTTTCAAAACCCTAATATTCCGACTTATATGCAACTCCCTTTTTCCCGACTTAGGTATTGTTCTCTTTTTATTCAGACTTGTGTCTAAAGTCCCTGGATTCCGAACTGCATAAGGAATCATCATTCCGAACTACATAAGAAAACCCGCATTCCGGATTAGTAGGAGTAATAGGATTCTGACTTATTTGTGGGACATCGATTCCGAATTAAGTTTAGACTACGGATTCGAATTAAGTGCAAGTTTACACATACCGAATTAAGTACAACATTCAGCATTCCGAATTAGTTGGGGATTCAGATTCTGGATTAGATACAAGATTCAGCATTCCGGATTGTGTTGTGATTGTGGATTTCAGATTACGTTGAAAGCATGCATTCCGAATTGAGTAATTTGTGATTCCGGATTACATTCAATTTCTATATCCCGGATTGAGTTCAAAACTCATATTCCGAATTGAGTTCAAGTTCAACATTCAGGATTAGGTTCGGGATACACATTCTGGATTAAGTGCAAATTTGGATTTCGACTTATGTTTAAATTTTGATTTCCCGAATTATTTTAATTTTCAAACTTTAATTTTTCCCCGTCATTTTTGTTAAATATTATATTAATTGTTTTAGCTAAATTTTCAAGTTTACGCTTTTATAAAGTTTACATTTTTATAAAGTTTGTATTTTTATAAAGTTTTCAAATTTACTTTTAAAAGTTTTAATTTCTCGTCATTCATTTTAAGTCTTAATTTTTAGTTTAACTTTTAAAGCTTTCATTTTTACTAAACGACATTTACATTTTAACTTTTATTTTAAAATAGATAATTGCTTTTAGTTTCTTTCACCAAGTTCTACTGTGCAGCATTCACTCCGGACAAGCACTCAAGGTTAGACATTTTTCTTTTATTTTTAATAGCTTGAACGTTCATACTATTCGTAAACTTAGATAATCAAGCTCCCCCTTTTAGTGACCAACACCAATAATTCCACCCTAAACCGTGATCAATTCGATTAGATACCGAGAACGATTGAGTACACATATGCAAACCCATCAAAACCATTTAAATCAGTCTCGATCCTTCATATTGATTTTCGATAAATGATTCTTCACATCACTTTGGATCTTTAGCAACAAAATGTAGCCCTCATGCCTTGTTAGGGCCTTTTCGGACTCGCCAATCTTCGCATCCCGCTTCAATAAGATATGCCTTGGCTATGAACTCTAATTAATACCGAGCAACTTTTAAACGATCTTGTGCTAGAAGCTAAGTAACTTTTTAAATCGTACGACCTTACTTATTACAATTAAATTTATTAACAAGCGACGGGAGAAAAAGCTCATAATTAACTCACATAAATTCATGAAAGAATACCAAACTTAGAATTGACTCTATCATCTCTCGTTCTCCACAATTTACAATCTCAAGGAATGAGACTCGTGGATACTTAGCCAATTAAATCAAAGTTTTGGGTTTTCAAGTCATCTATAGGATCTTGCAACTTCTTAGAGTTTTTCAAGTTTAGAATTCACATTTTAAAGTTCCCTTGATAAACGACTTTCTAGGATCAATTATAGGAACTTGAGAAAAGTTCTTGTTCTTAACCCGTAAGAGTTAAGACTTTCGCGTTTTAAAGTTCCCTATATAAAAGCCTAGCAAAACTTAATTTAAATACGTTAAGGATACTAGCTAGAGTAAACTTGGATAAGTAAACTCGGGTTGAGTCAAAATATTCATGACGGGCCTAATATATCAAAGACATCTAAACTTATTAAAACCATTTATTAAAATTTATTCTACTGAAAGGAATTTAACGATAACAAAGGAAAAACTACTAGGCCAAAATAGATGAAAATTTTTGAAAAATGTCAAAAAATCAATTTTTCGGTTAAAATGAGGACAAATACAAGGAAAATGCCACTTAACTTCGATAGAAGTCCCCCTACACTTAAGATAAACATTGTCCTCAATGTTTAAGCATGTGGGAGTAAACTCCCCTACATTTAGGACATTGTGCACGTTGTTTAAATCTTGCTAAGGAAAAGACAACTAAAGTGATTCCTATTTTGATATTGAAGAATATAAAATAGTGAATCAAAAGAGTTTAGGATAAAACCGGGAAGACGGGTACACGGAATCACGGGTCGTCAAAAGTCATCAAGAATGGATCTTTGAAAGCTCGAATCCCTGCACATCATAAGAAAGAAAACAACAAACACATACGAGGTTCCGCCCCTACACTTATTAGAAAAACATAATAAAAGGATAGATAATCAGGTTGCCTACCGAGAAGCGCTTGTTTTTGTTCACCGAGTCGTGAGCCTGACTCGACCTTGATTAGCATGGTAAGAACCTTGAAGAACATCCACCGGGATCAAATACATGGTTCTCGTCCTTCAAATAGCATAAGCTTAAGGTGAACAAGACAAGCCAAAGAAGAATAGGCAAGGTTCCCTTAAGCATTTGTTGAGCACGGTGGTAGAAAGTATGATGAAGTGCAAGCATCGCTCCATAGATTCCAAAAGCCTTTCCTTTTATTGCATCAGATAGATACTGAGATGGCTTAAAAATCATGATACCCGGATCTAACACCTTTTCCTTTAGGGGAAAATAAAACATAAACTCAGTAGACCTTGAAGATTCGCCCATAAACCGCACAATCTCATCCTCAGAAGGTGGAAAGAGAGGTGTCAAAACATAAGTACTGCGGATGTCGGTGTCGTCCAGCTTCTTCTCCTTTGAAACGGGTTTTGTAACATCCGAAGGAGGATAAAGACCATAATCAAAGTCCAAAGGAGGAGAATCATTCTCATTGGGGAAGTATGTATTAAGAAAAGTGGCAAAATCTTCCTCAAATAAGTAATCATCCAAAGTAGGATCAAGCATTGTTGGCGGAGGATCTTCATCAAAAATAGGAGCATAATCATCATTAGGAGACATATCATTTGAAGAATCACTCGAAAGAGTATTAACATCATCAAAGTCATCATAAGTTGGCATGTCTTTATACTCTTAAGAAAAATCATCATAATCATCCTCATTGGAACTAGAATCGTCATCATAGATTGGTGGAGCATCATATATTGGTGGGGCATCCAAATTGGGAAGAGGATCTTCAGAATCTTCCACATTTTCTTGAAAAAGTGGATTATCATAGATAGGCTCGAAAAGAGGATTGTTGTAGACGATAAAATCATCAAGCTTTGTTCCTTCCAAAGGAGTTGTATCAAGCTCGTCTTGAAGCACATCAATCATATTCGCCGATTCTCTTCCATTTGATTTGTTTGTAATCTTCCCCATCTTAAAATTTTGTTGATCATTCCCGACCCTTAAGATGAGTTCACCTTCGGCAACATCAACTAAAGCTTTTCCGATTCTCAAGAATGGCCGTCCAAGTATTAACGGAGTACGAGGGTCCATTTAATAATCAACAACAACAAAGTCGACCGGAAAAGTGAAGGTACCAACTTTAACAAACACATCTTAGGCAATACCAACGGGGGTAAGCGATAGTTCGATTTGCTAGCTCAAGAGTCATCTTTGTTGGTGTAAGATCGAGTAATGATAACTTTTTCCAAACACTTAATGGCATTAAATTGATACTTGCCCCGAGATCAGCTAAGGCAGTAAATTCTTCGACTTTGTTAAAAGTACAAGGTAAAACAAAATGACCGGGATCTCCAAGTTTTTCCGGAAGTTCTTTAAGAAGGACGGCAGATTAATTTTCATTTAAGCGGGTGTTGACAAACTCAGTCATCTTTTCCTTCTTACTAAGCAAATCTTTAAACATCTTAACGAATTTAGGTATTTGGGCAAGAGCTTCAACAAGGCTAATGGTGATATTCACTCTCGAAATCTTTTTCAAAGTTTGACACTTGAATGTCATCCTTGGTGAGCAATTTGCACTTGTCTAACTGAGATGGATATGGAATATTGGGCTTAGGAGGTGTAGGTGTAGAAGGTGAAGGTGTAGTAGGTGTAGATGTAGAGGTTGAGGGTTGAGAGGTAGAAGGTTTAGAGGTAGAAGGTGGGGATGATGAAGGTTTTGTCTTTGGTACTTCTTCCGTAATAGGTGGAGACGGTAATGTAGAACTAGTACTAGGCGTGGAAGTAGGAGGAATAAATGGGGGTGGAGGAGGTGTAGATGTAGTAACTGGGGGAGGGGTAGATGGTCCTACAAGAGTTGCTACACTGCGTGTAGTAATAGCACTCACATTAGCTCTTGGGTTGGTCACGATATTCAAAGGAAGAGAGCCCGAAGTAGAGGGTTGATTAGTGTAGAAGAAACAAGCCATCATATCCCTCAAATCATTCGTTTGATTGCTTAAAGAAGTTCGCATATCATTTCTAAGCTCGGTTCAAATATCATTCCCTTGCTTAGTGATATCACCTTTCAAGTTAATGGTTTGGCTTTGAAGGTTTTTCACCACCTCTCCACGGGTTCTCATGAAAGTTTCAACATCTTGATTAAATGTCGTGGGTTGAGTGATGGGTGAAGTTTGGTGAGCGGGTGGGTGATAAGCTCGAGGTTGGTTTGGATTTCTTCTATTGAAGTTGTTTGGGTGTTGGTTTTGAGGAGAAAAACCGGGTGAAAGAAAGTTGTTAGAACGATAACTTAGCAAGTTACGATCACCTTGAGGTCGAGCTTGATAGCCTTCCGTGTAATAGTTACTGTGAGCCGCATACACGTTTTCCGGATTGTCATAAGTAGAAGGACAATCAGTGTATGAATGAGGACCGCCGCAAGTCTCACAAGAAAGTGCTACAGCTTTAACTTGTTGAAATTGGTTCGTAGCCATGATTTGGATATTTTTGCTCATTCCGGCTATCATGCGGGTGACTTCGGTCATCTCGGAGCTGGAAGAAGTAGAAGAAACATTGACCCTCTGATTATTTCTTGAAGATGCGGATGAATCCCAATTTTTGTGATGAGTGGTCATGTTCTCTATAAGCTCTCTACACTCCTCGGGTCTTCTTTTAATAAATGTACCACCGACAGCTGCATTAATCGTATCACGATCACGAAAAGTTAAACCATTGTAGAAAGTATCAATGAGAGTGACGGGGAGCATATTATGATTAGGACAACGATCAATCAAAACATTATAACATTCCCAAGCATCGAAAAGAGACTCATCAGGTTCTTGAGTGAAACCACTGATTTGATTACGAAGGCTCGTTACCATGGATGGTGGAAAGTAGCGCGGAAAAAATCGTTGAGTCATTTCGTCAGATGTATGAATTGAATTCTTAGGAAGACGATCAAACCATTTTTCGGCATAGTGGGATAAAGTGTGTGGGAAAAGATGAAGGCGAAGAAAATCCATGGTAACACTGGGCAATTTCATGCTTTGAGTGACGGTTATGAATTTATCGAGGTGTTTGTTGGCATCATCATCCGGTAATCCGCGAAATGGACAAGTATTTTGAACTTGTTGGATCATGTGATGCTTCAACGAAAATTCGGGATTCGTCATTTGCATCGGCGCAATCTGTCCTCCACGTCCATTCATTGTCGGTTGACAAAGCTCCTCCATCGTACGAAGGTCGGGTTGAGGGACATGGTTGTTATTATTCAAATTGGAGTGAGGTGGGTTGTTATTGTTGTACACACCGGTCATATCTAGGTCTTAAAGAGTCTCGGGCTTAGAATAAGACGAAGATCGAGTACGCATATACTAAAAATGAAACACAATATTTTTGGTTTTTTATCTTTTTTTTTGGATTTTTGAAAATTTTAAATTTTTTAGGATTTTTTTTTGAGTATTTTTATGCTTGAAAATAACGTTCCCAAAAGAACGGATCCCAAAATCCAACGCGTCTCTCACAAAAAACCGTTAATCTTTACGAAAAAAGCCGGTAGCGGCGCCATTTTAATAACTGGATTTTGCTAAGTGAAGAAGTTCTTTGAATTGGTCTAATCGAATTGATCACGGATTAAAGTGTGACTCGGTCGTCTTTGGTGGATAAGAAAGAGTATGTCGTTGATTATCTATTTGAAATTAAAAATGAAAACTTTAACGTAAATGACAAAATAATAAAAGCGATAAACTAATTAAAACTTAAATAAAAGACTTAAACGAATTAAAGATAAAAGCTTGAAAAGATTAAACTAAAAAATAAGACTTTAATTGAAATTAAGTAAATGACGAAGAATTAAAAACTTTAAAAGTAAATGACGAGAGATTAAAACTTGACAAAAAGTAAATTTGATAACTTTAAAATTAAAATAAGACAAAACAAGTTTAAAATAACACTAAGTAAAAAAATGGCGGAAAAAGTTAAATTTTGAATAAAAGTAAAACAGGAAATAAAACTCAAAACTTGAGAACGGATCGTAACCTATGATCGCAACACACGATCGTACTCGCGATCACAGTCACGATCGTAGCCTTGGATCGTGGTCCTAGATCGCAATGATGGATCGTACCCACGGATCGCAACCAACGATCGTGGTCCCTGATCGCGACGAGTGATCGCAACAAGGGATCGCAGCCAACGATCGTAGCAAAGAGATCGCACTCACGGATCGCAACACGGATCGCAACCACAGATCGCAACAATGCGATCGTGACCTGGATCGTGATGAACAATCGTAGTCTGATCTTAGTCTGTGATCGCAGTCTCTGATCACAAGTAGAAACCCTTAGGTTTATGTGATCACGAAACTCGATCATATCAAGTAAAGCCCTTAAAACTTACGATGGAATAGAGAAGGCAAATAAGCAAAACTGAATAAGCACTTTAATAATAAGCAATTACCAAAAACTTAATTAAAACAATAATAAGAAGAACTAAATAAGCACAAATTGAAAAACTTTCAAAACACTAAATAAACAAGATTTATAAAATAAACTTAAAAAGATAAAACTTTTGAAAACACTTAAAAGAAAATAAGCTTAAGATGAAATAAGCTAGAGTTGCAATAAGCTAAAAACTAACAATCGTATATATATAAAAATGACAAGAACAAAAAGATGAAAACTTTAATCAAAATAAGCATAAATATTAAAACTTAAAGATTAAACGAACCAAACAAAAGATTTAAAACAAGAAGAGAAGAATGAGAATGATTATAAAAAGCGTGTAATTAAAATTGAAGATTAAAGATTCAAACAAGATAAAAAACTTACATGAAATAACTTGAAACTAAAGACAAGTATGTAAATGACTATGAAAAGTGCATAAAATACAGTGGAGAGCTATGTGTCAAATAGCTAACACCTTCTAAATGAAGGGAAGGGTCCTATTTATAGGAGGAGTGGAGTTGGTTGTGAGTGCTTTCTTCTTCTTTCTTTTTTTTCTTTATCGTCTCGTCTTTAAATTAAATTGACGTCCTCGAATTTGGCTCGGGATTTATCGATAATTGATTTGAACTCGTCTTACAATTTCTTCATTTATTAGACTTGGGTTCTTCGACTTGTAAATCTTCCGTCTTTGGTCCTTTTCTTCAATAAATCTTCAAAATAGGCCGATTGACTTCCGTTCTTTTTGCACTCTTGATCTTTTGACTTCGTCTTTTGTATTTTTCTTCGATAAAAGCCCGTGAGAGCCCGCGTTTTCTTCCCTTTTCACATTTTGGTCCTAAATCATAACAAAAACACAAACCACGCTTAATTCCGACTTTTACCACAATAAATACAC
The DNA here is from genome assembly GCA_025667525.1 of Glebionis coronaria. NCBI lineage: Eukaryota > Viridiplantae > Streptophyta > Magnoliopsida > Asterales > Asteraceae > Glebionis > Glebionis coronaria. The sequence continues at coordinate 492,127,711 of CM046875.1, forward strand.
GTTTAGGCTTGGATATTATTATGATTAAGTGGTAAAAGGATGGGTGTTTTCACACCTACCAATGGCTTAGGCATTTAATTAAACATAAGCAAATCAAAACATATAAGACACATACTGGGAAAACAGTTGGCTGCATACGGGGAATCCTAATAAGGAAAGAATGTCCATACTGAAAGGACGGAGAATCCGTACCTTGTGTCTAGTGAACGAAGAAGACGAACGGAAGAGAGTCCTACTTCGATCTCACTAACGCTACATAAATAATATACGTGTATAAGTGTTCTGATTACTGTGTACGTAACTAGTTCTATATCATGACTTAGCTTGTTTTATATGTTCATGCCATGTTTTACTGATTTTAACGTTATGTTGTGTTCATCATGTATTCTGGATATTCTGATTAAATATTACTTGTATTTCATGTATTATTATACTTGTTGTGTAATAATAAGTAACTTCCTAAAAATAGCAGGTTTCCTAAAATAGAAAGTTTCCAAAAATAGATTAACTGCTTAAAATAAATAAGTTTCTAAAAATAGAAAGTTTTCATGAATAGATTAACTGCTTAAGATAAATTTCTAAAAATAGAAGGTTTCCATAAATAGATTAACTGCTTAAAATAGATAAGTTTCCATATTTAGAAATAAGATGGATTATTAAGCTAATACAATAAGCTTATGTTTTACTGATTAATATACTATGTCATGTGATTAATAGTATAGTTTATTAATTAATACATGTAAATTAAATAAACTATATGTTATAAGATTTAATTAAATATAACATGATTTAATTAAATTAAAGTGTATATAATACTTAGGTTAAAACATGTATTAATATTTATATTAATATAAGATAAGTCGTGAAAATTAATTATTTAGATGTCATTTTTAATAATTAGTTAATTACTTTAGTCTAAATTTCATGATTAAATACTTAGGTTAAAATCATGTATTATTTATAATAATAATAAACCTAAGTCATGTTTTAATTAAATTAATTAAGTACCATGTTAAATTAATTTAATTACTTGTAAAAATAAATGCACATGTAAAATAATTAAGCTTGTATAATAATTAACCTGATCCCGTGTATTAATTATTAAACCGTGTTGTGAACCGGACCCGTAAACCCATGAACCGGCCTGAATCAAAATCCCACCATAAATAGTGGCAAACCGGCCCCTGCCGGTTGCCCCTGCCTTCGGTTCACTGCCACCGGCTGTGTGCCGGTGGTCTTGCCCTTGTTCGGCTAGCCCCTGACCCACAGGTTCCCACCGACTGTGTGTCGGTGGTTCCCACTGCTTGCCCGCGGTTCCCCTTGCTTTCCCAACATAGCCACCGGTTGAAGCTGGTGGTTGGGGTTGTGGCTGCCGCGACCTAAACCAACCACAAGGACACCCCCGACATACGTCGGGGTGCCTTGTTCCCTGCTGCCGATCGTGACCCAACACCACCGAGACCTTTGTCTCGTGTGGTGGTGCGAACCAAGCTACACCGAGAGTCGTGGGACTCTCAGTTGTGTGGCGGCCAAACACCGAACCCGAAAACAACCCAATAATTTACCCCCACCATGAATCTTAACATGTTTTTAATCTTGTTTTTATTTTCCCATGATCAACTATGCATAAAAAATAAAAATAAAATAAAAATAAAGGTTTTCGGATTACCAAAACACGTGGAATCAATGAGGAATGAACACACGAACACGTACTAAATATTTGTTAAGAAAAAATCAAACGAACACCTCTTGTTCTTGTGGTAGCCGCCAGCCAAGGAAGAGAGAAGGAGAGATTAGGGTTTTTAATTTTTAAGATTTTTCCTGTGAATGAATATTGTTTCCCAAAATTGTTATTTAGTAAAAATTAAACATGGGCTGGGCCCCTCCTTCTTTGTGTGTCGCGGCTACTAGGGCCCACCAAGGGAAAACCCGTAGTTTTCGTGTTCCAATATTTTACTTGTTGCCGTGCTCGTATTTACGTGAGATTATTATTAAATGTTCGTTTTATTATATATATACTTGTACGTAATCTTAATAATAATTACGTAATTAGATAATAATATGCTCGTGATTATTTACGTTCATGTTTTCATGTTCGTGATTATAATTATTGTTGGTAGTAATTATCGTGAGTTAATACATACTTAATATTTATCGTGTAATAATACGTACGTAATTCTTGTAATTAATATTCGTGAAACGTAAACATGTTATACAAGGAAAGTCTTAATCATGTACGTAAGATTATAAGTGTACTGTTCATGGTAAAAGTATGCGGGTTTACAATAGTGGTTGTTCTAAACACATGACAGGTAATCGAAGTTTTTTCTCTACCTACAAAGCATATAATGGAGGTAACGTCACATTCGCTAGTAAGCTACGTGGTAACATCATTGGCAAAGTTACGGTTTCTCTTGACCCCATGACCATCAAAAGTGTGGTACACGTAGATAATCTAGGGTTTAATCTTCTAAGTATAGGTTAAATTTGTGACAATAAGTGTAAGGTCATCTTTTCGGAAAATGATAGTGAAATCGTAAAAGATGGAAAGATCATTGGAAAAGGTGTTAGAAAGCATGGGCTTTACGTCATGAAGGTCAATAGGAAGTCAAAGGACAACTTATGTCTAGTGACTTTAGATGATAGTTCTACTCTTTGGCATAGGAGATTAGGTCACGCTAATATGCGTTTAATTCAATCTTTAGTCTCTAAGGAGTTGGTAATACATCTCCCCAATATTAAGTTTGATAGTCACTTTTGTGATGCTTGCAAAGTTGGGAAGCAAGTTCACTCAAGTCACAAGGCCAAGAATTTGGTATCGACCTCTCGGTGCCTAGAGCTCCTACATATGGATCTCTTTGGACCTTCCGCCATACGGAGTTATGGAGGTAACCTTTATACCCTAGTTATAGTTGATGACTATTCTAGATTCACTTGGACTAGATTCTTGGCTTCTAAGAATGAAGCTTTTGTGTAAACCTTGGTTTCCTCGAATCTTTTAGCTACTAGGCATAGCCATTGTTCATATGATTATACAATCAAAGCGGAAAAGAACAATAACTATGTAACAAGGTGTTTAGGCACAAAACACATGAATTACTCTAATGGATTGTTCATTATATTAATAACAAACAATCACTAGGTGTGTATACATTGAATCCCACACCTAGTCGACACACGCTTTAGGTTTACATTGTATATGAAAGTTATAAATAAAAACTAAGACCCTTGTTCCTTTTATAGACTAAAGATTAGGGTTTACAAGAGATAATTATGAATAAACATGTAAATATTCTATTTAAATAACTAATACAGAATATATTCTGCATACTTATCCTAAATAGAAGCTTCCAACAGCGTTTGACTTTTGTTGACTTCTGTCAACGCCTAATTTGCTCTTGACAACGCCTGGATTACACTTGTCAATGCTTAGACAAATGCCTTCATATTTTCTTCGTTTTTGAGTTTCTGCCACATCAACTTTTTGACCCAACAATCTTCCCCTAGTTGATGTTGGCAAAACTCTATGTGTATCTCTTGTAAGTTGTACATCATCTTCAAATTGCTTCCCCTCAATTGTAGCATGTATGTCTTCCCCTTTTTGTCACATCAACAGGGAAGTAAACAATGTATGCAATCTTGAAGATTTTCCAAACGTAGGCTTTGTGTAATGATTTTGAAGAAAAACAAATATAATATTCTTGATGTAGAAGTAGAATAACCCAACCTTGTGTTCCTTGTCTTGCACTATCCATGTGATAAAGAACTTATATCAATGGCGAAGTATAAGTAGACCTCGATCTCTTGTCAATATTCTCATCCTTTGTGAGACAATGAGCACGATAATGTAACTCCTTCAAGTGTTATGACAAGTCTTCATCACCAACCGTGTAAGCATGAACAAGTTACCTTTAAAGAATAATGTTGACTAGGCACCATCTTTAAAGATATGATGATAACCAAACTCGCGAAAATCTTCTTCGAACATCAAACTTACCATAAGAATTATTCCCCTTAAGTCAACACCTCTTCATGACAATCTTAATCTTCATATCATATGTAAAAGCACTTAGACGGATAACTCTTTTACAAGGCTACCCCGATTACATAATCAAATCCGATAAATTACCTCACGAATTGTTGATAACTTACTTAAAAATCATTGACTCCTTGTAAAAATATCTGATCCATAAATATCAACTTGATATTCTGAATAAAAACGGAGATTCCATGTACCTTTGCGTGTAAATACCTCTTTTTGTGTGCAAAAATCGTATCAATTTTCTCAAACATCAGCTATTCCTTTTGTAGTCCAATATCCTCCTTTATCTAATATATTACCATTGTGTATTGTCCAACATCGGACAACACTTGTCAGCGTTTGAAAAATAATATATCGGACAACAAGTGTCAACACTTCCCAACAGTGCTTAACTTATTCTTGTCAGCGTTGAATTAACAAACATCAGCCGGCTAAAAATATTACTCCAATGTATGTATCAGATTCTGACCAATGAGAGCATGTAGTAACCTTCTTTATGTAACGTGATGAACAGATACCTCCCATTCACTTTATTAACTCATTGATCTCCTTTTAGCCATAATGCCTCACGTGAACATACATACATTCTTATTTTACTTTTGGCTTGATGCTGCTATCACTTTTCTTTAATATTCAGTACATCAATTGTATACCATTGTTTTGACTTCGAGCAAACATCACCATCATAATTATCACGTGAATGCATATTCAACTTTGTAGCCTCACGTGATTTCAGCAACAACCAAAAACAAAAGTAACACTTCTTGGGACCAGTGAATAATATGCATCAAATAAACATATCCAAATAGAGTATGTTAATCGTTCCTTTTTAGCAATATTAAAGCAATATCAAGAAAATACCTCATAGCTGTGAAGTAATATCTTTTCCCTTTGTATATCACGTGATACATATCACAGCAATACAAACCACTTTTCCTTCTAATATAACGACGTTTCTTGACAGCTTGATATGTTAGATCCACGTGAACAAACAATACTACTCTTATCATCAACATTAAACGATCTGCTACTTCCTTTACTTTAATCGAACATCTTGCTGCAGTTCTAGGGTTTTGAATGAAACCCTAATTCATTATTATGTTGCTGCTATCAAACCTTAACCGATCCAGACCTTGATCAAGAACAGCAACAACCATCATATGTTTTAGCAGCCGCACACTTCATAACCTTCTGCTTTTTATGTCGATCTAGGGTTTGAGGAACCCTAGTTCATGATTTTATGTAAAAGAGCAAAAACATTAATACCATAATCAGCGAACTTAGACCTTGAATAACTTCTTTATTAGAGCTTAGATCGAAGATCCCTTAGGTGAGATTCTAGACACAAGTGCCAATAATCTACAGTTCAAAAATCATGATGATCCAACGGTTAACGAAGGAGAAATCGTGTTTTGAACATGGCTGTCCACAGAAAACTGCATACATCCTGCTGTTGACTTTGACGCTTAATAACTTTTTCTTGGGGATAAAACTCGATAATCCCTTCGGTGGATGTCTAGATATATGTGTATAGAGAAAACACAAGAAATTTCATGACGATCCAACGGTCCAATAAACAGTTATGCCTCCCTGAATACTGTTGCGCACACAAAAAAGTCCAGAAAAACCATAGACGGATTTTTCTTCTTCTTCTCAAAACACAAACACCTTGTTGGTCCTAGCATCACGAGCCACGAGGCTCTGATGCCAATTGTGGAAACCTTGGTTTCCTCGAATCTTTTAGCTACTAGGCATAGCCATTGTTCATATGATTATACAATCAAAGCGGAAAAGAACAATAACTATGTAACAAGGTGTTTAGGCACAAAACACATGAATTACTCTAATGAATTGTTCATTATATTAATAACAAACAATCACTAGGTGTGTATACATTGAATCCCACACCTAGTCGACACATGCTTTAGGTTTACATTGTATATGAAAGTTATAAATAAAACCTAAGACCCTTGTTCCTTTTATAGACTAAGGATTAGGGTTTACAAGAGATAATTATGAATAAACATGTAAATCTTCTATTTAAATAACTAATACAAAATATATTCTGCATACTTATCCTAAATAGAAGCTTCCAACAGCGATTGACTTTTGTTGACTTCTGTCAACGCCTAATTTGCTCTTGACAACGCCTGGATTACACTTGTTAATGCTTAGACAATGCCTTCATATTTTCTTTGCTTTTGAGTTTCTGCCACATCAACTTTTTGACCCAACAACTTTTGATCTTTTCGAAACCTTTAGTCGAAGGATCCAAAATTAACTAGGATGTTGAATTGTCTCTATTAGGACGGATCATGGTAGGGAATTTGATAATGAAGTGCAATTTGGTACCTTTTGTGAAGCTCGTGGTATTACTCATAACTTCTCGACTCCTCGTACTCCACAATCAAATGGGGTAGTTGAAAGGAAGAATATGACTATCCAAGAGATGAGTAGGACAATGTTAAACGAGCAATATTTGCCTAAAAAAAATTGGTGCAATGATGTGGACACATCAACCTATATTCTCAACCGAATTCTTATTCGACCTTTTCTGGGAATGACCCCTTATGAGATTCTTAAAGGTAAGAAGCCCTCACTAGAATACTTTAAGGTGTTTGGAAGCAAGTGCTTCATTCTCAACACCAAATATTTCCTTACTAAGTTCGACCCAAAGTCGTACGAAGGTATCTTTCTAGGTTATTCTCAAACTAGTAAACCCTACATAGTCCTCAATAGAACCTCGGGTGTAATCGAAGAATCACTCAATGTGACATTTGATCAAACTCCTCCTTCATCTAAGACACCACCTTTGGTAGATGCTGACTTAGATGAATTAGACATAGTTAAAGCCAAAGAGGTTTTTAAATTAAGTGTTGAAGACCTTAATGTTGAAAAGGGAGTAAACATTAGGAAGTCTAAGGATCATGCTCTCGATAACGTCATAGGCGACTCAAATCAAAGGACCCTAAGATCTCAAGGCCAAGATCAAAGTAACTTCTTTTGCTTTGTCTCAATGATCGAACCAAAGAATGTTAAAGAACCTTTGACGGATAAGAGTTGGGTCATCACCATGCAAGAAGAATTGAATCAATTCATTGCTAATGACGTTTGGGAACTTGTTCCTCTACCTAGAAGTACTATCATTATAGGAATCGTATGGGTATATAGGAATAAGTTAGATGAGAACGGTGTTGTTTCTCGTAACAAGGCTAGACTTGTAGCTCAAGGCTATAATCAACAAGAAAGGATTGATTATGATGAGACATATGCACCGGTAACAAGGTTAGATTCCATTAGGATCCTTTTAGCTTAGGCTTGTGCATTAGATTTTAAGCTTCAAAAAATGGATGTAAAGAGTGTGTTTCTTAACAGTTTGATAAATGAGGAGGTATATGTGGCTCAACCTCCCGGCTTCATTGATTTTGAGAAACCGGATCATGTTTACAAGCTTAAGAAAGTTCTTTATGGTCTTAAACAAGCACCCAAAGCTTGGTATGATAGACTTAAACCGTTTCTTGTAAAAGATGAGTATACCGTAGGAATGGTAGATAATACACTCTTTACAAAGAAGAAAGGTTCTCACCTCATAATCGTACAAATATATGTTGATGACATTATATTTGGTTTAACTTGTCAAAGTTTGTGTGATGACTTTGCCAAAATCATGCATGACGAGTTTGAAATGAGCATGATGGGAGAACTTAACTTCTTTTTAGGATTCCAAATTAAACAAATAGACGATGGTATTTTCTTTAATCAATCTAAGTACGCTAAAGAAATGCTAAAGAAATTTGGACTAGAGGACTCTAGACCAATGAAGACCCCTATGGCCTTTGATACTAGACTCACTGTAGATGATGATTGTGAGTTGGTATACAACACCAAATATAGAGGTATGATTGGTAGTTTTTTGTACCTAACGACAAGTCGACCGGATATCATGTTTAGTGTTTGCCTTTGTGCTCACTTCCAAGAGGCTCCCGAAACCCCTCACCTTGAAGCGGTTAAGTGTATCTTCTGATACATTTAAGGAACTATACATTTAGGATTATGGTATCCTAAAGGGACCGGCGTAGAAACCATAGTATACGCGGAATTGGATCATGCGGGAGACTATGTGGACCGAAAAATCACTAGTGGAGTTTGTACCTTCATGAGTTGTTGTTTAACTTCTTGGTTCTACAAGAAACAAACCGCTCTTGCTATATCCACCACGGAAGCCGAGTATGTGAGTGCTGGTGAAGCTTGTCAACAAGCTCTATGGATGAAGCAAGCGTTTGTTGATTACGGGATTTCACTTAATGGTGTTCCCATCATGTGTGATAATAAGGGTGCAATAGACCATAGCAAAAATCCCGTGCAACACTCGTGAACCAAGCACATAGAGATTCGCCACCATTTCCTTAGGGATAATGTTCAAAAGGGGAACATTTTGATTGAAAAGGTGCCCTCGGTAGAAAACTTAGCCGACATCTTCACTAAGCCACTTAAGAGGGAACCCTTTTAATTACTTGCGTCTAGGTCTATGTTTAATGGAACATATTCCTTAATTGCGCTTTGCCTTAATCGAGTTTTTTTCTTCTTTTAATATTTTCATTTTCTTGGAGTCTTTGAGTCTCTTGAACTCTTTTTGAAAAATTCCTCTTCTCTTTTCAAAGCTCTTAAAGTTCTTTCAAAAATGGTCGAGAAATGTTTTTGCATTATTAATTCAATCTAAAAACGTTTTTCATAGCTTCTTGCTATTGACATAGAGCATACAAAATTCATATGTATGGGTCCCTCAGATATAGCAAAAATGATAATGAAATATGGAGGATCATTGTGTCATGACCATGTGTCTAGATTAACACACCTCTAACATCGATTTTATTTCAAATCCAGTGGTTTTTGGTCAAAATATTTATTGGTGTGTTCTTATGTGTTTTCTTTGTCTTTTGTTGCTTTTTAGCATGTCTCTATGATTATTAGACTAGAAAATTAAGATTTGCTGAAGTAGAATATTCTCCTTATCACACAAAACACACCCTCTGTACATAGTTCTCCAAATAGCCCGTGGGTCCATATATATATGGCACCGCGGGTGAAGATAAGGTATCGCGACTAGAACCTTCAAATTTCGAGTTTTCTGTAACTCCAAATTTGCTACAACACTTTTTGGAATCTTTGGTCCAAACCTTTGACCATCCCAAAAGTGTCTTGTGCTTTCTCTATTTAATCCTAAGCATTTTGCATCCTTTCTCATATCAAAATGTCTTATCCACCAAATGAAAGCCTTGATTCTCCTCCATTTTCTCCAATCTCTTTCAATCCAAATTCATCCAAGAACACTCAAAATCACACTTCTTCTCCTTCTAAGAATGTTGATTGTGGAACCTCTACCTTTCTACCACATCCTTTTTGTGTTCTTCCTCATTCACATGATAAAGCCATGCATCATGGAGCATATTGTCAATGTTGTCAATATCAACATCTTGCTATGGCTCATATATGAGGAGTTTATTTAGAACAAGAGTCTCCTGGTCAAACCTCCTTTTCACTGTGACTATGAGATCACTACCAATCCACCACCACCTACTTCTGCCACCACTTTTTCTTTCATGTAAGCATATGTATTGCTTATCTCTAAGACATTTACTTCAAGCAAATCTTTAAGTTCTAGTTTAACTAGGATTAGATTTATACTTTTCTTTTGGCTTATTTTCTTTCTCATACAACTTTGTATGATTTTTCACCTTGTATCTTTATTTCATGTTTCCTTTTAACATGACTTATCTTAGATCTTAGTTATCTTCTCTTTTCTTATCTTATTTTTTCTTTTTATGTGACCTTTGCTATATCTTGTTGGGTGTTTCTTTTCTTCTATTAACCCTTCCATGTAGCTTGTCACCATAGCTTGATTCCTTGGTGCCCCAAGCAAGGGGGAGTAAGCACCAAGAGGGAGCACTTGCAAAGTCCGATTCTTTTCTTCCTCAAAGACTTTTTCGTCCTTTTACTTCGACAAAGGGGAGATTTTGCAAAGTTCGATTCTTCTCTTCTTCAAAGACTTTTGCATCCTTTTTTCTTCGACAAGGGGGAGAAATGAAATAAACTCATCTTCGAAAATCTTGTTATTCATATGATTGAGTTTATGTGTTGTCGAAATCAAAAAGGGGGAGATTTTTGATTCAATGATGCCTAAAAATGTTATTTTCATTTTTCGGTCTCGCTTTGTTTTGATTACGACAAAATATAAAAACAAGCATTTACAAAAACAACGAAAAACGAATTCTTGAGTTCAAGTATTTTTTTCATTTCATCCATTATCACTTAAGGTATGAACAAACAAGTTTTCATCTTAATTAAGTGATCAAGGATTTAAGTTTTCTTAAAACTCACCTTTTATTAAATGTGACAAAGTTTTTTTTATAAACTTTTTTTTAAGAATATGTTTTATTAAATTAAATAATTGAAAATTTGAAAATGGCATATTCCATTTGGTTTTAGAATATCCTTTGAGGATAACTATTCCACCAGATGTGACTACCCCACTAAAAGACAAAAGGGAGTGGAGTCTACGACCACGGTCCCTTAAAGGTCTATGGTGTACCTTATTGATAAGGCACCGCGGGTACCAATAAGGAACCGCGTTCAGATATGACCGTTGGACCTTTGTCCTATAAATAATAGAGCATTCTCAGATTTTATCTTCACCTCTTTTGCACACAAATTTCCAGATTCAAACATACTTCTTAAATCATTCAAATCCTTGATTATTTGGTTGATTACTACTTGTTTAGAAATGAATCTTTCTCCTCCCATCTCTTCCTCTTCAAGTGAAAAGAGAAGAATACTTTCATCCTTGAAGTGTTGAGTATACCTCAAGATCTATTGAAGATCAAGTTTTATTCATTAATTATAGTTGTGTTGTGTCGGTCCAAGTAGTTGTGTTATTTGGAAGTTGTGTTGTGAAGATCCAAGTAGTTGTGCTATTTGGTAGTCGTGTTGTGAAGATCCAAATAGTTTTGTCTATTTGGAAGTTGTGTATGTATTAGGGTTAATACTTAGTCCTCAAAGTATATTGGTGTAGATTGGTCCTAGCTATGATTAGGTCTCGACTTTTAGTTTAGAGTCGAGAATTATATAAGTGACGTTGTGTACGCTTCTCCCCCTTAAGAAGCTTGTTTATTAGTGAACTCTCGAGTAAAGAGTACTCGAGGAGTAGAGTAGGGCCGAGGAGTGAGCTTCGTTGCCGAACCACTATAAATCCTTGGTGTTTGGTTTGATCTTTCTTTTCCTTATCTCTTTACAATCATTATTCTTTATTAGCATATACTTGTGATTATTAGCTTAGTTGCACTATCCTTGTTCATATTGTGTATAAGAAGATTTCACATAATTGCTCAAGCCTAAGTTTTTGAAAAGGACTTTTGAAAACCCTCTTTTAACAAGTAAATTGTAAGAAACTATTCTACCCCCCTTCTAGTTTCTACATGTACTTTATCATTAGATTGAAAATTTGCAGAAAGTACAACCTTCATTGTAATAAAGGAGTAAATGAAAGTAAATAGTCCGGAAAGCTAATTGTAATACATGTTAACCATAAACTGATTAAAATTTTAATTGAATATATAATAAATGAAGATGATCAAGCTTATGAGTAAAACTGCATTGAGTTTGGAACCTGAATCTGTTGTTGAGCCACTATTGCTTCCAATTCATTAAGCCTTTCATTCCGCTCGTTCAAAGATCTTAGTAGTCCAGGAATAATTTCAACAGCTCTTGGACACATAGGATCGTCATACCAGTCTATTATGTCGCATCCCCCCTAAATTAACAATGATAAGAACCTGTAGACTAAGCTAACAAAAATTAATCAACGTATGCTAGTATAATGAACACTTATAGAACAACAATAGAACCCTCGGCCAGGGTTAGTTTGAGTCCATGATGTTTTGATTATTGCATTAGCATCATAGTTATGGCATCTCACCATTTTTTGAGGTTTATGTGTGGTTTTTTATGTCAATGTTTATGATAAGGTTGCCCTAATATAGGGGATATAATTAGAGGGAATACACACCAACCAAGTAATTTGGAGGGAAACTTGAGAACACTATTTTGCCTATAACTTAGAATAGTGAACCTTCATCCCTAGCTGCAAGAAATAAATATTCTAGGCCTGGCCATAAAGAATTTAATAGTACTGACCAAGTGGTTGGTAACTTCTATTTAAATATTGCAGGAGATGTTATACTAGTTCAACATATTCAAATCTGGTATACCAAAACAATATGAAAAACAACAATGACTTCTAGAATTGATGGGAAGCTGAATTTAAATCTGGTATACCAAGGTTCAACGCGTAGTGTATTATTACCAGAAAAGGTTCGATATAAGGAGCTAATAGGGTACGTGAAGAAAAATTTTGGAATATGTAAGAGTGACGAATTAAGTCTACTATACAAAACAAGGTCAGATTCCATTAAGGTTAAGGACGACGACGATTGAGATTGCTTTGTTTTATCAATCTGTTTAGTTAGGTCTGGCATCCCGAAATTATTCATTTCAATTACCACAAATCGAGTGGCTTCAACCGAGGTTAGTAATCAAAAACATGAATTTGATTTGAATTTTCCAGTAGCGCCTAACGTTGTAGCGTCCAATCCCACTAGCCACACAATATGACAAAGAACAAGTCTCACTAATATCCCAATTCCCCCCCCCCCCCCCATCAACCAGAACCTCACTTTAAGACAGCCCGTGTTGGTGTTAATAATATAGGCGTAGGGGATGATTTTGAAGACAAAGAGGAACTAATTATGTTTATTGGGCTAAAATCATTAAAACAATCGTTTGAATATTTAGTTGATAGGTCCAGTCCCGTGTGTTACACTGTTAAATGTGCACACCCCGAGTGCAATTGGAATGTTCATGCACGTAAGGCTAAATTTGGTTGTATGTTAATTGTATCAAGTTGCAATGACACACACACTTGTTCAATGACACAAATACTTCCTAATCATCGAAATGCAACAAAGAAGTTGTTAGCTAAGTTGTTGGTAGACAAAATGCGTAATAGTAATAGGTATATAAGGTGAAGGACATTATACAAGATTTTTCTATCGATTGGAAGATCGATGTTTCTTATAAAAGATGTTGGAGAGGTAAGAACGATGCTTTGAATATGTTGCACGGTAATCACACTGAATGGTTCTAGCAGTTGCCTGTGTATTGCCACAATTTAGAGCTAGTGAATCCGGGAACTGAATCGCACATTCAAACAGACGAACAAGGAGGTTTTCATATGCTATATGTTGGATTCGGTATAGTAGTGAGTTTATTCATACCGTGGTTGCCTTTGAATATGGAACTGTTTCGATTCTACTATATAACTTTGTTTTCTCTATCACAGGTAAGGAGCTTCTTACGATACATCAGGCCCCTGTTGATTATAGATGGTGCTCATCTAAAAGGTCAATACTTGGGCACAAATCTTCTGGTGGATGGTAACAACCAGATAGTACCCATTGCGACTGGTGTTTCACAGGAAGAGACAATTGAATCTTGGACGTGGTTTTGACGAAGTTGAGAGATCAGATGGGAGAACCGCCAAATTTATGCATCATATATGACCGTCATCCTGTCATTATCGTTGCTTGTAGTACGGTCTTTTGTAGATCATACCATGGTTATTGTGACAAAGATCTAATGATGAGTTGTAAGCTTAGAACTAGGAAGCAACGCGGCATGTACTGGAAAACCTACAAAGCATACATGACACAAGAGTTTGATCAAGCTACTGGCGTACTCCGTGGTTATAGACCGGACAGTGTCGCTAAACTCGACAAGTCGGGTATGATAAATGGTCGAGGGCGTACTGCCCGCAAATCGGTACAACTACATGACGTTAAACAATGTCGAGTCTATTAACTCAGTCACGCGATTTGTACGCAGACTCCCGATAACCAAGCTTGTCTAGTACGTAAGGGATGTTTTACAATGATGGTACTATGAAAAGCGGGAGCTATATAGGGGTATTACTTATCACGTTTCAACTATTTGTTATCATTACATATCTTAAATGTAAGTACCTATTCTTTGTTGTTCATCATAGATGCACAAAAGGGTACGGTTGAGCTTTCTGATTGGGCATCTAAGAAAGTGAAGAACCGCATGATGAAAAGCTACAACTAGAATGTCAAGGGTATCGATCATTTGAAAGTATACCAAGTCATAGACGATAAGCAGGTCCACCCGGTTTACTTGTTAAAATTTGAATGTACTTGCCGCAAATGGCAATTATCAGGTTTACCATGCGATCATGTTTGTGCCGTATGTAGGGCTTCGGGTATGACTGAATGCAACCTATGGGCAAAGGCCTGGTTTTATAGAACTACTCTTAAGGGTACATACCAAGGTATGGTTTATCTGTTAAACGATCCTACAATGTGGGAAAAACCAGATGACCTTCAAGAGGTGTTACCTCCGGCTATCACCAAGAGCCAACCTGGTAGACCTAAAAACAAATACCGGTATCCGTCTAAAGGTGAGGCACCGACTTTTGCTGAATGTACTAGGTGTGGTATGCGCGGGCATAACTGTGTTTTCTATCGGCCTTTGATACAGTCTGACGTGAGTTTCAAGACACTTATTATATGGATAATTATTTATTATATAATAATAACCTGCCCAAATTTATGACTTGTAGGCACATGTCACAACAAAATCAAGTAAGAAAAAAAGGTTTTCCAATGATGCGGATCATGCGACCATGCTAGATGAAGATCGGATAAGAAATGGTCGTATTTATGGAGACTGGATGGGCGAAGAGCAAATCAGGTTTATACACATCCTTACTTATTAACAATAAACACATTGATTTGTTCTTCATAAAATGTAAGCAAATAGTGTCTTCCCTTTGTTTCGCAATTTTGCTTGTTTTCACATCACGGCATAGATATGATAGTTCCAGACACTCAAATGGTGACACAAGGTAATTACCTTGGAGATTTTGCAGCAGGGACTTCTATAGCCCAAAATTATACGACAAACGACAATTATGTTGGATACCTTCCTGGGGAATACATGGTGGGTACACTTCCTCATGCGAGTGATAATGTTTTAGTTGCAGCAGGCGCTTATAATACACAAGAATATACGGGAGCAGCTGCTGCAATTGGTGTTGTATGGTGGCGTGATTCGTATAATATGGCACTGAATACTGAACATACACAGGTGTATGATAGCAGTAGACATTCGTATGGTCATGAACCAGAACCATCGGGATGTCCGCTCCACAACGGACACGGACTGAGTATGAGAATCCACGTCACATTGACGATATTTCACTTTCCTGTTTGTTTTTTTTTTGAAATAATATGTACACATTATAAGAAATTTAGTTTTTGACTGTGATATGTTACATTTCTGTATGTTGTGTTTATCAGAATGATTTCAATTTATTATGCTTTACAACATGTTTATACATATTTATGTTACTATTCGTTTGTAATATGCTTAAACAACATTTGTTTATGTCTGCTAAAGGCTAATGCTTAAAAATACTAATGACCAAACAAAGGAAATACCACGATTAAAAGAAAAGTCTTAAGAACAACAAACACCAACAATAGTTGTAACAGAGAAACAAACAACAACTTAGGAAAATTGAAAAACAAAGTACGATAACCTAGATGCGAAGGTGGATCCTAGTGTATGACTTGATGAGGGGGATGATCGAGTAGAAGGAGTGACTCCTTGAAGGCCCCAAGAATAAAAGACCCCCGTCTGCCTTGAATCTCTTCAGGATTCACAAATTCATGTTGTTGTGCACTCCATACAAAAAACACATGCAGAAAACCTGTTGGGCTGACACAAACATCAAACATTGGGCTCACTTCATTAGAAAACCCAAAAAACCTAGGTACATGCTCAAATGGCAATTAAAGAAATACTTACAAATGTATCCTACCAACATAACCATTCAGAACATTGAGCCTCCATGCAAATACATTACGCATGCCTCTAAAAACAGATGCTCCTGAAATAAATAGGGAGTCCTCTTGCACTGCAATGCTGTATGGAGGCCCAACCATGGACGTAATGTCCAAAGGAATTTCTTCAACCAGGAAACACAAGGAAGAAAGATCACATGACACGAGTACGTACCTTGTGTGTCTATTTCCACCCAAACATCTCCATCCTTCTAAACCCACCCAATATATTTTCCTACCTACAACGGCTTGACCATACCTCTTGTTTCTGATGGTGCTAGGGGGCATATGACCATAAGGCATAGTTACCCATATGTTTAAGCTCAATGTGAATACACTCACCTTCCAATGACCTACAGCGTATAGAGGTTAATGAATCTTGAGTATAGTTGGGTCCATTGTGTCAAGACGAACCCCAAATGCAAAGACAAATTTAGCTGACTCAGCTACACCTGCAACATTTGTGGACAACACTGTGTCAGATTTATCGATGGCATGATTCCAAACTACAAAAGCAACTGTGAGACCATCCTAGTAAAGTTAACATTACTATTAACCTTATACAAAGAGTTGACATTGCCTTGCTTGTAGTTTAAGATAAAACAACACGAGCTAGTAGGACGAGGGTTGTAGTTTTCAATGAAGGTTCTGCTATCAATTATGTACTTCCATTGTGTATACACTTGACGAAATCTTAGGAGAGACTTAACTGGTAGTTTGTTCATAATTTCAAGTTAGATATTGAAGGGTAAGTAGTCAGACATTTTTTGGGTAACTTTGTGACTATTGCTACTTTTGAATAAGTTGGAAAACATAAACATTGCTTGTAAACTATATATACTCAAATTCAAGGCATCTCTTTAGAGAGTTCAAGGCAACCATTTTATGATTTACAGGTGGGCAGACAAACAGCTAACTATAGGGGATAGGGGCATTGCTAGTTGTATGTATTGAAGGCATGGTTGAATATTTTCACCATGGCAGACAATTTCTTAGCTTGTAGTAATGGTTTTTCATTTATGGCACATCATGGCCTATATAATAGGCATGCATGGTAAGTTTTCAATGCGTATTTAGTAATTCTAAGTATACTAGTGTAAGGAAATGGAAGTTAAGTATGTGGAGATATTGTGTAAGGATATACATGGTGGAAACCTTTATTATAAGTTGCATATATGTTACATAAAATAGAGGGTATGTTTTAAGTTGGCATAAAAAAATAAAGATTAGTAAATAGTAAATTAATTTATAACACCACCTAAAGGTCGTACCCCGTTGCTTCTAGAAATGACATAACTCTTAAGTTCCACCATTATATAAAGGAAGGGTTTGAGAGATATCAAGCAACCCAAACAATATAAAACATGAATCTCTCTCCCATTGAAGAACTGCGTGCCGCTTGTATCTCGCCTGATTTGGCAGATTGGTGGAACGTTGCAATCCAACGTGACATACAGGATGACCTCGATATCGCGTCAAAGATGATGGATGTGTGCCGAGCAATCCAAAGAAGACTGGAGAAGAGAGAAGCGATGTTGCAGGATGCAGAGGTCAAGGTTAAGGATAAAAAGTTGTCAATGTCTTTGTTCTTCACAGAGCAATCACAGAAAGATACTGCTGTGGATAGGGAAGTACTTAATAGTGTGACTGAGATCATGAAAAGGCCTCAAGAGAAAGAGGACTTCGTTGCTGTAGTAAGGAGGTTATCCGAAGCCTAACTAAGGATTCCTAGTTATGCATATAATATTTCCTTTCCTTGTTATTCCTTTATGTTTAATGTAATGAATCCTTATATTAAGTAATCGCAAGTATGATTTATTTCATTGTTATAACACTTGTTACATAACAAATATAGGTAACGTGTTACATAACAAATATATATATGGTTTAGATGGGCTTTAATAAATAAACTTCAGATAATTTTTTCTAAGTATACTAAACAGTTATTACCAAGCCCAACATGGGTAAATATAACACAATGAAAACGACACAACCGTTTGGAAAAGTGAAAAGCCACGATGGTTCTTCAAATGTAACAATCGTTTATATTCACCATTATATAAAAGAAGGGTATGTGTGATTTAAACCATCACAAATAATAGAAATCATGAATCTATCTTCCATTGAAGAACTCCGGGATGCTTGTAATAACTCCACAGATTTGTGGCAAGTTGTAATCCAACGTGACATACAGGACGACATCGATATCGCATCAAAGATGATGATCGTGTGACGAACAATCCAAAGAAGGGTGGAGAAGACGCAAACGATGTTGGTGGATGCAGAAGAGAAGATTAAGGATAACAAGTTGCCAACTTTTTTGTTCTTCACAGAGAAAATGGAGAAAGATTATGTTGTGGCCAAGGAAGTCCTTAAGAGTTTAAGGGAAATCATGAAAAGGCCCGAGGAGAGGGAGGACTTCATTGCTGACGTAAGGAGGTTATCTCAAATTTGATGCCTTACTAAGGACACCACTAAGGATCTATGAATCCGATAATATTTCCTTTCCTTGTTATATGTTTATGTTTAATAGATATTATTAATGTTAAACTATGATGTAATGACTCTTTAAATTTAGTAATGGTATTATTATGGTTTATTTCCTTGTTATAATTATACATGTGTCTATGCAATCGGTTGTTTTTGGTTTGTTACACGAAATAGGGTAGATTCTCATTTTCACATATCTCCTCATCGTGGTAATGTGGTTTTCTGTAACCAGTTATTATTATGTAAACAAGTTAACAAAACAAGATTATGACATTGGTAGACATCTTCAAATCACACCTAAGTCAACAAGTTTGTAACATATAAAACAAGCCACTAATGTTGTTATTATAATTTTAGTGTTTTAACTAAGTGATTACCACATACATATTCTGTGTTTGAAAAAAACTTGGCCATCTTTTCACGATAAGCCAATGTAGTTTTAATTGGATGCACAACGTCCAACGGCATTCCATTAGATAATCGGTAGATAAATATACACACCCAAATGCCACAATCACCAAAAACACCACATTGTTTTGGTACATTTGTGTCGTTCACAAATGATACAGTGTATTTGGATGTATCAATTGCCTTCTTCTCAAATACATGGGCTTCCTCAAAAACTTGAGGTAACTTCTCCTGTACATAATACAATCGTTTTAAGGAATCTTAACAAAAAGAAACACCGTACAAACAACTGAAGATAATATTAATAGCATATTTGACAATGAACAAACACGGTAAAAAACATGATCTTTGTGTCACTCGTCACAGGACACACACTGTTTACAACTGTTCGTTACAAAATGTAAAAAGTTTCAACTGATTCAGGTTACGGAATTTAATATGTAAACTAGTATTTTAGCATGACTACCGAATCTTTGTACGGGCCCATCATACATGACCCTCCATCTACATTTATCCCAAGGTCAACCCAATCTACAAGATGCGGATTGAAAACTTGGAGGGAGTGACCCGATAATTAGAACCCGACATTGTCCACATCGACCACTGGTAGGTGCTCAAGACTAAAGCCAACAAGTTTAGCAGACCGAGGTGTACGAACCATAAAAGGCATTTTAGTGGAGATGAACCTACCATCTTCGACAACGCATTCCCAAGCACCAAGTGCTATTTCTTCATCCTCACGAGCGTAGTTACCGGCAAGAATGAGAAAAGCACCCAACTGTCTAACTGTTAATGGATTGGGAAGTGCGTTAGCAAAGGGTTTAGGTAGTTGATCAACCTAGAACGTATATGGTGTAAGTTCAAACGAAATAAGAACATATTTCCTCTGCATTGAACCATCCCTTGACCACTTCGTATCCGTACCCATCCAGTATATATAATTTCCCAATACCGCTTGACCAAAACTAGTCTTAATTCTGATTGACTCACGAGAGATATCGTCTAGGTTTTTCCAAGTGTTACTACTCAAGGTATACACTGAAATATACCGTGGACCGTGTTTGTGGTTAGGATAGCTTATTTTAATAACAGTCAGATCTAAATTAGGTTTTGAAACACCAAACCCGAAACTCACTCTTTCGGTTTGATGTTCAAAGATGTCATGGGGGACAAGAATAGTCAAAGACTTCTTCATACAAGGGTTTATTAAAAAAAATGCTCATATTATTAACATGTGAAGACCCCAAAATACCTTCGCAACATGCAATAGGTTTCATTACATTATGGTTAAGTTGAGTGAGTGAAGGGATGTACCTAAGATGGCCATCTAAGACACCCATATTACAAAAAAAACCTTGGTCATATGTTAGGTTAAAACTAGCCGTTGGAATGTCACGGACTCCAAAAGTCTCGATAAACTAGGAAGAGTCTATTAACTATTTCCTTTCATGACATACGGATCTGTATTGGGATATTTCCTTTATCGGATATTTGAGCAATATTTCATAATGTACATCGAGTGTCAAATAGTCTAACATTTTACAAGACTGGTAGTTTAAAATTAGGGTTAACTCAAGTAGTGTTGTAGTCAGAATACAAGGCATCATTAGCTGTAGTTTGATTTGATAGGTTTTTTTTATAGAAATACAACTTATGTAGTCAAGACAAACCATTAAATACTCCCAGACTGATTTGATTGGTTCCATTGACCTACAATTAGAATTAAACAAAGTATGCAAAAAATGCTAAACTAAAGTTTAATTTTTTTTTTGAAATTTTCATTTTTATTCAATAAAAAGTTACAAGACAAGCTTTATTTTTCAGCATTGCATAAGATAAACTGCATGATCTTGATACGATGACATATTTAGTGATTCCTTGACCGCACCAACCATATACGAACCCCCATTCCCACGAAGTCCTAAATCCTGAAACTCTCAAGTCGTTTGGTTATACACCTGGAGAGAGTGAAAAGGCATATCGATCGTAGAATCATCGACATCCAGTATTAGCCTAGTATCATGTGAAAATCCAACTAACTTGACAACATGGGGCTTTGGTGAGTTTAGGAGCATTGTTACAGATGTTATTGAAACATCATTAACACCTAATTCCCAAGCTCGAAGAAAGTAGGTCTCCTCGATGTTGAAATATGCTGAAATTATCAAACTGTCGCCTAAATGTGTTAAATCGAAATTGAGTGGAAGAACCATATTCGACTGCGCAGGGATGTCAATCACATGGATTTGGTGACTACCCATATCGAACGATAATATGGAATGATTTGTGACCTTATCACCATCTTCCTTTATAAATTCTTCGTAACATACCCAGTAAATGAATGCACCTAAAACAACGTGGCCCACGATCTTCATCTTAAGTGTATGACGGGGTAAATTTGTGATCTTGGTCCAACTTTTAGTGCTAAGTGTAAATACAGTTACAAACCACGGTCCTAATCCTGAGTATGGATATGAAATCTTTACAATTGTTGGGTCTAGAGTTACAGGGTGAACTCCGAACCCAAAGTCAATTGTACCTGACTCTAATTGATCCATATAGTATGTGACCAATATAGAAAAGATTTCCGAATATATGGGTTTAGAATAACAACCATCATATCTTCACCAAAGGTAAAACACATATGCCTTCGTAGTTGCCTATTGTCGCCAAATAAGATTGAATAATATTTTATTTAAGTTCGCTGTATCTTAGATTAGAATTTAAGTAACCAAGGTGACCTACAAAACCGCGTTCGTATCTAACAATCAAAGTGTTTCCCGTCCCACGGACTCGATAACGATTAATAAAGTCTTGTGACTCTATTGTCACCTTCCAATTATTCGAGACACGTCTAAATTGTGCAAGCGACTTAACGGGTAACCTATTCATGACTTCCGTCTGAACATCTAACGGTATGTGATCAGACAAGTTTTATAACAACTAGTACTACATTATAAGGGATGTGTTTTGTGTATAGTTGGGTAGAAGTAGTATATGTGATCAAGTAAGTATAACAAGGCCGTCCTTATATAGATGACTAAAGTAGATACCACCAAGGTTCCAACATTAAATGTATTCATTACTAAAAGCATACCATGAGTAAACTGTTTCATCCATATAATATAATGAATGTTAGCTAACCACGATATTGTAAAGGGTCTCGTTAATGTGTAATGCCAACTAATATATTGATTGCCAGCTTTTAATTATGCTACCACTCATATATAAATAAGTTATTGGAAAAAGTTACCTTTAAGCACCCTCTCAAGTTGACATAGAAATCCTGAGTTTCCGGTTCGTAAATGGTGCCGCTATCGTAGAATGTGACGACCCCTGTTCGTATAGCTAGCACCGCTGAACACCAGTGTTGTTCTTTTTCGTTTATTGGCACATACACCTACATTAGTTTGAAGTGTTGAACAACATAGGCTGCAACATAATAACTATATATATTTGCTAATACTTTTCAATGTTAAATATATACCTTATCCACTTCGGACCATGGTACTTTATACGTAGTCCCGTCAACATACCAGTGCGGCACTGTGTGTTGGAGTAACAGCTGGACAAAGTAAACACCCACCATGGTCCAATCAGCGTCGTTAGATCGCATATGCAACATGTAACTGACCCACAACTCTATATGTTGTTGACAACAAAAATATTATACGCTTAATCACTATAAAGAACAATCGTAATTTACAACAAAAACAACAAAGTAAACATGTTCATAACCTCATCCATAATCCATCCTCTCCGTGGTGGGTCTAAGCATACAAGGCTTTCCAAAATAAACGATCTACGGTCACATCTTTGAACCATGGAAACTTACAACGTAGTGGATCCCGGAGACAAAGAAATCTATCTTACTCATCACTAATGTGTATTCTGTCTGTCACACGACTAGGACGTGAAAGATCCTGTCAAATAAAAAGTATCCTTTTATGTTACATATATTACTACATAATACAAACATAACTAAAAGTTGGAAATAAAATCCCGTACCTCAACCAAGGCTCAACGTCCTTCAAATATTCTGCCATGTAAACATCATCTTCGTCTGTAACTATTCGCTTTGCTTGACCCGTAATAGAACTATTCCTCCAGTAGTTGGTGAAGTCATCACTACCGTATTCACTTCTGTTAACCGTCCTAACCGCTTCTGTATCTGCTTTCCAATGATCCGAGTTCATAATTTCATATCTCCTTTTTTTCTTTGCTGCCTCAACTCCTAACATGGCCTCCTTTTCACCTCGTTTCCTAATCTCCTCATGTAAAGCTTGTAAGAAATATTCTTCCTTGGCTTTGGTATCTGCCACACGACACAACTCCTCTTCATGTTCTCGATTCATAATTTCCTCTTCCATCATATATTATTGTAAAATATACACATTAAATATACTTTTAAGGTTTCAGTTGGGGATATTGGTATACAATTATAATCAGATAATTACATCACTAGCTTCCAGATCTATATAATTATCTGCACAGGCCTCTCCATCAACAAGTACACTTGAATCAACCAACAAAATATAATCTTTATTAAGGTCATCGTATACGTCTATATTGAAGTTTCCAAGTAATCTACCAAACTCTAATTTATTCTGAATAATAATACAAAATATAGGTTATAACAACGACTCAAAAATAAGTTACATGTTTTAGGCTTACAGAAGGAGACGTACATTTAGTCCTATAATTCTTTCCCTATCCAACGTTTGCATTTATTTAAAAATTACATGTTCATCATATATGGTCATTCAGTTGATAACCATGATATATTTTGGTAAGAAAAACCATACCTTAATAATGACCTCAAGCTTATACACACGAGTGTTTAGCTCCTTAATAACATGATCCCGTAGTTTAATCTCTTGCTGGCCACTGCCTTCACACCTCCGTAAAATTGGCAAATCCCTCATTTCTTGGTTTCCAACCTTGTGCCTGGCTTTTAGCTTTGCATAATAAAGGTCATATTGATCAGGGACTTTTTTGGAAGGCACCCTTGGTATGTACCTCTGGTAGAACTCTCGAAATATCTTAAACCATTCAGCCTGTTGTTCCTCTCTAGTTGGTATAAGATCTAATTTAATTAACGTCCTACAATAAATTTAAAAATTTACCTAGGAAAATATCAAATCATAATCTGGTTTATTTAAAAGCTTCTTTCTTGACCAGGATAACGCTCTTGGAAACACGGACCCGTCCTTGCTCCACCAATACAGGTGAACCTCAAAAGTCTCAAGAATCCAGATCTACATATTTAAATCTTGAATTTTATCAAACTCAATCGATATAGAATGTGAGTTGTATGTGGTTATATAATATAAACAACTTACCATGAAAGCCGAAACAAATCCAGATAGTGTATAAGTAGGGACATAATGTATAGATTTACGAAGCTCCTATGCTGTTTCCAAAAGTTTTTCAAAACTACGTTCACAGTCTCCTTGTACAAATGCCTCCAAACGTACTTGCCCCATGGGAACTTGTCCCAGGCGTCAATGTCTTCAACCAAACGCAATAGCTTCTCATCGACTGGTTCAGCCAACAAAGTTCCCATAAAATACATTTGCAAAGCAAGAAGTAGGGCTACACGTACAACATCTTCATTGCTTAACATACTAAATAACTCTTCGTCCTCTATTACACCTAAAAGGTCTAGGTTGGTTACAGTTTGGCCAACTTTCTTAGGTAGCACACGCGTCACAAATCTTATTTCACCTTCTCGATTTAAACTAAATTTAACCATTCCAAAAATTAGACCCGTTTCAATGGAAAACTCGGGGAGACCGAAATGTAAACTCTTGTCGTAGTGGTTATAGATAATTGGCAAGTCATAATGGGTGTCATTAACAAACCGTTGCTTTTGAAGCATCCGTGTATCAAACCCTGCTCGTGTTGAACAAAGGAAAAATCAAACCATCGACCAAAACATAACTCACTGAACATCTTCCTACGTGTTTCATTTAACTTGCCTCTTATTAAACTAAAGTAGTTCAGCTTACTGGTAATAATAACTTTTGCTTCGTATCCCTACATAACATACACACGGAAAGACTTGTTAACAAAACCTACAATCCTTGGTTTTAATATAAAATACTTGAGTTGACTCGTGTTTTAAGACTACTTGCACAAATTATAGCATACAAATGTTATGTCATGATTAAAGTTAATTATACACAGTTCCTACACAATGTTTCTTAACTCTTTATAATTAATTTAAATTCCATTTACTCAATATGAGTCTTGGAAATTCAAAGGGTTCTTAACTGCTCACATCAAAAAATAAACCCCCCACTAACTGTTGAGATCATGTTAAACTGTAAGTTAAGAAAAAACCACCCACTATCTATTAACATCTGATTATAAAACATTTCATACATATCAAAAACCCAATATTCATCAAAACATTCAAAAAATGGCTCATATTCTAGATTTACCCATGGACATCATCATCATTATCTTACTAAATCTACCCGTTTCATTCTTGTTGATTTGCAAATCCATATGCAAAACGTTGCTATCGATCATCTCCGATGATACATTTATCAGGACGCAAGCCAATGTTGCGCATCATTCACGGTTAGTATTTAGAAGTTTTGAAGGGGTTCGTACTCCATCGCTAATTGATACCTTGATAAATAACCCAGCATCAATATTCACGGGACAGGGTCATCCTTTCATGAGTAACAACTTCAATAGGGTTCTCGGGTCGTGCGACGGATTGGTATGTCTCGTTAACACAACAGGGTTATCACTATACAACCCTGGAACACGTTATACCTATTCCATCGACTCATGTTTTGTAAGGGAGAAGCCCGATCACGCTGGGGATGGCTTTGGTAAGATAATAGTAGGGGATTACAAGGTGGTGGTCGTTTCGAAACGAAATAACAAGGCCAAAATTTTCTCGGTAGAGAACCGAAACTGGAAAAACTTAGGAATTTATCCAGGCGAAGGTTCTGTCTTTGAAGATGGTGTAGGTTATGACAGGCGGGTATACTTCTTTGATTTCTCTTGGAGAGAAAACTCTTAAAGGATTGTTTCTGTTCATTTATCACAAGAAACAATTACCAAAGTTGTTCTTCCTGAATTACCAAGAGCCCAGAAAGATATTCACTTAGGGGTGTTGCGACAGGGGCTATGCATGCTGTGTAACTACACCAACAACAATATTTCCAATGTTTGGGTCATGACAAACGAGCATGTACACCAAGCTTGGTCAAGGTTGTTTTCCATTCGGAATCTCGATCTTAATCTCCTTCAATTACACCAATACACAGAGGATTGGACAAGATACTATTCTCCATTATGTATAACAGGGGACGGTTGTCTTGTGATTCCATTTAGATACCAGGTCATTTTGTTTAACCCTAATGACAGGACTTTCAGGATTCTATACTATATGCGCGGTCCTTGGTGTACCTACGTTGAGACGTTGGTGAAACCAGGCGGGAGAGGGATACGTTATAGTCTAAGGAGTGCATCCAACATTGGACAATCAAGCTTTCTAGTCATTCGACTTACGCATTATTCTTCTACGTTATCTACTTCCATTATGTTTCGTAGTTTTTTTGTTTTCTAAAGCTATTCCACTAGGCTTAGTTTGATACTATGTTTTATTTCATTCTAAATGTTATCCTCCAATGTTTTGAATCCCTATTATATAACCAATGTTATCCTATGTTATCCTTCAGTCTAATTATGAAACGCTTGCAATGCCAACTAAATCATCATAGACTTTCGATTTTGTAGCAATAAAACCAACGTAAACAACAAAATACCAATAATGTAGATAATATTCATCAGTACCACTATCCATACCAACTACATTCGTCTATCATAACTTTCAACAACAAAGGCTCGAATAATCCAATTCAGCAAAAGGTATCATATAATATGTTTATTCTAACAACCAAGACTTTAATACAAAAATCAATGTAAACGAAGAAGTTCATATACAAAAAGGTTTTCATCATCCAATCAATTATTATCCCATGAAAAAACCAAATTTGAATAATCAAAATCAATGTTAATTAAATAAACACTTAAATGAGGACCTCAGAAATAAACACATTGTTTACCATTTGAATGGATGAACAGCTTCCAATCCTTCGCTTAAGTGTGGGTTTCGATGTGATGTGAAATACCAATTGTTCGTTACACTAGATTCATGATTATTCGTAAGAACAACTATTGTTAATTGGAAGTAGTGTTAATTAGGTTTTTAATTAAATGGATACTGAAGGTTCTTGACTGTGTGTTTGTGTGTGTGTTTTTGGTTCTTGGTCTTTTAGAATAGGGTTATATAAGGGGATGTGTGAAAGCAACGGTTGCCTCGCTTTTTAAAAGTGGTTGCCTTGGGTTCAAAAAGATTTCAAACAGGATGCCTCAATTATTAAAGAGTTGCCGCCAAATTATTTTTTTAGTTGCCTCGATTTTAACTTAAAATACTTGAGTTGCCTCGTTTTTTTATACCGTATACATGTATAAATTTTTTTCTTTTATGGTTGCCTCGTGTATAGCCAACGGGTTGCCTCCATTTTTAAATACATCATGTGACTGTATCTTGTGGGTGGAAAAGGCCACGCGTCGTCTTCTAATTGGAGATGCCTCGGATGCCTCGGTTGCCTTATGCCATTTTGGGAACTTATTAAAGTAACTAACATTTTAGGAACACCTTAATGAAAATGGGCCATTTATGGAAATTCCCCTAAGCAAAATCAAGTGATGTGATTGGTGGAAAAAAGTAAAAATCTAATTGAATTTAGTCAAAATAAAAAAATTGGTGGAAGAATTTGATGAAAACACACAAAGATATATGTGTCGAATTTGTAAAGATAAAAACTTAAAAAAAGAGGAGGAGATTAATGAAAATTTAGTGGTTGAATTTAAAATAAATTAGATGGAATTAAATGTAACTTATAATTTTCCATATTTTTTATTAACTTTGTAAAATAAACAAAATACCCCCATAAACTTTACTCTTTATACTTTATATTTTAAGATACAAAATAAATGTTATATTAAAAAATCAATAAATCACATGATTATAAATATTTAAATAAAATACAAATTATTGTCGATTACTATTTTGACACTTAATAAATTCAACCAATGCAATTTACATAAATTATTATTAACATGAATATAAATATTAAAATGAATGTGGGACCTCAAACATCAATATGAGATGAAAATAAGTAGACGGGATTTTACATATTACAACAACAATATATTTTTTCAAGGTCGTTATGTACAATGTCTAGAAATTAATAGCTAACATTTTATTAAACAAAGTCAAATTCTTTGTGCAATAAATATTTATTCAAAATATTTATTAATATTATCACATAATAATAACTATTTAAGTATTAAAAATTTAATATAGTTTTATTGAATAATATTAAGCATTACAAAATAGTGAATTAATAAAATCGTATACATGTAAGGTTGTTGTAAATAGTTTGTTGATTAATAATTAAGATATAACTTCCAGAATAAAAATATCGAAAGTAAAACGAGTATGAAATTCGAAAAATAAAGTTTGAGGCGAGTTTATGCTATTATTTTACATTGTGCACACTAAAACAATAACATAATCAAACATATAAATATTATATGTTTTTTAAAAAACATATAATATACATAAAATCGCAATAACAAAATTATCACTTATTTTATCTTTTATGTTTAAGTCCTATGCGTGCACGAATATTACAATTAGTTCTTTAGATAAAAAGAAATGAAATGTAAGAATTTTTCCATTATATAGTAAGAAATGAAATGTAAGAAATGTAAGAATTGTTCCATTTTATCATTTTATTTTTAACCAAATGTAAACCAACTATGGGCGATTTATTTCTCCTTATCATCTTCCCTTATCTATTCTTCTATTAGCAATCACCATGGCCCATTCAATTCCTATCTTTCTAACCCATCTCGTCTTACCAATTTATTCTTCAATCTGTCTATTATCATTTTCTTCATTATCTATCTTTCATCAATCCTTCACTTGGTTCTTATCTTCTTAATTTGATTTCTGCTTTAATTATAAACGAAGTTCGTTGGGTTTAGATTTTTCCTTTCGAAGTGTGTTGGGGTTTGATTTGGTGGTGTTGATTTGTATAATTCTAGTTTTGGTGGTGGTTTGTTGGCACGGGTTGGGGTTCTTTGGATAGGGTTGTTGCTGCTTCGGTATTTCTGATGGTAGTTTATTAAGGTGTTGATTTGTTGGGTCAATTGTCTTATTTAGGCTTTTTAGTGAGATGGATAATAATGATATGGAGCACCCTATTAAGGATTCGGGGTTGACTGTGGGTAATGCGAAGGAACCATAATTGAAGAATGCCGTGACGGGTCTTAAGAGTAGTGTTTTCAACCGATTGAAGAGTATTGATGGTAAAATACTTGATAAAGATGGGAAGCCAATGAAGATTTCTCAAAGAAAGGTGCAGTTTAAAGATACGGTGGTGGAACCTAAGCCTAATAATGATCAGGTTAGCCCTAATAATGCCACGTCTGGTGCTGTTAGTAGTACTAGCCCTGCTGTTGATGAATCCAATAGTAGTGATAATACATTCGTTAAGGATGTATCATCATCCTTTGTGTCTGTTCTTAAGAACCAACCTGTTAAACGAGTGGTTAGTATCAAGGAGCTTCGGAATGAAGAAAAAGTTGCAGGCACAGCTGTTACACTGCCTATGGCAGCTGTGGATGAAGTGAGGTCGTGATTTACTAACACCCTATATGGGTATTTTGTTGGCAAAAGGTTGGCTTTTCCTCTCGTGGAAAA
Organism: Glebionis coronaria; assembly: GCA_025667525.1. Lineage (NCBI taxonomy): Eukaryota > Viridiplantae > Streptophyta > Magnoliopsida > Asterales > Asteraceae > Glebionis > Glebionis coronaria. Next base: position 492,157,427 of record CM046875.1, read on the forward strand.
TTATGTGAAGAATACGTGGGCGAAGTTTGGTCTCAAACGGGTTATGCTTGAGGAAGGGTTCTTCTTATTTCAATTTGAAACGCTAGATGGGATGAATAAGGTTATGGAAGGTGGGCCATGGCTTATACGACTTGTTCCTTTGATTCTTAATGTATGGACTCCAAATACTATTTTCAAGAAAGAAGAGGTTAAGTCAGCTTCGGTTTGGGTGAAACTTTGCCATGTCCCTATCGTGGCCTATTCTGAAATTGGGTTAAGTTTGATCACTACTCAACTTGGACGTCCAATTATGCTTGACTCTTATACAAGTCAGATGTTCTTACAATCATGGAGAAGGAATGAATATGCCCGTGCTTTAATCGAGGTGTCAGCTGAGAAGGAGCTCATGGAATCTATTGTGATCGTAATTCCGTATAGTGATGGTACGGGGCATTCGTTAGCTACAATTGATATTGAGTATGAATAGCAGCCTCCGCATTGTATGACATGCAAAATATTTGATCATTCAAGTAACAAGTGCCCTAAGTTTCCAAAGGAAGTGGAAATAGTTAGTAAGTCTAATGATGGGTTTACTGAGGTTACTAATAAGAAGAATAAACCTAGGAAGCCTAATCCACAAATGCTTAGGAACAAGCAGGCAGATGGGATTAAGTTGAACAAACCTAAGCTTAATCTACACTTTAAACGTGTGGATAATGGTGTTCCTGTGTCTAGTGACTGAAGTGATAAGTCAAAAGCTTCTAATGACTATTCTAAAGGTTCCAGTATGAAACATTGGAACCAAGCAGGACCTTCTTCTTCGGTGCACAAAAATAAGGAGATAGCAGTAAGTAACTCTTTTATTGCCTTAGGTGATGAGGAAGACACAACTTGTAGTGATGAGACCGCTTGGCTCCGTACTAAAAAAGGTTTGAATACTATCAACGAAAGTGATAGTGAGGAGGTTGACGAGGAAATTGTTATCGAACAGAAACCTGAAGCAACAGAGGGGGCAAGCACTCTCGTTCATGTGGTGTCCAATGTTTAATATAGCGTCATGGAATATAAGGGGGCTGAACCTTTCCCCCAAACAGAGTGAGGTTTGCCAAGTGATTCAAGAAAATGGGCTTTCTGTTATTGCTATACTTGAATTGCATGTGGCTCGTTCTCGTCTTGATTTCCTTTGTTCTCGTATGTTTCACCACTGGTCATGGACTTCTAATGCTTTGTGGTGTGATAAAGGGACTCGAGTAATTCTTGGTTGGGATTCTAACATGGCAGATGTACAAGTTTTATCTCAATATGAGCAGGTGATGCATGTTCGTGTGTGGATTAAGCTAGAAAAGAAGGAGTTGTTTTTTTCGTTTGTGTATGCCCACAACCGGTATATCCAACGTAGGAGTTTATGGAGTAATATTTGTATGCATAATGTGTTTATTCAAAAACGCCATTGGTGTATTCTTGGTGATTTCAATGCTATTCTTCGTCTTGATGAAAGTACTGATGGTTCGTCTAGGGTTGACATATCGATGCGTGAGTTTCAAGATTGTGTTGAGGAGATTGAGATGTTGGATGTGGCTAGATCTGGTCTCAGGTTCACCTGGACTCAGAAACCAATAGGGGAGGAGGGTATTCTAGAGAAGATTGATAGAGTTTTATCCAACATGGAATTTCATGCGACTTTTGTTGGTGCTCATGCTTTGTTCTAGCCATATCGAATTTCGGATCATGCCCCGGCTGTGTTGAATATTCCTTTAGTACCAAGCGTGAAAAAAGGCCTTTTAAATTTTCTAACATTCTGGTGCAGCATGCTCGGTTCAAGAGTATTGTGCAGGAGTGTTGGTCTACACAAGTGAGTGGTTTTCATATGTTTCAACTGGTGAGTAAATTAAAAAGTTTGAAGAAACTGTTACGTAAACTGTTATATGACCATGGTAATTTGCATGACAACGTCAAGAAGTTACGGCGTGAGCTTGATCAAGTGCAACGGGATTTGGTCCTTGATCCTTTCAGTAGCTCCCTTCGTGAAGCTGAATCTGTTAGTGTGCAAGCGTTTAATGAGGCGATTCTTTTGGAGGAACGTTTCTTGGAACAAAAGGCTAAAGTTGAATGGTTACGAACAGGTGACTCTAACACTGCCTACTTCCACAAAACGGTTAAAAGTCGTTTGAGTCGTAGTAGGATTGAGGTTGTTATGGACGCGAACGGTAATGTCTTTGCAAATGACAATGTAGCAGCTGCTTTTATTCATCATTATGAAGGTTTCCTTGGTCAGGCTGCTGTCACAAGCGCGTTAGAGAGTGGGGGGCTGTTTGACAATTTAGTGTCGTAACATGACGCTTTATACATGATCCGCCCTATTTTAGACCAGGAGGTTAAAGAATCATTATTTTCTATGGGTAATGATAAGGCTACGGGGCCTGATGGATTTTCGGCTGCTTTCTTTAAAGAGGTATGGGACATTGTTTCTAGTGATTTCGTTAAGGTTGTTAAGGAGTTTTTTTTTATGGTAAACTCTTAAAGGAGATGAACCATACATTTATAGCTCTGGTTCCAAAGGTAAATGGCCCGACTCGGATTAATGATTATAGACCGATTTCCTGCTCTAATGTTATTTTTAAATGTGTGAGCAAGATCATCTCTAATCATATTAAAGACAGTTTGAATGAGATTGTTAGTCCTAACCAGTCAGCTTTCATTCCGGGACGTAGAATATCAGATAATATCTTACTAACGCAGAAGCTTATGCACAATTATCATTTGGACCGTGGTCCTCCTCGGTGCGCGTTTAAAGTGGATATTCAAAAAGCTTATGATACGGTTGATTGGGATATTTTGAAGACCATCCTTGGGGAATTTGGTTTTCATGAGCGTATGATTGGTTGGTCATGGAGTGTGTGTCTACTACTTCGTATTCAATATGTGTTAATGGCATCCTCCATGGTCACTTTCGGGGTAAACGGGGTCTTCGACAAGGTGACCCTCTTTTTCCGTACTTGTTTACCATTGTCATGGAAGTTCCTACTCTTATGTTGCAGCGAAGAGTCTGAGACTCTACGTTCACATATCATCGATATTGTTCTAAGTTGGATCTTATCAATCTATTTTTTGCGGATGATCTCTTCCTTTTTGCTCATGGTGATGTTGACTCAGCTTGGGTTATTATGGATTCGCTAGAAGAATTCAAGATGGTTTCCGGTCTCACCCCTAGCCTTTCTAAGAGCACGGCATACTTGTGCAATGTTCTTAATTTTGTCAAACTATCTATCCTCCAGGTGTTACCATTTGAAGAGGGTCGTCTCCCGGTCAAATATTTAGGTGTTCCGCTGATCTACTCTAGACTTATCTATCGGGAATGTCGGGAGCTGATTAAGAAGGTTAAGAGCCGGATTCGTGATTGGAAGAATAAGTCCTTATCGATTGCAGGGAGACTTCAATTAATTAAGTCGGTTATTGGTGCTATGCATATATATTGCGCTTTAGTATTTATTTTGCCTTATCGTATTTTGCATGAACTTGAGGAGGCTATGAGTGATTTTTTATGGTGTCAAGGGAAGTTTCGTAGGGGTCGAGCTAAAGTTTCATGGGATTCTGTTTGCAAGCCTCGGGTGGAGGGTGGCCTTGGGATTAGAAAGCTTGAGCTTTTTAATCAAGCGCTTATCGTGTCTTATATTTGGAACTTGTTAGCGGGTAAGGAGTCTCTTTGGGTTCGTTGGATCCATGCTTATAAGTTTAAGGGTCGAAGTTTTTGGGATATCCTATTCACGTGGTAATTTGACGTGGGGATGGCGAAAGATGCTTCAGTTAAGATCGATCATTTGACCTTATATTCAAGTTCGGATTGGTAATGGAGCAAATACATCAGCTTGGTTTGACCAGTGGTCACAACTGGGTCAGTTATCGCAGGTTGTCTCGACTAGGGATATATTTCGGGCTGGTTTTACACTAGATACTAAGCTCAAGGATGTGATATTTAACGGGGATTGGGTATGGCCTGTTGATTGGTATTCCAAATTTCCGACGTTATCGACGATCAACGCTCCTATTCTTTCAGATTCTTTGGACGGGTTGGAGTGGCACAACTCAATGCATGGTGTGCGTCCGTTTTCTGTGGCTACTGTTTGGGATACTTTGCGTGAGAACCATGATGATGTTGTGTGGCATGATATTGTTTGGTACCCAAATTGCATTCCTGTATATTCATTTACAGCTTGGCTGGTGATGCATGGGAAGCTTAAAACACAAGATCGTCTACGACATTGGGAGCTTACTAATGGGCTAGCATTATCGTGTCCTTTGTGTGCAGGAGTTCCGGATTCTCTTGATCATCGTTTCTTTCAATGTGTTTTCTCAACGCAGGTTTGGAATAGATTGAAGGATTTAGCGGGTATGCCTCATGTGATGGGGAACTATAGGCATATTGTGGATTGTATTATTCAGTTTGAGAAAAGGAGAACTTGTAAGAGTGTCATGGCGAAATTGGTGTTCTCGGCTGCTGTTTATTATGTGTGGCAAGAGCGTAATACTCGCTTGTTCTCCAATCAGCGAAGGTCAGATCAACAAGTTGATGTTATTAAAGATGCTATTCGTCTCAAACTCCTTTCATGTTCTTTCAAGTACTCAAGTGCCGGATTGAAGTGTATGCGTCAATGGTAGATCCAAGCAAGGATTTCTAATCGTTAGTCTCATGTTATGCCTGTTGGTGTGTAATGGTGTGGGGGGTTTGTTTGTGTTCTTTTTCATTGGTTTTTTCCAATTGGGGTTATTGTCAATGTTTAGTCGTTAGTCGGCCCTGAGGCATGTCTCTTTGGTTCTAGTAGTTCAAGCGTTGTGTGCTTGAGGTTAATGTGGTACTCAGCCGCATTTCATTATTCTTAACTGATTTTTTGGTGTTATATATTTTTTCGGGGTTAAGCCCTTTTACCTAAAAAAAATAAAAAATAAAAACGCAAAATAACTCTTTTGATAGTAGAACATGTTTGATGGGTACTATATGATTTTCAACTTATTTTATGTACATCTCTCTTTTACTAGACGATTACCCGCGCATAGCAGCAGAATTGCCTAAAGACATATAATTAATGATATGCTAATTGATTTGATGGTCGAACTCGTGACCCAATAAGTACCTAGCGATATATAGTTAATGATTTATTAATTGACCCGATGGTCGAATCAGTAACCCGGTGACTCGTTCGGGTTGAACCGGTTGGCGAGCCCGTTCCCATTGACTCGATCGGGTTGATTCGGTGGTCGAACCCATATCCCGGTGGTTGAACTCGTGACCCGGTGACTCGATAGGATTGACCCGGTGGTCAAAGCCAGTGACCCGGTGGCTTGACAGGATTTACCCGGTTGTCGAACCCGTTACCCGGTGACTCGATCGGGTTAACCCGATGGTCGAACCCGTGACTCGAAAAGATTGGCCCGATGGCCGAACCTGTTACCCGGTGACTCAATCGGGTTGGTCCGATGGTCGATCCGTAACCCGATGACTTGACCGGATTGACCCGTTGGTGGAAACCTTGACCAAGTTACTCGACCGAATTAATCCGGTTGTGGAACCCGTGACCCGGTAACTTATGCAATTGTTTATGGTTTAATTTTTCAATACTTCCTTATCCAACTTATGTGCATTTAATTTTCAACAATTCCATAATTAATATCCAACGTCTATGCATTTAATTTTTCAACAATTCCATAATTAACTTATTTTTCAACATTCAAAGTTTTTTGAGGTTTTTCCTTTATAAGTAGTAGAGATTAACTGTAAATCCAGTTCTCTAATTTCCTTATCAAATAGGCTGAAAATAAAATTACACAAATGGGTATCTAAAAAATTCCGATTTCTCCGCTTATATACAGAGGTGTTTGGGATTACGTTTGTAACTAGATTATATATTTATTTTATTTTAAAAATAGAGATAAGTTAAAATTAGTGTTTGGATAATAAATAGAAAAAAATGATTATTTCCAAAATTGAGTTTTGAAAAAATAAGTGAAATGCTACTTATTTCATTTTCAATTTGTCAAAGTCTCAAAAAATTGATTATCTAATTATTACGATTTCAAACAGGATAATCAAATCCAAACACTATGTTTTATAGTAACGTTTTCAAAATAATAATTATATAATTATTTATTTTTAAAATAAATAATCTGTTTCTAATAATCAACCCAAAACACACACCGTAACATCATAAATTATTATTCCTTCTGATATTTTTAATGTACAAACAAGAAAATGAGTTTGGAATTTCTTTTTACTAGCTTATTTTCCCACTATCAATCACACCTTCGGATAAGGTTGGAGAACTGGAGAAGTTCGGATTTTTCATAATTTTTCAAATAAAGCTTGTTGGCTTGTTGCTATGTTTTATTTGGGTCTATTTCTGGGCCTAGTTTGCCTTAGTGTGTTTGATAATGTTTGGACATGGGCTTTGACCGGCTGAACTGTGTAAAAGCTTCAAGACCAAAGACGGCCGTTAAATTGATTTTTTTAAAACTAGCGTGTATACACCTTTTCCCGGTCTTTGTTTTCCAAAACATTATTCCACTTTATATATTTTTTTATGCATATAAATTGTCAATATGCAGACCATTTCAATTAAGTTACCAGGTCCAATTATTCGGGAATCAGTACATCGTATTACATTTGTATTTACTTATCTACTACAGTATCATTTAAGCATTATGGGTAACATATAGATCAAAAGAAAAGAGGATGTAATAACGGCCCTACAGATTCTTCTTCGGCGAGACTTCTTTTAAGGACTCGATGACCAGATTCAGAAAGTTGCAGCTAAGGTTTACAATTGTAACATTAGTAATTCCGCGTTTTGTATGCAGAACCCTCATACCAATCAGGAGCGTAAACAAGCTGAGCTACTCAACCGATCTCGATTTTACAAATAAGGCAGAAATGACCCGAGCTTGAGCTCGAGCTTATATTGTTAAACGATCAGAGCTTGAGGGGCTCTTTTTTCACCCCTAATACTAAAGAATGACCTTAACCAACCATTTGCGGACTTTTAATAGTATCATTGAGTCCCTTTCACCACCTTTTTGGTTGAAAGTTTATTATGGTATCATTATGTCCCTTTCACTGCCTTTTTGGTTTAGGAGCTGCCTCTAGTATATAGTAATTCATGAAGAGTGCAAATTTTCTGCATATTACATCACCTTTACCCTTTTGTTTAATGGGAACAGCCAAATATCTTAGTTGGTAGCAGTTCATATTCACTTAGTCAACAAGGCATGATTGAATGTAGCAACTACTTATGTTTAATCATTTGGCAAAAATGTTTCAAACACCAGTTTCTTAGCAACCAAAGCCAAAACATTTAACTCATGAACATGTTCCATTACAAGTTCATGTTGGTTCTCCTTTTTTACACTATCAAATCTCATGGACAACAACTCTATGTAGGAAACCAGGTTCTAGACTGTATCAACAACACTGACGAAACTGGACCGTCCCCTGCAGTTCTTTACACGTGCAATGGCATGCAACCGTCTTGTTCAAGCTTCCTTATATTCAGAACTCAACCTCTTTACAACACTGTCATGACCATCTCAAACCTCATGTCAATAGACCATACAAGCCTAGCTCGTATCAACAATATTACGGATTCCAACAAAATCTTGCCTCTTAACCAAGAGCTCATCATTCCAGTTACCTGCTCTTGTTCTGGTGAGTACTATCAGGCTAACACATCTTTTGTTATTCCGACTGGAGCGGACACCTATTACACAATAGCGAATTACAACTACCAAGGTTTAACCACTTGTAGTTCGCTCCTAAGAAGCAATGTTTATGACCCATTAAACCTGCACCCTGGCCAGAAACTCCAGGTGCCACTTAGATGCGCGTGTCCTACGGTTAGTCAAACGACTGAGGGAACCAAGTATCTATTAACATACTTGATTACTTGGAAAGACTCGATCAAAAAAATTAGTAAAAGGTTTGAGGTAAAAAGTCAAGATTTAGCTTTAGCAAACGGGTTTTCTTCTGTGGACGATTATGATATTTATCCGTTTACAACTCTTCTTGTTCCTCTTTCTACTGAACCTTCGAAGTCTATGACAAGAACACTTGGCCAAAAGTCAAGTCTGTCCAAGAAATACATCATAGCCGGGACCATAACAGGTACTTTCACGGCTGTCTTATTCATTCTGTTCGTGGGCTATTTACGGTGGAAAAGCAACCGGGCGAATACGGGTAAGAATGTCAAATGGGCATTGCCTAAAGATATTCAACTTGGTATAGCTAGTGTTGATCAGCAATTGAAAGTCCATAAATTTGAGGAATTGGAGGAAGCTTCTGATGGTTTTAGCCTTCAAAATAGATTGAGTGCTTCTGTTTACAAAGGGAGTATAAAGGGGAAGACGGTGGTGATTAAACAGATGGGTGCTAATGCAAATAAGGAGGTAAGAATTCTTCAAAAAATCAATCACTTTAATCTCATAGGACTCTACGGAGTGTGTGAACATGATAGAGCTTGCTATCTTGTTTATGAATTCATGGAAAATGGTTCTTTAAAAGAATGGCTCGAAGATAAGAATAAGACTTCCCATAAAAGTCAAACTTGGACCAATAGGATTCGTATTGGTCTAGATGTTGCCAAGGGTCTTCAGTATCTACACAACTTTGCCAGTCCAGCATATGTTCACAAGGACATAAACAGCAGTAATATTCTACTCGGTAAAGCTCTACGAGCCAAAATTTCAAAGTTTGGTCTCGCGAGATTATCTGATAAGGACCAAAATGGAAATTCATCCATTAAATGTCCTTCTGAATCAAAAGGTTATCTCGCACCTGAGTACTTAGAAACCGGATTCGTGACAACCAAGACTGATGTTTATGCGTTTGGTGTCGTTCTCTTAGAACTTATTACAGGAAGGAAAGCGGTGTATGTAAATGATGATGGGGAAGAAGTCATGTTGTCAGAAGAAGTTCTTTCAATTTTGGGTGATGAAAAGCATGCAACTGATAAGGTTAATTACCTTACTGACCCCCGTTTGCAAGCCAGACACCCTCTCGGGTTTGTCATAGATCAAGATGAACTTGCCTTGCGTATGATCAGACTAGCGATAGCTTGTTTGGAACCTGAACCATCAAGAAGATTATGCATGAACGAGATAGTTTCTACTCTCATGAGAATTCAAATGGATACACCGAGTTCAGAGACCATGTCAATGGTGTAGAACTTTTTAACAATTGTATCTACTCTGCTTTCTTCATCAAACATTTTTATTTGTGCTTTTTATGATTACGTATTATTGTATGTAAATAGTCGTAACATGCAAGGAATAAAACTTGTCTAATATAGTAGATTCAAGAAACACATCAAGTATGAAACAGAAACTCAAAAGGAATAAAACTTATCCATGATTTTTGGCTTTAAAACTGAGATTTAGAGGCGCATTGCTTGTTCTGAGATCTCTATGGGCAATGGAAGACTAACCAAAATATATGTTCGCTCATAAATGATTGGCTACGAGACATCTGAGCTAGTCTTCATAGATGTTGATTGGTTCAAGACCTGGTCAGTCCTCTTACCTCTGAGCCAAAAGACCCGCCCTCAGGGAAAATGTTATCTATTTGTGCTCATAAGAGGATACCCTGTTCCAGCGGGATTGGTTATTGTTGTTGTTAACCCTTTTATATTTGTAAAAAGAAGTTTTAAAAAATGGAAAATAAGGAATTTGTCAACCAACATGGACTCTAAAAACGCAGTTTTGACCCGGTACCCAACCAGCTCATTTTTCGCCCCTGTTAATATTCTTAAGGATTTCTATGGAATGAATGGACTTTTTCTTTCTGAATTGGAGGCATATTAATAAATAAGGAAAGTCATTTATAATATATGTTGTTTTCTGCTAAGCAGCTACGTTAGTGATAGCGGTAAGTAGTCTTGATGTGAACATGCTACTAACATGACATATTACTAAGTTAGTAGACGACAAACACAAAAGACAACTAAATAAGACTTCCAACTTGCAACAAACTTGATGTTGATATCTAGACTTTCGTATACTTTAACAGGGCACAACACATAGGAACAACATTAGAAATTTGAAATGATTAATAAATAAAGCAGTAAGCCAACGGTTAAAAGTGCAAAGAGTGTCACTTAGGTGCAACAAACTTCTGATTTTTATCCTTTTTCCCAGCAATTTTTTTCTTCTTCATGTTTTGATGCGTGGAAAACACAACAAATTGATACTTTGACTACCTTTTAACCTTTAATACTATATAAAAATAAGGCTTCAGTTTCGCCCGGGCTCCAAATGCCAGTTACATTCTATATCAGGCACAATTTCAATTAGCAATTCACTAAAGGGATCAAGAAAAATAATATAAACGGCCTAGAAGTATAATGTGGCCTACCAATTAATAGACTGTGAATTCAGTCCCCACAGGGACAAAGAGTTCGAGTATTCTTTCCATTCGGAAAATATACGTTAAGCTAAGATATATTCCCAAAACAAACTGCTTACCCTGAAGAATCCATGTTTTATATGCGTGATAAATTACCGAATACATAAAGAATAAGTTTCACACTGAGTGGTGACATTTTAAGGTACTTACCCTAATGGCTGTTCTAAGAGCAGCAACTATTTTGGCAACCAGCTCCATAACACGGGTAATTTTGTCACTCTTAAACTATCATAAGAAAGAATACAAAACAGAAGTCTCTTGATAACTGATTCCACCTTTAATCATGTTACATCACCATTATATGAAGGATTTATATATCAAAGATACTATGAACTAGTCATTTACTAATAATGATATCAGTAAATAGATCAATCGCTGTGGCATTATTAACACTTAATATGGATTTTAATAGGACACCATTATTGCATGCAATATTTTTATTGTTCAATTGTTATGTCAATATCATTCAGCAAATTTATCTATATTTGAGCAAGATCGTTTTTGATAAAAAAATATAAGTGATGCAGTACTTACTTATGCTGCTCAGAACATATAGAAGGAATTGAAAATGCCTGAAAACGTGCAACAACCACAACTGCAGTGATGAAAGAAAATTACCACTCAGATTCCTTCGAAACTGATACAGTAATCAGCAGCCAGTAAGTCATCCACCATGATCTACGACACTAAAATTGAATTTCCATTTCAGCCTGTTACCAGCTGTCCTCAATGGCATCACAAACTGATACTACTCCCTTCACAGGGATCTTTGTTATCATTAATACATGGAAAAGAACTAGAATAAACATTGTAAACTCTTTGGTTACCATTGACTCATCATTTGTAAACACACTACTTTCTTCCACAGTTGCAGCCTCCCTTAACTTTCCTTTATCCACACTGTAAACTCTTCACAAGCAAACGCTTTGTAGAAGCATTACGGCTCAGATTATAGGTTTTCATATCTTCAAAGGCTCTTAGAGCCAAGGCAGCTCTGCTCGAGTTGCAATAAGCGCATATGAGAACCTTAAACATATAAGCATCTGGTTCTAGACCACTCTGCTTAACCATTCCAAAGAGCCTCTGAACTGTTTTGATGTTCCCCTCTAGTGCAAAATGACGCATCAATCCTGAAAATGTTTGAATCTCTGGAAGTATTCCAGACAAAATCATCTCGTCTAGCGTATCCAATGCCTTAGAATCCATTTTGCACTTCACTAATGTTTTCAAGAGAGATGTATACAGAGACACAAGACAGTGTTTCGACAATTAACCACAAAGGGTTATAACATTCTGGAAGACCTTAAGAGCAGCGTCACCGTTTTTCGAAACACCATAGTAATCAATAACAATTTTGACAGTAATGTATGACAACTGGATACCTTCACTTCTGATCGTGGATACAAGTTGCTCAACCAGATTAACACGTCCTTCGTGAGCTAATTTAGTAATCATCTTGGATACAGTTTGCACATCATGACTAAATCACGGTTGATTTGCAACCAACCAGAAAAACACCCATGCTGACTCCGCTGAACTAAAGCTTCGGATCATCTTTGAAACCAGGTGTGTTGTCCAAACAAATTTTGCATCCTCTAGTGTGGATACCTCTTCAGGCCTCCAAAAGCGGAGAGAACTAGCCAAGATAGTTGGATCAAACCACGGTTTTAGTTTAATCCCATTGACCTTGGCATCATCATGAGTGCATTCAAACCCTCCATCTCCATCATTATCATCATCAGCGTCATGGTGGTCATCAGATGCCAATTTCACATTTTCAATCCTCGAATCAGGCAACATTTCCTTAATCAGTTCTACTGTCTCTTCCACAAAGCCTGCATCACGCATTCTCTGTAGTGATGAGAGCATCCCTCGGTTAGGAAACTTTTAGCTATATCAAACTGATCAGCACCACAGAATGCATCTATCAAAACCGAGTACTGCCTTAAAGTATGTTTTACCCCCATGGGCGGCAGCATGCTGAAAACTTCGATTGCCGGATCTAAGTTTCCAGATCTCAGAAGATGCTCAATAATAACAGTATAAGTTCTAGAATTAGGAATGCCGCCTTCATCAATCATCCTACTAAACGTCTTAACAGCCTCATAATCCTTACCCGTCTGCGAACAAAGCCCCATGATGATATTATACGACTCAACATTTGGACCTTTTTTGACCAGTCTCCTCCACTCATGCCATACACAAAGAACAGAATCAAGGTCACCTGCAGCTAGGGGTGTACACAGTTCGGTTCGGCTCGATTTTTGGCAAAAACCGAAACCGAACCGAGATATTCGGTTTTTCTAAAACCAAAAACCGAAATCGTTCGGTTTCGGGCGGTTCGATTTTTCCGGTTTATAGTTAGTTTCGGTTCAGTTTGTCGGTTTTATAAACCGTTTATATTTAGAAGTGACCAATTTATACTATGAAACTTTTTTTACGTAGAAAATTTGTTATTTCTATAAATCTAAGCCTAATAATGTTTATCATAAATGTCTAGAATTACAAAAATATAAATTAAGATACACATTTATGCACGTGAAATCGTGAACATACGCATAAACGATCATTGTCACATATGTAACGATATATTTTCAAGTAAATACACGTACATAGTAAACATGTATATAATATTTAAATAAAATTATTATATTCTACTCACCAAATAAAACTATATTTAAAATTTTGATTTATTATTTGTTTATTATATTGAATACTATATATTTTTATATGATAAAATGGTTCGGTTCGGTTTTTACAGTCTGTTTTTTTGTTAAAAACCGAAACCGAACCGTGAGTTTCTGGTTTTTAAAAAAGTAAAAACCGAACCATCGGTTTTTTGTTTCGGTCGATTATTTCGGTTCGGTTTTTTTGGTTTTTTGTTCAGTCTCGGTTTTTTCGGTTTTTCTTGCTCACCCCTACCTGCAGCTGCATACAGCTTCATCTGATCCAAAAAACTAACACGAGCAACATTCTTAAACTTCCCCGAGTTTATACCATTTACAAGTGCCTTCAACTTCCTAGTATCACCTGATTTCACAAGTATCTTGGCCAAAGCATAAAGCGTACTCTGATTATGAGTGAAAAGTGGTATTTTCTTAAGAGTCTCAATTAACGAAAGAGCTGAGTGAGGTGACGGAGCTGATTTAAGCGAATTTGCAACTACAAAAGAGTCCAATGCATGATCATTTAAAATTGTTACAAGTGAATCCGAGGAACTCGAGCGTAAGCTAACACGTATCCTATCTATGAGTCGCGCACGCTCTAAGTAAAGAGAAACTGCGTTCTTACAAGACTTGGTACTAATGCTGTGCCCAAATGTATGAACACACTTTATACGAAAAACATTCAGCATTATAAGCACTCTATAATACAACAATGACGCATCAAATGGTACTAAAACGGTGTCCAAAGCGATAAAACTAATGTAGAAATCGTATGGAGGAATTAAAATTTAAAAAAGTTAGTGATAACGGGACTTTCGTCAAACGGTTGGTATGCCTATGATAATAGTTTGTCTTAGGATCTGTGAAACAAATGAAGCTTAGAATTATTTGAAAAAAGGGTGGGAAGTTTGTCCCCAACTTAATACCGATCCATCCGTTGAAAAGAAAAAATGTTTGTTTTTGCGGTTTTGAGATACGGTTCATTCTCACCCTCGTTTTACATTTTGAGCAAGGAGAACGAGGGCTGGCCGGTGGGCTGGTATGGCTATGATGCAAGCTGGTTAGATTGTTAAGTTTTTCCTTTTTCGTTTATACATATACGTAATGTACTTATTTTATTGCAAATATGATCATTGTAACTAACAAATCTTTTTTAATATGAGTATTGTTAGCTGCTAATTTTCCAACTATATAAATATTTATTTATTATATTCTAGATGGATTTTTATAAGACGATTATACCCTCGTCTTCAACATCAATAAAGTAAAAAGACGATTATACCCCGTCCTCAACATCAAAATCCACTTTCAATAAAGATTATCTGATGAAAGATTCAAATACGTATCCATAAATAACCACAAACCAATAATCATAATTATTAACCACAGTTTATTTTGAACTAAAATACTCAAATTCAATAAAGATTATCCATAATATAAAACCCAGAATATAAACACTACCATAGATGATTGATAGGTGTGAAAACACTCATCCTTTTACCTCTTAATTACAATAATAACCAAGCCAAAACATGTATTTTATGTCGTAAATGTCGAAATTATACGTGGTTTGTGTTTTTGTTGTGATTTAGGAGCAAAATGTGAAAAGGGAAGAAAACAAGGGCTTTCACGGGCTTTTATCGAAGAAAACGAGAAAAGACGAAGTTAAAAGATCAAGAGTGCAAAAAGAACAGAAGTCCAAGGCCTATTCTGAAGATTTATCGAAGAAAAAGTCTAAAGACGGAAGTTTAATGAAGTCGAAGAACCAAGTCTAATTAAAGAAGAAAATTATAAGACGAGTTCAATTTATATCGACAAATCCTGAGACGACGTCGAGAAAGACAAAGAATTTAAATCGAGTCAAGACGAGAAGAGAAAGAAGAAAGCATCAACACCTAGCCTCCTCTCCTCCTATATATACCCTCCTAATGTGTCATTAGGAGGGTGTCAGTTAATTACAGTAGATTTTAGTTTTTATATTAAGAGTAGATTAGAGTGTTCACAATTTCTTGACAAACATAGGATTGATTCCATATCATTTTCATGTTCACAATGTGTCTATTCCATCATTAACCAAGAACACATGATCTATGTTAGATCAACAATGGATTAGATCATTGGTTTTTCAAAACAAGGTTTTTAGGTAAGCATTAACAATGTCATTACCTACTTGTTCATGGATTCATCTCAAATCCATAATTCAACCAAAATCATTTAGCCTAAATTCGGATTTGTTCTATAAGTGGGTTTTAGTGAAATCTTAATGAATATCAACCTAAGGAATCATAGTAAAATTACCATGTCAACCCACATTCCTATTAAGGTTTTAATTCAATTTCAATTTAAAAAATCCCCAATTATGAAAGGATGAAGCTTAGAACAAAATAGATGAAATTGAAAGAAAATACTTACAATTAATTGATGTTAGATGAAGGATGAGTGAAAACCACAACTTAGAATCAATTAATTTGAGTGATTGAAGGTTTTGGAAGCTTCAACAATGGTGGAAAAGGTAAAACCCGTCGGCTGTGTATTTTTGGGAGAGAGAGAGTTTGGTTTGAAAAAGAATAAAAAACACAAACTAGCGCTCTGACAAAAGTTACTGCCCGCGGTACCTTATCGATAAGGAACCGCGGGTTTGAGCCGCGGAGATAAAGAACCGCCTACAGAGGCAGGTTTCTATCTCTGAAAAACGCCAAATTTTGAAAATCCAGTTTTTCTAAAATACTTAAAATTAAATCATGAGCCTTTTAGAATATCATTGGATCATCATAACACTAAACAATATGCCTTAATGAAGGATTACGAGTTAAATCAAGATCGAAAAGAACCGAAACGGACAAACGACTACTCGTAGCAAAACGACTAAGTGGAGAGAGGTCAAGAGAAGTGAATAAAGATTAGGATCAATGCTCAAGGGATTAATGACAATCTTCAAGTAGTTGAAACGAAGAGCTTGTGTCATATATAGTGGTTTAAGACGTGCCTTTCCGGCGAAACGATAAACGGCTTTGGTAATGAATAAGCACAAAGCAATTATTCAAGTCTAAACTAAGATCACTTTCAATTATAGTCTTAGTCTAAACCAAAATATGAGCAAAGTATTAATTCACTTTCTCTCCCACAAAGGGCCTACTAACCGTATGGGTGCAAACCATGGAAATCATGCTTGATACTTTAAGCTTATACTAACTCACTCTACATCACCATAGTGAGTCAAGTATCCAAGCAATGAAGGTTTGAGAGGATAAAAGAAAAGAAACACAAACCACAAATAAATGTCAAGGCAAGGATGCCGAGAGCAAGCACATAGTCAAGTAATGATCAAAAGAATGATCAAAGGGCGTGTGGAAGCACGAGAGCGTACCTTGGCCACAAAGAGCAATCCATAAAGGAATAAGTGCTATGCCTAATCAATGACTATGATGAGTACTAAGTCTTCAAGGACTAGTATCATTCCCAATCATCTTGGTATCATCATTCAAAGATGTTAAAGATCAATGAAGATGATTCTTCTAAAAGTGCAAGTAACTCAATCCATAACCAATAAATTGATTGATCTTCATGAGTACCTACACAAAGCAAGATGCAAACTAGTAGATACATTTCAAAAGTATATCTAAAATGCATAAAGGCTACTAATCTTAAGTGGGATGCAAAATTATCAATTAAAATACCTATTTTCAAAGAAAACATAGTTTTGACCAAAGAGAAACTTTAGTACAACTAGACCTTCTAATTTTAGGAGACAATGGATCGATCCAAGTTTTAAAGTACAATATACTTCAAAGATCTTGAGTGACCATCGCTCTAATACCAATTGTAGAAACTAGAAGGGGGGGGGGTTGAATAGTTTCTCTTCGATTGGTGACCAAATTAAAATTACTTTCAATTTGGTTTGTATCAAAACTATCTTTTACTTGATGCTAAGTTGCACAATGATTAGGTTCAATTGAAATACACTAGCAAGGATAATAAGCAAGTATAATGATAATGAAATAAGTAAAGAGGAAGGAAGGAAACAACCTAGTGGGAAGACACCAAGATTTATAGTGGTTCGACAACGAGGCTCTATCCTCGTTTCTACTCCACTCCTCGAGTACACCTACTCGAGACTTCCACTATATCCACAAGCTCCCTTCTCGGCGGAGAAAACCTTACATCGTTGCTTACATTATTTTCTGACACTAAGCTAAATGTCGAGACCTAATCTTTAGCTAGGACCAATCTACACGACGTTGCCTACTTCACAATTTAACGACACAAGGCTAGATGTAGGGTTCTAATCTTAAGGTAGAACCAATCTTCACGACGTTGCCTACTTCATCATTTTATGACACAAGGCTAGATGTCGAGTTCTAATCGAAAGCTAGAACCA
This sequence comes from Glebionis coronaria, assembly GCA_025667525.1. NCBI lineage: Eukaryota > Viridiplantae > Streptophyta > Magnoliopsida > Asterales > Asteraceae > Glebionis > Glebionis coronaria. The sequence goes on from CM046875.1 coordinate 492,174,894, forward strand.
ATCTTCACGACTCTTCACTTTGAAGCTAAGTGAGAACTTCACACAACACAACTACTAATCACTTTAAAGTTTAGTGAGAACTCACAAGACACAACCACATCACTTTATAGTTTAGTGAGAACTCCTAATCAAATCTATTACAACTCAACTAGACTTATCCAAGTACACACATGTAGCTTGGATTTTCACAACACAAATCCAAGCAAACACATATGCAATAGATGTACACAACAAATCCAAGTATCCACAAATAACTTGGATGAACACAACTAGTCCAAGTATTCATAAATACATTGGATTGACCTAAAACAAAAAGGGGTATCATGATGAATTTGACTAGCTCATAAATTCATCTTTATCACTACACTAGTGAGTGAGTGATCTTCTCATTAGACATGGTAAAGGAGGGGATCAAGAGGATAATCATATGTAAACATCCTTAACAAATTAAGTGATCATTTACTAATGATTATGCTATAGAAAATAGAAAAGGGGCTGAGAAAATCGTCCAAGAGGCTTGCTGGAAAATGAGATTTGACCCACTATTTAAAGGAGACAAAGTTACAACGGATATATAACGGCTACTGTGCGCGGTACCTTATCTCACCCCGCTGTACCATATCGCTAAGGTACCGCGTAGGTACTTAAGGTACCGCCACTAGACTCCGCTCCGTTTTTTGTCTTTTAGTGGGGTGGGAATATCTGAGGTATTTAAACCCTTCAAAGGATATTCTAACAGCATTTGGAATATGCCATTTTCAAATTTTCATTTTCCATTTTAATAAAACATTTTCTAAAAAAGAAAGTTTATTAAAAAGACTTTTGTCTTATTAGCAAAAGTGAGTTTTAAGGATAATCATTTTGATGATCACTAAGTATGATTAAGAAAGGTTAGTGATATGATTATTACCTTGATGATAGTGTTAGTTAAATAATTCATTTTGTGTTTCTACACTAAATGTGTTGTATGGTTTGTTGTGATCAAAACTAAGAAAGATTAGTTAACACTAATAATGTTTTTAGGCATTACTTGCATTAACAATCTCCCCCTTTTTGATTACGACAAACGATAAACTCATTTACGTATAAACACAAACTATGGAATTATTAACTAGTTTATTACTATCATTTCTCCCCCTTTGTCGTAGCAAAAAGGTTAGCATAAGTCTTTAAAGTGCATCGAACTTTGCTAGTAGCTCCCCCTTGGTGGTTGCTCCCCCTTGCTCGGGGCACCAAGTTTGTGAGCTAAGGTGACTTGCTACACAAAGGTTAGTAGAAAGGAAAGAAACACCAATGTATATATGATCATTGCCTACTAAGTAACTTGAGAGGGAGAAAGAGAAGAAATCTCAAATTAGAAGCAAGTATTTTGTTAAGTATGTCCAAAGAGGTAATTGACAAAATCAAACTTCAATAAAATGAAGATGACAAGCTTGTCAATGGGTTAAAGCTTTAGAATTGATGGAATCACCCATAAGCAATTGTAAAAATTTAACCAAGATCAACTCAAAAATAGAAATAATTAGATAGCACATAAATAACACAAAAGTTACAAAAAAAATATAACAAAGAGGATAGTCATACACATAGTATGAGTATCTAAAAGCAATAAATATGGAAAATAAACCACTAAACATAAGCTAGTCTAATAGTGATATTTTCCAAGATTGCTAAAAATAAAATAAAACTAAAAAGACGACGATGCATCATTCGAAGTTTTGTCCACCGGAACGAAAACTTGAATAGGAGGTCGAGTGAGAAGGAATTCAAGAAAATTTAACTTCTCATACACATGAGCAAGTTCAATTTGTTGAAATCGGCAACAATCACACGAGGATCCATGATGCAACACAAAATCGTTTGATGGGGGTATGGCATCAAACTTAGGGTTTGGTGGTGGTGGGGTAAAGGGTTTGGGAATGTTTTCACAATGCCTTGTGAGGTTTGGGAAGGTGGAAAGGTCATTGAGTTGGGGGGTATTGAAGGATTGTGGTGGTGGTGGAACATGTTCTTTTGCTCTGGTGATGGGGTTTATGGTGTAAGTCTCATTCCAATACTTGATTGGAGAGAAGGTAGGGTTTTTGGGTGGTTTGGACGAAGATGGTTCATTCTTCTTAACCCAAACGGGTCGAACCGAGATTTTCGGTTTCTTTGAAAGCTTGGATGAGCAAGCTTTGGGTGAGTGGGGTTGTGACAAAGAAATGTCAAGGTTAGGAATGTAGGAGTTAGGCATTGTGAGAGAGTGAGAATGATATCTCAAGGTTATGTGAGAATGAATTCTCAAGGTTGGGAAGGTGTGAGAATGAAATCTCAAGGTTGGGGTATAAGTAAAATGTAATCAAGGTAAGAATTTGAATACAAAATGTGTATTGTCAAGGAATGTTTAGTCAATTTGAGTAAACAAGGAATCTTGACTGGGAATAGGGTTTAAAGGTTTTGACCAAAAATTCGTCAAAAGCCACATTTTGGCCGCGGTACCTTATATGGGCCGGCGGTTCCATATCACTAAGGAACCGCGGGTCCTTAAGGAACCGCGGGTCCTTAAGGAACCGCGTCCAGAGGACTTTAAACCATGTTTTTCCTGGGTTTTGGGAAAAACTAAGACTTTTTCAAAAAATTGCAAATCTTGGATTTTTACCTCTATAAGAACCAAAATATGCTAGAGTTGCATAAAGCAACACATTCACAAAGAATGTCTTGACAAAGGGTGACAAAATAATTTAGATATCATTTTGAACCAATTTTAGTCAAGTTTAGGGGTTGTGATAGATTTAGGTTCAATTTTAATTTCAAATTAAAGTTGATTAGTGTGCACAAAAAGATAGAATCACACAAAGCTAAATCCATAACACAACAACATGAAACATTCATTAATGAGGAAACAAGTACAAGGATAAATAAAACTAACTAATACATAGCTAGCTTATCATAAAATCTAGATAGGTGGTTTTCTTTGGCTTGTTGTTGAAAAACTTTATTAAAAGAACTCCATCATTCATCTCCTAGGAGGAGGCATGGAGAAAAAAGTAAGCAAGAAATCTTGCAAACCCCTATGTAGTCCATACATGTCCATCCTTAGGTTTTGGATGAGGAAGTGGTTGTAGAGACAACATGGACATCTAGGACCATGAATTTGTTGAAACCCAAAGTAAGGATCACCCAAGAGGAGGGAAAGAGGGACACCCAAAATTGGGATGTTTGAGTTGGGTGGAGGTGGAGGAGGCATGTTCTCCAAGGGTGATGTGGGTGAAAGTGGAGGCATGTGCCCCAAAGGGGAAATGGGTGAGTGTGGAGGTAAATCCTCCAAGGTTGGTGAAATGGGTGAGTTGTGAGGGGTAAATGGTGAAGTCACCAAAAGGTCATCAAAGTCATTCCCAAAAGGAATGCTTTGGATTGGTTGAGGTTGTGTGGTCACTTCCAAGGGTGCACTTGGAGTGAAGGGTGAGGAAAGCTCATTCATTTTAGAATTGAATGAAGAGGAGGTAGAACCAATGGAGTGGTTAGTACCATGGGTGGAGGAGGTCTTGCATGGTGCAAGAGGTGGGGAAGGTGATGAAGAAATGAGGATAGGAGCATTCTCATTCTTAGGTGTGAGGAAAGGTGAAGAGTTACGCTTAGCTACCTTAACCCTTATTTTGAGTGTTTTTCTTGGGGTGGAGGTCTTGGAAATGTTTGAGGTTTTGGTACACACCATGGTTTATTAGGGTGGTTTAAGGTTTAGGGAAGTATGTTTGATGTGTGAAGAACATGGCAAACAAGGTGGGTTTAAATGGGTGAGGGGATGATCCAAACTAGTAATGGGTTAAAATCATTTTAGGTGAATAATGAATTTAGATACCCTAGTTTAGGAAATGTGCAGTTTATTACTGAAAATCATGCAAGGTTTACACAAAATTAAGAAAACAGTGTAAAGCAAAGATGCTGTCGTGCACAGTGACCGGCGGTTCCTTATCTAGGACCGGCGGTACCTTATCGATAAGGAACCGCGGGTCGATATGGAACCGCGACCAAAAGGTTTTCAAAAATTTCCCATTCCAGTTTTTGATAAACCTAGATTTTTCCCAAAGGTTTTACAAGCCAAAGTTAACTTCAGATCATAATTTAATAAGCTAACTATCATATGGCATGCACAAAGCTATGTAAAAACACAAACATGAAGGCATAATTAACATTAAGGATCAAGATAAATGATAATTCTAACATGCAATCACAAGTTAATACATATCCAAGATAAAATAAAATTGTTCAACAATACATGTTTACCAACATGTATTCTTTGAAAAAGCTTCAATGCTTTCACCTTCTCTTCTTCCCCAATCCCTTGATCATATTCCCCAAGAACTTGAAACCTTTTCTTGATTCAACCCGGTGTTCGTGCAATTCCCCTCGAGTTCTAAGGTTTTCGCGGTAAAGATGCTCCATATTGAGATCTTCCGGTACTTCGCTAGAATGATGAGGAGGAGGAGCTAAGTCTTCAAATTCATCCTCGAATGGGTTTGAGGATGGATGGGAATTACTCGAAGAGTGGAAATGAGAACTAGTACCTATGCCATCACCATCACTTGTTGGCATGTCCATGTCCTCATCATCCATCTCTTGATGAACAGATTTTCTCGATCCTCGATCACTTCTTTTCTTTCTAGCATATGCCTCTTGAATGGGCAACATAACCCGATGAACCGGGTAGAAGCAAGAAAGATCAAGGTGGGGAAAATCATGAGCAACCCTTTTGAAAAGGCGAGTTAGAAGCATAGCATAGGGAAGGTTTGTCTTGGGCTTCGAAAGGGCATAATTGATTCGTCGAGCGATATAAAATGCCAAGTTGTACTTGGTGGATGTGAAGATGCAACTCAACATATGCACCATACACGCCGGGATATGATCTCGGTTTCCACCAAGAGAAAAGACATTCTCCCTAAGGATATTGGCCCATTGAACCATAAAATCCTTAAGGTCGCTAGAGAGCACTTCATATTGATTCACATTTCGTACATTTGAATGAAGGCTTCTCACAACGTTACCATCACGCTCTTTCGAGACGATTTCAAGAATGAACTCTAGATCAATTTCGGTGTGGTCATTTGGAGGTTTATCGAAGGATTCCGAGAGAGCATCAAGTCTCCATTTATCCGTAAAACGACAAGTGCCTTCGTATGGCACACCGAGAATTTGACCAAAGTCTTCAAGAGAGTATTGAATCAATTGATCATTCAATACGAAACGAATGAAGATTTGTCCATTGTATTCAATCATGGAGTAGGTGCTAAAGAATTCAAGAAGGAATAAGGGGTAAATATCTTCTTCTATGTTGAGCAAGCAATCAAACCCCGAAAGCTCAAACATAGATAGGATATAGACATAACCCGTTATTTCCTTGTCAACGACTCTACCCTCATGGAAACAACGAGTGGAAAGGGATGGAAACGCGTTTTGAAGTTGGGGGGAAGCATAGGTTTGGGAGATGTCGGGCATATAATCTTTAGTGTATTGATGATCTTTTTGATATTGAGAAGGCATGATTAAGTACCTAAATACAAACACAAGACAATATTTCTCCAATCACTCATATGAAAATCAAAAAGGAAAACGAAAAATGAAAATGTGTTACATCAATTTCTTGACAAACATAGGATTGATTCCATATCATTTTCATGTTCACAATGTGTCTATTCCATCATTAACCAAGAACACATGATCTATGTTAGATCAACAATGGATTAGATCATTGGTTTTTCAAAACAAGTTTTTTAGGTAAGCATTAACAATGTCATTACCTACTTGTTCATGGGTTCATCTCAAATCCATAATTCAACCAAAATCATTTAGCCTAAATTCGGATTTGTTCTATAAGTGAGTTTTAGTGAAATCTTAATGAATATCAACCTAAGGAATCATAGTAAAATTACCATGTCAACCCACATTCCTATTAAGGTTTTAATTCAATTTCAATTTAAAAAATCCCCAATTATGAAAGGATGAACCCTAGAACAAAATAGATGAAATTGAAAGAAAATACTTACAATTAATTGATGTTAGATGAAGGATGAGTGAAACCCACAACTTCGAATCAATTAATTTGAGTGATTGAAGGTTTTGGAAGCTTCAACAATGGTGGAAAAGGTAAAACCCGTCGGCTGTGTGTTTTTGGGAGAGAGAGAGTTTGGTTTGAAAAAGAATAAAAAACACAAACTGGCGCTCTGACAAAAGTTACTGCCCGCGGTACCTTATCGATAAGGAACCACGGGTTTGAGCCGTTGAGATAGGAACCGCCTACAGAGGCAGGTTTCTATCTCTAAAAAACGCCAAATTTTGAAAATCCAGTTTTTCTAAAATACTTAAAATTAAATCATGAGCCTTTTAGAATATCATTGGATCATCATAACACTAAGCAATATGCCTTAATGAAGGATTACGAGTTAAATCAAGATCGAAAAGAACCGAAACGGACAAACGACTACTCGTAGCAAAACGACTAAGTGGAGAGAGGTCAAGAGAAGTGAATAAAGATTAGGATCAATGCTCAAGGGATTAATGACAATCTTCAAGTAGTTGAAACGAAGAGCTTGTGTCATATATAGTGGTTTAAGACGTGCCTTTCCGGCGAAACGATAAACGGCTTTGGTAATGAATAAGCACAAAGCAATTATTCAAGTCTAAACTAAGATCACTTTCAATTATAGTCTTAGTCTAAACCAAAATATGAGCAAAGTATTAATTCACTTTCTCTCCCACAAAGGGCCTACTAACCGTATGGGTGCAAACCATGGAAATCATGCTTGATACTTTAAGCTTTTACTAACTCACTCTACATCACCATAGTGAGTCAAGTATCCAAGCAATGAAGGTTTGAGAGGATAAAAGAAAAGAAACACAAACCACAAATAAATGTCAAGGCAAGGATGCCGAGAGCAAGTACATAGTCAAGTAATGATCAAAAGAATGATCAAAGGGCGTGTGGAAGAACGAGAGCGTACCTTGGCCACAAAGAGCAATCCATGAAGGAATAAGTGCTATGCCTAATCAATGACTATGATGAGTACTAAGTCTTCAAGGACTAGTATCATTCCCAATCATCTTGGTATCATCATTCAAAGATGTTAAAGATCAATGAAGATGATTCTTCTAAAAGTGCAAGTAACTCAATCCATAACCAATAAATTGATTGATCTTCATGAGTACCTACACAAAGCAAGATGCAAACTAGTAGATACATTTCAAAAGTATATCTAAAATGCATAAAGGCTACTAATCTTAAGTGGGATGCAAAATTATCAATTAAAATACCTATTTTCAAAGAAAACATAGTTTTGACCAAAGAGAAACTTTAGTACAACTAGACCTTCTAATTTGAGGAGACAATGGATCGATCCAAGTTTTAAAGTACAATATACTTCAAAGATCTTGAGTGACCATCGCTCTAATACCAATTGTAGAAACTAGAAGGGGGGGAGGGTGAATAGTTTCTCTTCGATTGGTGACCAAATTAAAATTACTTTCAATTTGGTTTGTATCAAAACTATCTTTTACTTGATGCTAAGTTGCATAATGATTAGGTTCAGTTGAAATACACTAGCAAGGATAATAAGCAAGTATAATGATAATGAAATAAGTAAAGAGAAAGGAAGGAAACAACCTAGTGGGAAGACACCAAGATTTATAGTGGTTCGACAACGAGGCTCTATCCTCGTTTCTACTCCACTCCTCGAGTACACCTACTCGAGATTTCCACTATATCCACAAGCTCCCTTCTCGGCGGAGAAAACCTTACATCGTTGCTTACATTATTTTCTGACACTAAGCTAAATGTCGAGACCTAATCTTTAGCTAGGACCAATCTACACGACGTTGCCTACTTCACAATTTAACCACACAAGGCTAGATGTCGGGTTCTAATCTTAAGGTAGAACCAATCTTCACGACGTTGTCTACTTCACCATTTTACGACACAAGGCTAGATGTCGAGTTCTAATCGAAAGCTAGAACCAATCTTCACGACTCTTCACTTTGAATCTAAGTGAGAACTTCACACAACACAACTACTAATCACTTTAAAGTTTAGTGAGAACTCACAAGACACAACCACATCACTTTATAGTTTAGTGAGAACTCCTAATCAAATCTATTACAACTCAACTAGACTTATCCAAGTACACACATGTAGCTTGGATTTTAACAACACAAATCCAAGCAAACACATATGCAATGGATGTACACAACAAATCCAAGTATCCACAAATAACTTGGATGAACACAACTAGTCCAAGTATTCATAAATACATTGGATTGACCTAAAACAAAAAGGGGTATCATGATGAATATGACTAGCTCATAAATTCATCTTTATCACTACACTAGTGAGTGAGTGATCTTCTCATTGGACATGGTAAAGGAGGGGATCAAGAGGATAATCATATGTAAACATCCTTAACAAATTAAGTGATCATTTACTAATGATTATGCTATAGAAAATAGAAAAGGGGCTGAGAAAATCGTCCAAGAGGCTTGCTGGAAAATGAGATTTGACCCACTATTTAAAGGAGACAAAGTTACAACGGATATATAACGGCTACTGTGCGCGGTACCTTATCTCACCTCGCGGTACCATATCGCTAAGGTACCGCGTAGGTACTTAAGGTACCGCCACTAGACTCCGCTCCGTTTTTTGTCTTTTAGTGGGGTGGGAATATCTGAGGTATTTAAACCCTTCAAAGGATATTCTAACAGCATTTGGAATATGCCATTTTCAAATTTTCATTTTCCATTTTAATAAAACATTTTCTAAAAAAGAAAGTTTATTAAAAAGACTTTTGTCTTATTAGCAAAAGTGAGTTTTAAGGATAATCATTTTGATGATCACTAAGTATGATTAAGAAAGGTTAGTGATATGATTATTACCTTGATGATAGTGTTAGTTAAATAATTCATTTTGTGTTTCTACACTAAATGTGTTGTATGGTTTGTTGTGATCAAAACTAAGAAAGATTAGTTAACACTAATAATGTTTTTAGGCATTACTTGCATTAACACATCTCATTTTACATTTCTTAATCTTTTTAATCTTGTTTTGATTTTGATAATCATGTAGTTTAATTAATCATGTTCTTGTTTGATTAATGTTTTTGATTGATTGTGCTTATTGGTTTTTATGTGTTTGCTAGTGTTTTAGTGCTTATTGTGTTAATTTTCTTATTTTTAATTAAGTGCTTATTAGTTAATTTTTATAAAAAGTTGATTTTAAATATTTTTATTATTTAGTGTTTTTAGAAGTTTTTAAATTTTGGCTTATTAGCTTTTTCTTAAAATTGATTTGGTTATGTTTTTAGATAAGTGCTTATTTGATTTTTGCTTAGTTTTGGTCTTTAGCTTATTTGAATTTTAGTTCTTATCCGGGTTTTTTGTAAAACCTCTTTTCCCGGATAACTCGTACTACATTGATTCCGGATAACACATAGATTACGAATTCCGGATAGCTTTACAAAATCAGATTCCAGATAAGAGGTCTATCACCAATTTCGGATATGAAGTCTTTACTATGGATTCCGGATAAAGAACCGAGCTAGTTTTCCGGATAAATAAGAAAACAAACATTCCGGATACATGAAAATACAACAGTATTCCGTATAAGCCAAAACATAGTATTCTGTATAACTAACATAAATTGACCTACATGCCTTTGTGCTAGCTTCCCAAGTTTCCCGCCAATTTCACCAGGTAGGTTGCCTGCTTGAGCTGGTAGCCTGCCTACTTGTTTATTAATTAATATTGTTCCGTAATCGTTGAGTTTAATCTGAAAGTTGTTCCGATTTTAATTCTGAAAGTCACGTATTTTTAGTTAAATTTTTCATCAATTTTTAGTATTAGTATTTTTTCCAAAAGTTTAAGTTTTATCTTTTATTTAGTGCCCGCTTTAGCTTTTACCTCGTTTAGTTTTAAGGTACCATCTTAGTTTTATTTTCTCCTTTTTCATTAGGTTAATTTTATTTTCAGTCGAAAGTTAATTAGTTCTTTTAGTTTTATTTTTATTAATTGTTTCGTTTCCATATTTATTTTTAATATCGGTTCTTTATTATTTGTCAATCGTTTTAATTTTTAGTTTATTCCTATTATATTTTGTCATTTCCTTTTAAAGCTTTATTTTTATCTTTAATTAGTTTTAGACAACGACACCTTTTCTTTTATTCACCAAAGACGATTGAGTCGCACTTTTAACTGGTAATCAATTCGAATTGAATCGAGACGAACAAATTTTCATACTTAGCCAAAACCTTGTATTAAATGGCGCTGCTGCCGGCTCTTTTCGTGAAGATTAACGGTTTTTTGTGAGAGACGCGTTGGATTTTGGGATCCGTTCATTCGTGAAGGTTATTTTTCTTGCCAAAAATTTTCAAAAATCCTAAAAAAAAAAAAAATTCAAAAATCCCCAAAACATTTAAAAAATCATAAAAAGCATTTCTTTTTTGAAAGTTTTGCACCAAAAATATTCTTCTTGCTTATCTATTGTTCTTAATGAATTCGTATGTTGCTTGTGCTGCAGGGTGTAGAAGACCATTGTATGGCTTTCAAACATGTCAATGGTGTACATGTGAGCGGTGTGGAAATGATATCAACAATACACAATTTGGATTTTGTCCCTCGTGCAATTCGATTAACTCATCCTTTGCTTCTAATGCACTTACTCCACCCTCTTACATATATTGTGGAAGCGATTCTCATTGGCATGTTTCGTGTCCTATTCGATACCCGTCTCATGGTGAGCAAGAACTGGGTTACAATTATGACAATGGTAATAGCTATCTACAAGAAGCACCGGGTTTTTCTCAATACCCGTATTGCAACAATTGTGGGGGCCCTCACGATACCTTTTATTGTCAGCCGATGAATTATTATGAGCCAAATCCGTGTTCTAATCTTTTCAACCAATGATTTATGATGGACCACATTCGTGCTATAATTCTAGTTTTCATAATTTCGAGCCCCCACAATACACCCTCGATCATCAACCTTCTTTGAATCCAAATGACGAAACACACGCCCTTATTTTGCAACTTCAAGAAGCTGTGGTTCAACTAAAAGAAGCAAGGGAGAAGGAAAAGCGACAACAACAAGAGCAAGTATCTAATCTTAGTGATTATACTCCTCCTCTTGTGCGTCCATACTACTATTATGATGATGACGAGGATGATATCTATGATCTCAACCCATCTTCTGAGATTACTACTTCTACTCTGGATATCCGTAACGCGTCTAAGGATAGTGATAAATCGAGTGAGATTAGTGATTTTGGTCTTGATAAATTCTTTGATGAGGTTTGTGATGTCCCTACTTTTGCTGAGCTTACAGACGAGGTCGCTCTTAATGATGATGATTTTTCTCAATGCTATGAGAATTTCACTTTTGAAATTTCTCCTTCTCCTCCGGGCGATGAAGGCGATGTTGATTTATTCTCTCCGACATACGAGAAGTTCACCACTGAACTTGGTCTTGTAGATGAGGTGGAAGACGTTATTCTTTGCGACAAATTACTGAAATTTCATCTTCTTATTGCTAAAATTGAAGCGTTGAATTCTGCTCCTATTTCCGAGTCTTTACCTCCGTCTATTACTTCAGTTGAGAATAATGATACATCTATGGAGGAAATGGACATTCTCTCAATACCTCCGGGTATTGATGATGATGATACGGAGAGGGATATTATTTTTGATAATTTGCTACATGAAAATATTGTCCCAAGTCCCCCTCCCGAGCACCTTTTATCCCAACCTTTAGAAACCATTACCGAGGATGAGTGCTTTGACCCGGGGGGTGACATTGACCATTCCATGATTGACACCTTTACGGCTTTGCCGCTCAGTAATAATCATATGTCTTTTGGGGATGACATTTTGATTCCTTTACCCACCCCACCTCCCGTGGATCATGATCTCACATACTTTTCGTATGTTGAGAGGACTTTTCTACCTTTTAAGACTTACCCTCCCTCCTCACCTTCATTGATGTCCTCCGGGAATGAGGACAAGGTCTTTGATCCCGGTATTACATTCGAGGCTTCCCCATGGACCATCTAATTCGGGGTCGAGTCAGGCTCGTGACTCGGTTAACAAAAACAAGCGCTTCTCGGGAGGCAACCCGTTATCCTTTTTATCTGTTTTTCATCCTAAGTGTAGGGGGGAGCCCCGTAGGAGTTTTTTGTTTTCTTTCTTATGATGTGCAGGGATTGGAGCTTCAAAGATCCACTTTTGATGACTTTTGACGACCCGTGATTCCGTGTACCCGTCTTCACGGTTTTATCCTAAACTCTTTTGATTCTCTATTTTATATTTTTCAATATTAAAATAGGAATCACTTTAGTTGTCTCTTCCTTAGCAAGATTTAAACAACGTGCACAATGTCCTAAGTGTAGGGGAGTTTACTCCCACATGCTTAAACATTAAGGACAATGTTTATATTAAGTGTAGGGGGACTTCTATCGAAGTTAAGTGGGCTTTTCCTTGTATTTGTCCTCATTTTAACCGGAAAATTGATTTCTCGACATTTTTCAAAAATTTTGATCTATTTTGGCATAGTAGTATAGTAGTATTTTCCTTTGTTATCGTTATTTACTTTCTTTGCTAAAATAAAGTTTAATAAAGTGGTTTTAAGTTTTTAATGTCATGAATCTTTTGACTTAACCCGAGTTTACTTATCTAAGTTTACTCTAGCTAGTATCCTTAACGTGTTTAAGTCAAGTTTTGCTAGGCTTTTATATAAGGAACTTTAAAACGCGAAAGTCTTAACTTTTACGGGTTAAGAACAAGAACTTTTCGCAAGTTCCTATAATTGATCCTAGAAAGTCGTTTATCAAGGGAACTTTAAAATGCGAATTCTAAACTTGAAAGAGTCTAATAAGTTGCAAGATCCTATAGATGACTTGAAAACCCAAAACTTTGATTTAATTGGCTAAGCATCCACGAGTCTCATTCCTTGAGATTTTAAATTGTGGAGAACGAGAGATGATAGAGTCAATTATAAGTTTGGTATTCTTTCATGAATTTATGTGAGTTAATTATGAGCTTTTTCTCCCATCGCTTGTTAATAAATATAATTGCAATAAATAAGGTCGTACGATTTGAAAAGTTACTTAGCTTCTAGCACAATATCGTTTAAAAGTTTCTCGGTATTAATTAGAGTTCATAGCCAAGGCATAACTTATTGAAGCGGGATGCGAAGATTGACGAGTCCAAAAAGGCCCTAACAAGGCATGAGGGCTACATTTTGTTGCTAAAAATCCCAAGTGATGTGAACAATCATTTATCAAAAATCAATATGAAGGATCGAGACATACGTCGAAAAGCAAATACTCCCCTAAAGATCATGGAGAAGTCTATCCAAAAAGACCCTAGCAAGGTATGAGGATAAATAGATCCAAGTCCTAAAAGGAGGTGGATAGTTGTATATCAAAATCCAAAATAAAGATTGGAGAAAAATGAAGAAGTCGTGGTCCAAATATGAAGAATCTCTCAAAAAGTTCAGGTGGAGAAATTCCTATTATGAATAGAAGACTATTATTTCATGAACGTCTCTCAAGATTTGAAGTATGAAGTCGCTGCCAAATATCGGTCCGAGAAAGGTCTCAAATCGTGAAGCAAGTTATGCCAAGATATGAACTTTATGAGGTCCCGAGAAGCAGTTTTAAAAGATTTTGTCCTTTAGCTAACTATTGATTAAATAGTTCTACTTTATTTTCGGCCTAAATAACTATCGAAATAAGTCAAACAATGCATCCTCGTGATCATTCAAGACAATCATAAAATATAAGAGATACACCTAGGAATAAGGGAGTCTATGTAAATAATTGGGCCACATGAGTTGGTGTTAGTTTGCTAACTTATAATAACAATGATCTCGTTTTTAAGCTTGGTATGGGGAACGTGAAACTTGAGGATGATAAACATTCATGACATTTCCAAAACCCTAATGTAAGTCTTTTATCTCTTTACTTGTTTTCTTCCTTTAATTATGTCTTATGTTTAATAAAGGCAAAGGTGGGTTAATTATGATGAAAAATGTAAATCTTGCGTTGTAACTAATGCATTGCATGAGGGCGTTGCAATGGTCAAGTGTAGGGGATTTGATAGGTGTGAAAACACCCATCCTTTTACCACTTAATTATAATAATAACCAAGCCAAAACGTGTATTTTATGTCGTAAATGTCGGAATTATGCGTGGTTTGTGTTTTTGTTGTGATTTAGGAGCAAAATGTGAAAAGGGAAGAAAACAAGGGCTTTCACGGGCTTTTATCGAAGAAAACGAGAAAAGACGAAGTCAAAAGATCAAGAGTGCAAAAAGAACGGAAGTCCAAGGCCTATTCTGAAGATTTATCGAAGAAAAAGTCTAAAGACGGAAGTTTAATGAAGTCGAAGAACCAAGTCTAATTAAAGAAGAAAATTATAAGACGAGTTCAATTTATATCGACAAATCCCGAGACAACGTCGAGAAAGACAAAGAATTTAAATCGAGTCAAGACGAGAAGTGAAAGAAGAAAGCATCAACACCTATGTTGGGTCTACTAGATGTAGATCTTGCAGCCTGTCAGGACCGGTGAATGACTTCTGTAATCACAAGTCAAATCACAAAGAGACTCTATACACAATATGAATGTAGAATATAAATATAATTAAGAAGAACAGAATAACTATAAAGACTTGATCCTTTCTAAGGATTTCTAATATTGATAATGACTAGAACTATGTTTGATGAAGGTGTCTCTAACCCTTCTTCCTAAGGTTCCTTTTATACTACAAGGAAACCCTAATACATCATTAAAGAAAACGTGTAAAACTGATATGCATATCCTTTCTAACATATCTCATGCATATCCTAACAGAATATTAAGTAAATAATAAAGTTTGACTTCGACTAGGACTAGGAGCAGGACTTGCTCCTACTACGACTAGGACCAGGAGGAACTACATACCTCCTAGTCTACCTATTACATATAACTATTACAATGGTCCTAACAATCCTCCCCTAAACTTGAATTTGACCTGTTGAGTTCAAGTTTCCTGGAAAACGTGCAAAGAAAGCCCGAGGATTGTAGCAGCAAAACAAATAACAGCATCAACAAGATAAGAATCAGAGTAACCGCCGCAACATGAAACACTAGAAGCTTCTCCAAAGCTTTTAACAAATCAGCATCGTGTTGAATCTTTTCAGCAACATGAGCAGATTTGAGGAGCCTTTACCAAGTAGCTGCTCGCTCTTGGGCTAGCTAGTCATTCTGGTGGAATAAGCATCACCCTGGGAGACTAGAACCCAGCCCAACTCTTAGAACGTGAATCAATGGTGAGTGGGAGTACCCTGATGATTTTAGGCAAACCATCACAGCCGTCAACGGATTTGATGCGTCTTTACCAGAAGCCGTACCCCTCTGGACTCGCCAACTCTTAGCAATGAAGCATCGGTGAGTTGAACACCCTATAGCTTTAAGCAAGCTATTACAGCTATCAACGGATTTGATAAGATCTTTACCAAGAGCCGTACCCCCTTGGATTAGCCACTTTTCAGTCCAAGACTATGGCAAGTGAAAACCATCCAGTTTTGGGTAACCTGGCAACCATCAACGGATTTGAGAATCGCACTAGGAGCCGTACCCTCAAGGTGAATCAACTTTTTCTTGTCGATTAGACATGGTAAGTTGAGAACCATTTGTTGTGTGGACCACGTCCAACACCAAGTGAAGCCAAGTACCAGGATAAGCTCAAATCAGTAACCAGAACCCACAATGTTAAGCAGCCAAGGGATATTATTCACAAGTATAAAATCTAAACTGTGTTAAAAGTATAAGCAGATATTATATAAAAAGTATATATATATATATATATATATATATATATTTTTTTTAACTATAAAGAATGAAGTTCACCAATCACTGTACATATTGGTGAAAAGAATGAGAATAAGAACAAATGATCAAAAATACAAAGCATAAACACTTACAACCCAATCACCTTACATACCAGAAGAAGCCTTCTTATCTGCTATCAACCGCGCCTGAATACCTTCTACTAATTCCGTGGCCATAGATGACTCATTTCTAGATGGAGCAGTAGAAATTTGCAAGTGACTCGCTAACATCGCCTCCATCGAAGAAATAGTCAAAGGATACTCCACATCCGTCAGCATAAACACCATATGACCAGACTCTAATTCCAACATATGAACTCCACATCCAGCATATAGCTTCCAGCGCAGAATCTCCCATTGCATTTGATCCTTCCATATGCCCGAAACAGGAGCATTAGGAGGAGCATCCAACATCAGCTTGAGATCAGCCCAGATTCGCAGACCAGGCCATGAAGACACAGCCATTGGGTCAAACGGCATACTAGAATCAACAAGTCCATACAACGCCATAAGATCCATACGGTCAGCCCAAGACAACACACCCTGCAAACCCGTTGCCAATCGCACAAACCCATCACTCAAAGTAATCTGATGGGATACGCCACCAGGAAGTGTTGTAGAACGCTCAACCGTATAACCAGTAATGTTCCCATTACCCAAGGGTAAGTCAGAATCGCTGTCAGAAGCTGCATCAATTAAATTCTCAGGATCACGCTTCTCAAAAGGAACTGTCTTACCACGGCGAACACGACGAGCTTGTTTCTGGCGAAGGGAACGTCTCGGTGTGGGATCAGAAGGTGTGGATTCAACCTTTACCTTAACCTCAGCAGCAGTAGGGGAAGCAGTAGAAGAAGACTCATGAATGTGTCCACCCAATGGACCACTAGGAGCTGCATCAGAAGTAGGATTAGGTTGAGTTCCAGGAATTGGTGGTGATGGAGATGGCACATCAGATGTAGTAGGTATGGTGGTGGTAACAAAGGTGGTTGTAGGAACATGTGTGGTGGTGGTAGTAACAGGTGTGGTGGTGGAAGCATGAGTGGTGGTGGTAGTAACAAAGATGGTAGTAGCAGGACCAGCAGTAGAACCCAACGGAGCAACCAAAGGTGTAGTAGAAGGACCAACGGAAGTAGAAACAAAACCAGATGGACTAGCAGCAGAAGAAGGAATGGGTGCAGACGAAGGACCAGTAGAATCAGCAGGCGTAGAAGAAGTCACACCACGAGGATGGTAAATAAATCTTTCCGGAATAGGTTGACTCTGACGCTTAACCATCTTTTCATAAAGGGCCTTTAGCTCATCAAAAGTCAAAGCCCGCACCCGTGCCCACGTCCAAGGAGCATTAAAATGTGCAGCAGACTGATATTTCACATAACGTTGCATCTGCTGGCACTCCTCAGCCCGAGATAAAGGTCTGTTCCTTCTCTGTTTCTTAAGTTCTGCAGCAAGAGCCAACTGATGCTTACGCATCAATACCATAGCCCGCGGAACACAATTGTGTTCATCAACATCATCACCCAAAATATCCTTAAACTGAGCATAATCTCGAGTGAGAACAGTCAACACTTGCATCCATTCACTATCACTCCAATGCATGGCATCATGCTGAATTTGTGCACGCCTGCGCTCTCGAAGCTCTTCCTCAGCAGCCCTATCAGCTTCATCAATCTCAGCTTGAACCCGACGAGCAGCCTCCTCACCAAGCCTTTCCTCTTCAATCTGGCGACAGGTACGCTTGCGAGATGGGGATGGAGCATCAGTCATTGGGGCCTTGCCCTTCGAATCATGAGAGGGACCAGCATTAGAACCATCAGCAGGATCAGAATCACTACCCATAGAAGGGGGAATAGCACCAGGAGAAGGAACACTGGAGGACGTTGGAGGAACCGGCAAATCATCATAAACTTTATCAGCAAAGGCAGCCGTTGCCAACAACGTCAAGCCATCCTCAACATTATCCGCACCCTCTTCATCAGAATCTGAATGGACCACATGCTTCTTGCGACGACGTTGTTGAGTTTCCAACGCCTTGATGCGATCAGCCAGAGGAAGAACAAACTCCCTTGTAAGCTTCCGATATTGGTTTAAATCAGCTTCCAAACAAATCATCCGCTCATGGTACCTGCGCAGAAGTTCAAGCAAAGATATCAGTGTAGTAGGCTCCTCCGCCTGCCCACCAAGAGAACTTGGATCAGGGAAAGCATCACTGGAGCCCGAAGCAACATGTGGGTCAACCTGTGGAGTACTAGCATCAAACGGTTTATCAGTCGAGTGTGGCGCAGGACTAGGAGGTGGAGTCTCCACAAATGGAGACTGGTGTGGGGCTGAAGAAGGACCAGCCTTAGAAGGGGATGGTTTTTCAACCACCACCTCTTCAACCAGTTCCTCCTCAACCACAGGAGTGGCACCAACAGTAGGAGCCTCCTCCTCCATGGGGTCATCATCAAGCACAAAAAACTCAGGAGCCTCCTCCTCCTCACCCATAGGACCCTGAGCCAACCCTAACATGGCCTCAGTCAGAGGCCTCCAATCCCTAGTAAACCCATTGACCATATTGTAATACACTTTAGCTGTAAGTTTAGACGGCACATGCTCAGTCCTATCATGAGGAATGCAAACAAGGATTTGCTGAAGAAACCTAGGGTACATAAGAAACTTCTTTCTCGAACCAGCAGTAGACAAATTACTAACCATCCCCTCAAATAGATAATGAGAAAAATTAAACACTCTACCCTGGGCTAAGCAAATAAGACCAGTAGCCAAAGGAGTAGGGAAAGCATCCCAACTCCCAGACTTGGGACTCATACAATGGATTAAAAAGTGAACCAGAAGCTTCCATTGGGGGGAAAACCGATTTTTCTGGAAGTTAAACTTCCCCCCATGTTCATAACCTAAAGCAGCCATCCCCTCCAATACTTCCGAATTGGGGATGGATTCAACACCACCCTCATCCTGAAGATGAAGAGAAGAGCGAATAGAAGCCTCAGTCACCACATATGCACGTCCATATATGGTAGCATGGAGTGCACGTGGACGACCATCCACATTCACAAGTTGAGCAGACGCCCAAAATTGTCTAATCACACTATCATATATGGTGGGACATACAGTAAATGCAAACCTTAGGTTGGATGCTTCAATGTAATCCAGGATGTCAGCAAAATGTTCACGATGGGGACCATCACCTAGATAAGCAACTCGGTTGTGATCAGGTTGATAAACAAGAGCAGCCATGGATCTTGATTAATGGAAGGAAGAAGGATTGAGATTAGAGTGTAGAGAGTAGAAGCGGTTTTGTGTGTGTGTTAATTGTAATGAGTGAGTCAAGGGTGTATGTTGACCATATATAAAGAAAGTGGTAACTGTTCATTGACCCCTATTAATGGGGGGTTGCCCTTTCAAATTAAACCATAATTGCATAGTAACCACTTGCCCTTTTTAACATAAAAACCAACTCCCAATTAACATGCTTAATTCAAACTTGTAAATACCAGGATTGGGAGCGTTGACCAAAAGTCAAAGCACACAATGGTCAGACCAGGAGCAAAACGTGATTTACAAAGGACAAAAGGAATGAACAGTATACCAGACCAGTACCAGGAGCCAAACACCACTTGACATGGAAGGATTTTAAAACCACCAGAAGCCAGCCAATTATAACTAGAAGCTGACCAAAGAGGACCAGAAGCCAGTCATGTAAGGCCATATCCACCAGAAGAGAGCAAAATCCTCCATCAGAAGCACCACACACCATCAGAACCAATAAAATATGTTGTTAATATCTATGAATATGTTAGTCTGTCTTAATATATACACAAAGCCTCCCCTTAGGCTTTGCCTCCCCTCAATCCTAGACCTCAAGGATTGACCATCCCAATATGAACCACCAAGTAGTTAAACCGAGGACCATCAAAAGCTTTAGTCAGCAAATCAGCAACATTGTCATCCGTATGAACTTTAAGAACCTGTATCAGCTTCTTCTCATTGGCATCCCGAATAAAATGATGCCGAATTTCAATATGCTTCGTCCGCTGATGAAAAACAGGGTTCTTCACAATGCAAATAGTGCTTTGATTGTCAATAAAAATTTTGGTATTCATAAAATTGAAACCATAATCCAACATCTGATTTTGGATCCACAAAACTTGTCCACAACAACTAGCAGCAACAATGTATTCAGCTTCTGTTGAAGAAGTAGCTACGATTGTCTGTTTCTTACATTGCCATGAAATAAGTCGACGACCCAAAAATTGACAACCACCCGTAGTAGACTTCCTATCATTATTAGCACCAGCATAGTCACTATCACTATAGGCTTCTAGAACAAAAGAAGATTCTCTAGGATACCATAGACCCAATTTAGGTTGAGCCTTGATATACTTGAAAATCTTCTTCACTGCATTTAAGTTCGAAACCGTTGGAGTCACCTGGTGTCTAGAACAAGCACTTACTGCAAACATAATGTCCGGACGTGATGCAGTCAAATACACGAGGGAGCCAATCATAGACCTGTACATGTGAACATTTACCGGGGGGTCTGGCTCATTCTTAAGTTTGATTTTAGCAACTTCATAAGGAGTTGCTGCTGGTCTAAGAGGATCCATGTCAAACTTCTGAAGAATCTCATGGACATATTTATCTTGACTGATGAAAATCCCATCAGATTGTTGCTTGAACTGAAGACCAAGGAAGAATGACAGTTCACCCATTGCACTCATCTGAAATTCGCCTTTCATCAAGTGTTCAAACTCATCACACCACTCCTTCCTTGTAGAACCAAAGATAATGTCGTCCACATAAACCTGAACAAGGATAATATCCTTGGAATTCCGCCGAAGAAATAGTGTTTTGTCAATAGTACCTCTTCTATAGCCATTCTTTAACAAGAAAGTTGAAAGACGCTCATACCAAGCTCTAGGAGCCTGATGTAACCCATAAAGAGCCTTGACCACCTTGTAGACTTTGTTGGGATGAAGTGGATCTACAAACCCATTAGGTTGAGTAACATACACTTCCTCGTCAATTTTGCCATAGAGAAATGCACTCTTGACATCCATCTGGAACACCGTAAAGCCAACATAAGAAGCAAAGGCCAAAAACAGACGAATGGCCTCGATCCTTGCAACAGGCGTAAAGACTTCAGTATAGTCAATGCCCTCAATTTGAGTGTGTCCTTGTGCGACAAGCCTAGCTTTATTCCTTACGACAATTCCCCGTGCATCCTTCTTGTTCTTGAGAATCCATTTGGTATTGATAGTTGTCTTTCCATCTGGTAAGTCAACCACAACCCAAACATTCTGAAACAAGAATTGCTGCATTTCCTCCTGCATAGCCTCCACCCAACTTTGATCCTCAAGAGCATGAGAAACAGACCTAGGTTCCACCTGTGAAAGAAAACAAGCAAACAAACAATGTTGAAAGTCCGTATGATTATTACGCTTTTGATCCTCAATATAGCCCACAAGAGCATGATGATCAGACGAGGCATTCTGCTGCATTCTGCGTGTCTTGACAGTAGACCCAGGATCTCCAATAATTTGAGTGGTAGGATGATCTTTATGTGATTGCAAGACTGGATTGGAAGAAACCTCCAGTTCTGGTGCCAAGTTATTGAGATCACCAACAAAGTCAGCATCATATGAAGCATTTTGGAAAATCCCATCTACCGGTTGTTTATGAATATCATCCAGCTTGGTAGAAGACTTCTTTTCATGGTTCCCCAAATCAGAAGGACTGGAGAAACGAGTATTGGAAGCAGACTCACTAGCCGGAGTACCAGTAGGTGATAAGCTAGCACTAGGAGCAGAAGCTGGAGTACCAGGAGCAACTTTGTCAGTAGGCTCAACCAAGGGAAACTCAAAACTACCTTGAGCAGCTGCTTTAGTAGCTTCTTGTTGTTGTTTGAGAAGAGTGTCAAGAGCTGCTTGGGAATCCTGTACATCCAATGGAGTTGCATCACTAGGAGGAGTAGGAGAAACTGTGGTGGAATAGGATGGAACCACAAAAATGTCATCCTCATCATCTGAATCAGAAAGACTAGAAGGAACACCAGTACTAGAAGTTGCAAACACTTGTGGTCCTGCATCATGGTTAGTTTTGAAACGAAAATATCCTAACGAATCACTAAGATAATCAAGATCAAAATACCATTCTGGACCTTTGCCTTGGATGTTTGACTTCTCCTCAAAATACCTGAGATTAATAGTTTCAATGATCCGTTTGGCTTGAAGATTGTAGACACGATACGCCCGAGAATGAGCTGAATATCCCACAATGTATCCTTCATATGCCTTGCCATCAAACTTCCCCAAATAGTCACTAGTATTCAGAATGGTGACTGGACACCCAAAAGGCTTCAAATGAGCAATATTTGGAACTTTGCCCGTGAGCAGCTCATAAGGAGTCTTCTTGTGAGGATTGGTAATAGAAACCCTATTCAAAACATAACTTGCAACATTAACAGCTTCTGTCCAGAACATGGTTGGAAGCTTGGAATCGACAAGCATAGTTCTTGCTGCTTCTATTAGTGTCCTGTTCTTTCTTTCTGCCACACCATTCTGTTGAGGAGTCCTAGCAGCACTATAATCTCTTTTGATGCCCTTAGCATTGCAAAGTGCGATGAGGTCTTTATTTTTAAACTCGGTTCCATTGTCGCAACAAATACCTTTAACTTTCTTGGACAACTGATTCTCTAGCAAGGTAAGAAAATCTCTAAGAATTGAGTAGGTCTCACTTTTGGCAGCCATGACGAACACCCACGTAAACCTGCTATAACCATCAGTTACCACCAAACAGAATTGCTTGTGATCAATGCTCCTGATGGAAGTAGGACCAAATAAGTCCATGTGTAGAAGCTGCAATGGTTCAGTAATAAGACTTAAAGCAGTAATGGCCTTGAAGGATGCTTTGTGCTGTTTGCCTTTGCTGTAGGCAATACAATTTATATCATTTCGAAACGTCTTGGGAGGTAAACCAGAGACCAGATTCAGATTTGCAAGTTTGTGAATGGTCTTGAAGTTCACATGCCCCATCCTTCGGTGCCATTTAGTGGCTTCATCTTCTGAGGCTTTTGCAACCAGACATGCTAGTTGACCAGTAGGGTTGACTTCATTCAACTTGATGCTATAGGGATTGTGTCTTCTAGGGATTCTGAGTAAAACTTGTGAGTCATCCGGAAGCTGAAAGTCTTTGGAAAGCACAAGTGCATCAGTATCGGTGAAGAGAACAAACTGCTTCTTGTCACAAATCTGAGAGACCGATATCAAGTTGAAGTGTTGAAGTGCTTCCACATAGTAGACCTGCTCAAAATTTAGATTTGGAGTCTTTATCGTTCCTTTGCCAGTGATTCTGCCTTCACCCCCACCAAAATAGACCTTGCCACCATGAAATGGTACAAAGTTAGAGAGAAGACTCTTATTGCCAGTCATGCTCCTGGAGCAACCACTATCAACAATACCTAGACTAGGATCCTGGTATGGAGTAACCTACAACAACAAGATAATAAAAATGCAAAAGTTAGTATCTTAAGGGGACCCAAACCTTTTCAGGTTTGAGCCTGCCTTGTGGATCATTAGAAGAGTGCCAAGAAGATTGATGAGATCCACCGTTGTTCCTTGGTTGCCTATGCATCATATGGGTATTATTATTTGACCAAGAACAACCTGCTGAGGGCCTAACAGCAGTTCCCAAATTTCCCAAACCAAAATACGTGTGGTCTAAATTATGTGAATAGATTGGATTAAACTTTTGAAAATAATTACTGGTTGTTTGGAATCCACTATCTCTCCAATAATCAGACGCGAAAGGAGAGGATACTCTAGAAGTATTAAACGTTGGAGCACTAGGATTAAGTCTTCTAGAAGCATATGAAGCAGCTCCTGGTGGACCAGGAGCAGGAAAAGCATGATTAACAGATGCATGTGTGTCATAATAATCACAATCTTTAATTAAATGAAAGGCACTGCCACAAACAAAACATGTTTTGAAAGACCTTTTATTAGAATGAGATTGTTTCATACTGCCTACTTTATTACACACATTTCTAGGAAAAACATTCTTCCTAGGACTCAATAAACAAGGACCAGACACACTTGACTTGACAGCAACATTTTCTTCACACTTCCTAGCACCAGTAGCAGCATGTTCATTCAACTTGGAACTTGTAGGTCTTGACTCTTCACTTGAACCACTAGATGCAGAGTCACCGGCTTTGTCACTGAAAGTACATGAGACAAAGTCATTAGTATTAGTAGAACTTGTTGGGGACTCAAGCATCTGTGATCCATCCGAGTCATTATGCCATGTGGTGGGCATAAAAGTTCCAGTAAGAGGAGGAGGGACAGTATGCATTTCTGCTGCTGGTTTAAACCTATTGTAACTAGGTTTTCCCTCATCCTCTTTGTCGGCATCAAAGACACTTGAGAAAGATAAATCAAATACATCTTCTGAATCAATATATTTTTCAAATCCTAAGCCTCTTTTAGTTCTGCCAGACATGCTACTATCAATTAATTTTGAAAGATTTTTAGGTGCCTTTTGCCATTTGTCAAATCTTAGCATTGTAGCATCTAATTTAGCTTGCATCTCCTCTTTTTATTTGATACTAGCATCTCTTTCAGTTTCTGTATATTTAAGCATATTTGTAGTGTTTTCTAAATCAATGCTTAGTATCCTGATTTTATCCTCATACGCACGTTGTGTATCTTGTAACCACCTCTTTTGTTGTTCCAAAGTGTTTAATGAGGCCTTATAGGCTTGAACCTCTAAAAAATACTTATCATTTTGATCATTTACTTCATTAAATTGGGACAACAATTCTGAGTATTTATCATGACAACCAAGAGGACAATGTTCTACCTGAGGTGAGATGCCCATAAGAGCAAACTCGTCTGCTTCTTCTGCATCAGAGAGATTCCCAGCAATCATTGCAAACACGTCAGTCGAGGACTCAGCTGACTCCAGAGTAGAAGCCTGATGATCATTCCAGTTGACCATAGAGTCAACAGATACCAATGCCTTCCTGTCATCTTTTATCTCCTGAACCTTGAAAGCGGAGTACCTGCTCTTCTCCTGATCATTCTTGCTAGGGCACTCCCTTGCAAAGTGACCCTGTTGCTGGCAGTTATAGCATCGCACCTTGATTCTATCGAATCTTGCTGGGTCCCGAGGGTTGTAATTAAATTTCCTTCCTGCTTTCTTCTCAAACTTGTGTACCCTAAGAGTAAGCATGGCCATCTGCCATTTAAGATCCATTTCATCCAGGTCAAGTTTATCGACCTGTTTGAAGTCATCAAAAGCAAGTTGTTGTTCAGCATTAACTTCAGCCACAAAAGAATGAAGAACAGCTTCTACCATACTACCAGACTTGACAGCAGGATCAGGAGCAGAAGTATGCTGAACAGTATGCTGAGAGGAGACAATATTGCTTGGGCGACTTGCATATGACATGGGACTAGATGCCATAGAACTCACAAAGGCTGAATTAGCAGGAGTGGGAAAAGAGTCACTAGGAAATCCTCTCACATGGGGTTCGAAAGTTCTGAGCCTATGCAACAGATCATCAAAGGTGAGATAGTCAAGCCCACCTTTGGCTTTGAGAGAGATCACCACCTGATTCCATGAGTAGGGTAAGGCTTTAAGAAACCTTGCATTAATGTCACCATCATCAGGCTTTGACCGAAGTTGATTCAACTGGCTCAATATCTTCTGGAACCTATCATACCCTTGATTTAGACCTTCAGTTTCTGAGATTTTGAATTCGGTAAATTCATCTCTCAGCATGGACCTTTGCATTTTCTTTGATTCCTCATTCCCACCGAACCTTGCTTTTATGCCATTCCAGATCTCTCTGGCATCATCCAAATGGTAGAAGTCACCCATGTGATCTTCAGGAAGAGATTGAAGCAAAATCGTTTTTGCTTTTACCTCCTTCTGAATAGCTATGATTTCCTCATGAGATTTAGGGTCAAGAAGAGTAATGTTACCATTCTTGTCTCGTCCAGTAAGCTTCCTACTGTTCCCATTCAGAATGATCTTCCAAAGATCTTGATCAGTGTTGGTGATCCACCATTCCATCTTCATTGCCCAGTTATCATATTCACCCTTCTTCAGAAGAGGGAATTTACCATTCGTGTTAGAGACTGTAGCCAGGATCTGCTGAGGTTGCACAATTTTAGGAGTGCTGTCTTCTCCTGTTTGAGTAGAGGTTGAGGTAGACATGATAAACAAAATGTCAGAAATAAGAAAACTTGATTCTTCTTGTATAGAGACCCTCCCAGGCTCTGATACCACTTGTTGGGTCTACTAGATGTAGATCTTGCAGCCTGTCAGGACCGGTGAATGACTTCTGTAATCACAAGTCAAATCACAAAGAGACTCTATACACAATATGAATGTAGAATATAAATATAATTAAGAAGAACAGAATAACTATAAAGACTTGATCCTTTCTAAGGATTTCTAATATTAATAATGACTAGAACTACGTTTGATGAAGGTGTCTCTAACCCTTCTGCCTAAGGTTCCTTTTATACTACAAGGAAACCCTAATACATCATTAAAGAAAACGTGTAAAACTGATATGCATATCCTTTTCTAACATATCTCATGCATATCCTAACAGAATATTAAGTAAATAATAAAGTTTGACTTCGACTAGGACCAGGAGCAGGACTTGCTCGTGTAGTTTAATTAATCATGTTCTTGTTTGACTAATGTTTTTGATTGATTGTGCTTATTGGTTTTTATGTGTTTGATTTTTATAGCTTATAGTGTTTTAGTGCTTATTGTGTTAATTTTCTTATTTTTAATTAAGTGCTTATTAGTTAATTTTTATAAAAAGTTGATTTTAAATATTTTTATTATTTAGTGTTTTTAAATTTTTTTAAATTTTGGCTTATTAGTTTTTCCTTAAAATTGATTTGGTTAAGTTTTTAGATAAGTGCTTATTTGATTTTAGCTTATTTTTGGTCTTTAGCTTATTTGAATTTTAGTTCTTATCCGGGTTTTTTGTAAACCCTCTTTTCCCGGATAACTCGTACTACATTGATTCTGGATAACACATAGATTACGAATTCCGGATAGCTTTAGAAAATCAGATTCCGGATAAGATGTCTATCACCAATTTCGGATATGAAGTCTTTACTATGGATTCCGGATAAAGAACCGAACTAGTATTCCGGATAATTAAGAAAACAAACATTCCGGATACATGCAAATACAACAGTATTCCGTATAAGCCAAAACATAGTATTCCGTATAACTAACATAAATTGACCTACATGCCTTTGTGCTAGCTTCCCAAGTTTCCCGCCAATTTCACCTGGTAGGTTGCCTGCTTGAGCTGGTAGCCTGCCTGCTTGTTTATTAATTAATATTGTTCCGTAATCGTTTAGTTTAATCTGAAAGTTGTTCCGATTCTAATTCTGAAAGTCATGTATTTTTAGTTAAGTTTTTCATCAATTTTTAGTATTAGTATTTTTTCCAAAAGTTTAAGTTTTATCTTTTATTTAGTGCCCACTTTAGCTTTTACATCGTTTAGTTTTTAGGTACCATCTTAGTTTTATTTTCTCCTTTTTCATTAGGTTAATTTTATTTTTCAGTCGAAAGTTAATTACTTCTTTTAGTTTTATTTTTATTAATTGTTTCGTTTCCATATTTTTTTTAATATCAGTTCTTTATTATTTGTCAATCGTTTTAATTTTTAGTTTATTCCTTTTATATTTTGTCATTTCCTTTTAAAGCTTTATTTTTATCTTTAATTAGTTTTAGACAACGACACCTTTTCTTTTATTCACCAAAGACGACTGAGTCGCACTTTTAACTGGTAATCAATTCGAATTGAATCGAGACGAAAAAATTTTCATACTTGGCCAAAACCTTGTATTAATGATAAAACCAATTAGCAAAAAATCACTACGAGGTCTACAAGAACAACCAATTCACCAGCTAAAATTTTAAAACCCAGAATATCAAAGTCACAATTGATCAAAAAACTCGAGGTCTACAAGAACAACTGCTATTAAATGGGATATCGACGATTGTTGATATAGAGTTAACGAGATGTAAAACTAAAAGACTCAAGGTCTACAAGAACTATGGCATAGGCGATGTTGATGGTGTAGGCGATGTTGATGATGGTGGGGTTCGATGGTGGCGGAGGTAACCACGACAGTTGTAGGTGGCGGAGATAACGATGATCTGTTTCTGACATGATGGGATGGTGTTTGTGACGTGATTTGTGTTTGTGATAATGGAAAAATAATATGAATGCGAAATATCTGCTTGTGAAATGAGATGTTGTTTGTTTTGGGATTTTAATTTAGTATTTTTTTTTATTTTTACTTGACAGTCAAATAAACCAAAACCTGATGTGGTATATCTAAGTAAGTAAAATAAATAAATAAAAATGACGTTTCACTCATTTTCGAGTTAAAACTGACACCTAAGCGGTCATATTACCTATATTAGAAAAACATTAGCTGGTTTTTATAGTCATATTAGTAATAAATTAGTATATTACCTAGATGTGTAAATGAGTGAAAGTACATTACTAATATATGGACTTAACCAAAAAAACTATCCTTTGAAGTCCATCACAGTTATTATTCTCTATCTATTAATAGAGGAGAATCACGAATGCATAGGAACAGTGATCCTCCTCTATCAAACGCTAAATTATTATATTTTCTCCCCTCACAGTCTCACATCCCTCTCACAATCCCTTCACGTACTTCTCTCTAATCTCATACACAAACAGTTTCCCACTCCGTTCCGTCCTTGACCCCTTAATTAACGGATCCCATTTCTTGACCCCTTAATTAATGGAAGTTTTCCCTTGGTTGGGTTGCTTCTTTGGTGTGTCTTAATTTGGCTTTTGTTCAATTTGGCCATTAATTTTTTTTTGGTAAAAATAATTTGGCCATTATTTTTTGGTTGTCTGATTATGTTAGTAGCTACAGTGATCCCTTCTTCATTGTTTATTGGGTTTTTTTACACCAGTTGATACAAAAATTGGGGATATATAGACCTCCCTTCAATCATTGTTGAGAAAGATCACAAATGGTGACCATAAATCAATTGATTATTAAATCAACTAATCTAATAACGTTATTGGGGTTCTTCTATGCCTTATCGGATCTGTCTTTCTCAGATCCGATAGAGTCTCAAACAAGCAGACATTCATATAAGTTTTTGTTTTAATTTTTGTTAGTCTCAAAATATTGAGTCAAACAAGAATGCTCGGTCATATGTTTATTATGTATCGTATATTAGAACGTTGTAATAGGTAGTAGATTAATCGTGTTATATGGGCTTAACTTTAGGCTAAAGTTCATTCATAAGTAACTAAAACTCAAAAGGAAAGCCCGACCCATTAGAATATAGTCCATAACCAAGCCCGCATGTGGGTGGACTATATATACCCTTCCTAGCATGTTAGGAAGGGTGTTGGTCATTTTCATATTCTCTCTCTAATCTAATCCTCCAAAAGTTCCAACCATTTTTCTTTCTACTTTCTCTCACTACTTTCTCTCTCTAGAATTCATCTTTTATCTATCTTTCTTTCTTGTTTAATCATCATAAATTTATGGGACAACAATTGGTATCAATCGCCATGGGGTAGTTTTATGATTGGTTGTCGTGTTTTCATTTGATTCGTTTGATTTGATCCTTATTTCATCTCTCGAATTCAAGATTTTTTATGTTTCCCTGCTCTAAATCTTGATATAAATCTTCTACATAGTTGTGGTAGGGATTTGGTTGCTTTCGGTTGGTTAAAATCGCGGATTTCTTGTCAAAAATCTCAAATTTTTACCTAAAATTTCGGTACTGTTACAATATTCCGACAGAGTATTCCGATAGAATTCCATCGGAAAAGGGTTTTATATTCCGACAGTTATTCCGACGGAATTCCATCGGAAAAGGGTTTCTACATTCCGACGGTTATTCCGACAGATATTCCGATAGCATTCTGATATCATTCCGATAGAACATTCCGATGACACATTCCGATAGAACATTCCAATGCACATTCCGATGGATATTTTGTTCGAGTACTTTTTAGATTTAGCCACTATCTATACTAGTCCCGGAACATAGTTTACACGAAGATTAAAAAAAAGAGTTTTTTGGCGGGTAAACCATAGTAAAATTTATTTTTTCCTAGACCATTTTTAGGCCATTTAAGCTTCGATTTCAAATTTTGGCGACGCAAAAAATTTTTCGACCAAAAAGTCAAATTTTCGGACCAAATTTCAAATTTTTTAGGTTTTATTTTTTCGTTAAAATTTTTAATTTTCATATTTTTTCCCTACTAGTTTTTGGCTATTTCTAACTCGATTTCAAAATTTGGTGATTCAAAATTTTCGGTCTACCGTTATATCGGACTGAGGAATTTATTGTCGGACTGAGAAAAATAGCAATTTTCAGAATTTCAACAACAACTCAATCACACCATATCTACTTAAGATCCGAAGTCACTTCATCAATTGAGACACCATCATCATGGAAAAGAGCACTGAGTGTTCAGAAGTGACAACTCTCGAGATGGAACGATTACAACAACGGACAGGTATCATGAGAGAAAGTTCAATGAACGGTATTAGAGGACTTCGGTCAACTTTTGAGTCCATATCAAGAGTTTTACGAGTCTTAGGTGAATCCACTAGCACTTTCACAAGAACATTCACCCGAGCCATGGATAAACTTGCCACACAGCTTGTCAAACAAAGACTCATTGGTAGTGAATGTCATACCACTTTAACTGAACTCAAGACAATATTTGCAGTACAATTCAACTCTGAATTCATCGAGTCTCCGAGTACAAGGGAGTGCTTCAAGAGGAATAATGGATTAGATGCTCTCTCCTACAGAGGTTTGATCACCCAGAACATCGAATTCATTGCAACCTATGTCAACAAAACAATAATTCACGAACAAGAGATCGAAAGACGGTTCAAAGCAAGTGGTGGTACAATATCGGGTCATGAGAATGAAAGCAGCACATCACGGAACACAAAGCATACCATACATGGGATAGAAAGCAGCAGCATGGGCACACAAGGCATCAGCCCTGAGACTGTCATCAACAATACACCTTCTTATGATAATGGTCCTGTTTACGATTCTGAACCATTGGAAGAGGTACACAATGCTGAATTTAATGTGTTTGCCAATGCCAATACGCATGAGCATAGTGATCCAACAACAACCCTTATTGACACATGTATGACGGAAAAGGATGATAACAATACCATACCTGATCCCTCAGACACGTGCAATAATGAGTCTGTCGATGATCAACATGCAAATGAGTATGATGATGAGGAGCGTATTGCGCACTTTACAAAAAGATGTCACAGAAACTAAAAAGAGTCAAAAGCAATTAAAGAAGGCAAACGCAACGCTCACTCAAAACTTTGAAGAATGTAAAGCCGCTCTACTTAAATCTAATGAGACCCTTGAAAGTTATAGAGCTGAGCTTCTTCAAAAGACCAAAGAGCTTGAGGGTTACAAGGGTAGTGCGTTAAAAAATCAAAAGGACGATCTTGAAAAGAAATACAACGAAACTCTTGAGTTATTAACCAAAGAGAAACGTCAATTTAATGTTTTATTAATGGATGAACGTCAAAAAACGTACCTTGCTACCACCAAAGTTAACGAACTTGAACAAAGGCTTTCTATGACCACTACCGATTCTGCTAAAATTCTTGAGGTAAAGAAACAAGAGGTTGAAACGTTAAAACAAGATTTCAACAATCGACATGAAAAAGATACTGAAAAAGTAACGAAACTAGAAAAACAAGTCGAATTTTTGAAGAAAGTTGTTTATAAAACGCATGACTCTATTCAAACCGTAAGAATGATAGCTCCTCCATCGATGTTTAAGGGTCAAGCTAGCTTTGCAAGTCCTGATTATCTTGCCCAAGCTCAAGCTGCGAACCCGCGCCTTTATATGGATGAGTCCGAATGGACCGATCCTGAATATCCTCTTGGTAATGATGAGACATCCCTTTGGGAAGAGGAGAGTAGATCACCAGTCAATAAAGAGTTTGTTAAACCATATAACTATGCGTATGAAAACTATCTTTATGGTCTTTTCACTCCACAAAAACAAAAGTCTCTTAAGCAATTTTTTCTCGAAAGCAAACAAAGAAGAATTCAATGGAAGAAAGTTTTTTCCATTAAGAAAACAAACGTTTCAAAGTTCATCAACTACTTGCCTCTTGATGCTTCTAAAAGCAAGAGTGGCCAAACATTTGGGTTTCTACAACATTAGATTGATAATATTAAATCCATTGTTGACAATGAATGAAAACAACGAGAAAATGACGAGTGGAAAAAACCAATTCCTCAAGATATAACTGTGCTTATCAAACAAATCTTAATACCGAACACGACCACATTAAAATAAAATATTACTGAATTTGAAATAATTCAGTCTGAAATGTTTGATGATTTAAAATATGTTGAGTCTATTGAGAAAAAAATTGACGATCTTCAAATGGACAAGTCCGTTTTTCAGATGAATATGATTTACTCTTAGAAGAATGGCTCTCCAAAGATATTTTGTGTGTTACTCTTCAATCTTGTACTGATATCGATGAATATTCTGATGTTGCATGCAAATATCTTGATCAAGTTAAAGAGTGTGAACGCCTTGAAATTCAGCTTTCAAAACGTAAAGAAAATGTTGATAAAAAGTCTTTTGAGTTACTTCAACACAAAACTGATTTACTTCAAAAACATTGTCATTCTCTTGAACTTGCTTTGCGAAAGACATCGGAAAAGGTCCAAATGATAATAACTTGCAAGTAAAACTTTCCGCCTTGTGTCGTGAAATGAACGAAAAGAGTATGGAAATTAAAGACTTGAAAGCTCAGTTGCAAGAAAAGGACATAGCAATAGAAGAGTTGAAGAAACTCGTTGCCAAAATGGGTGGGAAAACTGTGGAACCTAAAGTTGTGAAAACTGTTGCTCGACAACCAAATGCTTACAAGGATCCAAAGCCATCTATCTTAGGAAAACCCACTCCTTTCTCCAATTCTTCTCATGTAAAATCTAGGTTACCTCCTAAGACCAATGTGCAACCAAGTGTTCCAAAACCATCCATTTCACCCTATGTTCCTCCATTTAGAAAGCACACTGTTGCTAAACCCAACCATGTAAATGCACCTAGCACTTCTAGGACTCCTCCAAAACGTGTGACATTCGCGTCCACAAAGGAATATGTAGGTTGAAATGCCTTCTTTCATACCAACAACCTAGAGGATACTAAACAAAAAGGGAAGATTCAGAAAGACAAACCCGTGTATTCAAAACCTAGTTCACCAACTCCTGCTAGAGTTCAACACACTCCTAATGGTAGTCAACCAAAACCTAGGATCACTCACCAGCAATCTAGGAATTGGAAACCATCCATGAATAGTCGTGTTTCGAACACTACGCCTGAACGATTTGGAAAACCAAGGAACACAAGTACTTTCGTGAATCCCAAATTCCCTGTATGCCCCACTTGCAAAAGGGCATTCATAATAGAATTCATGATCATTGCATTTTGCAATACCTCTATGAGGTCAAATCTCATTCTTTTGAACGGAGATCGAATACAGCATCCCATAAGACAACAAGGAGATACAAACCCGTCGAAAAGAAAAGAAATTACACTAAATCAGAAACATGAATTCAAGAAGGACATACTTTTTCTCTAAAGAAGTCTTCCGCTGTGCAAGAGAAAACCACTCCTAGATCCAGTCTTCAGTGGAAACCAACGGGTATGATCTTCAAGGAAGTTGGTCTTAAGTGGATGCAAATAGAGAAGAGTAATGAAACCTGCGCTAGCACGAATGCGAATGATTTGCCTGTAGAAAAGGAATTTGTTACTCCTAACACTAGTATTTTTGCAAACTCTTCTTCTATCATTCCAGGTACAACAACGGCTTCTGAACCCGCTTCTTCTTCTTCAAAGGGTTCCAATTCTGTACATTTGATATCCCCTTATTCTGCTGTACAAAAGTATATTTTGGATTATTTTCAAAAAAAATGAGAAAACACAAAAATATAATAAAACGTAAATATCCATAGAAAAACCCCTTTCAAAATACCTAAAATATTCTTCTCGACATGTCTTTCAGTATCTATAATATGGACGTGCCTAGAAATGTTGCTCAATAACGACACGGGTATGTACATAAAGCTCGAATGAAAGTTGTAAATATTTTTCAAAACATGTCATTTCTTATTTTAAGAACGGCTAATGTCTATTTTGGACAATTTTTCCAACAACGGGTAGAGCAATCTATCTTGGGTTGAGCTTGTCACAAAACATTCAACGTTTTGAGCTCAACACAATGGCTTGTAATCACTTTTAGATTGCAACCCGGATCTATATTCACGGGGGAGTGTACTCTTTAGTGCCCTTACCCTCAACAAAAGAAGTTAAATCTTCTTACACTTGAGTGGATTTGTCAAGACATTCAAAGTCTTTGAACTCAAGTTTATGATTTAGGAAAACCTTTTCGCCAAAAAGAAATAGAGTTTTTCAAAAAGCGTTGAACACAATTTATTTAAGAGCTTTTCAATGATTATTCAAAATCTTTCAAAAATTGTGTGTTCAACAACTCCCATCCTCAAAAAAAGAAATGTGGATCACATCCTCACAATGACAATTCAATCGGATCAACTTTTGAGGGGGAGCATTTCAACTTCATGCAAAAGATTTACACATCTTTCTCCCAAAGATTTTCAAGACTATTTTTCAAAATATATTTTAATCAAATTTGGTATCTCTAATATCAAAAGATTTTATATATTAGATATAGGGGGAGAAGATGTGATTAAAATGTGATTTATAGACTCACACACTTTAACTCTTACCCACGTGTGCAAAATGTCTACTTAAAATTCTTTCGCATCTCAATGCACATGTGTAGGGGAGCTTTTCTGAAACGACAAAACTAGCAAGGTGTTAAATGTTTTTCAAACACTTTGTTAGGATTTAAAGTGGTTTATGGTTACGATCAAATACCCACAACATCTTTAATCCACGACGTTATTGGTGTCAAAAGGGTGGTTAGGTTTAAGTCCTATGATCCAACCAGAACCGGAGGGATCTTCCCAAGGACAATCCAATAGATTATTAGAAGTCCTTAGGAAAGATGGAGTAGAATATGAACGTAGCTGAATGCCGACTAAGTACTCATGATATCGCTGGAACAATCACAACAAGGTGTTATTAATGATGTCTTGGTAAGCATTAAAGGGGTTGAAGAATGAAAAAGAAATGTAAGGATAAAGGGTCTAAAGAAAGAAGCCCTCCATACAACTTAGGCAGAAACCGGGTCAACACATCATGAAGACAACTCATCATGGACCCAGTGATGTATGCACAACCCTTTTCCTAGCTACTCAGGCTTCTCTCAAAATAAGTTTGTTTGATTGTCACGGAGATCAACATGACTTCTATTGACTTTCTCACTCTGAGATAGTTGATATTGAATAGGTGGCATCTGCTCTAGCCTCCAACCACTAAAAATGCACAAATCGAGTCTAGAGCCAAGAGATCAATCAAATCTCGTTAGGACATACAGATGAAGATCAAGAGAGTCCTACACTATATCCTTGTGATATTGCTAGAACACTAAGAGTGATACTACTTAGTATTCACAATGATGAGTGGAAATCCTTCCAGTGTTAACATCTAACAGCACTGCGGTAGGTCATGTGTGAGATTCTTTTATAATTGAACATGTGTAAACTGAAAAGCAACAGTGGTTTGATTCTGAATTGATTCAAACTCGTTTCAGGTTTCTACGCAATATCTTTATGGTCTTGCCAGAACATTCAGAGTGATATTCATTAATATTCACAGTGACGAATGGAAATCCTTCTAGCTGTCAACATTAAACAGCTCTACGGTAGGTAACTTGCGAGATTCTTATGAATCAAGCTTGTGTCAACTGGAAAGTAACAATGTTAAGATTCTTAATGAATCACTTGTTCAAGGAATTTGAATTGACGAATTTAACCAAGCGGATATTTATCCAATTGATTCACTCTTTATGTTCGCAGTCTTGCTTTGAGACGGTCGAGTAAAGAGAACGGCTAGTACAGCCGCGAAACCCTGTCAATGAGACTCTTAACTGAATCTACCTATCACATGTACGGTATATAATATCGTATAACGGTCTTCACTGACCGGAGGTAAAACGCTACCGATTTAGGACGAATGTCAAATCCATTTAGTCCGTGTCTACGTTTTGTCTCGAGAAGGTGGCCTCACGGTGTACTCAGCAAAGTCAAAGATTCAAAACCACATACTCATGCCTGAAGATATATTCAACAATTAATAGTGTGAGCATGTGGATGAAGACACAAGATCGCAAGATGGCAAAGACAAGTCAAGGATGATTTGAAGATCTCAAGATCAAAAGACAAAGTCGAAAGACAACGACAAAGGCTCAAAGATCACAGCATGAAGGAAAAAGACTACTATTACACGTTCAAGACTCATTTATGGCAAGATTAGTAATCTCTACAAATCTGTAAATGACAAAGGGTAATGACCTCTCATAAAGGGTAATGACCTCTCATTAGGGGAGATTGTTAGCCTCAAAATAGTGAGTCAAACAAGAATGCTCATTCATATGTTTATTATGTATCGTATATTAGATTTTGTAATAGGTAGTAGATTAGTCGTGGTATACGGGCTTAACTTTAGGCTAAAGTTCATTCATAAGTAACTAAAGCCCAAAAGGAAAGCCCGGCCCATTAGAATATAGTCCATAACCAAACCCGCATGTGGGTGGAATATATATACCCTTCCTAGCATGTTAGGAAGGGTGTTGGTCATTTTCATATTCTCTCTCTAATCTTTTCCTCCAAAAGTTCCAACCATTTTTCTCTCTACTTTCTCTCTATAGAATTCATCTTTTATCTACCTTTATTTCTTGTTTAATCATCACAAATTTATGGGATAACAATTTTGTTTTTCATTTATTTGGATATTCAAATTTGGGTTCCTCATGAATTGGGGAATATATAAGTTTATATAAATTAGAGGTGGGCATATATAAGTTTATTACAATATGATTAGGTCTAAAAAAAGCCAGAAAATTGGAGCTTATGAAATACATGAGGAAATTAAAAATTGGAGCTTATGAAATACATGAGGAAATTAAATAAGGTAATAAGCCCACACATATAAGGCGAAACAAACACCCCCTAAGATTCGACAATAATGTGTAAGGCATCTTGATTGTGAGTAAATAAAAAGAAAAAAAACAGTGAGTAAAAAACAGTTGATTGAGAATGAAAAAAAGAAATGAAGGGCTTACTAAAGAAGAAATCTTTGATTGATTGATTGATATTTAATTTATTTGAGTGCTTATTGTTTTTGATTTCTTTGTATTTTCAAATCTTTCTTTTTTTCAGATCAGATACATGGGGGTGTATGATTATTGATATGTTATCTAAACCGGAATCATTTAACACGTTTGGGGATCACTAACTTATTCAGAGGTGTTTGGGTTGACCTTATTAAGGTCAAGGTATTTGGTTCTTGGGTTTCCTTTGTCACGGTTGTGCCTTTCGTTGCCGCTGTTACTGCCGGGCAATGATAGACATGCCTGTGTCACATTGGTGACACCCTTTGTGCCTTTCGTTGCCGCTGTTAGGGCCGGGCGACGATAGACATGCCAATGTCACATTGGTGATACCCTTATTTCATACATACATGTGAGGTTTATGATTACTTGCTTATCTGAGCCTCACAATAATTGCCCGATTGCTTATGCGGTTTCATGAGGTATTAGGTAGTTTTTTTTTACAAAAAGAACTCGTATGCTTATCGGGTATGTTGTACAAGTCGTTCGGTTCAGCCTGTGATGACCTTGACTAGCTTACCTCAACTTAATCACACTGAGTTCTAGAAGCAGTCTTTGGCGCTTCAAATTCATGTTTCGGTCTTAATAAGCCGTGGCCAGTCTTTGACCTTGCTCATTGTTTTTCCACTCACGATGTATACATTATACACTTACACCTATGTTGTATAAAAAAAGAATGTGGAGGGATATGATTTACCTCACATATAGCATTTGTTGTAAACTTACATAATATTGCAAGCTGTCGGTTTTGCATTTACCGCTGCCTAGGTTACTTCTAACGATGTTGTGACTCTAACGATAGTGTATCACTCCTTTTGTTGCCGCTCTGTACGGCGGGTGCCTGTTGGCCTCGGTGTCTGCCGATATGTATATGGTTATGAGTTGCTGATGCAACTTTGTTTTTCCCATTGGTTGCTCGCTGGCATTTTTTGTTTTCGGTTTTGATAAACCGATAACAAATGTGGTTAAAAAGGTTGTGATGATGGTGTTTGGACCTGTTTAACTGGGTTCACGTAAACTTTGGATCGCGTGCAGCTTGGCGGGGCATCCCTTCTGGGTTTGCAGCCATTGGTGGCCGTGTTTTTTTTCCTGATTACTTACTCATCTGAGCCTGACATGTGAACTGCGGGTATGCTTATGCAGTTAATACTTTTATTGTTTGACTATCTCTACATCAACATAAGAAATAGAACTGTGGGTTGTGATGACTTTAAACAGGCACGGATAGAGGTCAGATGACTCGGATCTTGGCAGGGAGACCTTTGAATATTGCAGCCATGCCGGGTTATGACACTTTTTCCAAAGTACGACCTTATCTGAGCCTATTTCAGTTACTTTATTAATGTATACCAACAAATAGGAAGATGTCGGCTCATAAATGCCTCGGCGTCTCCTTATGCTGGAACAGTGCACGGGAGATCATATCTGTGAAAACTTATTATGATATATCTTACAAACTTCCTTGGACTACGCGAGTTCTAATGGTTTATGTCAGCACAAGCGCTTTATTCATTCGATAAAACTTTGGATGCTACTACAGCTAGAACCAATACACCCGGTACTAGAGAGATATTCAGAGAAAGAATTATCCAGGTACGACATTCTGTTATAAGACGATTTTGTACTTAGGGGGTGTTTGATTGGGCTCATATAGCTCTCTTATGGCTTATTTTGGGTTTGGTTTTATTGCTTATAACATGCATTCTATGGATTTTTTGAAAACAACCAAAATGTTTCACAGTAAGTGACAAAAAAGTGAGTTTGAAAAGTAACCAAAAAATCAAATAAGTCATACCCCTGACAGCACCTTATTTTTTTCCTTGCCTATGGCTTAATGAGATTGCTAATTGATTTCGTGTTCCCTCTTTTAATTGGTATGTATGTTGACGACCCTGAGATGAGTTTTCATGGGATTGGTTAGAATTACAAATTTTTTACAAGTTTTGTTGACATTTATCATTGGCTGTTTACACTTGCAGGTATATACTATGTTTTAAATGGCCATTCATAACAAATAGGTCGGCTGATGGCAAGCAAACGATGCAACAACTTGCTACTGACATTCATCAGTGGCTAATGAGGTTATGTGCCTTCACTTAATATGGGACAAACAGTATGATACATTTCATGATTTTTTGTAGTTGGAATTAGATGCATATAGAAGCTGGAAAGACGTATATGGTTATGAGTTGCTGATGCAAATTTGTTTTTCGCATTTGTTTCTCGCTTGCATTTTTTGTTTTTGGTTTTGAGAGACCGATAAAAAAGATGGTTAAAAAGGCCGTGATGACCGTGTTTGGACCTGTTTAACCGGGTTCACGTAAACTTTGGATCACGTGCAGCTTGGCGGGGCATCCCTTCTGGGTTTACAGCCATGGTGGCCGTGTTTTTTTTTTGATTACTTACTCATCTGAGAGCTACGGGTATGCTTATGCAGTTAATATTTTTAAGTTACGAAAAGATACTTTTTTAATAAGTTGATAAACCTATATGCATATACAAACATCCTAAGTAGAAATATTTAGATGGAAATTCAACTGATATGTAAGAGCATTTAGATTAGTTTTTTATATTGGATAGGTCAATGATTTTGGGCTTTATTTTTGTTTCAATTACATATGATGGGAATGAACTTAGTAGATATATAAGAGAAAGTTTAGTAGTATTACATAATACTATATAGTTTGTGGTTTTTATGGCCAAAAATTGAATAGAAACCTTGGAGTTCAAATGAGTCAGCTTTGTTAGATTTTTTAATTTTCGGTAAGCTAAGTGATGGAAATGAAACTGAGCTGATGTAACGGGTGTTTGGATTAGGTTTCTTATTGGATTAACTGATGAGCTTTATTAGTTGATAAGCTGCTTTTGGATTAGCTGATAAGCTACTTTAGGGTTGGATGATAAGATTCTTTAGGATACGCTTTTAAGATGCTTTAGGATATGCTGATAAGATGCTTTAAGATATACTAATAAGGTGTTTCTAGATAAGCTGCTTTTGGATTAGCTGAAGCTGCTTTAGGAATAAGCTTTTAAGCTGTTTCAGGATAAGCTGATAAGCTTTAGGATACGCTGATTAGCTTTATGATACGCTGATAAGCTTTATGATACGCTGATAAGCTTTATGATACGCTGATAAGCTTTAGGATACGCTGATAAGCTGAATTTATGGGTGTTATATCTTAATTCATGATTTGGTTACTTTTATAATAAGCTTCAAGAAGATGAAAGATAGATCTTTTTGGTTTTTACAAATCTGAATAGGCAACCTTCGTTTAAAACCCAAATAGATATGACAGTATTAAAAGAGTTTTATATAAATATCTCCAACACAGCAGCTTTGGTGTCTTAGTACAAAATTTATGTCTGAAGGTGACGAAAGAGATAAGTGTTTGTGAAGGGGTCGCGTGGCTGATGGGTCACAAGTGTATCCTTGAAATTTGGAACTTGATATTTGTGTCTGAAGGTGACAAAATTATGTACAGACTAAGCTGACTTGACAATACCACTTCAGAAAATATAGAAATTTGGAACTTGTTTAATGAATATTAGAAGTGTGAAGCTTTCTCTTGAGTCGGTGTATCCCCAACAAATACTCCGTATGAAATAATTTCTTCTGATATGGTTGTATGCTCTATATATATTTGAAAAATAAGAGAAATAGTACAAAGTACAAACACACGAAGATTAAGAAATTGGAGCAGCATCCTGGACCTATTCTTTTACTTTGTTATGATTATAACTTATAAGTATGATTGCTTGAATTCTTTTCCTTTTTATTTCTAATTTTTTACTAGCTATTTTACTTGCCATTATTGGGATCAAACCAATGCCATTACTTTTTCTGACGTATTTGATAAGATTTCACCTTTGCTATGTTTATGCTACCAAAAATTTGGAAATTCACTAAGATGTGAGGGAACATTAAGGTACACACACCATATAGGTATGTTCGTATAAGTTGTTTGTTGGAAATACATTTTTCCAAGGAAAGTTTCGGTCACATCATTGTTAGCATAGATCACGAGCTATAGACTATTTAGGACATTGTAACTTGGAGTGACCTCCTTTAGGGGGAGATTGTTGGAAATACGTTTTTACGTATTTAGAAAGGATCGGTCACTCCAATGATATATTCAAGTATTGGGCTCGTGATCCAATATGTAATCAATATAGCCCATATAGCCCACATGTAGGATGGGCTATATATACCCCCTCCTAGCATTTTAGGAGGGGTTGGTCATTGGTCAATTTACAATTTCATTAATCTAATATCACTTTCTCTCTCTACATCTCCTTTCCTCTCCTTTCTCTCTCTAGTTCATAGCAAGATCTTCATCTATCCCTCTCTCTATTTAGATCATTACAACACTTGTAACAATCATTAGAAAACGTGGACCTACAATTGGTATCAAGAGCTATGGTTGATTGATTGTTCTTGTGTTTGTTTTGATTGATTTTGATGGGTTTTGATTTAATCAAGCTCAAATCTTGAAATTTTTTGTGATTTTATGGTTTAAATTGATAGATAAATCTTTGAGTTTACTTATTTTAGAATAAATCACAAACTTTTTAGTGTTTTTAGTTAATTTATGGGTTACGTACATTTTATTTTGTGATTTTGATATCTCTGTTTTATTTTCTGATTCCAAGTTTCTATTTTTGTCATTTTGTATTTATCCGAAAAGTTACCAAACAGAATCATCCAAAAAATCTGTATCTTCGCAAAAGGGTTTCTTTTTCCGAAGAAGTTTGTCTTTTTATCCGAAGAAGTTCAAGTTACAGTGTCCTCATTTTTTTATCCGAAGAAATCCAACAAAACAAATATTCCGAATATTCCAACTATTCCGAAGAAACCCACTATTCCGAAGAAACCAATTTATCCGAAGAAACCAACTTTTCCGAATATTCATACTATCGCGAAGAAGTCATATTTTTCCGAAGAAATTTTTCTCCGAAGATCTTTAATTCCGAATATTATTGCGA
This sequence comes from Glebionis coronaria, assembly GCA_025667525.1. Lineage (NCBI taxonomy): Eukaryota > Viridiplantae > Streptophyta > Magnoliopsida > Asterales > Asteraceae > Glebionis > Glebionis coronaria. The sequence continues at coordinate 492,217,140 of CM046875.1, forward strand.
AGAAGTTTTTTATCCGAACTCCGTGTTATTAATCCGAAGATTATTAACTTATCCGAAGATCATTCTCATAGTGCAAAGATTGGAAAACTATTCGACACACACAAACCAAACACACTCTTTTCGACACCACAGACCTCACAGACCTCAGTCTTTTCGACGCAACACATCCACCCATTCGCACACTCAGACCTTCTATTAGTAAACTCGCCCTCGACACCAGAATTCGTCACACACACTCGACTCACACATCACTCATACATTTTGAAATCAACAACTGTGACTCAAAAGACTCGAAGAGTCAACCAAACACTCCCTCGACCCACAACCTCAATATCCTCGAAAAAACTTTCACACTCTCAGTTCTAAAACAAACACCTTACTCACGATCTCTAAACAAAAACATACCCTCGACTCGAAAAATATTTTGACTGACTCAAACAGCCTCAAAAACACTCAACTTCGACTTACACACTCAACACACCAAGACACCAAGAACACCCATTTCATCCAAACCTCTCACGACTCAAACTTCGAAACTCGACTCTAAACACCCAAACTCAGCCTCGAACTCAAATCTCTCTCAAACAAAGACTTCAACAAAAACCCAAATCTAAACAAACTTTTCACCACACTTTAAAACCAACAGATACTTTCAATTTGACTCGATAACTAGGACCTCAACCTCGCGAACACTAAACTGTCAAACCAACCACACTCACACAAGACTCGACTCACACGAGATACAACCAACTTAATCAACAAAACACCTTTGACTCAAAACAAACACTCGATTTTTTTTCTTCAAAAACTCGAACCCACGACACTACTCAAGATCCCTGTCTCAAAAACAAGAAATTTCATCGATCCAAAATAAAAAAATTTAATCAAAAACAATACCTACCCGAGACCTTGTCGTTCAAGATCTTGAAGCTAAACACGTTTCTCAGTCTTCTTGGGTTTCGTTTATCATATGAATGATATATCATTCGAATGGATCTTAGATGGTTGGTTCGAATGAGGGAGGTAATTAACTATGAATATGATGGTGGCTGTGATTCGAATTCTTTGATTTAATTCGAAATCTTTGATTGTTATCACTATATTTCGTGACATTAGGTGGTGGAGGAAACTTAGTGATGAGATTTGGGTTTGAGTTTTTTGGCAGATAAGAGAGAGACGGAGGAGTGTTTTTGTTTATCTGTGAGAGATATAAACAGGTTGGGGGCGGAGGTTTCCAAGAAAGGATAATTATGTTGACTGAGAAATTTAAATGACTTAAGTATTCGTTATATATTATTTTCAAACAGAGTTATCTATGTGCTATTTGCGTTTGGAGTTAGCATAAATAAAGAGAGGGAAAGTTAACGTGGTAGTCAAGTGGTTATGCCACGTGGGTTCTGAGAACAAGTGTATTACATTATTTATTTTCATGATTGGTGTTATTTAACACCCCCAATTTACATTGCGCAGCGGAAATACACAATCGGGTGTTATTTACAAACTTTATTTCACAAACTCTTTAAACGACCCAAAAACAGTATTTTTAGGAATAAATATGGAAATAATTTAAATCAATGTCTAAAACCTTCAATCCCAAGTAAAATCGGTTTAAAATATATCAGAGTAGCGTACAAGTTCCCCTAGGATCTTAATCAAAACAACAAACCTTTTACCAAAATATTTGGCCATTTACTGTATGTTTATTGAAAGAAATCTGTTTTAGACCAAATTACTACAAAAGCAATCCTGCAATCCTTCTCCAGCAAGCTCCAGCAGCAATCCACTTCAAATACCTGAAATACATGCTTAAAATCATCAACATAATGGTTGAGCGAGTCTATAGGTTTTCCAAATCAACATTTGAACACAAGAGAAGAATCAATCAAGATCATTTAATAGAATTCTTGATCATACAATCTATTATTCTGGCAATCTGGCATATAGCAATAGCTATTGAATTGTATTAAGCTCATGACACCGACCCCTTAACTTAGTCACCCACGCCTAAAGCCGGCATGACTAGATGAAATTCCAGTGCCCCTACTAGGGAATCAATTGCAAGAATACCAATTCTCATTCTCGTAAAATTTTCCTTCCCAGAGGTTACTCAGCGTAAAGCTCTGGTCTCAGATAGGGTCGTCAGCCCAATAGTACTATTATTAGAATAAGTGGCTATTCTCAACTCACAACATCAAGTCAGAAGATAATTAACGGCTCATGAATTTAGGGACTTTTGCAATTTAGGTACTTATACAATTCAAAACAACAAAGGCAACAAAGGCAACATTCGGGTCCAAATAATCAATCATGACTTGTATTCATTTTACTTTCAAATAGCATGTATCCCCCTCGCGGGTTTTAAAATCATTCAAAATAATTACAAAAGCGAGGCTATAGACTCACCTAGAGTAATAGCAGTAGTAAGACGATCTTCGACGATAGTTGATGCCCGATAACACAAAAACCACAACCTATCAAATAAGGCGCGTTCATCAATAATAAACTTGAGTAAAATCCATAATTAGTAACATCAAACTCAAAGTCATAAAATCACAATCAACCCAAAATAAAAACAATACAAGTGACCTTTTACTTCATTCTACATGTTTATTCTATTAGTTAATTTCTTTCGATAAAAATCTGCCGGTACACACCAAATGTACAAGCTCATTTACCCCACTTAAACACGTCAAATTTTTATGATACTAATCAGATATGTCACTTACTATATATATAAAGACCTGTTAAAAGCTCATCAAAAGATTTTACATTTAAAGTTCCCTGCCCGACACATCTTTGAACTACAAAAACCGGACAATTTTACGTCAACAACTCAAATAGTCTTTTAACACATTTATTTTTCTCCGTTTATAAAACCGACACTCAACTTTGAAAATAAACTCAACATCCTCGTACTTAACACTTAAAATCAGTACTTGACACATTTCAAAATTCTTTTTATTGTCCCCGAGATTCGATCCAAATATCGACAACAATTATATATTGTGCCGATACTCGTCTCCCGATACACGAATAATCAAACTAACGTAACTTTTCGCTCGTTTGGAGCTAGAAGCTCTACCTTATATCAAAACGAAGCTAAAAACATCCTCTTCAACAATATCTAGTTAGTTCATCTCAAACTCAAACTCATATTTTCAGAAAATTAAGTTTAATAATCTGTTTAAAAATATATATTTAAAAATCATTCAAAATTAATTTTTCACCACATTTTAACACCATTTTTACCACTATAATCATCCTACTATTACTACTTTGAATCATAACACTCAAAATCATCCTAGATGATCAAATAATAAAAACCTAACTAAAAACTTTCAACATGCAATCATAAAAAATGATATATAAACACATAAACACCTACACACAACAAGAATTTAAGATCAAAACATATGATTTTCATCCAAAAATGGTATTTTCAAAAATGTTCATGCATGTAAGAAATTTTTATACCAATGTGTAGAGAATCAAGAATTAGGAATAGGTCTTCAATTGGTTTTAATAGATTCAAACTAAAAATCAAAATTTTTGGGGTGTTGGTGTTGCTTGGGGTGGACGGACAAAGAGAGGGGAGAGGAGAAAGAGAGAGATTTTGGTGGGTGGTGGTGTTTGTTATGTGTTTGTGTGTTTTATTTTCCTTTTATATGGAAAAAGTTTAGGGTAGTTTTGCCAATTGTGATTCTTGTGGACCAAAATGTAAATACTTTGTTAAAAAGCGGGAAATGAATATTAGTCACTTTTGAAAATATTTACGGGTCTCGGGTTTCATAAAAATACTTCTCAAAACTTAAAACGCACTCAAAATATGATATTATATAGTCCCAACACGACTTAATACGACATTAAAATAAAAACGTCAAAATATTAAACATCGACATGTTTAAAATAAAACGTAAATTTCTCGGGCATCCGTCGATATCGTCATCACTAATAATCCTCGCAACTCATCAAAACGTAAAAATATAACTTTCAACATCATCCAAATCAAATCACCAATCGTCATGACAACCAACCTCGTCAAAAATTTCAAAAATATACGTAAAAATATAATTAAATACTGACCATGGTTTTTGGGTTGTTACATCCTACCCTCCTAAAAGAGAGCGACGTCCCGACGCTCAACCCGCCTCACACTCGCACTTTCTCACTTCTAGAGTCAACGTGACCTCTTATTCTCAAGAGATACTCACGTCTTTCACACCAGTCCAACTCCATTCTCATGATATCACGATATCCACAACTATTACTACACTTCATGTAACACTCTCAATTTTCGTATCGGTACAGCGGAAGGGACTTTTAGAGTGTTACAGGATAGCACAATAACTCCAATCATAGACAACACAAAAAAATGGTTGTACAAGGTTCAACATACATTCATTCGATAAAAAGTTTTAAAATGTACAACAGGTCCTAAATTATACAGGTCATTAAGTTTACAAAACATAGATCGAATGAACATTTTTAATATTATGTGGGCCATCAGAGTCGATCTCCATCCGGATTACCTTCAAGCACCTGAGATAAAAACATGCAAAAATCATATCAGCGAATGCCGAGTGAATTCATAGAGTTTAATAAAAACCGTTATATAAAACAATCGTTGAAATAAGAACACAAGTATAATATCAGAAGTAAGTCCTCGTATTGCTAGTCAGACAATATATAAATCAAGCATACATCTTAAACCGTCCATGAGACCGTAGCCTCAATATTACCATAATAGGTAATATATTCATCGTTATTTTCATCGTTATTGTATTGTATATAGGATTATTATTAGCCGCATGACATTGTTACCTTACTATGAAAACAACGGGCCGCGAACCCGACAAACAATTTGCCCATCTAAGTTAGCGTGTCGTCACAAAAATCACGCTATGTAAATCTTCTCATACATAAATTCGCTTACCAATCAATGTGGTACGACGGGGATCAACCGTCAAGGCGCGAACTGGGGTGATCGTCCCCAAATAGTACTATCATATGCATAAGCGTCTACCAAATCCCGGTAGTTCACAATTCATGCTAATGAGACTTTAAGTGACATAACCTAACTACTAATAATCCTTTTTGTCTCGTTTATAGGGTCATAGCATCATTCGGGTCCATATCATTAAGCATACCATCGGGACTACTTGTGTTCTATTTTTATCAAAAACTAGCATGTTATCTCCCTCGCGGGTTTACAAATCATTTTATAAAACATTTAAAAGAGTGCGAGGCTATGAACTCACGTTGATAATGAAAGGCGGATTATCGGCTACGGGCGTGCTTCGGTCACGGAAACCTATATAAATAATAACCGGTCTTAGACTCTTGTCCAATGACTTTATCAAAATAACAATATACATATGATGATTTTGTACATATGATGATGATCAAGTGGGTTTATATATCCTTGTTTACTCATTTTAGTGTTTACGTATTGGTAACTTTTTTCTAGTTTACTAGTTTTACCTATTTACCTATTTTAAGTCCAATAAGCTTATTATAAGTTCTTTAACTTGTTTTAATCCATTTCATACTTATATTATCAGTATTTAAACTTTACAAGTTGGGCCCAAATGGGTTAAGTCCAATAAGTACTTTTTATAAGTGTTTAACTTATTTAGTCCAATTATTAGTCCAATATGCTTACTTAGCTCGTTAATGTCCATATGTCCTATAGTTCGGGTTTTATCGGTTTTTACTTGTATTAGATACTTATATATCATTATATGACTTTTAAAAACTTTACATTAGACGGGTTTGATCGTCTAAGTTTTAATTGGCGAAAAACGTTAATTTTACGGTAATAGCCGAAAAAGTCGTAAAAATCAAGTTTATAGTTTTTATAGCTTATAAATATTATTCAACTACCATTTTTATAAATTGTCCATTTATTTAACCTTATACATATTTATATAAATGAAATTCATAAGTTAGTGGGTTTTAATTTCACATTTTATAGTATATAATTTGAGTGCTTATATAATAGTAATAAACATTAATTCTTCAAAATCTGATTTTTATTTTCATCTTCACCATTTTTATCATATCTAGAGTTATAAAATGAATTAGAAGCTTATTTTTGGATGGCATGAACTTCATATTATGTGATACAATTAACTTAGTTATAGCTACTGCTCATTTTAAGTTTAACTATCCTTAATAGTCCCTACAAAACAACTTATTCAGATTAGCACACTCATCTTGTTTTGATCATATCTCACTCATTTTGATGATTCCATTGCATGGCCAACTCTCACATGTGTATGACATCTTGTACTTACTGTAAATGGATTCTACCATGCAAATTTATCAGTTCAAGTTTTGGTTACATACTGTTTTTATACAGCCAACAAATTAAGCATGATTTTAGCCTTGTTTCTTATGGTTATTAATCTTTTTAAGCATATTTATCAACACTTGATCCCCACACAACATTTTTATCATCATATATTCATCATATACATATACAACAAGAAAGAAAATACATTTGTTCTTTACAAAAATAACAAGAGAAAATGGAAAGGATGATCTTCTTTACCAACCAAGAGTATATCTTGTTTTTGGAAGACAAGAACTTGATGAACACCAAATGTAACCCCAAGATCATCAAACACCAAGAAAGTAAGTTGAGAAATCAGCCCTAGGACACAAGCAAATCACCTCCTTTGTTGTTAAAATGGCCACCAAGTGATCAAGGCTTCAAGGTAACTCCATGATATAGCTAGATAACAAGTATTTTGTGGCTAGAAAAGATCAAAATGGGTGTTTGTTCTTTGAAGTGGGACGGCAATGGTGATGTGGTTGAGAGAGTTTTTAGTTGTTTTTGCATGTGTGGAATGGTGGTAAATGAGAAGCTAGTTGTTTTTGAGTTAGTGGTAGCTTAAGTGTAAGGCTAACTTACACTTGTTAGCTTAATGTTTACATGATGCCACATCTTTGATGTGGTGTCATGTTTGGGCCGTCCCATGTGTAGTGGGGTGGGATAAATTATTTTGTCCCACCTCACTAATTTACGGGTATTCCTTGATTCTAGTTTCCTCGATTTGCGTGCCCTCGGGTCGTTTCACGAAAAACATTTTTATAAATTATGAATCAACGGCACAAAACGAATCTAACAAAAATTGTCTCATCAAAAATGGAGTTCAAAAACGTAAATACGTAATCCTAAGGTTTCCGGTTTAATCGTAAAGGACGCTAAATTATGCACGTAAGCCCAAATTTAAATCCGTAAATTGTGAGCTCATCAACCAACACAAAAATAAGTTTCAAAATATTATACGAGAAAATAATTCACTACCTGAAAATGTTAGATTGTGTCACAGCTTTTCCTCCTAAAAGGGATCAACGTCCTCATGATCCATTTCGTTTTGATGTCCGTTTCTTATTGAAATCGAAGAGGTGCGGATATTTCTTCCACATTTCATCCTCTCGTTCCCAAGTATATTCCGGTCCATGCTTTGAATTCCATCGGATCTTGACAATAGGTATCCGACTTTGTTTCAGTTGCTTTACCTCACGATCCATAACCTCTACGGGTTCTTCGATAAAATGAAACTTCCCATCTATTCGAACCTTATCTAACGAAATTTTCTCATCACTCACTGCTAGACATTTCTTCAGATTAGATACATGAAATGTGTTGTGAACACCATGAAGTTCTGGGGGTAACTCTAGTTTGTAAGCCACTGGACCTACTCTAGATAAAATCTTTAAGGGTCCAATATAACGGGGATTCAATTTTCCTCCCTTTCCAAATCTTATAACGCCTTTCCATGGCGATACTTTCAACATTACTCGGTCACCCACTTTAAACTCCATTGGCTTCCGCCGCACATCCGCGTAACTTTTCTGTCTACTACGGGCAGTCAACAACCTATTCTTAATCTGAACTATCATCTCCGTAGTCTCCCGGATCAATTCCGGTCCCGTGAGCTGGGTATCCCCAACTTCACTCCAACATACAGGAGATCTATACTTCCTACCATATAAAGCTTCAAACGGTGCAGCCTTAATACTAGAATGGTAACTATTGTTATACGAAAACTCTGCTAACGGCAAATGTTTATCCCAATTCTTACCAAAATCTAACACACAAGCTCTCAACATATCTTCCAGTGTTTGTATCGTTCTTTCACTCTGCCCATCAGTCTGGGGGTGATAAGCAGTGCTCATGTCGAGATTCGTTCCCAAAGATCTTTGGAGAGATTTCCAAAAATTCGATGCGAATCTAGGATCTCGATCTGAAATGATCGATACAGGCACTCCATGCTTGCATACAACATTCTCAAGGTATATACGAGTCAGCTTCTCCAGTGAGAACTGCTCTTTAACCGGAATGAAGTGTACTGATTTGGTCAGTCTGTCGACAATAACCCAAATCGAGTTGTTTCCAGATGATGTTCTAGGAAGCTTGGTGATAAAGTCCATCGTAATTCGCTCCCACTTCCATTCAGGAATCTTTGGTTGTTGAAGTATTCCTGATGGCTTTTGATGTTCAGCTTTAACTCTAGCACAAGTCAAGCATTGAAGAACATACATAGCAATGTCAGCTTTCATATTCGGCCACCAGTACAACTTCTTCAAATCATGGTACATCTTATCAGATCCCGGATGAATGGAATACTTAGATTTATGGGATTCTAACATAATCAAGTCTCTTAAGCCTCCAAACTTAGGTATCCACATATGACCTCTTAAGCATTTCACTCCATCAGCTCTAACCTCTAAAGGATCTCCTTCTCCTCGGAACCCTTCATTAACAACATTTTCCTTCTTACAAGCTTCTATTTGCGCATTTCTAATTTGCTCAGGCAAATTATTGTGCACGGTCAAAACTAGAGGACGTACCCTGATATGCTCTCTATCTTTCCTGCTTAACGCATCGGCAACAACATTGGCTTTTCCTGGGTGATATTTTATATCACAATCATAATCACTTAACAACTCTATCCATCTTCGTTGCCTCATGTTCAATTCCTTATGATCGAGAATATACTGTAGGCTTTTGTGATCAGTGAATACTGTACACTTGGTGCGATACAGATAATGTCTTCACAACCTAAGAGAAAAGACTACAACTCCTAACTCAAGATCATGAGTAGCATAATTCTCCTCATTCTTCCTTAATCGCCTAGAAGCATAAGCTATCACTTTCTCTCGCTGCATCAAAACAGCTCCATAGCCTCTAAGAGATGCATCACAATACACTACAAAATCTTCACTCCCGTCGGGTAATGATAAGATTGGCGCACTACATAATTTTTGCTTCAATGTCTGAAATGCTCCATCTTCATCACTTCCCTAAACGAAAGGTTTATTCTTTTGGGTAAGCTTAGTCAAGGGTTTAGCTATCAAAGAAAATTCTTTAATGAATCGCCTATAATAGCCAGCCAATCCTAAGAACTGTCGCACTTCCGTTGGCGTTGTCGGTACAGACCAATTCTTAATGGCTTCAACCTTTGCAGGATCAACATGAATTCCATCTTTGTTAATCACATGACCAAGAAATTGCACAGAATCTAACCAAAAATCACATTTCGAAAACTTAGCATACAACCTTTCATCCTTCAACAAATTCAAAACAATCCTTAAATGTTCTCTATGTTCATCTTCATTCTTAGAATAGATTAGAATATCGTCAATAAACACAATCACAAATTTATCCAAGTAGGGCTTGCACACTCGATTCATTAAATCCATGAAAACCGAAGGTGCGTTAGTTAACCCAAATGGCATTACTTGAAATTCATAGTGTCCATAACGAGTTCTAAATGCAGTTATAGGAATATCTTCTTCACGGACGCGAAGTTGGTGATATCCTGACCGCAAATCTATCTTAGAATACACACTAGATCCTTGTAGTTGATCAAACAAATCATCAATCCTAGGTAAAGGATATCGATTTTTAATTGTCAACTTATTCAGTTACCTATAATCAATGCACATACGGAAAGATCCATCCTTCTTCTTAACGAACAAGACTAGAGCTCCCCAAGGCGACGAGCTCGGTCGAATAAAACCTTTATCAGACAACTCCTTAAGTTGCTCAGATAACTCCTTTAACTCAGAAGGGGCTAATCGGTAAGGCGCACGTGCCACCGGTGCAGCACCAGGAATTAAATCGATTCGAAACTCTACTTGCCTTATCGGTGGAAGTCCGGGTAAATCTTTAGGAAATACCTCAGGAAATTCACAAATAATAGGTACATCTTCCAATTGTTTCTCCTTAGACTCATTCCCGGTCACTTGAGCTAAGAATAACTCACAATCGTTCCTGATGTAGTTTTGGACTTTAATACATGAAACGATTTTCAAACGGGATTCACCTCGATTATCATCAGTTACTAACGTTCTATTCCTAAGAGGAATCTTAACCTTCTTTTCTCCACATAAAATAGTAGAATTATTCAACGACAACCAATCTATACCAATAATAATATCAAAACTACCTAATTCTATCAACATCAAATCAATCGAAAAGGAATAGTTCAAGAGATTTAGAGAGCATCCTTCTAATAGCTTATTAGTTTTCACTAATTTACCATCAGCCAATTCCACCTCGTAACTGGTATTTATCTCAACAGGTTCAATGTCAATAAGGGCACTAAATTTAGTGGATACAAAGCTCCTATCAGCACTCGAATCAAATAAAGCAACAGCATAATGATTGTTGAGTAAAAACGTACCGGTAACGACATTCGGATCCTCTTTCTTCACCTCAATTGTTCCAAGTTGATAGATACCACCCTGGGGGTTTCTTCCAGGTACAATCGCTTTCAACTTGGGGCATTCCGATTTCCTATGACCTTCTTCACTACAGTTGAAGCAAATGGTTCCCTTCTTACACCTTTCAACCTTGTGTCCAAGCATTCCGCAATTTCGGCACTTCCAGCAGTCACCAGCATGCCTCTTGTTACCACACTTAGGACATCTATCATCGTTGCGCGGTGTATTGTTGGTAAGAGCATTTGCATTCCCCTTTCTATGGTTCTAACGGCGATTGAAATTCTTCCTATTATCACCTCTATCTACACGATCACCGTCTCCCTTTCGTTTCTCACCAACACGGGCTTCATCTTCCCTATCCTGAATTATCTGTCCAATGAGTTGGTAAGCCATTCGAACAGCATCATCAATGGTCAGTGGTTTAGATGATGTCACGTCCCCCCGGATATTCCGGGTCAACCCTTTAATATATTGCTTAATTCGGATCTCTTCGGGTTCTACCAATCGAGGACATAGCAAGGCCAACTCATGGAATCGATTTGTGTAACTATCAATGTCCACACCTTTCATTCTCAGATGAATCAACTCTTGTTCTAACCTAATGATCACACTACGGGGACAAAATTCCAAAGTCATCCACTTCTTAATTTCAGCCCAAGGAGTAGCATTAGCAGCATCAATACCCATGAAAGCAATTCTCCCGTTCCACCAAGTCAACGCACGACCTTTAAGAGTAGCCATAGAAAAAGTCACCTTATCTTCCTCCTTACACTTACTAATTTGAAACACCGACTCAATCTTCTCAATCCACTGGCTTAATCCTACAGCATCTTCAGTTCCATTAAAAGGTAGAGGTTCACACTTCATGAACGTCACATAAGTACAGCCACCAACTTCAGGTGCATTAGTTCTAAGTCCTCCTACATTTCCTCCAGCATTAGCATTCACATTATTAGCATTCACATTCACATTAGTACCGCCAATTCCACTACCGCCAGCTCCGCTACCGCCAGCTCCACTACCGCCAGCTCCACTACTGCCAGCTTCATTTCTAGCATTTGCCATAAATTCAGTCATAGATGCGGTAACTTGCTCCGTAATAATCCTATGTACATCATCCTCAGTCACAGCCTTCTTGGGCGGCATAGTTATATAATTTCACAATTTCAAAGTATTAAGCATTCACCCAACAAGGATTCATATAATATGGATTGAATTCATAATCAAGATACAAATAAGGCACAATATGGAATTCAAGACAAGATACATATTTCATTCGATTTGAAACAAAAGCATTGTCTTAGTTACATCCCATATCAAAGTTCTAGCACTATACATACTCAAAATTCGTGCCAAGTCTACTACTAACAAGTCGGTTCAGTCAAAGCTACAAAAGTACAAAAGATACAAAGGTCACTACTAAATACAGACTGGTCTACTGAGAACCGCCAGATGGTCCATCATCCATCGTCTTCTGTATCTTTGTCGGACGATCACTAGACACATCTTCAGCTGGGCGCTTACGGATCACTCCTCTTTCAACCATGTCAGCATAAAATCTACTATTCCAACCCACGGATATATTCAACTCCTTCTCAGCTTTCTCACGCATCGCACGAGCTACACTCAACTGAATTTCCATATAATTTACCTTTTTCTTCATAGCAGCAAACTCACCACTTTCTAACACCGATAACCTCCTAAAAGCCTCATTCAAACCACGCTCTACATCATTCAAATCCAAACTAAGCAATTCCCGCTCTTTCTCACCAACCTTAGTCTTCGACTCCAAATAAGCAACATGAGTCTGAACAACACCTAATCCAATCTCTGTCATACTACTCTTAACACGGGAAGCATCTAGATCACGTCTCAAGGCCCATGGTGCAAGACCATCAATATGAGTAGCCTCTCGAGTACTAGACGACTCTCCTATCACACGTCTATGAGTAGCAATACCATCAGTACCGTCAGGTGCATTATCATCCTCATCCTCCTCTGATTCAGAATCAGATTCAGACGATTCAGACATTTCATCCCTAGGTAGCTCAACCTCAGAATCAGACAAATCAACTGATGGGGGTAAAGGCTCGCCCTCTGGAACATCATAAGGATAAATAAGCTCGGCTTCCTCATCATCATCAACCTCATCGTCTATACCTACATCCTCCTCGACATCCTCGTCGTCAATCTCATCATCTAAATTATCTAACCCAATCTCATCATCATCATTCTCAATATCAACATTATCAATCTCATTTTCTACCATATCAACCTAAGGGGCAATCTGATCTCCTAGTCCTATCTCGGGCTCGGGATCCTCAAATGGTTCCTCCTCATCATCCATATCATAATCTACTAAGTCTAAATAAGGATCATCATCTACATTAGGTTCGGGAATAGCATGGTTCTCTACAGGAATATTAGGGTCAGCCATGACAATATGCATTTATATATATCTCGTATTAGTATAGCATACTTATTAAACAATTACATACTGAAATCACGATATATACATATATATATATATATATATATATATATATATATATATATATATATATATATATATATATATATATATATATATATATATATATATATTAAATTATATATATTAAAATATATATCTTCTCAATAGGGCTTGTTGGTAACGTCGGAGATCTTTGGCACTGTTATAGTCAAAAGATTTTTCAAATATTTTTTCAAATGTTCATAGTTAAAAGATTTTGAAAAGTTTTGTTCAAAACCTTGGTTTTTAAAATCTTTTGTTCTCTATAACGAGAGCTCTGGTACCAAACTGTAACACTCTCAATTTTCGTATCGGTACAGCGGAAGGGTCTTTTAGAGTGTTACGGGATAGCACAATAACTCCAATCGTAGACAACACATAAAAATGGTTGTACAAGGTTCAACATACATTCATTCGATAAAAAGTTTTAAAGTGTACAACAGGTCCCAAATTATACAGGTCATTAAGTTTACAAAACATAGATCGAATGAACATTTTTAATATTATGTGGGCCACCAGAGTCGATCTCCATCCGGATTACCTTCAAGCACCTGAGATAAAAACATGCAAAAATCATATCAGCGAATGCCGAGTGAATTCATAGAGTTTAATAAAAACCGTTATATAAAACAATCGTTAAAATCAGAACACAAGTATAATATCAGAAGTAAGTCCTCGTATTGCTAGTCAGGCAATATATAAATCAAGCATACATCTTAAACCGTCCATGAGACCGTAGCCTCAATATTACCATAATAGGTAATATATTCATCGTTATTTGCATCGTTATTGTATTGTATATAGGATTATTATAAGCCACATGACATTGTTACCTTACTATGAAAACAATGGGCCGCGAACCCGACAAACAATTTGCCCATCTAAGTTAGCGTGTCGTCACAAAAATCACGCTATGTAAATCTTCTCATACATAAATTCGCTTACCAATCAATGTGGTAAGACGGGGATCAACCGTCAAGGCGCGAACTGGGGTGATCGTCCCCAAATAGTACTATCATATGCATAAGCGTCTACCAAATCCCGGTAGTTCACAATTCATGCTAATGGGACTTTAAGTGACATAACCTAACTACTAATAATCCTTTTTGTCTCGTTTATAGGGTCATAGCATCATTCGGGTCTATATCATTAAGCATACCATCGGGACTACTTGTGTTCTATTTTTATCAAAAACTAACATGTTATCTCCCTCGCGGGTTTACAAATCATTTTATAAAACATTTAAAAGAGTGCGAGGCTATGAACTCACGTTGATAATGAAAGGCGGATTATCGGCTACGGGCGTGCTTCGGTCACGGAAACCTATATAAATAATAATCGGTCTTAGACTCTTGTCCAATGACTTTATCAAAATAACAATATACATATGATGATTTTGTACATATGATGATGATCAAGTGGGTTTATATATCCTTGTTTACTCATTTTAGTGTTTAAGTATTAGTAACTTTTTACTAGTTTACTAGTTTTACCTATTTACCTATTTTAAGTCCAATAAGCTTATTATAAGTTCTTTAACTTGTTTTAATCCATTTCATACTTATATTATCAGTATTTAAACTTTACAAGTTGGGCCCAAATGGGTTAAGCCCAATAAGTACTTTTTATAAGTGTTTAACTTATTTAGTCCAATTATTAGTCCAATATGCTTACTTAGCTCGTTAATGTCCGTATGTCCTATAGTTCGGGTTTTATCAGTTTTTACTTGTATTACATACTTATATATATCAGTATATGACTTTTAAAAACTTTACATTAGACGGGTTTGATCGTCTAAGTTTTAATTGGCGAAAAACGTTAATTTTACGGTAATAGCCGAAAAAGTCTTAAAAATCAAGTTTATAGTTTTTATAGCTTATAAATATTATTCAACTACCATTTTTATAAATTGTCCATTTATTTAACCTTATACATATTTATATAAATTAAATTCATAAGTTAGTGGGTTTTAATTTTATATTTTATACTATATAATTTGAGTGCTTATATAATAGTAATAAACATTAATTCTTCAAAATCTGATGTTTATTTTCATCTTCACCATTTTTATCATATCTAGAGTTATACAATGAATTAGAAGCTCATTTTTGGATGGCATGAACTTCATATTATGTGCTACAGTTAACTTAGTTATAGCTACTGCTCATTTTAAGTTTAACTATCCTTAACAGTCCCTACAAAACAGCTTATTCAGATTAGCACACTCATCTTGTTTTGATCATATCTCACTCATTTTGATGATTCCATTGTATGGCCAACTCTCACATGTGTATGACATCTTGTACTTACTGTAAATGGATTCTACCATGCAAATTTATCAGTTCAAGTTTTGGTTACATACTGTTTTTATACAGCCAACAAATTAAGCATGATTTTAGCCTTGTTTCTTATGGTTATTAATCTTTTTAAGCATATTTATCAACACTTGATCCCCACACAACATTTTTATCATCATATATTCATCATATACATATAAAACAAGAAAGAAAATACATTTTTTCATTACAAAAATAACAAGAGAAAATGGAAAGGATGATCTTCTTTACCAACCAAGAGTATATCTTGTTTTTGGAAGACAAGAACTTGATGAACACCAAATGTAACCCCAAGATCATCAAACACCAAGAAAGTAAGTTGAGAAATCAGCCCTAGGACACAAGCAAATCACCTCCTTTGTTGTTAAAATGGCCACCAAGTGATCAAGGCTTCAAGGTAACTCCATGATATAGCTAGATAACAAGTATTTTGTGGCTAGAAAAGATCAAAAGGGGTGTTTGTTCTTTGAAGTGGGACGGCAATGGTGATGTGGTTGAGAGAGTTTTTAGTTGTTTTTGCATGTGTGGAATGGTGGTAAATGAGAAGCTAGTTGTTTTTGAGTTAGTGGTAGCTTAAGTGTAAGGCTAACTTACACTTGTTAGCTTAATGTTTACATGATGCCACATCTTTGATGTGGTGTCATGTTTGGGCCATCCCATGTGTAGTGGGGTGGGATAAATTATTTTGTCCCACCTCACTAATTTACGGGTATTCCTCGATTCTAGTTTCCTCGATTTGCGTGCCCTCGGGTCGTTTCACGAAAAATGTTTTTATAAATTATGAATCAACGGCACAAAACGAATCTAATAAAAATTGTCTCATCAAAAACGGAGTTCAAAAACGTAAATACGTATTCCTAAGGTTTCCGGTTTAATCGTAAAGGACGCTAAATTATGCACGTAAGCCCAAATTTAAATCCGTAAATTGTGAGTTCATCAACCAACACAAAAATAAGTTTCAAAATATTATACGAGAAAATAATTCACTACCTGAAAATGTTAGATTGTCACACTTCAACTTTCAATTTCATCTTCTATTATGCTAATATTCCTTCATCATTCAGACTCTTTCTGCATCACTTTCTTAGTTTCATTCCTGCCCCAATACTTTGACAACTTGAATCACGACTAGGTAAACTCTCAAATTACACCTCTTAACTACTGATATGACGATTATCATCGCATAAAGATTCCATCTTCACTAGGTTCCATTAGTCCTCATAGTGAAATATTTAAGATATCATCATCCCAAGTTTCAATTACCATTATTCAAATCATCCTTTCACTCTGTCCATTGCTTTCCGAAAATATGCCATTTTCCTTCTTAACTCAATTCTTCACACTTTCTTTAAAAATCTCTAATATTCAAAAGTCAATCTCAATCTCTGGGTTACATATAATATGTTCAAACCTTAATCAATACTCATACTTTATCACAACGGTTTCCAGTATTCAAAAATTACTCTGCCTCTATGTCCTGAGGTTACACTTAAAATAAACACAATGAGGTTATCCATAATTCTAACCAGTCACTTATATACTTTCCATACTCATTTTACACTTTCATTAATTCTAACAATCTCTATGTCCCGAGTGTAGTGCTTGTTAAATCACTAAATTACTGTACCTTCCATAGTACATTATTACATCTTCCTCGTATCATATACTGTTTAAATAACTCCGTTAGTCTCATATATTCAAATCTGAAATGTATAATGGTCAGATCACTTCCTGATATCGTAATACATTTTATTTACCCCAAGTTCTATAACTTGTAGTCTGATTTCGTAATACAGTTTATTCCAACCATACTGTATCAATACTTCAACTTGTAAAATTCTTTCAATACTACATGTGACATTCTCAACACTCTAAGAATAATTAAATTCTCTTTGATATGAAAAATTCATTCACCACTGGTCCTTGCATTCTTAACACACTCTCTAATATAATAGGAGAAAAATTTTGATAATCACAATAACCGTTTTGTCCCACAAAAAACATACATCTCATCTATCTCATTTCTATTACCATTCTATTTCAAAATTTCCAACAGTCTATTGATCTTCTTTCTTTGATATTCCTTTTCTATTAGTTTATCAATTCAATTCTAATGTTCTTTCCATTCCATCCATTTTGCTTGTTGTTACCAATATTCCAAATATCTCAAAACTCAAGAATCAATTCTCATTACCTTTAGAAATCTTATAAACCCTTTTTCCTTCTCTTCCTTACTAAATACTTACTAGTTGATAGTGAAAGTATCCACACTCATCCTTCATAATCTGAAACATACTTCGTAATATAGAACTATAACATATCCCATCTAAAATTTACCGATTATTATTTCTCAGTCATCATTAGGTAATCCTTAACTCCTTCCTTTTAAAATCCCCGAATGGCATTTATAAACAAGTCCTTCTTATTCTTATTTTCTTCATACTTGATTCCATACAAGTAATACTTTACCATCCTAAAAAAAGTACCACATAGTCAAATCCCATGATCATATAAACCCCGTTACACTTCTTTATTCAAGTCAACACACTACTATTACTTTCCTTTCCACTTGATATTATCCAAATATCATCATCGCAACGCTATAATTCCTTCAAATTCCTCCAATACTAACTATACAGGCACATAACTTCAATCTATCCTCAGCGTTCATAAACAACTTCCTCGACTACAAAATCAGATCTCAAAATCACAACTTAAATATATGAATGGATTTCACATATTTAGTTCTTCTTTGTCAGCTTTATCATTGGTTCGAAAATCGGTGAAAACCTCCTGATAAACCTCCGATAATACTCAGCTTACACAAAGGAATTGACAAGCTTCAGTCGGTTTTGTCGGTATCGACAAAGCCTTAATCGTTTCAATCTAGTCAGATTTTCACGATCACTTCAGCCATAGATCGCACATTCTAAAACATCTATATTACTTCAACTAAAATTCTTATCCAAAGAATTTTACATACCATTCCTTTTTAATAACAATTTTCCAATTGTTAGAGAATACTTTTCTTTCCTTCAATCATCTATTCATCACACTGAACATTCACAATCAGTAATGGATTTCGATTTCTGGTGCTTAGTTTGTTCAACCTCACATCAATCATCTTATTCACAAAACATCCAACTTCTTTACTTACTTACATTATCACTTCTCTGATGACTTACCCTTCCAGTCAAATCAGATTATCCTTATTGTCTCATCTGCCAATCCTTACAATCAATCATATTACCATCCTCAATTTCCCGATAATGCCATATAACAAAATATACAATCAGATTGCATAACTTCTATCACCAAGCTAACACAAAGCTTCCTTTTTCCCAAGACGACAGTGAACTCTACGATTCCACAGAACAATCACATAATACTCTTAAGTACTAACTCATCTTCTCATTCTTTTCCGACTACTACTAGTAAAGCGCACAGAAAATTCGACCTATTATAATTTCCTCCTACATCCTCATTGACCAATAAAATCTTCAAACAGAATTTCCACTAATTACTCCCTGAAATCAGTACTCAATGCTCAACAACATTCCAATTTAATTCTTTCCACCTTTATTTATCATACCCTATGATATTCATCCTTATCCTGGTTAACTTTCTCACATCTCTGGTTCAGTTAATCGCGCGATACCTCTTAATTCCATAAGCTCAAAAAATATTCCCTTAATATATATATATATATATATATATATATATATATATATATATATATATATATATATATATATATATATATATATATATATAGTTATTAATAATCCTTCCGTCGATTAATTTCTCATTTCAACTAATCGCAAATTTTTGTTGATTTCTCGTCCTCAGGTCAGCTAAAATCTAACATCTTCAAATCTCAATATATCCTCAATAACACCTTCAGAATTTAAGTACACCATCAATAACACTTTCAGCATTTCGAGAAAATTCTAACTCAATGATTACCAGATAAGAATACACAAATTACTACATCTAAATCTCAAATCTTATCCGCATTTCCAAAATATAAGCTGTAATAGCAGCAACATTCCCTTCATATTGATATTCCATTATTTGAATAATTCCTTTATTCAATCTCCTTTACCAAAATGAAAACATCTCACTACCACAGAAATACCAATTCCTATACTACACTCCTTGTTATTCCTTTAGCAGCTCGACCTCCAGCTAGTCCGTACTTACGTCCAGTAAATAGATAATTACTTAAGTGGTATAAAGTATATGTGATCTACACATCATACTTCCTCCTGCTTACCCGATTTATAGCAACTGCTTAAATACCATCTCTTCTTATCTTAGACTATTAAATTCCAGGTTTACCTTCTATTAGAGGAAATAAATTCCTATTCCTTATTGTCATTCGCAAGAATACCGTTCCTTCACCCTTTTCTGCCACTCTTAATTTCGAATCAGGATCAATCTTTAATTTACTATCTCTTTTTGTCTAGTTGAACATTAAATGACTATTGATATATCAAACATCGATCAGTTACTCGAACTTATCCATATAGTTGCACCTTCCCAATTACCATCAATAGCCGTACGACACTCTTCACCGCATCTCCTCTCATTCCTAAGAATCTAACACACAGACATCCTTTTAAAATCTTGCAGAATAGCAGCAACATCTCCATCTGGAACAGCAACATCTTCATTCCCAGCAGCATCTTCAGTCTCAACAGCATCTTCAACTAAAACAGCAGCATCTTGTCTCCTCTCAGCACTATTAGCTTCAAACAATCTAACAACTATTCCCACAATCATATAATCTATCCTAATGGTTGGCAACCTTTGGAGACATATTTCAAGATACTCAGTCACACAGTAATCCTTGCTAATGACAGAAGCATATCTCACTCAACTCTTTCTATGCGATAACAGTAGAAAGAAACTTGATAAGTATACACATCGAGATAGAAAGAATAGGATCTTTTCATCAAGATATAACATGAATACTACATACGCCAACAACACAATACTACCTAAATTCCACAATCATCTTACAAAAGAGAGAATAACAAAGACACATCAAAATACTAAAGGGTAATAGTAGATTTCATCCATAAATCCGAGAAAATCGCAACAAAATCTTGTCACTAATGTCACTTACCCTTATCATCCTAAACAACAACAATAAGAATAATCCATCACAATACTACCTTACAACATCTAGATAATCCAAATACAACATAACAATACATAAACTGAAATACAACAAAGATCCATCACTACATCACTCCATAGGATGTGGTCCATCACTTTCTCCAACTTGGCTCGTCCCTGCTTCATCTTCATCTGGTCCTAACTTGCAGCACCTCCCTTTTGGATCTAAACACGATGGATTCTTAAATCCATACCTCAAAGCCCTCCTTGACACGGCGGATCTATCATATAATGAGAATCAGCATACACCTCACTATCCTGAAACTTCCAATGTGGTTCAAGATATGGCCCAAGATGAGCTACATATTCACTTAACCTGGGAAGCCTATCTATCTCTTTCTGATACTTCTCAAAATCAGTCCCATAACTTCTCAATTCAGCTCTAACCTCAGTTCTTCCAACTTCACTCTCAGTCATATAGTTATCACTATCAGATTCTACAACATTCTTCTTATCATCCGTATCATCCTCATAATCTAACCATCCACCTGAATTCTTATGATCACCTACTCGCTGATACTGCAAACTCCGTTGACCTACAGCAATTCCCCCTTTCTTGACGTAATATGGTATGTCAGACATTTTCTGAAATTACAAAAAATTCAAAAGTACATAAGGTCATTATTCAAAAATATATATGCAATGCATAACCATGCAAATGAAAATGATTTACGTATGCCAAATATATATGTATGCGATGCAGTGCAATGCAATGCAAATGATAATTATACAATACTCATAAAAATAAAATTATGATGAAATTATGATGAAAGCACTCTACGTCCTTTCATTAATACCAATACCTCATTGCAGTATCTACTTAATAAATAATCAAGAATTCACAACAGTTTTAAGGGATACATCTATAATAACAAAGCATAACAAAATAAATAATCTTACCGGAGCCTTTCAGAGAAGTTGCGTTGCTTTTATAAAATACTTTTGACACCAAAGTTATAGTTTAGGACATTTTCAAAAATCGACCTAATTCGCTATAACTAAAAAGCTCTGGTTACCAATCTTTAATGTTGGGAATAAATCTATGTATACTTGTTGCCCCTGCTAGTTGGTTATTCGTTCCCCTGCTAGAGTTAGTTCCCCCTGCCAAATAACAAAGGCAGGGGGATTGGTTCCCCTGCTGAAGTCAAAGGCCCTGCCGTCAGAGATAAACTTGGAATAGATTTTTACGTGTTTCTGTTACTACTCCTTAATACTTTCCAAGTTTGTTAGTAGTGATCTTGTACGTGAGTCCTTATGCTTAATAAAGGACTCACTAGGTTAGCATGCAAAGTGTGTCTTTCTCTATTGTCATTCATTTTCATACTTTAAGGTTTTGTAAACCCTAATACCATTATAGGGTATTCGTATATCATTGATATATTAAAGTTAAACGTTTGCTTTAATCATATTTTTCTTGTACTAAACACTATATTCCACATCTTGTTTAGTTACTTTGCCTTGCAAAGTTTCTCTAGTGTTAGATTGAATTTATTCTTTCTATCACAACCCTTAAACAAGCTATTAAGGTTTAAGATCTGAGTTTGGGATCAACAAGTGGTATCAGAGCTTGTTGAGAAACTTTGTCTAAACCAAGAACAAAACCCTCATACCAACCATGTATTCAGACTCTTCCTTAAACAGCAACAACCACAATAACCTCAAATTACCCATGTTGGATCCTGAAAACTTTGAATTATGGGAATTTAGAATCTAACAATACCTCAAAATGGAACACTATGTTCTCTGGGAGATCATAGAGTTTGGTGATCAATTCAACAAAATGGTGGCGGTTGAAGAGGGCAAGGAAGAAGAGAAAGGTGAGAGTTCCAAAGGTAAGGACAAGAAGAAATCTGCTGCTCTTTGTGATAAGGAAATACTGGCCAGAAGGCATGATGTCAGAGCTCACAGCTCATTCCTGTTGGCTCTACCTTATAGACATCAACTAAGATTCAGAAAGTACAAAACAGCTAAGGAACTATGGGAAGCCATAGGCACAACTTTTGGAGGAAATGAAGTCACAAAGAAGAAGAAGAAGAATCAGATGCTTGATGATTTTGCTTCTTTCAAAGCAATTGGTGATGAATCAATTGGCGCGATTTACAATAGGCTTCAAGATATGGTGGCCCAATTGGAATTCTTTGATATTGAAGTGACAAGAGAACAGGTGAATACCAGGTTCCTTAACAGCCTCCAGAAGGAATGGTTTGTCTACAAGGCAATCTGGTAGAATAAGGATGACTTTCATAACAAGAACATTGATGACATATACAATAACTTGAAAGTTTTTGAACCTGTTGTCAATGAGATGAAGTCAAAAGGAACGATTCCCACCAACTCAAGTGGATCTACTGATTCCCCTGCTAACATGGCATTCATATCGCAAAGCAGTGGAATCGAAGTAGGCCCTGTTGCTTATTCCCCTGCTACCAGGTCTGGATCATATTATGATGAAGAAAGGCCAGCTACATTCAGTCTTGACACTGCTTGTGCTTTTATAGCATCCCAAGGGCCACAAGGATGTACTGTGTTGCACAAAGATCTAAGTCAAATCAGTAAGCAAGGACTGGAGGAGATGGATATCAAGTGGAACATGGCTCTGCTTAGCATGAGAGCCAACAGGTTTTACAAGAAGAATGGGAAGAAGATCTCAATCAATCCCTCTGATGTCGCTGGGTTTGACAAAACAAAGGTCGAATGTTACAACTGTGGCAAGAAGGGTCATTTTTCTAGGGAATGTAGAGGACCTAAGACTCGGAACAGCTATAGGAAGGAAACCAGAGATGATGATTCTGGTGCTAAAGCCATGGTAGCCATGCAGGGGATAGATGGAGCAGGTGGATGGGATTGGAGTGCCATGACAGAGAATGTGGAAAGAAATCAAGCATTGGTTGCTGAGGAAAAAGAGGAAGATTTAGCACTTATAACCATGTCAAGTTCCAGCTCAGACAATGAGGTATACGATGATTCATATTGCACTAAAGCTTGTAGGAAAAATACTGAGTCATTGAATGATCAAATCAGAAAGGTAAAAGCTGACTATATTAATTGTGACAATGAGCTTGATAATTATAGACGTGCTTTAGAACAGTTAGAGTCCACCATAAGAGAGTTTAAACAAAGAGAAAGTGATTATAGGGATCACATTGTGATTCCAGAAAGAGATGCAAAGGAGAACAATAACTCCATTAAGGAGTTGACTGCTGAACTTGAAGTTTTTAAATCTAACAAAAAGATTGATGATGAAACTGTTGAAAAATTTGGAAAAGCTTCAAAAGATTTAACTAAAGCAGTTGAAATTGGTCAATCTCTTAGGGACAAAACAGGGTTTGGGATTAAAAATGAGCATGCTACCATACCACCACCTCCTGCCAATATTCATGCACCTTTTCCTAGAAAAGACTTGTCTTGGACTGGTCTCTCTTGTTTTCAAAAACAGAATGATATTGAGTTTGAATTGAGTGCATACATACCTAATAGTCTTGATACTAAAGAGCCACTAGTGAAAACTAGTATTATTAGGGACTTTGAAAAGGAACAAATTGCTTTAAAACAATGGAAAATTGATAACCCTGTTCTATTTTCAAGAGGTGGACTTTTTGGTAGTGATTCTAGTTCTAAGAGTAGTTCACCCAAATCTAAAACCAGATCACAGTCTCCTAAGTCCACCATTAAATATGCTGGTATGTACAGGCCTGTCAGAGGTAATCAAAGAAATTGGAATGACCAAAAGTCTCACCAATTAGGAGAAGACTTTGTGATAAATACAAAGCCCTGCTTCACATGTGGCAGTTTTGATCACACTTATCAAGAATGTCAGGCACCAATGGAAGTTGTGGCTGCAAATCCTTTAAAGGATATGCAACCTAAAGCCATTCTTCTAAATGCAGGGGCAAAATCCTTTTCCCCTGCCAAGTATGTTGCCACTACCTTGAGAAACAGGGTTACTGACAAATATGTTGTCCCTGCTCTAAGAAAGGTGAATGTGCTCATACCAAACCCAACACTTCCATGACCAACCCAACACCTCATAATGCATATAGATCTGGCCCTAGACCTTACCAACACATAAATAGAGGACAAAACAAAAGATGCGTTCCCTCTGCTAAACATAGGGATTCCCCTGCTAAACCTGAGGTATCCCCTGCTAGCAAAGTTTTACCTTCTAGGAACATGGGTAGATGGGGGAAAGCTGTGAAAGCCTCAGCTCGTTGGGTTTGGGTACCCAAAAGGGGTGCTCAGTCTAATGGTGTATCTCTAGTTTTTGATAAGCTATCCTACATTGATACACGAGGTAGATCCAAGTCTGTAATGGCTTGGGTCCCCAAGAAAAACTAATTTGTTTTTCTTTTTGCAGGTGACAAAGAAGACAAGGGATGATAGAGCATATTGGGATAGTGGATGCTCAAGAAGCATGACTGGACAAAAATCTTATCTGTCTAACTTTGTGCCCCTGCATGACAATGATGGTGTTTCTTTTGGAGATGGGCATGGAACAATAACAGGAAAAGGAACTATTGTCACCAATGGGATGACCTTTGATAATGTCTACTTGGTGAAAGAACTCAAGTACAATCTATTCAGTGTGTCATAGATGACTGATAACAAGAATCTTGTCTTGTTTACCGACACTGAATGCCTAGTGTTAGGAAAGGAGTTTGTCTTACCACCAGACACTCCTATTGTACTTAGAACACAAAGACAAAAGAACATGTACACAATTGATCTCAAAGACATCTCTCTTCAAGATAATGAAACCTGTTTCATTGCCAAAGCCTCAGTTGATGAGTGTAAGAAATGGCATAGAAGACTTGGTCATCTTAATTTCAAGAACATGAACAAACTGGTGAAATATAATCTAGTTCATGGTCTTCCTTCCAAGTCCTTTGTCAATGATCATACTTGTGCTGCCTGTCTGAAAGGAAAGCAACACAGAGCATCTTGCAAATCAAAAACAAGTATGTCCACTACCAAGCCATTGGAACTACTGCATATGGATCTTTTTGGTCCTACTTCTGTGGCAAGCATAAAGAAGAAATCGTACTGTCTAGTGATGACTGATGATTTTTCAAGGTTCACATGGACATTCTTTTTATTTGAAAAGAGTGACACATCTGATGTACTCATTGGGTTCATCAATAAGATTGAACTATTAAAAAGCATGAAGGTAGTAACCATGAGATCAGATAATGGTGGTGAGTTCAGAAATCAGAAACTGGATTCTTTCTGCATAAACAAAGGAATCAGGAGGGAATTCAGCATTGCAAGAACACCTCAACAGAATAGAGTTGCAGAAAGAAGGAATAGGACACTCATTGAAGCAGCAAGAACTATGCTGTCTGATTCCAAACTTCCAGTTATCTTTTGGGCTGAGGCTGTATCCACTGCTTGTTATGTACAAAGCAGGGCCTTGGTGGTTAAGGCACATAACAAGACCCCTTATCAGCTGTTCAATGGAAGACCTCCTTTAATTGACTTCTTTAGACCTTTTGGATGTCATGTGATCATCTTGAACACTATTAACAATCTAGGCAAGTTCAGTGAAAAGGGAGATGATGGATATTTTGTGGGTTATTCATTAAACAGCAAGGGATATAGGGTCTTCAACAAGAAGACAAGCAAAATCACAGAAAATCTTCATGTGGATTTTCTTGAAGACAAGCCTGAAGATGTTCAAACAGGTCCTGATTGGTTCTTTGATATAGAGGTTCTTTCAAAATCTATGAATTATGTACCTGTTGCATTGCAGAATACTAACATTTCAGGTACACAAAAACCAACTGGTGCAGAGAAGCCACCACTGAGGTACATGAATGTACCCTCACTATTTCCTATTGAAGCTGCTTCAAACACTGGTGAAGAAGATGATCCTTCTCTAGGAAAAGAAGAGCCAACCTCTTCCCCTGCTATGTCACTTTCTGAAAGTAGCGGAATGGCTGAAAGTAGTGGAATCCAGGATTCCCCTGCTAGATCAATTGCTTCCCCTGCCACAAAGGATCCTGCTGCTAATGATATTAATGATGAAGAAAGAGAATCCCTACTCATTTCCTCATCTACACCCATATCTGATGGTCCTCTTATATCCAGCAGTGGAAGCAGAATAATTATGAGTGGAGGTCCAAGTTACTCAGAGCTACATTTAGCTCATCAGCACCCATCCCTAGTTCATGCTTTATCTTTTGGAAGATCTTTTGAGGAATTCTTTCCCAATCAAAATAGCCCCATCAATTCTGATTTGGAAGAAGATGAAACAGAAGTAATCATGCAGCCTACCTACATAATCAATAAGGATCACCCTATCTCTCAAATCATTGGTGATCCTGAAGCCCCTAGACATACAAGGTATACAACAAAGGAGCACAGCTTCATTGCTAACATCACCATGAAGTTTAATCATGACAACATGCAGTGTTGTCTGTTTACTACATTTTTGTCACAAGAAGAGCCAAAGAAGATTTTTCAGGCTTTAAATGATCCAAGCTGGGTTGAAGCCATGAAAGAGGAGCTCTTAAAGTTTGACATTCAAGAGGTTTGGATTCTAGTAGATTGTCCAAAATGGGCAAGGCCAATTGGGACAAAGTGGGTACTCAGGAACAAAAAGGATGAAAGGGGTATAGTTGTCAGGAACAAAGCAAGACTGGTGGCACAAGGGTATACACAGGAAGAAGGAATTGACTATGAGGAAGTATTTGCTCGAGTTGCCAGGATTGAAGCCATTAGATTATTCCTTGCTTATGCTTCATTTATGGACTTCACTGTTTTCCAAATGGATGTAAAAAGTGCCTTCTTGTATGGCACCATTGATGAAGAAGTCTATGTTATGCAACCTCCAGGGTTTGAAGACCCAGAACATCCAGACAAGGTATACAAGGTGAAAAAGGCTATGTATGGACTTCACCAAGCTCCCAGGGCCTGGTATGGGACTCTCTCTAAATATCTCTTGGATAATCGCTTTAACAGGGGAAAGATTGATCAGACCCTGTTCATTAAGAAACAAAAGGGTGACCTTCTGCTAGTACAGGTCTACGTTGATGACATCATCTTTGGATCCACAAACTCTATGCTTAGCAAAGAGTTTGCAAAGTGATGCAGTATAAATTTCAAATGAGTGCCATGGGAGAGATAAACTTCTTTTTGGGGTTACAAGTTCAGCAGCGGAAAGATGGGATATTTATCTCACAAGACAAATATGTGGCTGAGATTGTGAAGAAGTTTGGCATGTCTGAGGGAAAGAAGGTTTCCACACCAATGGACAAGGATCATCCATGGGGCAAAGATGGTCATGGAAAGCTTATAGATGTCAGGAACTACATGTCTATGATTGGGTCTCTCATGTATCTCACAGCTTCAAGACCTGATATCATGTTTGCAGTCTGCTTATGTGCAAGATACCAGGTGGCACCAACAGAGTGTCATTTATTTGCTGTAAAAAGAATTTTTAGGTATCTAAAGTGCCATCCAACCTTAGGACTTTGGTATCCCAAAGAGTCACCATTTGAGTTAATTTCTTACTCAGATAGTGACTATGCTGGTGAGAACAATGATAGGAAGTCTACAACAGGTGGATGCTAATTTTTGGGAAGCAGACTTATATCTTGGTAATGTAAGAAGCAGACTATTATGGCCACATCAACAACTGAAGCTGAGTATGTAGCAGCTGCTGCATGTTGTGGTCAAGTACTTTGGGTTCAGAATCAACTGCTTGATTATGGGTATAACTTTCTTAAAACCAAGATATTTATCGACAACAACAGCACCATCTACATTATTAAGAACCCTGTTTTTCATAGCAAGACTAAACATATTGAAATAAGACATCACTTTATCAGAGATTGTTTTGAAAAAGGACTAATTATCCATGAGAAAATTGATACAGAACTTAATGTTTTTGATCTTTTAACAAAAGCTTTTGAAGTGGGGAGGTTTCAGTACCTGGTTGCAGGTATTGGAATTGTTACTCCCTAAAAATTGATGTCTATTATGTCATGTATATTCAGGGTTGCTTTATTGATGTTGTTGTATAACTGTTAGTCAATTTTTCCATCATTTTTCATTCCACTGCTTTTAAACACAGATCGCCCTGCTGGGGGTTCATTCCCCTACTAAGAGAATTTTTCTCTTTAAACCGGGTTTGTTCTTTTTAAAAGTGGTTATATGTGGTTTTAGACTAACAATGCAGAGATCTAAATGGTGCATACTACTCTCATTGGTGAATAAGGTATATGCTCTATGTTTGAGGGGAGGTTAGGTCATACCTTTAGGACTCAGGGTATCCTTAGGATGCTCACATATGATCTTAGATCATATCCATTGGTGAGTAAGGGTTCAGGGTGATGAAGGCCTGCTACAAAGCTTGTCAGAATTCTGAAACCTTGAGGCACTGTAATGGGTACTTGCACTTCTCTATCAAAACAGCTTGCTGTTTAGGTACAGATGTGTGGTACACATTGCCAAGACTAACTGACCATAGGTAAGGGAAAAGGTAGGGATGGTGACTAGGGTATGCTTATTTTCTTGGGTTGACCAGGTGCAGGGTGACTTATGTGTTGACTTTTTGTGCTTAGACCTTTACTGAATAGAGGACTCTTGAGTTTCTATGTATCTATATTGTGTATACAAGTGTGTGCATTAGAGCAGAGCTAGTTAGCATTGGTCTCTCCATGATTAGTCTAATACCCCTAGGAAAGTTTCCCCTGCTTTCACCTTTTGCTTCCCCTGCTTTAACAACACCCCCCTGTTTGACCGTTGACCGACAATACCGTTACCCTATTCATAGCCGTTGGGCCTGCTTGCAAAAATTTTGGTTAGGGAATATTTTATTGTTTTTAAAAGATATTTAAGGCGCTTTCTTCGCTGATTGGTAATCTTTACTTTATTATTTCAAATAAATTACTTTTTTATCAAGATTTATCTTTGATATTTTTGCAATTTGAAAATTTGGTCCAATCATAGCTCTTCAATTCACCTATAAAAAACTTAAATCCCTTCACAAGCAGGTCCATCTCTCTCCCTCGACTAAATCCCACCTAACTCTCACCATTATAAACCTTCAAAACATTTTCAACCTTTATCATGTCTCTCAAAATTGTTGCTAATCATAATCAAATCGCTTTATTACATGATGAGCCAAAAGAGTTTGTTGATGCTGTGGCCTTTCTAAAATCCTCGTATTTTAGAGTGGCCCTTCTCATCAACCCTAGGATTTACACCTCACACATTCAACAATTTTGGTCTAAATCCATGACCAAAACAGTGAATGGAGAGGTTACAATTCAAAGCACTGTAGATGGTCATCCCAAGGTGATTACACTTGCCTCCATCAGAGACAACCTTCTTCTTGATGATGAGGATGGGATAACCAACCTATCTGAGGCTGACATCTTTGAGGGTCTTGTTAAATTGGGGTACACTCTTTCTAAAGACCAAAAATGTAAGTTTGCTAAAGGTCAGTTTGCCCCACATTGGATATAGTTGATTCATACAATTTTACAATGTTTGTCACCAAAAACCACTGCTTTCAATGAATTTAGTAGTGAGATGGCTTCTGCCCTGATCTGCTTAGCAACAGGGAGGAAGTATTGTTTTTCTCAAATGATTTTCAAAGGAATGGTTAAAAATGTTTCAAGCAATTCAAAATTCTGTATGTACCCAAGGTTTATAGAACTTCTGCTGAATATGAGCGAACATGGTCCAATCAAACACAAAAACTACTTTTCAGCAACCAAGCACACTACCAAACTATTCACCACACTTCTTGCACCATCCCCACAATTTTCTGGCAGGTCCATTCCACTCACTTCAATTATGATGAAACAAATCAGACAGGAAGAAGCCAAGACAAAAACAGCTAAACACAAACCTTCTGATTCCCCTGCCAAGAAACTACACCCTGCCAGTACTCTACCCCCTGCAGATCCACAACATGAAAGGCGATCTAAATCCAGGTTTGCCAGGTCTCCCTTGCCTGGTGAATCTTCACAAGTAGTAGAGAGGAGAGCCTCCAAGGGTTTGGAGCAAACTGAGGGTTTGGCTGCCACTAATGTTTCATCCTCAAGGGGTGAGCAGGATAGTGACACCATTAGTAAGTCCTCTCCCTCACTCAATGATATCCAAAAAGGGGAGAAATCTCCTTCTAGGGTTGAGAGCAGCATGCAACCTATGACCATTTTGGAATTGACGAAAATGTGCATGAGCTTGAAAAGGCAGAATGCACAACTTGTACAAAATGTCAAAAAGCAAGGTCTGGTTATCAATAACTTGGAAACCAGACTTGCCACACTTGAGGGGAGGAGAAAGCCCAGACTTATCATATCCACAGATGAGGATGCTTCCAAAAGGGAGGAAGTTCCCAATACAGAAGAGTCTACTCAGTATTACTCATATCCTGGTGGTGTACAAGGAAAGATAGCAAGTGCTGAGAAAGGGATTGAGAAAGGAAGTGCTGATAAGGGAAGTGATAAGGGGAGTACAACTAAAGAGATTTCTCAAACATGGCTAACTATGGGCAATCAAGAAGAAGCCCCTGCTTCAAAAGTTTCCCCTGCCATTGCTGATCCCACTGTTGTAAGTCATTCCCCTGCTAAGCCTATTACTCAAACTTTTGTTAGAAAGAATAGAAAGCAACCAGCTCAGAAGGGAATTACAATCAAAGAACCTACATCTAAAGTTAAACCAGCACCAGCAATGGATCCAAAAGACAAAGGAAAAGGGATCATGGTTGAACAGCCCAAGAGAAAATACAAGCATAAAACTCCTGAACAACAAAGGGCTCAAGAAGCACCTGATGCACAAGTAGCTCTCAGGCTACAATAAGAGGAGATTGATATGCAGGATCAGAGAATGCAAAAGATGAGGCCTAAAGAAATGCTCAAGCAGGTTGAAATTATGCATAGGGAGTTGGATGACAGGGTGCCTCATGTTGAAGAGTTTCTAGATCAATGGGAGAAGGAGTTAATAATTGCTCCCTTGGAAGACATGTATGAGTTGACTGGCCTTGTTTACAAATATCAAACTGAATATCTAGAAAGGAGGGCAAATCAAATTCAGAGAGAGAAATATTTGAGTTCTGAGAAAGGGAGACTTGAACACTACAAAGTTTTGCTCAAGAGACATAAGAAGTAGAAGGATGGGGACTTCACATATATGAGTTTTGAAGCTATAAAAAGAGCAGTCAGACCAGTTTTAAGAGAATATGATGTGGAAGACTTTATGACTATGAACTCTCCTGAGGAAGCTGAGTATCTTAGGAGACAAAGTGAAGTGTTACAGAAAGCTAGGGAATCCAGGAAAAGAAAGGCTGAAGGAACAACTTTGGAAACTACACAAGCAGGTGCATCATCCCAAGCAGGTGCATCATCACAAACAGGGGTATTACATCAAGCAGGTGAAAGTTTTCCAGCAATTGAGAAGTCTGTACTTAATGTACAAAGAGCAGCCAAAAGACTCAAGAGAATGGAGAAAGTTGGCACAGTTACTAAGGAGTCTCAACATCCTTCCAATGAAGAAATTGATAAACAGCTAATTTTTGCAGGAAAATGATGATATCTCACCTAGTGAACTTGGAAAGAAGTTTGCTATAATAGAGTATGCTGTTTATGAACATAAAGGGAGGACTTGGTGGAAGCTTACAAGAGCTGAAAATATAGCACATACATTTCTAAGTCTAGATGTCATGTTCAAACCTTGGATAGTGAGGACTTAGAAGATCTGTGGAAAATTTTGAAAAAGACTTTTGCTGCAAAACCTCCTACCATGGATGGTGTGGAGAAGGATTGGGTAATCTGGGAGTGCATGCATAGGATGTATGAGCATGAGTTATTTAATCCTATATTTGATGCAGTAAATAAAGGAAATTTGTTGTATTGGAAGCTGTTTACTAATTCTGGGGTCTATGAGGTAGTAATGGAAGGAGTAAGTGTGTACTTGATCAATCATCGTTATTATCCTTTCACTCAGGAGACCTTGAAGAAACTAGCACAGGCTAACTTGATTGTAGATGCTAAAACGACTGTTGCTTATGATCTGATAAGGATGATGCATAGTCAGATTTGGCCAGAAAGTTTGTAAGCACCCTCATCAACTAGGATTTATTCAGAAACTTGTCTTTAGGGGAAAGCACAAGTTTAGGGGAGGATTATTGGGAATAAATCTATGTATACTTGTTACCCCTGCTAGTTGGTTATTCGTTCCTGTTTGTAGTGTTTTACTACTCTTTAGGAAAAGAGAGTAAATAGGGAATGTATCGAGTGATGATTTAGGAAACCAAGCACTAATGACCCTTATGGTTTGAAAGTTCGTTTCCCAAGGAGATATATGTGTGTGAAAAACTTGTAAATGTTTGTGATTAATGATTGGTTTAGAAGGGGATGAGAAAAGAAGATGACTAAGACGTGAAAATAATACTACGACGACAAAACGTAAAACCGTAAAAACTACAAAAATAAAAATTAATTCTAAAAATTACCAAAAATACACCAAAAATCAAAATAAATAAACTAAGAGTTTACCAATGATCAAAACTTTTTCAAACCTTTTAAATAATTAAATATTCAATTTTTAAATGCTAATTAAAGCCTTAAAAATCAAATAAATTGTAAAAATGCCCAAATAAAGATTTTTCAATTGGTAAACCTCAAAAATGACTTAAAAAGATAAAAAACTATTTTTAGAAATTTTTAAACTAATAAAAACTATTTAAAATGATTTAAAAACTATTAAAACTTAAAATAATTATAAAAATTAATCTAAAAGTGATAAAATTATTCTAAAAGTTGCTAAATTTCTATTTTAATGTATTAAAACTAGGAAAAATGTAAAAAGTTGGAAAATGTGAAATTTGAAAAATAATAATAAAATAATATTAAAATAATATTAAAAATCCAAAAATTATAAAAATTCTAAAAACTTACAAACTAGTTTATTTTAACCTAAATAATCATAAAATCAAAGTGAAATTACCAGAATACCCCTATTGGGCCTTCAAATGGGCCAAAATAAAAAACAGTCAACCTTAATGGGCTTTTTGGCCCAAAAAGTCAAACTTGGCCCAATTGACTTGGAAAAGCCCTATCTGACTCAAAATTTAATTCTAAGCACAAAACTCTAAAGGCCCAAAAGCTGAATGTGAGCTTATCACAGCTTAATAAGCAAACAGCTTATTCTTATTGGGCTTTTTAGCCCATTAAGCAATAAGCTAATGCCATAAGCTCTAATTTGACACACAACCTTCTTTTGGGATGCTTTTGAGATCTGTAAAAAGAATTTTTGAAAAAGCACACTCAATAAGCCAGAAATAAGCAAAGTAATATTTCACTAAAAGACAAAATAGTCGTTTTTGAGAAATAAGGCACCTCAGGACTTGATTCAACTTGCAAAAGATCAAAAATGGACTCAATAAGCCAAAACAATCAACAAAATTCCAATAA
The DNA here is from genome assembly GCA_025667525.1 of Glebionis coronaria. Taxonomy (NCBI): domain Eukaryota; kingdom Viridiplantae; phylum Streptophyta; class Magnoliopsida; order Asterales; family Asteraceae; genus Glebionis; species Glebionis coronaria. The sequence goes on from CM046875.1 coordinate 492,251,333, forward strand.
GCAAAACCAATAAGCCAGAATAAGCCAATAAGCACTTATGAAAAAGTCAATTAAGTTGGTTTTCTAGTCAAACCCTAAAGTCAACCCACCAAATGCTCCAGTATGAACAAATGGGTCAAATAATGAGCACCTATTACAAAATCCAAGTTGTTGCTGGTTAAAATAAGCTATTATAGCTTATTGATAAGCTGACACCAATTTAACACTAGCAGTGGTAACCAGCAGGGGAAAGGAGTTCCCACTGCTTTGACTATTTGACTGAGCTTTTTAGAGAGTTTTAGTTGGATTCAATTGGAAACAAGGGCACCCTTGTGATCAGTGAACCACAAGGAGTCAATAGCAACAAGAAAATCCAAATTTGGTTCACATAATAAGCCACAGATGATCAAACAGTCACCAGATCATGCACAGACATGGAAAATAAGCAGTTATGCACTTAATAAGCAGATTTAGCAAGAATAAGCCAACCAAACTTAACAGGATGCATACACAAGCTATATTAACTATGAATAAGCACAAATCAACTTATAACAAACACTGAATCAAAGTAGACAACAAGATCAAAGCATCAACAGTTACTGATAAGAACATGAACAATATGCAGACAAGTTTGTTGATCTATTAGACACTAGATCCAATTTCAAGCAGTCAAATCTCTTCTGCTGGTGTAATTAACTAAGGTTTAGCACTTGTTAGCCCTAGCCTAAGTTTAGATCTACGTGTCCTCAAAATCCTAGCTAATTTTACCAAGTAACCAAGATTTTATACCCTATTTTATGAATCTGTTTCAAACCTCAAAACCTGCAAACAGATGAACAATAGCAACCAAATAACAGATACTAACACTTGCAAACACAAAACCACCTCTTAACAAACCACAATTCCAACTTATGCAGTTAACCCAAACACCCCTTAAAAACTTGTTTTCACAATTTTTCAAAGTATTATCTAGATTTCACCCACAAATCAGACTAACAACACCTCATAAAAATCAAACAAAGCCAGATTAACAATAATCATCCACAATATCACAGATTCAAGAACAATCAACAAAAATCACAAATATTCAGAAACTTAAAGAGGAAATGAAAAGGGAAGAAGGTGCAAACCTCCAAGACCTACATCCAGGCCTTGGATTGTTTGAGCTGAGGTACTAGCAGAACAAGTACCAGCTTCCAAGCTGCTAAGAAGAACAAACTACAAAAGTGAGATCAAACAATACCAAACTTTCTGATTTTTGAAACCCAAGCTTTATCACCTAAAACTTTGCCTCAAAAACCTTCAAACAAGATTAAGGAACTCAGATTTTAGCTTATCAAACACCAACTTTTATAAATAACAGACAAGAACTCAAAATTTTCCAGAAATTCAAACTTTATTTCATAAAAAGGAATTACAAAGATTTAAAAGCTAAAATCTGGAACAAAGGGACTCTCACATGTTGAGGTCTCCTTTTATAGGCAAATGCCTGGCTAACACTATTCACAAACCCTAGAAGTGAAATTCCACATTTGTCCTTGAGGTCTTCTAGACGTTTCTTGGTTGTGAGTTGTCCAAAGTGATCAAGGGCGTTCATTTTAGCTTTGGAATGAAGCAAGGATCCTTAGCTGTTGATTTGGACACGTAGGATGACTTGGAGAGTAAGTTGCATTTTCATTGGTTGAGGAGGTTGAGTGTGGGGTCCAGGGAGTAGTGGGATTGAGGGTTTTGTGTGTGGGATTTGTTTCTGCACATGTGAATCACACAAGTGCCTGGGTAATTTGTTTTTACCCTTTGTTTTAAGTGGAGTAAAAACTAGGTGGATGAAGGGTGAACAGTAGTAACTTTGATCCGATTTTGGTGGGATAAAGTTTTATGGCGCGTGTTATGGGTTTGAATGTTTCACCTTGGCAACTTAGGTCCTTGTGTTTTCAGAAAACTTGTAAAACGTGTTTATCAGCCAACATAATCTATTTCCTTTGCAAATAACTTTCATGACTTGGCAGTTTTGGCACAAAACTTTCCAACAAGGTTTACAAGGGTTGTTTTTGCCATTTTGAGATATTTCAAGGGCTGATATTGGACAATGTTGATCTTCAAAGGTCTTCAATGTACCTTTGTCTTCATGAGGGACCATAAATGACAATTTAGAATTGTTGAGGGACTAAACTTGCCATTTCTTCAAAGTTGAAGGACCATATGTGTAATTTTGACAAACTTAAGTGACCAAACTTGTAATTATGAATATACAAGGGTTTTAAGTGTCATTTCTTCATTAAATGAGGATCAATCTTGTATGTCTTCAAGTCTTCAAGGGTATTTGTTGAATATTTCATGAATTAGGGCCCGATTCTTTGTACGGCTTCGTTTCTCGTGTCCGTTTTTCCTTGTATCTTGTGATCTTTTGTCTTTTTCACGATATCCATACCTAAAATACACAAGTAAACAAACATAAGCATATATATGGTATTTTATGACATTTTTATGCATTTAAAGCCCGAAAAGAACGATGAGATCATGTATAAATGCCATCTCATCACTCCCCCATACTAAGCCATTGCCGTGCCCTCATGCAATGCTAGAATAAAGTATCTAAGCATCACCAAAGTTCAAATTTATTAACCTTTATTGAAAAGTAAAAGTCTTGCAACATACTACGAAGATGTGTAAAGACATAATGTATGATTTTCATCACAAAAAGTGACTTTTAGGGTTAAAGAATAGAAACAAGTAAATGTCCCTTAGAGTATACTTCGTCATCCTTGATTGTCATACATTCCATGCTAAGTGCACAAACGAGATCATTGTTGGTACAAGTCACAATGCTAACACTACTCATACGTCCAAATTGTGTAATACTTTTTCTCCCCGCAATCCTAGTTATTATAAAAAGAAATGGGTTACTAGCATTTTTTAACTATTTGTCATGGATCACAAGTGATTCATATTGACTTATTTGATTAGTTCTTAGTCCGAAAGCAAAGTAGCACGATTTGATCGATAGTTAGCCGAAGGACAAAATCTTTTAAAACGGCTTCTCGTGTATCTCCTTAAGTTCATATCTTGGCATAACTCGTTTCACGATTTGAGACCTTTCTCGGACCGATATTTGGCATGTACTTCATACTTCAAATCTTGGGAAGACGTTCTTGAAATTATGGTCTTCTCTTCATATATTTGGAATTTCTTCTCTTGACGTTTTTGAGAGATTCTTCATATTTGGACCACGACTTCATCATTTTTCTTCAATCTTTACTTTGGATTTTGATATACAACGATCCGCCTCCTTTTCGGACTTGGATATATTTATCCTCATACCTTGTAAGGGTCTTTTCGGATAGACTTTCTCCATGATCTTTAGGGGAGTAATTGCTTTTCGTCGTGTGTCTCGATCCTTCATATTGATTTAGGAATAATGATACTTCACATCATCTTGGATCTTTAGCAAAAAATAGAGCTCCTCATGCCTTGTTAGGGCCTTTTTGGATGATCGCCAATCTTCGCGTCCCGCTTCAGTAAGTTATGCCTTGGCTATGAACTCTATTCAACCCCGAGCAACTTTTAAACGATCTTGCGCTAGAGGCTAAGTAACCTTTCAAATCGTACGACCTTACTTATTGCAATTATGATTTATTCCTAATACATTGATCTTATGGGAAGAAAAAGCCACAATTAAAGACATATGAGTTTTTGAAAGAACATTTTCATGTTCTACGTTTAGCATGATCACTTGTCTAACTCTATCATCTCTCGTTCTTCACTATATAAAGACCTCTAATTAAAGAGACTCGTGAATACTTAGCCATGCAAGTCAAAATTAAGCCAAATTTGGATTAGCTTTCATTAAGACGATATCAAATCAATGTTTTGGGTTTTCAAGCCACCTATAGGATCTTGCACTTTCTTGGACTTTTTCAAGTTTAGAGAATGCGTTTTATAGTTCCCTTGATAAGTGACTTTCTAGGATCAATTATAGGAACTTGCGAAAAGTTTTTGTTCTTAACCCGAATGAGTTAAGACTTTCGCGTTTTAAAGCTCCCTATATAAAAGTCTAGCAAAACTTGAATTGAGCGGGTTAAGGAATGTAAATGGCTCCAAATGCCCATCAAGTAAAAAATTAGCTCTTATTCTACCCATCGGAAAATATACATTCGTGTCTTAAAAACACTTATGAAAACTAAGAAAAATTTTAAAATTTGGCCATTTTTAGCCTTATTAGCAACCAAAACAAAACATTGAGAGTTGGAAAGCGTGAGGGCGTAGCAAAGCAAGTACCTATTCACCCCCATACTAAAAGTAAACATTGTCCTCAATGTTTCGAGTCTAAAGGTGGAGCACCCCCATACTAGAGACGAAGAATCGGATGCTTAGGATCTAGCATGGAAAGGGTGATCAATAATATATCTAAAGCCGTTTATTAAGTATGCTAAAAGATAATTGTTAGAACAATAAAGGATATGTCATGGATTCGTGAAAAACTTCTTCAAGCAAACGATGGAGGCTCACGTAAACGAACACGAGAGTCTTCAATCGTAGATGATGATGATGATCTAGATAACACAATCACAAACAACCACGAGACAACGAGTTGAAAGGGTATAAGTCCCCTTATTAGTGAATAGTAAGCAAAAAGGATAAGCATGGGATCTCCCCCACTAGGCACCTCGTTTTTGATTACCGAGTCATGAGCTTGACTCGAACCCCTCAATGCTAATTATCATTGGGGAAGGTGACTTGGTCGAGGTCAACCATTGAAGGAATTTCCCCACCAAAGTAGTGCTTAAGCCTATGTCCATTCACCTTGAAATTAGGACCATCATCTTGAGCTAGCTCGATGGTCCCATAAGGAAACACTTGTGTAATGGTGAACGGACCCGAACAACGAGATTTCAATTTCCCGGAAAATATCTTAAGTCGAGAGTTAAAAAGTAACACTTGATCACCAACGTTAAAAACCCGGTTTTAATCTTTGAATCATGAAAATGTTTAGTCTTTTTAAAAATTAATGAATTTTCATAAGCATTATCTCTTAATTCATCCAATTCATTCAATTGTATTTTCCGGTGATCTCCCGCGGTCTTCAAGTCAAAGTTTGCATGCTTAAGGGCCCAATATGCCTTGTGCTCCAATTCAATGGGCAAATGACAATTCTTCGCATAGACTAACTTATAAGGAGTGCAACCGATAGGTGTCTTATAAGCGGTCCTAAAGGCCCACAAAGCGTCATCGAGTTTGTCGGACCATGAGGCACGGTTTTCTCCAATTGACCTCTCTAAAATCCTCTTCAAAGCTCGGTTCGAAACCTCGACTTGCCCACTCGTTTGTGGGTGATAAGTCGTAGAAAGACGATGAGTAACTCCATATTTCTATAGAACCTTTTCGAATTGGTCATTACAAAAATGGGTTCCACGATCGCTTATAATAGCACGAGGGGTTCCGAACCGAGAGAATTGTTGCTTCAAAAACTTCACTACCACACGAGCATCATTAGTAGGAAAAGCCTTAGCTTCCACCCACTTAGAAAGGTAGTCCACCGCGACGAGGATATATTTGTTGCCATGAGACGATGGGAACGGCCCTATAAAGTCTATTCCCCATATGTCGAAAATCTCACACACTTGAATTATGTTTTGCGGCATTTCATCACGTTGAGACGATTTTCCTTGACGTTGGCACGAATCACACGACTTCACAAGTGCGTGTGCATCACGATAGATAGAAGGCCAAAAGAAGCCGGCATCGAACACTTTCTTAGCCGTGAGATTAGCACCGTGGTGACCACCCGTGGGTCCCTCGTGACAAGCTCTAAGGATATTAGAAGCTTCGGCACCAAAAACACAACGTCGAACGAGTTGATCCGCACAAACCTGAAAGAGATAAGGGTCGTCCCAAAAATAGAACTTGACGTCACGAAAGAATTTTCGTTTTTGTTGTGTCGTCATACCCTTGATTATGAAATTTACCGCATGGTAATTTGCAATGTCGGCAAACCATGGGGTGGTGTCTTTAGAATTCACTACACCGAGAGTCTCAAGAGGAAATGTTTCGGTGATTTCCTTGTTCTTGAAAACATCTTTGTGAGGATCTTCTAGACGAGAGCGATGATCGGCCGCTAGATTCTCGGCTCCTTTTTTGTCAAGCACGGTGACATCAAATTCTTGGAGGAGGAGCATCCAACGAAGCAATCTCGGGTTAGCATCTTGCTTAGCTAAGAGATACTTGATAGCCGAATGGTCGGTATACACGATGCTTTTAGTCAAGACGAGATAAGTTCGGAATTTCTCAAAAGCATAGACCACGGCAAGGAATTCCTTTTCCGTTGTGGTGTACTTTAATTGAGCCTTGGTCATCGTCTTACTAGCATAGTGGATAGGACAGAAATGTTTGTCATAACGTTGCCCTAAGACGGCCCCTATAGCATAATCACTTGCATCGCACATGATTTCAAAGGGTAATTCCCAATTAGGAGCAACAAGAATGGGAGCTTCGGTAAGTTTCCTTTTGAGAGTTTCGAAAGCTCTAACACAATCCTCATTGAAGTTAAAAGGAGCATCCTTCTCGAGAAGGTGTGTCATAGGTCGAGAGATTTTCGAAAAGTCCTTGATGAAACGACGATAAAAGCCCGCGTGGCCTAGGAAACTCCTAACTCCATTAACGGTTTTGGGATGAGGTAACTTGGCGATGACGTCTACCTTAGCTTTATCGACCTCAATCCCCGCTTTCGACACCTTATGTCCTAAGACGGTTCCTTGTTTACACATAAAATGACATTTTTCCCAATTAAGCACAAGATTGGTTTCTTTACAAAGTTTTAACATTTGCTCGAGATTAGATAAACATGACGTGAACGAATTTCCAAACACCGAGAAGTCATCCATAAACACTTCCATCGACTTCTCGATCATATCGTGAAAAATCGCCATCATACACTATTGAAACGTACCCGGTGCATTACAAAGTCCGAAAGGCATCCTACGATAAGCGAACGTTCCATAAGGACACGTAAACGTAGTCTTCTCTTGATCACGAGGGTCGATAGGGATTTGAATGTAACCGGAAAAACCATCTAAAAAGCAATAGAATTCATTTCCCGCGAGTCGCTCCAACATTTGATCCATGAAGGGCAAAGGAAAGTGGTCTTTACGAGTGGCGTCATTTAAGTTTCGGTAGTCAATACACACCCTCCAATCGGTCACAACACGAGTGGGAATTAACTCGTTGTTTTCATTAGGCACAACGGTCATTCCTCCCTTTTTAGGAACACAATGGATTGGGCTCACCCATGGGCTATCAGATATAGGATAAATCATTCTCGCGTCAAGGAGTTTAAGGACCTCCTTTTTAATGACATCGTGAATTTTGGGATTCACCCTTCTTTGACTTTGAATTGCGGGTTTGTAGTCCTCCTCCATTAAAATCTTGTGAGTACAAAATTTTGGGTCAATACCCTTAATGTCGGATATTTTCCACGCAATTGCCCCTTTATGATCCTTAAGAACTTTCAAGAGCTCGGTTTTTTTATTATTAGCTAGACCTTTTGCAATAATAACCGGCAACTTGTCATCACCTTCCAAGAATGCGTATTCAAGGTGAGAAGGAAGATCTTTCAATTCAAGGATAGGTGGTTCCTCGATTGAAGATTTTGGTTCAACACTCATAACTTCCATCGGCGGAAGAAATGGTGGAATAAAAGTATCATCACTAATCAACACCTCATCTTCATTGTCGATTTCATTTGAAGTGAGATCACCTCCTTAGAATGGAGTGAGATTTGGTGTGGAATTAGCAAGAATCGGATCCAAAATAGTAGGATTGCCACTTGACGAGCTATCAGAAAAACCTAACACTTCTTGTGAAAACTCATCGCAAACCACATCAACGATGTCAATGTGATTGATGGTAGCGATTGCATAAACATGAGAAGGTTTCGAGTTTTGAGTAGCGTTTATAACAAGTTCCTCTTCGTTGAATCTCAAAGTGATAGTTCTTGCATGAACATCGATAAGCGATCTCGAAGTGTCTAAAAATGAACGACCTAAAATTAGAGGAACTTGAGGATCCGCGGGGATGTCAACTACTATAAAATCAACGGGATAGTAGAACTTCCCCACTTTCACGAAAACATCTTCGGCTACTCCACATGCTAAAATCGTAGAATGATCGGCCATCTCGATAGACATGTTCGAAGGAATAAGAGACGGAAGCGAAAGCAATTTCCAAATGGAAAATGGCATCAAATTAATGCTCGCACCAAGATCGGCCAAGGCGAGGCATTCTTTCATATCTTGTATGTCACAAGGAATGAGAAACTTTCCGGGGTCACCAACTTTTTCCGGTATGCGGTTAAGATAAACCGAAGAACAATTAGCAAGCTTTGAAAGCTTTTCCTTATCGCTCATCATACTTTTAAAAGTGGAAGCAAAACGAGGCATATACAACAATGCGTCGGCTAAACTCACATCAAAATGCACTTGTTGAAACATTTTTATAAAAAGCTCGATTTGTTGTTTGTTACGTTCTTGCAATTTCTCTTTGTTTCGTCTCGAAGGGTAGGGTAAAGGTGGTGTGGGTTGTTCATTAGGCAACGGACTTGGAAACTCGGGTTCCACAATTGGTATTGGTTCAACCGTAGGTGTGGTATGAGCGGTACTTCGTGGGATTGTAATGTGCTCCTTTTCGACCATCACCTCGGGTTCTCTCTCGATTTCCTTCTCCGTAGAAGTACTTGGACGAGAGATTGGTTCCTTGAAAGTTTTACCACTGCGTGTAGTAATAACCTTCATTTCTCCCTTCGGGTTTGCAATGGTATCACTAGGAAGACCACCCGAGGAAGAGGGTTTACACATGATTGCTTCAAACATCTTAGCCATTCTGTCCTCAAATTTTGATTGCCTAGCATCCGCTTTTAATAACTCTTGCTTAATCTCATGTTGTCCTAATTCCATCTTTTGTTGGTTTTGTTGAAGACGTTGGACATTTCCTTCCATTTTATTTGCATGAGTTTTAAGTTCATTAGCAAGTTCATTTTTAAGCTCGTTTTTCAACTCGGATCTTAAGCTAATCATCTCACGTTGCATGTTATCAAATTTAGCATAATCCAAAAATTCTCCTTGAAGATTTTTAGTGTGAGCATTTTGAAAACCTTGTGTAGTGTTTTGAAAATCACGGTTTTGATTTTGATTAGTGACTTGTCCATTCCCATTTTGATAATTCCCTTTGTTGTAGTTACATGAATTGCCTTGGTAATTACCACTTTGGTTGTTGTTTCGATAGTTATTAGCATTTTGATTTGGTGGAGCTTGATTTGGGCGGGAACCTTGACCGTTTTGGTTGTAAGTCCCCGTTGCTACATAAGCACTCGAAGTGTTACCATATGCGGTAATGCACTCGGAAAGATCATGAGCTCCACCAAAAGACAAACAACTCTTAGCAACCGCTTTAACCGAAGCGGAATTTGAAGCTTCTTGAGCTTTCCAATGGGACATAAGATTAGCAAATCTATCAAAAAACCGATTTTCCTCATTAGCTTCATCATGTAAGGCATTAATGCTACGAGACGATGACGACGATGACGAACCCAAATTGGCAATACTCGGTGTATTACGAGGGCTATAAACCTTAGATCTATTCTCGATGATTTGTAAAGCCTCATTGGTCGTCTTGCACAAAAAATTACCACCCGCGACGGCATTCAAATAATCTCGTTCATGATCATTAAGCCCTTTATAAAAAGTATCAATTTGATGCAATTCTGAAAAATCATGGTGTGGACATTCATGTAACATTTCTTTAAAGCGTTCCCATGCCATTGAAAAACTTTCATTATTTCTTTGCACAAATCGTGAAATCTCATTTTTCAAATATGTTGTTTTAGATGGTGGAAAAAACTTGTTCACAAACTTAGAAACGAGATCACCCCATGTCAAAATCGAATTTGGCGGTTCTTTCTCAAGCCAAATTTTTGCGGGTCCATCTAACGAGTATGGAAACAACATCATCTTAATGGCGTCATGTGGAACATCCTTAAACTTGCTAGTAGCGGTGAGACGATTAAAATTCCTAATGTGATAGTGCAGGTTGTCTTTCTCATGACCTCTAAACTTATTTGCTTGCAACATCGACATTAAACCCGTCTTAATCTCAAAATTCTCCGCAAGAATGGCGGGAATCACAATGGCCTCTCCAAAACCCTCGGTGGGTGCTTGTAGCAACTCCATCATAGTACGATTAGCCATGACGATTTCTTGTTCTACAATAGGTTCAACAATTGGAGGTTGTTCCTCAATCAACGTCTCTTGATTAGCTTGCTTTTGAAGACGTTTACGAGCTCGTTTTGCTTGATTACGAGTGATCATAAACTTCACGAAGAATGGGAGGTGAGCAAAGAAGATTCTTTTTGGGTGTTTTGTGAATTTTCAATTTTTTGTGTTTTTGATTGTTTTTAATTTTTTGGATTTTGGTGTATCTTCGTAGACAACAATCTACAAAATCTCTCCTCGAATCAAACTCTTGATTAAAGAAGCCTCAAAGGAATGAAAACGATCACGTGGAGTGAACGCCTTCGAATGACTTTAGAACTTTTGGTGAAAACCAAATTGTTCAAGAGGTTTTAATCACAAAGAAACCAAGCAAATATATTATACGTAATAATACTTTGGGCGGCAAAACCCTCGATTAGCCTTTAATCTCAAAATACTCACAAGCAAGCGGGGAAACGAGGCGGCGCGAAGCACTTAAGAGCCTTTTTCCTTAGGGTATATTTTATAATACCCGCCTTATACCCACCTTATAGTTTGTATTTTTCAAAATCGAGCTTCACGAAAGTATTTATCTATTTTTGCCTTTTTCTTTTTGTTTGAGATTCGAATACAATAATTAGGAGATCAAATCCCAATTAAGGTTGTGTTTTCACACTTTTGGAGATATTGTTTATTTGTTGTTATACTTAATACAATATAGTAATAATATTTTCACAAGAAAAACCACGAAAACCGATAATACGTATTAGTAGATTTCTACTAATACAAATACTATTTTGGTGAATATTAAAAACAACAATGCAAATTAATCACGACACACCTCCCCGGCAACAGCGCCAAAATGTTTGTAGTGTTTTACTACTCTTTAGGAAAAGAGAGTAAATAGGGAAAGTATCGAGTGATGATTTAGGAAAATCAAGCACTAATGACCCTTATGGTTTGAAAGTTCGTTTCCCAAAGAGGTATATGTGTGTGAAAAACTTGTAAATGTTTGTGATTAATGATTGGTTTAGAAGGGGATGAGAAAAGAAGATGACGAAGATGTGAAAATAATACTACGACGACAAAACGTAAAACCGTAAAAACTACAAAAATAAAAATTAATTCTAAAAAGTACCAAAAATACACCAAAAATCAAAATAAATAAACTAACAGTTTACCAATGATCAAAACTTTCTCAAACCTTTTAAATAATTAAATATTCAACTTTTAAATGCTAATTAAAGCCCTAAAAATCAAATAAATTGTCAAAAAGCCCAAATAAAGATTTTTCAATTGGTAAACCTCTAAAATGACTTAAAAAGATTAAAAACTATTTTTAGAAATTTTTAAACTAATAAAAACTATTTAAAATGATTTAAAAACTATTAAAACTTAAAATAATTATAAAAATTAATCTAAAAGTGATAAAATTATTCTAAAAGTTGCTAAATTTCTATTTTAATGTATTAAAACTAGGAAAAATGTAAAAAGTTGGAAAATATGAAATTTGAAAAATAATAATAAAATAATATTAAAATAATATTAAAATAATATTAAAAATCCAAAAATTATAAAAATTCTAAAAACTTGCAAACTAGTTTATTTTAACCTAAGTAATCAGAAAATCAAAGTGAAATTACCCGAATACCCCTATTGGGCCTTCAAATGGGCCAAAATAAAAAACAGTCAACCTTAATGGGTTTTTTGGCCCAAAAAGTCAAAATTGGCCCAATTGACTTGGAAAAGCCCTATCTGACTCAAAATTTAATTCTAAGCACAAAACCCTAAAGGCCCAAAAGCTGAATGTGAGCTTATCATAGCTTAATAAGCAAACAACTTATTCTTATTGGGCTTTTTAGCCCATTAAGCAATAAGCTAATGCCATAAGCTCTAATTTGACACACAACCTTCTTTTGGGATGATTTTGAGATATGTAAAAAGAAATTTTGAAAAAGCACACTCAATAAGCCAGAAATAAGCAAAGTAATATTTCACTAAAAGGCAAAATAGTCGTTTTTGAGAAATAAGGCACCTCAGGACTTGATTCAACTTGCAAAAGATCACAAATGGACTCAATAAGCCAAAAAAATCAACAAAATTGCAATAAGCAAAACCAATAAGCCAGAATAAGCCAATAAGCACTTATTAAAAAGTCAATTAAGTTGGTTTTCTAGTCAAACCCTAAAGTCAACCCACCAAATGCTCCAGTACGAACAAATGGGTCAAATAATGAGCACCTATAACAAAATCCAAGTTGTTGCTAGTTAAAATAAGCTATTATAGCTTATTGATAAGCTGACACCAATTTAACACTAGGAGTGGTAACCAGCAGGGGAAAGGAGTTCCCACTGCTTTAACTATTTGACTGAGCTTTTTAGAGAGTTTTAGTTGGATTCAATTGGAAACAAGGGCACCCTTGTGATCAGTGAACCACAAGGAGTCAATAGCAACAAGAAAATCCAAATTTGGTTCACACAATAAGCCACAAATGATCAAACAGTCACCAGATCATGCACAGACATGGAAAATAAGCAGTTATGCACTTAATAAGCAGATTTAGCAAGAATAAGCCAACCAAACTTAACAGGATGCATACACAAGCTATATTAACTATGAATAAGCACAAATCAACTTATAGCAAACACTGAATCAAAGTAAACAACAAGATCAAAGCATCAACAGTTACTGATAAGAACATGAAAAATATAAAGACAAGTTTGCTGATCTATTTGACACTAGATCCAATTTCAAGCAGTCAAATCTCTTCTCCTGGTGTAATTAACTAAGGTTTAGCACTTGTTATCCCTAGCCTAAGCTTAGATCTAGGTGCCCTCAAAATCCTAGCTAATTTTACCAAGTAACCAAGATTTTATACCTATTTTAAAAAACTATGTGTTTCAAACCTCAAAACCTGTAAACAGATGAACAATAGAAACCAAATAACAGATACTAACACTTGCAAACACAAAACCACCTCTTAACAAACCACAATTCCAACTTATGCAGTTAACCCAAACACCCCTTAAAAACTTGTTTTCACAATTTTTCAAAGTATTATCCAGATTTCACCCACAAATCAGACTAACAACACCTCATAAAAATCAAACAAAGCCAGATTAACAATAATCATCCACAATATCACAGATTCAAGAACAATCAACAAAAATCACAAATATTCAGAAACTTAAAGAGGAAATGAAAAGGGAAGAAGGTGCAAACCTCCAAGACCTACATTCAGGCCTTGGATTGTTTGAGCTGAGGTACTAGCAGAACAAGTACCAGCTTCCAAGCTACTAAGAAGAACAAACCACAAAAGTGAGATCAAACAATACCAAACTTTCTGATTTTTGAAACCCAAGCTTTATCAACTAAAACTTTGCCTCAAAAACCTTCAAACAAGATTAAGGAACTCAGATTTTAGCTTATCAAACACCAACTTTTATAAATAACAGACAAGAACTCAAAATTTTTCAGAAATTCAAACTTTATTTCATAAAAAGGAATTACAAAGATTTAAAAGCTAAAATCTGGAACAAAGGGACTCTCACATGTTGAGGTCTCCTTTTATAGGCAAATGCCTGGCTAACACTATTCACAAACCCTAGAAGTGAAATTCCACATTTGTCCTTGAGGTCTTCTAGACGTTTCTTGGTTGTGAGCTGTCCAAAGTGATCAAGGGCGTTCATTTTAGCTTTGGAATGAAGCAAGGATCCTTAGCTGTTGATTTGGACACGTAGGATGACTTGGAGAGTAAGTTGCATTTTCATTGGTTGAGGAGGTTGAGTGTGGGGTCCAAGGAGTAGTGGGATTGAGGGTTTTGTGTGTGGGATTTGTTTTTGCACATGTGAATCACACAAGTGCTTGGGTAATTTGTTTTTACCCTTTGTGGAGTAAAAACTGGGTGGATGAAGGGTGAATAGTAGTAACTTTGATCCGATTTTGGTGGGATAAAGTTGTTTGGCGCGTGTTATGGGTTTGAATGTTTCACCTTGGCAACTTAGGTCCTTGTGTTTTCAGAAAACTTGTAAAATGTGTTTATCAGCCAACATAATCCATTTCCTTTGCAAATAACTTTCATGACTTGGCAGTTTTGGCACAAAACTTTCCAACAAGGTTTACAAGGGTTGTTTTTGCCATTTTGAGATATTTCAAGGGCTGATCTTGGACAATGTTGATCTTCAAAGGTCTTCAATGTATCTTTGGCTTCATGAGGGACCAAAAATGACAATTTAGAATTGTTGAGGGACTAAACTTGCCATTTCTTCAAAGTTGAAGGACCATTTGTGTAATTTTGACAAACTTAAGGGACCAAACTTGTAATTATGAATATACAAGGGTTTTAAGTGTCATTTCTTCATTAAATGAGGATTAATCTTGTATGTCTTCAAGTCTTCAAGGGTATTTGTTGAATATTTCATGAATTAGGGCCCAGTTCTTTGTACGGCTTCGTTTCTCGTGTCCGTTTTTCCTTGTATCTTGTGATCTTTTGTCTTTTTCCCGATATCCATACCTAAAATACACAAGTAAACAAACACAAGCATATATATATGGTATTTTATGACATTTTTATGCATTTAAAGCCCGAAAAGAACGATGAGATCATGTATAAATGCCATCTCATCAGTTCCCCTACTAGAGTTAGTTCCCCCTGCCAAATAACAAAGGCAAGGGGATTGGTTCCCCTGCTAAAGTCAAAGGCCCTGCCGTCAGAGATAAACTTGGAATAGATTTTTACGCGTTTATGTTACTACTCCTTAATACTTTCCAAGTTTGTTAGTAGTGATCTTGTACGTGAGTCCTTATGCTTATAAAAGGACTCACTAGGTTAGCATGCAAAGTGTGTCTTTCTCTATTGTCTTTCATTTTCATACTTTAAGGTTTTGTAAACCCTAATACCATTATAGGGTATTCGTATATCATTGATATATTAAAGTTCAACGTTTGCTTTAATCATATTGTTCTTGTACTAAACACTATATTCCACATCTTGTTTAGTTACTTTGCCTTGCAAAGTTTCTCTAGTGTAAGATTGAATTTATTCTTTCTATCACAACCCTTAAATAAGCTATTAAGGTTTAAGATCTGAGTTTGGGATCAAAATTTAACACCCTCAATTTACATTGCGCAGCGGAAATACACAATCGGGTGTTATTTACAAACATCATTTCACAAACTCTTTAAACGACCCAAAAACAATATTTTTAGGAATAAATATGGAAATAATTTAAATCAATGTCTAAAACCTTCAATCCCAAGTAAAATCAGTTTAAAATATATCAGAGTAGCGTACAGGTTCCCCTAGGATCTGAATCAAAACAACAAACCTTTTACCAAAATATTTGGCCATTTACTGTATGTTTATGACAATAGGGAAAGAAATCTGTTTTAGACCATATTACTACAAAAGCAATCCCACAATCCTTCTCCAGCAAGCTCCAGCAGCAATCCACTTCAAATACCTGAAATACATGCTTAAAATCATCAACACAACGGTTGAGCGAGTCTATAGGTTTTCCGAATCAACATTTGAACACAAGAGAAGAATCAATCAAGATCATTTAATAGAATTGTTGATCATACAATCTATTATTCTGGCAATCTGGCATATAGCAATAGCTATTGAATTGTATTAAGCTCATGACACCGACCCCTTAACTTAGTCACCCACGCCTAAAGCCGGCATGACTAGATGAAATTCCAGTGCCCCTACTAGGGTATCAATTGCAAGAATACCAATTCTCATTCTCGTAAAATTTTCCTTCCCAGAGGTTACTCAGCGTAAAGCTCTGGTCTCAGATAGGGTCGTCAACCCAATAGTACTATTATTAGAATAAGCGGCTATTCCCAACTCACAAAATCAAGTCAGAAGATAGTTAACGGCTCATGAATTTAGGGACTTTTGCAATTTAGGTACTTATACAATTCAAAACAACAAAGGCAACAAAGGCAACATTCGGGTCCAAACAATCAATCATGACTTGTGTTCATTTTACTTTCAAATAGTATGTATCCCCCTCGCGGGTTTTAAAATCATTCAAAATAATTACAAAAGCGAGGCTATTGACTCACCTGGAGTAATAGCAGCAGTAAGACGATCTTCGACGATAGTTGATGCCCGATAACACAAAAAGCGCAACCTATCAAATAAGGCGCGTTCATCAATAATAAACTCGAGTAAAATCCATACTTAGTAACATCAAACTCAAAGTCATAAAATCACAATCAACCCAAAATAAAAACAATACAAGTGACCTTTTACTTTATTCTATATGTTTATTCTATTAGTTAATTTCTTTCGATAAAAATCTGCTGGTACACACCAAATGTACAAGCTCATTTACCCCACTTAAACACGTCAAATTTTTATGATACTAATCAGAAATGTCTCTTACTATATATATAAAGACCTGTTAAAAGCTCATCAAAATATTTTACATTTAAAGTTCCCTGTCCGACACATCTTTGAACTACAAAAACCTGACAGTTTTACGTCAACAACTCATATAGTCTTTTAACACATTTATTTTTCTCCGTTTATAAAACCGACACTCAACTTTGAAAATAAACTCAACATCCTCATACATAAAACTTAACATCAGTACTTGACACATTTCAAAATTCTTTCTATATTCCCCGAGATTCGATCCAAATATCGACAACAATTATATATTGTGCCGATACTCGTCTCCTGGTACACGAATAATCAAACTAACGTAACTTTTCGCTCGTTTGGAGCTAGAAGCTCTACCTTATATCAAAATGAAGTTAAAAACATCCTCTTCAACAATATCTAGTTAGTTCATCTCTAACTCAAACTCATATTTTCAGAAAATTAAGTTTAATAATCTGTTTAAAAATATATATATAAAAATCATTCAGAATTAATTTTTCACCACATTTTAACACCATTTTTACCATTATAATCATCCTACTATTATTACTTTCAATCATAACACTCAAAATCATCCTAGATGATCAATTCATAAAAACCCAACTAAAAGCTTTCAACATGCAATCATCAAAAATGATATATAAACACATAAACACCTATATACAACAAGAATTTAAGATCAAAACATATGATTTTCATCCAAAAATGGGTTTTTCAAAAATGTTCATGCATGTAAGAAATTTTTATACCTATGTGTAGAGAATCAAGAATTAGGAATGGGTCTTCAATTAGTTTTAATAGATTCAAGCTAAAAATCAAAAAAATTGGGGTGTTGGTGTTGCTTGGGGTGGACGGACAAAGAGAGGGGAGAGGAGAAAGAGAGAGATTTTGGTGGGTGGTGGTGTTTGTTATGTGTTTGTGTGTTTTATTTTCCTTTTATATATAAAAAGTTTAGGGTAGTTTTTGCCAGTTGTGATTCTTGTGGACCAAAATGCAAATACTTTGTTAAAAAGCGGGAAATGACTATTAGTCACTTTTGAAAATATTTACGGGTCTCGGGTTTCATAAAAATACTTCTCAAAACTTAAAACGCACTCAAAATATGATATTATATAGTCCCAGCACGACTTAATACGACATTAAAATAAAAACGTCAAAATATTAAACATCGATATGTTTAAAATAAAACGTAAATTTCTCGGGCATCCGTCGATATCGTCATCACTAATAATCATCTCAACTCATCAAAACGTAAAAATATAACTTTCAACATCATCCAAATCAAATCACCAATCGTCATGACAACCAACCTCGTCAAAAGTTTCAAAAATATACGTAAAAATATAATTAAATAATGACCATGGTTTTTGGGTTGTTACATGTTATGTCATATTATGATGACATTTTAAAATATTTTGGCAACTGGCACCACTACACAATTTAACTGATTTTTGCTCCTTTGATATGGGTATTATCATTTTTTTAGGATTGGGCCGCGAATATTGAACTAGTTGCTTTGGATGAAAGGTGGGCTGTTGGATATTATACAATTCGTTTAGTTGGGCTGTTGAATAAGAAGCTTTCTTTCTAATTAATTTTTGTCCGGGTGTTTTTCACTTTCACCGGGCCAAGATCTTAATATTCGATAATTCTGCAAATATTCGGATTTGGCATAAGTTATAAGTTCAATTGTTGATATTGAAATCACCAAACAAGGAGCCAAATAGTGTTCATCAAACTTCAATGG
Organism: Glebionis coronaria; assembly: GCA_025667525.1. Taxonomy (NCBI): domain Eukaryota; kingdom Viridiplantae; phylum Streptophyta; class Magnoliopsida; order Asterales; family Asteraceae; genus Glebionis; species Glebionis coronaria. The sequence continues at coordinate 492,269,691 of CM046875.1, forward strand.
AATCATTGAATTCGACGTTTCAAGAGGGAGAATTTCCTCAAATGCAAGACAACGATAGAGAAAGTGGTATAACTTCATTTCAAAAGCTTCAGTATCATCTAATGACTCTTTCATGGCTTCAAGGAGGGAGCGAATTTGTGACACTCTTTGGTCACGATCGTCATATATTTAAGGAATTAATGTTCTTCAACTTGAACCAACTAGCAGAAAATCTCCACAATGAAGAATTTAATCACTCTGCACCGGCACTTGCATATAAGGCTCTTGTGACTCAACTCACGCCTTTCCTTCAATTCAATATTGTCAAGTCTGAAAGTTCAGTGATTTGCCAGTCATTTCTTCGAGACACACATACCGAGCTTCAAGTTTTTTATGGTACACTATTGAAACTCATGACATCGGTCTCGTCTTCGATTTATGAGAGATCTCGACTTAAACAAGCGTTTGATAATGGAGTGCAGGCATCTACGATGCAAGAGGAAAATGGTCATACGATTGACGCATTGGAGGCTGCTAAAAATTGCAAGGACATGGAATGAACAGTTAAGCATGACATCAAAAACACGTCAGGGAATGTTATAGACGTCTCTTATGATGACACAATACCCGTTTATGACCAAGAGCCTACACATATTGTACAATGTAATGTTGTATATGATGTATATGCTGATGAAATGCCGCATATTGAGCATTTCGAACCTAATTGTGACAAACATGGGATGGAAAAGAGTGATAGCGATATCATTCCTGATTCATCCGATGTGCGTCATAATGGGGAAGAAAGTGTTCAAAATGCTAACAATCATGATAATTGTCTTATGACTGTTTCATTAACTGCTTCTAATTCCAAGATTAAAGAGCTCGAACTGATCGTAGCTCAGCAATCAAAAGATCTTGAGGATGCCAAACTTGAATTTTCTAAGAGAACTGACAAGTTTGAAACATATTTTGAAAAACATGAAAAGTCAAACGTTGTTCTTGAACAAAAATTGGATCAAAAAGTTATAGATTCTAAAGCTGAAAAGGATAATCTTTGAAACAAATTAAGTTGTTAGAATCTAAATTGGCATTCTAAGATAACTTGCTTAAGTAGAATGAGACTTTAAAGGCTCAGGTTCAGGAGAAAGTTTTTGCTATAGCTGCGTTGAAAAACGAATTAAGGAAAATTAAAGGAACTAGTGTGGACACTAAGCTTGAAAACCCATCAACCTTGGGGAAACCGCCTACCAATCAGTCCGTCAGACAACCGACTGGCGACTGCATTTAGATCCGAGCGACCAGAATCCTAGAGACTGCCGTTTGCCTCCCAAGTAGATATGGTTCATCTTTCTAGACCAGTCACTCCACTATCTAGGCCCAATGTGACTAAAACAGCTTCTACAAGACCTAAGCACTTGATTGCCTCTAGTCACCCTAGACATAGTCCAAAGAACACGTCTCGAACTAGTTCAAATAACGTTCGCCATACATTTGGTCTAAGGGAAGCTAAGCAAAAGACACAAGTAAGAGATAGGAATTTCAAACCTAGTCAGATGCCTTCTAGTTTACCCAACACTACTAACCGTAGCATGTCACATCCTAGGAGCATCAATCAATCATCTAGGATATCTAGATCTTACTCAGACATTAAATATGCTACTTGTAAAACATGTAGAAAATGTGTCTTTACGGCAAATCATGACTCTTGTGTCAAGAAATTACTTAATGAGGTGAACTCCCGTGCTAGACTTAAATCCAAGTGGATAGCTAAAATCAAACCCATTGGTAAAGTTTGGCGCCCCACTGGTAGAAATTTCACTCTTGTAGGAAACGAGTGCCCTTTAACTAGGATAGCCTCCGATTCTACTAAGACTACTAGGGAGGAAATTTAAAAGGATGATGCATCACTTAAGCCTGAACTTAAGGTTTTCTATAAAAGGAAACGTTTGCCGACTAAGATAAGTGAATCATCTCCTCAGGTCACCTTTGGCACAAGAAAAGACAACTGTGAACCCCCACTTGCTTCTAAAATAGATATCGCTAACCCATATTAAAGCATGCAAACTTCAGATGAGAATGCAGGTACCAAAGTCAAGGATCAACAAAAACAAACCGGTCCGAACTTTATATACCGTTCAACTAAGGACACTCTCAGAGTTTGGTTCCTGAAGAAGCTGATATTAGAGAAACAAGTGCCTCAGGGGATTTGCGGTTAAGCTTACAATGTATAAGGACTTATAGTCACATCACAGACTGTGACTCAATCTCCATAGAAAGGAAAGTTTATCGCTGATGATAAACTTATCCTCACTAACGAGAAATTAAATTTTCTCGGACACGAGCTATCATTAAAACTATTGAAAGGTTTTAAGCTCGTGTATATGGTTCATTGTGCAATGTCAGACAATGACCCGGACTTCAATTAACGGGAAGTTTTATCTTATTAACGATAACTTACCCTCACAACGAGAAATTAATTTTTCTCGGGCATGAGCTTATGATTAAAAACATTAGAAGTTTTTAAGATCATGCATAATGTCTTATAATCACATTTCAGATTATGCCCCGAACTTCAAAGAAAGGAAAGTTTATCGCCGATGATAAACTTATCTTTACAACGAGAAATTAATTTTTCTCGGGCATGAGCTAATATTAAAAACATTCGAAGTTTTTAAGCTTATGCACAATGACTTACAGTTAAATATCAGACTGTAACTCGGACTTCAATTTTAGGAAAGCTTATCTTTAATGATAACTTATCCTCGTAACGAGAAATTAATTTTTCTCAGTCATGAGCTTGTAGTAAAACATTCCAGGTTTTAAGCTCATCAAGGAAAGTGTATCTTTTAAATAAGAGAACTTTTCCTCCTAACGAGAAATTCACTTTTCTCGGTCATGAGCTTTACGTTAAAACATTCAAAAGTTTTCAAGCTCATGAAAACAACTTCTAAGTAAATGTCAACTTAGGACTCGTTCTTCAGTTAAAAGGAAAGTTTATCGCCGATGGTAACTTATCCTTAACAACGGGAAGTTTACAACTTCTCGGACTTGAGCTCTTTTAGTAAGATATTCAACATCTTAAGCTCAAGTAATTGGTTTTCAAAACTTTGAACACAATTTTTCGAGAATTTCTCAAAAGGTTTTTCTAAATCTTTCAAAATTGTGTGTTCAAAAATGTTTTGATAAAAAGAGCATGTCTTCTGGAATCGATAATATTTAAGATACTAGAAATGTCATTGAATAATGACACGGGGTTGTAAATAAAGTTCGAGCATAAGTTCAAATGTTTTAAAACATGCTCAAAATGGCTTGCTATTATTTCTGATAGTAACCCGCTTTTCATAGTAAAGTCAAGCATTTCACCGGAAAGCTTTGACTCAACAACGGGAATTAATTTTCTCGGGCATGGTTTACTTTATAACCATGTAAGGGATTGTGTTTACACAATAACACAATCTAACACGAATATATGTACGCTTCAGTGCATTTATTTGTTAAAACAAGAGAAATCTTGTTTTTATGAAGTTATCATCTCCACCAATCATAGCAATTTACAATTGATATCTACATACTCGACGATACGACTACTCAAACGGCGACTACAGCTCTTTCAATAGAACACGGGTCAACAATTGAGGGGGAGCAATTGTCCAGCATTCAGAATCTTTGATGCCGAAAGTGCCAAGTTCACATATTGGTGTCAAGACAACGATATCAATCATACACATGGTGTCAAGAGATAACTTCAGACGTGACGAGGCGACCAACATTCGTGAACAAGAACCATGTGATTCTATCATATGATGTTCTCCATAATTCAGGTCCAACCTCGAAAATTTCTAATCTTGTGAATACATTATCATATATGATCTTTGCACGTGATAAATACCTTACACTTGTGTTTAAAAGGTATTTAATTTACGTTTCAAGTACCCCCTCATTAATTTGAGGGGAGCTTGTAAAAATCATGAAGATAATTGGATTTGCATTTTTCTTCCCAAATTTTATTAAAATGTTATTAAATCAATTGATATTAAAAACATCGAGTGGGTTAATATTTTTAATATGGGGAAGAAAATGTGATTTAATATTGAGATCAATAATGGTTTGACTTAATGTGCTAGCTCATCCCGACATGTGCGAAATGTTTTCGAATATCGTGGCATATGTTAAGGGGGAGCAAAATGGATTTGGGTATGAAAATGGATTTCATGGTGACATACACTTACCTAAAACATCTCTATTCACGACGGTGAAGATTGTGGTGACATAAGGATGGTAGGGTAAGTTAAAGTCCAATGATTCCTCTTGAATCGGAGGAATCTTCCAAGGACATTCAATAGCTAGAAATAGTAGTCCTTAGGAAAGATGGAGAAAGATTTTGAACGTAGCTGAATGCCGACCAAGTACTTAAGTTAGCACTGGAACAATCACAACAAGGTGCTTGTTATGATGTATTGGTAAGCATTGAAGGGGTTGAAGAATGAAAAAGAATTGTAAAGATAAAGGGTCTAAAGAAAGAAGCCCTCCTTACAACCTTAGGCAGAAACCGGGTCAATACATATGCTATTAAGATCATTTTTAATGATTCTTGATATTGAAGATAAGACATCATGGACCCAGTGATGCAATGCACAACCCATCCCAGCTAACTCAAATATCTCTCAAAAGATATTTGTTTTAATCACACGGAGACAACGCATTATCTATTGATTTATTCACTCCGAATAAATTGGTATTGAAATGGTGGCACTCTTCTCCAGCCTCCGATCACTAAAATCCAAAATGAACGATCGAGTCTAGATCCATTTGAGATCATCAAATATCTCATTAGGACACACTTTCATAATTCCTTGCTTCTTTCACACATTGTGAAAAGTAAGAAAGATCTTATGAGTCCTACGCAAAATCTTCATGATCTTGCCTGAACATCCGAGTAATACGAAAGTATTTACAATGAAGATGGAAATCCTTCTTGAGCGAATATCAAAAAGCTAATGGTAGGTGACTTGTGCGATTCTTTATGAATCAAACTTGTGATAACTGGAAAGCAACAGTGGTTTAATTCTTAACTGAATTTAAATACGTTCCAGGTCTCTACGCAATATCTTAGTGATCTTGCCAGAACACTCAGAGTGATACCTTAGTGTTCACAATGATGAGTGGAAATCCTTCCAGTGTCAACATCAAACAGCACCGTGGTAGGTGACAAGCAAGATTCTATCAGAATCAAGCTCGTGACAACTGGAAAGCAACGATGGTGAATATCTTAATTGAAATTCACTTGTTCTGGGATCATGAATTGACGACTTCAATCATAAGGATATTTCTTATCCAAATGATTCACTCTTTATGTTCGCAGTCAGCTTTGGACGGTCGAATAAAGAGAACGGGTTTACCCACGAAATCTTGTCCAGGAGGTTCCACAAGTACGATATTTAATATCGTCCAACGGTCTTCACCGGCCGGAGGTAAAATGCTACCGAATTAGAATGAAATGTTCAAGGCTATTTCATCCGTGTATATGTTTTGTTGCTAACTGTCTTATGCAGCGTAACAAGAAGGTGGCATTGCGGGGTAGAATCCAGAAGAAGTCGTCAACACATGATTATACTATTTGCACTTAATACTTCAATAAATTCAAGAAAGTCTAAAAGTCAAGTCTTCCGCTGTATCAAACTCTGAAGCTTTCAAGAATTTATAATGGTGTAAGTATGTGGAACATAAGTCACGAGGAGACAAATTTCACAAGTGATAAATGCACAAGGTCAAGGAAAGGAAACAAGCTCAAGACTAAAGTCAAAGATCTCATTTGCATATTCACAAGAACAAGATAGAAGATCAAGCATAGTATGCTAGGTTTAAGATTTTGTAAAATGGTGTGACCTCCCTTAGGGGGAGATTGTTGGAAATACGTTTTTCCAAGGAAAGTCTTAGTCGCATCATTGTTAGCATAGATCACGAGCTATAGACTATTTAGGACATTGTAACTTGGAGTGACCTCCCTTAGGGGGAGATTGTTGAAAATACGTTTTATGTATTTAGAAAGGATCAGTCACTCTAATGATATATTCAAGTATTGGCTCGTGATCCAATATGTAATCAATATAGCCCATATAGCCCACATGTAGGGTGGGATATATATACCCCCTCCTAGCATGTTAGGAGGGGTTGGTCATTGTTCATTTAACACTTTCATTAATCTAATATCACTTTCTCTCTCTACATCTCCTTTCCTCTCCTTTCTCTCTAGTTCATATCAAGATATTCATCTATCCCTCTCTCTATTTAGATCATTACAACACTTGTAACAATAATTAGAAAACGTGGACCTACAATGTTTGTTCTTCATTATATTTTGTAGCCGCAGGAGATGTTATGGAGGCTTCGGGTGATCTTATGAACGTATCTTGGAGGTAACGTACATTTAACACCTAGGATAAAACTTCAAAGTCCCTCATTTTCTGAAAATTGCTAATTTTTCATATACTTTTTAAGTTTTTGTAAAATACAGACATTCCCTCTGAGCGGATAAAGAAATCTAAATCAACTAATTCAATACAGACATTAATATGCCTATCTGTTGATTATGGAAAACATTGATTTGAACTATTTCCATAAGAAGTAATGTTGCAATCTTTAAATAAACGCGTTACAGTTTTCCTGGAATAGAGAGGTGGTCCATGATTTGGATAAAAACGTGTCTATTTAGGCAAGACTTTTCTTGAAGAAAGCAAATTTAATTTGTTTTCTGAAAAATAATGTGGATAACATTTTATTCTTATTTTTATGTTTTCATTTTCAGTCGCCATGAAGATCTAAATCATATATTTTATTTATTTTCTTTTTCTTGGCAAGAGCCATTATATTTTTCTCTAGCACATATAAAGTTTAGAAAAAGTGTGCACCAAATTTGGCTGATTTAGCACTCTTTGACTCATAAATAATTTAACACAAGTCCTTGGGTATTAGTAAAAAATCTATGAAGTCAAGAAATAAGTTAACTGGTTTTTTTCTTTTAATCTATACAGATTTTTAAACATCCATGGATAACTTTGCCAAGAGCATAGAGAACTATCCATTTGAAATTTATGAGCATTGGCACATAGATTCCAGCCTCTACTAATTGAAGAATCGAATCTTGATTGGGAATTACTGTTGAAAATCTTGATTGCTGCTAATAAAGATAATAGTGCTTAGTGAGGTAGCTACGCGCATAAGCTGCTCCAAAAACCAAGTGACACAGGTTGAATCCGGTGTAATATTGGCACTCTAAACTTTGAGCGAATAGAAGAACATATTAGGTCGGATATCGATCTACTTTTTTTTATGTATAGTTTTATACCTTACGATTAGCTTAAAAATGGTGATGGACACGTCACATGTTTAAACAAAAGATGATTAGACGTCGAGCAAAGGCGAACGGATGCCCAATCAGCGCAAGTCAAAGAAAGATGATAGGCTTTCCACTTATTAGGACGAATACTAAAGATCAAGCGTTGACTTTTAAGTTATACAAAAGTTTCGAAAGGTATATTCTTCAAGATTTGCATTTTGGCATCAGTAGATCTATGTAATATTGGAAACAGCCCTTGAGTGTGTTTTCTGCCTGTTTATATTTCAGCACCAGTGCAGTTCGACTCAAATAACCATCTAATTTCAACCATAGATCTCAAAATGTTTATCAGGTCTATTATTTCTCATCTACGCATTACTTCTTTTCCGTTATCTTCTTTGACATTTGGTATGAGTGATTTTACTCATATTAATTGTATCTAAAAACGATGAATAAATGCAATAAATGTTTAAATATGGCTTTGTATTCGTTTGTTTGTCGTTTGATGTGTGTAGGTACCGATGATCGCGAAAATCGACAAAAACCGACACGAGTTTGAAGAAAAGATCGAGGAAGCCAAAGTCAAGATCGTTTTTAGCAGATTTAACTTTATGAAGGTTTTTTGAGCTTGTGGGTCCCACTTTGGGATTAATGGGCTAAAAATCCCATTAGTAAAATAAGTTAACTAAACTTTTCATACCAAGCCCATTTCACTTCACTTGTGGTCGTATGGATGGATTGGGCTGAAACCCATTTACTTTCACTAAATCAAAAATAACAATAGAAACTTGGGACGTTTACTTATGAAATTTACTAGATTTCAAGGCCCATTAAGGGTGTGATCCACATACCTTTGTTAATAACGTATGTAAGTTATAAACATTTCAGTCAACACACAAACCGTTTACACCACACATCACATTTCGATATAACCAATGTCCTTATCCCTCTCCCTCACCCAAAGTAACTAAACCTGTAACTTCACTGTTCATTTTAACCCTAATCACAAAGAAAATATATCAAATAAATATTGGGGATTTTTGATCAATTCACTCGTGTGGATGCACACGAGTGGGAAATTAATTCCCAATTAAACCGGATGTGGAAGATGGAGGAGTGTGGGTGACGTGGCCCCATTCTCTTCTTTGATTGGCTGTGACAGCACCAATCCCCCAATCCACCAATAAGGAGTGGCCAACTCAGCCTCAAGGAAACACAACTAGCATAATTAATTCCAGGTTGTCGATCCATGTGAAGGGAGAGTTTTCCTCAACCGTAGATTGGGAATTGACATGAGAGAGAATAAGGATTGATGGCCAAGATTGTTTTCCTGTTCAAGAAACTCCTCACCCCTCATCCCTCGGGTACCCCTATATATACCCCCCTTTTCTATGTAATTTGGCATCCCTTTCTTTCTTTTAAATTTATAATGTTAATTTAGTTTTAGGAATTTGTATTTTCATTTAAAAAGTATTGTAATGATTTTCTGAAATTAATGAAAGTGAATTTTAGCCTCATCTTGTTTTTGTCTTGCAATATTATTCTGTTAAATTTTATACAGTTTATTTTTCTACACTGAATTGATATTATAATTGAAAAATCAGTTGTGCAAACTTAATCAGTAGTTTATTCGATTGATAAGAATGAGAGTGGATTAATCATTTATTCCACTGAATAAATGTTAAAAAAAGATGTTGGTTCGAGAAGTTATTTATATGGTTTGATATTCATGATGGTTCGGGTTGATGTTACTGTTCGTTTAATGGAGATGTAACACCCCCAAATTTACACAATTCAATACAGCGGAAGAGTCGTTGGTGTTACGGGATAGCGCATTACTCACATCATAGACAATGCATAAAAATCGCGTCGTTTAATAAGAAAGCATTTCCATTCAAAAATATCAAATTTACATAGGTCCCAAGTCATGGTATTTCATACAATTTTACAAAACATTTGAATGGAAATTGTTATTTAAGTGCGGGCCATGAATTCTTATTGTCTTCCCGAGAATTACCTTCAAGTACCTGAGATTAAACAAGTTAAAAGAAAAGGTCAGCTATAACGCCGAGTGAATTCATAGAGTTTAATAAAAACATTAATATATCATCGGTATATAATTATTACCGAAAATCATTTTGTACAAATCCTTGTAGTAGGCTATAAAATAGGCCAAAAACATTTTTATACAAGTCCTTGTCAAAAACCATAATATAGGCTTCTGCCTTCAAAACCATTATACGACCAATGTCATAAAAACATCATACAATACGTTTTATAACGTTCTATAGAGTTAAATAAAAACCGTTATATGAATATGGTTATGTAAAACAAAAACACGAACATAATATCAATAATAAGACCCTGTATTGCTAGTCAGGCAATATATCGTAGTTCAATGCGTATAGCAGTAATTTCGTTATTTGGATTATTATAAGCCGCATGACATTGTTACCTGACTATAACCAACAACGGGTAGCTAACCCGAAACTCAATTTGCCCATCTAAGTTAGCGTGTCGCCACAAAAATCACGCTATGGAAATCTTCTCATACATAAATTCGCTTACCAATCAACGTGGCACGACGGGGATCAACCGTCAAGGCGCGAACTGGGGTGATCGTCCCCAAATAGTACTATTATATGCATAAGCGTCTACCAAATCCCGGTAGTTCACATTTCATGCTAATGGGACTTTTAGTGACATAAGCTAACTTTAATAATCCATATCATTTCATTTATCGGGTCATATAATCATTCATCGGGTCATACAATCATTCGGGTCCAAATCAATAAGCAAACAATTTGGACAACTGGTGTCCTATTTTATCAAAACTAACATGTTATCTCCCTCGCGGGTTTATAAAAAATTTCATAAAAACATTTAAAAGAGTGCGAGGCTATGAACTCACGTTGATGTGGGAAGGCGGTTATCGGTGATTCAGATGTACCGTACGTGCTTCAATCACGGAAACCTAGACAAATAATACTCGTCTTAGACTGTTGTCCAATGACTTTATAAAAATAACAGTTATGTATACATATGATGATTTTATATATGATGATGATCAAGTGGGTTTGTACATTCTCATTTACTCATTCATTATAGTGGTTATGTGTTGGTAACTTTTATACTAGTTTACTAGTTTTACTTATTTACATGTTTTAGGCACAATAAGCCTATTACAAGCCCAATACTTTTCATTAGCCCAATTATACTTTTACTATCAGTATTACACTTTACATTTTGGGCCCAAATGGGTTAAGCCCAATAAATAAGTTTATAAGGGTTTTACTAACTAGTCGGGATATATAGTCCAATATGGCTAACTTAGCCCGTTAATGTCCATATGTTATTTAGTTCGGGTTTTATCGGTTTTTAATTGTATTAAGTACTTATATATCAGTATATGACTTTTAAAAAGTTTACATTAGACGGGTCCGACCATCTATGTTTTAATTGACGAAAACGTTAATTTTACGGTTTTAGCCAAATAGACGTAAAAATCATGTTTATAGTTTTATAACTTATAAAACTTATCAAATTGCCATTTTTATAAAATGTCTCATTTATTTATTATTGTACATACTTATATAAATGTTATATATAAGTTAGTGGGTTTTAATTTAACATTTTATACTATATTTATTTGAGTGCTATTATAATACTATTATACTTTAATTTCACAAATCTGATTTTTAGTTTCACTTTCACCATTTTTATCATATCTTGAGTTCTACAAGGAGATAGAAGCTCATTTTTGGACACCATAAACTACATGATATGTGCTTCATTTTATTCCAGTATAGCTACTGATGAATCAACCTTTAAGTATTTTATAAAATTCGTCCAAAACAGTGTACTCAGATTTGCACTCTAAACTTGTTTGATCATATATCACTCATTTTTATGATTCCATTGCATGGCCAACTCTCACATGTGTACAAGTCTCAATACTCACTGTATATTAATTCATCTATACCATTTTATCAGTTCATCATATGGTTATTTACTGTTTTTATACAGCCTACTAAATTAAGCAAGATTAACCATTTTTACATATAGTTTTTCATCTTTTTACCCATGTTTATCAACACCAAATCCCCACACAATACTTTTATCATCATATATTCATCATATACATATACAATAGGAAAGAAAATACATGATTACATAATCAAAATAAAAAGAAGGATGGGAAGAATGATCCTTATACCACCATAGTGATGAAAATGTGAGGTTGATGAACAAGGCTTGGATTTTGATGGCAAAACTTGTGATATACCATTATCAACTTCAAGATCACCTATCTTCATGAATCATCTTGTGGAAAATCAGCCCTTGACTCCTTTGAAAACTTCTTTCTAGATGTTAAAATCACCACCAATCTATAGAGCTTTAAAAGGGCTTCATCATATGTGTGAATAACACATGATTTCATGGTTAAAATTGATCAAATAAGGGTGTTTATTGATGAATATGGGACGAATTTTGGGGAGGAAAGAGAGAAATTTGTGGTGGTTTGCATGGATGGAAATGGAGAAATGGTTTAGTGAAGTGGTTTTGTGGTTTGGTGGTATGTGTAGCTTACTTGTTAAGCTTTAGCTAACAAGTGTTAGCTTGTTATCTACAAGTTTGCCACATCTTATGATGTGGTGTCTTTGTAGCCTTCCCATATAGTGGGGTGGGACAAGTGTATACTTGTCTCATCCCACTAATTTACGGGTATTCCTCGATTCTAGTTTCCTTGATTTGCGTGCCCTCGGGTCGTTTTAAGAAAAACATTTTTATAAATTATGAATCAACGGCACAAAACGAATCTAATAAAAATTGTCTCATAAAAAATGGAGTTCAAAAACGTAAATACGTAAACCTAAGGTTTATGGTTTAGTCGTAAAGGACGTTAAATTAAAATCGTAAGTCCTAATCTCTTCTCGTAAATTTATGAGTTTATGAACCAACTCAAAATTAAAATCCCAAAATAATATTCACGGATAAATTTATTTCCTGAAATGTCGGACTGTCACCAAAACGGTGTATGTAAACGTAAGCACGTAACGTAGAATCCTCCGGTTTAGACGTAGTCGATGCTACTTCAAGACGCAAATCCAAATTTCTTCCCAAAAATAAGTGAGTTCATATTATAACATTAAAATAATGTTTTCAAATAAATATTGAGAATAAAATATAAACCATAAATTGACGGATTGTCACAGCATTTACCCCTAAACAGGATCTTTGTCCTCAAAGATCATCTTATCTTACTACTCGCTTCTTATAGAGTTAAAGCCATGTGGGTATTTTCTCCACATTCGGTCTTTTCTCAAAAGTGTAATTCATTACAATACGCGAGTTTCATCAAACATAACTACGGGAATAAGATCAGGCTTATTGTTGACTTACTTTCTCTATCCATGATGTTCACGGGTTTTTGATGAATGCAACTTTTCGCCGATCTAAACTTCATTAAGGAATAGTCAGATTTTCACTTGATAGGTATTTTATCAAGTTCGATATACGAAACATAATTCACGCAGCTCTTGAATTCCTAGGGTAGATCCAGCTTATATGCCTTTCAAACCAATCTTTTACATCATCTCAATGGTCCCATACTACGGGGACATATATCCCATGATCTTTCAGATCATCTATTCATTTTTCCAAGGTGAAATGTTTTGGCATAACTTCGCTACCCATCTGGCACTTCAAGATCTACATTTCATATTCACATAACCTCCTGCCCACTACCGGCAGTCAATAATCAGATCCTAGTTTCAACAATCATTCCAGGTCTCGCGGGTCGGGTATTTTGCAAGGTTAGATTCGCCATCATAGGAAACCTTAAACCTAAAAGACATGTTCAACTCACAATGGGTGTATGTCGGGTGTCTTCATCCCAACTCCTACTTACAGATGCTCTAATATATATCCTCACAAGATTCGATCTTGATCCTAATACGATAATTATCAATGATAATATCTCCAAAGGAAAGCGATTATACGGTTTATTACCAAAGGTCAATCATTCAAGCATAAAACAACACTTATTGTATTTTGTATCGTTACTTTACTTCGTCCCTTCGATTGGGGTGGTAAACGGTACTCTCATCAAGACTCGTTCTCAATGACTTCTGAGCAAATCTCTAGAAATTCGATGTGAAGCGAGGATCTTGATAGAGATGATCGATACAGGCACACCATATTTACACAACTCCTTTAAATACAAATGAGTCCATTTCTTCATCAAAAATCTATCATTAACAGGAATGATATTAGCAGATTTGGTCAGTCTGTCGATGATGACCCAAATCGAATCAAATTTAGATGATGACCTTTGTAATAGTTAGACGTTTACTAATGTATGAGGCGATGTCTGCCATCAATATAACTTCTTCAGATAAAGATACACTAAATCAGAAATAGCATGAATAGAATACTTAATCTTTTGAGATTTCAACATGACTAAATCTATAAATTTCCATATTTAGGCAACCACAAGCGGCCTTTAAAACATTTAACGCCATCGGCTTCTCATCTCTAATGGTTCACATTAGCCGTGAACCCCTTTTATTATCTATATTATCCTTTTTACAAGCATCAGCTATATTTTAAATTGCTCGGCAATTTATTTTGCACAATCATTACTAAGGAACATATCCTAATAAAATCTTTATACTTTCTATATTATGTGTCAGTATATACATTCACCTTCACAGATGAAATAATTATCATGACCACAATTCACTCAGAAATTATTCCTTCATATTTTCTAAGTTTTAATTTCGTCTCAACTATTATTTTTATCAGTTTTGCTCAATCCAACATTTTAAAGTGTCGATATATATTACAAGTAATTAAATAACAAATATTTAATTTTATGAAACGCAAGCGTAAAAATTTAAATTTCTTAGCTCGACCAATTATATAAAAATGTTCAAAATAAATTTGAATTTAATTAACACGATTTTTGTTGATTTATCGAAAATAATTATTAAGATTCATAAATGTTCGAAAAATGTTTGTTTATACTTTGGTCACAATTTTCTTAGTTGACAAGCAAAAATTGTCGTTTCAAATTTCAAGTCATAAGTTATATAGTTTCCTCAATTCTTCTTAAGTTGTCTAGAAGTACACACAAACATTTATCCCTAAACAGGAGTTTAGTTAAATGTTCTAGGTATAAGAGAATAATCCCTCAAAAGTTATTTTTGATAAGACATTTGTCAAAACATATTTGCACTTTCTTTTTGGTAAAACCCAATGTCTTAAATGACTTCTAATTTTTGAAGAGTCAATATATTTATATATATATATATATATATATATATATATATATATATATATATATATATATATATATATATATATATATATATATATATATATATATATATATATATATATCTTACCATCATTAATCAAACGGTCATTTTATGTAAAGGATCAAGCCTTAAATCACATGTTAAAAATTCAAGGTACATGTTTTTACTACTTAGCCGACTCAGGGCAGTTTATAAATAATTATTAACTCCTTCCTATTCTTATAAACAAACAGATGGTCCTTAATGATCACAAGTATGAATTTATCAAATTACAGCCTACACACGTGATTCATTAAATTTATGGATGCTACATGTGCATTGGTCAATCCAAACGACATCACATGAAACTCATAATGTTTATTACAAGTTCTGGATGTAGTGATTTGAATAGATAATCTTTTTCGCGGACGCGAAGTTGATGATAACCATGCCGGGGATCAGATCTTTAGAACATACGCTAGAACCTTGTAAATGATCGAACAATCTATCATCTTGGGTAGTGGATATAGATTTTAATCGTCAATTTACTTAGTTCATGATAATCAACATAAGGAATGATAACACCATAGCTCTTCATGATGACGAGCTTGGTAGAATAAAAGCTTTCTCCGACAGCTCTCTCAGTTGTACGGTAACTCTTTTAATTCAGATGGTGCTGACATAGGGTGCACACGCCACAGGTGCAACACTGGGAATATAATCAATACCAAATTCAACTTGCCTTAATGGCGAAAGTCTAGGTAATTCACCAGCAAATACCTCCTAAAGTTTCAGATAATAGAAACATCTTTTAATAAATTTACTTTAAATTCTTTCTAGATTAAAAGATCTATGACTAGTTCATAACTATTCATGGTATAATTTCAAGTCTAAATGCAAGATATGGTCATCCATCAAAAATTATTTAGATCACTATTGATAATCAACATCTTATCTTTTCAGGGAATTCTACTCGAGTTCCCATCAATTAAGACAATGTCGTCATGTCATAATCAATCAATCCATTCTATTGGCATTATCAACTTTCCAGTTTCATCACCGTTGATAAGATGTGAATTTCTCAAAAGACTAATAATAACTCGTAATCCTTCACAAATTCAAGGATATTGGGAGATATAACTAACCTTAAAAGAGTAAGGTCAGCGCATTATCTACGCGAGAGAATTTCAAATCAGATACAGACGAAAACATTTAACGAATATGAATATATCCCATGTTTTCATAATTTGAGTACGTATTCGAAAGCTCCTCAGATCGTTACCCAAGTCATTCAAATAAAATCAAATCAAAAGAAATGATAGGAACGTCGATACATCCAGTCGGGTATCAACATTCGGTAATCAAATACTTTCCTAAGAATCTCGCCATAGGAGAATTGGATAAGAAGGGAATATCAATTGTCAAATAAGACAAGTTCCACAGATGAGTAAATTCGACTCAGAATAATAAATAGTACGGGCACATATGTAGGTGTCCCTATCAATATGTCCCTATTTTTCACTTCTTGCAGATCTCATAAAAATTCAATCTTTCCCAATCTTCAAAGAAAATTTAGTGTTTATTAATAATTTCATGGTGACTACTAATCAGCCTTGCATGGTCCCTTCCAAATTGTATGTAGGCGCGCAACTATATACAATTTTAAGATTAACGGTGCAATACTCAGTTCTTCAAAATTTTATCATCATGTTTAAAATAAAAAAATTTTCATGCTTAATTCTTGAATATGAATCAAAAATAGATTTACAAAGATGTTCTTTGTTATGGAAACAATTAAGTTTAACAAAGTGTTTCATAAACAACTTTATTTTGATAACGATTATTTATAAGTCTCACTTTAAATAATCCATATGGTGATGAAAATTCAATTTTTCTCAAGGATACTGTTTTATCTTATAAAATTAATGAGTGCTCTACAAAGGAGTGATGAAAAATTGTTCACCAAGAACTAACTACAATATATCAAAAAATGATCTTAGCCAATTAATCATGAGGTTCATGACCTCGATGGCACTCAAAAGAGAATAATCCACAACGTAACTCAAATCGAGATGAGTACTTGTTCAATGATTGCATCACTAATGCGAACATTAGGATGAAGCAATAAAAGATAGATAACATCGATACATGTAAAATTTAGCAATCAAAGGTAGTCTTTTCATTAATCACAAACAAGTCAAAATTGTACCGTAATACATTACGTGTCACTATGTCATAAAATTCCAAGAACTCATCCTACCAACTGATGTCTCAGTTAAGTTAGGGATTTTTAAAAGATTCCACAATGAATACTAATCTACAAGATTCATTAGGTGTTCCACATGTCCCGGAAGATCCATCGGTCCCAATTCAGAAGAAGATTTCTTCAAGTTATTTATTGGACACTGGGAATCCTCGTAATTGGACAATGGTCTAGGAACAACACTTAACACGAATCAACAATCAATTTAAAACCTTATAATTCAATCACAGAACTTAACGACTTCCTCTTATCAATCTTATATTCCATACGGGTTAAATTTTACTTCATTCAAGTTTCAACCAACCTATACTCAATGCGATATCCTACCTCATTTTCCAATACTTTCAATCTTATTCATAAACCATAAAAGGGCAATAAAAGCTCGATATGATCAACACTTAATTTCCAATCCTATAGCTCTTACAACAATAGTGATCAAATGAGTCACTAGCATGAGATGACTCACACATTCAATCAGATTTCTCGGAAAGGTACTAGTGGCATGAGGCTTTTGGGAAATGGTTCCAATGACAACCTCAAGTGCAACATTCACCCCTTTCGATTTCAAATTTAAGAATTGGGTAACACCGAATCAGGTGACACCTTTCCAGGTGGTAAGGTTTTGTCAAACTTCACTCTATAAGGAAAGATCGTCATGACATCGATATCAGATATAATCTCACCAATTCTTCTTCAATATCACAATCAACTAATATCTACATTTCTACGAATATCAACCATTTTGTTTGGATCATAAATATCCACAACTTGGTTTAGATCATGAATAACTAAATTCCTACGGGAATAGCTTCGATTGATTTGCTAGGGAAGTTAGGGTTTCTTGTGACAATCTACGTCGTATAAATACCTCGTATAAATATAGAAATAATCATCAAACAATCATGTAATCAAATTACATCATATGTATATATATAATCCAAGTTATATATATATTAAAATCACACTTCTCAGTCTGGCCTTGTCGGTAACTCGGGAATTCTTCGGCACCGTTATAGTCAAAAGATTTTTAGACATTTTTAGAAAAATGTTTATAGTTAAAAGATTTTGAAATGTTTTATTCAAAACCTTAGTTTTAAAAATCTTTCGTTCTCTATAACGAGAGCTCTGGTACCAAACTGTAACACCCCCAAATTTACACAATTCAATACAGCGGAAGAGTCGTTGGTGTTACGGGATAGCACATTACTCACATCATAGACAATGCATAAAAATCGCGTCGTTTAATAAGAAAGCATTTCCATTCATAAATATCAAATTTACATAGGTCCCAAGTCATGGTATTTCATACAATTTTACAAAACATTTGATTGGAAATTGTTATTTAAGTGCGGGCCATGAATTCTTATTGTCTTCCCGAGAATTACCTTCAAGTACCTGAGATTAAACATGTTAAAAGAAAAGGTCAGCGATAACACTGAGTGAATTCATAGAGTTTAATAAAAACATTAATATATCATCGGTATATAATTATTACCGAAAATCATTTTGTACAAATCCTTGTAGTAGGCCATAAAATAGGCCAAAAACATTTTTATACAAGTCCTTGTCAAAAATCATAATATAGGCTTCTGCCTTCAAAACCATTATACGACCAATGTCGTAAAAACATCATACAATACGTTTTATAACGTTCTATAGAGTTAAATAAAAACCGTTATATGAATATGGTTATGTAAAACCAAAACACGAACATAATATCAATAATAAGACCCTGTATTGCTAGTCAGGCAATATATCGTAGTTCAATGCGTATAGCAGTAATTTCGTTATTTGGATTATTATAAGCCGCATGACATTGTTACCTGACTATAACCAACAACGGGTAGCTAACCCGAAACTCAATTTGCCCATCTAAGTTAGCGTGTCGTCACAAAAATCACGCTATGAAATCGTCTCATACATAAATTCGCTTACCAATCAACGTGGCACGACGGGGATCAACCGTCAAGGCGCGAAATGGGGTGATCGTCCCCAAATAGTACTATTATATGCATAAGCGTCTACCAAATCCCGGTAGTTCACAATTCATGCTAATGGGACTTTTAGTGACATAACCTAACTTTAATAATCCATATCATTTCATTTATCGGGTCATATAATCATTCATCGGGTCATACAATCATTCGGGTCCAAATCAATAAGCAAACAATTTGGACAACTGGTGTCCTATTTTATCAAAACTAACATGTTATCTCCCTCGCGGGTTTATAAATCATTTCATAAAAACATTTAAAAGAGTGCGAGGCTATGAACTCGTTGATGTGGGAAGGCGATTATCGGCGATTCGGATGTACGGTACGTGCTTCAATCACGGAAACCTAGACAAATAATACTCGTCTTAGACTGTTGTCCAATGACTTTATAAAAATAACAGTTATGTATACATATGATGATTTTATATATGATGATGATCAAGTGGGTTTGTACATTCTCATTTACTCATTCATTATAGTGTTTATGTGTTGGTAACTTTTATACTAGTTTACTAGTTTTACTTATTTACATGTTTTAGGCACAATAAGCCTATTAAAAGCCCAATACTTTTCATTAGCCCAATTATATTTTTACTATCAGTATTACACTTTACATTTTGGGCCCAAATGGGTTAAGCCCAATAAATAAGTTTATAAGGGTTTTACTAACTAGTCGGGTTTATAGTCCAATATGGCTAACTTAGCCCGTTAATGTCCATATGTTATTTAGTTCGGGTTTTATCGGTTTTTACTTGTATTAAGTACTTATATATCAGTATATGAATTTTAAAAAGTTTACATTAGACGGGTCCGACCATTTATGTTTTAGTTGACGAAAACGTTAATTTTACGGTTTTAGCCGAAAAGACGTAAAAATCATGTTTATAGTTTTATAACTTATAAAACTTATCAAATTTCCATTTTTATAAAATGTCTCATTTATTTATTATTGTACATACTTATATAAATGTTATATATAAGTTAGTGGGTTTTAATTTTACATTTTATACTATATTTATTTGAGTGCTATTATAATACTATTATACTTTAATTTCACAAATCTGATTTTTAGTTTCACTTTCACCATTTTTATCATATCTTGAGTTCTACAAGGAGATAGAAGCTCATTTTTGGACACCATAAACTACATGATATGTGCTTCATTTTATTTCTGTATAGCTACTGATGAAACAACTTTAAGTATTTTATAAAATTCGTCAAAAATAGTGTACTCAGATTTGCACTCTAAATTTGTTTTGATCATATCTCACTCATTTTTATGATTCCAGTGCATGGCCAACTCTCACATGTGTATAAGTCTCAATACTCACTGTATATCAATTCATCTATACCATTTTATCAGTTCATCATATGGTTATTTACTGTTTTTATACAGCCTACTAAATTAAGCAAGATTAACCATTTTTACATTTAGTTTTTCATCTTTTTACCCATGTTTATCAACACCAAATCCCCACACAATACTTTTATCATCATATATTCATCATATACATATACAATAGGAAATAAAATACATGATTACATAATCAAAATAAAAAGAAGGATGGGAAGATTGATCCTTATACCACCATAGTGATGAAAAGGTGAGGTTGATGAACAAGGCTTGGATTTTGATGGCAAAACTTGTGATATACCATTATCAACTTCAAGATCACCTATCTTCATGAATCATCTTGTGGAAAATCAGCCCTTGACTACTTTGAAAATTTCTTTCTAGATGTTAAAATCACCACCAATCTATAGAGCTTTAAAAGGGCTTCATCATATGTGTGAATAACACATGATTTCATGGTTAAAATTGATCAAATGAGGGTATTTATTGATGAATATGGGACGAATTTTGGGGAGGAAAGAGAGAAAGTTGTGGTGGTTTGCATGGATGGAAATGGAGAAATGGTTTAGTGAAGTGGTTTTGTGGTTTAGTGGTATGTGTAGCTTACTTGTTAAGCTTTAGCTAACAAGTGTTAGCTTGTTAGCTCCAAGTTTGCCACATCTTATGATGTGGTGTCTTTGTAGCCTTCCCATATAGTGGGGTGGGACAAGTGTATACTTGTCTCATCCCACTAATTTACGGGTATTCCTCGATTCTAGTTTCCTCGATTTACGTGCCCTCGGGTCGTTTTACGAAAAACGTTTTTATAAATTATGAATCAACGGCACAAAACGAATCTAATAAAAATTGTCTCATCAAAAACGGAGTTCAAAAACGTAAATACGTAAACCTAAGGTTTCCAGTTTAGTCGTAAAGGACGTTAAATTAAAATCGTAAGTCCTAATCTCTTCTCGTAAATTTATGAGTTTATGAACCAACTCAAAATTAAAATCCCAAAATAATATTCACGGATAAATTTATTTCCTGAAATGTCGAACTGTCACCAAAACGGTGTATGTAAACGTAAGCACGTAACGTAGAATCCTCCGGTTTAGACGTAGTCGATGCTACTTCAAGACGTAAATCCAAATTTCTTCCCAAAAATAAGTGAGTTCATATTATAACATTAAAATAATGTTTTCAAATAAATATTGAGAATAAAATATAAACCATAAATTGACGGATTGTCACAGGAGATGTGATGGTGTTGTTAAATGGTGGTGTCGATTAGGGTCTAAAATCCGCTCAGCGCGCGATTTCATCAGCAAAGGTTCATCAAAAGGTTAGGCTCTCTTTTTAGATTCCATGAGTTAATTTTAGTTTTATTTAATGTTAGATTTATGAATTTATGTTCAGTTTTAGTTGGTTATGATTCATGATATTTGCTTAGGTTTATTAATTAGTATTGTTTAGGTCTGAACATTGATTTTAGTTTTCTTTTAAAATTAATCTGTTTTAGATTATAAGTTTTTACAAATCTGCTTTGAATGATTGATAAATGTTGATTCTAGATTAAATCTGTTAGTCGATTGGTCAATGTTAAGGTTTTTAGTAAAGCTGATATGTATCTGTTCTTGGTTAAGATTATTGATTTATATTTAGGTTTATTAATAAGTGATGTTTAAAATTGAGATTGAGTAATTTGTTTAAAAAGAGGTTTGAGATCTAATATGTTTAGTCTTCTATGTCTAGTCTGCTATGTTTGAGATTAAGTTGTGTATGATTCAGTTCTTGATTTAGATAGAGTTAATAAGTTGTTTGATATAAGCTGAGTTATATTTTTTTTCATCTATCTGAGTAGTCAATTTAAATCTACTAAGGTAATATTTGGTTTATCGAATTAGTTGATTTAACTGTATTTTCAGTTTTTTTAAGCTTTAGTTCATTTCATAAACTGCTGGATGTTCAGATTGATTTGATGAGATTGATTGGTGTTTGTTTGTTTTAGTAAACTGATTTTTATCAGTGTGCCAAATGAATTGTGTGATACTGATATTGTAATATGTTTATACTACTTTGTTTCTTATCAGTTTACCAAACGAGTTGTTTGGTAACTGATTTATTTACCTGTCATAATTTTCATCACCAAAGTTATAACATTGTTGGTCTTGCTGTTTAAAACTATCAGACTCAATTGGTCTGATAGTTTGTTACTAATGTATTATTCATCAGTCCAATAATATCAACATACTAGTCACTCCTGTGACTCTGTTTTCATTTACATTGTCAAAAATAAATAAGTTACCAAAAATGCCTCTAGCAAGGTTCGAACCCATGACCTCCTGGTCATGGGTCAAGCAAGTTTACCATCTCACCTAGAGTCTCTTTTGAGTTAAATAATAACTTTAGATATTAAAATAGTGTCAATCATTTAAGCTGTCAAGTGATTTAAATACATAATTTTTACTTAATTTCAAGTTAAATCATTTTATATACTTTTATAAGGTTTACGAATTTAAAAAAAAGTAAAAAAATAAAAATATAAAAATGTTTTATTAATTTTATAGATCTAATTAGTTTTAAAAATTCGTTTTTAATTAAAGTAGATTTTAATTAAATTAGTTTTTAATAAAATAGTTTTATAAATAGATTTAATTAATTTTTAGATTTAAAATAGTTTTTAAATTAGTTTAAATATAGTTTTCAAATAATTTTATTGAATAGAGTAAGTTTTTAATTAAATATTAATTAGTGTAATTTTTTTTAAATAGTTTAAATAGTTCTAATTTTAAATAATTGTTTTTTTAGTTTAAATATAATGGTTTACGATTCATGCATTTTAGGAATAAAATTGGTAGAATTAATTGTAGATTAAAAACCGAAAACCAATTCAATTCAATTGTCCAAGTCAAAACGAAACGTCTCAAATTTACTCGATCTTCGTGTACAACGAACTTGGTTCATCAACGTGTGTTTAATTAAATCCGTCTTTGGTAAAGTTTAGACTATTACTTTTTCCTAAAGGTAATTTTCTATTTTACCCTATAACGTATCTTAATTAACATATAATATCCACGACACATCAAAAATTTTGGCGCCGCTTCCGGGGATCTTGTGTACGATTCGTCTTTGTGAGATTTGTTGATCGTTGATTTGAAGACCCTTTCCGTCCTCGGAAAGTTTTGTTATTTTTCTATTATTATAGTATGTATCGCTTTTTGTGTTTTTTGTGATTATTATATTGTATTACGTAGAACAATAAATTTACCTACTTCCAAATAAGACCTTAGTTGGGATTTCATCACCTAGCTATTGTATTCGAATCCAAAACGGAAAAAGGCAAAATAGATAAATAATAATAAAAAGTTTGAACTCGATTTATACAAACTATAAGGTGGGTATAAGGCGACGAGCTATAAAAGGCCGTCTAAGGAAAAAGGTTTTTAAGTGCTTTGTGCCACCTCGTTTCCCCGCTTGCTTGTGCGTATATTGAGAGGGACGACCGATTATTGGTTTGCCAACTCAAGTGGTATTAAATCTTATTTTTGTAGATTACTTATTGAACCTCGAGACGTTTATGTTTTCACCTATCGTTTTAAAGTCGACCGAGGGTAATTTACTTCCATAGTAATTATCCTTATTCCTTGTTTTTGTCAATCTTTGATTTATTTATGAAAAATACCAAAAGTAATATTCTTAATCCTCTATCATGTTTAATTCTTTTTCTCCTCACCCTCCAATTTTTAATTCTTCCATGAATTCCTTCGTCAATTGTGTAGGGTGTGGAGAACCGTTATATGGTCTTTTACCATGTCGGTGGTGTACGTGTGAGTTTTGTGGAAATGATTCTCATTATGGAATTAAGTACTCGCATCGATTCTCGCTTAATTATGAGCAAGAACCGAGCTAAAATCAAAACTATAATGATAATTGTTATCCACAAGATTTACTGAGTTTATCACAACAACATCTTTGTTGTGAGTATTGTGGAGGTCCTCATGAGAGTTTTTATTGTCAACCGAGAGATCAAAATTTTTATGAGCCTAGTCCTTGCTATTATTCTATTCCCTCCGGTTTTGACCAATCCTCACAATTTTCTCTCGTGAGTGAGAATTTTAAACGACTTGAAATAATGTTCCAACAAATAATGAATCAAAGAAATGTTGAAGTTGTTGAAAAGAGCATTGAAGATATGTTGCTAAAAAAGAGACAAATTAATCAAGAGATTAATGATATAACTAATGAATTGGGAAGTCGTAGATTTCATGGAGAAATAATTGAGGAGGGATTTAGAAGATAGTGTGACCTTAAGATTAGACAACTTTCGCAAGATTATAATGGATTAAGCATTGAAATTCGAGAGAAAGAACGCGCTCAAGCAAAAGTAAAATGCCTTGCTAATCGTGAACTCGTGCGTTCTCTTCTTTTGGATGATGACGAGGAGAGTGCCATTTCTTTGCGAGATCTTATTGCTCTACATCCTTCGTCTAGTGCAATCGTGCTTCCTTTTCATATATTGCCGACCATGGAGCATGAGAATTCACCCATTCTAGATAATGAGGAAATCGTTGATCTCACTCCATCTCATGACATCACCACTCCTATTCTTGAATCTTCTACCGTGGAACCCAAAAATTCTATAAGCAAGGGGGACGAGCATATTAGAACTATTCTGGACATGGAATCGGACGAAGTAATAAAGTCTAGTGTTGAGATTCTTGTCCAAAAGCCGAGAGAGTTTGATGGTATTTCTAATGAAACGTGTGATTTGCCACATTGTGATGACTCTACTTCTTCCAATCACTTTGATATTTTTTTTAAATTCTAATGATGAAAATTGTGATGGAAATGAAGATTTTGAGAATGATTCAACTTCTAGTGAATTTTCTAATGAGGAGTTCTCCGATGAACTTTCTTATAAAGATGATATTCACGACTCGGATTTGAGGGGTTTCCCGATGAACCTACTCTTCTTCACCCATTTCCACCGGGAAATGAAGATGATAGTGATCCGGTATTTGAGAGGTTCACTTTTAAACTCACTCCTTTAGACCCATTTCCACCGGGAAATGAGGTTGATTTGACTATTCCGATCTTCGAGAAGTTCACCGATGAACTTACTCATTTAGATGTGGAAGACGTGATTCTTCGTGAAAAATTATCCAACGTCTATCTTCTCATTTCTAAGATCGAGGTCTTGAATTCTAAGCCCATTAGAAAGTCTTTCTCTCTATCTCCTATTCCCGTTGAGGATAGTGATCCGCTTATGGAGGAGATTGACATGTTTCTTGCTTCTAATGATTCGATACCACCGGGTGTTGATGAAATTAACCCGGAGGGGGACGTTATCTTTTTAGAGAATTTACTTGATGATGATTTTATCCCAAGTCCTCCTCCCACCCACTTTGACCTTAATGTGCGGGTTTTTCATGTGTCTCATATTGAGTACCATGACCTGATTGATCACATTTCTAAGGGTGAAATGGTCGTTAAAGCTAAGAATGTTAATTCCATTATGGAAGAGACTTTTACTCCACCATTACCATGTGCTTTATATGATCTTTGGATTAGCATGGGGGGACGACACCATGTTGTATATTCCTTTCTCTCCCGAGGACGAGGTATTCGACCCCGGAATCGTTGATTTAGGGAAATCTCGGCCTTTCACCGATGCAATAATTGAAAGACTTCTCGATCATCTTGGTGCGAGTTTATCTAAGGGAGCATGCTATATTCATTCCATAATTTCTGACTACCATCTCTTGTTAGAGATTTGTGTTGGAGTTTTATCATTTTGTTTGTCATCCGAGAACGAGGATGAGATCTTTGACCCCGACATCGTGCTTTATGATGGATTTTATTCCATTATGCCGGTTTTCACCATTTTCCCTAAGGACCAATGAATGCGGGGATCGAGTCGAGCTCATGACTCGGTTAACAAAAACGAGGTGCCTTGTGGGGGAGTCCCATACATTCTATCTTCTTTCTATTTTCTTACAACTAATAAGGCTTGATCTTTCAAGCTCGTGCTCGTGTTTTGTTGTGTTGTGAATCTTAGGTATGACCCTAATCATTGAAGACTCTCGTGTTCGGTTTTTGCCGGTCCACTTGATCTTCCTATCTTTTATAGCCAAAAAGGGGCACACTCTTTTTCCTTTGATTTTTATCGACTAACATTTTATCTTGAGGCATAATTAATAACCGGCTTATAGATTTGCGTGCTCTTTCCATGTTAGGATTTTACATTCGACTCTTCGTATTTTAGCAAGGGGGTGTTACTCTTGAGCTAAGAAACATTGAGGACAATGTTTGGTTTTAGCATGGGGGAGTAAATCGATATAATCGCTTGCAAATGCTTTTGTCGTGTCTAAACGTAATTGTTTTTCTCGTTTTTCATAAAAATTTTAAATTTTTAGTGTTATTTTAAGTTTTAATAAAGGAAAATAAGTGCTTTTGACAAAAATGTAGGCTTTCCGTTGGTGAAAATAAAAATAGTTTTTGACTCGACTCGGTTTTTACCTTAACTTTTCCTTAACGTGTTTGAATTAAGTTTTGCTAGGCTTTTATATAGGGAGCTTTAAAACGCGAAAGTCTTAACTCATACGGGTTAAGAACAAGAACTTTTCGCAAGTTCCTATAATTGATCCTAGAAAGTCGTTTATCAGGGGAACTTTAAAACGAAAATTCTAAAACTTGAAAAAGTATAAGAAGATGCAAGATCCTATAGATGACTTGAAAACCCAAAACTTTGATTTAATAGGCTAAGTATCCATTGATTTCACATTTTTGAAATTTTACAATATGGAGAACAAGAGATGATCGAGTTTAATCATAAGTTTCTAAGGTTAACTCTTCTTTGTGTAAGTATTTTTGTGTTTGATTTAATCTCCTCGTATTTATTTTCCACGCTTGAATAGTAATTGCTTAATAAATGAAGTTTTTAGCGGTTTAGGCTTAATATCTCAAATCGTAACTCCTTATTTTTCTTCCCTTGTAATTAAAGTGAGAACACATTAAGGGTGTCAGCGTCATTGACTTTTGATCATGGGATTGCGGAAATTTGGCTTACTATACATATCATATTAATAAGAAGAATGAATAAAAACATGGTCTCTAGGAGCTTCGGGTGGGAGTCATGTAGCACTAACCTTGTCATTAGAGCCTTAGGGTATATGGAAAGGGGACGTGTTGAATAAAAATTGCTTCATCATCATGAGCCATAAGGTGGGATGGTGAATGTCAATTCCCTTATTTTTGTCCAAGGAGCCTTCGGGTGTGGATTTTAAATAAGGAGCACAATTGCATCTTAAAGAGCCACAAGGTGATATGATGTAGTTGTTGCTAACTCCATTAATACGGTCATAATTGACTTTGGAGGTTTTATTGTTGCTTTTAAGTAGTCCTATTATCCAAATTTCGGGTCCAGGGATTTATCCCTCAAATCGTGTTAAGTTATCCTTGATGTGGGCTTACTTTAGTGACAATGGTTTTTGAAGTCGAGGTTAGGTTTTGAGTGTTGAGTTTACACCGTTCTTGCCTTCATTTTTGGATTAATAAATATCAAATAAAGTCAAATGAGCCTTTGGGTGAATGACAAATAAAATCTAGAGATACAGTTAGTAATAATAGCAGATGAGTTTAACACAAATTACTTGTATGAGTTGTTTTAATTTTGGGGCTTATGATTGACAATGATCTTGTTTTTGCACTTGGCATGGAAAAGTGAAAAGTGAAAAGTCAAGGACGATGAATCTATTTGAGTTTTATGATCCTAAAAGTTATTTTTCAAATAATGAAATCAATACATTATGTCTTTGCATAATAAAGTCAAAAAGTTGAATAAAAGTGTAGTTAGAGTTTTACTTTATCATTGCGTGAGGACACGGCAATTGCTTAGCAAGGGGGAGTTTGATATGAGTGATTTTACTCATATCAATTGTATCTAAAAACGATGAATAAATGAAATAAATGTTTAAATATGGCTTTGTATTCGTTTGTTTATCGTTTGATGTGTGTAGGTACCGATGATCGCGAAAATCGACAAAAACCGACACGAGTTTGAAGAAAAGATCGAGGAAGCCAAAGTCAAGATCGTTTTTAGCGGATTTAACTCTATGAAGGTTTTTTGAGCTTGTGGGTCCTACTTTGGGATTAATGGGCTAAAAAGCCCATTAGTAAAACAAGTTAACTAAACTTTTCATACCAAGCCCATTTCACTTCACTTGTGGACGTATGGATGGATTGGGCTGAAAGCCCATTTACTTTCAGTAAATAAAAAACAACAATAGAAACTTGGGACGTTTACTTATGAAATTTACTAGATTTCAAGGCCCATTAAGGGTGTGATCCACATACCTTTGTTAATAACGTATGTAAGTTATAAACATTTCAGTCAACACACAAACCGTTTACACCACACATCACATTTTGATATAACCAATGTCCTTATCCCTCTCCCTCACCCAAAGTAACTAAACCTGTAACTTCACTGTTCATTTTAACCCTAATCACAAATAAAATATATCAAATAAATATTGGGGCTTTTTGATCAGTTCACTCGTGTGGATGCACACGAGTGGGAAATTAATTCCCAATTAAACCGGATGTGGAAGATGGAGGAGTGTGGGTGACGTGGCCCCATTCTCTTCTTGATTGGCTGTGACAGCACCAAACCCCCAATCCACCAATAAGGAGTGGCCAACTCAGCCTCAAGGAAACACAACTAGCACAATTAATTCCAGGTTGGCGATCCATGTGAAGGGAGAGTTTTCCTCAATCGTAGATTGGGAATTGACATGAGAGAGAATAAGGATTGATGGCCAAGATTGTTTTCCTGCTCAACAAACTCCTCACCCCTCATCCCTCGGGTTCCCCTATAAATACCCCCCTTTCTATGTAATTTGGCATCCCTTTCTTTCTTTTAAAGTTATAATGTTAATTTAGTTTTAGGAATTTGTACTTTCATTTAAAAAGTATTGTAATGATTTTCTGAAATTAATGAAAGTGAATTTTAGCCTCATCTTGTTTTTGTCTTGCAATATTATTCTGTTAAATTTTATACAGTTTATTTTTCTACACTGAATTGATATTATAATTGAAAAATCAGTTGTGTAAAATTAATCAGTAGTTTATTCGATTGATAAGAATGAGAGTGGATTAATCATTTATTCCACTGAATAAATGTTAAAAAAAGATGTTGGTTCGAGAAGTTATTTTTTTGGTTTGATATTCATGATGGTTCGGGTTGATGTTACTGTTCGTTTAATGGAGATGTGATGGTGTTGTTAAATGGTGGTGTCGATAGGGTCTAAAATCCGCTCAGCGCGCGATTTCATCAGCAAAGGTTCATCAAAAGGTTAGGCTCTCTTTTTAGATTCCATGAGTTAATTTTAGTTTTATTTAATGTTAGATTTATGAATTTATATTCAGTTTTAGTTGGCTATGATTCATGATATTTGCTTAGGTTTATTAATTAATATTGTTTAGGTCTGAACATTGATTTTAGTTTTCTTTTAAAATTAATCTGTTTTAGATTATAAGTTTTTACAAATCTGCTTTGAATGATTGATAAATGTTGATTCTAGATCAAATCTGTTAGTCGATTGGTCAATGTTAAGGTTTTTATTAAAGCTGATATGTATCTGTTCTTGGTTAAGATTATTGATTTTTATTTAGGTTTATTAATAAGTGATGTTTAAAATTGAGATTGAGTAATCTGTTTAAAAAGAGGTTTGAGATCTAATATGTTTAGTCTGCTATGTCTAGTCTGCTATGTTTGAGATTAAGTTGTGTATGATTCAGTTCTTGATTTAGATAGAGTTAATAAGTTGTTTGATATAAGCTGAGTTATATTTTTTTCATCTATCTGAGTAGTCAATTTAAATCTACTAAGGTAATATTTGGTTTATCGAATTAGCTGATTTAACTGTATTTTTAGTTTTTTTAAGCTTTAGTTCATTTCATAAACTGCTGGATGTTCAGATTGATTTGATGAGATTGATTGGTGTTTGTTTATTTTAGTAAACTGATTTTTATCAGTGTGCCAAATGAATTGTGTGATACTGATATTGTAATATGTTTATACTACTTTGTTTCTTATCAGTTTACCAAACGAGTTGTTTGGTAACTGATTTATTTACCTGTCATAATTTTCATCACCAAAGTTATAACATTGTTGGTATTGCTGTTTAATACTATCAGACTCAATTGGTCTGATAGTTTGTTACTAATGTATTATTCATCAGTCCAATAATATCAACATACTAGTCACTCCTGTGACTCTGTTTTCATTTACATTGTCAAAAATAAATAAGTTACCAAAAATGCCTCTAGCAAGGTTCGAACCCATGACCTCCTGGTCATGGGTCAAGCATGTTTACCATCTCACCTAGAGTCTCTTTTGAGTTCAATAATAGCTTTAGATATTAAAATAGTGTCAATCATTTAAGCTGTCAAGTGATTTAAATACATAATTTTTACTTAATTTCAAGTTAAATTATTTTATATACTTTTATAAGGTTTATGAATTTAAAAAAAAAGTAAAAAAATAAAAACATAAAAATGTTTTATTAATTTTATAGATCTAATTAGTTTTAAAAATTCGTTTTTAATTAAAGTAGATTTTAATTAAATTAGTTTTTAATAAAATAGTTTTATAAATAGATTTTCATTTCAAATAGATTTAATTAATTTTTAGATTTAAAATAGTTTTTAAATTAGTTTAAATATAGTTTTCAAATAATTTTATTGAATAGAGTAAGTTTTTAATTAAATATTAATTAGTGTAATTTTTTTTAAATAGTTTAAATAGTTCTAATTTTAAATAATTGTTTTTTTAGTTTAAATATAATGGTTTAAGATTCATGCACTTTAGGAATAAAATTGGTGAATTAAATGTAGATTAAAAACCAAAAACCAATTCAATTCAATTGTCCAAGTCAAACCGAAACGTCTCAAATTCACTCGATCTTCGTGTACAACGAACTTGGTTCATCAACGTGTGTTAAATTAAATCCGTCTTTGGTAAAGTTTAGACTATTACTTTTTCCTAAAGGTAATTTTCTATTTTACCCTATAAAGTATCTTAATTAACATATAATATCCACGACACATCAAAAATTTTGGCGCCGCTGCCGGGGATCTTGTGTACGATTCGTCTTTGTGAGATTTGTTGATCGTTGATTTGAAGACCCTTTCCGTCCTCGGAAAGTTTTGTTATTTTTCTATTATTATAGTATGTATCGTTTTTTGTGTTTTTTGTGATTATTATATTGTATTACGTAGAACAATAAATTTACCTACTTCCAAATAAGACCTTAGTTGGGATTTCATCATCTAGCTATTGTATTCGAATCCAAAACGAAAAAAAGGCAAAATAGATAAATAATAATAAAAAGTTTGAACTCGATTTATACAAACTATAAGGTGGGTATAAGGCGACGAGCTATAAAAGGCCGTCTAAGGAAAAAGGTTTTTAAGTGCTTTGTGCCACCTGGTTTTCCCTCTTGCTTGTGCGTATATTGAGAGGGACGACCGATCATTGGTTTGCCAACTCAAGTAGTATTAAATCTTATTTTTGTAGATTACTTATTGAACCTCGAGACGTTTAGGTTTTCACCTATCGTTTCAAAGTCGACCGAGGGTAATTTACTTCCATAGTAATTATCCTTATTCCTTGTTTTTGTCAATCTTTGATTTATTTATGAAAAATAACAAAAATAATCTTCTTAATCCTCTATCATGTTTAATTCTTTTTCTCCTCACCCTCTTTGGGATTTAACTTTATGAAGGTTTTTTGAGCTTGTGGGTCCTACTTTGGGATTAATGGCTAAAAAGCCCATTAGTAAAACAGGTTCACTAAACTTTTCATACCAAGCCCATTTCACTTCACTTGTGGACGGATGGATGGATTGGGCTGAAAGCCCATTTACTTTCACTAAATCAAAAACAATAATATAAACTTGGGACGTTTACTTATGAAATTTACTAGATTTCAAGGCCCATTAAGGGTGTGATCCACATACCTTTGTTAATAACGTATGTAAGTTATAAACATTTCAGTCAACACACAAACCGTTTACACCACACATCACATTTCGATATAACCAATGTCCTTATCCCTCTCCCTCACCCAAAGTAACTAAATCTGTAACTTCACTGTTCATTTTAACCCTAATCACAAAGATAATATATCAAATAAATATTAGGGCTTTTTGATGAATTTACTCGTGTGAATGCACACGAGTGGGAAATTAATTCCCAATTAAACGGATGTTGAAGATGGAGAAGTGTGCGTGACGTGACCCAATTCTCTTCTTTGATTGGCTGTGACAACACCAGACCTACAAATCCACCAATAAGGAGTGGCCAACTCAGCCTCAAGGAAACACAACTAGCACAATTAATTCCAGGTTGGCGATCCGTGTGAAGGGAGAGTTTTCCTCAACCGTAGATTGGGAATTAACATGAGAGAGAATAAGGATTGATGGCCAAGATTGTTTTCCTGCTCAACAAACTCCTCACCCCTCATCCCTCGGGTTCCCCTATAAATACCCCCCTTTTCTATGTAATTTGGCATCCCTTTCTTTCTTTTAAAGTTATAATGTTAATTTAGTTTTAGGAATTTGTATTTTCATTTTAAAAGTATTGTAATGATTTCCTGAAATTAATGAAAGTGAATTTTAGCCTCATCTTGTTTTTGTCTTGCAATATTATTCTGTTAAATTTTATACAGTTCATTTTTCTACACTGAATTGATATTATAATTGAAAAATCAGTTCTGTAAACTTAATTTGTAGTTTATTCGATTGATAAGAATGAGAGAGGATTAATCATTTATTCCACTGAATAAATGTTAAAAAAAAGATGCTGGTTCGAGAAGTTATTTTTATGGTCCGATATTCATGATGGTTCGGGTTGATGTTACTATTCGTTTAATAGAGATGTGATGGTGTTGTTAAATGGTGGTGTCGATTAGGGTCTAAAATCCGCTCAGCGCGCGATTTCATCAGCAAAGGTTCATCAAAAGGTTAGGATCTCTTTTTAGATTCCATGAGTTAACTTTAGTTTTATTTAATGTTAGATATATGAATTTATATTCAGTTTTAGTTGGTTATGATTCATGATATTTGCTTAGGTTTATTAATTAGTATTGTTTAGGTCTGAACATTGATTTTAGTTTTCTTTTAAAATTAATCTGTTTTAGATTATAAGTTTTCACAAATCTGCTTTGAACGATTGATAAATGTTGATTCTAGATTAAGTCTGTTAGTCGATTGGTCAATGTTAAGGTTTTTAGTAAAGCTGATATGTATCTGTTCTTGGTTAAGATTATTGATTTATATTTAGGTTTATTAATAAGTGATGTTTAAAATTGAGATTGAGTAATCTGTTTAAAAAGAGGTTTGAGATCTAATATGTTTTGTCTGCTATGTCTAGTCTGCTATGTTTGAGATTAAGTTGTGTATGATTCAGTTCTTGATTTAGATAGAGTTAATAAGTTGTTTGATATAAGTTGAGTTATATTTTTTCCATCTATCTGAGTAGTCAATTTAAATCTGCTAAGGTTATATTTGGTTTACCGAATTAGCTGATTTAACTGTATTTTCAGTTTTTTTTAAGCTTTAGTTCATTTCATAAACTGTTGGATGTTCAGATTGATTTGCTGAGATTGATTGGTGTTTGTTTGTTTTAGTAAACTGATTTTTATCAGTGTGCCAAATGAATTGTGTGATACTGATATTGTAATATGTTTATACTACTTTGTTTCTTATCAGTTTACCAAACGAGTTGTTTGGTAACTGATTTATTTACCTGTCATAATTTTCATCACCAAAGTTATAACATTGTTGGTCTTGCTGTTTAAAACTTTCAGACTCAATTGGTCTGATAGTTTGTTACTAATGTATTATTCATCAGTCCAATACTATCAACATACTAGTCACTCCTGTGACTCTGTTTTCATTTACATTGTCAAAAATAAATAAGTTACCAAAAATGCCTCTAGCAAGGTTCGAACCCATGACCTCCTGGTCATGGGTCAAGCAAGTTTACCATCTCACCTAGAGTCTCTTTTGAGTTCAATAATAGCTTTAGTTATAAAAATAGTGTCAATCATTTAAGCTGTCAAGTGATTTAAATACATAATTTTTCCTTAATTTCAAGTTAAATTATTTTATATACTTTTATAAGGTTTACTAATTTAAAAAAAAAGTAAAAAAATAAAAACATAAAAATGTTTTATTAATTTTATAGATCTAATTAGTTTTAAAAATTCTTTTTTAATTAAAGTAGATTTTAATTAAATTAGTTTTTAATAAAATAGTTTTATAAATAGATTTTCTTTTCAAATAGATTTAATTAATTTTTAGATTTAAAGTAGTTTTTAAATTAGTTTAAATAGAGTTTTTAAATAATTTTATTGAATAGAGTAAGTTTTTAATTAAATATTAATTAGTGTTTATGAAACGATTGTTGTTTGAAGTAGATTTTCGTAAGTTTGTATTCTATCATATCTTAAATTCGTGAACTCCTAACCACTGAGTTTTAGGATAACTTGTTCTTACTAATAAGCTTAGTGACGAAGACTTGTCATATCTAGCAAACTAGGGTTGCTATCACTAGAAGGAGTTACATTATCGTGCTCAGTGTCTCATAAAAAAATGAGGATTTTGACAAGAGATCGAGGTCTGCATATACTTTCTGTGTCATATAAGTTCGACGTCACGTGGATAGTACAAGACATGGAATACATGTTTGGGTCATTCTACTTCTACATCAAGATTATTGTATTTATTTTTCTTCAAGATCATTACACAGAGCTACTTTTGGAGAATCTTCAATATTGCATACTTTCACATATCTCCTATTGATGTGTCCAAAAGGGGAAGATGTGCTATACTTGAGGGGAAGCTTCTTGGAGATCATGTGCCACCTACAAAGGATTGTTTTGACATCATCAACTAGGGGAAGATTGTTGGGTCGAAATATTAAGTTGATATGTCAAAACTAGAAGACAAGGACTAAATCTGACAAGAGAAGATTCTACAAGCTGGTGGACAAACTTGTAGAAGATATATTGCAAGAAGATAAAAGATTTAGTGAATATATTAATTAGTGAATATATTATTTAGTGAATATCTTATTTACTAAATATATTATTTACTAAATATCTTATTTAGTTTCCTTTGTAATAAGGGTTATGTTTAGTATATAAACACATACACCCTGCGTAGGATATTCATAACTATCATTCACAGTGTAATCTTACAGCAAGTTCGTGTGTCTAGGCGTGGGATTTAATATATACACGCCTAGAGGTTATTTCTCTTAATGATATTAATGCAAGTAACGTTTGGGGAAATTCATCTTGTCCATAACACCTTGTTATAATCAATGTTCTAATTCCGCTATGTTTATCATATGAACGTTGATTATCCTAGTAAGCTCAATCGATCCGTGAATTATGGTTTAATCACAGACTTCAAGGAAAGATGGACAGTGGAAGTAGGTATCATTCATGGAGTTCCGGAAGTAATGAAAATATCAGCGTTTATAGATTCGGTCAAAAGCCCTGAGCTAGCAAAGAGGTATTCGGACAAGGCCCCTGAATCGGTGGATGAAATGATGGAAAGATTAGATGATTTTGTTCGAGCAGAAGAGGCGTTTGCTAGCACTGAACTGCCGAAGGGGGAAGGATCCGAGTCATTTAGAAAGCCCAACCCTCCCACCCAAAGGAGGGATGGCCGTAATCAAAGGTATAATAGCTGGAACAACAATCGAAGGAATGATGGACGAGAGGCACATAGAGCAAGATATTTTAAAACACCAACAGGAACCGAGACAGAGACTATCAGGCACCATACCCACCGTCCTGGAATGAAAACTATAACCGAATTAACTTCAACCGAAATGATAACTTTCATCGAGCAACACCTGTTTTGAGCATAAACTCCCTAACAAATAGTTAAAAGGAAATTTTGGCAACCGAAACTCAACTACATTTACCTCATCTTCGTCCAATGAATAACCCAACAAGAGGTGTAAACATGGATAGATATTGTGATTATCATCAAGACAAGGGTCATTTCACTAACGACTGTATCCAGCTAAGGAAGCAAATTGAGCTGGCTTTGGAATTCGGAAAGTTAAATCACCTAGTGAGGGATGTAAGATAAAGAGGTCAGGACAACCGAAGAGATGAAGCTCCAAAGTAGGATAAGGTAATCAACATGGTCCGAACCGTTCCAGACAGGGAAAAAGGAAATTCAGAAGAGAAGGTGAGGAGTGGATGAAAGTTCCCATCACCTTTCCTTTCTTGGAAGAAGACGAGATGTCTGATGATCCGATAATAATAGAAGCAGAGTTGGGAGGATATTTAGTAAAAAGAATCTATGTAGATGAAGGGGCTTCGGTCGAAATCATGTTTGAACACTGTTTCGAGAAACTACCCGCAAACATCAAGTCGAGAATGAGACAAACCCATACGGACTTAGTTGGTTTTGCCGGAGAGTTTGTCAAACCGGTTGGAAAACTTGAGCTAGAAGTGAATTTCAGATCGAATGGTCTAGTCCGCCGGACACATATGAAGGTTTTGGTGATAAGTGCTCCGTCACCCTATAATGTGATCATAGGAAGGCTGGGCATTCGGATTTTTAGAGCAGTGCCCTCAAATATTCTTGCCATGATGAAATTCCCCACAACAAGAGGCATAGCTACCCTAGCGTCTCGGTCAATCGTCATATCGGAATGCAGACAACTAGCAAAGAAACAAACCCCAGTTCCTTCAAGCAAGGAACAAGTAGTGAGTCAGGCCCCAAGCATGATGGAAAGTGTCATGCTCAATCCTGCATATCCGGATCAATTATCCGTAATTGGAGGAAGATTAACAAGGGCATGCCAGGAAACCTTGAAGAGTTTATTAAAAGACAACTCAGATGTTTTCGCTTGGGAACCATCAGACATGACTGGAGTGCCAAGAAGAGTAATGCAGCTCAATTTAAATGTCAATGAAAGCTTAGAGCCGGTATGTTAAAAAAGAAGAATGCTAGGAGCCGAGAAGAGTCAAGCTGTGACCAAGGAAGTTGAAGACATGGTAAAAGCAGGAATCGTAAGGCCGGTGAAATATCCAACATACATATCCAATCCGGTCATGATCAAAAAGAGAGACAAATCATGAAGGATTTGTGTCGATTTCAAAAATATTAACTCAGCATGTCCTAAGGATTATTATTCACCTCCGGATATTGATGAAAAGATCGAATTCGTCGTAGATTCTCGCTTCAAAATTTTCTTGGATGCATAAAAAGGATACCATCAAATTCAAATGGCAAAGAAGGATGAGGAAAAGACATCCTTTTATACGGATCAAGGAACCTTCTATTATACCAAAATGCCCTTCGGATTGAAAATGCTGGAGCAACATACCAGAGGCTGGTGGATTCGGCATTCCAGTCGCAAATAGGAAGAAACCTAGAGGCATACATTGATGACATGGTTATCAAGAGCAATGACGAGAAGGCTTTGTTAGCAGATATCGCAGAAACTTTTGATAACCTTCGGCGGATTAACATGAAGTTAAATCCGGTTAAATGTTCATTTGGCGTAGAAGAAGGAAAGTTTCTTGGCTACATTATTGCTCTGGATGGCATCCGAGCAAACCCGAAGAAGACCCGAGCCATTGCGGACATTCAATATCCAAAAACATGGAAGGAAATGCAATCGTTAAGTGGAAAGTTGGCCTCTCTGAATCAATTCCTAGCTCGCTCAGCCGAAAGGGCGCTTCCATTCTTTAACACATTGAAGAACATTACAAAGGAAAATAAGCACGAGTATAAATGGAACCAAGAAGCTAAATAAGCGTTCCAACAAATGAAGCAACTGATTATCAATCTACTAACTCTTACTACACTTCGGCTGAAAGAGCCATTATACATGTACTTAACAGCTTCACAAGAATCAATCAGTGCGGTATTGCTGACGGAAAGGAATGAAAGGCAATGCCCAATCCATTACATCAGCCGAACATTAAGTGATTCGGTAAGAACTATTCTCCAATGGAAAAGCAAGCGTTGGCGTTACTCAAGGCATCAAGGAGACTCCGAATATATTTTGAGGGGCATGAAATAAACGTGATCACCGACCAACCAATCAAGCAGAGACTAAGTAAAGCAGACGCGTCTGGAAAGCTGGCTAAATACACAATCGAGTTGGGAGCATACAAGATCGAATACAAGCTGAGGAATGCAATCAAAGGACAAGTGTTAGCTAAATTTCTTATAGAAGCCCCCATATGCCAAACAGACGAATAGTTTTTCAAGTTGCCTATTCAGAAGCCAAGAAAAGACGAAACAGAAACTTGGACATTGTTCACTGATGGGTCCTGAAGTGCACACGGTGCCGGAGAAGGATTGGTACTCATTATCCCATCCGAAACGGAGTTCACT
The DNA here is from genome assembly GCA_025667525.1 of Glebionis coronaria. Classification (NCBI taxonomy): domain Eukaryota; kingdom Viridiplantae; phylum Streptophyta; class Magnoliopsida; order Asterales; family Asteraceae; genus Glebionis; species Glebionis coronaria. The sequence continues at coordinate 492,308,340 of CM046875.1, forward strand.
TATGCACTACGGCTAAACTTTGAAAGTACCAACAACGAAGCAGAGTACGAGGCATTGCTAGCAGGTTTGAGGATCTGATGAGACTGTATTTATACATAGTCTCATCGTCCAAATCGGTCTTAAAACACTTAAAAATGTCATAAACACCCCAAAATATGCCTGTGTTTGTTCATTGTGTATTCTAGGTACGAATATCGTGAAATCAACAAAAGAACAAGAATCAAGCAAAAACGAACACGGGAAACAAAGCTGCACAAAGAACCGGACCTGAATCATGATTTTCGATTGAAGTCCTTGAAGTTTGAATATTTGTCATGATTGGTCCCTCAACTTATGAAGACTTGTCACTTTTGGCCCTTGTAAAACTCCAAAATTACAAGTTTATTCCTTAAGCATGAAGATTATACATGCTTGGCCCTTAAAGAATGAGGAAATTATACTTATGATTCTTGATTCAATGAGTTATAAAAGAGAGGGGTTGAAAATGCAAATTGACCAAAGACATTTGTAAAGGAAACTGAAGTAATGGTATATGAACAAAATATTGAAAGCAAGGGGACATTTCTGCCCAGACACACAAACTCTCCCCACCAATTAACAACCACCACCTCACCCCAATCCTCCACATCATCACCCCACGTCACCAGTCAAACCCCCTAGTAAACACCCCATCCCAGCTTATTATTAATTGTTTTAAACAAGTATTATTTAATGTTTTAGGCGCCTAACACGTCTTTTCCCCTAACCCAGATCAAACAACACCCAAATCCTATAAACCCTACAAAACTAATTAACCTTAATCAAAGGGTTATGGTTTCATACACTCCAGATCCCTGATTACCACTAACCTAAACCAAACCCACACCCTAAACTCACAACCCGTGACCTAGAATGACCCCACACATGGTCCCCTGTTTGTTCATAAATGGCAAAAAACGAATTTGCATACCAATCTACGATTCAGATGCATTCCTTTCCCCCAAAGTCATATTCAACGATTTAGAATAGTCAAGCACAGCTAGCAACTTCAAACATCTTCACATGAATCTACATTGACCAAGTTTGAAAAAAGATCCAAGGGCATATTCTGAGAATCAAAGGGCAATTTAGGGAAATCAATGTTTAGGGTTTCTAGTCTCTAGAATTTTCTTTAGCATTGTATAAATAGAGGTCGGATTATGACCCTATTTTTTTGTTCGAGATTTCGAATATTGTAAACCTTTTTTTATAAAAATAGTTAAAGTTATAAAAAAGCCTTGTATTTTCTTTCTGTGTTCCATTTATTTTCATTGCACTTGTTTTTTATTTATCTAACAAAATCTCTTTTCTCAAATTGTTTTTTTGGTTAAGCAGATTTTGGGACCCAAAGTTTTGTAAATTGATCATATGAACTTGGACTGACAATCCAAATTAATGTGAAGGTTATAAAACTTTGTTACATCTTTTTTGGTTACTTCCTTTATACAAGAATTCGTATCCAAAAAGTTTCTAGACTGTTGTTTAACAGATTTTCCAAAATCCTTTATTGTTGATTCTGTGATACTTACTGTAGCATAAGCCCTCTACAAGCTTGTTGATACCAAGCTTGTGACCAGCTTATGCTACTTGGAGTGGCTGTTGAGTTGTGCAGGTGCAAAAGACCAGGCTCATTCTCTTCATTCCTTTCATTTTTCCTTTTGAAGACATGTTCTAGCTCTTTGTTCTGCTGTAGAAACTCAACAAGAGCTCTCTACACACTCTTATAAGCTTCTTATAGCTAGAAGGACTTCAAGATGGTGGCATCAGCAAAGGTTATTGCTTGAACTCCCTTAGTTCATTTTCCAGTCAAAAATAGGGTGGTTTATGTGGATTTGTGCTTACCTGCTTCTTTTGTGTTGTTTCTTGTTTGAATTGAGTTAATTTAGCTTTTGGAACATGATCATGATAGATTGATGTAGTTTGGATTTGATTCATGTAATTTTCCTTTGATAATTGCTTAAATCAGGAAAGTATAGGGGTGTTTGGTTTAGGTATTTAGGAATTTGTGGTGACAACAAATGTCTAAGGTTTAGCCTAAGTTTGCTTGTTTAAGGTGTCTTAGTTTGGAGTCCAACTTTTCTGTTTCAATCTTTGTAATATTAAGTAAAGTTTGCTTTTGCTTTCTTGTTTATTTGTCCACCTAGAAAAGCATGTCTACTTAGGTGTTTTTCATTTGATTTTTTGGTTTTTGAATCTTGGTGAATAGTTAGATTACACATTAGTTAAGGGTTGTTAGAGTCTTGTCTTAGGTTTTAGAGGTTTTTGGTCAAGTTTGCATAGCTAGAAACCCACCTTGTGGATCACTGATTGCACCAGACCACCATCAGACCTACTAGACTCCATGTTTCTATGATACAGTAAGCATTTTTTATTGATTTGTGTGCTTTTATGTGTTAGACTTGTTTGTTTTTTTGCTTATGGGGTGCCTTTGGTATCCAACAACACCAAGAAACTTAGCTTAAAATCGTCCAAACTTGTTTCTGTGACTCATCAGTGGGAACTCCTTTCCCACTGATAGTGTTTTTCTTGCCACTGCTCCACTAGCAGACAAGAACTTACCACAAGTCACTATCAGCTTTTTGTTTTTTTGTCTTTAGTGGCAAATTTTCAATGTTTTTCATATTTTTCAGTTTTGCTAGGTTAAATTATTTATTTTAAGGTTTTTAGAAAAAGTTATTTTATTTTTCTGTTTATTTTATTATTTTTTATCATTATATTAATTTTTTAAATTAGTTTTAAATTATTCTGTTTTTGTCCTATTAGGCTTAAAATTACTTTTTCAACTTTTTCATTTTTCTCAAGTTTAGTTAGATAATTTAGGATTTTTGAAAAAGAAAATTTATTTTTCTCATTATTTTATTATTTTTTATCATTATTTTAATTTTAAATCAGTATTTAGCCTTTAAAAAATTAGATAAATAGTTTTAAATTTTTTTATAAAAAAACTTTTTAGCCTTTAATTAATATAAGTAAGATTTTAGTTTGATAAAATATAATTTTGGACTTTTTATTAATTATCTTTAATTTTAGGGCTTTAATTAGCATTTAAAACTAAATATTTAATTAATAATAAGTTTTAAAATTTATTTATTGAATTTTTATTCTTATATATATTATTTTAGATTTAATTTTGATTTTTAATTTATTTTTAGATTAAAATTTTATTTTCTTCGCGTTTTACGTTTTTTCGTATACGTTTAATTTTCGTCATAGTCTAATATAATTAATTAAAAAGATTTTGCAAAATTTGGTTTTCACTTTTGTTTTAATTAGACTTTTCTTAACTTAGATTTAAAATTTGGTGATTTTTAGTGTAGTTTGGTTTTTCGTCGAGTTTTACGATTTTGCGTTTTCTTCGTCGTAGTGTAATTTAGCGTAACTCGTCTTTTATTTTCTCTCTTATCACAACCAAAAACGTTACTAATCCAAACATTGTTTTATAAATATTGGCACATAAGACACACACCTCCTTCGAGAACGAACTCGCATTTATTCGGTTTTACGGTTTTCCTAAATCGTAGAGTTTAATACTTGCCCATTATACGTGTTTTTCCTACAACGTGTACGATTTTACTACATCAATTTTGGCGTCGCTGCTGGGGAGGTGTTTTTAGTGCCATATATATATCGTGTTTGTTTGAGTAGTGCGTTTTTGCTTTTCGTTTTTGGAAAGCGTATATTACGTACATACTCATTTTTATTATAAATAAATATCCAAATAAATCGTGTTTAGTTGTCCTCAATTAAACACATAACAATTTTTACTATATTGTAGAGTACTTGTAGGTCCACGTTTTCTTAGGATTGTTAATATGTTGTAAAGATCTAAAGAGAGGAACGGAGATGAATAACTTAGAGAGAGAAAGTAGAGAGAGAAAGGAGAGGATTAGAGAAAGAAAGATTGATTAAGTGAAATGAGAACCAACAACACCTCCTAACATGCTAGGAGGGGTATATATAGCCCACCCTACATGTGGGCATTATGGGTTATATGTTTACATAACTAGATCACGAGCCATACTAGAATATATCGTTGGAGTGACCGATCCTTTCTAACTACGTAAAAACGTATTTCCAACAATCTCCCCATAAGGGAGGTCACTCCAAGTTACAATGTCCTAAATAGTCTATAGCTCGTGATCTATGCTAACAATGATGTGACTGAGAATTTCTTTACAAAAACTTATTTCCAACAATCTCCCCCTAAGGGAGGTCACACCATTTTACAAAATCTTAAACATAGCATACTATGCTTGAGTCTTCGATCTTGTTTTTATGAATATGTAGATAAGATCTTTGACTTTATTCTTGAGCATGTTTCCTTGCCTTGACCGTGTGCATTCATCACTTGTGATATTCGTCTCATCGTGACTTCATGTTCCACATACTTATACCTTGATGAATTCTTGAAAGCTTCAGAGTTTGATACAGTGGAAGACTTGACTTTTAGGCTTTCTTGAATTTTTCAAAGTATAAAGTGCAGAAAGTATAAGCATGCGTGGATGACTTCTTCTCGGATACCACAATGACACCTTCTTGTTACGCTGCATAAGACAATTAGTAACAAAACAAAAACACGGATGAAATGGCTTTGAACATTTCAAATTAATTCGGTAGCATTTTACCTCCGGTCGGTTAAGACCGTTGGACGATATAAAATATCGTACTTGTGGCAGGTAGTTTCAATTAAGAACCTCCTTTACAAGATTTCGCGGGTAAACCCGTTATCTTTACTCGACCGTCCAAAGCTGACTGCAAACATAAAGAGTGAATCATTTGGATAATAATATCCGCATGATTTGAAGCCGTCAAATCCGACTCCTGGAACAAGTTTGATTCATGAAAGAATCGCACCATCGTTACTTTCCAGTTGTCACGAGCTTGATTCATATAGAATCTTGTAAGTTACCTACCAAGTGCTGTTTGATGTTAATACTAGAAGGATTTCCACTCATCACTGTGAACACTATAGAGTGTCAGTCTGAGAGTTCTGGACAGATCACTTAGATATTGTGTAGAGGCCTGGAACGTGTTTAAGTTCTGTTAAGAATTAAACCACTATTGCTTTCCAGTTATCACAAGCTTGATTCAAAAAGAATCGCACAAGTCACCTACCATGAGCTTTTTGATTTTCGCTCAAGAAGGATTTCCATCTTTATTGTAAATACTTCTGTATTACTCGGATGTTTAGGCAAAATCATGAACATTTTGCGTAGGACTCTTAAGATATTTCTTACTTTTCACAGTGTGTGAAGAAGCAAGGAATTATGAAAGTGTGTCCTAATGAGATATTTAATGATCTCAAATGGCTCAAGACTCGATCGTGCATTTGTGATTTTTTAGTGATCGGAGGCTGGAGAGGAGTGCCACCATTTCAATACCAATTTATTCGGAGTGAATAAATCAATAGATAATGCGTTGTCTCCGTGTGATTAAAACAAATATCTTTTAAGAGATATCTGAGTTAGCTGAAATGGGTTGTGGATTGCATCACTGGGTCCATGATGTCTTATCTTCAATATCAAGCATCATTAAAAATGATCTCAATAGCATATGTGTTGACCCGGTTTCTGCCTAAGTTGTAAGAAGGGCTTCTTTCTTTTCACCCTTTATCTTTACTTTTTTTTTTCATTCTTCAACCCCTTAAATGCTTACCAATATGTCATAACTAGCACCTTGTTGTGATTGTTCCAGTGCTAACTTAAGTACTTGGTCGGCATTCAGCTACATTCACAATATTTCTCCATATTTCCTAAGGACTACTATTTCTAGCTATGGATAGTCCTTGGGAAGATTCCTCCGGTTCTAGAAAATCATTGGACTTTAACCTATCCTACCATCCTTATGTCACCACAATCTTCATTGTCGTGAATAGAGATGCTTTAGGTAAGTGTATGTCACCATGAAATCCATTTTGATATCCAAATCCATTTTGCTCCCCCTTAACATATGCCACGATATCCGAAAACATTTCGCATATTTCGGGATGAACTATCACGTTAAGTCAAACCATTTATGATTAATCATTTCCCATATTAAATCACATTTTCTCCCCCATATTAAAAATATTAACCCAATCATGTTTTTAATATCAATCGATTTAATAACATTTTAAGAAAAAATGGGAAGAAAAATGCAAATCTAATTATCTTCATGATTTTCATAAGCTCCCCCTCAAATTAATGAGAGTGTACTTGAAACGTAAATTAAATACCTTTTAAACACAAGTGTAAGGTATTTATCATGTGCAAAGATCATATATGATAATGTATTCACAAGATTAGCAATTTACGAGGTTGGACCTGAATGATGGAGAACATCATATGATAGAATCACATGGTTCTTGTTCACGAGTGTTGGTCACCTCGTCACGTCTGAAGTTATCTCTTGACACCATGTGTACGATTAATATCGTTTTCTTAACACCAATTAGTGAACTATGCACTTTCGGCATCGAAGATTCTGAACGTTTGATAATTGCTCCCCCTCAATTGTTGACCCGTCTTCTATTGAAAGAGTTGTAGTCGCCCTTTGAGTAGTCGCATCGTCGAGTATGTAGATATCAGTTGTAAATTGCTGCGGATTGTGGAGATGATAACTTCATAAAAACAAGATTTCTCTTTTTTTAACAAATAAATGCACTGACACGTACATATATTCGTGTTAGATTGTGTTATTACGTAAACACAATCCCTTACATGGTTATAAAAATAAACCATGTCCGAGAAAATTAATTCCCGTTGTTGAGTCAAAGCTTTCCGGTGAAATGCTTGACTTTAATATGAAAAACCGGTTACTATTTGAAATAATAGCAAACTATTTTGAGCATGTTTTATATCATTTAAACTTCTGCTCGAACTTTATTTACAACCCCTTGTCATTATAGAACGACATTTCTAGTATCGTAAATATTATCGATTCAAGAAGACATGCTATTTTTATCAAAAACATTTTGAACACACAATTTTGAAAGATTTAGAAAAACCTTTTGAAAAATTCTTGAAAAAATTGTGTTCAACGTTTTGAAAACCAATTACGTGAGCTTAAGAATTTGAGTATCTTACTAAACGAGCTCTAGTCCGAGAAGTTGTAAACTTCCCATTGTGAGGATAAGTTTATCATCGGCGATAAACTTTCCTTTTAACTGAAGAACGAGTCCTAATTTGACATTTACATAGAAGTCGTTTTCATGAGCTTGAAAAACTTTTGAATGTTTTAACGTAAAGCTCATGACCGAGAAAGATGAATTTCTCGTTATGAGGAAAAGTTCTCTTATTTAAAAGATACACTTTCCTTTCTAAGCTTAAAATTTGGAATGTTTTAATACAAGCTCATGATCGAGAAAAATTAATTTCCCGTTACAAGGATAAGTTATCATTAAAGATAAGCATTCCTAAAATTGAAGTCCGAGTTATAGTCTGATATTTAATTGTAAGTCATTGTGCATGAGCTTAAAAACTTCGAATGTTTTTAATATAAGCTCATGCCCGAGAAAAGTTAATTTCTCGTTGTCAGGATAAGTTTATCATCGGCGATATACTTTCCTTTCTTTGAAGTTCAGGGCATAATCTGAAATGTGATTATACGCCATCTTACACGAGCTTAAAAACCTTTGAATAGTTTTAATGTAAGCTCGTGTCCGAGAAAATTTAATTTCTCGTTAGTGAGGATAAGTTTATCATCGCCGATAAACTTTCTTTTCTTTGAAACCCGGGTTACAATCTGTGATCCAACTGTAAGCCATATACACGAGCTTAAAACCTTTGAATGGTTTTAGTGTAAGCTCGTGTCCGAGAAAAGTTAATTTCTCGTTAGTGAGGATAAGTTTATCATTAGCGATAAACTTTCATTTATTTGAAGTTCGGGTCATCGTCTGAAATTTAACGATAAGGCATATACACGAGTTTAAAACCGTTGAATAGTTTTAATGTAAGCTCGTGTCCGAGAGAATTTAATTTCTCGTTTTGAGGGTAAGTTATCGTTGCATAGATAAACTTCCCTTTATTTGAAATCCGGGTCATCGTCTGTCATTTAACGAGGAGCCATTTACACGAGCTTAACCGCAAATCCCCTGAGACACTTGATTCTTAAATATCATCTTCTTCAGCAACCAAACTCTGAGAGTGTCCTTAATTGAATGGTATACAACGATTGGAACGCTGTGTTCTTGTTAAACGTTAACTTTTGTACCTGCATTCTCATTAGAAAGTTGGATGCTTTTATGTGGGTTAGCGATATCCATTTTAGAACCATGTGGGGGTTCAGATTTGGCCTTACTTGCGCCAGAGGGGACATTAATAGATGGATCACTTTTCTTAGCTGTCAAAGGTTTCCTTTTATAGGCTAACTTAATCTCAAGCTTAAGTGATGTATCATCTTTTTTAGTTTCCTCCCTAGTAGTCTTAGTAGGATTGGAGACTATCCTAGTTAAAGGGCACTCGTTTCCTACAAGAGTGAAAGTTCTACCAGTGGGGCGCCAAACTTTACCAATGGGTTTGATTTTAGATACCCACTGGGATTTAAATCTAGCCCGGGAGTTCACCTCATTAAGGAATTTCTTGACGTCATGATTTGCCTTAAAGTCACATTTACTACATGTTTCACAAGTAGCATTTTTCAAGTCCGAATAAGATCTAGAATTCCTAGGTGATTGATTGATGCTCCTATGATATGACATGCTACGGTTAGCAGTGTTAGGTAATCTAGAAGGCATCTGACTAGGTTGGAATTTTCTGTCTCTTACTTGTGTCTTGTGATTAGCTTCCCTTAGACCAAATTTATGGTGAACGTCATTTGAACTAGTTCGAGACGTGTTCTTTGGACTATGTCTAGAAAGACTAGATGCAATCATGTGATTAGGTCTTGAAAAAGCTGTTTTAGTCACATTATCCCTAGTTGGTGGAGTGACTAGTTTAGAACGATGAACCATATCAACTTGGGAGGCAAACCGCGGTCTTGAGGATTTTGGTCGCTCGGATCCAAAATGCAGTCGGTTGTCTAACAGACTGAATTTGAGGCGGTTTTCCCAAGATTGATGGTTTTTCAAACTTAGTGTCAACACTAGTTCCTTTAGTTTTCCTTAATTCATTTCTCAAAGCAGCTATAGCAAAAACTTTTTCTTGAACCTGAGCTTTTAAAGTCTCATTATCTTTAAGCAATTTGTCTTGGGATGCCAACTTAGATTCTAGCAAGTTAAATTTTTTCAAAAAGTTATCCTTTTCAGTTTTAGAATCTAGAACTTTTTTATCCAATTTTCGTTCAAGAACAACGTTTGACTTTTCAAGTTTTTCAAATTTGTTCGTTTTCTTAGAAAATTCTAGTTTGGCATCCTCAAGATCTTTTGATTGCTGAGCTACGATCGTTTCGAGCTCTTTAATCCTAGAATCAAAATTATTTAAAGAAGCAGTCATAAGGCACTTATCATGATGTTTAGCATTTTGAACACTTTCTCCCCCATTATGACTCACATCGGATGAATCAGAAGTGGTATCGCTATCACTCTTTTCCATCCCATGTTTGGCATAATTAGGTTCGGAATGCTCAACATTATGTATATTGTTGAAACTTGGCACCTGAACAGTTGGTGCTTGTGACTTGCTGCTCGGTTCATGCTTTCCTCCTGATTCCTTGCCATTGCTTACCGTGACGATCAAATTGGCACCCATTTCTTTCACCGGGCAGATCTGATCATCTTTTGAGGACAGCTTGAAACGTGTCTCTCTGTCATGTTCATGAGGTATTGCTTCATGCATTGATTTAGACGACTCCTTGATTCTTTGAATCTGACCTTTTTTCAACCGTATCTCGTTGTAACTAACTAACCTGACCTCAATACACTTCTCAAGTATATTGATGTGATTGAGTAAACTATTTCTAAAGGTTTTAGTCTGGCAACCCGTATGTAAGTTGAAAAGCTGGTGAAGGATTGGAGTCGAATAATCAAGAGGAGGTACGATTGTTGAGGCAAATAAGTCCGTAAACCGTATGCAAAGGATTTCTAGACATATCTTCGCTTTAACCTCATGAGAATTCTCCTTTTCAAATTGCAACCGTAACTCATCCAAATTATTGAAAATCTTCTCTTTGAAATTATCCACTTTGCCAAAGAACAGTTGAACCGTGGCTGGAAGTTCGGTCGTATTGTACAGATAGAGAGTTGCAAGGTGTGTCTTGAGCGCGTGAAAGATTTCCAATGTTTTTTGACGCAATTTGATCTCTTTGAGTTGCATGTGTTGCAGTTCTCCCTCTTTGAAATGTCGAACTCAACGATTCTATTGAAGTTGATGAAAAAGTCTTGGATCCTTGTTTGGTGATATAAAACGGTGCTTGAAATCCTTAACGTTTTTCTGAAGCCTAAATAAGTCAAGTCTTGAAATCCGTGCAGAAACAATTTCTCTTAAAGTCAACTCTTTGATATTTTCCGACACATTATACGCGACCCGATTCCATTAAACCGGTTACTTCCAAAATCAATAAAGTTAAATTTTGTAAATATTGAAAACGTCACAATATTTTTCACAATTTGAAGACTTCACAATCCAAATACCAAATGGGATTTAACAAAATTGGCCCAAAACAATGACTAGGAAAATTAACTAAACAAAGTTACTATGGAAATTACGTTGTAAAATTCCACCAGCCACACCAGCCACGAAAGTTACTATGAAACAGCCAACCCAATATAGTCTAATTTTATCAATATATTCGGTCCAAAGATACAGCCGGCTCAAGACCTACCCGGTCCAAACAAGTCAATACCTAAAAATTAGGTATTCTAATCCCTCATAAAGTAATATATAGTTTGACCTAATCTTATCACAAACACACAGCCGTTTCTTTCTTAGTTTCGATATTCCCAAAGTTGGAGAGATCTGCTCTCATACCATAGATCCAATCTCATCTGTCTTAAAATCTCATCTTAACATCAGTCTTACATCATACGACCATCTAACTACACCATGAAAAACCTTTGTCTTATTAACACAAAACGAATTATACAATTAAACTCCCACGAGTGTACGAATCTAACACAGCTTTTGACGAATCGACTTCAAGAGCAAGTAAATGGTCTCGGGTAGGTGTTATTTCGAATTGCATGCCATTGTTTTGATTTTTGTTTAAATCGTGTTGAGTTGCAACAAATAGAAACAAGGAGATGACGGAAGGAAACTTTTTTTCAATAAACCTTGAAACTCGAATATTGAAATGGGTTTACCCAGATATAGATCTGTGATGATGATATGATTCACTCAAACTCTTTTAAGATTTGTAAATGAGATGATTGTAACTGAGATCTTGATTTGTATGGTTTGGGTCTAGTCAGTTTTCGAGTCGATATATTGTAATGGAGTCTTGTGGGTGTTGGGATTTGGTTGAGTTCGAATTTGTGTCTTCGAGGCAGTTTGTGACTGAGTGTATTCGAGTTGTCGTGTGAGTCTCTAGTTAAGGTCGAGTCTTGTCGAGTCTTGTGTGAGTGATTTGAGTGTAGATTGTGTCGAGTCTAAGCTGGTGGTTGAGTCAAAAGTCAGTGTCGAAGTCTAGTTAATGTTTTTCGAATATTGAGGTGTTTAGAGTCGAGTCTAGGTTGGATTCGAGTCTTGATTGTCTGCTGGCTGTAACACTATCGCAATCTTTAATATGGTATTCCGTCGCAATGTTCAACTATCCATTGCAATATCTCCTTCAATAAACGATCGCAATATCAACAACAAAGATTCGATAGCAATAGTTGATCAGAATACTGATCGTAATACCACAAAAGTCGTTCTATCGCAATATGGATCGGAATATTGATCGCAGTATCACAAAAAACTGTCTATCGCAATATGGATCGTAATAATGAAAAAGAGGGACTTGTCAATATGACAAAAAAGGGACAGATCGCAATAAGTATCGCAATGATAAAACCCTTGTGGATTGCGACAATTATAAGACAAAAGGACAAGAAAAATAATCTTTTTAGAAAATGAAAAAGACCAGCAATAAAACACTGCGTAACTTAAAAAAACACCCCAAAAATCACCAAATGACCAAAATTTTTGCGATTTTTACCAAAACAAGTAACTCAAATCACTACCACATCTATGTAGTCGATTTGTCTACAAACTTAAACCACAAAAACGCAATTTTTTTTCAAGATTTGAGCTTGATTAAATCAAAACCCACGAAAATCAATCAAAACAAACACAAAAACAACCAATCAAACCATGGCTCTTGATAACAATTGTAGGTCCACGCTTTGTTAGGATTGTTAATGTGTTGTAAAGATCTAAAGAGAGGGAGGGAGATGAATAACTTAGAGAGAGAAAGTAGAGAGAGAAAGGCGAGGATTAGAGAAAGAAATATTGATTAAGTGAAATAAGACCAACAACCCCTCCTAACATGCTAGGAGGGGGTATATATAGCCCACACCACATGTGGGATTCATGGGTTATATGTTTACTTAAATAGATCACGAACCCATACTAGAATATATCGTTAGAGTGACCGATCCTTTCTAAATACTTAAAGACGTATTTCCAACAATCTCCCCCTAAGGGAGGTCACTCCAAGTTACAATGTCCTAAATAGTCTATAGCTCATGATCTATGCTAACAATGATGTGACTAAGACTTTATTTGGAAAAACGTATTTCCAACAATATCCCCCTAAAGGAGGTCACACCATTTTACAAAATCTTAAACCTAGCATACTATGCTTGAGTCTTCGATCTTGTTCTTGTGAATATGCAGATGAGATCTTTGACTTTAGTCTTGAGCATGTTTCCTTGCCTTAACCGTGTGCATTCATCACTTGTGATATTCTTCTCCTCGTGACTTCATGTTCCACATACTTATACCTTGATGAATTCTTGAAAGCTTCAGAGTTTGATACAGCGGAAGACTTGACTTTTAGGCTTTCTTGAATTTTTTGAAGTATTAAGTGCAGAAAGTATAAGCATGCGTCGATGACTTCTTCTTGGATACCGCAATGACACCTTCTTGTTACACTACATAAGACAATTAGCAACAAAACAATTACACGGATGAAATGGCTTTGAACATTTCAACCTAATTCGGTAGCATTTTACCTCCGGTCGTGATGACGTATAGTCCCCAGCCGGGTTACAAACCCGGCCCACGGGTTCTACCCACATCCGACCGGTTACTAATGGGTTGGATTAATATCATTTAAAGCTTATGGGCTTCGAATGAACAGTATCTGCATACATGTGTGCGGCCCACGGCCCGTTACGGCCGGTACAGGGTTAGACAGAATCATAATCTTATTATGATTAGGATTTACCCCAAAATAGAGGATATACACTCACCATAATTAGAAGATAACAATCAAACTAATTATGGCACTTATCCTTTGCTTGGGGCTGAAGCATTGGTGACAACCCAGTAAGGTTTCACCGCCTATATAAGGAACCCCCAAGGGTTCCACAAAGGTATTACATTCTACACACTCTCAACTCCCATCTGATTCTTAAACCCTAACCGATTACTTACTCTCACGCTGGAGTCTAATCGTAGGATATGTTGATCCTAAACTTAGATCGATTTAGCTTTATGTATACGAGATTAGATCAAGTTATACACGTAAAGAAACCTTTGTATATGTATATAGTAATCTAAGTGTTATGCGGAATTAACACTTAAACAAGAACACACAAAGATGTAAACAAACTTTCACTTGATTAATGCTAACAAACTTGCTTACAATGAAAGTGTTTAACGTATGAAAACTTATATTTAACAATAACCTAAAGGTCTTCTTTTATAGACATAAGAAGCCTTGTACAAGAGTCTACGTATCAACTATTCTAGGTAAAGATAATTATAGAAAATACAATGTTGAACTTATCTTTACTAGAAATAAACTAGAAACAATATACGCGTAGACTAAATCTTTCCATCAGTGCTTGTCTTCAACCTATCAACGCTTGACTTCTTCTTGTCAACGCTTGATCTGTCAGCATTTGTTTTCTTCCTATCAACGCTTGTTTTGCTCTTGTCAGCGCTCAAGTAGACTGGCTATATTTTATTCCCAACAATCCTCCCCTAAACTTGATATCTACTCTAGTAATCAAGTTTCTGAATAAACATTAAGAACTAGGAGGAATCTTACAAACTTGTTCATATTGGTAATAAATATGTCTGATCAAATCTTTGGCCACGTCACTTGAATAATCAGTCTCCAGCTGTTTTGTCTTCATCTTCTCCAAGACTTTCTTGGACATGGAATACTGACCATCTACAAGTAGATACTCAACAAACTTTGTAGAACTCAAATAATATACACCAGCAGCTGAATACAAACGCCATTGAAGGCCACTGAGGTCATCTTTAAGATCCTTCCAAATAGCAGGATCTTCATCTCTTGGTCCACACATTCTCTTGAATGTTGACCACAGTTTTATTGCATTGACTGAAGTAGGAGCTTCAGTCTCATACTTGGCCTCTAACAACCTCCAAAGGTCTACCAAGTCTTATCTATCAAAACTTGCAAACAAAGATATAAGTGTAGTAAAAGTATGAACCTCTTTCCCATACCTGCCAATCTTCCAAAACCCACATTCATCTTCTTCATAGCTTATAATAGGGTTTCTGGAATCAAGAGGTAACACTTGTACCATATCTGAAGCTTCCAATAGTGAGAGCTTGAGGTTCCTTCTTATAACAGCTTCACTTGGATTCAATCTATCCATATCTTTAGGAAACTCAAGAGGGACTCCCTTCTTCAAAGGTCTGGGAACAATCATTGCCTTCTTAAGCTCCATCTCTTCTGCAAGTTATTATTTCCTTTCATCAGAAAGAAGTCTTAGAGTGTTTTCTTCCTACACTCTTGCCCAAATGGGATATGCTTTGAACTCCAACTCTTCAAAGGATAATCCTATCAGTTTCTTGTAGGTCCATCCTGTTCCATGGAATCTGAGTAGCATGTAGTACAACTCCCTTCTATCCCTTTTCAGCAATGAGAGAATATTGCTAGCTTTGTGTTTCAGAATTACCTTGCAGTCCTTTTGTACTCTAAGAAGAATCTCCAAACCCCATATTTGGTCTGAAATAGTCAAATGTGGATTCTCCATACACCTATCTTCCCAAGCATGGTCCATCTGAACAACTTCTGGCATGTCAAAATCTACCTACAATTTCAACTCATTCAGCTTCTCTCTTGCCAATTCATCACCATACTCAAGTCTTTCTGGTTGTTCTATAATCATCACACTTGAGTCTGAACTAGCTTCATCACTCCCTTCTTGTTCTTCTGAAGTGATAACAAAAGGTGATTCACCAACCTTCTTTCTTTCTTGTTCCATAATTTGTGCAGCCAACCTTCTATCAAACTCAACTTGTGCTGCATCCTTTGGAACATCTACTTCTACCATTTTTCCTTTACCCTTATCTAATGGATCAATGATGGGTAAGGAAGATGGTAATACATGTGAAGAAACTTCTTTGATGATGGATGATGACTGGAATACATCAACCTCATCTGCAGGTCTGTCAACGCTCAAATTTGCTTTGTCAACGCCCAATGTACTCATGTCAGCGTTTAAATCTTGCTTGTCAACGCCCATGTTACATGTCTCAGCGCCTCTTGTAATTTGCTCCAACATAGCTGTAAAAGACAAGTCTAAATTTGTAGGGGTGACTAGAGATCTAATAAAACCTGGTTGCTTCTTCAAACTAGTTAGGGCCTCCATCCCACGCCTTGTGCTAGCATTTTCCAAAATAACAATCCTCTCCCTCAATTGCTTGAGTTCAAGGCCTTGTGTACTGACAATATGTACCAAGTCTGCATTTTGCTTTTGCAATCTAATGTAGACAGCCGTCAATTCCATTAAGGTCATTGGTTCCAATCTGCCCTCCTCTAAAATGGGTATTTGACCTCCCAAGTTAGATTCATGGGGCATGAATGAGGTCTTAAAGATGTTAGGACTGTCTTGGCCAGCATCTAAGCCAGAACCAATAGTCCCAGCCTCATCCATAGCACCAACCACACTTGTGGTGTTGGTTCTCTCTACTACATGGCTAGGACCACTAGATGAGAACACTCCAGTAGTCCTTGGGCATTTTTGCAACCTATATTGTGGTGGGGTAGAAGATGATGTGGATTGGGTGGATGTGGGTTGGTTAAGGGGTGTTTGGGTCTGTGAAGGATTGGTGTCAACGTTTGGATTAGCTGTATCAACGCCAACATTTAATGTGTCAGCGTCAGAGGGTTCTTGGTCAATTTGCATGTGTTGTGGTGAAGGTAAAGGTTCTGGTATTGGGTCAAGTTGGGGTTGTGGGTTTGGTTGGGGTTGTGTTGCTTCAATGACAGCAATCATAGCTGGGGTGAGGGGTAAGTCACGATGAGGGGGTGAGTTCATCTGTAACACCCCCAAATTTATACAACTCAATACAGCGGAAGACTAGTTGGTGTTACGGGATAGCACATTACTCACATCATAGACAACGCATAAAAATCACGTCGTTTATTAATAAATCATTTCCATTCATAAATATCAAAGTTACATCGGTCCCAAGTCATTACATTTCATACAAAGTTTTACAAAATATTTGAATGGAAAATATTGTTTATGTGCGGGCCATGAATTCTTGTCGTCTTCCCGAGAATTACCTTCAAGTACCTGAGATAAAACATGTTTAAAAGAAAAGGTCAGCGATAATGCCGAGTGAATTCATAGAGTTTAATAAAATCCATCAATATAATATCAGTATAAAATTATTACTGAAAATCATTTTGTAAAAATCATTTTAATAGGCCATAAAATAGCCAAAGTCATTTTATACAAATCTTCATCAAAATCATAATATAGGCGTTTGCCTGAAAAATCATTATACGAGCCAATGTCGTAAAAACATCATACAATACGTCTTACGACGTTGTATAAGGTTAAATAAAAACCGTTATATGAATATGGTTATGAAAACCAAAACACGAACATAATATCAATAGTATGACCCTGTATTGCTAGTCAGGCAATACATCGTAATTCGGTGCTTCTAGTAGTATTTCGTTAGTCGGATTATTATAAGCCGCATGACATTGTTACCTTACTAAACCAACAACGGGTAGCTAACCCGATACCAAATTTGCCCATCTAAGTTAGCGTGTCGTCACAAAGGTCACGCTATGGAAATCTTCTCATACATGAATTCGCTTACCAATCAATGTGGCACGACGGGGATCAACCGTCAAGGCGCGAACTGGGGTGATCGTCCCCAAATAGTACTATTATATGCATAAGAGTCTACCAAATCCCGGTAGTTCACAATTCATGATAATGGGACTTTTAGTGACATAGCCTAACTTTAATAATCCATTTTATTTCATCTATCGGGTCCTTTAATCATTTATCGGGTCATACAATCGGGTCATACAATCATTCGGGTCCAAATCAATAAATAAATAATCGGGACAAATGGTGTCCTATTTTATAAAAACTAACATGTTATCTCCCTCGCGGGTTTATAAAACATTTCATAAAAACATTTAAAAGAGTGCGAGGCTATGAAATCACGTTGATGTGGGAAGGCGGGTTGTCGGCAATTCGGATGTACGGTACGTGCTTCAATCACGGAAACCTAGACAAATAATACTCGTCTTAGACTCATGTCCAATGACTTTATAAAAATAACAATTATGTATACATATGATGATTATATATATATGATGATCAAGTGGGTTTACATATTCTCGTTTACTCATTTTAGTGTTATATGTCGATAACTTTTATACCAGTTTACTAGTTTTACCTATTTACGTGTTTTAGGTCCAATAAGCCTATTATAAGTTTATTAACTTGTATTAATCCATTTCATACTTGTATTATCAGTATTTATATTTTACATGTTGGGCTCAAATGGGTTAAGCCCAATAAATATGTTTATAAGTGTTTTAGCCCATTTTGTTGTATTATTAGTCCAATAACGTTAACTTAACTCGTTAATGTCCGTATGTCATATAGTTCGAGTTTTTATCGGTTTTTACTTGTCATATATGTTTATATATCAGTATATGAGTTTTAAAAAAATTTTATCGGTTTCCACTATCATTTTTATAATTTATCCATTTATTTAACCTTTAGCATATTTATATAAATAAAATTCATGAGTTAGTGGGTTTTAATTTTACATTTTATACAATATAATTTTGAGTGCTTATATAATAGTAATAAACATTAATTCTCAAAATCTGATTTTTATTTTCATCTTCACCAAAACTGCCATATCTAGAGTTCTATATGGAGATAGAAGCTCAAATTTTTATGACATAAACTACATGATATGTGCTCCATTTAACTCTACTATAGCTACTGTTGAATCATCTTCTAAGTATTTTCTAAAAATCGTCCAAAACAGTGAACTCAGATTTGTACTTTAAACTTGTTTTGATCATATCTCACTCATTACAATGATTCCATTGCATGGCCAACTCTCACATGTGTACAAGACATATAGCTTACTGTATATTAATCTATTTAAGCCATTTTATCAGTTTATCATATGAGTCTTTACTGTTTTATACAGCCAACAAATTTAAACAAGATTTTAGCCTTGTTTCTTATAGTCTTTCATATTTTTAAGCATGTTTATCAACACCAAATCCCCACACAATATTTTTAATCATCATTCATCATCATATACATATACATAAGTAAAAGAAATACAAGTTTACATAATAAAAAATAACAAGAGGATGAGGAGGACAATATTTATACCACCAAGTTGATGTAGGTTATGACTTGGACATGGATTTTGATGGAGAAACTTGTGGATAACCAAGACCATCTTCAAGACCACCATTCTTCATGATCACCTCGTGGAAAATCAGCCCCAAGACTCCATGGAAACTCCTCCTTGGATGTTATAATCACCACCAATCAATAGGGTTTCAAAAGGGCTTCAACATGTGTATGAACAACATGGGATTTCATGGTTAAATCAAGATCAAAATGGGTGTTTTTGGGGTGATATGGGACGGCACATTAGAGAGAGAGTGAGGGAGAATGAGTTGTTTACATGAGTTGCAAAATGAGAAGTGGTTTTGGTTTGTGGTTTTGATGAGACTGCTTTTATACATAGTCTCATCGTCCAAATAGGGCTTAAAATGCATTAAATATCATCAAAATACCCAAATATATGCTTGTGTTTGTTGCTTGTGTATTTTAGGTACGGATATTGAGAAAATGACAAAAGATCACAAGAATCATGCAAAAACGAACACGGGAAACGAAGCCGCACAATGAACCAAGCCCTAGTGAAGACTTTCCTAAGATCAACCCTTGAAGATTTGAAGAATTATGAAGAAGGGTCCTCCAATTATGAAGAATTGACACTTTATACCCTTGTATCCTCATAATTACAAGTTTGGTCCCTAAAGTTTTTCAAAATTTCAAAAAGGACCCTTAACTTTGAAGATTTGGCAAGTTTAGCCCCTCAACAAAGCTAAATTGTCAACCAATATCATCCACAAAGTCAAATACATCATGAAGTCCTTCAAAGTACAAGAAATGACAAGTTTGGTCCTTTGAAAATTCCAAAATTACACAAAGGACCCTCAACTTTCAACATTTGGCAAAAATGGTCCCTCAATCATCAAAACTTGGCAATTTCAGTCCTCCAAAATGTCAATCATACAAGTCTAGACCATTATCATTGAAGAAAATACCAAACCAGCCCTTGAAGAATTCAAATATGGCAAGAAATACCCCTGAAAATACTTTGGAAAAGTATTTGTGGCCAAAGTGTGAAAACTAAAAGTTTATTTACAAAGGGAATTCAGTTTTCTACATTTAAACTCAAAGTGAAAGAAGATAGAAAGAAGGGGGGGTTAAAGCTGGCCAACATGAAAGATACCTAGACCAGTGACAAGCTGCCATGTGTCCCACTCATACTCTCCACCCATCATACTCCACCATTTTGCCATGTCACCTTCCACTTAACCGGATTTAACAAACTTAATTAATTAAGTTTAAAAGTGGCGTTTAACATGTATTTAAACTTAAAACAAGATCAAAACCTTGTTCTTGGAGTTCATAATCCGAATTGGGGATTTACTAATTACTATGAATTAGACCATGATCTTGTCCAGTTTTGTGATTAACCTCAACATAAACATATCCCCACTTCAAAAACCCTTGCCACGTCACTCATGTGCTCACATGATAAACCCTTGCTACACACTTTTGGGGAAACTGCCAAAACAAGCCAGAAAATCAACCATCCATATACAAGCTTACATTTTAAGCTTTGTTTGAGCCCTTAGATCAAATTCCAACAGTTATCCACCCCACAAACGTCCAAGGAAACATCACATGAGTCCAAGGTTTTCAAATTCTACAAGGGCATATTTGGAAGATCAAGCACTTAGGGTTCACGTTTTTATTCAGTAACTTAGCTCATTGTATGCCTATATAAAGGCTTAGGGTTCCTACATTTAGGCTTTGCTTTTGATTTTTCCTTGTTCAAGTTTCTGTAAATCCCATTTTCGATTTAAATGAAATTGAGTTTGAAATCTTGAAGAAAAATCATTGGCCAATCTTGTTTACTGCTTTCATTTGTTATATGCTTGTTAGTTCTTGAAGTTTAAAACCTGTTTTCAAAAGAGGAGTGTGCAAAAGTTTGCATATTTCCTCATTTTCTTGATATTTTGCTAAGTCTTGTTCCAATCTTGGAATTCTTGGGCTATACGGCTGATCATAACATCCTAACTGAGTTGGTTAAGGTGTGGTGAGGCTTATGACTTTGGGATAATCAAGTGTGGGGTAACAAGTTTGCATTAATACTCGGGATTTTACTCCAAAAGTATCAAAGTTCAAGTTCGTTATAGTTCCGAATCTTTTCGAATTGAAAACCGGTCTTAAGTGCGACTCAATCGTCTTTTGGTGGATCAAAGATTTGGTTGATTTGTTTTAAACTAATTGCAAGTAATTAAAGTGTCGTTGAGTAAAATGGAAGATAAAAGATTAATTTGAATGACGAGTAAAAATAAATGCATATGAAACGTAAAGGTGACAATGGAAAAATACTAACTTCGCTAAATAAAACTAACACTTTGAAAATTTTCAGAAAATAAAAAGTACTATATGAAAGTAATATCGAAAGAACCCAAAACAAGCCAAAAAGAAGCCCGATCGGAATATATTCCGATCGGTTGATCGGAATGCTGGGAAAAGTGCACAATCGGAATATAGGGACAATAGTCAATCGGAATATGAACATACACCACTAATCGGAATATGGAAACAAGACCAATCGGAAAACAAGACTCGAGGCCCAATCGGAATACGTGAAATAATCCAATCTGAATGCTCAACAGCAAGTCCCAATCGGAAAGCGCATGGAGGTTTAGATCGGAAAAGCAAAACCCTAATCCGATTCGATACAATCAGAATATGGAGTGGGGGTCTGGTCGGAATAGAGGCTCAATCGGAAAGGGGAGTAACAACTTTCCTAAAATTGTGGGAACGGCTAAGGTGGTACACCGGTCGGAAAGACCAATCGGAAAAGGGATTAAAACCCTTTCCGAAATCTATGGAAATGGGGAAAAGCAAGGTAAAAAGCTAGAGTAATAAGCTAGTACCAAAACTTATCAATCCAAATACAAAATCGACTCAAATAAGCACTTAGATCAACTTATTCAACCCGAGATTAATCAACCTTTTAGATCAAACAACAAAAACTTATACTTTTTAATAAAACTTTTTAATAATAAAAATAAGCTAATCATAAAAGTAAGCCAATAAGCACAAAAGTCTTAAAGCTTAATCAAATGAAAACTTATAAAATGATCAAAAGATTAACTTTTTAGCATGAAATCAATTAGAACAACACGGATCACATGATAATCACACCAAAATCAATCTTAAATCAAAGAAAAGTAGAATGAGATTAAGAGATAAAAGCTTAAAATAGAACTTGATTAATAAAAATAAGCAATACAAAGAGTTAATCTTGAAAGAATAAAAGTGAAAGATGAACTAGTGAGAGAAAGTTTAAGACTTTCTCTCTCTAAAAACTAAAAAGTGAAAAATTAACTAAAAACTCTAACCACTCTCCTAATGACTATTAGGAGGGTATTTATAGGGAAGGTGGAAGGAGTGCATGTGTTGCATCTTCTTTCTTGCTTTCCTCATGTTTTCTCGACTCGACTTTAATTCTTCGTCTTTGTCGTCTCGGGATTTGAACTTGTCTTTTAATTTTCTTCTTCTATTAGACTTAAGTTCTTCGACTTCGTTAAACTTCCGTCTTTTGACTTTTTCTTCGATAAATCTTCAGAATAGGCCTTGGACTTCCGTTCTTTTTGCACTCTTGATCTTTTGACTTCATCTTTTCCCGTTTTCTTCGATAAAAGCCCGTGAAAGCCCGTGTTTTCTTCCTTTTTCATATTTTTGTCCTAAAACACAATAAAAACACAAACCACGCATAATTCCGACTTTTACGACATAAATCACACGTTTTGGTCTTGTTATTATTGGAAATAAGTGGTAAAAGGATAAGTGTTTTCACACTTATTAAATCCCCTACACTTGACCATTGCAATGCCCTCATGCAATGCATTAATTTTAAAGCACGGTTTACATTTTCCATCATAAATAACCCACCTTGGCCTTTATTAAATACTAAACATAAAAGATAGAAATAAGTAAAGAAATTAAAAACTTACATTGGGTTTTGGCAGCCATGAACGTTTATCAACCTCAAGTTTCACGTTCCCCATACCAAGCTTAAAAACGAGATCATTGTTATTATAAGTTAGCAGACTATCACGCACTCATGTGGGCCAATTATTCACTTAGACTCCCTTATTCCTAGGTGTATCTCTTATATTTTATTTTTGTCTTGAATGATCACGAGGATGCATTGTTTGACTTATTTCGATAGTTATTTAGTCCGAAAATAAGGTGAACGATTTAATCAATAGTTAGCTAAAGGACCAAATCTTTTAAAACTGCTTCTCGGGATATCAGAAAGTTCATATCTTGGCATAACTTGGTTCGCGATTTGAGACCTTTCTCGGGCCGATATTTGGCAGCGACTTCATACTTCGAATCTTCGAGAGACGTTCTTGAAATTATGGTCTTCTCTTCATAATAGGAATTTCTTCATTTGAAGTTTTTGAGAGATTCTTCATCTTTGGACCACGACTTCTTCATTTTTCTCCAATCTTTATTTTGGTTTTTGATATACAACGATCCGCCTCCTTTTAGGACTTGGATCTATTTATCCTCATACCTTGTTAGGGTCTTTTCGGATAGACTTCTCCATGACTTTTGGGGAGTTCTTGCTTTTCGTCGTGTGTCTCGATCCTTCATATTGATTTTCGATAAATGATTCTTCACATCACTTTTGGATCTTTAGCAACAAAATGTAGCCCTCATGCCTTGTTAGGGCCTTTTCGGACTCGCCAATCTTCGCGCCCCGCTTCATAAGTTATGCCTTGGCTATGAACTCTCGTCATTACCGAGCAACTTTTAAACGATCTGGGGCTAGAAGCTAAGTAACCTTTTAAATCGTACAACCTTATTTATTAGCAGATTAATTTATTAGCAAGCGAAGGGAGAATAGGCTCATAATTAACTCACATAAATTCACGAAAGAATACCGAACTTATAATTGACTCTATCATCTCTCGTTCTCCACAGTTTAAAATCTCAAGGAATGAGACTCGTGGATGCTTAGCCTATTAAATCAAAGTTTTGGGTTTTCGAGTCGCCTATAGGATCTTGCAACTTCTTAGACTTTTTCAAGTTTAGAAATCGCGTTTTAAAGTTCCCTTGATAAACGACTCTCTAGGATCAATTATAGGAACTTGCGAAAAGTTCTTGTTCTTAACCCGTGAGAGTTAAGACTTTCGCGTTTTATAGCTCCCTATATAAAAGCCTAGCAAAACTTGACTTAAACATGTTAAGGATACTAGCTAGAGTAAACTTAGGCAAGTAAACTCGGGTTGAGTCAAAATATTCACGACTAAGAAAAATCTAAAACCACTTTATTAAAAATTTATTCTAGTAAGGGAAGAAAATAAACATAATAAAGGAAAATGCAACTATACAACTAGGCCAAAATAGATTAAAAAATTTGAAAAGTGTCGAAAAATCAAATTTTCCGGTTAAAATGAGGGCAAATTCATGGAAAAGACCACTTACTTCGATAGAAGTCCCCCCTACACTTGAGATAAACATTGTCCCCAATGTTTAAGCATGTGGGAGTAAACTCCCCTACACTTAGGACATTGTGCACTTTGTTTAAATCTTGCTAAGGAAAGGACAACTAAAGTGAATTCAATGTGAACATATAGAATATGAAATATTGAATCACAAGAGTTTAGGATAGAACCGGGAAGATAGGAAACACGGTATCACGGTTCGTCAAAAGTCATCAAGATGCTCTCTGAAGTTTTAATCCCTGCATAGCACAAGAAACAAGACAACAAACATATGCGGGGCTCCCCCTACACTTATTATGAAAGCAGTAACGGATAGAACACGGGTTGCCTCCCGAGAAGCGCTTGTTTTTGTTCACCGAGTCATGAGCCTGACTCGACCCAATTTTAGTTCATGGGGAACGTGGTGAGGGATGGAGTCATCTCCTGAGAGATGTCCTCACCAAAGTACAGCTTCAGACGCTGGCCATTCACCTTGAAATTGGGCCCATTTGGTTGAGAAAGCTCAATGGTCCCATACGGAAAGACTTTGGTGACGGTGAATGGACCAGTCCAGCGGCTCTTCAACTTGCCAGAGAAGATCTTCAACCGAGAGTTAAAGAGTAAGACTTGATCACCAACGTTGAACTCTCGGTTCTTGATTTTAGCATCGTGGATCATCTTCGTCTTCTCCTTGTAGATCAGCGAGTTCTCATAAGCTTCATTCCTCAGTTCATTTAGCTCGTTGAGTTGAACCTTGCGATGATCACCAGCTTTAATGATGTCGAAATTCGCCCACTTCAAGGCCCAG
The DNA here is from genome assembly GCA_025667525.1 of Glebionis coronaria. Classification (NCBI taxonomy): domain Eukaryota; kingdom Viridiplantae; phylum Streptophyta; class Magnoliopsida; order Asterales; family Asteraceae; genus Glebionis; species Glebionis coronaria. Next base: position 492,333,310 of record CM046875.1, read on the forward strand.
TGCGCCTTATGTTCCAGCTCGATGGGTAGGTGGCAGGCTTTCCCGTACACAAGACGATAGGGTGTACAACCGATCGGGGTCTTGTAAGCAGTACGGAAAGCCCACAGAGCATCATCTAACTTATCGGCCCACGCGGCGCGATGCTTTCCCACAGTACGCTCCAAAATTCTCTTCAAGCCACGATTGGAAATTTCGGCTTGCCCATTGGTTTGGGGATGATAGGCGGTGGAAAGACGGTGAGTGACACCATACTTTGCCATGACTCGTGCAAATTGATCGTTGCAAAAATGAGTCCCGCGGTCACTGATGATAGCACGAGGAACGCCAAATCGAGCGAAAAGCTGCTTCAAAAAGTTCACAACCACCCTCGCATCATTCGTAGGAAGAGCCTTAGCTTCAACCCATTTAGAGACGTAGTCGACGGCGACGAGGATGTACTTGTTCCCTTTGGATGATGGAAATGGCCCCATAAAGTCGATGCCCCATACATCAAAGATTTCACATTCCTGTATGAAATTTTGAGGCATCTCATCCTTATGTGTGATCTTGCCTTGCCGTTGGCAAGCATCACAATGCTTAACCATTTCGTGAGCGTCACGATAAATGGTGGGCCAGTAGAATCCAGAATCAAACACTTTCTTAGCGGTGTAGTTGGGGCCAAAGTGACCACCGGTGGGTCCTTTGTGGCAAGCTTGGAGGATGTCAAAAGTTGCCGGTCCGTCAACACATCGACGAATAATCAGATCAGCACACTGTTTGAATAGGTAAGGGTCATCCCAAAAGTAAGTCTTAACATCGTTCAAGAACTTCTTCTTTTGTTGGGATGTTAACCCTTGGATGAGAATACCACCCGCTAAGCAGTTTGCAATGTCCGCAAACCACGGGGTGCCATCAAGAATGAGATTTATGGACATTAGAGTCTCCAGGGGGAAAGAGTCATTGATCTCTTTGTTCGGATGATCCCCCTGATAGGGATCCTCAAGTTGACTCAAATGATCCGCGGCCAGGTTTTCGGCTCCCTTCTTATCACGAATTTCAATGTTGAATTCTTGAAGGAGCAAAACCCAGCGAAGAAGTCTTGGCTTAGAATCGTTCTTTGTCATCAAGTACTTCAACGCGGAATGGTCCGTGTATACGATAGTGGTGGATAAAACAAGATAGGGGCGAAATTTCTCAAAAGCATAGACAACAGCTAAAAGCTCTTTTTCGGTTGTCGTATAATGCAATTGAGCCCCCGTCATTGTTTTGCTAGCGTAGTGGATTGGTTGGAAGTGTTTATTCACTCGTTGACCCAAAACCGCACCAATAGCAAAGTCGCTAGCATCGCACATCAATTCAAAAGGCAGCTCCCAATTAGGGGTAACCAAGACCGGTGCCTTAGTTAGCTTATCCTTGAGAAGATTGAAGGCTTCGAGACACTCTTTAGAAAAGATAAAGGGAGTATCTTTTTCCAAGAGGTGGGTCATCGGGCGAGCGATTTTAGAGAAATCCTGAATGAATCTACGATAGAAGCCCGCATGACCCAGAAAGCTTCTCACACCCTTCACAGTTGAAGGTGGAGGTAATTTGGCTATGACATCTACTTTAGCACGGTCGACTTCAAGACCGGCCTTAGAGATTTTGTGTCCTAGCACAATGCCTTCTTTTACCATAAAATGGCATTTTTCCCAATTCAGAACAAGGCGAGTGTCTTCGCACCGCTTAAGCATACGTTCCAAATTGGCAAGGCAAGCAGAGAAGGAGTCCCCAAAGACCGAGAAATCATCCATGAAGACTTCCATGGTTTGCTCAACCATATCATGAAAGATAGCCAACATGCACCTTTGGAAAGTCCCGGGGGCATTGCATAAGCCAAAAGGCATTCTTTTATAAGCAAATGTGCCGTAGGGACAAGTGAATGTTGTCTTCTCTTGATCTTGGGGGTTGATGGGTATTTGAAAATAACCCGAGAAACCATCCAGAAAGCAGTAATATTCATTACCAGCTAGACGTTCAAGCATTTGGTCCATAAAAGGTAGAGGGAAATGATCCTTTCTCGTGGCATCATTGAGTTTGCGGTAGTCTATACAAACTCTCCACCCAGTAACGAGACGGGTAGGAATCAACTCGTTGTTAGCATTGGGCACAACGGTGATTCCGCCTTTCTTAAGCACACAATGGACTGGACTAACCCATGGTGAATCCGAAATAGGGTAAATCATACCCGCATCAAGAAGTTTGATAACTTCTTTTTTGATGACTTCATGTATTTTAGGATTCACCCTTCGTTGACTTTGAATTGTGGGCTTAAAGTCGTCCTCCATGAGAATTTTATGTGTGCAAAAATGAGGATCAATTCCACGGATGTCCGAGATTTTCCAAGCGATAGCGCGTTTATGCTTCTTCAACACAGCGACAAGTCGGGCTTTTTCGTCTTCTTTCAAATCCTTTGCGATGATGAACGGTAGCTTCTCGTCGTCTTCCAGGAAAACGTACTCAAGATGAGGCGGTAGGTCCTTAAGCTCGATAGTAGGAGGATCCGCAGTAGATGGTGAAACTAACGATGGATCATCATTAGTCACCTCTTTAGGAGTAGGAGGAGACAATGGATCCTCATTGAGAAGTCTCTCAATAGTACGAATATCTTCATCCCAATTGGTGGACAAATCATCATACTTAATATCGAGAGGACCCAAGCTAGCTTCGAAGTCATCCAAGTCACTTTCTCCAAAAGGAGTCAATGCTGGAGCAATTGAGGCAACGGTCTCAACATTGGGTCGAGAATGAGTACTTTTGCAAGCATCATGAAAATGTTCTTCACAGGCCTTATCGAGAACATCAATAGCATTAACGCTCTCATACGAATAAGGTTGCTGAGAAATCTTACCCATGTTGAAGACAATTTTGTCGTCACCAACTCTCATGATTATTTCGCCTGCGGCTACATCAATAAGAGTGCGACCGGTCCTCAGAAAGGGACGTCCAACGATTAATGGAACACGGGGATCCATCTCGTAGTCAACGACGACAAAATCCGCCGGGAAGGTGAATTTATCGACGCCAACAAAGACATCTTCGGCTATCCCCACTGGATAAGCAACCGTACGGTTGGCTAATTCCAAAGTCATTTTAGTAGGGACTAGCTCGGGGAGAGATAATTGCTTCCAAACACTTAAAGGCATTAAGTTTATACTGGCACCTAGATCGGCTAGGGCCATGCAATTCTCTACTCCCGGGAAGTTGCAAGGAATCAAGAAGCGACCCGGATCACCAAGTTTGGTGGGTAATTGCCTTAAGAGCACTGCGGAGCAATTCTCATTAAGGTGGGTCTGAGCAATGTCCAGAAGCTTTTCTTTATCACTTAAAAGATCTTTAAACATCTTAGCGTACTTGGGCATGTGAGCGAGAGCCTCGGCAAAGGAGATGTTAAAATTCAATTGTTTAAACATTTTTAGGAAGTTTGAAACCTGAATATCGTCCTTGCTCTTTTGCTTCTCTTTCCTCAACCTTGAAGGATAAGGTATATTGGATGAAGAAGAAGGCTTTAGGGGAATAGGATCACTCACAACCACGGGTGGTGGGGAAATGGGGATAGAAGGTGAAGGAGGTGAAGAAAGTTGCTCGTTTTCCTTGTTCACAATCACGGGTGGAGGTGTAGGAAGCTCGGGTTCCATATAACCTTTTCCACTACGAGTGGTGATTGCTTTCATCTCCCCTCTTGGATTCGCAATGGTATTACTCGGAAGAGTACCCGAAGAAGAGGGTTGATTACCTTGGATGAGCGAACTAATCATATCACGAAGGTGAAGAGCTTGATTGTTAAAAGAGTTTTGCATGTTTGCATTCAAAGCATCATTGTGTTTGGTCATATCATTCCTTAGCTCGGCTCGAATATCGCTCCCTTGCTTTGCCATTTCTCCCTTCAAGTTGCGGACTTGACTCTGTAGATTCGTCACCAACTCCCGATTAGTCTTCATGAATGTCTCGACTTCTGGATTCACTGCCATCGGTTGAGTGAGAGGTAGAGCCTGGTAAGCTTGAGAATTTCCTTGAGTTGGGTATGGGTTTCTTTGGGATTGATACTGATTGTTTGCACGAGGTTGGGATTGATTGTAGCTTTGTTTGTTGGTTTTGGTTTGCAGGAAGAAAACCGGGAGGAGCAAGATAATTGTTGGAACGATAACTTAGCAAGCCACGGTCTCCTTGAGGGCGAGCTTGATAGCCTCCCGTGGGATAAGTGCCGTAAGCTGCGTTAACGTTTTCAGAATAATTGCCTTGGGTAGAAGGACAATCATTATAAGAGTGAGGGCCACCACATGTGTCACAAGAAATAGCAACGGCTTTAGCTTGTTGAAAGTGGTTTGTGGCCATGGCCATAAAATTCTTGTTCATTTCAGCGAGTTGTCGAGAAATTTCAGACATTTCAGGATTGGAGGAAGAAGAAGAAACATTGACTCTCGAGTTAGATCTTGAGGATGCGGATGAATCCCAATTCTAGTGGTGAGTAGTCATGTTTTCAATCAACTCTCGACACTCCTCCGGTCTCCTTTTCATAAAAGTACCACCAGCGGCGGCATTGATCGTGTCACGATCACGAAAGGTGAGACCATTGTAGAAGGTGTCAATGAGAGTGACGGGGAGCATATTGTGATTTGGACAGCGGTCGATCAAATCATTGTAACGTTCCCAAGCATCGAAAAGCGATTCATCATTCTCTTGCATAAATCCACTGATTTGGTTATGAAGGCTAGTGACCATGGATGGGGGAAAGTAGCGCGATAAAAAACGTTGAGTCATGTCGTTCCACGTATGAATAGAATTCTTAGGAAGACGGTCAAACCATTTTTCGGCATGGTGGGAAAGTGAGTGTGGAAAAAGTTGAAGGCGAAGGTCATCCATAGAAACACCGGGGCACTTCATGCTTTGGGTAATGGTAATGAATTTGTCGAGGTGTTTGTTGGCATCATCGTCCGGAATTCCACGAAACGGGTTCGTTTGCACTTGTTGTATCATATGATGCTTCAACGAAAACTCCTGAGCCGTGACGTGCATTGGTGCAATTGGGCCTCCGCGGCCGTTCATGGTGGGTTGGCACAATTCCTCCATGGTTCGTAAATCAGGTAGAAGGACATTGTTGTTGTTGTTGTTGTTGTTATTCAAATTGTTTTGAGGTGGGTGATTATTGTTGTTATTAACACCAGCCATATCTAAATCTTCAAGAGTCTCGGGCTCAGAATAGTTGGAAGATCTAGTACGCATGCACCTGCAGAAGAAAAAATATACACAAGAAATATCTATATGATATTTTTTTTTGTTTTTTTATAGGTTTTATAATTTTTTTGTATTTTTGAAGAGTTTTTATATTTTTTAGGATTTTTGAAAATTTTATAGCAATGAAAATAACGTTCAAAGAACGGATCCCAAAATTCAATGCGTCTCTCACTAGAAACCGTTTATCTTAACGAAAAGAGCCGGCAGCGGCGCCATTTAATACTCGGGATTTTACTCCAAAAGTATCAAAGTTCAAGTTCGTTATAGTTCCGAATCTTTTCGAATTGAAAACCGGTCTTAAGTGCGACTCAATCGTCTTTTGGTGGATCAAAGATTTGGTTGATTTGTTTTAAACTAATTGCAAGTAATTAAAGTGTCGTTGAGTAAAATGGAAGATAAAAGATTAATTTGAATGACGAGTAAAAATAAATGCATATGAAACTTAAAGGTGACAATGGAAAAATACTAACTTCGCTAAATAAAACTAACACTTTGAAAATTTTCAGAAAATAAAAAGTACTATATGAAAGTAATATCGAAAGAACCCAAAACAAGCCAAAAAGAAGCCCGATCGGAATATATTCCGATCGGTTGATCGGAATGCTGGGAAAAGTGCACAATCGGAATATAGGGACAATAGTCAATCGGAATATGAACATACACCACTAATCGGAATATGGAAACAAGACCAATCGGAAAACAAGACTCGAGGCCCAATCGGAATACGTGAAATAATCCAATCTGAATGCTCAACAGCAAGTCCCAATCGGAAAGCGCATGGAGGTTCAGATTGGAAAAGCAAAACCCTAATCCGATTCGATACAATCAGAATATGGAGTGGGGGTCTGGTCGGAATAGAGGCTCAATCGGAAAGGGGAGTAACAACTTTCCTAAAATTGTGGGAACGGCTAAGGTGGTACACCGGTCGGAAAGACCAATCGGAAAAGGGATTAAAACCCTTTCCGAAATCTATGGAAATGGGGAAAAGCAAGGTAAAAAGCTAGAGTAATAAGCTAGTACCAAAACTTATCAATCCAAATACAAAATCGACTCAAATAAGCACTTAGATCAACTTATTCAACCCGAGATTAATCAACCTTTTAGATCAAACAACAAAAACTTATACTTTTTAATAAAACTTTTTAATAATAAAAATAAGCTAATCATAAAAGTAAGCCAATAAGCACAAAAGTCTTAAAGCTTAATCAAATGAAAACTTATAAAATGATCAAAAGATTAACTTTTTAGCATGAAATCAATTAGAACAACACGGTTCACATGATAATCACACCAAAATCAATCTTAAATCAAAGAAAAGTAGAATGAGATTAAGAGATAAAAGCTTAAAATAGAACTTGATTAATAAAAATAAGCAATACAAAGAGTTAATCTTGAAAGAGTAAAAGTGAAAGATGAACTAGTGAGAGAAAGTTTAAGACTTTCTCTCTCTAAAAACTAAAAAGTGAAAAATTAACTAAAAACTCTAACCACTCTCCTAATGACTATTAGGAGGGTATTTATAGGGAAGGTGGAAGGAGTGCATGTGTTGCATCTTCTTTCTTGCTTTCCTCACGTTTTCTCGACTCGACTTTAATTCTTCGTCTTTGTCGTCTCGGGATTTGAACTTGTCTTTTAATTTTCTTCTTCTATTAGACTTAAGTTCTTCGACTTCGTTAAACTTCCGTCTTTTGACTTTTTCTTCGATAAATCTTCAGAATAGGCCTTGGACTTCCGTTCTTTTTGCACTCTTGATCTTTTGACTTCATCTTTTCCCGTTTTCTTCGATAAAAGCCCGTGAAAGCCCGTGTTTTCTTCCTTTTTCATATTTTGGTCCTAAAACACAATAAAAACACAAACCACGCATAATTCCGACTTTTACGACATAAATCACACGTTTTGGTCTTGTTATTATTGGAAATAAGTGGTAAAAGGATAAGTATTTTCACACTTATTAGCATCAATCAAGTTTTTCAAAGTTTCTGATTTTTATGATATTGTGCTTAACCCTTGTTCAATCTTAGCAGGCTTATTGTGGAAGCTTGTGCTTGTTCTTGCTAGCACATAAGCTCAAAATTCGTGGGTGTGGATGTACATCCATGAGGTTTGCATACTTAATCTCAAAATCTGCTTAAATTGTGATTTTTGGTGATATTTGTATGAAACTTGTGTTCTTGTGAATTTTGTGGCTTGTTCTTGCTTGAATCTATTTATTATACTTGTTTGAGTGTTAATTGATGCTTGGTTGGCCTGAAATCTCACTTTGCCTTTGAAAATTTTGATTTGGAAAAGTTAAAGGGGTGTTTGGGTCTACTGGTTTGTGCTTGCATCTTGCTATTGTGTTGTTAGTTTGTGTTGTTTATGCTTTGTATCTGCTATACCTTTGTTTGAGAGTGTTTTGCTGCAAGTTTCTGAGTTTTAAACCTTGAATCAAACAAATTGCTATATCTTGTTGAGTTGACTGGTTTTTGACCTAAAATTTTGGGAAAAACCTAGAGTTTATGCATGTTTAGGGATAAAAGCTGTTAAGTCATCATTAATATAACCTGTTTGAAAGATTTGGAGTGTTGAAATTGGCTTGTGTGTCAAATACATCAGCAAAAGTAGAAACTGCATGTGTTAGTGTTCATCAGTAACTTTCATTGCTTGAATCTTGCTTAATTCTTTGAACCAATGCATGAAATCTGTTTAGACTTTCTTATTGGAGTTTATAATAGCTTGAGTGTGCATTTGGTTGAATTTGGCTGGCTGATTTGTGCTAAAAATGCTCATAAGTGCTTAACTGCTTATTGTTCATGTCTGTATCATGTCTGATGATTAATTGATTAAACTGTATCAATTGGGTGTTAGTGATTGTGTTATTATGATTGTGATTGACTCCTTTTGATCCAAAGATCATTTGGGTGCCTTTGTGAAATCTGAATCTAAGAAAAAGTCACTAAAGACAAAAAGTCAAAATAGTCAAGCAGTGGAAAAAGTTTCCACTTCTCAACATCCAAAACTAGCCCCTGCTAGTGCAATTTTGTCATCAGCTTATCAATAAGCTATTCTAGCTTATTCTAACTTGCAACAACTTATTTTTTGTAATAGATCTTCATTATATGACCCATTTAAGTAAACTGGAGCTTATAAGACTTTGACTTCGACTTTTTACTAGAAAACCAACTTGTTTGACTTTTATCATAAGTGCTTATTTGATTTTCCAGCTTATTGAGTGTGCTTATTAAGTAGCTTTTTGGTTATTAAGCTTAGTTTTGTCATAAGAAACATTTTGCAACTTGAATCAGCTTCTGAGGTGGTCTAGATCATAAAAACGACTATTTTGTCATTTTGTGAATAAGTTTGTGAACTGTTTCTGGCTTATTAAGTGGGCTTATTTGAAAATTCTTTTTGCAGAAGTCTTTGTTAGGTCAAAAGAAGCTTGTGTGTAAAATCTTAGCTTATGGCATCAGCTTATAGCTTAATGGGCTCAAAAGCCCATTAAGAATAAGCTGCTTATTATAAGTTGGCTTATTTCACATTTTCAGCTTTTGGGCCTTTGGAAAAAGTTGTTTAAAATCAAATTTTGAGTCAACCTGTGCTTTTTGGGCTTATTTTGAACACTTTTTCTTATTGGGCCTTAATTAAGCCCAATAAGGGACTGTTTTGGGTTTGGCCCATTTTCTAGGCCCAATAGGGGTATTTAGGTAATTTCACTTTCATTTCTGAGTTATTTAGGTTAAATTAAGCTAGTTTGCAAGTTTTTAGAATTTTTTAGAATTTTTGGATTTTTAATATTATTTTAATATTATTTTATTATAAAAAATTAAAAGTCTAATTTTCTAGGTTTTTATATTTTTCCTAGGTTCTAAACACTTAATTAGGATTTTTTCAACTTTCCAAATATTTTTTAGGTCTTTTAAATAATTAATTTAAGATTTAATTGATTTTAGGAGTTTTTAATTGTTTAAAAATAGTTTTAATTGGTTTTAAAATTTTAAAAAATAGTTTTTAGCTTAATTAGAGTATTTTTGAGGTTTACAAACTTGAAAATCTTGTTTAGGGCTTTTTAATAATTAATTTTGATTTTTAGGGCTTTAATTAGCATTAAAAAGTCATTATCTAATTAATTAAAAGGTTTTTGCAAGTTTTGATTTTTTGTAAACTCTTAGAATATTATTAAGGATTTTTGGTAATTTTTAGGGATTTTTAGGTTTAAATTTTAATTTTGGTGGTTTTTAGGACTTTACGTGTACGCCTTTTTAGAATTAGTTTAATCCGTCTTAATAACCGTCATTCTCTTCTAATCCCTTTTCTATTTTTCTTTCTCAAATATAATCACAAATTAATCCATATCATTACACACATAACACACTAGCCTCCTTGAGAACGAACTTAATTGGTCATTAGTGCTTGGTTTTCCTAAACCGACACTTAATACTTGCCACTTTTGTCATCCTTTTCCTAAAGGGTAGCAAAAACATTACATCATTTTGGCGCCGCTGCCGGGGAGGCGTGTTGTGTTTTGATTTGGCATTGTTTTTTTTATACTAACCATAATTAGTATTTGTATTAGTAGCACTCTACTAATACGTATTATCGTTTTTCGGTTTTTGTGTGAATATTATTACTATATTGTATACGTAGAACAATAAATTCACAAGTACTCCAAATACGTGAGAAATCACAACCTTGACTTGGGAGGTCACTACCCAATCATTGTATTCAAATCTCAAACCAAAGAAAAAGGCAAAATAGATAATTACTTTCGTGAAGCTTAATCTTGATAATACAAACTATAAGGTGGGTATAAGGCGAATATTATAAAATATATCCTAAGGAAAAAGGCTCTTAAGTGCTTCGCGCCGCCTCGTTTCCCCGCTTGCTTGTGAGTATTTGATTGTGAGAGCTAATCGAGGGGTTTGCCGCCCAAAGTATTACTAAGTATCATATATATTTTCTTGGTTTCTATTGATTAAACCCTCTTGAACGATTTGGTGTTCCACCATCGTTCTAAAGTCATCGAAGGCGTTCACTCCACGTGATCGTTTTCATTCCTTGAGGCTTCTTTAATCGAGAGATTTGATTAAGGAAGAGATTTGTAGATTTTTGTCTACTTAATACATTTCACCAAGCTCCAAAAAGGTTAATACAATCAAAAACCACAAAAAAAATTTGAAAAATACAAAACACCAAAAAGAATCTTCTTTGCTCGTCCCCTCGTTGTACGTGACGTTTATGCTAACTCGAAATCAAGCAAGACGTGCATGTAAACGAAAGAACAAAACTCCCACTCCCAACAATTCTAGTGAGGAGTCTCCTATTGACGAACCCATTGTAAGAGAAGCACCAACCATGGCGAATCAAACTATGATGGAGTTACTTCAAGCACCCACCGAGGGTTATGGAGAGGCTATTGTGATTCCCGCTATCCTTGCGGAGAATTTTGAGGTGAAAACGGGTTTGTTGTCGATGATCCAAAACAACAAATTCCGTGGTGATGAGAAGGACAATCCTCACAACCATATGCGCCAATTTAATCGTCTTACCGCTACTTGCAAGTTTAAGGATGTCTCTAACGACTCGATTAAGATGATGCTTTTTCCGTATTCCTTAGCGGGGCCCGCTAAAATTTGGTTAGAGAAAGAGCCACCCAATTCTATATTGACGTGGAAGGATCTCGTGTCTAAGTTTGTGAACCAATTTTTTCCGCCCTCTAAGACTACGCACTTGAAAAACGAGATTTCAAAGTTTTCACAAGAATTTAATGAAAGTTTTTCAACGGCTTGGAATAGGTTTAAGGAAATGTTACACGAATGTCCTCATCACGGTTTTTCCAATTTGCATCAAATTGACACGTTTTACAATGGACTTAATGATCATGAAAGGGATTATTTGAATGCCGCCGCGGGTGGTAATTTTTTGTGTAAAACGGTTGAGGAAGCTTTGGTGATAATTGAAAATAGATCTAAGGTGTATAGTCCTCGTAGCACGTCTAGTGTTCGTAAGGCTTCGTCTTCGGCTTCACCTTCTTTGTCTAATACCATCGATGCTTGCCAAATTGAGGCGAACTTGGAAAACAAGATTTTTGATAAGTTGAAAGGACTTTTGATTGAGTTTAAAGTTGGTGAACCAAGTGCTCCCGCTACGGTTAAAGCAGTTGAGGTTTCTTGCATGTATTGTGGTGGAGGTCATGATTTCTCCGAGTGCATTACCAACGGTGGTAACACTTCGAGTGCCTTTGCGGCCACGGGAAATTACAACCAAAACGGTTAAGTTTCCCGCTCTAATCAAATGACTCCACCGGGTTTTGGTTCAAATCAAAATGCTAACAACAATTATCGCAACAATCAAGTTGGTTTTAAGAACAATTACAACAAGGGAAACTATGGGAATCAAGGGGCTAATAATCAAGTTTCAAACAAAAATGATTTTCAAAATAACAACAAAAGTTTGCAAACATTGAAAGATCTTCCAAGTGAGTTTGTTGAATATGCTAGTGGGAATGATGCTAGGTTTGACAATATTCAAAGAGAAATCATTAGCCTAAGATCCAAGTTTAAAAACGAATTGAAGAAAGAGTTGAAAAATGAGTTAGCTAATGAACTTAAAATCCACACCAACAAGATGGAAGGAAATGTCACTAGGTTGCAACAAAACCAACAAAAGATGGAACAAGGGAAACATGAGCTTAAACAAGAGATGATTAAGGCCGAGAAAAGGCAAACCGAAGCCGTATTGAGGCAATCTAATTTTGAAGATAAAATCTCGTCTATGTTTGAGGCAATAATGTGTAAACCGTCGTCAAGTGGTCTTCCTAGCAACACCATATTCAACCCTAAGGGTGAGATGAAAGTGATTACCACACGTAGTGGTAAGACACTTAAGGATCCGACTCCTGAACCAATTTCTCCTACGGAGGAAGCAATTGAGGAAGAACCCGAGGTGGTGGTCCAAAAGGAGCATGTCCCAATCCCACGAAGTACCGCTCATGCCACACCTACGGTTGACCCATTACCATCATTGGAACCCGAGATTCCAAAGGCTATGCCTACTATGCCTCAACCCACACCACCTTTTCCCTATCCATCGAGACTTAGGAAGGAGAAACGTCAAGAGCGCGACAATTACCAATTTGAGCTTTTTATGAAAATGTTTCGTGATTTGCACCTTAATGTGAGTTTCGCCGACGCTTTGGTCATGATGCCTCAATTTGCCGCTAACTTTAAGAGTATGTTGAACAACAAGGAGAAATTTCACCAATTGTCTAGTTGTTCGTCGGTTTATCTTAATCGCATACCTCAAAAAGTCGGTGATCCCGGTAAATTTTTGATCCCTTGTGCAATCCAAGACATGGAAGAATGCTTCGCCTTGGCCGATCTTGGTGCTAGCATTAACTTGATGCCACTTGCAATCTTCAAGTCGCTCAATCTTCCTAATCTTACTCCTTCACTAATGTCTATCGAGTTGGCCGACCATTCCACAATTCCCGCATGTGGTTTGGCGGAAGACGTTTTTGTGAAAGTGGGGAAGTTCTACTATCCCGTAGACTTCATTGTTGTTGATATCCCCACGGATCCTCAAGTTCCTCTCATTTTAGGTCGTTCATTTTTAGATACGTCTATGGCTTTGATTGATGTTCATGCTAGAAAGATCACCTTACGTTTCAACGACGAGGAACTTGTTATAAACGCAACTCAAAAATCTCAAATTTCTCATGTTTATTCCGTTGCAACCATAAACCTCGTTGATATGATTGACGCGGTTTGCGAGGAATTTTCACAAGAAGTTCTAGGTTTTGGTGATGAAGAAACTAGTGGCAATCCCACTATGTTAGATCCAATTCTTGATAATTCGACACCAACCTTCACTCCATTTGAAGGTGGTGGATTTACGTTGAAAGAATGCAATGTTCCACGTACTTGTGACGAAGACCTCGACAACGATGAGGACTTCTCGATTATCAAGGATTTTCTTAACGATTTCCCATTTCCTCCACCCGAGGAGGTTATGAGTATCGAGCCCAAATCTTCACTTGAGGAACCACCTATCCTTGAGTTGAAAGATTTACCTCCTCACCTCGAATATGTCTATTTGGAGGAGGACGACAAGTTGCCGGTTATTATTACGAAGGATCTTTCGAATGATGAAAAAACCGCACTTGTCGATGTTCTAAAGGACCACAAAGGGGCGATTGCGTGGAAGTTATCCGACATTAAGGGAATCGATCCCAAATTTTGTACTCACAAAATCTTAATGGAGGAAAATTTCAAGCCCACAATCCAAAGTCAAAGGAGGGTGAACCCCAAAATTCACGATGTCATCAAAAAGGAGGTCCTTAAACTCCTTGACGTGGGAATGATTTACCCTATTTCCGATAGCCCTTGGGTGAGTCCTATTCATTGTGTCCCTAAAAAGGGAGGGATGACCGTTGTGCCAAACGATGCCAACGAGTTGATTCCCACTAGACTCGTGACCGGATGGAGAGTGTGCATTGACTATCGTAAGTTGAATGAAGCCACTCGAAAAGACCATTTTCCCTTGCCCTTCATGGACCAAATGTTGGAGCGTCTTGCGGGAAACGATTTCTATTGCTTTTTAGATGGTTTTTCCGGTTACTTCCAAATTCCCATCGATCCTCGTGATCAAGAAAAAACTACGTTTACGTGTCCATATGGAACGTTTGCCTATCGTAGAATGCCATTCAGACTTTGTAATGCACCAGGAATCTTTCAAAGGTGCATGATGGCTATTTTTCATGATATGATCGAGAAGACGATGGAAGTCTTCATGGATGACTTTTCCGTGTTTGGTGATTCTTTCACTTCGTGTTTGTCGAACCTTGAGAGAATGTTAAAACGTTGTGAGGAAACCAACCTTGTGCTCAATTGGGAAAAGTGTCATTTTATGGTTAAGAGTGGAATCGTCTTAGGGCACAAGGTCTCGAAAGCGAGGATTGAGGTAGATCAAGCTAAGGTAGACGTCATCGCCAAATTACCTCATCCCAAAACCGTCAAGGGAGTTAGGAGTTTCCTAGGCCACGCGGGCTTTTATCGTCGATTCATCAAGGATTTTTCAAAGATTTCTCGACCCATTACACATCTTCTTGAAAAAGAGGCACGTTTTGTCTTTGATGAAGATTCTCGTTGCGGTTGACTACCTTTCTAAGTGGGTGGAGGCAAAGGCCTTGCCCACCAATGATGCTCGTGTGTTAGTCAAGTTTTTGAAGCAATTATTTTCTCGGTTTGGAACCCCTCGTGCTATCATAAGCGATCGTGGAACCCATTTTTGTAATGACCAATTTGAAAGGGTTCTAAGGAAATATGGGGTTACACATCGTCTTTCTACGGCTTATCACCCACAAACGAGTGGGCAAGTCGAGGTTTCAAACCGAGCTTTGAAGAGGATTTTGGAGAGATCCGTTGGAGAAAACCGACAATCTTGGTCGGATAAGTTAGACGATGCTTTATGGGCCTTTAGGACCGCTCATAAGACACCCATTGGGTGCACTCCCTATAAGCTTGTGTATGGAAAGAATTGTCATTTGCCTATCGAGTTAGAACACAAGGCTTATTGGTCCCTAAAGCATTGTAATGATGATATGGAGACCGTGGGAAAACACCGGAAAATGCAATTGAATGAATTAGATGAATTAAGGGATATTGCTTATGAAAATTCATTGATTTATAAAGAGAAAACTAAAAAGTTGCATGATTCAAAAATTAAAAACCGGGTTTTTAACATTGGGGATCAAGTTTTGCTTTTTAATTCAAGATTGAAAATCTTTTCCGGTAAGTTGAAATCCCGTTGGTCCGGTCCATTCACCATGACTCAAGTGTTTCCGTATGGGACCATCGAGCTAGCTCAAGATGATGGTCCTAACTTCAAGGTGAATGGACATAGGTTGAAGCACTACTTTGGTGGGGAAGTTCCATCCTTGAACTACCTCGACCAAGTCACCTTCCCCAATGATAATTAGTATTGAGGGGATCGAGTCGAGCTCATGACTCGGTAATGAAAAACGAGGAGCCTCGTGGGGGTGTCCCATGCTTATCCTATGTACATATTATTGCTTTCTAATGTAGCTTACGTGTGGGGATTTGTGCCCTTCCAACCTTTGTTCCGTGGTTGTTTGTGATATGTGGTTTTTAGATCATGATCTTCACGATTGGAGCCTCTCGTGTTCGTTTCATGGGAGCACTCGATCGTTTGCTTTGGAGACATTTCTCAATATCCATGATATATCCTTTGATGTTCTAACCTTAGGTTTTTAGCACACTTCATAAACGGCTATTACTTCTTGGTTACACCCTTTCCATGCTAGATTAGGCATTCGACTACGTCTCTAGTATGGGGGTGTTTGCACCCCTAGACTCGAAACATTGAGGACAATGTTTAACTTTAGTATGGGGGGTGAATAGATACTTGCCTTGCCAAACCTTCACGCTTTCCAAAGTTTATCTTTTTGTTTATCGTTTTGTTGCAAAATAAGGCTAAAAATGGCAAAATTTTAAATTTTTTCTCATGTTTTATAAGTGTTTAAGACACGAATGTAGGTTTTCCGATGGCGAGAATAAGAGTAATTTTTGACTCGACCTTGCGTGTTGAGCACTTAGCTTTGATTCCTTAACTACACATTAGGCTAAGTCTCTTAAATGAGGACGAGAAATGATAGGGTTAATTATAAGTTACTATGCTAAACGTAGAGTACTCGTATTCTTTCAAAAACTCATGTGTTCTCGTTGTTTTCTTATTCTCCCTTCGCATGTAAATATTTTTTGCTTAATAAATATTGACTTAGCGGTTTAGTTAGGATTGTTGGGTTTCTAGTCTTTTCTAGTAGCTTCCGTGTAATTAAATTGGGAAGACATTAAGGTATCGCCAGCGTCACGGTTTTGAAGTATTGGCACTCGAATAATCGAAAGCTTCACCCAATAATAAGATTTCAAGTGCTCACCTGAATCAAGCAAACAATTTGAAGCCCCACAAGGCCTAAAATCTATGCAAAATTGAAAGTGAATCAAGCCTTAATCTTCGAAGCTTTAAAGATCCAAAATTCGCTTTAGCGTGAGGATATACGTCTTTGGCTAATAAAACCACCGATGAGGCGGATAATAAAAGGCAAGGCAAGACCGAAGTCATAATAAAAGCTTCATGGCGAAGTTGAATAAAAGATGGAGGTAAACCAAAGATAATAAGGCCCTTCCGTTAGGGGGCGTATAAAAGTCTTGGTAATAAGTCTCATGTTCAAAACCGTTATAAAACCGTGTTTATCGATCCTTCTTGTTGACTTAATTTTTTAACATCGTCGTCTATTAGGAGGGGTTATTGATTTGATGGTCTTAGTTACACCGTTAGGACTCTATTTTTAGACCTAAATCTCTATTATCGCATAAGTCAAACAATGTATCATCGTGAAACATTCAAGACAAAATAAAATATAAGAGATACAACTTAGGAATAATGGGAGGATAAGTACGTGATTAGGGCATATGAGTAGTGTTAGCATTACTAACTTATAATGACAATGATCTCGTTGCACGCTTGGTATGGAATTGGAGTGAAAATCGAGGACGATGAAATTATTTCTAACGAAGCATTCACGTGTTCTTATTCTATGAACCTAAACGTCCCATTTTGCGATGAAAATCATACATTATGTCTAAAACGCAAGTAGTAATAGCAATAGTAGTAGTATAGCTAGTTTATCGTTCAATAAAGTGAATTAAATGGATTTTGTAGATGCTATGATACTTTATTCTAGCATTGCATGAGGGCACGACAATGGTTTAGTATGGGGGAGTGATGAGACTGCTTTTATACATAGTCTCATCGTCCAAATAGGGCTTAAAATGCATTAAATATCATCAAAATACCCAAATATATGCTTGTGTTGTTGCTTGTGTATTTTAGGTACGGATATTGAGAAAATGACAAAAGATCACAAGAATCATGCAAAAACGAACACGGGAAACGAAGCCGCACAATGAACCAAGCCCTAGTGAAGACTTTCCCAAGATCAACCCTTGAAGATTTGAAGAATTATGAAGAAGGGTCCTCCAATTATGAAGAATTTACACTTTATACCCTTGTATCCTCATAATTACAAGTTTGGTCGCTAAAGTTTGTCAAAATTACAAAAAGGACCCTTAACTTTGAAGATTTGGCAAGTTTAGCCCCTCAACAAAGCTAAATTGTCAACCAATATCATCCACAAAGTCAAATACATCATGAAGTCCTTCAAAGTACAAGAAATGACAAGTTTGGTCCTTTGAAAATTCCAAAATTACACAAAGGACCCTCAACTTTCAACATTTGGCAAAAATGGTCCCTCAATCATCAAGACTTGGCAATTTCAGTCCTCCAAAATGTCAATCATACAAGTCTAGACCATTATCATTGAAGAAAATACCAAACCAGCCCTTGAAGAATTCAAATATGGCAAGAAATACCCCTGAAAATACTTTGGAAAAGTATTTGTGGCCAAAGTGTGAAAACTAAAAGTTTATTTACAAAGGGAATTCAGTTTTCTACATTTAAACTCAAAGTGAAAGAAGATAGAAAGAAGGGGGGGTTAAAGCTGGCCAACATGAAAGATACCTAGACCAGTGACAAGCTGCCATGTGTCCCACTCACACTCTCCACCAATCATACTCCACCATTTTGCCATGTCACCTTCCACTTAACCGGATTTAACAAACTTAATTAATTAAGTTTAAAAGTGGCGGTTAACATGTATTTAAATTTAAAACAAGATCAAAACCTTGTTCTTGGAGTTCATAATCCGAATTGGGGATTTACTAATTACTATGAATTAGACCATGATCTTGTCCAGTTTTGTGATTAACCTCAACATAAACATATCCCCACTTCAAAAACCCTTGCCACGTCACTCATGTGCTCACATGATAAACCCTTGCTACACACTTTTGGGGAAACTGCCAAAACAAGCCAGAAAATCAACCATCCATATACAAGCTTACATTTTAAGCTTTGTTTGAGCCCTTAGATCAAATTCCAACAGTTATCCACCCCACAAACGTCCAAGGAAACATCACATGAGTCCAAGGTTTTAAAATTCTACAAGGGCATATTTGGAAGATCAAGCACTTAGGGTTCACGTTTTTATTCAGTAACTTAGCTCATTGTATGCCTATATAAAGGCTTAGGGTTCCAACATTTAGGCTTTGCTTTTGATTTTTCCTTGTTCAAGTTTCTGTAAATCCCATTTTCAAGTTTAATGAATTGAGTTTGAAATCTTGAAGAAAAGTCATTGGCCAATCTTGTTTACTGCTTTCATTTGTTATATGCTTGTTAGTTCTTGAAGTTTAAAACCTGTTTTCAAAAGAGGAGTGTGCAAAAGTTTGCATATTTCCTCATTTTCTTGATATTTTGCTAAGTCTTGTTCTAATCTTGGAATTCTTGGGCTATAGGGCTGATCATAGCATCCTAACTGAGTTGGTTAAGGTGTGGTGAGGCTTATAACTTTGGGATAATCAAGTGTGGGGTAACAAGTTTGCATCAATCAAGTTTTTCAAAGTTTCTGATTTTTATGATATTGTGCTTAACCCTTGTTCAATCTTAGCAGGCTTATTGTGGAAGCTTGTGCTTGTTCGTGCTAGCACATAAGCTCAAAATTCGTGGGTGTGGATGTACATCCATGAGGTTTGCATACTTAATCTCAAAATCTGCTTAAATTGTGATTTTTGGTGATATTTGTATGAAACTTGTGTTCTTGTGAATTTTGTGGCTTGTTCTTGCTTGAATCTGTTTATTATACTTGTTTGAGTGTTAATTGATGCTTGGTTGGCCTGAAATCTCACTTTGCCTTTGAAAATTTTGATTTGGAAAAGTTAAAGGGGTGTTTGGGTCTACTGGTTTGTGCTTGCATCTTGCTATTGTGTTGTTAGTTTGTGTTGTTTATGATTTGTATCTGCTATACCTTTGTTTAAGAGTGTTTTGCTCCAAGTTTCTGAGTTTGAAACCTTGAATCAAACAAATTGCTATATCTTGTTGAGTTGACTGGTTTTTGACCTAAAATTTTGGGAAAACCTAGATTTTATGCATGTTTAGGGATAAAAGCTGTTAAATCATCATTAATATAACCTGTTTGAAAGATTTGGAGTGTTGAAATTGGCTTGTGTGTCAAATACATCAGCAAAAGTAGAAACTGCGTATGTTAGTGTTCATCAGTAACTTTCATTGCTTGAATCTTGCTTAATTCTTTGAACCAGTGCATGAAACCTGTTTAGACTTGCTTATTGGAGTTTATAATAGCTTGAGTGTGCATTTGGTTGAATTTGGCTGGCTGATTTGTGCTAAAAATGCTCATAAGTGCTTAACTGCTTATTGTTCATGTCTGTATCATGTCTAATGATTAATTGATTAAACTGTATCAATTGGGTGTTAGTGATTGTGTTATTCTGATTGTGATTGACTCCTTTTGATCCAAAGATCATTTGGGTGCCTTTGTGAAATCTGAATCCAAGAAAAAGTCACTAAAGACAAAAAGTCAAAATAGTCAAGCAGTGGAAAAAGTTTCCACTACTCAACATCCAAAACTAGCCCCTGCTAGTGCAATTTTGTCATCAGCTTATCAATAAGCTATTCTAGCTTATTCTGACTTGCAACAACTTATTTTTTGTAATAGATCTTCATTATTTGACCCATTTAAGTAAACTAGAGCTTATGAGACTTTGACTTCGACTTTTTACTAGAAAACCAACTTGTTTGACTTTTATCATAAGTGCTTATTTGATTTTCCAGCTTATTGAGTAGGTTTTTGGTTATTAAGCTTAGTTTTGTCATAAGAAACATTTTGCAACTTGAATCAGCTTCTGAGGTGGTCTAGATCATAAACACGACTATTTTGTCGTTTTGTGAATAAGTTTGTGAACTGTTTTTGGCTTATTAAGTGGGTTATTTGAAAATTCTTTTTGCAGAAGTCTTTGTTAGGTCAAAAGAAGCTTGTGTGTAAAATCTTAGCTTATGGCATCAACTTATAGCTTAATGGGCTTAAAAGCCCATTAAGAATAAGCTGCTTATTATAAGTTGGCTTATTTCACATTTTCAGCTTTTGGGCCTTTGGAAAAAGTTGTTTAAAATCAAATTTTGAGTCAACCTGTGCTTTTTGGGCTTATTTTGAACACTTTTTCTTATTGGGCCTTAATTAAGCCCAATAAGGGACTGTTTTGGGTTTGGCCCATTTTCTAGGCCCAATAGGGGTATTTAGGTAATTTTACTTTCATTTCTGAGTTATTTAGGTTAAATTAAGCTAATTTGCAAGTTTTTAGAATTTTTTATAATTTTTGGATTTTTAATATTATTTTAATATTATTTTATTATAAAAAATTAAAAGTCTGATTTTCTAGGTTTTTATATTTTTCCTAGGTTCTAAACACTTAATTAGGATTTTTGCAACTTTCCAAATATTTTTTAGGTCTTTTAATTATTTTCTATAATTAATTTAAGATTTAATTGATTTTAGGAGTTTTTAATTGTTTAAAAATAGTTTTAATTGGTTTTAAAATTTTAAAAAATAGTTTTTAGCTTAATTAGAGTATTTTTGAGGTTTACAAACTTGAAAATCTTGTTTAGGGCTTTTTAATAATTAATTTTGATTTTAGGGCTTTAATTAGCATTAAAAAGTCATTATCTAATTAATTAAAAGGTTTTTGCAAGTTTTGATTTTTTGTAAACTCTTAGAATATTATTAGGGATTTTTGGTAATTTTTAGGGATTTTTAGGTTTAAATTTTAATTTTGGTGGTTTTTACGACTTTACGTGTACGCCTTTTTAGAATTAGTTTAATCCGTCTTAATAACCGTCATTCTCTTCTAATCCCTTTTCTATTTTTCTTTCTCAAATATAATCACAAATTAATCCATATGATTACACACATAACACACTAGCCTCCTTGAGAACGAACTTAATTGGTCATTAGTGCTTGGTTTTCCTAAACCGACACTTAATACTTGCCACTTTTGTCATCCTTTTCCTAAAGGGTAGCAAAAACATTACATCAGGTTTTGAGGTGGAAGTGGCTTAATGTGTAAGGTTGATGGACAAGTGTAAACTTAGCTTACAACTTGACACATCAAGTGTGTTGTGTAGCTTAGTTAGGCCGGTTTGAGTGGGGGTGGGACAAGTGTCCCACTTGTCTCATCCCCATTTATTTACGGGTACTCCTCAATTCTAGTTTCCTCGATTTGCGTGCCCTCGGGTCGTTTTACGAAAAACGTTTTTATAAATTATGAATCAACGGCACAAAACGAATCTAATAAAAATTGTTTCGTCAAAAACGGAGTTCGAAAACGTAAATACGTAATCCTAAGGTTTCCGGTTTAGTCGTAAAGGACGTTAAAATAAAATCGTAAGTCCTAATCTCTTCTCGTAAATTTGTGAATTTATGAACTAAGACAAATTTAAAACTCCAAAATAATATTCACGGATAAATTTATTTTCTGAAATGTCGGACTGTCACCAAAGACGGTGTATGTAAACGTAAGCACGTAACGTAGAATCCTCCGGTTTAGACGTAGTCGATGCTACTTCAAGATGTAAATCCAAATTACTTCCCAAAAATAAGTGAGTTCATATTATAACATTAAAATAATGTTTTTAAATAATATTTGAGAATAAAATATCAACCATAAATTGACGGATTGTCACAGCATTTACCCCTAAACAGGATCTCTGTACTCAAAGATCATCTTACCTTACTACTCGCTTCTTATAGAGTTAAAGCCATGTGGGTATTTCCTCCACATTCGGTCTTTTCTCATAAGTGTAATCCATTTCAATACGCGAGTTTCATCAAACATAACTACGGGAATAAGATCAGGCTTAATGTTGACTTACTTTCTCTATCCATGATGTTCATGGGTTTTTGATTAATGCAACTTTTTGCCGATCTAAACTTTATCAAGAAGAATTCAGATTTTCACTTGATAGACATTTTATCAAGTTCGATCTACGAAATATGATTCACGCAGCTTTTGAAGTCCTAGGGTAGATCCAGCTTATATGCCTTTCAAACCAATCTTTTACATCATCTCAATGGTCCCTACAACGGGGACTTATATCCCATGATTTGTCAGATCATTAATTCATTTCTCCAAGGTTAAAAATTTTGGCATAACTTCGCTACCCATCTGGCACTTCAAGATCTACATTTCGTATTCACATAACCTCTTGCCCACTACCGACAGTCAATAATCAGATCCTAATTTCAACAATCATTTCAGATCTCGCGGGTCGAGTATTTTGCAAGGTTAGGTTCGCCATCATAGGAAACCTTAAACCTAAAAGACATGTCCAACTCACAATGGGTGTTTGTCGGGTGTCTTTATCTCAACACCTGCTTACAGATGCTCTAATATTTAGATCCTAACAAGATTAGATCTCGATCCTAATACGATGATTATCAAGGATAATCTCTCCAAAGGAAAACGATTATACGGTCTATTACCAAAGTTCAATCATTCAAACATAGAACAATGCTTATAGTATTTTGTATCGTTACTTTACCTCGTCCCTTCGATTGGGGTGGTACACAATACTCTCATCAAGATTCGTTCTTAATGACTTCTGAGCAAATCTCTAGAAATTCGATGCGAAGCGAGGATCTTGATAGAGATGATTGATACAGGCACACCATGTTTACACAACTCTTTTTAAATACAAAAGAGTCTATTTCTTCATCAAGAATTTATCATTAACGAGAATGATGTTAGTAGATTTGGTCAGTCTGTCGAAGATGACCCAAATCGAATCAAATTCAGATGATGACCTTTGCAATAGCTAGACGTTTACTAATGTATGAGGCGATGTCTGCCTTCATAATTTGTCATTAGTGCAACTTCTTTAGACAAAGATACTTTAAATCAGAAAAGACAAGAATAGAATACTTATACTTACAGATTCCAAAATAACTATATCTCAAAATCTCCATATTTAGGCAACCATAAACGGCCCTTTAAAACATTTAATGCCATCGGCTTCTCAATCTTAATGATTCACATTAGCCGCGAACCTCTTTTTGTTATCTATATTATCCTTTTTATAAGCATCGGCTATATTGTAAATTGTTCGGCAATTTATTTTGCACCTTCATTATTAAGGAACATGTCCTAATTGGTTCTTTATTCTTTTTACATAATGCGTCGGTATCTAAATTCACCTCTCCTGATGATATCAGTATCATGTCCGTATTCATTCAAAGTTTCTTTCTTCATATTTTCTATGTTTTACTTTCGTCTCAACTATCATTTTTATCAGTTTTGCTCAATTCGACGTTTTTAAAGCGTCGGTAATTATTACACGTAATTAAATAATAAATATTTAATTTTTATGAAACGTAAATGCAAAAAGTTTTTTTTTTTTTAATTTTCTCAGTTTGTCCAATTATATAAAAATGTTCAAAATAAATTTGAATTTAATTAACACAATTTTTGTTGATTTATCAAAAATAGTTAATAGGATTCGTAATTGTTCGAAAATATTTGTTTATATTTTGGTCAAAATTTTCTTAGCTGAAAATTAAAAATTGTCGTTTTAAATTTCTAGTCATAAGTTATATAGTTTCCATAATTTTTCTTAAGTTTTCTAGAAGTATACACAAACATTTACCCCTAAACAGGAGTTTAGTTAAATGATTTGTTTATAAGGGAATAATCCCTTAAAAATCCTTTGTTAAAACATTTGTCAAAACATATTTCCATTTTCTTTTTGGTAAAACCCAAAGTCTTAAAAGGGCTCTAAATTTTTGAAGAGTCAATATAAATTCCGTTCTCTATTAATCACACGGTTAAATCATGTAAAGGATTAAGTCTTAAGTCATATGTTAAATATTCAAGGTACAAATTTTTATTGTTCGGCCAATTCAGGGCAATCTATAATTAATTATTAACTCATTCTTATTCTTATAAACAAACAAATGGTCCTTAATGATCACGAGCATGAATTTATCAAATTATAGCCTACACACGTGATTCACCAAATTTATGAATGCTACATGTGTATTAGTCAATCCAAACGTCACCACTTGAAACTCATAATGTTCATTACAAGTACCGGATGTAGTGATTGGAATAGATAATCTTTTTCGCAGATGCGAAGTTGATGATAACCATGCTGAGGATCAAAAACCTTGTAAATGATTGAACAAATCTTCCATTTCGAGTTATGGATATCGTTTTCGATTGTCAATTTACTCAGTTCACAGTAATCTATAAATATAAGGAATAATAACACTATAGCTCTTCATAATGACGAGCTTGGTAGAATAAAATCTTTCTCCGACAACTCTCTTAGTTGTACGGTAATTCCTTTAATTCAGATGGTGCTGACGTACAGTGCACATGCCACAGATGCAGCACCGGGAAGATAATCAGTACCAAATTCAACTTGCCCTAATGGCGAAAGTCTAGGTAATTCACCAGCAAATACCTCCTAAAGTTTCAGATAATAGAAACATCTTTTAATAAATTAATATTAGGTTCTTTCTAGATTATAATATCTATGACTAGTTCACAACCATTCACGGTATAAATTTCAAGTCTAAATGCAGGATAAAATCATCCATCAAGAATTATTTAGATCACTTTTGATAATTAACATCTTATCATTTAGGGGAATTCTACTCGAGTTCCCATCAATTAAGACAATGTCGTCATGTCATAATCACTTAGTCCATTCTACGGGCACTATCAACTTTCTAGTTGCATCGCCGTCGATAAGATGTGAACTTCTCAAAAGACTAATAATAATTGTCAATCCTTCCACAAATTCAAGGATATCTGGAGATATAACTAATACCTAAAAGAGTAAGGTCAACGCACAATCTATGCGATAGAATTTCAATTTAGATACAGACGAAAACATTTAAAGAATATGAATACATCCCATGTTTTCATAATTTGAGTACGCATTCGAAAGCTCCTCGGATCGTTACCCAGGTCATTCAAATGAAATCAAATCATAAGAAATGATAAGAACGTCAATACATCCAGTCGGGTATCAACACTCGGTAATCAGATACTTTTCCTAAGAATCTCACTACGGGAGAATTGGACAAGAAAGAATTGTCAATTGTCAAATAAGACAATTTCCACAGATGAGTAAATTCGACTCAGAAGAATAGATGCTACAGGCACATATGTAGGTGTCCCTAACACTATGTCCCTATTTTTCACTTCTTGCAGATCTCATAAAATTTAATCTTTCACAATCTTCAAAGAAAATGTAGTGCTTATTATTCAGTTTTATGGTGACTACTAATCAGCCTTGCATGGTCCATTCCAAATTATATGTAGGCGCGCAACTATATACAATTTCAAGATTAACGATGCAATACTCAGTTCGTCAAAATTTTATCATCATGTTTATAATAAAACATTTTCATGCTTAATTCTTAAATAAGAATCAAAAATAAATTTACAAAGATTTTCTTTGTTATGGAAACAATTAAGTTTTCTAAGGCGTTTCATAAACAATTTCGTTTCAATAACGATCACTTATAAATCTCACTTTAAATAATCCTTATAGTGATGAAAATTAAATTTTCTCAAAGGATAATGTTTTATCTTATAAAAACAATGAGTGATCTGCAAAAGAGTGATGAAACGTTGTTCACCAAGAACTAACTACAATATGATAGGAAATGAGCTTTAGCCAAATAATCATGAGGTTCATGATCTCGATGGCACTCAAAAGAATAATCCACAACGTAACTCAATTCAAGATGAGTACTTGTTCAATGGTTGCATCACTAATGCGAACATTAGGGTGAAGCAATAAAAGATAGATAACATCGATACATGTAGGATTTAGCAATCAAAGGTAGTCTTTTCATTAATCACAAACAAGTCTAAATTGTACCGTAACACATTATGTGTCACAATGTCATACAATTCCAAGAACTCATCCTACCAACTGATGTCTCAGTTAGATTAGGGATTATTTTTAAAAGATACCACAATGAATACTAATCTACAAGAGTCATTAGGTGTTCCACATGTCCCGAAAGATCCATCGGTCCCAATTCAGAAGAAGATTTCTTCAATTTATTTCTTGGACACTGGGCATCCTCGTCATTGGACAATGGTTTAGGAACAACCCTTAACACAAACTAACAATCATTTAAAACCTTATAATTCAATCACAGAACTTAACGACTTCTACTAACAATCTCATATTCCATACGGGTTAAATTTTACTTTATTCAAGTTTCAACCAACTTATACTCAATTCGATATCCTACCTCATTTTCCAATACTTTCAACCTTATTTATAAACCTTAATAGGGCAATAAAAGCTCGATATGATCAACACTTAATTCCAATCCTATAGCTCTTACAACAACAATTATCAAATGAGTCACTAGCATGAGATGACTCACACATTCAATCAGATTTCTTGGAAAGGTACTAGTGGCATGAGGCTTTTGGGTAATGGTTCCAATGACAGCCTCAAGTGCAACATTCACCCTTTCGATTTCAATTTAAGAATTGGATGACAACGAATCAGATGACATCTTTCTAGGTGGTAACGTTTTGTAAAACTCCACTCTATAAGGAAAGATCGTCATGACATCGATATCAGATTTAATCTCGCCAATTCTTCTTCAGTATCGCAATCAAATAATATCTACATTTCTACGAATATCAACCATTTGTTGGGATCATAAATATCCACAACTTGGTTTAGATCTAGGATAGCTAGAATTCCTACGAGAATAGCTTCGATTAATTTGCTAGGGGAGTTAGGGTCTCTTGTGACAATCTACGTCGTATAAATACCTCGTATAAATATCAAAATAATCATCAAACAATCATGTAATAAAATTATATCATATATATATATAATCCAAGTTATATATATATATTAAAATAACACTTCTCAGTCTGGCCTTGTCGGTAACTCGGTAATTCTTCGGCACCGTTATAGTCAAAAGATTTTTAGAAAAATGTTTATAGTTAAAAGATTTTGAAATGTTTATTCAAAACCTTGGTTTTAAAAATCTTTCGTTCTCTATAACGAGAGCTCTGGTACCAAACTGTAACATCCCCAAATTTATACAACTCAATACAGCGGAAGACTAGTTGGTGTTAGGGGATAGCACATTACTCACATCATAGACAACGCATAAAAATCGTGTCGTTTATTAATAAATCATTTCCATTCATAAATATCAAAGTTACATCGGTCCCAAGTCATTACATTTCATACAAAGTTTTACAAAATATTTGAATGGAAAATATTGTTTAAGTGCGGGCCATGAATTCTTGTCGTCTTCCCGAGAATTACCTTCAAGTACCTGAGATAAAACATGTTTAAAAGAAAAGGTCAGCGATAACGCTGAGTGAATTCATAGAGTTTAATAAAATCCATCAATATAATATCAGTATAAAATTATTACTGAAAATCATTTTGTACAAATCATTTTAATAGGCCATAAAATAGCCAAAGTCATTTTATACAAATCTTCATCAAAATCATAATATAGGCGTTTGCCTGAAAAATCATTATACGAGCCAATGTCGTAAAAACATCATACAATACGTCTTACGACGTTGTATAAGGTTAAATAAAAACCGTTATATGAATATGGTTATGAAAACCAAAACACGAACATAATATCAATAGTATGACCCTGTATTGCTAGTCAGGCAATACATCGTAATTCGGTGCTTCTAGTAGTATTTAGTTAGTCGGATTATTATAAGCCGCATGACATTGTTACCTTACTTAACCAACAACGGGTAGCTAACCCGATACCAAATTTGCCCATCTAAGTTAGCGTGTCGTCACAAAGGTCACGCTATGTAAATCTTCTCATACATAAATTCGCTTACCAATCAATGTGGCACGACGGGGATCAATCGTCAAGGCGCGAACTGGGGTGATCGTCCCCAAATAGTACTATTATATGCATAAGCGTCTACCAAATCCCAGTAGTTCACAATTCATGCTAATGGGACTTTTAGTGACATAACCTAACTTTAATAATCCATTTTATTTCATCTATCGGGTCCTTTAATCATTTATCAGGTCATACAATCGGGTCATACAATCATTCGGGTCCAAATCAATAAATAAACAATCGGGAAAAATGGTGTCCTATTTTATAAAAACTAACATGTTATCTCCCTCGCGGGTTTATAAAACATTTCATAAAAACATTTAAAAGAGTGCGAGGCTATGAACTCACGTTGATGTGGGAAGGCGGGTTGTCGGCAATTCGGATGTACGGTACGTGCTTCAATCACGGAAACCTAGACAAATAATACTCGTCTTAGACTCATGTCCAGTGACCTTATAAAAATAATAATTATGTATACATATGATGATTATATATATGATGATCAAGTGGGTTTACATATTCTCGTTTACTCATTTTTGTGTTATATGTCGATAACTTTTATACCAGTTTACTAGTTTTACCTATTTACGTGTTTTAGGTCCAATAAGCCTATTATAAGTTTATTAACTTGTATTAATCCATTTCATACTTGTATTATCAGTATTTATATTTTACATGTTGGGCTCAAATGGGTTAAGCCCAATAAATATGTTTATAAGTGTTTTAGCCCATTTTGTTGTATTATTAGTCCAATAACGTTAACTTAACTCGTTAATGTCCGTATGTCATATAGTTCGAGTTTTTATCGGTTTTTACTTGTCATATATGTTTATATATCAGTATATGAGTTTTAAAAAATTTACATTAGACGGGTCCAATCGTCTAAGTTTTATTTAACAAAAACGTTAATTTTACGGTAATAGCCGAAAAAGTCGTAAAAATCATATTTATAGTTTTTATAACTTATAAATATTATTCCACTACCATTTTTATAATTTATCCATTTATTTAACCTTTAACATATTTATATAAATAAAATTCATGAGTTAGTGGGTTTTAATTTTACATTTTATACAATATAATTTTGAGTGCTTATATAATAGTAATAAACATTAATTCTCAAAATCTGATTTTTATTTTCATCTTCACCAAAACTGCCATATATAGAGTTCTATATAGAGATAGAAGCTCAAATTTTTATGACATAAACTACATGATATGTGCTCCATTTAACTCTCCTATAGCTACTGTTGAATCATCTTCTATGTAGTTTCTAAAAATCGTCCAAAACAGTGAACTCAGATTTGTACTTTAAACTTTTTTTGATCATATCTCACTCATTACAATGATTTCATTGTATGGCCAACTCTCACATGTGTAAAAGACATATATCTTACTGTATATTAATCTATTTAAGCCATTTTATCAGTTTATCATATGAGTCTTTACTGTTTTATACAGCCAACAAATTTAAACAAGATTTTAGCCTTGTTTCTTATAGTCTTTCATCTTTTTAAGCATGTTTATCAACACCAAATCCCCACACAATATTTTTAATCATCATTCATCATCATATAAATATACATAAGTAAAAGAAACACAAGTTTACATAATCAAAAATAACAAGAGGATGAGGAGGACAATCTTTATACCACCAAGTTGATGTAGGTTATGACTTGGACATGGATTTTGATGGAGAAACTTGTGGATAACCAAGACCATCTTCAAGACCACCATTCTTCATGATCACCTTGTGGAAAATCAGCCCCAAGACTCCATGGAAACTCCTCCTTGGATGTTATAATCACCACCAATCAATAGGGTTTCAAAAGGGCTTCAACATGTGTATGAACAAAATGGGATTTCATGGTTAAATCAAGATCAAAATGGGTGTTTTTGGGGTGATATGGGACGGCACATTAGAGAGAGAGTGAGGGAGAATGAGTTGTTTGCATGAGTTGCCAAATGAGAAGTGGTTTTGGTTTGTGGTTTTGAGGTGGAAGTGGCTTAATGTGTAAGCTTAATGGACAAGTGTAAACTTAGCTTACAACTTGACACATCAAGTGTGTTGTGTAGCTTAGTTAGGCCGGTTTGAGTGGGGGTGGGACAAGTGTCCCACTTGTCTCATCCCCATTTATTTACGGGTACTCCTCGATTCTAGTTTCCTCGATTTGCGTGCCCTCGGGTCGTTTTACAAAAAACGTTTTTATAAATTATGAATCAACGGCACAAAACAAATCTAATAAATATTGTTTCGAAAAAAACGGAGTTCGAAAACGTAAATACGTAATCCTAAGGTTTCCGGTTTAGTCGTAAAGGACCTTAAAATAAAATCGTAAGTCCTAATCTCTTCTCGTAAATTTGTGAGTTTATGAACTAACACAAATTTAAAACTCCAAAATAATATTCACGGATAAATTTATTTTCTGAAATGTCGGACTGTCACCAAAGACGGTGTATGTAAACGTAAGCACGTAACGTAGAATCCTCCGGTTTAGACGTAGTCGATGCTACTTCAAGACGTAAATCCAAATTACTTCCCAAAAATAAGTGAGTTCATATTATAACATTAAAATAATGTTTTTAAATAATATTTGAGAATAAAATATCAACCATGAATTGACGGATTGTCACATCATCTTTGTAAAAATAGCTTTCTTTTGCACAGGGATCTCATAAAAATCATCATGATCCTTTGTGCAGTAATTTTGGACATCAAAAACCATTTGTAAAAATCTGGGATAAGCTAAAGTCATTTTATTCCCTTTGTTTTTACACATGCCCTCAAAAATTATTTTGGAATAATTAAACTTTTGTCCAGTAGCAATGCACACAATAGCACTAGCAATAGACCTATTGATCTCATTGTGTGCAGTACACTTGGGACTCAAACATTGTAGGAGGACATGTATTAGGTACTTCCAGGCTGGGGGAAACTCCTGTTTATGATATTTGTTTAAATTTCCCTCATTAGGGAAAGGATAACCCAAAGCCCTTAGTCCTTGTTCTATTTCATGAATGGGAAGGATGGTTATATCATCTGCATCATCAAGATGCAAAGCCTGGCGAACCAAGGCTTCAGTAACCACCCATGTACGCCCATGAACAATAGATGATAATGTAGTCACATTATTAACTATTGAGGAACTAACACTGGTCCAAAACTGCTTAATATGTGTGACAGAGATGAGAGGAGCATGAGAAAGAGCATACCTAATAGGAGATGCATTCAAATACGCCACCATCTGTGTGTATTGGGGAAACAGAGTATCATCAGCTTCCAAATATGCTATCATGTTGTGTTGACTCCTGAATCCCAATACCAAATCACTTGGTTTAAATTTTGGTGCCATTGTAGAAGAAAGCTGTTTGAATGATTGATAAAGATGAAGTATAGAAGAAAATTTTGTTAGACAAGAAGGATAGGTACCCTGTTTAAAAATAGGAGCCAAATATATAGGAGAGAAATATGCATGTGACTGATAAAAAATGAGGCAACTATTTTCAAAATACAATCATGAAAATATTGAAAAGAAAATAAGTTATCTCATGCATTAATTAAAAGTTATCTAATCTCAAAATTACGGCCTAAAAATTCGTCAAAAATAACAATTGGGTAGGTCCCATTGAGTGTCAACGGTCAAAAATAACCCATCAACGCCCAACGGCTATATTCTTGTCAACGTTTGCCAAAGCCATGTCAGCGTCTAAATTGGTCACAACAACGCTTGGAAAAATACTTGTCAGCGTCCAAAAATAAAAATATTTAAAAATGAAAAATGATGACGTATAGTCCCCAGCCGGGTCATGAACCCGGCCCATGGGTACTACCCGTATCCGGCCCATCACAGATGGGTGGAATAATGTCATTTAAGCTTATGGGCTTGGATGAACAGTAACCGCACACATGTGTGCGGCCCACGGCCCGGTGCGACGACATGGTCGACATAGGGTTAGACAGAATAATATTCTGTCTAGGAATATCTTTATCCCAATGGGAGAGGATATTCACTACCAGAATTAGAAGATAACAATCATTCTAATTCTGGTGGTTATCTCTTCCTTGGGGCCGAAGCATCAATGAAAGCCCATTAGGGTTTCACTGCCTATAAAAGGAATCCTCAAGGGTTCCACAAAGGTATTACGACTTGTACTCTAAACTCACATCAACCCTAAATCGATTACTTACTCTCACGCTGGAGTCTAATCGTGGGAAACATTCCCACGGTAAGCCTAACGCGTGTTGTTTAGTGTGCAGGATCCCAACCAAACGATTCACTTGGTGCAGGAGCCAGAGCCCAGCCAACCCGAATTAAGCCTAATTCAGGTCTAGCAAGGATCAACCAACTTTTGCATCAACAAGTTGGCGCCATCCGTGGGACCCATTACACTAAGCTAGAACAAAACCTCATCTCGAATTTTCAATGACGAAGGGGCATCCGCAAGCTAATCCCAGGAATGCGAATCCCGGGAATCGGAAGTCCCAAGGGGAAGGGATTCTCATCCCCAATCAATCACCTAGCCGCCTCGTAGGCGGACCTGGTAACCGTAGCAGTTTTCAGCCCGTGGGGGTGACGAGCACGATCTCCGTGACACCCCTACCTACTTCAACCCTGGATAATCCTGACCCAGGGAGTGCGCCAAACCCTCCTAACAAGGAACCGCGCAGACCCTCGACAGAGGAAGAAGTGGAAGTCCTACCACTCAGCGAGGAGGATCTTACTCGAGTTCTCACGCAGAACTTTGATAGGATTGTCCCGGGAATCGCATCAAGGTTGAACCTGGGGAGGAACCTCCAATCCAGACTCAACTTTGGTGAAACCGGACCAATCACCTCCTCCCAAAATTAGAGGAAAAGGAGAGCTCGGCCTCAGGAACAGGGCACCTTTGAGGAAACCCCTCAACCTCGGAATGTGTTTGAGCGCATAGGAGATCGCCTCATACAGGAACTAATGCAGTCTCGAGAGGGAGAAAGGTCGGATGGCTCAACCGAGCGACCAAATCGAGAGCTGGCCAGAACCGCACGTCGCCCGAGTGTGTGGGATAGGATGAACACTGGGAGGAAGGCTCCTTGTTCGTCCCAAAAAAGTGGTCCCTATTCAAAAGATGGGGCACCACCGCCGTCCCCAGACCCATCCGGGGAGGACTCAGATGACCATCCGCCTAAGCGTCACCGGCCTAGGCGCACCCCACCACCACCACCAAACAATGATGATTATTATGGTGGCCCTTACTATCGAGATGCGGAAGCGGAGGATCTTTCGCGTCCATGGTGTGAGCCGTGGGATGACCCTAGGCTCACCCGGCCATGGGCGGACCCCAGGGAGGACCCGTTCACCCTCCGCATACGGAACTATTCTGAAGACACCAAACGTCGCATGCCGGTGTGTATCAAGACCTATGATGGGTCCGGTGATCCGGTGGACCACCTTAAAATATTTGATACGCAGGCTAAAATTGAGCGATGGACCATGCCTATATATGGTGCCAAATGTTCAATTCAACCCTGATCGGAAATGCCCGTGACTGGTTTGAGGCACTCCCTCCACGGAGCATTGATAGTTTCACGGAACTACGCACTGCGTTTGAGAACAATTATACTCAGAGGAAGAAGTATAATAGGGACCCGGTCTCATTGGCAACTGTCAAACAACGGCCGGGGGAGTCCACAGAAGCCTTCACTGAACGCTTCAATGATGAGTGCACGCGCACAAGAACAATGCCGGAGCTCCTGAAAATCTCTGATTACATGCACGCCATAACAGACAGAGAATTGATCAGGTGCCTCAATGACAAGCGTCCAGAGAGATATGATGACCTCATGGAAAGGGTCAGAAATTTCATAGAAGGAGAAACAGCTGTGGCCGCGCCCTACCCATCCCGAGGAAATGGGTATCGGTCAAATGACCAGTCCTGGAGACAGTCGGGCGGTCAAGGTAATCAGAACAATAACAAGGGCTCAGACTATAAGAGCCAAAGCAAAGGAGGACGGTCGGATGATAAGTTTACCCCCCTAAAGATGTCCTACCGGGAGATCTTGCTGACAGAAGGGGCGAACTTTCCAAGGCCTCCCCCAATGACCACTCCCCCGGAACGTCGGCAAGGAAGTCGCTTCTGCGAGTTCCATAATGACAAAGTCCACGGCACGGAGGAGTGCATCCAGCTCAAGAAGCATATTGAGTCACTGATCAAATCAGGTAAACTCAAGCACCTAGTTAAGGATTGGAAGGATGGAAAAGACAACAACAAGAAGTATGATAAGAAGGATCCCCAAAAGGACAAACCTTCGACTATATACATGATCCAATCCAGACAGCGCCACACGAGGCAGAAAATTGGCCAAAAATTTTCACGCGGCAGGGAAATCTCATTCCCTCTCATCACAGCAAGCGATGTGATCGATGTGCCTCTCACTATTGAGATAAGCATTGGAACACACAACGTTCGTCGCATGTATGTGGATGGAGGATCGTCAGCAGAGGTACTGTATGAACACTGTTTCGTACAGTTATGCCCATAAATAAAAAGCCAGTTAGTACCGGCCACGTCGCCGCTTACTGGCTTTAGTGGAGACACTATTTGGCCGATAGGGCAATTACGTTTGCTTGTAACCATTGGGAATGAGGAACACTCCACTACGGCGTGGATGAACTTCATGGTGATACGCTCACACTCTCTGTACAATGGGATCATAGGCAGACCAGGCATTTTGGCTATACGGGCGGTACCCTCTACGGCGCACGGAATGATCAAATTCCCCGTGGAGGGGGGAATTGGTTACCATTTACAACACAATCGTACCGGCATCCGAGTGTCACACCATGACAACACCGGCTCCACCTGTTCCGCCTAAAGATGGATCACCACCTCCCAATTGGAAGGTGGCCATTCATCCTGACTATCCAGAACATGAGGTATCCATAGGAGGGGCGCTTTCGGATTGTGGCAAAAGGGCCATGTGCTCTCTTTTATGTACAAATCTAGATATATTCGCATGGGAGCCAAAGCATATGACAGGTGTGCCACGTGCGATAGCAGAGCATAAGTTCCAGATCCGCCAAGGGTACCAACCCATCAAGCAAAAGAAGCGCGACCAGGCGCCTGAGCGCAGCCAAGTAATATTGTAGGAAGTACGGAAACTAGTGGATGCAGGCATCATGCGTGAGGTATACTACCACGAGTGGTTGTCCAACCCGGTCATGGTCAAGAAACATGACGGAAGTTGGCGCATGTGTGTAGATTTTACGGATCTAAACAAGGCTTGCCCACAGGACTGTTACCCGTTACCGAAAATCGACTGGAAGGTGGAGTCCCTATGTGGGTATCCTTTTAAATGCTTCCTGGACGCATATAAAGGGTATCACCAAATCCAGATGGCGGAGGAGGATGCAGAAAAACGGCGTTCCATACGAGCCAGGACGTGTATTGCTATACGAAAATGCCGTTTGGACTGAAGAACGCCGGTGCTACATATCAGCGGTTGGTGGACAAAGCTTTTAAATCACAGATAGGCTGCAACTTGGAAGTCTATGTTGATGACTTGGTGATAAAAAGTCACACGGAGGAGGCACTCCTCCGGGATGTCCAAGAGACATTCGACACGCTGAGAAGGATTAACATGAAGTTAAATCCAAAGAAATGTACGTTTGGAGCAACGGAGGGAATGTTCCAGGGATATTTGATTGATCCAAACGGCATCAAACCTTGCCCTGAGAAGACGGACGCAGTGATACAACTGCCGTCCCCTCAGACACGGAAGGAGGTGCAATCCTTAAATGGGAAGTTAGCCGGGCTGAATAGGTTCCTATCTAAATCCGCAGAAAAGTCATTACCCCTATTTAAGACACTCAAGAAGTGCATTAGAAAGGGAGACTTCCGGTGGACGAAGGAAGCCGAGGAAGCCTTCAGTCAACTCAAGCAGCATCTTGCATCTCTCCCTATGCTAGTAGCCCCCCAGCCAAAGGAGGAACTCATTATGTATCTCTCAGCCACTCATGGCGTAATAAGCGCGGGTACTTATGACGGATAGAGATACAGTGCAAACTCCGGTCTACTTTATAAGTAGAACACTACAAGGGCCGGAGCTGAATTATTCCTCCATGGAGAAATTGGTGTTAGCACTAGTGTTTGCTACAAAGCGGCTGCGCCGGTACTTTAAGGCGCACCCAATTGTAGTCATTACAGATCAGCTAATCAAGCAGGTTATTTCTAGACCGGACGTGGCGGGGAGGCTACAGAAATGGAGCATCCTATTGGGGGAGCACAATATATCTTACAGACCAAGGACGGCTGTTAAAGGCCAGATCTTGGCAGATTTCCTGATCGAGAAGCCGGATGAGGAAGGGCCAATCATCAAACAAGACGAGATCCCAACGGAACCATGGGTGTTATTCACGGACGGATCTTCGTGTACGGACGGGTCCGGAGCAGGTCTCATCCTCACAAACCCAGAAGGGATGGAATTCACGTACGCCCTCCGTTTTGAGTTCACGGCCACCAACAACGAAGCGGAATATGAAGCATTAATTGCGGGTTTAAAAATCGCCGCTAGAATGGGAGTCCGCAACCTTGAGGCCTACGTGGACTCACGGCTTGTCGCGAACCATATTCTAGGTGGGTATGTGGCTAAGGAGGACAACATGGTCAGGTACTTGGAAAAGGTCAAGTCGCTAATCGCGACTTTCAGTAAGTTTTCCATCAAGCAGGTCCCAAGGGGCGAGAACAAAAAGGCGGATGCCCTCAGCAAGATTGCATCCACAAGCTTCACTCACTTGTCCAAACAAGTCCTGGTGGAAATACTCAACGAGAAATCTATAACGGAAGGGGAGGTTGCTGCTATAGTTGAGGAGGATGGACCTACATGGATGACCCCGATTATCAACTATCTAACGAATGAAGCCCTTCCAGACGAGGAAAAAGCAGCACGGCGCATCAGAAGGAAGTCACAGCATTTTGAACTTCGAGAAGGCATCCTTTACAAGCGCTCCTTCTTGCAGCCATGGCTGCTGTGTGTGGGACCACGGCAAGCCGCATACGTAATCAGTGACATACATGAAGGATTGTGTGGCATGCATGCGGGTCCACGGTCCGTGGTAGCTAGAGCCTTACGGACATGATACTATTGGCCTACCATGCACAGAGACGCGCGCGACATGATTCGCAAGTGCAGTGATTGTCAGGTGCATAGGCCAGTGTCGCGGCACCCGCAGCAGGAACTTACACCTATCATGTTCCCATGGCCATTCTATAAGTGGGGAATCGATATCGCAGGACCATTTCCTGTATCTGCGGGGGGAGTTAAATTCTTGATTGTTGCGATGGACTACTTCACACGCTGGATAGAGGCAAAGGCAGTCAAGTCTATCACAGGCAAACATGTTAAGAAGTTTGTTTGGGAACATATTGTGTGCCGTTTCGGTCTACCAGGAGAAATCATCTCGGACAACGGCAAACAGTTCACGGACAACCCATTCAAAGACTGGTGTGCATCATTGAACATCAAGCGGCGCTTCGCATCTGTTAAGCATCCGCAGACAAACGGCCTTGTCGAACGAGCAAATAGAAGCTTGGGGAATGGCATCAAGGCGCGTCTGGATGAACGAAGTGGCAAATGGGTCGATGAGTTATCACATGTGCTATGGGCGCATAGAACTATGATCAAAACAGCCAACGGAGATACTCCATTTGCATTGGCTTACGACACTGAAGCTGTTATACCAGCAGAAATAGGAATGCCCACCATCCGCACGACGGAGGTTAAT
Organism: Glebionis coronaria; assembly: GCA_025667525.1. NCBI lineage: Eukaryota > Viridiplantae > Streptophyta > Magnoliopsida > Asterales > Asteraceae > Glebionis > Glebionis coronaria. Next base: position 492,371,161 of record CM046875.1, read on the forward strand.
GTCGTCACGAACGATGAACAGCTGCGAATCAACCTGGATCTGTTGGAAGAAAAAAGGGAAATAGCAGCCATCAATGAGGCTAAGTCCAAGGCTAAGATGAAGGCTTATTATGACGCCAAGGTCAAGGGTGTTTCCTTTCGACCGGGAGACTACGTCTATTGTGCTAACGAAGCAAGTCGAGCGAAGAACACAGGAAAGCTGGGCCCTAAGTGGGAAGGACCGTATGAAGTCACTGAAGCCTTGGGACGAGGTGCGTACAAGCTACGTGACATGGATGGCCGTGACCTTGAGCGCACATGGAATATTTCCAATCTCAAAAGGTGCTATCTTTGAAAGCTACGGCTTCCGCATGGGTACTTCGCTATGTGCGGTCTTAATAAAGAACCATGCGGTTTTATCTGTTTTTTTTCTTATGTTTGCTTAGATTCCTTTCTTGTTTTTTAGGACTTGTCATTATTGTTCAAACAAAAGTGTAAACGTTCTAATAAAATGCCGTGGTGCCTAGCTAGCTCCACGGCCTGTTTCGTGCAAATCAATTTTTAGATTTTCTGTTAGTTGTATGAATTTTACTTATATCATAATATGTCATGTTTTATACATATGCATTCTTTCAAATTATTGTACATGTACTATACGCCTCCAGGCGGGGTAAGAGGATTAAGTGAACCTACTAATTCAACTTGCCGTGTAAGAGGGATGCAACCCCAGCCGCACGGATCATGTATCCTTACTAGACACCTTACTCACAAGACGTTGGGGTAAGTTCCATATGCTGAAGCCGCACAGTGCTCCGCATAGTAAAGACGCACGTCGCATGTCTAGTAAATGATAGACTTGTATGTATTTTCTCTCTTTGTGTGTAAGACGTGATATATCATGCAGTATTGTGGTACAATATTTAAACACAGTCAAAATACACATGTTTCCAAAATAGATAACAAAATTGCCGTGGCCACTCACGGACTTATATACAAAATACAAATGTTGTTAGCCGTGTACATGCACGGACGAATAGAAACAATAAATATTCATAGGTTACAAACCAAAGTGTCTGAAAGGGATCATAAAGCAGGAGCATCCTACATAGAGGGGAAAAACTTACCCATTTACACTTGCTCTTCGACCAGGCACGACAACCATTCATCACTTTCTTTCCGCTTCTGGGCTTGAGCCGCATTCCTCTCCAGCACCACACTTAAGGGTACTTCGTCAAGCACGATCCTGGTTACGTCCTCGTATATGGGGAGTGTCAGGTGGCTGGGGGATGGAGTGAAGGAAGCATGGGAGGACGCGCTAGGACTGAGCCTTCCCATGATTTCCATATTTGACGCATCTTTGGTGGCCTCCAGCTCGTCCAGGAATTGATAGTGCAGATCTCGCATCGCGGCCATGGAGGCAGTCATCTTGCTAGCAGCTTCAGGCTTAAAGAAGGCATGATTGGTAACGTCCTCCCCTTTCGTGATCAGCTCAGCGGCATCAACCATTCCCTCGTGTCGTCCGTGGTCAATACCATCAGACACAAGGCTCGCGAATTGTTGCACAAATTCCGGGGCCTCTAGTACCTTCATGACGGCCAGGCGTGCTCCATGCCCAACCATCCACCTACGGCCAGCAATAGCTGTTAGCAGTTGGGGGCATAGCACATTGTCACGCTCCGCAGTGAGGGCATCAATCATCAACTCTTTTTGGGCAAATGCCTCTTTCAGCTCTTGGATGACAGCCCTCTCATTGGCAAGTTCCCCTCGTACTTTCTCCATGCTTTGGACGGCCAGGTGCGCGTCTTCTAGTTTCTTGTTAAGCACGTCTACTTGGCTGGAGTACGAGTGGGCAGAAGCTTCCGCTGTGGCTACCTATAAGGAAAAAAACGTGTTAGCACATATTTCTTTTATAATATGGGTGGTGCGGCACGGATATGTACCTTGGTGGTTGCAGCATCTAGTTGTGACTCAAGATTGGCTACTTGTTGGTCGTATTCATTCGCGCGGGCTGACTGTTTTTTAATGGTTGCCTCGGCAGTGGCCAGTTGGGATTGGAGGTCGGCAATTTGAGCTTCATTATCTACAATCATCTTCTCCCTCCGTCCAACTTTCCTCTTGAGAGAGTCAACATGCCCAAGTGCGGCTTCAAACCTTACCCTCATCGAGGTACCCATCGCCATTTGGTGTACCAGGGCACCATTATACTCATCCGCCAAGTCTGCATGACTGAGCGAATTTACCTCTCGCACCAAGCTTGGTGGAATGCAATTGTTGAGGTACTCCCGGCACTCATCGGCGTCCCTCAGTCGTGATGCTGTTGTGATATTCCATACAGGATTGAACGGTTGAGGGGCGCCGGACGCGGGAAAGTCTTGGGAGGTTGTGGGTGAACCTTCTTCAAATACAGGGCCGGACTTTGTGGGGGCCGTGGGGTCTCTTTCCACTTCTTTTCCTTTCCCCTTATCAATTTGGGTGTCAGAAGGAGGCGCGGCACCAGTCTGGTCGTCCCTGTGAAACAAGTATTAGGAAATATCTTAAGTATTGCTTACAAGGAAACTTGTCATTCTTACATATTAGGATGGAGTCTTACATGTCGTTTCTTGCTAATTCGGAGGCGGTTGGGGCAATCTGAGTAACGGGATCGACATGAGCGGCCCGGATAGCCTCGGAACCCTGGGTCGCACTCCCGACAGATTGATACAAGGGATGGTCTTCTCGAAGTCTCTTGGCAGGAGCGTTGTGTTCGCCAATCTCGATTGAAGCAGTTCTCCTCACACGGTTGCTTCTTTTTCGGGTACGCCTGACGACGGGCTGCATTGTTGCTTCATCGATCTCCTCCTCGACTTCTTCTTCCTCTACTTCCAGGTCGACCTGTTGTTGTACTTCTTCATCATCATCGCCCATCAGTCGGCGAATGCTGGAGGTGGTTAGTTCAATATTATCCCCCTGCTGCTCCCTATGTGGTGAGGAGGGCCCGACTCCTCCTTCATTCACCTGGTTATCACCATCACCGTTGTCTCCATGCTCTTCCTCGTTCGAATGAGGATCCGGCACGGCTTCGAGAGCAACCGTCACGGGTCGGGTAAGCTCAAGAAGGGGTTGTTCATTCTCACGAAGAGGACGAAGACCCTCCGGTACAAGCTTCGGGTCACCCTGACGCAAAAGTCCAAAGAAGTTCATTTCTGTCCAGCACAAACAAACATATGTTAGCTATTTACCAAATAAATGCATACATTTTTTGCGTCCGGATGTTAGCCTACCTTCGCCCTGTCTTCTCCAAAAAACGGGATACCTATTGGATGGACCAAAGTAATTACGGCTAATCCCTAGCAAACATAGGAATGACTCGGGAAGGTTTCTATGGAACCCGGTCCTATTCATATCTAACTCTTGGGAATGACGAGGGTTGTATGTACTTGTGTGCGGCTTGGGGTCGTGAGGTATCCTAGTTCTGAAGGTGTAATCGCCCGGCCATACCACTGCGTCAATGAAAAAGTAGTGATCATACCAGTTTTTTAATGAATCCATTGGTTTATTGTGCGATTGGGGACTGTTAGAGGATCGTTTCTTAAAAGATACCCAACCGTTTACTATGTTGGGAACATAAAAGAGTCGAAATAATTCTACGGTTGGGGGGATTCTCCTAGCACGACAGAGGATCTCGAATTGGCTAATCTTACAGGCACCTATGCAGTGGAGCTGACTGATATGTACATCATAGTATCCTAACAGATCTACAAGAAAGTGGGTGAAGGGGATGCGGTAATTAGCCGCATCAAAAAGGCGAGTATACAGGCCAATCTTACCCGCTGGAGCCTCAGTTATGAGGTCTCCGACGTTAGGAAGCGAGGGGTGTAGGTTGGTAGGGATAAAATAGTTTGTACAAAAGTGGTTTAATTGGTCTTGGGTCATGACATTCAGCACGGATCCAATGGTAGGGCTGTTTCTATGAGCCATTACTATAAAAAAAGTGTAAGGACGTGGTGTTCTAACCTGCGTGTGAAGGGATCCGTGCGTATTTGGTTCAAGCTAAGAGGAAAGCTTTAATGGCAGAAATGGAGGTTATAATTGTGTGTTTCACACAGCCATGGGGGTAGCTTATTTATAGGGTTGCCTCGTGGGTCACGACCTGTTGGATGTGTGACACGTGTCTGCCACTATTCTTAATCGTGTGGCTAGGGGGCAAGTGGCAAGTGAAACGACTGGAGGGACCCACGGGTCACTTTTGACTCAAACGTTTGCACTGCTCAAGGTTCTGACTGTCTGCACTTTTGTCAGTCAAACAAGTCAGATGAACAGTTATTCATGTCGGGTTATGCGGCTCTTACGTAAGACTTGACATTTAATGCTATATTTAATTTGTCTCGGTCGCTGTATGCGGCTGAGATATTGATGAAATAACTTCCTAAGCCAGGTTGCCACGTGCGGCCAATACAAATTCTTGAACAACTTATTTCTTATTGTTTCCTTGGTACGTCCGGGGAGCATCTTGGTAGTCTAGAGGTTACACCTATGGTCGTAACAACTAGACTGGGGGGACATGATGACGTATAGTCCCCAGCCGGGTCATGAACCCGGCCCATGGGTACTACCCGTATCCGGCCCATCACAGATGGGTGGAATAATGTCATTCAGGCTTATGGGCTTGGATGAACAGTAACCGCACACATGTGTGCGGCCCACGGCCCGGTGCGGCCGACATGGTCGACATAGGGTTAGACAGAATAATATTCTGTCTAGGAATATCTTTATCCCAATGGGAGAGGATATTCACTACCAGAATTAGAAGATAACAATCATTCTAATTCTGGTGGTTATCTCTTCCTTGGGGCTGAAGCATCAGTGAAAGCCCATTAGGGTTTCACTGCCTATGAAAGGAATCCTCAAGGGTTCCACAAAGGTATTACGACTTGTACTCTAAACTCACATCAACCCTAAATCGATTACTTACTCTCACGCCAGAGTCTAATCGTGGGAAACATTTCCACGCTAAGCCTAACGCGTGTTGTTTAGTGTGCAGGATCCCAACCAAACGATTCACTTGGTGCAGGAGCCGGAGCCCAGCCAACCCGAATTAAGCCTAATTCGGGTCTAGCAAGGATCAACCAACTTTTGCATCAACAAAAAAGGACCTTAACAAAGTAATTTATCCTAGAGAAGATAACCTATAAGTTGATAATTATTATAGGGCGGCAAGCACTGTCCAGTTATGCACACTTGCTTATGCAAGATAGACATAACAGTCCTATAGTGTTCCTTGCTAACCAAAACTCTTAACAACTAAGTTATCTCATAAAATTCCTTGTTACTCCCAGGTAAAGCCCATGATAAAATTATTCCCAAGTCTCCCAACAGACCACAACCAATTCTAGGCCAAAAATGTCTTGGCAGCATGCATAGTATATCAACTTTGCATGCTACAGTGCCTCATGATTTAGTAAAACTAACTCATACTCACCTGTGGACACAATCTATGTTGATCCCAAACTTAGATCGATTTAGCTTTATGTATACGAGATTAGATCAAGTAATACACTTAGAGAAACCTTTGTATATGTATATGACAATCTAAGTGTTATGCGGAATTAACACTTAAACAAGAACACACAATATGTAAACAAACTTTCACTTTGATTAATGATATCAAACTTGCTTACAATGAAAGTAGTTTACGTATGAAAACTTATATTGAACATTAACCTAAAGGTCTTCTTTTATAGACATAAGAAGCCTTGTACAATAATCTACGTATCCACTATTCTAGGTAAAGATAAATATAAAAAATACATTGTTGTTCCTATCTTTTTTAGAAGTAATCTAGAATACAATAAACGCGTAGAGTATATCTTTCCATCAATGCTTGTCTTCAATGTATCAACGCTTAACTTTGTCTTGTCAACGCTTGAGCTGTCAGCGTTTGTTTTACTCCTGTCAACGCTTGTTTTACTCTTGTCAGCGCTCAAGTAGACTGGCTATAATTTATTCCCAACAATCCTCCCCTAAACTTGATATCTACTCTGGTGATCAAGTTTCTAAATAAACATTAAGGACTAGGAGGAATCTTACAAACCTTCTCATATTGGTAATAAATAAATCTGATCAAGTCTTTTGCCACGTCACTTGAATAATCAATTTCCAGCTGAGTGTTCTTCATCTTCTCCAAGACATCCTTGGACATGAAGTACTGACCATCCACAAGTAGATACTCAGCAAACTTTGAAGAACTCAAATAATAAACACCAGCAGCTGAATACAATCTCCATTGAAGACCACTGAGATCATCTTCAAGATCCTTCCAAATAGCAGGATCCTCATCTTTTGGTCCACACATTCTCTTGAATGTGGACCAGAGTTTTATTCCATTTACTGAAGTTGATGCTTCAGTCTCATACTTGGCCTCTAATAACCTCCATAGGTCTACCAAGTCTTCTCTGTCAAAACTTGCAAACAAAGATATAAGGGTGGTAAAAGTGTGAACCTCTTTTCCATACCTGCCAATCTTCCAAAACCCACATTCATCTTCTTCATAGCTTACAATTGGGTTTCTGGAATCAAGTGGTAACACTTGTACCATATCTAAAGCTTCTAATGGTGAGAGCTTGAGGCTCTTTCTTATGACAGCTTCACTTGGATATAATGGATCCATATCTTTGGGAAACTCAAGAGAAACTCCCTTTTTCACTGGTCTGGGAACAAACATTGCTTTCTTGAGCTCCATTTCCTCTGCAAGTTCTTCTTTTCTTTCATCAGAAAGAAGTCTTAGAGTGTTTGCTTCCTGCACTCTAACCCAAATGGGATAAGCTCTACATTCCAACTCATCAAATGTCAATGCCATCAACTTCTTATAAGTCCACCCTGTTCCATGACACCTGAGCAACATGTAGTATAACTCCCTTCTATCCCTTTTCAAATTTGAGAGAACGTTGCTGGCTTTGTGTTTCAGAATAACCTAGCAATCCTTTTGGACTCTTATAAGAATCTCCAAACCCCATATCTGATCTGAAACGGTCTAGTGTGGATTCTCCATACATCTATCTTCCCAAGCAAGATACATTTGAACCACCTCTGGCATATCAAAATCAACCTGCAATTTCAACTCATTCAATTTCTCCTTGGCCAGCTCATCACCATACTCAAGTCTTTCTGGCTGTTCTATGATCATAACACTTGAGTCTGAATTGGCTTCATCACTTCCTTCTTGCTCTTCTGAAGTGACAACAAAAGGCGATTCACCCACCCTTTTCTTTTCTTGTTCCACAATTTGTGCAGCCAACCTTCTATCAAATTCAATTTGTGTTGCATTCTTTGGAACAACCTCTTCTACCATAATACCCTTACCCTTATCTAATGGATCAATTGTTGGTAAGGTAGATGGTGATACCTGTGAAGAAACCTCCTTGATGATGGATGATGATTGGAATACATCTACCTCATTTGTAGGTCTGTCAACACCCAATTCTGCTTTGTCAGCGCCCAAGATACTCATGTCAGCGTTCAAATTCTCCTTGTCAACGCTCAAATTTCCTGCCTCAGCTCCTTTTGCAATTTCCTCCAACATGGCTGTAAATGATAAATTTAAGTTTGTAGGAGAAACTAGAGACGTATCAAAAGCTGTTTGTTTCTTCAAACTTGTTAGGGCCTCAGCAACATCCAAAGATTGACCATCATGGCTGCCCTTATCAGTCACATTTATTTATTCATCCTCCCCTTTGGAAGATTCCTCCATCCCTCTCCTTGTACTAGCAGTCTCCAAGATAACAATCCTCTCCCTCAATTGCTTGAGTTCAAGGCCTTGTGTGTTGACAACTTGTACCAAGTCTGCATTTTGCTTTTGCAAGCTCATGCAGACTACCGTCAATTCCATCAAAGTCATTGGTTCCAATCTGCCCTCTTCTAAAATGGGTATTTGACCTCCCAAGTCAGATTCATTGGGCATGGATGAGGTCTTAATTATGGTGGGACTGCCTTAGCCAGCTTCTAAGCCAGAACCAATAGTCCCAGCCTCATCCATAACACCAACCACACTTGTGGTGGTGGTTCTCTCTGCTACATGGCTAGGACCCCTAGAGGAGAACACTCCAGTAGTCCTTTGGCGTTTTTGTAACCTATATTGTGTTGGGGGAGAAGAAGATGTGGATTGGGTGGATGTGGGTTGGTTAAGGGGTGTTTGGGTCTGTGAAGGTTGTGTGTCAACGTTTAAAATAGGCGCATCAACGCCAACATTTAACGTGTCAGCGTCGAAGGGTTCCTAGTCAATTTGCATATGTTGTGGTGAAGGTAATGGTTCAGGTATTGGGTCAATTTGGGTTTGGGGGTCTGGTTGGGGTTGAGCTGCTTCAATGATAGTAATCATAGCTGGGGTTAGGGGTAGGTCACGATGTGGGGGTGAGTTCATCTTCATAAAAATTGCTTTCTTTTGCACAAGGATCTCGTAAAAATCATCATGATCCCTTTTGCAGTATCCTTGGACATCAAAAACCATTTGTAAAAATCTGGGATAAGCTAAAGTCATTTTATTCCCTTTATTTTTACACATGCCCTCAAAAATCATTTTGGAATAATTAGACTTTTGCCCAGTAGCAATGCACACAATAGCACTTGCAATAGATCTATTGATCTCATTGTGTGCAGTGCACTTGGGACTCAAACATTGTAGGAGGAAATGTATTAGGTACTTCCAGGCTGGGGGAAACTCCTGTTTATGATATTTATTTAAAGTTTCTTGAGCAGGAAAAGGATAACCCAAAGCCCTTAGTCCTTGTTCTATTTCACTAATGGGAAGGGTGGTTATACCATCAGCATCATCAAGATGCAAAGCTTGGCGTACCAAAGCTTCAGTAACCACCCAAGTTCTCCCATGAACAATAGAAGATAATGTAGTCACTCTATTAACTGGTGAGGAACTAACATTGTTCCAAAACTGTTTAATATGTGTGACAGGAATGAGTGGTGCATGAGAAAGAGCATACCTAAAAGGAGATGCGTTCAAATACGCCACCATTTGTGTGTATTGGGGAAACAGAGCATCATCAGCTTCAAGATACGCGATCATGTTGTGTTGGCTTCTGAACCCCAATTCCAAATCTGATGGTTTAAACTTTGGTGCCATTGTTGAAAGCTGTTAAAATGATTGATAAAGATGAAGTTGATAAGAGAAAATTGTGTTAAACAAGAATAATAGATACCCTGTTTAAAAATAGGAGCCAAAATTATAGGAGAAGAAAATGCATGTGATTGGCCCAAAAATAGGCAAGTATTTTCAAAATGTAATCATGAAAATATTAAAAAAGAATAAGTTTATCTCATGCATTAAATGAAAGTTATTAGCTCCCAAAATTACGGCCTAAAAATATGTCAAAAAGTAACAACTGGGTAGGTCCCATTGAGTGTTAACGGTCAAAAATAACCTATCAACGCCCAACGGCTATATTCTTGTCAACGTCTGCCATAGCCATGTCAGCGTCTAATTTGGTCACAACAACGCTTGGAAAAATACTTGTCAGGTCCAAAAATAAAAATGTTTAAAAATGAAAATGACCTTAACAAAGTAATTTATCCTAGAGAAGATAACCAAAAAGTTGATAATTATTATAGGGCGTCAAGCACTGTCCAGTTATGCACACTTGCTTATGCAAGATAGACATAACAGTCCTCTAGTGTCCCTTGCTAACCAAAATTCTTAACAACTAAGTTACCTTATAAAATCCCTTGTTACTCCCAGGTAAATCCCATGACAAAATCATTCCCAAGTCTCCCAACAGACCACAACTAATTCTAGGCCAAAAATTTCTTGGCAGCATGCATAGTATATCAACTTTGCATGCTACAGTGCCTCATGATTTAGTAAAACTAACTCATACTCACCTGTGGACACAATCTAGAATTGTGATAAGAGTATCATATGGATACCCAAACATCCTAAAGGTTCCTAAAACCTCCCCTTAAACTATGATACATAAGTTGCTAAAAATATGCCTGAACATAAAAAAAATTATGTCAAGATAGGAATTAAAAATTCCAACCATCATCCATAAATAAAAACATGTCCAAATGCTTCTCCAATGATCCATAAGCAACTCTGTATCCATTGGTATACTGCTAACACCACCTGCACATTTAGATTGAAAATCACAAAACTAACATTGTTGCTGACAACGCCCCGATAACACATGACAACGTTGAGGGAAGCTTAGTCAGCGTTAGACAAATATTTTGCTGACAACGTCACAAAAACACTTATCAGCATTCAAGCAACCTTTGTCAGTGTTAGAAAAATATAGTGGAAAACGTAAATCCTTAAAAAGACCAATAAGAATGCATTATTCTGTACATACTTTTACAAAAAGACTCCAAAACACATATTATGTGAGATTGATCATCCCAATACTTGTTACCAAGTATTGAAACCTCCCAGCATCAAAAGGTTTAGTTAGTAAATCTGACACATTTTCTTCTGTGTCAACCCTATCTGGTTGTATTAAACCCTTTTCAAAACAATCTCTTATAAAATGGTGTCTAATTTCTATGTGTTTAGTTTTAGAATGATGTACAGGATTCTTAATAATGCATAAAGTGCTGTTATTGTCAACAAATATCTTGGTATGCATGAAATTATACCCATAGTCCAACAGCTGGTTCTGAATCCACAAAACTTGTCCACAACAAGCAGCTGCAACCACATACTCAGCTTTAGTTGTAGAATTAGCCACAACTGTTTGTTTCTTGCATTGACAAGATATCAACCTGCTCCCAAGAAACTGACATCCACCAGTTGTGGATTTTCTATCAAACTTATCACCTCCATAGTCACTGTCTGAATATGCAATCAGCTCCAACGGTGAATCCTTTGGGTACCACAAACCAAGACTAGGATAGCATCTTAGGTACCTAAATATTCTCTTCACAACATAAAGGTGGCATTCTTTGGGAGTCACTTGATGGCGTGCACAAGCACACACAGCAAACATGATGTCAGGTCTAGAGGCTGTGAGATACATCAATGAACCAATCATTGATCTATAGTGCCTGACATCCACATCTTTCCCATCTCCAATCTTTTCCCAAGGGCGTTCTCTATCTATAGGAGTAGTAGCCCTCTTTTCATGTGGAGAAAAACCAAACTTCTTCAAGATCTCTGCCACATACTTATCATGGGAGATGAAGATACCTACTTCTTTCTGCTGAACTTGTAAACCAAGAAAGATGTTCATCTCCCCCATAGCACTCATCTTGAATTTGTCTGTCATCAGCTTGGAGAAATCCTCACTCATCTTTGGATCAGTAGACCCAAAAATGATGTCATCAACATAGACCTGAACAAGCAAAACATCCTTGCCTTTCTTCTTTGTAAATAGTGTCTGGTCTATGGTGCCCCTCTTGAATCCATTGTCCACTAGATAAGTATACAAAGTACCATACCATGCTCTAGGGGCTTGATGAATTCCATACATAGCCTTCTTGACTCTATACACCTTGTCTGGATTCTCTGGATCCTCAAAACCAGGAGGTTGCATCACATATACCTCCTCAACAATTGTTCCATAGAGGAAGGCACTCTTGACATCCATTTGATAGACAGTGAAGCCCATGCACGATGCATAGGCTAAAAAGATCCTAATAGCTTCAATCCTTGCAACTGGTGCAAAGACCTCCTCATAGTCTATCCCCTCCTCTTGTGTATATCCCTGAGCCACTAATCTTGCCTTGTTTCTAACCACAATACCTCTTTCATCTCTCTTGTTTCTTAGAACCCATCATGTCCCTATAGGTGTGACATATCTGGGACAATCAACCAGCTCTCAAACATCCTGAATTGCAAATTGGTGAAGCTCATCCTGCATTGCTTCCACCCAACTTGGTTCTTTGAGAGCATCAAATATCTTCTTGGGTTCCTGTTGTGACAGAAAACAGGAAAACAAACATGCTTGCACAAGAGGGGTATCAACCTTCTTGTGAATATTTGCAATAAACCCACCAAGACCTTGATGAGATCTTCTAGTCTGAACAGGAGTCATAATATCACCAATGATTTGAGAAGTTAGGTGATTCTTCATAGTAGAAGTGAGAACTCCTCCTTCAAAAAGTCTGGTGTCCTCAACCTCATTCTCCATGTTGCCAATATCTTCTTCAGACTCTCTTTCATCAACATGAGGATGAACCTCTTCATATAAATTGGAAGGTTCATCCTGTTCAAAAGTAGAAGAGAAAAGATGTGCAGAAGTGTTGTCAACGCCTGAACCTTGTTTGTCAGCGTGTGAGCTAACAATGCTTAAACTATTGTTGTCAACGTCTGAGCCATCAACGTCTTAATTGGTCTTGTCAGCGTTAGATTTGCCTTTGTCAGCGCCTGAAGGAACATGCATGTTGTTATCTGGTGGTACTTGAGGACCGCCATTAACTTTACCAGCAGCAGCAAAAGCATCTGTCCATATGGGGATTGTAACATATTCTTGTATAGGAGATGACTTTTCTGCTTGTGATCCAACCTTTTCATGAACATGTGTACCTGAAACATCAACAACTTGTTCTTCCACAACATTTAAGTTACCTTCACAATGTCTGGATTAGTGACAAGCATATAATTTAAAGTTCTAGATAAAGGTTCCAAGTCAAACAACCAATTTGGACCACTTTCAGGATCACTAGGTTTATTCTCTAAAAACCTAACATGTACTCTTTTAAGAATACGTTTTTCCTCATTAAGATAAACCCTATATCCCTTGCTCTGCATTGAATACCCCATGAAGTAGCCTTCATCACCTTTTGCACTAAATTTACCTAAGGCATCACTAGTATCTAAAACTACTACATGACAACCAAAAGGTCTGAGAAAACCAATATTAGGTTTTCTTCGCCAAAGTAACTCATAAGGTGTTTTGTTCTGAATTTTGTTGACCAATGCTCTATTTTGAACATAGCAAGCTGTATTAACAGCCTCAGCCCAAAAGGCTATAGGAAAATGAGCATCAGCCAACATGGTTCTGGCTGCTTCAATTAGGGTTCTATTTTTCCTCTCAGCAATCCCATTTTGCTGTGGGGTTCTGGCAACACTAAAATGCCTAGTAATTCCTTTCCTGGCACAAAAATCATCTAACTTTTAATTCCTAAATTCACCTCCATTATCACTCCTAAGTATTTTAACTTCATTGCCAGTTTTCTTCTCAATCTGAGTGATAAAATCAATTAAAGTGTCAGCTGTGTCACTCTTCATAGCTAGAAAGAAGGTCCAAGTAAACCTAGAAAAGTCATCTGTGATGAAAAAGCAGTAGGACTTACCATTCAAGCTTTCTATATTGGTTGGACCAAAGAGGTCCATATGAAGCAAATGAAGAGGTCTAGTACTAGTTTGCACCTGTTTGGACTTGAATGAGACCTTGTGATGCTTGCCTTTAAGACATGCAACACAAGAGTGGTCATTAAGGAAGGCCTTCTCAGGCAAACCATCAACCAAGCCAAGTCTCACAAGCCTATTTATATTCTTAAAATTTATGTGCCCTAGTCTCCTGTGCCATAAATTACTCTCATCTACTGAAGCTCTAGCATAAAAACAAGACATATTGTTATTCATTCTAATCCCATTCAGATTCACATTATATATGTCTTTATGCCTAGGTGTTCTATAGTAAATATATTTCTCATCAGGGATCTTATAATCCTTGCTTAACACCAAACATTCAGTATCAGTAAACAGAACTTTATTTTGTTATCACAAACTTGTGATACACTAAAAAGATCGTAATCACGTTCCTTTACCAAAAATACGTTCTCAAAACGCAAGTTCTTGGTGAGAAGTGTTCCTTTGCCTGTGATAGTACCATATCCGCCTCCAAAGTAAACCTTATCACCATCCTTAATGGGAGTGAAGTTGGTCAAATAGTCTTCCTTCCCTGTCATGTGCCTTGAGCATCCATTATCCCAATATCCATAATCATTGACCTGTCTTTGAATGCCCTGAACATAAAGAAAACAAGTTAGTTTTCTTTAGGAACCCAAGCCTTGGAAGACTTGTATTCATCTGGTTGTTCAATAAGAACAGACTTAGTTCTCACAACAACCCCATTTTCATTCTTCTTAGGATCAAATACCCAGTTAACCCCAATAGGTTTTGTAATGACCTTTGAAATGTAATTAAATCTGTTGCAGGTCATTGAAATCCCATTATCATTAGGGTTTTGATCTTTCTTTGGTCTCCATGTCAAGCTTGAAGAAGCTTTAGACCCCTTACCCTGTGGTTGCAAATATTTAGGTCTGGACACGTTTCTGTCAGCGTTGGAATTGGTCTTGTCAACGCTAAAATTACCCTTGACAGTGTTGAACCTAGGGTTTGCTACAGAAACCCATTGCCTATTAGACCAAGTGTTTGTCTTTTGAAATGGTCTTTGTCCATGAGTGTTAGACCCTCTAGTGAAGAATGGAGCAGGTCTAACAACTTGTGGACTTTGCTGCACACAAGGTTTGGGTCTGACAACGTTTGACTTTCTAACAACGTTGACTTTGTTCCTATCAGTGCTGAATTTGTTCCTGTTAGAGCTGACTTTGGGAGCGTTGACACACTTATATGCTAAATGTGAAAAGCTACCACAAGTGTAACAGGCTTTTCTAGACACAACCCTAGGTCTAGAAGAGAAGAAGCCTGTTCCATCATTGCTAATTTGGCTCTTAGGTGACCTAGTATTCCTATACATCTCTGCATACTTAATGCTAGGTTTTCTAACAGTGTTTGAGCCAAGGTCAACAGCTTTACCAGTGATTGGGTTTGTAACCTTAATGGGAGTTGACTCATTAGGACTTTCACATAGCAAGCCACCCTTAACAAATAAGGTAGGATTAGCTTTCTACCATTCATCCAGGTCAGTCAACTTTTGTTGATACTCTTCAACTAGGGTAACAACTCTTAGTGGAGGAATGAATTCCTCCTCTTGGAGTTCTGGCAAACCAGTCCAAGATAGGTCCTTTTATTGGACACCATAGAAGTCACCAGCTGGTGGTGGAACCACTGAGTAGTCTTTCATCCCAATCCCAGTCATGTCCTTAGGATCCCTTTGTTTACTCACACATTCTCCTAGGGTTTGTGTGGCCTTATCAAATCTTTGAATTTTAAGGCCAACATTATCTTTACTCTTAATGGCCTCATCTAACTTAGCCTATAACTCACCATTAACCCTTTCCATGATGTTTCTAATATCCATACTAGCTTTTAACTCATGTTTTAAGATATTTATTTTATCTTTTAAGTCAAATTCCATTTTCTTGTATTCAGAAACTGTCTTCTCAGTTTGAGTAAGAGCTAGTTGGTAATTAGACAGTTTGCATCTTTCAGTACTCATATCATCTAATAATCTTAACACCTCTTTGTTAAGTCTCTTGGTATTTAACCTACAACCTTTACTACAAAAAGCATCATCGTATACCTCATTATCAGATGAAGAGGAGGAGTGTGCCATGAGAGCATATTCAACATGCTATTCTTCTTCAATTTCAGCAACCAGGGCTTTATCCTCTTCTACATGTTTAGCCAAATAGCTCCAATCCCATCCCATTCCATCAATTCCTTGAAATGCAACCATGGCCTTAGGATCCTGAGCTTTAACAATTTGACTTGAGGGTTTACCAGCATCAGATCTTCTAGGAGATCTGCATTCCCTCATGAAGTGCCCCATACGATGACAGTTGTAGCATTCAACTTTGGATTTATCAAATCCAGCTGTGTCCTTTGCATTGAAGGTCATCTTCTTCTTAAACCTTCTGTTCCACCTGTTTGCTCTTATACTAGCAAGAGCCATCTTCCACTTAATGTCCATCTCTTCCAAGTGCTCATCACTTATCTGCTCAAGGTCCTCATATGTAATCACTGAACCATTGGGCAAAGAAGCAATATAAGCACATACAGTATCCAAATCCAAACCAGCAGGTTTAACTCTTGGTGAGTCACTTTTGAATGTGTCAGCGTCTAAAAAGGAGACGTTGACAGGACATGTTCCAGCGCTGACACATGATGATCCAGTAACTGGATGCATGTAAGAGTCCTTCTGATTGAATTGACCTTCACTATGAGAAAAGAAAGCCATGTTACTGTTGGTGGACTTGCTTCCATGCTCCAACAGAGTTTCATCTTCCAACAACCTCAGTTTGTTGTAGATATCATCAAAAATGTCTTGGCAGCATGCATAGTATATCAACTTTGCATGCTACAGTGCCTCATGATTTAGTAAAACTAACTCATACTCACCTGTGGACACAATCTATGTTGATCCCAAACTTAGATCGATTTAGCTTTATGTATACGAGATTAGATCAAGTAATACACTTAGAGAAACCTTTGTATATGTATATGACAATCTAAGTGTTATGCGGAATTAACACTTAAAAAAGAACACACAAGATGTAAACAAACTTTCACTTTGATTAATGATATCAAACTTGCTTACAATGAAAGTAGTTTACGTATGAAAACTTTTATTGAACATTAACCTAAAGGTCTTCTTTTATAGACATAAGAAGCCTTGTACAATAATCTACGTATCAACTATTCTAGGTAAAGATAAATATAGAAAATACATTGTTGTTCCTATCTTTACTAGAAGTAATCTAGAATACAATAAACGCGTAGAGTATATCTTTCCATCAGTGCTTGTCTTCAATGTATCAACGCTTGACTTTGTCTTGTCAACGCTTGAGCTGTCAGCGTTTGTTTTACTCCTGTCAACTCTTGTTTTACTCTTGTCAGCGCTCAAGTAGACTGGCTATAATTTATTCCCAACAATCTAGAATTGTGATAAGAGTATCATAAGGATACCCAAAAATCCTAAAGGTTCCTAAAACCTCCCCTTAAACTGTGATACATATGTTGCCAAAAATATGCATGAACATAAAAAATTTATGTCAAGATAGGAATAGAAAATTCCAACCATCATCCATAAATAAAAACATGCTCAAATGATTCTCCAAGGATCCATAAGCAACTCTATATCCATTGGTATACTGCTAACACCACCTGCACATTTAGATTAAAAACCACAAACCTAACATTGTGGCTGACAACGCCCCGATAACACTTGTCAGCGTTAGACAAATATATTGCTGACAACGTCACAATAACACTTATCAACGTTAAGGTAACCTTTGTCAGTGTTAGAAAAATATAGTGGAAAATCTAAATCCTCAAAAAGACCAATAATAATGCATTATCCTGTACATACTTTTACAAAAAGACCCAAAAACACATATTATGTGAGATTGATCATTCCAATACTTGTTACCAAGTATTGGAACCTTCCAACATCAAAAGGTTTAGTTAGTAAATCAGACACATTTTCTTTTGTGTCAACCCTATCTGGTTGTATTAAAACATTTTCAAAACAATCCCTTATAAAATGATGTCTTATTTCTATGTGTTTAGTTTTAGAATGATGTACAGGATTCTTAATAATGCATAAAGTGCTGTTATTGTCAAAAAATATCTTGGTATGCATGAAATTATACCCATAATCCAACAGCTGGTTCTGAATCTATAAGACTTGTCCACAACAAGCAGCTGCAGCAATGTACTCTGCTTCAGTTGTAGAATTAGCCACCAGTGTTTGTTTCTTGCATTGCCAAGATATCAACCTGCTCCCAAGAAACTGACATCCACCAGTTTTGGATTTTCTATCAAACTTATCACCTCCATAGTCACTGTCTGAATATGCAATAAGCTCCGATGGTGAATCTTTAGGGTACCACAAGCCAAGATTGGGATAACATCTTAGGTACCTAAAGATTCTCTTGACAACATAAAGGTGACATTCTTTGGGAGTCACTTGATGGCGTGCACATGCACACACAACAAACATGATGTCAGGTCTTGAGGCTGTGAGATACATTAATGAACCAATCATTGATCTATAGTGCCTGACATCCACATCTTTTCCATCTCCAACCTTTCCCCAAGGGTGTTCCCTATCCATAGGAGTAGTATCCCTCTTTTCATATGGAGAAAAGCCAAACTTTTTCAAGATCTCTGCCACATACTTATCCTGAGAGATGAAGATACCATCTTCTTTCTGCTGAACTTGTATCCCTAGAAATAAGTTCATCTCTCCCATTGCACTCATCTTGAACTTGTCTGTCATAAGCTTGGAAAAGTCCTCACTCATCTTTGGATTTGTAGATCCAAAAATGATATCATCAACATAAACCTGAATAAGCAAGACATCCTTACCAGCCTTCTTTATAAATAATTTCTGGTCTATGGTGCTCCTCTTGAATCCATTGTCCACCAAATAAGTGGATAATGTGCCATACCATGCTCTTGGGGCTTGATGAAGTCCATACATAGCCTTCTTGACTCTATACACCTTGTCTGGATTCTCTGGATCTTCAAAACCAGGAGGCTGCATCACATACACCTCCTCAACAATTGTTCCATAGAGGAAGGCACTCTTCACATCCATTTGATAGACAGTAAAGCCCATGCAAGAAGCATAGGCTAGAAATATCCTTATAGCTTCAATCCTTGCAACTGGTGCATAGACCTCCTCATAGTCTATCCCTTCCTCTTGTGTATATCCCTGAGCCACTAAACGTGCCTTGCATCTGACCACAATGCATCTTTCATCTCTCTTGTTTCTTAGAACCCATATTGTCCCTATAGGTCTGACATATCTGGGAAAATCAACCAGCTCCCAAACATCCTGAATTGCAAATTTGTGAAGCTCATCCTGCATTGCTTCCACCCAAGTTGGTTCTTTGAGAGCATCAAAGATCTTCTTGGTTTCCTGTTGTGACAGAAAACAGGCAAACAAACATGCTTGCACAAGAGGGGTATCAACCTTCTTGTGAATATTGGCAATAAATCCACCAAGACTTTGATGAGATCTTCTAGTCTGAACAGGAGTCATAATATCACCAATGATTTGAGAAGTAGGGTGATTCTTCATAGTGGAAGTAAGAACTCCTCCTTCAAAAAGTCTGGTGTCTTCAATCTCATTATCCATGTTGCCAATATCTTCTTCAGACTCTCTTTCATCAATATTAGGATGAACCTCTTCATATAAATTGGAAGGTTCACCTTGTTCAAAATTAGAATAGAAAAGATGCTCAAAAGTGTTGTCAACGCCTGAACCTTGGTTGTCAGCGTTTGGGTTATCAACGCCTGAAATGTTGTTGTCAACGTTTGAGCCAACAACGCCTGAATTTGTCCTGTCAGTGCTAGATTTGCCTTTGTCAGCGTATGAAGGACCATGCATGTTGTTAATTGGTGGTACTTGGGGACCACCATTATCCTTTCCAGCAGCAGCAAAAGCATCTGTCCATATGGGAATTGTAACATACTCTTGTATGGGAGGTGCCTTGTCTGCTTGTGATCCAACCTCTTCATTAACCTGTGTACCTGAAACATCAACAGCTTGTTCTTCCACAACATTTGAAGTTACCTTCACAATGTCTGGATTAGTAACAGGCATATAATTTAAAGTCATAGATAGAGGTTCCAAGTTAAACAACCAATTTGGACCACTTTCAGGATCACTAGGTTTACTCTCTAAAAACCTAACATGTTCTCTTTCAAGTATACATTTTTCCTTCTTAAGGTAAACCCTATATCTCTTACTCTGCACTGAATAACCCATGAAGTAACCTCCATCACCTTTTGCACTAAATTTACCTAAGGCATCACTAGTATCAAGGACAACTACATGACAGCCAAAAGATTTAAGAAAACCAGTATTAGGTTTTCTTCCCCAAAGTAACTCATAAGGTGTTTTGTTCTGTATCTTGTTGACCAATGCTCTATTCTGAACATAGCAAGCTGTATTCACAGCCTCAACCCAAAAAGCTATGGGGAAATGAGCATCAGCCAACATAGTCATGGCTGCTTCAATTAGGGTTCTATTCTTTCTCTCAGCAACCCCATTTTGCTGTGGGGTTCTGGCAACACTAAACTGCCTAGTAATTCCTTTCTTGGCACAAAAATCATCTAACAGTTTATTTCTAAACTCACCACCATTATCACTCCTAAGCATTTTAACTTCATTACCAGTCTTCTTCTCTATCTGAGTGATAAAATCAATTAAAGTGTCAGTAGTGTCACTTTTCATAGCTAAAAAGAAAGTCCAAGTAAACCTAGAAAAGTCATATGTGATGACAAAGCAGTATGATTTACCATTCAAACTCTCTATATTAGTTGGACCAACTAGGTCCATATGCAGCAAGTGAAGTGGTTTAGAACTAGACTGCGCCTGTTTAGACTTAAATGAGACCTTGTGCTGGTTGCCTTTAAGGCATGCAACACAAGAGTGGTCATTGTGCAAAGCCTTTCAGGCAAACCATCAACCAAGCCAAGTCTCACAAGCCTGTTTATATTCTTAATGTTTATGTGCCCTAGTCTTCTGTGCCATAGATTACTCTCATCTACTGAAGCTTTAACATAAAAACATGACATATTATTATTCATCCTAATTCCATTAAGATTCACATTATAAATGTCTTTATGTCTAGGTGTTCTATAGTCAATATATTTCTCATCTGGGATTTTATAATCCTTGCTTAACACCAAGCATTCAGTATCAGTAAACCGAACTTTATTTTTGTTATCACAAACTTGTGATACACTAAAAAGATTGTAATCAAGTTCCTTTACCAGAAACACGTTTTCAAAACGCAAGTTCTTGGTGAGAAGAGTTCCTTTGCCTGTGATAGTTCCATATCCGCCTCCAAAGTAAACCTTATCACCATCCTTAATGGGAGTGAAGTTAGTTAAATAATCTTCCTTCCCTGTCATGTGCCTGGAGCATCCACTGTCCCAATATCCATAATCATTGACCTGTTTTTGAATGCCCTGCTAATAACTGAGCTTTTGCCTAGTAATAAAATATCGTTGTTCCAGTCTCTTCGAATTGAAAAATGGATTAATGTGCGACTCAATCGTCTTTTGGTCGAAACAATAGATTTGTCGTTGTAGTATATTAAATGTGCAAGACGTAAAGTAAAAGGCGGTTAATTAAATCTAAACTAATTAAAACTTAAATTGTGCAATATTAAAACCTTTAAAAGTAAATTGATTAAATGACTTAAAACTAAAGCGTGACGAAAATTAAACTTAACAAAGTATTAAAATGTAACTTAAAAATCAAACAAAGCAAAATTTAATTCCAAATCCAAAACCATTGGATCCAGATCGGAAAGCTGTCACCAAGTCCATCGGAATCCTAGATCGCAATGTGTATGTCGGAATATGGAAAAGTACAACCTATCAGAATATTGTTCAGATCGCAAAATCCAGATCGCAATCCTAGATCGGAATGATGCTCAGGAAAATTGGGCAGCACTTCGGCTTAGAAAACCTCAAGACCCGTCAGAATATGCGATCGCAATGTGCGATCGCAATCCCAGATCGGAATGAGGGGGATGTTACTAGATCACAATCCTCTGTCGGAATCCAAAACCCTTCTTTCAATTCTGTCACAATCGGAATGTGGCTAGGTAGAGCTGTCGCAATGTGTGATATCCTTTACTTTCCGATGGATTACAAATTCGCAATAAGCACAAGAGCCAAATAAGCTAATTCTTATAAGCGTTATCAAAATCTTAACTGAAATGATGAATAGACGAGACAATAAGCAATAAATTTAAAGACTTGATCAAAACACGAAATAAGTAACACAATAAGAAATCTTTTAGAAAGAAGAACTTTTTAGAAAACTAAGAAAAACAAATAAGCTAAGTATGAAAGAAGCCAATAAGATTGTCAAACTTATAGCTTATCTCATACAAGAACTTAGATAAAAGTACAAAGGTAAACGTTTTAGTAAAATACGCAAAGAGATTAAGCAATTTCTTGCTTAATCCGAATTTAAAATAAACCAAAAACAAGAAAAGTAGAAGAAGAATGATGAAAGAAAACTTGATTAAAAGTAAATAAAGATCATACAACAAAATAAAGAACACTTACTTGAATTAAAGAAATTAAAGTGCAAGACAATGTATTTAAAATGACATGAAAAGTAAATTTGCAAGAAATGAAGATGGAAGAACTAGTGTCACTCTAGCCAACAAAATTAAACAAATGACTAATGACTCTATTTATAGGAGAGGAGGTGATTAGTGGAAGGAAGCTTCCTCCTCTCTTTCTTCTTTCTTTTAATTATCATTTAATCCTTCGTCTTTAGTCCTTAATCTTTTAACTTCTCCGACCTTTTAGACTTTGTCTCGGGATTACTTTGAACTCGTTTTGTAATTTCTTCATAAATTAGACTTGAGTTCTTCGGCTTTATTAAACTTCCGTCTTTGGACTTTTTCTTCGATAAATCTTCAGAATAGGCATTGGACTTCCGTTCTTTTTGCACTCTTGATTTCTTGACTTCGTCTTTTGTCTTTTTCTTCGATAAAACCCGTGAAAGCCGTGTTTTCTTCCCTTTTAACATTTTGATCCTAAAATCACAACAAAAACATAAACCACGTATAATTCTAACATTTACAACATAAAATACACGTTTTGGCCTGGTGATTATTGTTATTAAGTGGTAAAAGGATGGGTGTTTACACACCTATCAAATCCCCTACACTTGACCATTGCAATGTCCTCATCAATGCATTAGTTACAAAGCACGTTTTACATTTTCCATCATAATCAATCCATATTGGCATTTATTAAAGAGATAGAAAATTGTAAACATTCAAAGGAAGAAAGTAAGTGAAGAAATAAAAGACATACCTTAGGGTTTTGGAAATGTCGTGAATGATCATCATCCTCAAGTTTTCACATTCTCCAAACCAAGCTTAAAAACGAGATCATTGTTATTATAAGTTAGCAAACTAACACGAACTCATGTGGGCCAATTATTTACTTAGACTCCCTTATTCCTAGGTGTATCTCTTATATTTTATTGTTGTCTTGAATGATCACGAGGATGCATTGTTGACTTATTTCGATAGTTATTAAGGCTGAAAATAAAGTGGGACGATTTAATCAATAGTTAGCTAAAGGACAAAATCTTTTAAAATTGCTTCTCGGGACCTCATAAAGTTCATATCTTGGCATAACTCGCTTCACGATTTGAGACCTTTCTCGGACCGATATATGGCAGCGACTTCATACTTCAAATCTTTGAGAGACTGTTAGAAATACGTTTTAACGTATATTAGAAGTATCGGTCGCTCCACAATATGATTTATGTTGTAATAGCTCGTAGTTAGTAATTAGTTGTTATTTGCTTATTAAGTTAAGTAAGAACCGGTCCATGGGCTTGTCATGGACCGGCCCAAGTCCACTTATGACTTGGAACTATAAATACCCCTTTCCACTAAGGAAAGGGGTTGGTTGTTATTATTTCTTAATTTCCACTTAATAAAATACACATAGTTTCTCTCACTTTCTCTCTCTAACTTTCTCTCTCTAGAAATTAACAAACCCCTTCATAGATTCATTGATTATCAATATTCTACATTTGGTATCAAGAGCTATGGGGTGATTTAAGGTGGTGATTTGTGTGGTTTTTTAGTTTTTGATTGTATTAGTGTTCTTTTAGAAAAATCATCTTGATTCTTGGTGTTTTTGGTGATTTTGTGATTGGGATTAGTGGATAAGTATTAGTTGTTACTTATTTTAGTCGAAAGCACAAAACTTTTTGGGTTATTTGGTCAAAATCTGGGCTTAATCTCATTTTTTACTGTTCGACTGTTCATCGGGAAGGTTTCTGTTCATTCAGTAGGAGTTCCGGATCAAGAAGTTCCGGATCAAGAAGTTCCGAGTCAAGGAGTTCCGAATCAAGAAACTTCCGAACCAAGAAGTTCCGAGTCAAGGAGTTCCGAATCAAGAAACTTCCGAACCAAGAAGTTCCGAGTCAAGGAGTTCCGAATCAAGAAACTTCCGAACCAAGAACTTCCGGATCAAGAAGTTCCGGATCAAGAAACTTCCGAACCAAGAACTTCCGAGTCAAGAAGTTCCGGATCAAGCCAAAGTTCCGAACCAAGAACTTCCGAGTCAAGAAGTTCCGGATCAAGCCAAAGTTCCGGATCAAGAACTTCCGAACCAAGAAGTTCCGGATCAACCCAAAAGTTCCGAATCAAGGTAATCTTCCGAATCAACACAAAGTTCCGAATCAAGGTAATCTTCCGAATCAAACTTCCGAATCAACAAAAAGTTCCGAATCAAGGGTGATTTTGCTTGTTTTTTCGACGATTTTTTAGAGGATTTAATCTTGGTTTCATACAACAAAAACACAACACAATTCACAAGCTTTACTTCACTGCTCGATCAACCGATAATCTCTGTTTCTTTGAAGAAAAACAAAATGAATCCGAATTCAGTAATGCCTCAGATGACATCTCTTACGGATATATCAATCATAACGGGAACTGATAGCCGTCCACCGATGCTTATTAAAGAGGTGTTTGAGGCATGGCAAGGTCGAATGATGCAATATCTAAAGGGGAAACCTACATACGGAAGGCTGATGGTCAAATCGATTTTGAATGGTCCACTCGATTATGGTACCATTACGGTTGACAACGTGACTAGGCCACGAGAATTTGAAGAACTCACTCCAGCCCAACAACTTGTTGCAGATGCAGATGAAAAAGCTCTTCAAACAATTCTCCAAGCTCTTCCCCATGACATCTATAGGATGGTGAGTCAGTATACAGTGGCAAAGGATCTATGGGAACGTCTTAAGGTGTTGCTACAAGGCACGTCTCTCACCAAACAAGAAAGGGAGTGTCAGCTGTATGATTTGTTTGATAGATTCACCTACAACCCAGGGGAAACACTCCACGATTATTACTTCAGATTCACCACACTCATGAATGATCTGAATGTATACAATCTTGTGATTGCACCATTCCAGGTTAACACCAAATTCTTGAATACTCTACCTCAAGCTGAATGGGGTGAGTATATTACCGATGTGAAGTTAACCCGGGATTTGCATAAGTGCAACTTAGATCAAATCTATGCCTTCCTTCAGCAGCATGAGAAGCATGTGATTATGCACCGTTCTCCTCGTGGTATGCACCCAGATTCTTTAGCATTGATGGCGAATCAACCAAGCTTGTCTCACAACAACACACCCTATATCTTGGGACATCAAGCTTATCATCAATCACCTTACATGACACCAGCCTTTCCCCAATACTCGATTCTACCACAACCACCCACCTCACATCAGCAACAATATCGGTTCAATGCACCCTCACCACAGTATGCTTCACAACCTCATCCAGCAAATGTTGCACATTATGCTCAGCCATCATATTCTTCTTATCAAGAGAATGCAGCATATCCAACAAGCTACCCTGATCAAATGAGTCTTCCTTATACTGATTATGCAGCTCATCCGGATCAAGCACTATATTGTGATGATGAGGAAGTCCCAGTTCCTGTATTCCAACAAGGAGCTGACCCAGTTGAAGTGCTAACTACTATGTCTGCTTATCTCACAAGAACTTTAAGCAAACGAGGATTCAGAGGATCAGCTCCTACCAACAATCAGTTGAGGAATTCATCCAATTCTCGCCAACAAGCTACAATTGAGAATGGCAGAGTAATGGTTCAGCCAATTCAGCCATATCAGGGGAGAACTTCCACATCAACCAATGTTCGCACCGCCAATCCTGCTCCTGCTCCAATGGTCAACAACCCTCCACGGGCTAATACGGGCAAGTTGAGAATGATTACATGCTATAACTGCAAGGAAGAGGGTCATATGTCCAGGGATTGTAAGAAACCCAAGAGGAGAAGGGATGGACAGTGGTTTGCAGAAAAGATTTATCTGGTAAATGCTCAGGCGCAAGGAAGGGAACTTGATGAAGAGGAGCTTGCATTTCTTGCTGACCCAGGGATTGCTGAACAAGACGTTGTCACTACGCAAAATGCAGCTTACCAAGCCGATGATCTTGATGCGTATGATTCCGTCTGTGATGACTTTCAAACTGCAAAGGCTGCTTTCATGGCAACTTTCTCCAGCTTAGGGCCAGATAAGAAATCTGAGGTACTTATTAATAACACCGATAATGCCACTGATGCTAGTATTCAACCACATCAAGTTGGGCAAGAGAGTGCTGATTCGAATGAATCTTCGGTGGTGAGTCTTTCAAACGAAGAGACAAACAATGATAGCAATATCAATGTGAGTTCCCAGACTTTGAGTGAATCACAACCGGGACCCAGTTCGCATACGCCTACTCCTGCTCAACAAGATTTGGTCATGGTTCCTGCTACACTACTTAGCCAAATGAATGCTGCACTCTTAGAAACCTTAGCTAAGAATAAGAATTTGTCTGATGAGCTTGCCTTAAGCAATGAGAAAGTACAAACTTTGGAATTAGTGCCTTCGTCTAGTGTTCTCACAAATCTCGAATATGATCACTTTAGAAACAAACAAATGGGTCACCTGCAAGAGATCGAAAACTTAAGAGCAAATCTGTCTAATGAACTTAAAGAAAAAGAGTTAGTGGTCACTAATTTTCAAAAACTTCAAACTGATTTTGAATTACTCGAATCTAAGAAGGCTGAAATGGAGATTAATGCTACTAATAAGATTAGAAGTCTAGACTACTTGCTGTTAAGACAATACGCTGCTTCACAACTAGTTCACTTATTTGATGCTTCGTTTAAAGAGTTTAACTTATCACGTCTAAAAGGCCTTCCCCCTAATCCACGATATGCAAAACAAGCTTTAAGACATAGTCCTAGACTTTATAATGCAACTCAATTAGGATTGGCTTTAGACCCGATTGTTTTTCCCAATGATCGAACAAGTAAGGATCTAGTTGATGAGGATCGGTCATACAATTCAGCAAAATATCCCGATTGTGATTATTTTAAAATGAATAAGGAGCTTGCTAAAACTGATTTTAGAGTTCGCTTCCATATGGATAAAGATCTCATTACAGCACCAACCTACATGATAGAGGAAGAAAGCCCTAGTACATTTCCTACACTTGTCAACATGGAAGGTCCTAAGGAAATTCCAAAGAATCTTCCACCTGTTAGCACTGTATGGTTAAACTTGCAAGAGATTAACCGATACTTTACTAACTTTGACAAGGTCATCTTGGAATGTACGACTTCAAATGGCTTAAATGCCGGAGAATGGGCTTTCGAACACATGAACGAGGTGTTTAAAACTGAGATCAATCCGTTTGTCGAAAGTCTAAAAAGAAGTTTTGCATCTCTTAAGGAAAATCTTCAGTTTGAAATTGGTGAAGTTCAAAAAGTGTTTTATGAAATGGACACCGCTTACGAACTGCAACTAATTGAAAAGGAAAAGATTTCAACCGAATATGACCGATTCTTGTCCGAAGTAATCTCGTGTGATGTGCTTACTATTGTAAATGTTAAATATTCGAATGAGCTTACATCCGCTATGATGAATTGTGATGCTGTGAATATTTGTGAGGATATTTGTGATGATGTTTGTGATATTTCTGTAAATGTTGCTGAAACTGTAAATGAGGTAGATAGTCATTCTTGTCACGAATCTAACGCTGAGTTTTTAAAGCTTCAAGATTCTTATAATTTACTTTCTCAACGCTTTAATCAACTAGAACAACATTGTATATCCTTAGAATTAAAACTACAAGGTCAAAATGAAAATCTTTTGATATCAAATGTTTGTAAAAACGGTGTTGAGACAAGTGACAAGATGATTGCAATTGTTAAGACATTAGAGGAAGAAATCATGAGATTGAAGAGAGAGATATCATCAAAGGAAACATTAAGAATGGAACTAGAGGCCGCAGAGTCTAAAAACCAAGTCTTAGAAATTAGACTATCAACTGTTCTAGGGGAGATGGATCGAACAAGGCAGGGACTATCCGCTCTTTATGGTTCAATAGAAGAACGCTTCGCTTTTAATGCGGCACAGCAACAATATTATGTTGAACAACTGAACCAAAAATGCGAAGAAATCTCTGACTTGAACATCCTGCTCATAGACAAAAATATGGTTTTGGCTGAGTTAAAGGAGACACTTCTTCTCACCCGACAAGAAGTTGTTGATAACTTAGCTACCGACTCTGCACCGTCCCCTAGTGCTCCAACAACCAAGAAAGTAGTGCTTTATAAGAATCCGCTTCATAAGAGAAACCCGGTTGTATACGATGATTATATGAGAAATGCCATTAAGCATGTCGATCTTCTTAGGGATATTTTAGACGATCTTTATGCCTTAGATCCCTCAAGTAGCGACTATTATTCGGCTCATGAATATGTTAAGCGAGTTCAATATTGCTTGGCTTATTTGCAATACATAGGTACACCAGGTTCTGCACTACTTAATAATAGGCCCATTGCTGTCACTCCATTTAATAAGACTCCAGGAGCGAAACCGTCATTGGCACAATCAAGTAAGACATCTTTAAAATCTGCTGCTAATGTTCCCAATTTGCCTTCTACAGGATTAAAAGCAACTACTAAGGCTAAAGGATCGCCACTCAAGAAAGATAAGATCAAGCCCGCCACTAGTAGTGCCACAAAGAAGAAAGTAGAAGTCCACACTAGGAATGCTAGTTCAGTTTTAAATAAAATGAATCATGTTAAGACTAAAAGCTCTGCGCCTGTGCAGCAGCCTAAACCATTCGTGAATTCTGATTTAAATTGTTGGAATTGTAATGAATGTATGTTTTCCGAACGTCATGATTTGTGTCTGATTGATCACGTTAATGAAATGAATGCTATTAAGAATGGTCTTGAATGGAAGCCAACGGGTAGAACTCGTGCCCAAGTTGGCTGGCAATGGCGTCCCACTGGTAGGACCTTTACACTAGATGGAAAAATGTACCCTTTAACTAGGAATGCATCTATCGAGGTTAGGTCTGAGCGTCCTTTAGTTAGGAACACTCGCACTCAAGTATGGAAACAGCGCCCTTTAATTAGGTCTGCCCCCACTGTAGTGCCTATCAGTGAAGAAATATCTCAGGATTTGAGCCAATTAGAATCTACACCACCAATTAAGAAGAAAAGGAAGGCTAGGAAATCTAAGAAACCTAGAGTTAGCAAATCTAAGATTATTAAATCTGTACCTGCTAATAACAAGGAACACTCAGATTCCGATACCTCTACATTGTCTTTGTGTGGTGATATTTTCAGGTGGTCCAAATCATCCTGTGGTATTTGGACTCCGGTTGTTCAAAACATATGACCGGAAATCGCTCGATGCTCCGAAATTTCGTCAGCAAGTTTCTTGGTACGGTTAAATTTGGGAATGATCATATAGCAAAGATTATGGGGTATGGTGAATATCAGATTGGAAACGTGACGATTTCTAGGGTATACTATGTTGAAGGTCTTGGTCATAACTTATTCTCAGTAGGACAGTTTTGTGATTCCAACCTTGAGGTTGCTTTTCGACAACACACTTGTTTCATCCGCAACTTGGAAGGAAAAGATTTGTTGAAGGGATCTCGTGGTGCAAATCTTTACACTTTGTCCTTACAAGACATGATGGCCGCCTCTCCAGTATGTCTTCTCTCTAAAGCTTCTAAGACCAAGTCATGGTTATGGCATCGCAGATTATCTCATCTTAATTTTGATGCTATTAATCATCTGGCTAAAAACGAGTTAGTTCGTGGTCTTCCCAAGCTTAAATTTCACAAGGACCATTTATGTTCCGCGTGTTCAAGGGGGAAAAGCACCAAGAAATCTTACAAGCCCAAAGCTGAAGACACCAATCAAAAAAAACTTCATCTTTTGCATATG
This sequence comes from Glebionis coronaria, assembly GCA_025667525.1. Lineage (NCBI taxonomy): Eukaryota > Viridiplantae > Streptophyta > Magnoliopsida > Asterales > Asteraceae > Glebionis > Glebionis coronaria. The sequence continues at coordinate 492,400,813 of CM046875.1, forward strand.
GATCTTTGTGGGCCGATGAGAACTGAAAGTGTGAGCGGTAAGAAATTCATTCTGGTAATTGTGGATGATTTCTCAAGGTTTACATGGGTGAGATTTTTACGTACAAAGGATGAAGCACCGAAGGCTATCATTACTTTTCTGAAGTTCATCCAGGTACGTTTGAATACCACTGTCCGCCGTATCCGTACAGACAATGGTACAGAGTTCGTCAACCAGACTCTTCGTGATTATTATGAAGGAGTTGGTATATCACATGAAACATCCGCTGCACGCACTCCACAACAAAACGGTGTCGTTGAAAGACGGAATCGTACACTTATGGAAGCTGCTAGGACCATGCTTATTTATGCGAACGCTCCATTGTTCTTGTGGGCAGAGGCTATTTCTACTGCATGTTTTACCCAAAACCGTTCTATCATTCGGAAACGCCATGGAAAAACACCTTATGAGCTTCTACATGACCGCAAACCCGATGTTTCATTTTTCCATGTGTTTGGTGCTCTGTGTTATCCAAACATCAATAGTGAGAACTTGGGTAAGCTTCAACCAAAAGCCGATATAGGTATTTTCATTGGTTACTCACCGTCCAAAAGAGCATACCGAATCTATAACCGTCGTCTTGGCAAGATTGTAGAAACTATGGACGCTGATTTCGACGAGCTGACAGCGATGGCTTCTGAGCAACACAGCTCTGAACCCGCGCTTCATGAGATGGGACCCGGTGCTATAAGTTCCGGATTAGTTCCCAACAATCCTACTTCTACATCATTCTTACCACCTTCAAGGCCCGAGTGGGATAAACTGTTTCAACCGTTGTTTGATGAATTCTTCGATCCCCCGACTGATGAAGTTCCAGTACCTGTAGTAATTGCTCCAATACCTGAAGTGGTTGCTCAAGTAAATGAACCTTTATCTAATGCATCTACAATTCACGTTGAACCTGATGCACCTTCACCAAGTGATTCACAAACTACACCTGAATCATCACCCCTACTTGTGCCTAATGATGTAGAAGAGGATTCTACTGATCACGACCTGGAATATGCTCACTTGCAAGAGCTTCCTTTCTTTGGTGTAGCGATCCCTGAAAACCCTTCAGCCGCGTCTACCTCAGAAGAAGCTCCATCTATTGTTCACTCCAGACCACCTAGGATTGAAAACCATAGTACTAAATGGACAAAAGATCACCCAATTAGGAATGTTATTGGAGATCTAGATCGACCAGTCTCTACACGCCATCAACTACAAGAGAGTGCACTATATTGTTACTTTGATGCATTTCTCTCTGAAGTTGAACCCAAAAATTGGCAGCAGGCTATGACCCAATCATCTTGGATTGAAGCTATGCAGGAGGAACTCAATGAATTCAAACGACTAGAAGTATGGGAATTGGTTCCTCGCCCTGACAAGGTTAACATCCTTACTTTGTTATGGGTTTATAAGGTTAAACTTGATGAGATGGGTTCGGTATTGAAGAATAAAGCAAGATTGGTCGCTAGAGGATATAAACAAGCCTTGGGTATAGACTTTGAGGAATCTTTTGCTCCTGTGGCTAGATTGGAGGCGATTAGACTATTCCTTGCGTTTGCTGCTCATATGAACATGATCGTCTATCAAATGGATGTGAAGACGGCATTTTTGAACGGTGAACTAAGGGAAGAGGTTTATGTTAGTCAACCGGATGGGTTCGTGAGTACGGAGTCTCCTAACCATGTGTACAAGCTTAAGAAGGCTCTCTATGGGTTGAAACAAGCTCCACGCGCGTGGTATGATCTCCTGTCAACATATCTCATGTCGGAAGGCTTCTCCAAAGGCAAAGTGGACCCCACTCTATTTACTCTCAAGGACGGCAACGACATGCTTCTGGTACAAATTTATGTTGATGATATAATTTTTGCTGCCACTAACATAGAATTGTCTAAACAATTTGAGAAGATAATGTCCACACGCTTTCAGATGTCGATGATGGGAAAAATTTCATTTTTCTTAGGATTACAGATTTCTCAGAATCCCAGAGGCATCTTTATAAATCAATCCAAATATGCTCTAGAATCACTTAAGAAATATAACTTTGAGAATTGTGACCCCGTAGACACTCCAATGGTGGAGAAATCCAAGTTAGATGAAGATAGGGATGGGATTATTGTTGATCCGAAACTTTACCGTGGAATGATTGGCACCATTCTCTATCTGACTGCTAGCAGGCCTGATTTGCAATTTGCTGTATGCATGTGTGCCCGGTATCAGGCTCGGCCTACCGAAAAGCACTTACATGTTGTGAAAAGGATCTTTCGGTATCTAAAAGGAACACTTCATCGTGGTCTATGGTATCCGAAAGATTCCTCGATTGCTTTAATATCATACGCAGATGCCGATCATGCTGGATGTCAAGATACGAGGCGTAGCACTTCTGGATCTGTGCAACTCCTTGGAGATAGATTGATCAGTTGGTCTTCAAAAAGGCAGAAAAGCGCTGCAATATCAAGCACGGAGGCTGAATACATCGCCATGTCCGGTTGTTGTGCTCAAGTCCTTTGGATGAGATCACAATTAACTGACTACGGTCTTGGATTTAACAAAATCCCGATGTATTGTGACAACAAGAGCGCCATTGCCCTTTGCTGCAACTATGTTCAACACTCCCGGGCCAAGCACATAGACATTCGCTACCATTTCATCAAGGAGCAGGTGGAGAACGGAGTGATCGAGCTGTATTTTGTCACCACTGAGTACCAGCTGGCGGATATGTTCACCAAAGCCTTAGATCGAGGACGAATCGAGTTTTTGATCGACAAGCTTGGCATGAAATCATTCACTCCAGCGACTCTCAAAGAGTTGGCAGAAGAATCAGCTGAATAGTCGTGGTAAACTATTCAGAGTATCCTTTGGTTGTGATCATGTATATTATCGTAAATATATAAAACCAACAAAAACCATAAAAAAATATAAAACCAACAAAAACCATAAAAAATATAAAACCTAGAAAAACCATAAAAAGTATAAAATCAAGAAAAACCAAAAATATCTTTTGTTTTAAATCGGGCATGTCTTTTAGTACGGTAATATTTACGGCCTTAGAAATGTCGATCAATATTGACACGGTGCCATAAATAGAGTCCGTATAAAAGTTGTACATTTTTTAAAACATGCCCATTATGGCTTGTAGTTATTTCAGACTGCAACCCGGTTTTCATATTAAAGTCACGTATTTCCTTGGAAAACGTTGGCTCAGAACGGGAATTAATTTTCTCGGGCGTGATTTACAAGCCAAATCATGCAAAGGGATCAAGTTTACTTTATAACTTGGTCTGACACGAATTTGTGTACGTCTCAGTGCATTAATTTGTTAAAATAAGAGAAATCTTATTAAAACCACGAATCAAATTTTTCAAGAGAAATTGGAAATGCTTTCATCACTATTTGACTCTTTAAACAATGACTACAGCTCTTTAAATAGAAAACGGTCATCGTTTAAGGGGGAGAAAATAGTAAAATCATCTTCGTCATTAAAATTGATTTTCAAAAGTGATTGTGAAAATTAAGGGCTTCATGGTAATTGAGTGGCTTTTGCTTTAGAAAACGACTTGTGTACGTTCTAAGTGATAGGCATGGCTTTTAAATTTTGAGGATATGCTAATAGATGCGTTTGCTAATTTGTGTGCAAGTTAAACAAGGGTTAAGTAAAATGAAAACAAATTAGAAACAAAAAGGAAAAAGTATAGAAAATGTAGGGACTAAAGGTGTGATTTAGTGAAACTTGGCAAAATTTGTTTTGACCTAAGTCAAATATCACACCCCCCCCCCCCCCCCCCCCCCCCGCCCCCAAATTTTTCTAATCACTGTTTTTCTATTCCTTTGCCGCCATTGTTGCATATACACACACAAACTCTTACAAACATCTCGTATAATCATTCCCTCCCGTTCATTTATCTAATTCAGGTATATAACATCTATATTAAACTCATAATTTCGTCTAAATCATCATCTATATTCCAGTAATTGATCCAGATAATTAACGTTTATCAGATTTAGGGATATGCCTTAATTAGGGTTAATTTACACGGGATTTATGGTGGGTTTTGCTCGAAATAGATTAAATGATGTGTATATTGCCTTAGGTTGCCTTAGAAACTCACAAATGCGCTAGATTAATCATCTGAGTTTAGTTATGTAAAAGTTCCGGATGAACGTGGATTAAAACTTCCGAATGAAGGATTTCTTCTGAAAAACTTCCGAATGAGGAAGTTCCGAATGAAGGACTTCCGAATGAGGAAGTTCCGAATGAAGAACTTCCGAATGAAGGAAGTTCCGAATGAAGAACTTCCGAATGAAGGAAGTTCCGAATGAAGAACTTCTGAATGAAGGAAGTTCCGAATGAAGGAATGTTCCGAATGAAGGAAGTTCCGAATGAAGAACTTCCGAATGAAGGAAGTTCCGAATGAAGAACTTCCGAATGAAGGAAGTTCCGAATGAAGAACTTCCGGATGAAGGAAGTTCCGAATGAAGAACTTCCGAATGAAGGAAGTTCCGAATGAAGAACTTCCGGATGAATAAGTTCCGAATGAGGAGAAGTTCCGAATGAGGAAAAGTTCCGAATGAAGAATGTTCCGAATGAAAATGTTCCGAATGAGGAAAAGTTCCGGATGAGTTGTTTGATTGTTATTGTTTGCATGCTATCTATGTACTTGTTGTTTTATCTTATGAAATGTGTTATGCTTAGAAGTAAGAATGATATATATCTATCTGTTTTTTGTGCATCAACCCTTCATGTCTTATCTTAAGCAGATAAAATGACTAATCCAACAGTACAAGCTATCCAAGAATCTAGGGAAGCCGATATTGCTAAAGCTCGAACCCTTAAGTTTATACCCAACAACTATAGGCTGAAGCAAGTTTCTAAATCCACTCACCATGGTTTTAAGGTCGCCATAGCCATTCTTGATAACTCCCATTTCAAGAACGCCCTTAGGAGTACAGCCTCGGTGCCTTATGAGTATATGTTTGAATTTTGGGCAACCAAGGATTTCACTTCGAACAAGATCACCTTCACCATCGACAACAAGCAGCAGACACTCACCGTTTCAGACTTCCGTAAGATGCTTAGTATACGGGATACACCCAAGGGCATGTCTTTCTCAAGGGATCCTACTAAAGATGAACTCGCGGAGTTATTTGACGCACTTGGATGTCCGGAAATACGAGTTGCATCTGAGTTTACTACTGCTAAGGTAGGACAACCCTGGAGAGCTTTGATGGGTATTCTCAGTAAATGCCTTACACCAAAAACGAGTGGACATGATGCTTTGCGAAGTCCGATAATGAACCTCTTCTATGGCATGTACAAAGCTGCAAATTCAGATTATGCTTTGTTAATATGGGAAGAATTCACCTTTCAACTCTTCCACAACAAGAAGCTGAAGACAAACTTCTTTCCTTATCCTCGGTTTATTAAGCTTATCATAAATTATTTTATGAAGCTTGATGCTACTATTGATAGGCGTGCAGGAGGTCGCTATCACACTGAAGAAGCTGATGATACTGTAGATCTGAGGCATGAAGGACCGTCTACTGGTGTGATTCCGGGTCCTGTTCCTGATTACCTTCTGTCAGACAAAATCAAAGGTTCTGCTGATTACAAGCTACTGCAGCTAGAAATCCAAATGCTGAAAGCAAACCTTCAAACTGGAGAAGACTCATCCACAACGGTTAAGAGTAAAGGTAAACGCAAACAACCAGCAGCGTTACCTGAACCCGAACCTAAGAAGAAGAAGACAGAGAGTAAGAAGGGAAAGGGTAAGGATTTGATGCGTCTACGTGATGAAGAAGATATTGTTGATCCTACTGTTGATAAAACCGAGCAACAAATGCTGAAGATTGCTATTAAAAGGAGTAGGAAAGATACAGGCGGTAGTGGTTCAGGTGCGAGAGTAGATATCGAGGATGAGTACGTGGAACCAGATGATGTTGATGAATTTGGGTCACCTGAAAACTACTCTACTTCGAAGGAGCCATCAATCCCTATTTCAACAAGTGTGGAAAAGGAACCTGTTGCTTCTACAATCATGGTGACAACTCAACCTTTGGCAACTCTACCTCCACCAATCCAACCCTTAACAACCCGACCAACCCGACCGGCTTCCACACCATTTCTTCCACCACCCATAATCCCTACCCTTAGTACAGCAGTTACAACCGAGCCTATTCCATCAACATCTGCAACATCTGCAACATCTGCAATGGCAGCAATAGTATTGGGCGAGATGTTGGATAAACATACGGATGCTCACAAGAGAGAAATGAATGAACTTCGCCAAGAGTTAAATAGAAGAGCTCAAAGTGAAGAAGCATCAAGGAAAGCTCAAGAAGAGTTGATTGCCAAGTTCGCTGCAGACTTGGAAGCAACACGTAAAGCTCATGCAGAGGAAATTGCTCAGGTTAAGCAGGCTGAGGCTAATAAACATGTTGCACGCATTACCAGACTTCAAGCAATGAGGGATAAATATAAGGAACAAAAAGAAGCACTTGAAGCATCTGTGAAAGAAAGAGTGCAAGAATCCGTTGAATCCTTAATGCCTAAGCTTCGTGACGAGTTGAAGACACTTGCTGCTGACAACTTGATGGTCAAATCATCCAACCCTTCAGAAGCCGCCTATAAGATTGCTTATGACCTGACGGATTTTGAATTGAAGAAGATCCTTAAGGCTCGAATGGTGGAACTTGGGTCGCATGATAAATCGAGGATTCAACAGGCTCTATATAAATCCCTGAATGATGCTATCATGGAGGATGATAGATTATTCAAAATGTTTGGAAGTGTGGTACCATATCACATCTTACCTGAGGAAGAAAGGGAAGAGAGTGAAGAAGAGGGTACAGGTGAGGAAGAGGAAGAAGAAGAAGAAGAAGGTGAAAAGGAGAAAGACGATGACGAAGGTGGTGATGATGATGAGGATGATGAGGATGATGACGAGGATGAGGATGATGATGATGGCGACGATGGTGGTGATGAGAATCAGGAGAGTGTTAGGGATAGTAACGGGGATGACAATCAGGATGATGATGGGGGTGAACAACCAAAGGGAGACAAGGTTACCAGCTCCAAGAAGACTGCTACAAAGACTGGAACCAAGTCCACAAAAGATGCAGCACAGAAGGACAAATCGACATCCTCGAAATCAAGACGAACTAAGTGGCGCCACGATGTGAATGCCACTACAGCGTCTTCGGCTCCCGGTATCTCTATCGCTGTATCTTTACCTGTTACAACTAACCCCATTAGTTCTGCTGTTGTTCCTCCTGTGATTGCAGAATCAGTGACGGAACCCGAAGCTGCACAACACTCCCCAGTTCAGGACACTGCCGAAATGCCTGAAACTGAACCAGTAGATGTTCGCACTTCCACTCCTCTACAACAAGCTCAACAATCTACGGTTCCTGAACCAAGCATTCGTGCCTGGGAAGACACGTTGGAGATAGACGAGTCTGCACCACCACAAGCTTGGATCACGGCAGCAGCACAATATGATCCGATCACAGATGCTGACAGAGATGTGCTGTATCTGCGTATCCGAAGTCCGATTGACTTATGTGCATTTCTTGCTCATGAGTATAAGACTTCGGTTACTCCATCCTTGGTCAAGAAAGCGATGAAAGATAAGAGACTGCGTGCCAAAACCCGATTACCCCGAATGGAGTTCGAGTATTATGCCGATGAGATCATAAAGGCTTTGAAAACCGTTCAAAGGCCAGGACTTCATGAATCAGAAAGAGCTCCACCTCCAATGGATCCTGCTCAAGATAATCAGATTGCTCTTGACTTCTTCGTCACCAACGATCTTGAGTATCTACTGAAGGGGTCATCAAAGTACGCAACATCCCTGACTTTGCTGAAAGCTGCCAACTGGGGGACAATACCCTTCATCGAGGAAAAGGTAAATCGACTCTGGGTCCCAAAAATGAATCGTAATTATGATATGTATGCTGTCATAGGTGCATCTCATTGGGACGAACGAGTCCGAAGGGCGTACAGGGGTTGCTGCTTGGTCAATTCTGGAAGCAATGTTCGATCTGACATCCGTATCTCCAGCATCTTAGGAATGAGAACTGAAGCCAAGAACGGCTACTATCATGTGACGGAGATTCGTTTGAAAAGGGAGGATGACAGGGAATACAAAATCCAGCAAGGAGACTTTTCCATCATTCGCCTTGAGGATATCGAGGACATGCTACTTCTAATGACCAGAGATCAACTTACACACATTCCTCGTGAAGACCTGATTGCTTTGAATACAGCACTTCGTATGTTCACACGAAGCGTTGTCATCAAGTCACGAGTTGAGGATCTTCAGTTGGGAGTCGAAAGCTATCAGAGGAAGCTCAATTTAACTCGCCCTGTGAATCAAGTGCTACCTCAACATGTAGAAAGATGTCCCTACACCGGCATTTCTGTCCCGAATTCTGGCATTTTCTACTTGAACAGTCGAGGATTGATGAAGTTTATGAGGGTGGGGGAGCTCCACAAGTATAGCGATGGCACTCTTATACAAGTCAGAGATAAGTTGGAGCATCTGAACTCGGGTGGGACTTTGCCAGAGATGACGGAGGATTGGCATCCGGGTTACCGGCAGATGGCAAAGTATGTGATCAAAAAGATCGATCAAAAGCTCCGTGAACGTAGATTGCTGAGGAGCTTGGAAAGATTCGTGGGTGGAAGACCGTATTTAGTGCACCACAAGCTACTGCAACGATCCATCTGATGGGTCGTATATCTCAGGTCACTTTATATTGGTTTTCAATTGTGAATATGTATATTTGTGAATAATGTGCTTGAATGGCTTGTTGTAGTGATAAGGTATGATAATTTTTCAAGAATTTCTCACGAGATTCGAAATCTTTCAAAATATGTCATACCAAAGCACTACAACTATCCCTTATTAAATTAAGGGGGAGCAATAACTTGTTCTATGGCCAAACATCAATTTCATTTTTACCCAAAGACCGGTTAATCCATTCAATATCCCAAATATTAATGGTTAACATTTTGGATAAGGGGAGAAAATGGGATTAAGGAGACGTAAGTGATACTTGGCTAAAAGATGAAAAAGACTTAATGATAATCCAACTTAATATGTGTTAAGCACGTGTTAAGGGGGAGCGTTTTTGATGATCAAAACACCTAAGGTACAAAACTTTTGATTTTAATATCACAAGTACCTTAGGTGATTTTCAATGATGTTTTCATGGTGGCAATTCCTTCCCAAAACACGCTTAATTCACGACGGATGTGGAGACAAAAGGGTGGTAGGAATAGGTTTAGTCCAATGATTCATCAGAGCCGATGGAATCTTCCCAAGGACAATTCCCTAGTTAGAATTAGAAGTCCTAGGAAAGATGGAGAAAGAATGTGAACGTAGCTGAATGCCGACCAAGTACTTAAGCTAGCACTGGAACAATCACAACAAGGTGCTAGTGATGACGTATTGGTAAGCATTGAAGGGGTTGAAGAATGAAAAAGAAATGTAAAGATAAAGGGTGTAAAGAAAGAAGCCCTCCTTACAACTTTAGGCAGAAACCGGGTCAATACATATGCTATTGAGGTCATTTTTGTTAATGATTCTCGGTATTGAAGAAAGACATCATGGACCCAGTGATGCAATGCACAACCCTTCCCCAGCTAACTCAAATATCTCTCAAAAGGTATTTGTTTTAATCACACGGAGATCAACACGTTATCTATTGGTTTATTCACTCCGAATAAACTGGTATTGAAAAGGTGGCACTCCTCTCCAGCCATCGCTCACTAAATCAAAACGCACAATCGAGTCTAGAGCCAAGAGATCATCAAAAGTCTCATTAGGACACTTTCCATTTATTCCTTGCTTTCTCACACACTGTGAAAAGTAAGAGATTTTCATGAGTCCTACGCAATATTATTGTAATATTGCCAGAACATCCGAGTAATATGTAAGTATTACAATGAAGATGGAAATCCTGCTTGAGCCAACATCAAACAAGCTCATGGTAGGTTACACGTGCGGTTCTTTTAGAACCAATCTTGTGAAAAACTGGAAGGTAACAGTGGTTTAATTCTTAATTGAACTTAAACTCGTTCCAGGCCTCTTCGCATTATCATATGATCTTGCCAGAACACTCAGAGTGACTCTTTATTGACCACAGTGACGAGTGGAAATCCTTCTAGTGTCAACATCAAACAACACTTGGTAGGTAACGTGCAAGGTTCTTTATGAATTGAGCTCGTGACAACTGGAAAGCAACGATGGTGAAAATCTTAATTGAAATTCACTTGTTCCAGGTTTCATGAATTGACGACTTTTAATCACAAGGATAATTTATCCAAGTGATTCACTCTTTATGTTCGCAGTCAGCTTTGGACGGTCGAATAAAGAGAACGGGTTTACCCGCGAAATCCTGTCAGGAAGTTACTTAATTGAAACTATCCATCACGGGTACGATATCTAATATCGTCCAACGGTCTTCACCGACCGGAGGTAAAATGCTACCGAATTAGAATAAAATGTTCAAAGCCATTTTATTCGTGTCGTTGCTGTGTACCTGCTAAAGACGGTGGCGTTGCTGTGTACCTGTTGAAGACGGTGGCGTTGCTGAGTACCAGTGAAGACGGTGGTGTTGCGGTGTACCTGAAAAAGTCGTTCCCACATGCTTATGTCTTTTGCAACAAAAATTCAAGAAAGTACAAGATGAAGTCTTCCGCTGTATCAAACTCTGAAGCTTTCAAGAATCCAACAAAAAGACGTAAGTGTGTGGAACATGAAGTCACGAGGAGGCAAAGTTCACAAGAAAGGCAAAGATCGCACGTGAAAGGCCAAAGAACAATGCTCTCAAGTCAAAGCCAAAAAGATCAAATCAACATATTCACAACAAAAGAAAGAAAAGAAGAAAAGACTACGAGCTAAAGAACGAAGACTTAGTATAGTATGCTAGGTTTAGAACTTTGTAACGTGGAGTGACCTCCCTTAGGGGGAGATTGTTAGAAATACGTTTTAACGTATATTAGAAGTATCGGTCGCTCCACAATATGATTTATGTTGTAATAGCTCGTAGTTAGTAATTAGTTGTTATTTGCTTATTAAGTTAAGTAAGAACCGGTCCATGGGCTTGTCATGGACCGGCCCAAGTCCACTTATGACTTGGAACTATAAATACCCCTTTCCACTAAGGAAAGGGGTTGGTTGTTATCATTTCTTAATTTCCACTTAATAAAATACACATAGTTTCTCTCACTTTCTCTCTCTAACTTTCTCTCTCTAGAAATTAACAAACCCCTTCATAGATTCATTGATTATCAATATTCTACAGAGACGTTCATGAAATAATGGTCTTCTCTTCATAATAGGAATTTCTTCACTTGAAGTTTTGAGAGATTCTTCATACTTGGACCACGACTTCTTCATTTTTCTCCAATCTTTATTTTGGACTTTGATATACAACGATCCGCCTCCTTTTAGGACATGGATCTATTTATCCTCATACCTTGTTAGGGCCTTTTGGGATAGACTTCTCCATGATCTTTACGGGAGTATTTGCTTTCCGTCGTGTGTCTCGATCCTTCATATTGATTTTCGATAAATGATTCTTCACATCACTTTTGGATCTTTAGCAACAAAATGTAGCCCTCATGCCTTGTAAGGGCCTTTTCGGACTCGCCAATCTTCGCATCCCGCTTCAATAAGTTATGCCTTGGCTATGAACTCTAATACATACCGAGAAACTTTTAAACGATCTTGTGCTAGAAGCTAAGTAACTTTTCAAATCGTACAACCTTATTTATTGCAGATAAATTTATTAACAAGCGATGGGAGAATAGGCTTATAATCAACTCACATAAAATCACGAAAGAATACCAAACTTATAATTGACTCTATCATCTCCCGTTCTCCATAATTTAAAATCTCAAGGAATAAGACTCGTGGATGCTTAGCCTATTAAATCAAAGTTTGGGGTTTTCGAGTCATCTATAGGATCTTGCAAATTCTTAGACTTTTTCAAGTTTAGAAATCGCATTTTAAAGTTCCCTTGATAAACGACTCTCTAGGATCAATTATAGGAACTTGCGAAAAGTTCTTGTTCTTAACCCGTGAGAGTTAATACTTTCACGTTTTAAAGCTCCTTATATAAAAGCCTAGCAAAACTTGACTTAAACACATTAAGGATACTAGCTAGAGTAAACTTAGATAAGTAAACTCGGGTTGAGTCAAAAGATTCACAACGTTGAAAATTAAAACCACTTTATTTAAAATTTATTCTAGCAAAGAAAGAAAATAACTATACAAAGGGAAAAACTAATAGGCCAAAATAGATCAAAAATTTTGAAAAATGTCGAAAAATTGATTTTCCGGTTAAAATGAGGACAAATACAAGAAAAAGACCACTTAACTTCGATAGAAGTCCCCCCTACACTTGATATAAACATTGTCCTCAATGTTTAAGCATGTGGGAGTAAACTCCCCTACACTTAGGACATTGTGCACGTTATTTAAATCTTGCTAAGGAAAAGACAACTAACGAGATTCCTATTTTAATATTGGAAAATATAAAATAGAGAATCGAAAAGAGTTTAGGATAGAACCGGGAAGACGGGTACACGGAATCACGGGTCGTCAAAAAGCATCAAGAGTGGATCATTGAGCGCTCGAATCCCTGAATATGAGAAGAGAGGAAATAGCTGATACACGGCTTTTGACACCCCGTATAAAAATTATAGTTCGTTGATGTATGTCTAATCGAATTGATCTAGGTTCCAAGTGCGACTCAGTCGTTCTTTGGTGAAACAAATAGTTGTGTCGTTGTAGTATATTAAATGTGCAAAAACAATTAAAGTAAATGACTTAAAAGCAAATCTAAGTCTAATTAAAATAAATGGTGCAAGTATTTAAAAGCGTGACGAGAAATTAAAAGGCATTAAACGTAAATAACGCAAACTTAAATCTAACTAAGTCAAACTTAAAACGCAACTAAAACTAAAACGTAAACTAAAGTAAGGCTAAAATAAATCTAAGGCAAATAAACTTAAAGTGCGACTAAGGAAAAAGGCGGGAAAAATAAAGCTTGAAATTTAAAAGCAGAAAATTAAAAACTGAAATTAAAGAAACTGAAAATTACCTACTGGAATAAACCCTATTCGGAATAAAATTCTTACTCGGAATAAGTTTCCTATCCGGAATAAGTCCCCTATTCGGAATACTCCCTCTATTCGGAATATATTGGCTACTCGGAATAATGCCCCTGTGCGGAATATATTCCTATTCGGAATACTCCCTCTATTCGGAATATTAATCCGTATCCGGAATACTAGATCCTATTCGGAATAAAGTGCCTATCCGGAATACCTTCCTATCCGGAATAAATTCCTACTCGGAATAAAGTCCTTATGCGGAATGTTGTGGCTATTCGGAATAATCACCCTATGCGGAATATTAGCCTATTCGGAATACCAGGCCTATGCGGAATACCTGGCCTATTCGGAATACCGAATATTCCGAATAAACCTCTTGGCTAAGTACCTTGATCCGGAATAACAGGGAAGATCAGCAAGTATCCTGGGAAAGATCAGAAACAAAATACGAAGAACAAGGAAAAAGAAATAACACGAATCTAATCAAAATTAAACCAAAATCAACCACAAGATTAAATCAATCTAACAAATAAACATCTATGAAGAATAAACAATCAATCAAAAATAATCAAACTCACAAAACTAATCAAGATAATCAAAACCCACTTTGATCAAAATAAGAGCATAAGAACATGAACATGAACATAAACAATAAAAATCAAAGATTAAGAAAGGTAGAATGAGAGATGAACAATAAAGATAAAGATTAACAAGAATTAAAAGAAAAACTTACTTGAAATTAAATGGTAATTAAGGTGCAAGACAAGTATTTAAATTTGACAAGTATTTAAATGACAAGGTAACTAAAGTGGAAGAACTAATTGTCACTATTAGCCAACAAAATGAAAATGATTAAGAACTAATCTATATATAGGGGAGGATTAAGGAATGCTTAGGAAGCTTCCTCCCCTCTTTCCTTTCTCCTTAATTGCATGCTTAGTCCTTCCTTCTTAATCTCTTTGTTAATTGCACCATTAGTCCTTAAGCCTTTAAATCTTCTTTAATCTTGGACTGTAATGACTTTTGGCTCAGGATTTCTTTGAACTCGTCTTTTAAATCTTCAATAAAATAGACTTGAGTTCTTCGGCTTTAAGTAAACTTCCGTCTTTCGACTTTTTCTTTGATAAATCTTCAGAATTGGTCTTGGACTTCCGTTCTTTTTGCACTCTTGACTTCTCGACTTCATCTTTCGTCTTTTTCTTCAATAAAAGCCCGTGAATGCCGTGTTTTCTCCACTTTTCACAATTTCGTCCTAAATCACAACAAAAACACAAACCACGCATAATTCCGACATAAAAGACATAAAATACACGTTTTGGCTCGGTTATTATTGTAATTAAGTGGTAAAAAGGATGGGTGTTTACACACCTATCAAATCCCCTACACTTGACCATTGCAATGTCCTCATGCAATGCATTAGTTACAAAGCACGTTTACATTTTTCATCATAATCAATCCACCTTGGCCTTTATTAAAGAGATAGAAAATTACAAATATTCAAAGTAAAGAAATCAAAAGCATACCTTGTGTTTTGGAAATGTCATGACTAATCATCATCCTTAAGTTTTCACTTTCTCCAAACCAAGCTTAAAAACGAGATCATTGTTATTATAAGTTAGCAAACTAACACGAACTCATGTGGGCCAATTATTCACTTAGACTCCCTTATTCCTAGGTGTATCTCTTATATTTTATTGTTGTCTTGAATGATCACGAGGATGCATTTTTGACTTATTTCGATAGTTATTTAGTCCGAAAATAAAGTGAACGATTTAATCAATAGTTAGCTAAAGGACAAAATCTTTTAAAATTGCTTCTCGGGACCTCATAAAGTTCATATCTTGGCATAAATCGCTTCGTGATTTGAGACCTTTCTCGGACCGATATTTGGCAGCGACTTCATACTTCAAACCTTGAGAGACGTTCATGTAATTATGGTCTTCTCTTCATAATAGGAATTTCTTCACTTGAAATTTTGAGAGATTCATACTTGGACCACGACTTCTTCATTTTTCTCCAATCATTATTTTGGACTTTGATTTACAACGATCCGCCTCCTTTTTGACTTGGATCTATTTATCCTCATGCCTTGCTAGGGTTTTCGGATGCACTTCTCCATGACTTTTTGGGAGTTTTTCTTTTCGTCGTGTGTCTCGATCCTTCATATTGATTTTTGATAAATGATTCTTCACATCACTTTGGATCTTTAGCAACAAAATATAGCCCTCATGCCTTGTTAGGGCCTTTTCGGACTCACCAATCTTTGCATCCCGCTTCAATAAGTTATGCCTTGGCTATGAACTCTAATCCATACCGAGCAACTTTTAAACGATCTTGGGCTAGAAGCTAAGTAACTTTTCAAATCATACAACCTTATTTATTGCAGATAAATTTATTAGCAGGCGATGGGAGAATAGGCTTATAATTAACTCACATAAATTCACGAAAGAATACCAAACTTATAATTGGCTCTATCATCTCTCGTTCTCCACAGTTTAAAATCTCAAGTTATGAGACTCGTGGATGCTTAGCCTATTAAATCAAAGTTTTGGGTTTTCGAGTCGCCTATAGGATCTTGCAAACTCTTAGACTTTTTCATGTTTGGAAATCGCATTTTAAAGTTCCCTTGATAAACGACTCTCTAGAATCAATTATAGGAACTTGCGAAAAGTTCTTGTTCTTAACCCGTGAGAGTTAAGACTTTCGCGTTTTATAGCTCCCTATATAAAAGCCTAGCAAAACTTGACTTAAACATGTTAAGGATACTAGCTAGAGTAACTTAGATAAGTAAACTCGGGTTGAGTCAAAAGATTCACAACGTTTGAAAATTAAAACCATTTTATTCTAACAAAGAAATAAAATAACTATACAAAAGGAAAAACTAATGGGCCAAAATAGATCAAAAAGTTTGAAAAATATCGAAAAATTGATTTTCCGGTTAAAATGAGGACAAATACAACGAAAAGGCCACTTAACTTCGATAGAAGTCCCCCTGCACTTAATATAAACATTGTCTTCAATGTTTAAGCATGTGGAGTAAACTCCCCTACACTTAGGACATTTTGCACTTTGTTTAAATCTTGCTAAGGAAGAGACATCTAAAGGGATTCCTATTTTAATATTGGAAAATATAAAATAGTGAATCGAAAAGAGTTTAGGATAGAACCGGGAAGAAGTGAACACGGAATCACGGTTCGTCAAGAATCATCAAGAGTGGATCATTGAGCGCTCTAATCCCTGATTATAAGAAGGGAGGAGAAGAAAGAGCAAACCAACGGGTCTCCCCTACACTTAGGATAAAGAAAGCGAAAAGATAGATACATGGGTTGCCTCCCAAGAAGCGCTTGGTTTTTGTTAACCGAGTCGTGAGCCTGACTCGACCTTGATCATCATAGGAAGAAGCATGAAATATATCCACCAGGATCAAAGACATAGTTTTCGTCCATCAATAAGCACAAGCTTAAGGCGAACAAGGAAAGCCAGAGAAGAGTAGGCAAGGTTCCCTTAAGCAGCGATGGAGCACGGTGGAAGCAAGGGTGAAGTGGTGCAAGCAGATTTCCATAAGTTCCAAAGATATTTCCTTTTATTTCATCAGGTGGATACTGAGATGGCTGCAGAATATCGATACCGGGGTCGAACACCTTTTCCTTTAAGGGAAAATAGCACTCAGGCTCAGCAGAATGGGAAGAAGATCCGCGAAGAAGCACAACCTCGTCCTCAGAAGATGGACAAAGAGGTGTTAAATCATATGTGTTATGGATGTTGGTGTCGACCGGTTTCTTCTCTTTTGAAAGAATTTTCTTCAAATCCAAAGTAGGATCAAGACGATAATCTTCAAAGTCCAAAGGAGGTGCATCACTCTCATGAGGGAAGTATGAATTGAGAAACATAGAGAAGTCTTCCTCAAATGTGTAATCATCCAAAGTAGGATCGAGTGATGGCGGTGGAGGATCTTCATCATGTGAAGAATCACTCGACAGAGTATCGGCCTCATCAAAATCATCAAATGTGGGCAGATCAGGATACTCAGAAGTAAGGTCATCATAATCATCCGAATCTGAGCTAGAATCATCATCATAAGCATCGAAGATCGGTGGAGAATCATAAATGGGAGAAGCGTCCAAATTAGATAGAGAATCATCCACATCGTCTTGAAAAAGTGGGTTATCATTGCAAGACTCAAATAGAGGATTTTTGTAGATGACAAAATCATCGAGCACATTAATCATATTCACTGATTCTCGTCCAAAGGATTTGCTTGTAAGCTTCCCCATTTTAAAAACTTGTGAATCATTCCCGACTCTTAAGATTAACTCACCTTCGGCAACATCAACTAGAGCTCGTCCGGTTCTCAAGAATGGCCGACCAAGTATTAAAGGAATACGAGGGTCCATTTCATAATCAACAACGACAAAGTCGACCGGGAAAGTAAATGTGCCAACTTTAATGAACACATCTTCGGCAATACCAATGGGGTAAGCGAGAGTGCGATTAGCAAGTTCAAGAGTCTTCTTTGTTGGAATAAGGTCGGGCAATGATAGTGTTTTCCAAACACTCAAAGGCATCAAATTAATACTGGCCCCGAGATCAGCAAGGGCAGTAAATTCTTCAGTTTTGTTGAAAACGCAAGGCAACACAAAACGACCGGGATCTCCAAGCTTTTCTGGAAGTTCTTTAAGAATAACTGCAGAGCAGTTTTCATTTAAGCGTGTGTTGGCGAGCTCAATCAACTTTTCCTTCTTGTTAAGCAATTCCTTGAATGCTTTGACAAATTTCGGCATGTGGACAAGTGCTTCGAGAAAGCTAATGTTGAAGTTCATTTGAGAGATCATATTCACATAGCTCGACACTTGAGAGTCATCCTTGGTTAGAATTTTGGTCTTGCCTAAGCGAGAAGGATATGGGATACTGGGTTTGGGTGGTGAAGGTGAAGGCGTAGCCGGTAAAGGTTGAGATGTTGAAGGGTCCTTCCTAGGTACATCGTCATGACGAGGCAGAGACGGTAATGGTGCACTAATACTAGGTGTAGGAGGAGTAGGGATAAATGGTGGTGGAGGAGGTGTAGATGATGGGGGTGGGATCGGTGGATCGACAATGGTAATTCCACTACGAGCAGTAATAGCACTCACATTTGCTCGCGGATTGGTGAGAGTGTTTGAAGGTAGAGAACTTGCAGTAGAAGGTTGAGCTGGGGGCAAGAAACTAGCAAGCATATTCTTCAAATCATTTGTTTGATTGCTGAAGGAGGACTCAATATTATCTCGAAGCTCGGATCTTATCTCATTTCCTTCCTTGGTAATATCTCCTTTAAGATTGATAATTTGACTCTGCAGATTCATGATTTGCTCACCTTGGGTTCTCATTATGGCTTCAACATCCGGGTTAATGGGTGGGGTTTGTTGAGCGGGTGGGTGATAAGGATTAGAAGCTCTTGGTGGGATTTGGTTGCTTCTAGTGTAGTTGTTGGCGGGGTTTTGGTTTTGAGGAGAAAAACCGGGTGAAAGGTAGTTGTTGGACCGGTAACTCAGCAAATTTCTATCCCCTTGAGGTCGAGCTTGGTAATTTTCCGGTGAATAATTACCATAAGCAGCATACATATTTTCCGGATTTCCTTGTGTAGAAGGACAATCGGTGTATGAGTGTGGACCGCCGCATGTTTCACAAGGATTAGCAACCGCTTTCACTTGTTGTTGTTGGTTTGAAGCGAGAAGCAAGATACTTTTGCTCATTTCAGTCATCATGCGGGTGAGTTCGGTCATATCAGGGTTTGCTGAAGTAGAAGAAACATTGACTCTCGGGTTGTTCCTTGAAGAAGCAGAGGAATCCCAGTTTTTGTGATGAGTAGTCATGTTCTCAATAAGCTCTCTACACTCCTCGGGTCTCCTTTTCATGAATGTGCCACCGGCGGCTGCATTAATCGTATCACGATCACGAAAAGTCAAACCGTTGTAGAAAGTATCAATCAATGTGACTGGAAGCATGTTGTGGTTTGGACAACGATCAATCAAGACATTATATCTTTCCCAAGCATCAAAAAGAGATTCATCAGGGTCTTGCATGAAACCGCTGATTTGATTGTGAAGGCTTGTGACCATGGATGGTGGAAAGTAGCGCGACAAAAAGCGTTGAGTCATGTCATCCCAAGTGTGAATAGAATTCTTCGGGAGACGATCAAACCATTTCTCGGCATGATGTGATAAAGTATGTGGAAAGAGTTGTAGGCGAAGAACATCCATTGTGGCACCAGGCAACTTCATGCTTTGAGTGATTGTAATGAACTTGTCGAGGTGTTTGTTGGCATCATCATCAGGCAATCCACGGAATGGGTTAGTTTGCACTTGCTGAATAATGTGGTGCTTCAACGAAAACTCCGGAGCCGTGATTTGCATCGGCGCAATCGGTCCTCCTCGTCCAAACATGGTAGGTTGACAAAGTTCCTCCATTGTCCGAAGATCGGGCTGTGGAAGAACATTGTTGTTATTGTTGAGGTGCGGTGGATTATTATTGTTGTTAACACCTGACATACTTAAATCTTCTCGAGTCTCGGGCTCTTGATAATTAGAAGATCTAGTACGCATATACCTGAAAATGCAAATGAAAAAGAAACCAAACGCAAAGACAATATATATACACATTAAAAATAAAATCTTTTAGGATTTATGAAATTTTTAATTTTTATGGATTTTTATATTTTTTTAATTTTTATGGTTTTTTTTTTGTGCAAGAAAAATAATGCTCACAAGTGAACGGATCCCAAAAAGCAACGCGTCTCTCACAGAACACCGTTAATCTTTACGAAAAGAGCCGGCAGCGGCGCCATTTGATACACGGCTTTTGACACCCCGTATAAAAATTATAGTTCGTTGATGTATGTCTAATCGAATTGATCTAGGTTCCAAGTGCGACTCAGTCGTTCTTTGGTGAAACAAATAGTTGTGTCATTGTAGTATATTAAATGTGCAAAAACAATTAAAGTAAACGACTTAAAAGTAAATCTAAGTCTAATTAAAATAAATGGTGCAAGTATTTAAAAGCGTGACGAGAAATTAAAAGGCACTAAACGTAAATAACGCAAACTTAAATCTAACTAAGTCAAACTTAAAACGCAACTAAAACTAAAACGTAAACTAAAGCAAGGCTAAAATAAATCTAAGGCAAATAAACTTAAAGTGCGACTAAGGAAAAAGGCGGGAAAAATAAAGCTTGAAATTTAAAAGCAAAAAATTAAAAACTGAAATTAAAGAAACTGAAAATTAAATTACCTATCTGGAATAAACCCTATTCGGTATAAAAGTCTTACTCGGAATAAGTTTCCTATCCGGAATATTGTCACCTATCCGGAATAAGACCCCTATTCGGAATACTCCCTCTATTCGGAATATCTTGGCTACTCGAAATAATGCCCCTATGCGGAATATATTCCTATTCGGAATACTCCCTCTATTCGGAATATTCATCCCTATCCGGAATACTAGATCCTATTCGGAATAAAGTGCCTATCCGGAATACCTTCCTATCCGGAATAAATTCCTACTCGGAATAAAGTCCTTATGCGGAATGTTGTGGCTATTCGGAATAATCACCCTATGCGGAATATTAGCCTATTCGGAATACCAGGCCTATGCAAAATACCTGGCCTATTCGGAATACCGAATATTCCGAATAAACCTCTTGGCTAAGTACCTTGATCCGGAATAACAGGGAAGATCAGCAAGTATCCTGGGAAAGATCAGAAACAAAATACGAAGACCAAGGAAAAAGAAATAACACGAATCTAATCAAACTTAAACCAAAATCAACCACAAGATTAAATCAATCTAACAAATAAACATCTATCAAGCATAAACAATCAATCAAAAACAATCAAACTCACAAAACTAATCAAGATAATCAAAACCCACTTTGATCAAAATAAGAGCATAAGAACATGAACATGAACATAAACAATAAAAATCAAAGATTAAGAAAGGTAGAATGAGAGATGAACAATAAAGATAAAGATTAACAAGAATTAAAAGAAAAACTTACTTGAAATTAAATGGAAATTAAGGTGCAAGATAAGTATTTAAATTTGACAAGTATTTAAATGACAAGGTAATTAAAAGTGGAAGAACTAATTGTCACTATTAGCCAACAAAATGAAAATGATTAAGAACTAATCTATATATAGGGGATGATTAAGGAATGCTTAGGAAGCTTCCTCCCCTCTTTCCTTTATCCTTAATTGCATGCTTAGTCCTTCCTTCTTAATCTCTTTGTTAATTGCACCATTAGTCCTTAAGCCTTTAAATCTTCTTTAATCTTGGACTGTAATGACTTTTGGCTCGGGATTTCTTTGAACTCGTCTTTTAAATCTTCAATAAATTAGACTTGAGTTCTTCGGCTTTAAGTAAACTTCCGTCTTTCGACTTTTTCTTCGATAAATCTTCAGAATTGGTCTTGGATGTCCGTTCTTTTTGCACTCTTGACTTCATCTTTCGTCTTTTTCTTCAATAAAAGCCCGTGAATGTCGTGTTTTCTCCACTTTTCACAATTTCGTCCTAAATCACAACAAAAACACAAACCACGCATAATTCCGACAAAAAAGACATAAAATACACATTTTGGCTCGGTTATTATTGTATTTAAGTGGTAAAAAGGATGGGTGTTTACACACCTATCAATAGCAAACACCAACGGGTCCCCCCTACACTTTGGATAAAGATAGCTAAAAGATAGATACTTGGGTTGCCTCCCAAGAAGCGCTTGATTTTTTTTCACCGAGTAGTGAGCCTGACTCGACCTTGATTAGCATAGGAAGAACCATGAAAAACATCCACCGGGATCAAATACATAGTTTTCGTCCATCAAATAGCACAAGCTTAAGGCGAACAAGGCAAACCAAAGAAGAGTAGGCAAGGTTCCCGTAAGCAAAGATGGAGCACGGTGGTAGCAAGGATGAAGAGGTGCAAGCATATCTCCAGTAGTTCCAAAAATCTTTCCTTTTATTTCATCAGACGGATACTGAGATGGCTTAAAGATTTCAATACCGGGGTCGAACACCTTTTCCTTTAGGGGAAAATAGCACTCAGGCTCAGCAGAATTTGAAGATGATCCGCTAAGAAAATGCACAACCTCGTCCTCAGAAGGTGGACAAAGAGGTGTCACAACATACGTGCTGCGGATGTTGGTTTCGTCCGGTGTTGTCTCCTTTGAAAGAATTTTCTTCAAATCCATAGAAGGATGAAGACCATAATCATCAAAGTCTAAAGGAGGAGCATCACTCTCATGAGGGAAGTATGTATTGAGAAAAGTAGAAAAGTCTTCCTCAAATGAGTAGTCATCCAAAGTAGGATCAAGTATGAATGGCGGAGGATCTTCATCATGTGAAGAATCACTCGAAAGAGTATCGGCCTCATCAAAATCATCATAAGTGGGCATGTCGGGATACTCGGAAGTAAAAGCATCATAATCATCCCCATCGGAGCTAGAATCATCATCATAAGCATCATAGATCGGTGGGGAATCATATATGGGTGGAGGTTCCAAATTGGAAAGAGAAATATCCACATCATCTTGAAACAGTGGATTATCATGTAGAGGCTCGAATAGAGGATTGTTGTAGACGACAAAATCATCGAGCACATTAATCATATTCGCTGATTCTCTTCCATAGGATTTCCTTGTAAGCTTCCCCATTTAAAAAACTTGTGCATCATCCCCGACTCTTAAGATGAGTTCACACTTATCCACATCTATTAAAGCTCTACCGGTTCTCAAAAACGGGCGTCCAAGTATTAATGGAATACGAGGGTCCATTTCATAATCAACAACGACAAAGTCGACCGGAAAAGTGAATGTGCCAACTTTAATGAAAACATCTTCGGCAACACCAACGGGGTAAGCAAGAGTACGATTGGCTAGCTCAAGAGTCATCTTCGTTGGTGTAAGGTCGGGCAATGATAACTTTTTCCAAACACTTAAAGGCATCAAATTTATACTTGCCACGAGATCGGCTAAGGCAGTAAATTTGTCGGTTTGGTTGAAAGTACAAGGTAGCACAAAACGACCGGGATCTCCAAGTTTTTCCGGAAGTTCTTTAAGAAGGATTGCAGAGCAATTTTCATTCAAGCGAGTATTAAAAAAATCGACCATCTTGTCCTTCTTATTAAGTAATTCCTTAAACATCTTGACAAATTGTGGCATTTGGGCAAGAGCTTCAACAAGGGTAAAGGTGACTTTCATGCCGACAATCTTTTCCAAAAAGTTAGCGACTAGAATGTCATTCTTAGTCAAACTTCTAGCCTTGTTGAGTCGAGAAGGGTAAGGAATGCTAGGGTTATAGGTGGAAGGTGGGTTTGGTGAAGGTTGAGATGCTGAAGGGTTCTTCTTGGGTACTTCTTCATTATGAGGCGGAGACGGTAATGGTGAACTAATACTAGGTGTGGGGGGCAGTAGGGATAAATGGCGGTGGAGGAGGTGTAGATGGAGTAACTGGGGGTGGGATAGATGGTCCTACTAAAGTTGCTCCACTACGGGTAGTAATAGCACTCACATTCGTTCGCGGGTTATTGACGGTGTTTGAAGGTAGAGAGGCTGAAGTAGAGGGTTGAGTGGTGGGTAAGAAACTAGCCAACATATTCTTCAAATCATTCGTTTGATTGCTGAAGGAGGATTGTATTTCATTTCGAAGCTCGGACCTAATGTCATTCCCTTGCTTAGTGATATCCCCTTTCAAATTGATAATTTGGATTTGTAGATTCTTGATTTGCTCTCCTTGGGTTCTCATTAAGGCTTCAACATCTTGATTAATGGGTGGGGCTTGTTGAGCGGGTGGGTGATAAGGATTAGAAGCTCGAGGTGGGATTTGGTTGCTTCTATTGTAATTGTTGTTGGGATTGTGGTTTTGAGGAGAAAAACCGGGTGAAAGGTAGTTGTTCGACCGGTAACTTAGCAAATTTCGATCCCCTTAAGGTCGGGCTTGGTAATTTTCCGGTGAATAGTTACCATTAGCCGCATACACGTTTTCCGGATTTCCTTGAGTAGAAGGACAATCAGTGTATGAGTGAGGACCGCCGCATGTCTCACAAGGATTTGCTACCCGCTTTAACTTGTTGTTGGTTTGAAGCGATGAGCAAGATATTTTTGTTCATTTCGGCCATCATGCGGGTGAATTCGGTCATGTCAGGGTTTGCTGAAGTAGAAGAAACATTGACTCTCGGGTTGTTCCTTGAAGAAGCGGAGGAATCCCAGTTTTTGTGATGAGTAGTCATGTTCTCAATAAGCTCTCTACACTCCTCGGGTCTTCTTTTCATAAATGTGCTACTGGCGGCTGCATTAATCGTATCACGATCACGAAAAGTCAAACCATTGTAGAAAGTATCAATCAAGGTAACGGGGAGCATGTTGTGGTTTGGACAACGATCGATCAAAACATTATATCTTTCCCAAGCATCAAAGAGAGATTCATCGGGTTCTTGCATGAAACCGCTGATTTGATTTCGAAGGCTCGTGACCATGGATGGTGTAAAGTAGCGCGACAAAAATCGTTGATTCATGTCATCCCAAGTATGAATGGAATTCTTCGGGAGACGATCAAACCATTTTTCGGCGTGGTGTGATAAAGTATGTGGAAAGAGTTGAAGGCGAAGAACATCCATAGTAGCACCGGGCAACTTCATGCTTTGGGTAATAGTAATAAATTTGTCGAGGTGCTTGTTGGCATCATCATAAGGCATTCCGTGGAATGGATTAGTTTGCACTTGTTGTATCATGTGATGCTTCAACAAAAACTCCAGAGCCGTGATTTGCATCGGCGCAATCGGTCCTCCTCGTCCAAACATTGTGGGTTGACAAAGCTCCTCCATTGTCCGAAGATCGGGCTGTGGAAGAACATTGTTGTTGTTATTGTTGAGGTGCGGTGGATTGTTGTTGTTGTTCACACCTGCCATAGCTAAATCTTCACGAGTCTCGGGCTCTGGATAAGTAGAAGATCTAGTACGCATACACCTGCAAAAGCAAAAGAAAACAATACCAAAGAAATAGACAATATATACACTATAAAAATAAAATCTTTTTGGATTTTTGAAAATTTTTAATTTTTATGTATTTTTAACAATTTTTTAATTTTTATGGTTTTTTGAAAATTTTTAAGCAAGAAAAATAACGCTCACGAATGAACGGATCCCAAAAAGCAACGCGCCTCTCACAGAAAACCGTTAATCTTTACGAAAAGAGCCGGCAGCGACGCCATTTAATAACTGAGCTTTTGCCTAGTAAGAAAATATCGTTGTTCCAGTCTCTTCGAATTGAAGAATGGATTAATGTGCGACTCAATCGTCTTTTGGTCGAAACAATAGATTTGTCGTTGTAGTATATTAAATGTGCAAGACATAAAGTAAAAGGCGGTTAATTAAATCTAAACTAACTAAAACTTAAATTGTGCAATATTAAAACCTTTAAAAGTAAATTGATTAAATGACTTAAAACTAAAGCGTGACAAAAATTAAACTTGACAAAGTATTAAAATGTAATTTAAAAATCAAACAAAGCAAAATTTACTTCCAAATCCAAAACCATCGGAATCCAGATCGGAAAGCTGTCACCAAGTCCATCGGAATCCTAGATCGCAATGTGTCTGTCGGAATATGGAAAAGTACAACCTATCAGAATATTGTTTAGAACGCAAAATCCAGATCGCAATCCTAGATCGGAATGATGCTCAAGAAAATTGGGCAGCACTTCGGCTTAGAAAACCTCAAGACCCATCGGAATATGCGATCGCAATGTGCGATCACAATCCCAGATCGGAATGAGGGGGATGTTACTAGATCGCAATCCTCTGTCGGAATCCAAAACCCTTCTTTCAATTCTGTCACAATCGATATGTGGCTAAGTAGAGTTGTCGCAATGTGTGATATCCCTTACTTTCCGATGGATTACAAATTCGCAATAAGCACAAGAGCCAAATAAGCTAATTCTTATAAGCGCTATCAAAATCTTAACTGAAATGATGAATTGACGAGACAATAAGCAATAAATTTAAAGACTTGATCAAAACACGAAATAAGTAACACAATAAGAAATCTTTTAGAAAGAAGAACTTTTTAGAAAACTAAGAAAAACAAATATGCTAAGTATGAAACAAGCCAATAAGATTGTCAAACTTATAGCTTATCTCATACAAGAACTTAGATAAAAGTCCAAAGGTAAACTTTTTAGTAAAATAAGCAAAGAGATTAAGCAAATTCTTGCTTAATCCGAATTTAAAATAAACCAAAAACAAGAAAAGTAGAAGGAGAATGATGAAAGAAAACTTGATTAAAAGTAAATAAAGATCGTACAACAAAATAAAGAACACTGACTTGAATTAAAGAAATTAAAGTGCAAGACAATGTATTTAAAATGACATGAAAATTAAATTTGCAAGAAATGAAGATGGAAGAACTAGTGTCACTCTAGCCAACAAAACTAAACAAATGACTAATGACTCTATTTATAGGGGAGGAGGTGATTAGTGGAAGGAAGCTTCCTCCTCTCTTTCTTTTTTCTTTTAATTATCATTTAATCCTTCATCTTTAGTCCTTAATCTTTTAACTTCTTCGACCTTTTAGACTTTGTCTCGAGATTACTTTGAACTCGTTTTGTAATTTCTTCATAAATTAGACTTGAGTTCTTCGGCTTTATTAAACTTCCATCTTTGGACTTTTTCTTCGATAAATCTTCAGAATAGGCCTTGGACTTCCGTTCTTTTTGCACTCTTAATTTCTTGACTTCGTTTTTTGTCTTTTTCTTCGATAAAAGCCCGTGAAAGCCGTGTTTTCTTCCCTTTTAACATTTTGATCCTAAAATCACAACAAAAACACAAACCACGCATAATTCCGACATTTACGGCATAAAATACACGATTTGGCCTGGTTATTATTGTAATTAAGTGGTAAAAGGATGGGTGTTTACACACCTATCACCTGCACATAAAGAAAAAAAATTAGTTTTCTTTGGGAACCCAAGCCTTAGCAGACTTGGATTCATCTGGTTGTTCAACAAGAACAGACTTGATTCTCATAACAACCCCTTATTCATCCCTCTTTGGATGAAATACCCAGTTAACCCCAATAGGTTTTGTAATGACCTTTAAAATATAATTAAATCTGTTACAGGTCATAGAAATCCCATTATCATTAGGGTTTTGATCTTGCTTAGGTCTCCATGTCAAGATTGAAGAAGCTTTAGACCCCTTACCCTGTGGTTGCAAATATTTAGGTATGGTCACGTTTTTGTCAGCGTTGGATTTGGTCTTGTCAACGCTGAAATTACCCTTGTCAGCGTTGAACCTAGGGTTTGCTACAGAAACCCATTGCCTATTAGACCAAGTGTTGGTCTTTTGAAATGGTCTTTGTCCATGAGTGTTAGACCCTCTAGTGAAGAATGGGACAGGTCTAACAACTTGTGGACTTTGCTCCACAAAGGTTTTTGGTCTGACAACGTTTGACTTTTTAACAGCGTTGACCTTGGAAGCGTTGACACACTTATATGCTAAATGTGAAAAGCTACCACAAGTGTAACAGGCTTTTCTAGACACAACCCTAGGTCTAGAAGAGAAGAAGCCTGTTCCATCATTACTAACTTGGCTTTTAGGTGACCTAGTATTCCTATACATTTCTGCATACTTGATGCTAGGTTTTCTAACAGTGTTTGAGCCAAGGTCAACAGTCTTACCAGTGACTGGGTTTGTTACCTTAATAGGGGTTGACTCATTCGGACTTTCACATAACAAGCCACCCTTAACAAACAAGGTAGGGTTGGGTTTCTTCCATTCATTCAAGTCAGTCAACTTTTGTCTATACTCTTCAACTGGGGTAATGACTCTTGGTAGAGGAATAAATTCCTCCTCTTGGAGTTCTAGTAAACCAGTCCAAGATAAGTCCTTCCTTTGGTCACCATAGAAGTCCCCAGTTGGTGGTGGAACCACAGTATAGTCTTTCATCCCAATCTCAGTCATGTCCTTAGGATCCCTTTGTTTATTAACACATTCTCCTAGGGTTTGTGTGGCCTTATCAAATCTCTGAATTTTAAGGTCAACATTATCCTTATTCTTGATGGCCTCATCTAACTTAGCCTGTATATCAGCATTGACCCTTTCCATGATGTCTCTAATATCATTACTAGCATTTAAATCATGTTTTAAGATATTAATTTTATCTTTTAGATCAAATTCCATTTTCTTGTACTCCTCAATTGTATTTTCAGTTTGAGTGAGAGCAATTTGGTAATTAGACAACTTGCATCTCTCAGTAATCACATCACTTAACAATCTTAATACCTCTTTGTTAAGTTTCTCAGTATTTAACCTACAACCCTTACTACAAAAAGTATCATCGTATACCTCATTATCTGATGAAGAGGAGGAGTGTGCCATGAGAGCATATTGAACATGCTCTTCTTCTTCTATCTCAGCAACCAAAGCTTTATCCTCTTCCTCATCCTTAGCCAAATAGCTCCAATCCAATCCAGTACCATCAATTTCTTGCACTGCAACCATGGCCTTAGGATCCTGGGCCTTAACAATTTGGCTTGAGGGTTTGCCAGCATTAGATCTTCTTGGAGATCTGCATTCCCTCATGAAGTGCCCCATACGATGACAATTGTAGCATTCAACCTTGGATTTGTTAAATCCAGCAGTGTCCTTTGCATTAAAGGTCATCTTCTTCTTAAACCTCCTATTCCACCTGTTTGCTCTAATACTAGCAAGAGCCATGTTCCAATTAATATCTATTTCCTCCAAGTGCTCATCACTTATTTGCTCAAGGTCCTCTTATGTAATCACTGAACCATTGGGCAAAGAATCAATGTATGCACACACAGTATCCAGATCCAAACTAGCAGGCTTAACTCTTGGAGAGTCACTTTTATATGTGTCAGCGTCTGAATGTGAGGCGTTGACAAGATATGTTCCAGCGTTGACACATGTTGAACCAGTAACTGGGTGCATGTAAGAGTCCTTCTGATCAAATTGGCCTTCACTATCTGAGAAGAAGGCCATGTTGCTATTAGTAGACTTACTTCCATGCTCCAAAAGAGTTTCATCCTCCAACAGCCTCATTTTGTTGTAGATATCATCAAAAGTAGAACTTTTGTGAGTGTTATTGGCAAGAATAGATCTTGCCTCAATCTTCCACGCATCACCAAGGCCTTTAAGAAAGGTGGCATTAATGTCAACATCACCAACTTGTGTCCCCATGAAGGACAACTTGCTTGTAATGTCAAGCAGTCTTCTTCTCACACTGCTAAGCTTCTCATTAGGTTGAGCCTTGAAAACAGCATACTCATGCATGAGTTGCTTCTTCTTCTCTTCCTTAGTATCATCATTGCCACCATATGCAACTTCAAGAGCTGCCCAAAGGTCTTTTGCAGAATCATAACCTCTGTATTTATGCTGGTTCTCTTGTCCCAAAGAGAGTTTCAGAATGTTTAGGATTTTCATATCAACCCTTCTCTTTGCTATGTCTTCAGCAGACACAGCTCTACCATCACCAGGTTTTTCTTTCTTATCTGCTTCTGGACATCCAGCAACAGCAGTTCTTGCAGCAATGGCATTAGCAATCTTTTCAGCTTTATTGTATGTGTTTCCATATTCAATAATCTCCCAGAGAGTGTAGTCATAGATTCCAAGATATTGCTCAAAGTTGAACTTCCATAGCTCAAAGTTGTTTGCATCAAGCATGGGAATCTTGATGCTAGGGTTTGAGGTAGAGGGGTTTACTTCTGGATTGGACTTGATGTTTTTAGGGTTTTGTGAAAATTAGGGTTTTGGTGATTTTAGGGTTCTTGTGTTCTTTAAGATCAAAAGTTTCTCAACAAGCCCCGATACCACTTGTTGATCCCAAACTTAGATCGATTTAGCTTTATGTATACGATATTAGATCAAGTTATACACGTAGAGAAACCTTTGTATATGTATATAGTAATCTAAGTGTTATGCGAAATTAACACTTAAACAAGAACACACAAAGATGTAAACAAACTTTCACTTGATTAATGATAACAAACTTGCTTACAATGAAAGTGTTTAACGTATGAAAACTTATATTGAACAATAACCTAAAGGTCTTCTTTTATAGACATAAGAAGCCTTGTACAAGAGTCTACGTATCAACTATTCTAGGTAAATATAATTATAGAAAATACAATGTTGAACTTATCTTTACTAGAAACAAACTAGAAACAATATACGCGTAGACTAAATCTTTCCATCAGTGCTTGTCTTCAACCTATCAACGCTTGACTTCTTCTTGTCAACGCTTGATCTGTCAGCGTTTGTTTTCTTCCTATCAACGCTTGTTTTGCTCTTGTCAGCGCTCAAGTAGACTGTCTATATTTTATTCCCAACAGGATACATTCCCACGGTAAGCGTAACGCGTGTAGTTTTAGTGTGCAGGATCCCAACAAGATATTTCACATGGTGCAGGAGCTGGAACCCAGCCAACCCGAATTAAGCCTAATTCGCGTCTAGCAAGGATCATCCAACTTTTGTATCAACAAGTTGGCGCCATCCGTGGGACCAATACACTAAGCTAGAGCAAATCTCATCTCCATCTCTCTCAATGACGAAAGGACATTCGCAAGGAAATCCCAGGAACACGAATCCTGCGAATTGGAAGTCCATAGGGGAAGGGATACTCATCCCTGCTTAGTCCCCTAGCAACCAAACAGGTGGACCGAATAACCGGAGTGTTTTTCAGCCCATGGGTGGAATAGGCACGTCCGCTATCACCCCACCACCAACCTCGACCTTGGACAACCCTGATCCAGGGAGTGCGCCTAAGCCCCCTAACAAGGAGCCGCGCAGGCCATCGACTGAAGAAGAAGTAGAAGTTGAACCACTTAGTGAGGAAGACCTCGCTCGAGTTCTCACGCTGAACTTTGAGAGGATCGTCCCGGGAATCGCGTCCAGGTTAAACCTAGGGAGGAACCTCCAATCGAGGCTCAACTTTGGCAGAGCCGTATCGGGCACCTCTCCTCAGACTCAAAAGAAGAAGAGGGTACGACCCCAGGAACGAAACCTCTTTGAGGAAACCCCTCAACCTCGGAATGTGTTCAAACGCATAGGGGATCGTGTTATGCAGGAATTACTACAATCTCGTGAAGAGGGAGATAGATCTGACGATTCAGCCGAACGACCGGACTTGGAGTTAACCAGAACTAATCGCCGCACAAGCGTGTGGGATAGGATGAATACCGGGAAGAAGGCTCCTAGCTCTTCTTGCAAGAGCAATCCTCAGCCAAGGAGTGGAGCACCGCCCCCTTCCCCTGGTCCCTCAGGAGAGGATTCAGATGACTATCCACCCAAGTGTCGCCGACCTAGGCGCACTCCTCCACTGCTGTCAGACGATGAGGGGTACTACGGTGGCCCCTATTATCGTGAGGCGGAAGAGGAAGATCTCTCCCGTCCATGGTGTGATCCTAATCTCACCCGTCCATGGTGTGATCCTAGGGAAGATCCTTTTACTCTCCGCATACGGAATTACTTCGAGGATAAGAAGCGTTGCATGCCAGCGTGCGTCAAGACTTATGATGGGTCTGGTGATCCGGATGATCACCTAAATATATTTTACACACACGCTAAAATAGAACGATGACCCATACCTATATGGTGCCAAATGTTCAATTCAACCTTGATTGGAAATGCCCGTGATTGGTTTGAGGGACTTCCTCCCCGAAGCATTGATAGCTTCACTAAGCTGCGCATAGCGTTCAAAAACAATTATTGAAGGTCTACGAAATCTTAGGATTTGGTAAACTATGATTAATCTATTGAAATGGAATGGAGAAGATGGAGGAAGAAGATGAACTAGAGATAAAGAGGAGAGAAAAGAAGAGTAGAGAGAGAAAGTGATTTTATTGAAATGAAAAATATTAAAATGAAAACCACCCCTCCTAACATGCTAGGAGGGGATATATATAGCCCACCCTACATGTGGGCTATATGGGCTATACTGTTTACAACTGGATCACGAGCCTAATACGTTAATATATCGTTGGAGTGACCGATCCTTCATAAATACGTAAAAACGTATTTCCAACAATCTCCCCCTAAGGGAGGTCGCTCCAAGTTACAAAGTTCTAAATAGTCTATAGCTCGTGATCTATGCTAATAATGATGTGACCGAGACTTTCTTTGGGAAAACGTATTTCCAACAATCTCCCCCTAAGGGAGGTCACACCATTTTACCAAATCTTAAACCTAGCATCTATGCTTGAGTCTTCGATCTTGTTCTTGTGAATATGCTTGATGTGATCTTTGACTTTAGTCTTGAGCATGTTTCCTTGCCTTGACCTTGTGCATTCATCACTTGTGAAATTTGCCTCTTCGTGACTTCATGTTCCACATACTTATACCTTTAAATTCTTGAAAGCTTCAGAGTTTTATACAGCGGAAGACTTGACCTTCAGACTTTCTTGAATTTGTTGAAGTACTAAGTGTATGTAGTATAAGCATGTGGTGACGACTTCTTCTGGATTATACACCGCAATGCCACCTTCTTGTTACGCTGCATAAGACAGTTAGCAACAAACCATATATATGAATGAAATGGCCGTGAACATTTCATTCTAATTCGGTAGCATTTTACCTCCGGTCGGTGAAGACCGTTGGACGATATTAAATATCGTACTTGTGACAGGTAGTTTCAATAAAGAACCTCCTTTACAAGATTTCGCGGGTAAACCCGTTCTCTTTACTCGACCGTCCAAAGCTGACTGCGAACGTAAAGAGTGAATCATTTGGATAATATTATCCGCATGATTTGAAGCCGTCAATTCATGTTCCTGGAACAAGTGAAGTTCAATTAAGAACCGCACCATCGTTGCTTTCCAGTTGTCACGAGCTTGATTCGTATAGAATCTTGCAAGTTACCTACCAAGTGCTGTTTGATGTTAACACTAGAAGGATTTCCATTCGCCACTGTAAATACTTAATAGTATTACTCTGAATGTTCTGGCAAGATCACTAAGATATTGCGTAGAGGCGTGGAACGTGTTTAAATTCATTTAAGATATTAAACCACTGTTGCTTTCCAGTTATCACAAGTTTGATTCATAAAGAATCGCACAAGCACCTACCATGAGCTTTTTGACGTTCGCTCAAGAAGGATTTCCATCTTCATTGTAAATACTTTCGTATTACTCGGATGTTCAGGCAAGATCATAAAGATTTTGCGTAGGACTCTTAAGAACTTTCTTACTTTTCACAGTGTGTGAAGAAGCAAGTAAATATGAAAGTGTGTCCTAATGAGATATTTGATGATCTCAAATGGCTCTAGACTCGATCGTGCATTTTGGATTTCAGTGATCAGAGGCTGGAGAGGAGTGCCACCTTTTCAATACCAATTTATTCGGAGTGAATAAATCAATAGATAATGTGTTGTCTCCGTGTGATTAAAACAAATATCTTTTGAGAGATATCTGAGTTAGCTGGGATGGGTTGTGCCTTGCATCACTGGGTCCATGATGTCTATCTTCAATATCGAGAATCATAAATGATCTCAATAGCATATGAATTGACCCGGTTTCTGCCTAAGTTGTAAGGAGGGCTACTTTCTTTACACCCTTTATCTTTAGAATTCTTTTTCATTCTTCAACCCCTTCAATGCTTACCAATACGTCATAACTAGCACATTGTTGTGATTGTTCCAGTGCTAACTTAAGTACTTGGTCGGAATTCAGCTACATTCACAATCTTTCTCCATCTTTCCTAAGGACTACTATTTCTAGCTATGGAATGTCCTTGGGAAGATTCCTCCGGTTCTAGAGAAATCATTGGACTTTAACCTATCCTACCATCCTTATGTAACCACAATCTTCACCGTCGTGAATAAAGATGTTTTGGGTAAGTGTATGTCACCATGAAATCCATTTTGAAGTGCAAATCCATTTTGCTCCCCCTTAACATATGCCACGATATCCGAAACATTTCGCACATGTCAGGATGAGCTAACACGTTAAGTCAAACCATTTGTGATTAATCATTTCCCATATTAAATCACATTTTCTCCCCCATATTAAAAATATTAACTCAATCAATGTTTTTAATATCAATTGATTTAATAGTGTTTTAAGAAAATTTGGGAAGAAAAATGCAAATCCAATTATCTTCATGAATTACACAAGCTCCCCCTCAAATTAATGAGGGTGTACTTGAAACGTAAATTAAATACCTTTTAAACACAAGTGTAAGGTATTTATCACCTGCAAAGATCATATATGATAATGAATTTACAATATTAGCAATTTACGAGGTTGGACCTGAATGATGGAGAACATCATATGAAAGAAGCACATGGTTCTTGTTCACGAATGTTGGTCTTCCTCGTAACTTCTGAAGTTATCTCTTGACTCCATGTATATGATTGATATCGTTGTCTTGACACCAATATGTGAACTTGGCACTCTCGGCATCAAGGATTCTGAATGCTGGACAATTGCTCCCCCCTCAATTGTTGACCCGTGTTCTATTGAAAGAGCTGTAGTCACCGTTTGAGTAGTCGCATCGTCGAGTATGTAGATATCAATTGTAAGTTGCTACGGTTGGTGGAGATGATAACTTCGGATTCTGAAGTCAAAGCTTTCCGGTGAAATGCTTGACTTCAAAGTGAAAAGCGGGTTACTATCGGAAATAATAGCAAACCATAATGGAGCATGTTTTAAATCTTTTAAACTTCTGCTCGAACTTTATTTACAATCCCGTGTCATTATTGAATGACATTTCTAGGTTCATAAATATTATCGATTCCTGAAGACATGCTCTTTTTATCAAAACATTTTGAACACACAATTTTGAAAGATTTAGAAAAAAACTTTTGAAAAATTCTTGAAAAATTGTGTTCAAAGTTTTGAAAAACAATTACTTGAGCTTAAGATGTTGAATATCTTACAAAACGAGCTCAAGTCCGAGAAGTTGTAAACTTCCCGTTGTTAAGGATAAGTTACCATCGGCGATAAACTTTCCTTTTATCTGATGGACGAGTCCTAAGCTGACATTTACTTAGAAGTCGTTTTCATGAGCTTGAAAACTTTGACTGTTTTAACGGAAAGCTCATGACCGAGAAAGGTTAACTTCTCGTTATGAGGAAAAGTTCTCTTATTTAAAAGATACACTTTCCTTTATGAGCTTAAAACTTCGAATTTTTTAATACAAGCTCATGACCGAGAAAGATGAATTTCTCGTTAAGAGGATAAGTTATCATAAAAGATAATCTTTCCTTTATTTTAAGTTCGAGTTACAGTCTGACATTTAACTGTAAGTCATGTACACGAGCTTAAAACCTTTGAATGGTTTTAATGTAAGCTCGTGTCCGAGAAAATTTAATTTCTCGTTAATGAGGATAAGTTTACCATCGGCGATAAACTTTCCTTTCTTGGAAGTCTGGTGCATAAACTGTGATGTGATTATACGCCATTTACACGAGCTTAAAACTTTTGAATAGTTTTAATGGAAGCTCGTGTCCGAGAAAATTTAATTTCTCGTTTTGAGGGTAAGTTATCGTTGCGTAGATAACTTCCCTTTCTTTGAGGTTCGGGTTACAGACTGTAATCTGACTGTAAGCCATTATGCATGAGCTTAAAAACTTGGAATGTTTTTTATATAAGCTCATGCCCGAGAAAAATGAATTTCTCGTTGTTAGGATAAGTTTATCATCGGCGATAAACTTTCCTTTCTTTGATGAACGAGTTACAGTCTGTGATATGACTATAAGTCCTTGTGAGCTTAGCCATGAATCCCCTGAGACACTTGTTTCTCTGATATCTGCTTCTTCAACAACCAAACTCTAAGAGTGTCCTTAGTTGAACGGTATACAACGATTGGACCGCTTCGTTCTTTTGGAACATCAACTTTGGTACCTACATTCTCATTAGGAGTTTGTATACTTTTGCATGGGTTAGAGATATCTATTTTAGAAGCACGTGGGGGTTCACGGTTTTCTTTTCTTGTGTCAGAGGTGGCCTGAGGGGATGATTCACTTGTCTTAGTTGGCAAACGTTTCCTTTTATAGAAAACCTTAAGTTCAGGCTTAAGTGATGTATCATCCTTTGCAATTTCCTCCCTAGTAGTCTTCGTAGAATCAGAGACTATCCTAGTTAAAGGGTACTCGTTTCCTACAAGAGTGAAAGTTCTACCAGTGGGGCGCCACATTTTACCAATGGGTTTGATTTTAGCGACCCACTGGGATTTAAGTCTAGCATGGGAGTTCACCTCATTAAGTAGTTTCTTGATACAAGAATCATGATTTGCCGTAAAGACACATTTTCTACATGTTTTACAAGTAGCATATTTAATGTCCGAGTAATTCCTAGATGATTGATCGATACTCCTAGGAGACGTCATGCTACGGTTAGCAGTGTTGGGTAATCTAGAAGGCATCTGACTAGGTTGGACATTGCTATCTCTTACATGTGTCTTTGGAATAGCTTCCCTTTGACCAAAATCATGGCGCACATCATTTGAACTCGTTCTAGACGTGTTCTTTAAACTATTCTTAGAGAAACTAGAGGCAATCATGTGATGAGGTCTTGCTAAAACTGATTTAGTCACATTAGGCCTAGTTGGTGGAGTGACTGTTCTAGAAATATGACCCAAATCAACTTGGGAGGCAAACCGCGGTCTCGAGGATAGTGGTCGCTCAGATCTAAATGCAGTAGGTTGTCTGACGAACTAATTTTTAGGCGGTTTCCCCAAGATTGATGGTTTTTCAAGCTTAGTGTCCACACTAGGTCCTCTATTTTTCCTTAACTCGTTTTTCAATGCAGCTATAGCAAACACCTTTTCTTGAACTTGGGCTTTTAACGTCTCATTTTCTTTGAGCAATTCATCTTGGGATGCCAATTTAGACTCTAGTAACTGAATTTGTTTCAAAAGATTATCCTTTTCAGCTTTAGAATCTAAAACTTTCTGATCCAATTTTCTTTCAAGAACAACGTTAGACTTTTCAAGTTTTTCAAAGTATGCTTCAAATTTGTCTGTTTTCTTAGACAATTCAAGTTTGGCATCCTCAAGATCTTTTGATTGTTGAGCTAAAATCGTTTCGAGCTCTCTAATCTTGGAATCAGAAGCATTTATAAGACAATTATCATGATGTTTAGCATTCTGAACACTTTCTCCCCCATTATGACTCACATCGGATGAATCAGAAGTAGTATTTCTATCACTCTTTTCCATCCCATGTTTGTCATAATTAGGTTCAGAATGCTCAATATGCGGCATGGCATCAACATATACATCATAAACAACATTACATTGTACCATGTTTTCAGGCTCTTCGTCATAAACGGGTAAGGTGTCATCAAAAGAGATCTCGTGAACATTCCCTGACGTGCCACTGGTATCATGTTGTCCTCCTGATTCCGTGTTCTTGGCATTGTTAGGCTCCAAGTTTTCAATCGTATGACCAGTTTCCTCTTGCATCGAAGAGTCTTGCACTCCATTATCATACCCTTGCTGAAGTCGAGATCTTTCATAAATCGAAGACGAGACCGATGTCATGAGTTTCAAAATTGTATCACGGAAAACTCGAAGCTCGGTATGTGTATCTCGAAGAAATGATTGGCAAATCACTGAACTTTCAGGCTTGATGATATTGAATTGGAGGAAAGGGGTGAGTTGTGTCACAAGAGCCTTATATGCAAGTGCCGATGCAGAGTGATTAAAGTTGTTATGGTTGAGTTGCTCAGCGAGTTGGGTCAAAGTGGTGAATATTGAGTCGATGAATACATGACGATCTTGACCAAAGATTGTCACAAATTCGCTCCCTCCTTGAATCCATGAAAGAGTGACAAGATGAGACTGAAGCATTCGAAATGAAGTAATGCCACTTTTTCTATCGTTGTCTTGTATTTGATGCGAATCTCCCTCTTGAATTTTCGATTTCAACGAATCCATTGAAAGTTTGATGACGAATAATTGTGTTCGTATTTGGAATTTACCAATTCGTGAAGAAACTTAGAAAATAGGAATTCACGGGATATGACAACACCAACAAAAGATCCGGAAATAACTCGTAAAAAAAATCTGCGTTTGATAAAATATCTCTTTTTTCGGCTGAAGTGTTTCTTGTCGGCTCAAACGTTGATAAAACCAACCGAAGATCAATACAAATAAAGGTCACTCTAAAAATAAAGTCCGTCAACTAATAAATCCAAGCTACGGTAATTTTAATGAACGGCCCGTCAAATATTTTACCACAGTGGTTCTTTCAAAATACCCGCCTCACCAAGATGTACCAAAGATTAATAAACAAAATTAACCGCCCTTTTTTTTTAAATATGAAAAGATTAACTTTTAAAATTAAAAAAAAATAAATTTAACTTTTAAAATATGAAAAGATTATCTTAACTTTTAAAATAACCAAAAAAATAATAAAAAAATTAACTTTTAAAGTCAAAGACGAAACTCTGATCTATGAGAAATACACGTTTTGTTAAAATGAAACGTGTCCCAAAAACTTACCACCCACGTACACTCCTTATGAATCTCCGTCTCACAACCCACTATTATACACGTCTCCCAAAAATTATCTCATAATTTCCCTTCGTCACTCATTCGCTGCTAAACTCTCTCTCTTCTCCCAAATACAGATCACACACCTAATCTATATTTCCTCCGTCTAACTATTTCCTCTCAATGATATTATTTGTTACTCATCTAATCTAAACCAGAACTCAAATCAAATCCTTATCCCCACTAAATCACAGATCCCTCCGTCTCTTTTGATTTTCTCAGGAATGATCAATAAAAAAATCTTCAAGATCTTTAATTATAAGGTCTCGGGTAGGTTTTCTTTTATTGTCTAATCAAAATCTTTCTCTCATCTGTCGAGTCTTTCTGTCGTGTATCGGTTCTGAACGAGAGATAAAGAAAAAAAGAGTGTTGTTGTTGACGAGGGTTTGTGTTGAGGGTCTTGTGAGGGAGAGTGTTGTCGAGGGTGGGAGTGAGTCGAGAGTGTTGTCGAGGGTGGGGAGTTTGGGTGAGGGAGTGAGTTTGTTGTGTGAGACGAGAGATGAGTTTAGGTGTCGGTTTGTGTTTGAATGAATGGGTCTGAGTTCGAGTGTTTGTATGAGATGGGAGTTGAGTCGAAAATGAGTCTTGTTTTTGGGATGATGTTTGTTAGACTGAGATCTTGTTTTTGAGTGTGTCGAGAGTCAGGTTGTTGAAAAAGGGGGGTTGTGTGATTATGAGTTGTTTGAGTCTTGAGTTGGATTCGAGTTTGGGTTTCGAGGGTGTTCGAGTGGTGTTTGTGTGTGGGGTCAAGGGTGATGTGATGTTGTGTTGATTGTGTCGAGGGAGAGGGTAAGTCAGTCGAGAGTGAGGGTCATGTGATGTTGTGTTGAGTGTTGTGTGTTTGCGTTGAGAGTGTGTGGTTGGTCGAGGGGGAGGATTTGAGTCGTGATGATTATCGAGAGAGTTCGAGGGGTTGAGTCTTAGTGAGTGTGACGTCCGAGAGTCGAGGGTTAGGAGAATGAGTCTGTAGAGAGTTGTGGTGAGAGGTCAAGAAATGTTTTGAATGTTGAGTTTAGTTTGTTTTGATTTTGTGTGGTGTCTATACGGAATAAACGTTTATACGGAATAAACGTTTATACGGAATAAAGGTTTATACGGAATAAAGCTCTATACGGAATAAAGCTCTATACGGAATAAAGCTCTATCCGGAATAAACTGTTATACGGAATAAACAGTTATACGGAATAAACTGTTATACAGAATAAACTGTTATACGGAATATCTTGCTATATGGAATAACTGGCTATACGGAATAACTTGAAATCTTGTTCATTCGGAATATATCAAAAAAAGGTTCATTCGGAATGATCTAAGACGTTGATGAAGGACTGTTGGACAACAAGACTATTACCAGAAACACCCAAATGATTGGACAAAAAAAAAGAAAAAAAATGATTGACATATTTGATAGGACAACTAAGTTAGAAAGAAACCCAGATAAAGCCAGAACTGAGATTGGAAAAATTGGATAACAAAAAAAAATTATAAAAAACTGATTATATAAAAAAAACTGATTATAAAAAAAACTGATAAAATAAAACTAATAATAAAAAATTAAAACTGATGAAACTGATGAAAGATAGATTTAAAAGAAATAGATAGAATTGGTAAAAATGGATGATTTTAAAAAATTTAATAACAATTGATGATTTTTATAAAAAGTTAAACAAATTAGATACGGATGGACAAAACTCACAAAGAAAACTGATTGGACAGATTAAAAAAAATGAGACGAAAATTTTTTATCAAAAAAATAAAAAAAAATTGACAAGAAAATTAATAGATAAAAAAACGCAAAGCCTAAGATTTAACCATGGCTCTGATACCAATTGAAGGTCTACGAAATCTTAGGATTTGGTAAACTATGATTAATCTATTGAAATGCAATGGAGAAGATGGAGGAAGAAGATGAACTAGAGAGAGAAAGAGGAGAGAAAAGAAGAGTAGAGAGAGAAAGTGATTTTATTGAAATGAAAAATATTAAAATGAAAGAACCACCGCTCCTAACATGCTAGGAGGGGATATATATAGCCCACCCTACATGTGGGCTATATGGGCTATACTGTTTACAACTGGATCACGAGCCTAATACATTAATATATCGTTGGAGCGACCGATCCTTCATAAATACGTAAAAACGTATTTCCAACAATTATACTCAGCAAAAGAAGTATAATAGGGATCCGGTCTCATAAGCAAACGTCAAGCAACGGCCTGGAGAATCTACGAAGGATTTCACGGCACGTTTTAATGACGAGTGCACGCGCACAAAAACGATGCCGGAGATCCTAAAAATTTCCGATTACATGCATGTCATAACGGACAAGGAATTAATTAGGGGCCTCAATGACAAGCGACCGGAGAAGTATGACGACCTTATGGAAAGGGTCAGGAACTTCATAGAAGGAGAAACCGCGGTAGCCGCAGCCTATCCTTTAAAGGGAAACCACAATTATCGACCGAACGACCAGTCCAAGAGACAGTCGGGGGGTCAAAGCAACCAAGGCAGTGGAAGGAGCTCGGATTACAAGAGCCAAAAAAGGAGGGCGGTCGGAGGACAAATTTACCCCTCTAAAGATGTCTTACCGGGAGATCTTGCTGACAGAAGCGGCCAAATTCCCAAGACCTCCCCCAATGACGACTCCGGTGGACCGTCGTCAAGGAAATCGCTTTTGCGAATTCCACAACAACAAGGGCCACGGCACGGAGGAATGTATCCAGCTCAAGAAGCACATTGAGACACTGATCAAGTCAGGCAAACTCAAACATTTGGTCAAGGATTGGAAGGACGGAAAGGATAACAAGAAGCACGACAAGAAGGATCCCCAAAAGGACAAACCTTCGACTATATACATGATCCAATCCTGGCAGCGCCGCACAAAGCAGAAAATTAGTCACAAATTTTCACGCGGCAGAGAAATCTCGTTCCCTCCCATTACGGCAAGCGACGTGGCTGATGCACCTCTCACGATTGAGGTAAGCATTGGAACACACAATGTTCGCCGTATGTATGTGGATGGAGGGTCATTGGCAGAGGTACTGTACGAACACTGTTTCGTTCAGCTACGACCAGAAATAAGAAGCCAATTAGTACCGGCCACGTCGCCGCTCATCGGCTTTAGTGGAGACACCATATGGCCGATAGGACAGCTGCGTCTGCTAGTAAGCATTGGGAATGAAGAGCATTCTACCACGGTGTGGATGAACTTTATGGTGATACGCTCACTCTCTCCATACAATGGGATCATAGGAAGACCGGGCATCCTGGCCATATACGGGCAATACCCTCCACAACTCACGGAATGATTAAATTTCCTATGGAAGGAGGAATTGTCACCATCTATAACTCAGTCATACCAGCATCCGAATGTCTCGCCATGGCAACACCAGTCCCACCTGTCCCCGTCAAGGAAGGATCACCACCCCCCAACTAGAAGGTGGCAATCCATCCCGATTATCCGGAACAAGAGTTGTACATAGGAGGAACGCTCTCGGATAGCGGCAAGAGGGCCATGTGCTCTCTTCTAAAGGAAAACTTGGATGTATTCGCATGGGAGCCCAAGCATATGACGGGTGTGCCGCGTGCGATAGCAGAACATAAACTTCAAATCCGCCAGGGATATCCTCCCGTTAAGAAAAAGAAGCTTGGTCAAGCACCAAAATGCAGCCAAGTAATACTGGATGAAGTACGGAAATTAGTGGACGCAGGAATTATGCGCGAGGTATACTACCACGAGTGGTTGTCCAACCCGGTCATGGTCAAGAAGCATGACGGGAGCTGGCGCATGTGTGTGGACTTCACGAACCTGAACAAAGCTTGTCCACAGGACTGCTATCTGTTACTAGAGATTGATTGGAAGGTGGAATCCCTATGTGGGTATCCCTTTAAGTGCTTCCTAGACGCGTACAAAGGGTATCACCAGATCCAGATGGCGGAAGAAGATGCGAAGAAGACGGCGTTTCATACTAGTCAGGGTGTATACTGCTATACAAAAATGCCATTCGGACTAAAGAATGCCGCGACAACATATCAGCGACTTGTTGATAAAGCCTTCGACTCACAGATAGGCCGCAACCTCGAGGTCTACGTTGACGATCTAGTCATCAAAAGTCATACGGAGGAGGCACTTCTCCGTGACGTTCAAGAGACGTTTGACACATTGAGGAGGATTAATATGAAACTGAATCTAAAAAAATGCACGTTTGGGGCAACTGAAGGGATGTTCCTTGGATACATGATCGATCCAAACGGGATCAACCTTGCCCGGAAAAGACAGACGCGGTTATACAGTTACCATCCCCTCAGACGCGAAAAGAGGTACAATCATTAAATGGAAAGCTGGTCGGGCTAAACAGGTTCTTGT
Source organism: Glebionis coronaria (assembly GCA_025667525.1). NCBI lineage: Eukaryota > Viridiplantae > Streptophyta > Magnoliopsida > Asterales > Asteraceae > Glebionis > Glebionis coronaria. The sequence continues at coordinate 492,443,861 of CM046875.1, forward strand.
CGAAGTCCGCGGAGAAGTCACTCCCCCTATTCAAAACACTTAAGAAGTGCATCAAGAAGGGATATTTACGTTGGACAAAGGAAGCTGAGGAAGCTTTTAGTCAGCTAAAATAGCACCTCGCAGCTCTTCCCATGCTAGTGGCCCCCTGACCTAAGGAAGAGCTCATCATGTATCTGTCGGCTGCACACGGAGCAATAAGTGTAGTACTTATGACGGATAGGGACACAGTCCAGACTCCGGTCTACTTCATAAGTAGAACACTACAAGGGCCGGAGTTAAATTATTCCTCTATGGAGAAATTGGTTTTAGCATTAGTATTCGCCACAAAACGGTTACGTCGGTACTTTCAGGCGCACCCAATTATGGTTATTACTGATCAACCAATAAAACAAATCATCTCAAAACCAGACGTGGCTGGCAGGCTACAGAAGTGGAGCATTCTGCTAGGAGAACATAACATCTCCTATAGACCAAGGACCGCGATCAAAGGCCAAATCTTGGCATATTTCTTGATTGAGAAGCCAGATGAGGGCGAACCGGTAATCCAACGAGAGGAAGCTCTTGCAGAACCATGGGTATTATTCACTGATGGATCCTCGTGCACGGACGGATCAGGAGCTGGTCTCATCCTTATGAATCTAGAAGGAATGTAGTTTACATACGCCCTGCGCTTTGAATTCACAGACACTAATAATGAGGCAGAATATGAAGCGTTGATTGCTGGTTTAAAAATCGCCGCTAGAATGGGAGTCCACAACCTTGAGGCTTACATGGACTCACGGCTTGTCGTGAACCACATTCTAGGGGGTTACGTAGCCAAAGAGGATAACATGGTTCGATACTTGGAGAAAGTCAAGTCACTAATCGCTACTTTCAGCAAGTTTTCTATCAAACAGGTACCAAGAGGTGAAAACAAGAAGGCGGATGCTCTTAGCAAGATTGCGTCTACAAGTTTCGCCCACTTATCCAAGCAAGTCTTGATAGAAATAGTAAAGGAAAAGTCTATAACGGAAGGGGAAGTCGCAGCTATAATTGACGAAGATGGACCTACATGGATGACCCTGATCATCAGCTATTTAATTGATGAAACCCTTTCGGATGAGGAAAAGGCGGCACGGCGTATCAGAAGGAAGTCACAACACTTTGAGCTTCGAGAAGGTATTCTTTACAAGCGTTCTTTCTTACAGCCGTGGTTGCGGTGTGTTGGGCCACGCCAGGCTACTTATGTGATCAGTGAGATACATGAAGGGTCATGCGGTATGCACGCAGGTCCCCGATCTATAGTGGCACGAGCTCTACGCACAGGATATTATTGGCCTACTATGCATAGGGATACACACGACATGATTCATAAATGCAGTGATTGCCAAGTGCACAGACCAGTACCGTGATATCCGCAGCAGGAACTGACACCCATCACATCCCTATGGCCATTCTATAAGTGGGGGATAGACATTGCAGGACCTTTTCCCGTGGCTGCAGGGGGATTTAAGTTCTTGATCGTTGCAATGGACTACTTCACGCGACGGATAGAAGCTAAAGCGGTTAAATCCATTACGGGCAAGCAGGTTAAAAAGTTTGTTTGGGAAAACATCGTGTGCCGTTTTGGCTTGCCGGGAGAAATCATATCGGACAACAGGAAGCAGTTCGCGGATAACCCATTCAAGGACTGGTGCGTAGCACTGAATATCACGCGGCGCTTCGCATCTGTTAAACACCCGTAGACAAATGGTCTTGTGGAACGAGCAAATAGAAGCTTAGGTGAAGGCATCAAGGCACGCTTGGATGAACGAAGTGCCAAATGGGTAGATGAGCTGCCACATGTTCTATGGGCACATAGGACTATGATTAAAACAACCAATGGGGACACTCCATTTGCGTTGGCCTACGGGACTAAAGCTGTTATACCAGCAGAAATTGGAATGCCGACCATCCGCACAACGGAGGTTAATGTCGTCACGAACGATGAGCAACTCCGGATTAATCTGGACTTGTTGGAGGAAAAAAGAGAAATAGCGGCTATCAATGAGGCCAAGTCCAAAGCACGTATGAAGGCTTATTACGACGCCAAGGTTAAAGGTGTTTCCTTTCGACCGGGAGATTTTGTTTATCGTGCCAACGAGGCAAGTCGAGCGGAGAATACAGGAAAGCTGGGGCCCAAGTGGGAAGGGCCGTATGAGGTTACGGAAGCCTTAGGACGGGGCGCGTACAAGTTGCGTGATATGGATGGCCGTGACCTGGAACGCACATGGAATATCTACAATCTTAAAAGATGCTATCTTTGAAAGGCTACGGCTTCCGCATGGACACTTCGCTATAGTTGGCTTCAATGAAGATCCATGTATTCTCTTTTGTTTTGACTTTCATGCTTTCTAGGTTCTATTTGTTTTTTAGGATTTTTTTCATCCTTGTCAAAAAATCGTAAACGTTCTAATAAAATGTCGTGGTGCCTAGCTAGCTCCACGGCTCGTTCTTGTGCAAATTATTATCATGTTTTTTAGATTCCATGTGCAAATTACTGTCTTATAGATTTAGTTATTATTTCTATCATCTTCTATCTCTTATTCATATGCATTCATTCAAAACCGTACATGTACTATTCGCCTCCAAGCGGGGTAAGAGGATTAAGTGAACCTAAAAATTCAACTTGTCACATAAGAGGGATGTAAACCCAGTGACGTGGATCATGTATCCTTACTAGACACCTTATTCACAAGACGTTGTAGTAAGTTTCCATAGGCCGCACTTACATAGTGCTTTGCATGGTAAAGACGCACGCCGCACGTCTAGTAAAATATAGACTTGGTTTTATTCTAGGTAAGACGTGACACGTCATGCGACACAAGTATATGATATCTAAACGAATATAAACAAGTTTCCAATTATCAAAATTGCCATGACTACCACGCACTCATAAATACTATTCTAAATGTTCACGATAATGTTACAAAGGATAAAGTGTCGTGGACATCCACGGACGAATGTTTGGTTACAGACCATATTATTAAGGAATTACACTAAATTTGAGAACGCCCTACATGGGGGGGGGGGGGAACTTACCTATCTCCCGCTGCTCTTCAGCTAGGCAAGGCAATATCTCACCATGATCTTTCCGTTCAAGAGCTCGAGCCGCATTCACCTCCAGCACTTCACTTAATAGCTGCTCACCAACTACGATCCTGGTGACGTCTTCATAAACAGGAAGAGTGAGTTGGCTGGGGGAGGGAGTGAAGTGAGTCCGGGAGTTTCCCTCGTCCTGAGAGAAGGCACCAAGGCTTAGCTTCTCCATAATATCCTTGATCGATGCATCTTTGGTAGCCTCCAGCTCAGCCAAGAAGGGGTAGCTAAGATCTCGCATAGCATCCATAGAGGCAGTCATCTTCTCAGCAGCTCCAGTGTTGAAGTAAGCATGTTTTGTGAAGTTTTGCTTTTTCCTTATTAGCTCTGCGGCCATGACCATTCCCTCATGACGGCCGTGGTCGATGCCATCCGATACAAGATCTGCAAACTGTTGTACGAATTGAGGGGCCTCCAACACTTTTGTGACGGCCAGGCGCGTCCCATGACCCACCATCCACCTGTGGCCGGCAATGGCTGCTAGTAGTTGGGGGTACAACACATCATCACGCTCTGCGGTAAGGGCATTCACTAGTATGTCTTTTTGTATGGAAGCCTCCATCGATTGTTCCGCCATGGCCCTTTCACAGGCAAGCTCCTCTTTTAGTCTCTCCTCACCCTGGATCAATGCATGTGTGTCTTCAAGCTCTTTTGTAAGGGTAGACACTTGGTCAGAGGAGGACTTGCCAAGGCTTCTGTCGCGGTCACGTGTGTGTGATACCTTAAGTATTCGAATGCAGAATAGTGTGGCATGGTCATGATGTGATACGGATACATACCTTAGCTGTTGTAGTCTCAAGTTGAGCTTCAAGCTCGGCTACGCGTGTATCATGAGCATTGGCATGCGCTGCTTGTTCTTCAATGGTAGCCTCGACAGTAGCAAGCTGGGACTGGAGGGCGGCAATCTGGGCCTCATTGTCTTCAATCATCTTCTCTCTTCGGCCAACTTTTCTCTTCAAGGAATCAACATGCTCTAAGGCGGCCTCAAATCTTACCCGCATGAAAGTACCCATGGCCATCTGATGAACCAAGGAATAATTGTATTCATCCACCAAGTCCACATGACTTAGTGCATTTACATCCTTTACCAGACCGGGAGGGATGAAGTTGTTCAGATAGTCACGGCATTCTTCATACTGTCTCATCCGTGAAGCGGTGGTTATCTTCCAGTCAGGGTTGAATTGTGTATGGGGGCCAGACACCGGTACCTCTTGTGAAGCCGTGGGGTACCTTCCTCAAAGGCTGGGCCAGATCTGGTCGCTGCAGCATGCGGGACATGTTCCTTCTCCTTCTCCTTCTCTTTCCGTTCTTCTTGGGCAGGTGCGACACCAGCTTGTTCATCCCTGCGACAACAATTGGAATAGACATTAAATATTGTTTGTGGAAGGACGTACCTTTTACTTGAACAACGGATATAATAAACAAACATATGCGGTAGACTTACATGTTGGATCTTCCTAGTTCTGGCGTAGTGGGAGGTACTTGAGTGACTGGCTCGACATCTGGTAACGGCACGTCCGGGTCCATGGGTGCAGCCTGCGCCGTCTCTGAGGCTTGGTTGGGCTCTCACCAGATTGGTAGCGGGGGTGATCCTCGCGTAGTCTCTTCACAGGGGCATTGTGTTCCCTGATCTCGGCCTGGGCAACTCTTCTTACCCGCTTGTTCTTCCTACGGGTACGCTTGGGGACGGGTTGGGCTTCTTCTTCTTCTTCTTCTTCTTCCTCCTCTTCTACATGTTGCACTTCTTCCTCGTCATCGCCCAGCATTTGGCGAAGGCTGGAGGTGGTCCTCTCTAAGTTATCACCCTGCTCCTCCTCGTGGGCGGGGGTGGCAGTCCTGGGCGGAGAGGAGGGCCCGGCTTCATCCTCCAGCATCAGGTTGTCCTCATCCTCGTTGTCAAAATCTACGGGGGTCATCATGAGTGTTGTATCTTCTTCGTCAGATTGGGGGTCCGGTACGGCTGCTAAGGCGATTGTCACGTTTCGGGTGTGCTCGAGAAGGGGTAGCTCATTCTCACGTCTAGGACGGGCTCCCTCTGGTATAAGTTTTGGATCACCCTGACGTAGAAACCCAAAGAAACTCATTTCTGTCAAGAAAAAAAAGTATGTTAGTTACGGACAACAGCTTTTATGTATGTTTTTGATGTGCGGATACTATACCTACCTTCACCACGCCTCCTACAGAATACAGGATATCTATTGGACGAGCCGAAGTAGTTGCGGCTAATCCCTAGCAAACAAAGGAACGACTCGGGTAGATTCCTATGGAACCCTGTTCTATTCCTATCTATTTCTTGGGATGTTGGGGATTATATGTACCAGCACGTGGGGGAGGGTCAGGAGATACTCTATATTTAAAAACGAAGTCGGTCAGCCACACTATTGAGTCGATAAAAAAGTAATGGTCGTACCAATTTTTTAGTGAGTCCATGGCCTTATTGTGGGCTGTGGGACTGTTTGGGGATTGTTTCTTGAAGGAAAGCCACCCATTTACTAAGTTGGGGGTATAAAACAGTGTAAATAACTCTAGGGTAGGGGGGATGCTTCTTGCACGGCAAAGGATTTCAAACTGGCTAATCTTACATGCGCCTATACAGTGTTATTGGGTGATATGTACGTCATAATAACGTAAGAGATCTACGAGGAATCGAGTGAATTGAATGCGGTAGTTGGCCGCGTCAAAGAGACGAGTATATAGGCCAATCTTTCCATGGGGTGCCTCAGTTATGAGGTCCCCTGCACTAGGGAGAGAGGGATGAAGGTTGCTAGGAATGAAGAAATCAGAGTAAAAGTGCCTTAATTTCTCCTCCGTCATTACGTTTAGCACGGATCCAATAGAAGGGTTGTTTCTTTGCGCCATTATTAATTAAAGAAAGATGAGGGCGTGGTATTCTAACCTGGTGAGGAAGGATCCGTACGTAAGAAGGTGGTGATAAGAAGGAAAGCGCTAATGGCAGAAATGAAGGAAAAGACTGTGTGTCAACACAACCGTATGGGCGAATTATTTATATGGTTGCCTTGATAGTCATGGTTCGTTGGATTCATGACACATGTTTTCCACTAACCAAAATCGTATGTTTGGGAAGCAAGTGGCAAGTGAAAAGTCAGGTGGGACCCACGGGTCACTTCTGATTCAGAAGGTTGTGCCGCTCAAGGTTCTGACTGTTTGCACTTTGTCAGTCAAATGGCAGGTGAACAGTCAATTGTGTCGGGATATGCGGTCATACGTAAGACCATATTCAATGTTGCATATAATTTGTCTCGGTCGTCAATTGCGGATGAGGTACCATAGGAATAAGGTTGCCACGTGCGACCGATTTTTTTTTTCAAAATTCATCATTCCCTAATGTTCTTTCTTGGTACGTCCGGGGAGCATCTTGTTAGCCTAGATATTCCGCCTGCGGCTGTAACAACTAGACTGGGGGGACATGATGACGTATAGTCCACAGCCGGTTTACAAACCCGGCCCACGGGTACTACCCGCATCTGGCCTGTTACTAATGGGTTGGATTAATATCATTTAAAGCTTATGGGCTTCAAATGAACAGTAGCCGCATACATATGTGCGGCCCACAGCCCGACAGAATCATAATCTTATTATGATTAGGATTTACCCCAATGTAGAGGATATACACTCACCATAATTAGAAGATAACAATCAAACTAATTATGGCACTTATCCTTTGCTTGGGGCCGAAGCATTGGTGACAACCCATTAGGGTTTCACCGCCTAAATAAGGAACCCCCAAGGGTTTCACAAAGGTATTACATTGTACACTCTCAACTACCATCCGATTCTTAAACCTTAAATGATTACTTACTCTTACGCTGGAGTCTAATCGTGGGATACATTCCCACGGTAAGCCTAACGCGTGTTGTTTTAGTGTGTAGGATCCCAACAAGATATTTCACTTGGTGCAGGAGCCGGAACCCAGCCAACCCGAATTAAGCCTAATTCGGGTCTAGCAACGCGTGTTGTTAAGACCGTTGGACGATATAAAATATCGTACTTGTGGCAGGTAGTTTCAATTTAGAACCTCCTTTACAAGATTTTGCGGGTAAACCCGTTCTCTTTACTCGACCGTCCAAAGCTGACTGCGAACATAAAGAGTGAATCATTTGGATAATAATATCCGAAGGATTTTAAGCCGTCAAATCCGATTCCTGGAACAAGTTTGATTCATTAAAGAATCGCATCATCGTTGCTTTCCAGTTGTCACGAGCTTGATTCATATAGAATCTTGCAAGTTACCTACCAAGTGCTGTTTGATTTTAACACTAGAAGGATTTCCACTCATCATTGTGAACACTATAGAGTGTCACTCTGAGTGTTCTGGCAAGATCACTCATATATTGCGTAGAGGCCTCAAACGTGTTTAAATTCAGTTAAGAATTAAACCACTCTACTTTCCAGTTATCACAAGCTTGATTCATAAATAATCGCACAAGTCACCTACCATGAGCTTTTTGATATTCACTCAAGAAGGATTTCCATCTTCATTGTAAATATTTTCGTATTACTCGGATGTTCAGGCAAGATCATGAAGATTTTGCGTAGGACTCTTAAGATCTTTCTTACTTTTCACAGTGTGTGAAGAAGCAAGGAATTATGAAAGTGTGTCCTAATGAGATATTTAATGATCTCAAATGGCTCTAGACTCGATCATGCATTTTAGATTTTTAGTGATCGGAGGCTGGAGAGGAGTGCCACCATTTCAATACCAATTTATTTGGAGTGAATAAATCAATAGATAATGCGTTGTCTCCGGGTGATTAAAACAAATATCTTTTGAGAGATATCTGAGTTAGCTGGAATGGGTTGTGGATTTCATCACTAGGTCCATGATGTCTTATATTCAATATCAAGCATTATTAAAAATGATCTCAATAGCATATGTGTTGACCCGGTTTCTGCCTAAGTTATAAGGAGGGCTTCTTTCTTTTCACCGTTTATATTTAAAATTCTTTTTCATTCTTCAACCCCTTCAATGCTTACCAGTACGTCATAACTAGCACCTTGTTGTGATTGTTCCAGTGCTAATACTTGGTTTGCATTCAGCTACGCTCACAATCTTTCTCCATCTTTCCTAAGGACTACTATTTTTAGCTATGGAATGTCCTTGGGAAGATTCCTCCGGTTGTAGAAGAATCATTGGACTTTAACCTATCCTACCATCCTTATGTCACCACAATATTCAATATCGTAAATAGAGATGTTTTAGGTAAGTGTATGTCACCATGAAATCCATTTTGATATCCAAATCCATTTTTCTCCCACTTAACATATGCCACGATATCCGAAAACATTTCACATATGTCAGGATGAGCTATCACGTTAAGTCAAACCATTTGTGATTAATCATTTCCCATATTAAATCACATTTTCTCCCCCATATTAAAAATATTAACCCAATCGATTTTTTAATATCAATTGATTTAATAACATTTTAAGAAAAAATGGGAAAAAAAAACGCAAATCCAATTATCTTCAAGATTTTCACAAGCTCCCCCTCAGATTAATGAGGGTGTACTTGAAACGTAAATTAAATACCTTTTAAACACAAGTGTAAGGTATTTATCACATGAAAAGATCATATTATGATAATATATTCACAAGATTAGCAATTTACGAGGTTGGACCTGAATGATGGAGAACATCATATGATAGAATCACATGGTTCTTGTTCATGAATGTTGGTCGCCTCATCACGTCTGAAGTTATCTCTTGACACCATGTGTACGATTGATATCGTTGTCTTGAAACCAATTAGTGAACTATGCACTTTCATCATCGAAGATTCTGAACGTTTGACAATTGCTCCCCCTCAATTTTTTACCCTTGTTCTATTGAAAGAGCTGTATTCGCCGTTTGAGTAGTCGCATCTTCGAGTATATAAATATCAGTTGTAAATTGTTGCGGATTGTGGAGATGATAACTTCATAAAAACAAGATTTCTCTTGTTTTAACAAATAAATGCACTGACACGTACATATATTCGTGTTAGATTGTGTTATTACATAAACACAATCCCTTACATGGTTATAAAAATAAACCATGCCCGAGAAAATTAATTCCCGTTGTTGAGTCAAAGCTTTCTAGTGAAATGCTTGACTTTAATATGAAAAACGGGTGACTATTGAAATAATAGCAAAACATTTTGAGCATGTTTTAAATCATTTAAACTTCTGCTCGAACTTTATTTACAACCCCGTGTCATTATTGAATGACATTTCTAGTATCGTAAATATTATCGATTCCAGAAGACATGCTCTTTTCATCAAAAACATTTTGAACACACAATTTTGAAAGATTTAAAAAAACCTTTTGAAAAATTCTTGAAAAATTGTGTTCAAGGTTTTGAAAACCAATTACTTGAGCTTAATATCTTACTAAACGAGCTCAATTCCAAGAAGTTGTAAACTTCCCGTTGTGAGGATAAGTTTATCATCGGCGATAAACTTTCCTTTTAACTGAAGAACGAGTCCTAAGTTGACATTTACTTAGAAGTCGTTTTCATAAGCTTGAAAAACTTTTGAATGTTCTAACATAAAGCTCATGACCGAGAAAGATGAATTTCTCGTTATGAGGAAAAGTTCTCTTATTTAAAAGATACACTTTCCTTTCTAAGCTTTAAACTTGGAATGTTTTAATACAAGCTCATGATCGAGTTACAGTATGATATTTAATTGTAAGTCATTGTGCATGAGCTTAAAAACTTCGAATGTTTTTAATATAAGCTCATGCTCGAGAAGAATTAATTTCTCGTTGTCAGGATAAGTTTATCATCGGCGATAAACTTTCCTTTCTTTGAAGTCTGGGGCATAATATGAAATGTGATTATACGCCATCTTACACGAGCTTAAAAACCTTTGAATAATTTTAATGTAAGCTCGTGTCCGAGAAAATTTAATTTCTCGTTAGTGAGGATAAGTTTATCGTCGGCGATAAACTTTCCTTTCTTTGAAACTCGGGTTACAATCTATGATCCAACTGTAAGCCATATACACGAGCTTAAAACCTTTGAATGGTTTTAGTGTAAGCTCGTGTCCGAGAAAAGTTAATTTCAAGTTAGTGAGGATAAGTTTATCATCGGCGATAAACTTTCCTTTATTTGAAGTTCGGGTCATCGTCTGAAATTTAACGATGAGCCATATACACGAGTTTAAAACCATTGAATAGTTTTAATGTAAGCTCGTGTCCAAGAAAATTTAATTTCTCGTTTTGAGGGTAAGTTATCGTTGCATAGATAAACTTCCCTTTATTTGAAATCCGGGTCATCGTTTGTCATTTAACGAGGAGCCATTTACACGAGCTTAACCGTAAATCCCCTGAGACACTTGATTCTTAGATATCAGCTTCTTCAGCAACCAAACTCTGCGAGTGTTCTTAAATGAATGGTATACAACGATTGGAACGATGTGTTCTTGTTGAAAGTTAACTTTTGTACCTGCATTCTCCTTAGAAAGTTGGATGCTTTTATGTGGGTTAGCGATATCTATTTTAGAACCATGTGGAGGTTCATAGTTGTCCTTACTTGTGCCAGAGGGGACATTAATAGATGGAGCACTTTTCTTAGCTGTCAAAGGTTTCCTTTTATAGGTTAACTTAATCTCAGGCTTAAGTGATGTGTCATCTTTTTCAGTTTCCTCCCTAGTAGTCTTAGTAGGAGTGGAGACTATCTTAGTTAAAGGGCACTCGTTTTCTACAAGAGTGAAAGTTCTACCAGTGGGGCGTCAAACTTTACCAATGGGTTTGATTTTAACTACCCACTGGGATTTAACTCTAGCCCAGGAGTTCACCTCATTAAGGAATTTCTTGACACAAGAGTCATGATTTGCCTTAAAGTCACATTTACTACATGTTTCACAAGTAGCATTTTTCAAGTCCTAATAAGATCTAGAATTCCAAGTTGATTGATTGATGCTCCTATGATATGACATGCTACGGTTAAAAGTGTTAGGTAATCTAGAAGGCATCTGACTAGGTTTGAATTTTCTATCTCTTACTTGCGTCTTATGATTAGCTTCCCTTAGACCAAATTTATGGCGAACGTCATTTGAACTAGTTCGAGACGTGTTCTTTAGACAATGTCTAGGAAGACTAGATGCAATCATGTGATTAGGTCTTGCAAAAGCTGTTTTAGTCACATTGGCCCTAGTTGGTGGAGTGACTGGACTAGAACGATGAACAATATCAACTTGGGAGGCAAACTGTAACACCCCCAAATTTATACAATTTAATACAGCGGAAGACTCGTTGGTGTTACAGGATAGCACATTACTCACATCATAGACAACACATAAAAATCGCGTCGTTTAATAATAAAGCATTTCCATTCATAAATATTAAATTTACATAGGTCCCAAGTCATTGTATTTCATACAAGTTTTACAAAGAATTTGAATGGAAATTATTATTTAGGTGCGGGCCATGAATTCTTGTTGTCTTCCCGAGAATTACCTTCAAGTACCTGAGATAAAACATGTTAAAAGAAAAGGTCAGCGATAACGCCGAGTGAATTCATAGAGTTTAATAAATTCCATCAATATAACATCGGTATAAAATTATTACCAAAAATCATTTTGTACAAATCTTTGTAATAGGCCATAAAATAGCCAAAGTCATTTTATACAAATCCTTATCAAAATCATAATATATGCATTTGCCTTAAAAATCATTATACGAACCAATGTCGTAAAAATATCATACAATACGTTTTATAACGTTGTATGGAGTTAAATAAAAACCGTTATATGATTATGGTTATGAAAACCAAAACACGAACATAATATCAATAGTAAGACCCCATATTGCTAGTCAGGCAATATATCGTAATTCGGTGCGTATAGCAGTATTTTGTTAATTGGATTATTATAAGCCGCATGACATTGTTACCTTACTACAACAAACAACGGGTAGCTAGCCCGAAACTCATTTGCCCATCTAAATTAGCGTGTCGTCACAAAGGTCACGCTATGTAAATCTTCTCATACATAAATTCTCTTACCAATCAACGTGGCACGACGGGGATCAACCGTCAAGGCGCGAACTGGGGTGATCGTCCCCAAATAGTACTATTATATGCATAAGCGTCTACCAAATCCCGGTAGTTTACAATTCATGCTAATGGGACTTTTAGTGACATAACCTAACTTTAATAATCCATTTTGTTTCATCTATCGGGTCATTTAATCATTCATAGGGTCATACAATCATTCGGGTCCAAATCAATAAACAAACAATCGGGACAACTAGTGTCCTATTTTATAAAAACTAACATGTTATCTCCCTCGCGGGTCTATAAAACATTTCATAAAAACATTAAAAAGAGTGCGAGGCTATGAACTCACGTTGATGTGGGAAAGCGGGTTATCGGCAATTCGGGTGTACGGTACGTGCTTCAATCACGAAAAACTAGACAAATAATACTCGTCTTAGACTCTTGTCCAATGACTTTATAAAAATAACAATTATGTATACATATGATGATTATATATATATGATGATCAAGTGGGTTTATATATTCTCATTCACTCATTTTTGTGTTTATGTATTGGTAACTTCTTACTAGTTTACTAGTTTTACCTATTTACGTGTTTTAGGTCCAATAAGCCTATTATAAGTTCATTAACTTGTATTAATCCGTTTCATACTTGTATTATCAGTATTTATACTTTACATGTTGGGCCCAAATGTGTTAAGCCCAATAAATATGTTTATAAGTGTTTTAGCCCATTTTGTTGTATTATTAGTCTAATAACGTTAACTTAGCCCGTTAATGTCCGTATGTTTTATAGTTCGGGTTTTATCGGTTTTTACTTGTTATATATGTTTATATATCAGTATATGAGTTTATAAAAGTTTACATTAGAAGGGTCCAACCGTCTAAGTTTTATTTAACAAAAACGTTAATTTTACGATAATAGCCGAAAAAGTCGTAAAAATCATGTTTATAGTTTTATAACTTATAAAACTTATCAAACTACCATTTTTATAAAATGTCCATTTATTTATCCTTATACATATTTATATAAATGTATTATATAAGTTAGTTGTTTTTAATTCATATTTTATACTATTTTTATTTGAGTGCTTATATAATACTATTATACTTTAATTTCCCAAGATCTGATTTTTACTTTCATGTTCACCAAAACAGCCATATCTAGAGTTCTATATGAAGATAGAAGCTCAAATTTTTACGGCATAAACTACATGATATGTGCTCAATTTAACTCTACTATGGCTACTGTTGAATCAGCCTCTAAGTATTTTCTAAAAATCGTCCAAAACAGTCTATGCAGATTTGCACTCTAAACTTGTTTTGATCATATCTCACTCATTTTTAAGATTCCATTGCATGGTCAACTCTCACATGTGTACAAGACTCATAGCTTACTGTATATTAATTTATCCAAGCCATTTTATCAGTTTATCATATGAGTATTCACTGTTTTATACAGCCTCCTAATTTAGCCATGATTTAACCATTTTTACATGTGGTTTTTCCATCTTTTTACCCATGTTTATCAAATCTATCAACACCAAATCCCCACATAATATTTTTATCATCATATATCATCATACATATATACATTTAAGAAGAAAATACATGATTACATAATCAAAATTAACAAAAAGATGAGGAGAACAGTCTTTATACCACCATGGTTGATGTAGGTTGTGATCAAGTCATGGATTTTGATGGAGAAACTTGTGATAAACCAAGACCATCTTCAAGTCCACCAATCTTCATGAACTCCTTGTGTAAAATCAGCCCCAAGACTCCATAGAAACTCCTCCTTGGATGTTAAAATCACCACCAATCTATAGAGCTTCAAAAGGGCTTCATCATATGTGTGAATAACACATGATTCCATGGTTAAAATTGATCAAATGAGGGTGTTTAAGGTGAGGATGGGACGAAATTTGAGAGAGAGTATGGAGGATGAGAGTGGTTTGCATGTATGTGTGTGAGTTTTGTGGTTTGTGTAGCTTGTTTTAAGCTAATAAATGGTTTTGGTGCAAGTGAAGGACAAGTGTCCTTGCACTTGTTATAAAAGTGACACCAAATTGTTTTATGGCTACTTGTGGCCGGTTATTGATGGGTGGTGGGACAAGTGTAACTTGTTTCATCCCCTATTAATTTATGGGTACTCCTCGATTCTAGTTTCCTCGATTTGCGTGCCCTCGGGTCGTTTTACGAAAAACGTTTTTATTAATTATGAATCAACGGCACAAAACGAATCTAATAAAAATTGTCTCATCAAAAACGGAGTTCGAAAACGTAAATACGTAATCCTAAGGTTTCCGGTTTAGTCGTAAAGGACGTTAAATTATTCACGTAAGTCCTAATCTCTTCTCGTAAATTTGTGAGTTTATGAACCAACACAAATTTAAAATCCCAAAATAATATTCACGGATAAATTTATTTCTTGAAATGTCGGACTGTCACCAAAACGGTGTATGTATACGTAAGCACGTAACGTAGAAAATCCTCCGGTTTAGACGTAGTCGATGCTACTTCAAGTCGTAAATCCAAATTACTTCCCCAAAATAAGTGAGTTCATAATATAACATTAAAATAATATTTTTAAATAATATTTGAGAATAATATATCAACCATAAATTGACGGATTGTCACAGCATTTACCCCTAAACAAGATTTTTGTCCTCAAAGATCATCTTACTACTCGCTTCTTATAGAGTTAAAGCCATGTGGGTATTTCTTCCACATCGGTCTTTTCTCACAAGTGTAATTCATTACAATACGCGAGTTTCATCAAACATAACTACGGGAATAAGATCAGGCTTAATGTTGACTTACTTTCTCTATCCATGATGTTCACGGGTTTTTGATGAATGCAACTTTTCGCCGATCTAAACATTACTAAGAAACAATCAGATTTTCACTTGATAGACATTTTATCAAGTTAGATATACGAAACATAATTCACGCAGCCCTTGAAGTCCTATGGTAGATCCAGCTTATATGCCGTTCAAACCAATCTTTTACATCATCTCAATGGTCCCATACAACGGGGACTTATATCCCATGATCTTTCAGATCATCAATTCATTTTTCCATGGTGGAAATTTTTGGCATAACTTCGCTACCCATCTGGCACTTCAGGATCTACATTTCATTTTCACATAACCTCCTGCCCACTACCGGCAGTCAATAATCAGATCCTAATTTCAACAATCATTTCAGGTCTCGCGGGTCGAGTATTTTGTAAGGTTAGGTTCGCCATCATGGGAAACCTTAAACCTAAAAGACATGTCCAACTCACAATGGGTGTATGTCGGGTGTCTTCATCCCAACTCCTGATTACAGATGCTCTCATATAGATCCTAACAAGATTCGATCTCGATCCTAATACGATAATTATCAATGATAATTTCTCCATAGGAAATTGATTATACGGTTTATTACCAAAGGTCAATCATTCAAGCACAAAACAACACTTATAGTATTTTGTATCGTTACTTTACCTCGTCCCTTCGATTGGGGTGGTAAACAGTACTCTCGTCAAGATTCGTTCTCAATGACTTCTGAGCAAATCTCTAGAAATTCGATGCGAAGCGAGGATCTTGATAGAGATGATCGATACAGGCACACTATGTTTACACAACTCCTTTAAATACAAAGAGTCAATTTCTTCATCAAGAATCTATCATTAACAGGAATGATATTAGCAGATTTGGTCAGTCTGTCGACGATGACCCAAATCGAATCAAATTCAGATGATGACCTTTGCAATAGTTAGACGTTTACTAATGTATGAGGCGATGTATGCCTTCACAATTTGTCATTAGTACAACTTCTTCAGACAAAGATACATTAGATCATAAATGTCATGAATAAAATACTTATACTTACAAGATTTCAATATGACTACATTTCTAAATCTCCATATTTAGGCAAACACAAAGGACCGCCATCGGCTTCTCAATTCTGATGGTTCACATTAGCCGCGAACCCCTTTTATTATCTATATTATCTCTTTTTACAAACATCAGCTATTTTTAAATTGATCGGCAATTTATTTTTGTACCATCATTACTAAGGAACACATCCTAATTGGTTCTTTATATTTTTTACATAATGCGTCGATATCTAACATCACCTCTCCTGATGATATAATTATCATGTCCACAATTCACTCAGATATTCTTTCTTCATATTTTCTAAGTTTTAATTTCTTCTCAACTATCATTTTTATCCGTTTTACTCAATCCAAAGTTTAAAGCATCGATAAATATTACAAGTAATTAAATAATAAATATTTAATTTTTATGAAACGTAAACGCAAAAAGTTTTTAAATTTTCTCAGTTTGTCCAATTATATAAAAATGTTCAAAAGAATAAATTTGAATTTAATTATCA
This sequence comes from Glebionis coronaria, assembly GCA_025667525.1. Classification (NCBI taxonomy): domain Eukaryota; kingdom Viridiplantae; phylum Streptophyta; class Magnoliopsida; order Asterales; family Asteraceae; genus Glebionis; species Glebionis coronaria. Next base: position 492,460,368 of record CM046875.1, read on the forward strand.
CGATTTTTATTGATTTACTGAAAATAATTAGTGAGATTCGTAAATGTTCGAAAAATCTTTATTTATGCTTTGGTCACAATTTTCTTAGTTGAAAAGCAAAATGTGTCGTTTAAAATTTTTAAGTCATGGTTTAAATGGTTTCCTCAATCCCTCTTAGGTTGTCTTGAGGTATACACAAACATTTACCCCTAAACTGGAGTTTAGTTAAATGATTTGTATATAAGGGAATAATCCCTTAAAAATCCTTTGTTAAAATATTTGTCAAAACATATTTGCATTTTATTTTTGGTAAAACCCAAAGTCCTAAATGACTTCTAATTTTTGAAGAGTCAATATATATATATATATATATATATATATATATATATATATATATATATATATATATATATATATATATATATATATATATATATCTTACCATCATTAATCAAACGGTCATTTTATGTAAATGATTAAGCCTTAATTCACATGTTAAATATTCAAGGTACATATTTTTATTGTTCGGCCAATTCAGGGCAATCTATAATTAATTATTAACTTCTTCTTATTCTTATAAACAAGCAAATGGTCCTTAATGATCACGAGCATGAATTTATCAAATTACAGCCTACACACGAGATTCACCAAATTTATGGATGCTACATGTGTATTAGTCAATCCAAACGACATCACGTGAAACTCATAATGTTCATTACAAGTACCGGATGTAGTGATTGGAATAGATAATCTTCTTCACGGACGCGAAGTTGATAATAACCTTGTCGTGGATCAAATCTTTAAAACATACGCTAGAACCTTGTAAATGATCGAACAAATCTTCCATTTCGAGTTATGGATATCATTTTCGATTGTCAATTTACTCAGTTCACAGTAATCTATAAATATAAGGAATGATAACACCATAGCTCTTCATGATGACGAGCTCGGTAGAATAAAATCTTTCTCCGACAACTCTCTCAGTTGTACGGTAATTGCTTTAATTCAGATGGTGCTGACGTACAGTGCACAAGCCACAGGTGCAGCACCGGAAATATAATCAATACCAATTTCAACTTGCCTTAATGGTAAAACTCTAGGTAATTTACCAACAAATACCTTCTAAAATTTCAGATAACAGAAACATCTTTTAATAAATTCATATTAGGTTCTTTCTAGATTATAATATCTATGACTAATTCACAACCATTCATGGTATAATTTCAAGTCATCCATCAAGAGTTATTTAGATCACTTTTGATAATCATCATCTTATCATTTAGGGAATTCAATTTCGAGTTCCCATCAATTAAGACAATGTCGTCATGTCATAATCAATCAATCTATTCTACTGGCACTATCAACTTTCCAGTTTCATTGCCGTTGATAAGATGTGAACTTCCCAAAAGACTAATAATAACTCATAATCCGTCACAAATTCAGGGATATATGGAGACACAACTACTATTAAAAGAGTAAGGTCAACGCATAATCTACGCGAGAGAATTTCAAATCAGATACAGACGAAAACATTTAACGAATATGAATATATCCCATGTTTTCATAATTTGAGTACGCATTCGAAAGCTCCTCGGATCGTTACCCAGGTCATTCAAATGAAATCAAATCAATAGAAATGACAGGAACGATGACACATCCAGTCGGGTATCAACACTCGGTAATCATATACTTTTTCAAAGGATCTCACTACGGGAGAATTGGAAAAAGAAAGAATTGTCAATTGTCAAATAAGACAATTTCCACAGATGAGTAAATTCGATTCAGAAGAATAAATGGTACAGGCGCATATGTAGGTCTCCCTAACACTATGTCCCTATTTTTCACTTCTTGCAGATCTCATAAAATTTTAATCTTTCACAATCTTTAAAGAAAATGTAGTGTTTATTAATCAGCTTTATGGTGACTACTAATCAGCCGTGCATGGTCCATTCCAAATTGTATGTAGGCGCGCAACTATATACAATTTCAAGATTAACGATGCAATACTCAGTTCGTCAAAATTTTACATCATGTTTATAATAAAAACATTTTCATGCTTAATTCTTAAATAAGAATCAAAAATAAATTTACAAAGATTTTCTTTGTTATGAAAACAATTAAGTTTTCCAAGGTGTTTTATAAACAACTTCATTTTGATAACAATCACTTATAAATCTTACTTTGAATATTCCTTATAGTGATGAAAATCCAATTTTTCTCAAGGGATACTATTGTATCTTATAAAAACAATGAGTGATCTGCAAAAGAGTGATGAAAAGTTGTTCACCAAGAACTAACTATAATATAATAGGAAATGAGCTTAGCCAAATAATCATGAGGTTCATGACCTCGATGGCACTCACGAAGAATGATTCACAACGTAACTCAAATCAAGATGAGTACTTGTTCAATGGTTGCATCACTAATGCGAACATTAGGATGAAGCAATAAAGGATAGATAACATCGATACATGTAGAATTTAGCAATCAAAGGTAGTCTTTTCATTAATCACAAACAAGTCTAAATTGTACCGTAACACATTACGTGTCACTATGTCATACAACTCCATGAACTCATCCTACCAACTGATGTCTCAGTTAAGTTAGGGATTATTTTTAAAAGATACCATAATGAATACTAATCTACAAGAGTCATTAGGTGTTCCACATGTCCCGAAAGATCCATCGGTCTCAATTCAGAAGAAGATTTCTTCGATTTATTTATTGGACACTGGGCATCCTTGTTAGTAAACAATGGCTTAGGAACAACCTTTAACACAAACAAACAATCATTTAAAACCTTATAATTCAATCACAGAACTTAACGACTTCCTCTTAACAATTTCATATTCCATACGAATTAAATTTTACTTCATTCAAGTTTCAATTAACTTATACTCAATGCGATATCCTACCTCATTCTCCAGTACTTTCATCCTTATTTTCGGACCTTCAAAGTGCAATAAAAGCTCGATATCAACAACACTTAATTTCCAATCCTATAGCTCTTACAAAAATAGTTATCAAATGAGTCACTAATATGAAATGACTCGCACATTCAATTAGACTTCTCGGAAAGGTATTAGTGGCATGAGGCTTTTGGGTAATGGTTCCAATGACAGCCTCAAGTGCAACATTCACCCTTTCGATTTCAATTTTAAGAATTGGGTGACAACGAATCATATGACATCTTTCTAGGTGGTAATGTTTTGTCAAACTCCACTCTATAAGGAAAGATCGTCATGACATCGATATCAGATTTAATCTCGCCAATTTTTCTTCAGTATCACAATCAACTAATATCTACATTTCTACGAATATCAAACATTTGTTGGGATCATAAATATCCACAACTTGGTTTAGATCTTGGATAGCTAGAATTCCTACGAGAATAGCTTCGATTAATTTACTAGGGGATTTAGGGTTCCTTGTGACAATCTACGTCGTATAAATACCTCGTATAAATATCAAAATAATCATCAAACAATCATGTAATCAATTTAAAACATATATATATAATCGAAGTTATATATATATTAAAATAACACTTCTCAGTCTGGCCTTGTCGGTAACTCGGGAATTCTTTGGCACCGTTATAGTTAAAAGATTTTTAGACATTTTTAGAAAAATGTTTATAGTTAAAAGATTTTGAAATGTTTTATTCAAAACCTTAGTTTTAAAAATCTTTCGTTCTCTATAACGAGAGCTCTGGTACCAAACTGTAACACCCCCAAATTTATACAATTTAATACAGCGGAAGACTCGTTGGTGTTACGGGATAGCACATTACTCACATCATAGACAACGCATAAAAATCGCGTCGTTTAATAATAAAGCATTTCCATTCATAACTATTAAATTTACATAGGTCCCAAGTCATTGTATTTCATACAAGTTTTACAAAGAATTTGAATGGAAATTATTATTTAGGTGCGGGCCATGAATTCTTGTTGTCTTCCCGAGAATTACCTTCAAGTACATGAGATAAAACATGTTAAAAGAAAAGGTCAGCGATAACGCCGAGTGAATTCATAGAGTTTAATAAATTCCATCAATATAACATCGGTATAAAATTATTACCAAAAATCATTTTGTACAAATCTTTGTAATAGGCCATAAAATAGCCAAAGTCATTTTATACAAATCCTTATCAAAATCATAATATAGGCATTTGCCTTAAAAATCATTATACGAACCAATGTCGTAAAAATATCATACAATACGTTTTATAACATTGTATGGAGTTAAATAGAAACCGTTATATGATTATGGTTATGAAAACCAAACACGAACATAATATCAATAGTAAGACCCCATATTGCTAGTCAGGCAATATATCGTAATTCGGTGCGTATAGCAGTATTTTGTTAATTGGATTATTATAAGCCGCATGACATTGTTACCTTACTACAACAAACAACGGGTAGCTAGCCCGAAACTCATTTGCCCATCTAAATTAGCGTGTCGTCACAAAGGTCACGCTATGTAAATCTTCTCATACATAAATTCGCTTACCAATCAACGTGGACGGGGATCAACCGTCAAGGCGCGAACTGGGGTGATCGTCCCCAAATAGTACTATTATATGCATAAGCGTTTACCAAATCCCGGTAGTTCACAATTCATGCTAATGGGACTTTTAGTGACATAACCTAACTTTAATAATCCATTTTGTTTCATCTATCGGGTCATTTAATCATTCATAGGGTCATACAATCATTCGGGTCCAAATCAATAAACAAACAATCGGGACAACTAGTGTCCTATTTTATAAAAACTAACATGTTATCTCCCTCGCGGGTCTATAAAACATTTCATAAAAACATTTAAAAGAGTGTGAGGCTATGAACTCACGTTGATGTGGGAAAGCGGGTTATCGGCAATTCGGGTGTACGGTACGTGCTTCAATCACGAAAAACTAGACAAATAATACTCGTCTTAGACTCTTGTCCAATGACTTTATAAAAATAACAATTATGTATACATATGATGATTATATATATATGATGATCAAGTGGGTTTATATATTCTCATTCACTCATTTTTGTGTTTATGTATTGGTAACTTCTTACTAGTTTACTAGTTTTACCTATTTACGTGTTTTAGGTCCAATAAGCCTATTATAAGTTCATTAACTTGTATTAATCCGTTTCATACTTGTATTATCAGTATTTATACTTTACATGTTGGGCCCAAATGTGTTAAGCCCAATAAATATGTTTATAAGTGTTTTAGCCCATTTTGTTGTATTATTAGTCCAATAACGTTAACTTAGCCCGTTAATGTCCGTATGTTTTATAGTTCGGGTTTTATCGGTTTTTACTTGTTATATATGTTTATATATCAGTATATGAGTTTATAAAAGTTTACATTAGAAGGGTCCAACCGTCTAAGTTTTATTAAACAAAAACGTTAATTTTACGGTAATAGCCGAAAAAGTCGTAAAAATCATGTTTATAGTTTTATAACTTATAAAACTTATCAAACTACCATTTTTATAAAATGTCCATTTATTTATCCTTATACATATTTATATAAATGTATTATATAAGTTAGTGGTTTTTAATTCACATTTTATACTATTTTTATTTGAGTGCTTATATAATACTATTATACTTTAATTTCCCAAGATCTGATTTTTACTTTCATGTTCACCAAAACAGCCATATCTAGAGTTCTATATGAAGATAGAAGCTCAAATTTTTACGGCATAAACTAAATGATATGTGCTCAATTTAACTCTACTATGGCTACTGTTGAATCAGCCTGTAAGTATTTTCTAAAAATCGTCCAAAACAGTCTATGCAGATTTGCACTCTAAACTTGTTTTGATCATATCTCACCCATTTTTAAGATTCCATTGCATGGTCAACTCTCACATGTGTACAAGACTCATAGCTTACTGTATATTAATTTATCCAAGCCATTTTATCAGTTTATCATAAGAGTATTCACTGTTTTATACAGCCTCCTAATTTAGCCATGATTTAACCATTTTTACATGTGGTTTTTCCATCTTTTTACCCATGTTTATCAAATCTATCAACACCAAATCCCCATATAATATTTTTATCATCATATATCATCATACATATATACATTTAAGAAGAAAATACATGATTACATAATCAAAATTAACAAAAAGATGAGGAGAACAATCTTTATACCACCATGGTTGATGTAGGTTATGATCAAGTCATGGATTTTGATGGAGAAACTTGTGATAAACCAAGACCATCTTCAAGTCCACCAATCTTCATGAACTCCTTGTGGAAAATCAGCCCCAAGACTCCATAGAAACTCCTCCTTGGATGTTAAAATCACCACCAATCTATAGAGCTTCAAAAGGGCTTCATCATATGTGTGAATAACACATGATTCCATGGTTAAAACTGATCAAATGAGGGTGTTTAAGGTGAGGATGGGACGAAATTTGAGAGAGAGTATGGGGGATGAGAGTGATTTGCATGTATGTGTGTGAGTTTTGTGGTTTGTGTAGCTTGTTTTAAGCTAATAAATGGTTTTGGTGCAAGTGAAGGACAAGTTTCCTTGCACTTGTTATAAAAGTGACACCAAATTGTTTTATGGCTATTTGTGGCCGGTTATTGATGGGGGGTGGGACAAGTGTAACTTGTTTCATCCCCTATTAATTTACGGGTACTCCTCGATTCTAGTTTCCTCGATTTGCGTGCCCTCGGGTCGTTTTACGAAAAACGTTTTTATTAATTATGAATCAACGGCACAAAACGAATCTAATAAAAATTGTCTCATCAAAAACGGAGTTCGAAAACGTAAATACGTAATCCTAAGGTTTCCGGTTTAGTCGTAAAGGACGTTAAATTATTCACGTAAGTCCTAATCTCTTCTCGTAAATTTGTGAGTTTATGAACCAACACAAATTTAAAATCCCAAAATAATATTCACGGATAAATTTATTTCTTGAAATGTCGGACTGTCACCAAAACGGTGTATGTAAACGTAAGCACGTAACGTAGAAAATCCTCCGGTTTAGACGTAGTCGATGCTACTTCAAGTCGTAAATCCAAATTACTTCCCAAAAATAAGTGAGTTCATAATATAACATTAAAATAATATTTTTAAATAATATTTGAGAATAATATATCAACCATAAATTGACGGATTGTCACACAAACCGCGGTCTCGAGGATTTTGGTCGCTCGGATCTAAATGCAGTCGGTTGTCTAACAGACTGAATTTGAGGCGGTTTCCCCAAGATTGATGGTTTTTCAAACTTAGTGTCCACACTAGTTCCTTTAGTTTTCCTTAATTCATTTCTTAAAGCAGCTATAACAAAAACCTTTTCTTGAACCTGAGCTTTTAAAGTCTCATTATCTTTAAGCAATTTGTCTTGGGATGCCAACTTAGATTCTATAAAGTTAATTTGTTTCAAAAAATTATCCTTTTCATCTTTAGAATCTAGAACTTTTTGATCCAATTTTCGTTCAAGAACAACGTTTGACTTTTCAAGTTTTTCAAATTTGTTCGTTTTCTTGCGCGTGTTTTGAGAAAAAGGGCTACTCGAGGGTTTGCCAACCAAAGTATTATATACGTATCATATATATTTGCTTGTTTTTCAAAAGATTAAACCCTCTTAAACGTTTTGGTGTTTCACCAACGTTCTAAAGTCATCGAAGACGTTCACTCAACGTGATCGTTTTCATTTCTTGATGCTCCTTTAATCGAGAAATCGATTCGAGGAGAGATTTGTAGATTTGAGTCTACGTAATATACCGAAAATCCAAAAAATTAAAAAACAATCAAAAACCAAAAAAATTGAAAAAACGAAAAACCCCAAAAATAATCTTCTTTGCTACCCCCCATTCTTTACGTTTAGTGCATGCGCACTAGATAGAAGGACTATACGAATTCTAGCGACGCAACGAATCGACGCAATCGAAATCAAAGGAATCAATGACGTAGACGGAATTTAGAAACTAACGTTCCTAATATCGTTGTCGAAACTAACGACGAGATGGCCGAGAATCGTACGATGATGGAATTTCTCTAATCGCCCACCGAGGGTTATGGAGACGCGATCCTAATTCCTGCTATCGAAGTGGAGAATTTTGAGATTAAGAGCGGAATGCTATCGTTAATTCAAGCAACGAAGTTTCGAGGTCATGAGGCGGATAATCCTCACGATCACATTCGGAATTTTGATCGTCTTTTGGCAACGATCAAGTTTAAAAATGTCGACACCAATGTTGTTAAGCTTATGCTTTTTCCGTACTCGCTCGATGGTGCCGCCAAGGATTGGTACGAGAAAGAGCCACCTAATTCCATAATTACGTGGAAGGATCTCGTTTCCAAATTCGTTAATCATTTTTTACCACCGTCTAAGACGACGTTTTTCAAAAACGAGATTACGAGATTTGAACAAAAACCGAATGAATCATTTAGAGACGTGTGGGATCATTTTAAGGAATTGCTTAAGAAATGTCCTCACCATAGATTTTACGAGTTACACTAAATCGACACGTTTTATAACGGTCTTAGTTTTCAAGAACAACATTCGTTAAACTCCACCGCTGGTGGCAATTCTTTTGTGTAAAACTCCGAAAGACACATTAGTTATTATCGAAAATAGATCCAAGGTTTACCAACTCCATAGAACACCGAGTGTTTCTAATGTCGCCAATGTTAGTAATTCTAATCGCGATATTGAGAGGGTTGATGCGAAAGTCGATAAGTTGACGAATGTGTTTACGTCGTTCTTAATCGAGATGCAAAAGAAAGACGCTCCCGCTACAGTGAAAGCAGTTGAGGCATCATGTACGTTGTCTGGTGGACCTCATAATTATTACGAGTGTGCGGCTACGAATGGCCAAACGTCGAGTGTAAACGCGTTATACAACAATTTTCAAAATCAAAACAACGCCGTTCCATCACAAGGAAACTATCAAGGCAGTAATTTCAAAATCGTAACAATTTTCAAGGAAATAATAATCAACAAGGAAATTTTTCGAATCAAGGAGGTTATAATCAAGGTCGTAATTTAGGTTGGCAAAATCGAGGTAACAACAACAATCAAAACTCGAATTTTCAAAACAACGCTAATCAAGGAAACAATTTTTTAAGCGGTAATCAGGGGAATTTTCAAAGAAATAATCAAAACCAAGGGAACTTCAATTCTAATCAAAATAATTTGTCAAACGAGTTTCAGAATATATGAAAACGAATGAGGCTATTATAAGACGATTAGAGGGAAAAATTGGTACTTTGAAAAACAACTTTTCCAACACTTTGAAAAATCAAAATACAAAGATTGAGCAAGGACAAATCGACATTAAAAAGATGTTTTCGGCCACTATGAGCAAGTCTTCAGGTGCGTCATCGAGTTCGTTACCTAGTGACACCGTTACTAATCCAAAAGAACAAGTTAAATCCGCCTCTTCCATTGGAAAAAGTCGTGTGATTACCCCTAACCTTGATGGATTTAGAGTTGTGCCTTCATCTCGACCCTCGACTTCTCAAACGCCTTCATGTTCTAAAGTCGAGGGAATGAACATGGTGACGAAGGAAAAGAGTGCACATCCTCGTGTACCTCAAATTCCACCCACGGTTAAAAAAGAGAGCTTTATCAACCTTACCAATGTAACCCTTGAAGAAACTTGTGCTTCGCTCCTTCTTAAAAATCCTAAAAGTCATATGCCGAGAAAGGAAGAAGATCCGGGCCAATTTCTACTACCTTTTGATTTTTCCAAGATTGAGGGATGTTTAGCCCTTTCCGATTCAGGTGCTAGCATCAATCTCATGCCTCATTCTCTTTGGAAATTAATGAAATTGTCAAGACATACCCCCACGAACATGACAATCGAGCTAGCAAACTGTACACCATTAAAACCAATTGGAATAGCCGACGATGTTTATGTTAAAATTGGAAAGTTTGTTTTTCCCGCGGACTTCATCATTTCCGATTATGACGGAGATCCTAAATGTCCCATTATTTTAGGTCGACCATTTTATCGACAGCTCGTGCCATTATTGATGTTCACGGTGGAAAATTAACTATGGCTTATGGGGAGGATAAAATGAAGTTTTTAGCGAATAGATCCCAAATTTTAAATGATCATGATGAAACCGATGTTCCTAAAATTGATATTTCAAAATTTGATAACGTCAAAGCTTATACTTTAGCGGAAAAATGAAGCTAGATGCATGTTTTGAAAGAATGAGAATGAACGGTTTTAAAGATGGCGATATTAATGATAAAGAATATGTTTACTGTTGGGTCCACTAGTTGTAGATCTTGCAGCCTATTAAGGATGGTGAACGACTTCTGTAATCACAAGTCTATTCACAGAGGGACTCTTAATGAAATACAAAGTATAAGTGCAGAATACAAATACTAAGATCAAGAAGAAACAGAATAACTAAATAACTTGATCCTTACTAGGGATTTCTACTATTGATATGAAATGAATATTGGTGAAAGGTGTGTCTAACCCTCTGCCAATGGGTTCCTTTTATACTACAAGGAAACCCTAAACTACATTAAACATAAAAATTGTAACTCCTGATATGCATATCCTTTCCTAAGATATCTCATGCATATCCTAACAAACTACTAAGAATAATATTGTTTGACTCTCTACTAGACCAGGAGCACGTATTGCTCCTACTACTACTAGGATCAGGTGGAACTACATACCTCCTAGTTCATCTATTACAAATATCCTATTACATAGGTCCTAACAATCCTCCCCTAAAGTTGAATTTGACTAGTTGAGTTCAAGTTTCCTGGTAGATCTTGCAAAAGCAGCTTGAGGATTGAAACAGCAAAACCAAAGCAGCAAAATAACCATCAGAAGTGAAAGCACAAAGAATGCTGCAACTAAGAACTCTGAGAAGCTTCTTGAAAGCTTGGAAAATATCTACACGTGTTGAATCTTCACAACAATATGAGCAGATTTGATAAGCCTTTACCAAGTAGCTGCTCGCTCTTGGGCAAGCTAGTCTTTGTGGTGGAATAAGCATCACCCTGGGAGACCAGAACCCAGCTCAACTCTTAGAACGTAAATCAATGGTGAGTGGGAGTACCCTAATGATTTTGGGCAAATCATCACAGCCGTCAACGGAGTTGATTGATGTCTTTACCAGAAGTCGTACCCTTCCGGACTAGCCAACTCTTAGCAATAAAGCATCGGTGATCTGAAAACCCTATAGCTTTGAGCAAGCTATTACAACTATCAACGGATGTGATAAAAGTCTTTACCAAGAGTCGTACCCCCTTGGACTAGCCACTTTTCAGTCTAGGACCAAGGCAAGTGAAAACCCTCCAATTTTGGGTAAAATGGCAACCATCAACGGATTTGATAATCACACCAAATCCGTACCCTCATGGTGAACAACCTCTTTCTTGTCTGCAAGACATGGTGAGTTAAACACCATTTGTTGTGTAGAAGAATTCCAATAGCAGTAGTACATCACATAATAGCCCAAGTGTGAAATGTCCAAGATATAAAGATTTTCTCAATGGAAAAGTATAAGCAGATATTATATAAAAGTATTTTTTTAAACAATGAAAGTGTTAGTCACCAGTCACTATACATATTGGTGAAAAGAATGTATAAGAAATCAAAAGTATAGAAGAAATAAACCAATCATTAACCAGAAGCAGCAACCTTGTCTGCAAGAAGCCGAGCATGAATATTTTCAACCAAAGTGGTGGCCATAGCAGACTCGTTACCAGAAGGAGCATTTGACACCACTAGGTGACACTCCAACATAGCCTCCATGCTAGAAATGGTAAGGGGATACTCCAAATCCACAAGCATAAATACACGAGCACCAGATTCCAACGCCAACGCATGCACACCACAACAAGCATACAAATTCCACATAGAAATAACCCAACGGGGCTGCTCCTTCCATATCCCAACACTAGGAGTACCAGGGGGACAATCTAACATAATCTTCAAATCACCCCAAAGGACCAACCCAAGCCAGTTAGGAACATCAATAGGAGACTTAGGGATAACAACATCAACCAATCTATACAGAAGCATAAGATCATGACGTTCTACCCAAGATAATATGCTTTGCAGCCCAGAGAAGTATTTGTGGTAGCCATCACTAGTCTTGATTAGATGTGTATATGTACCAGCAACAATGGGGGATGGATGAACTTCCCAATGCACAATCCTACCACAGCCAAGTAGGAGTTCATCATCTCTATCAGAAGGGATATCAATTAGGTTTGCAGGATCCCTCTTCTCCCATGGAACAGCCTTACCACGACGAGCCTTTTTCTTACGAATAGACCGGCGATAGGTGGGGACAGTAGCAGAGGGTTCCTCCTTAACCTTGATAGTAGTAAAAGCAACAGTAGAAGGGTGATCATCATCCTGAAGGGTCAGGTCGGCAAGCTTGGGATCAGTAGCAGCTTCCTCAACTAGTGGTGTAGGGGTTGGTTCAGAAACCGGTGGAGGAGTAGGATCAACAGCAGAAGGAGGATCAATATCAGGGTTGATAGTAGCTTCATCATGAGAAGGGGTGGGATAAACCTTTGTGTTGGGAATAAAAATAGCTAATTCACTGGGACGCTGACAAGAAGAACTTAGACGCTGACAAGAGATAATAAGGCGCTGATAGCTGGACACTGACAAGAGATATTGAAACGCTGACAAGAAGAAGTTCAACCACTGAAAGAATACTTACTCTACATGTTTTGTACTTCTAGTAAAGATATGTTTGACATTGTACTTTCTATGTTTATCTTTACCTAAAATAGTTGATACGTAAACTCTTGTACAAGGTTCCTTATTCTATAAAAGGAGGCCTTTGGATTTTAGTTAAATATATGTTTTCCACTTTCATTGTACGCAAGTTTCTACTTGTGGATGCTGACTATTTCTTGTCCAAAGAAGTGTTGGAGAAGATGCTAGAGACACCCTTGGAGATTGATTATACTAGTGACGTGGCCAAGGACTTGATCAGATATGTTTATCACCAACATAAGAAGTTTTTGCAAGATTCCTCCTAAGCCTTAATTTTTTATTCAGAAACTTGATCATTGGAATGGATATCAAGTTTAGGGGAGGATTGTTGGGAATAAAATATGGGTCAGTTCACTAGACGCTGATAAGAAGAATGTCAACGCTGATAGGATGACATTGGACGCTGACAGCCAAGCGTTGACATTGAAGAAGTCAACGCTGACAGCCTTGAAGATTGACACTGATGGAATATCTTCATACGTATCTTTTGTTTATTTGTTTCTTTATTTATGTATGGTAAAGATAAGCACAACATTGTATTTTCTATTATTATCTTTACCTAGAATAGTTGATTCGTAGCTTATTGTACAAGACTTCTTGTTCTATAAAAGAAGGTCTTTTAGGTTAAAGTCATATATATTAGTTTTCATAAGTTTTCGATTGTTAAAACTCTTTCATTGTAACCAAGTACGATTATTCTAATACAAGTGAAAGTTTGTTTAACATCTTTGTGTTTTAGATCAAGTGTTAATTCCGCATAACACTTTGTTACTTTATTCATAAGCAAAGGTTTCTCTACGTGTAGTACTTGATCTAATCTCGTATACACAAAGCTTAATCGATCTAAGTTTGGGATCAACAAGTGGTATCAGAGCTTGTTGAGAAACTTTTGATCTTTAAGTAACGCAAGAACCCTAAAACACCAAAAACCCTAAAAACCCAAAAATTCTCAAAACCCTAAAAACACCATGTCTGGCACAGATCAACCTGCTTCTTTGCTACAAAACAACTCCTCAAATCCTAGTATCAAAATTCCCATGTTTGATGCCAGGAACTTTGAGCTTTGGAAGTCAAATTTTGAGCAAAATATAGCTATTCATGACTACACTCTTTGGGAGATTGTCGAATATGGGAACACATTCGACAAAGCAGCAAAGATTGCTGCTGCAATTGCCACAAGGACAGCTGTTCCTAATTGTCCTGAAGCTGATAAGGTGGAAAAGCCTGGAGATGGGAGAGCTGTAGCTGTTGAAGATATAGCCAAGAAGAGGGTGGACATGAAAATCTTGAACATCTTGAAACACGCCCTAGGTCATGAGAATCAGCACAAGTACAAACGCTTTGAGTCTGCAAAAGAGCTTTGGGAAGCTCTTGAAGTAGCACATGGTGGCAATGCTGACACAAAAGAAGAAAAGAAGAAGCAACTCTTGCATGAGTATGCTGTCTTTAAAGCTCAACCCAATGAAAATCTCAGCAGTGTGAGAAGTAGACTTCTTGACATCACAAGTCAACTTTCCTTCATGGGAACACAGATTGATGACCCTGAATTGAATGCTACTTTTCTCAAAAGCCTTGGTGATGTATGGAAGATTGAAACAAGATCCATTCTTGTCAACAATACCCACAAGACCTCCAGGTTTGATGACATCTTCAACAAACTAAGACTGTTGGAGAATGAATGGCAATTGGATAGTGATAATAAATCTTCCAGCAGCAACATGGCCTTCTTCTCACAAAGTGAAGGCCAATTTGATTCCATGAACTTCTATGGACATCCAGCCACTGGATCTCAAGGTGTCAGCGCTGGATGTCAGTCTGTCAGCGCTGGATCATATCCTGTCAACGCTTTATACTCAAGCGCTGACACACACAACTTTGGCGCTGATAGACTTAAACCTGCTGGTTTAGATCTAGATACTGTGTGTGCATTCATTGGTTCTTTGCCCAGTGATTCAAGGATTACATATGAAGATCTTGAGCAGATAAGTGATGAACAATTGGAAGAGATGGACATCAAGTGGACTATGGCTCTTGTAAGCTTAAGAGCAAACAGGTTTAATAAAAGGTTCAAGAAGAAGATGACCTTTAATGCTAAGGATGTTGCTGGCTTTGACAAGTCCAAGGTTGAGTGCTACAACTGTCATAGGATGGGGCACTTTATGAGGGAATGTAGATCTCCAAAAAGATCTGATGCTGGTAAGCCTTCAAGCCAAATGGTTAAGAGCCCAGATCCCAAGGCCATGGTTGCTGTTCAACAAATTGATGGAGTTGGAGAATTGGACTGGAGCTGGATGGCTAAGAATGAGGAAGAGGACAGAGCTTTGGTTGCTGAAGTTAAAGAAGAGCATGCTGAATATGCTCTCATGGCACACTCCTCCTCTTCATCAGATAATGAGGTATATGATGATGCTTTCTGTTCTAAGGGTTGTCGTTTAAATACTGAAAAACTAAATCAAGAGATAGTTAAATTATTAGATGAGGCAAGTACTGAAAGATGCAAAGTATCTAATTATCAAATTGCTCTTACCCAAACAGAAAAGACAGTAGCTGAGTATAAGAAAATGGAGTTTGATTTAAAGGATCAAATAAATATCTTAAAACATGAGTTACATCAGAGTAAAGATGTTCAAGATATAGTAAATAGGGTTAATCTTGATTTGATAGCTCAGTTAGAGGAGGCTAACAAAAATAAAGATAATGTGAGTCTTAAAATCCAGAGATTTGATAAGGCCACACAATCCCTAGGAGAGTGTGTTAGTAAACAAAGAGACTCTAAGGATAAGAGTGGGATTGGGATGAAGGATTATACTGGTGTTCCACCACCAGCTGGGGATTTCTATGGTGTCCAATCAAAGGACTTATCTTGGACTGGCTTGCCAGAATGCCAAGAGGAGGAATTCATTCCTCCACCTAGAGTGATTTCCCCAGTTGAGGAGTACAAGCAAAAACTGACTGACCTAGATGAGTGGAAGAAAGCTAACCACACCTTGTTTGTTAAGGGAGGGTTGTTGTGTGAAAGTCCAAATGAGCCCACACCAAACATGATACCAATTGTGGAGTCCAATGATCCTAAACCTATTAAGATCACACACCCTACCACTGGCAAAGCTGTTGACCTTGGCTCACAAACTGTTAGAAAACCTAGTGTTAAGTATGCAGAGATGTATAGGAATACTAGGTCACCAAAAAGCCAAGTTAGTAATCATGGAACAGGCTTCTTTGCTTCTAGACCTAAGACTATGTCTAGAAAAGCTTGTTACACATGTGGTAGCTTCTCACATTTGGCATACAAATGTGTCAACGCTTCCAATGTCAACGCTGATAGGAACCAGTTCAGCGCTGACAAAAGTCAACATAGGTCAAACACTGTCAGACCCAATACCTTTGTGAACAAAAGTTCACAAGTTGTTAGACCAGCCCCATTCTTTTCTAGAGGGTCTAATACACAAGGCCTAAGACCTTTTCAAAAGTCAAACACTTGGTCCAATAGGCAATGGGTTCCTGTAGCAAACCCTAGGTTCAACGCTGATAAAGGCAATCGGGGCGCTGACAAGAGTAATTTCAGCGCTGACAGACACACTGCCAAACCTAGGTATTTGCAACCACAGGGAAATAGGTCTAAAGCTTCTACTAGCTTAACATGGAGACCAAAACAAGACCAAAACTCTAATTCTACAGGTGTTTCTATGACATGCAACAGGTTTCATTATATTTCAAAGGCAATGTCAACACCAATTGGGGTTAACTGGGAATTTCATTCAAACAGGGATGAAAATGGGGTTGTTATGAGAACCAAGTCTGTTCTTGTTGAACAACCAAATGAATCCAAGTCTTCCAAGGCTTGGGTTCCCAAAGAAAACTAATGTGTTTTCTTTATGTACAGGGCATTCAGAAGAAGATCAATGATTATGGATACTGGGATAGTGGATGCTCAAGGCACATGACAGGAAAGGAAGACTATCTGACCAATTTCTCTCCTATTTAAGATGGTGATAAGGTATACTTTGGAGGGGGCTACGACACCATCACAGGAAAAGGAACCCTTGTCACCAACAATCTACGGTTTGAGAATGTCTTCTTGGTAAAAGAACTGGATTATAATTTGTTTAGTGTATCACAAGTGTGTGATAACAAAAATAAGGTTCTTTTCACAGATACTGAGTGCTTGGTGTTAAGCAAAGATTATAAGCTCCCTGAGGAAAAATACATAGATTTTAGAACACCAAGGCATAAAGACATATATAATGTGAATCTTAATGGAATTAAGATAAATAATAAAATGTCATGTCTATATGCTAAAGCCTCAGTAGATGAAAGTAATCTTTGGCACAAGAGATTAGGGCACATAAACTTTAAGAATATTAATAGACTTGTGAGGCTTGGTTTAGTTGATGGTTTGCCTGAAAAGGCTTTCCACAATGACCACACTTGTGTTGCATGTCTTAAGGGCAAGCAGCACAAGGTCTCATTCAGGTCTAAACAGGTGCACTCTAGTTCTAAACCACTTCACTTATTGCATATGGACGTCTTTGGTCCAACTAATATAGAAAGTTTGAAGGGTAAATCATATTGTTTTGTTATCACTGATGATTATTCCAGGTTTACATGGACTTTCTTTTTAGCCAAGAAAAGTGAAACTGCCCAAAGTCTGACTAATTTCATTACCCAGATTGAGAAGAAAAATGGTAATGAGGTCAAAATTATTAGAAGTGACAATGGGGGTGAGTTTAGAAATCAGTTGTTAGATGATTTTTGTGCCAAGAAAGGGATTACTAGGCAGTTTAGCATAGCTAGAACCCCACAGCAAAATGGGGTTGCTGAAAGGAAGAATAGGACCCTTATTGAAGCAGCCAGAACCATGTTGGCTGATGCCCACTTTCCTATAGCCTTTTGGGCTGAAGCTGTTAACACAGCTTGTTATGTTCAAAATAGGGCATTGGTCAACAAAATACATAATAAGACACCTTATGAGTTACTTTGGGGAAGGAAGCCAAATATTGGTTTTCTCAAGCCTTTTGGATGTCATGTAGTTGTTTTAGAAACTAGTGAGGCCCTAGGTAAATTTGAGTCAAAAGGTGATGAAGGCTACTTCATGGGTTATTCAGTGCAGAGTAAAGGATATAGGGTTTACATTAAAAAGGAAAAACGTATACTTGAAAAAGTACATGTTAGGTTTTTAGAGAGTAAACCTAGTGATCCTGAAAGTGGTCCAAATTGGTTGTTTGACTTAGAACCTTTATCTAGAGCTTTAAATTATATGTCTGTTACTGATCCAGACATTGTGAAGGAAACTTCAAGTGTTTTGGAAAAGAGAATTGGTAATGTTTCAGGTATACAGGTTGCTAAGAAGGATGGACCACCAGCAGCCGAGTCATCTCCCACACAAGAATATGTTACACTTCCTATATGGACAGATGGGTATTATGCTGTTGCTACTGCTGCTAGGAAAGATAATGGTGGTTTTCAAATACCACCAAATACAAACATGCATACTTCTTCAGGCGCTGACAAAGGGAAATCAAGCGCTGATAAGACAAATTCAGACGCTGATGGCTTAGACGCTGACAACAACAGTTCAAGCGTTGTTAGCCCAAGCGCTGACAAACAAGGATCAGACTTTGGTGACACCTTTACACAGCTTTTCTCTTCCCATTTTGAACAAGGTGGACCTTCCAATGTCCATGAAGAGATTCATGTTGATCAAACAGAGTCTGATGAAGGAGATATTGGCAACATGGAGCGTGAAGTGGAGGACACCAGACTTTTTGAAGGAGGAGTTCTCACTTCCACATCAAAGGATCACCCCACATCTCAGATCATTGGTGATGTTATGGCTCCAGTTCAGACAAGAAGATCCCATCAAAGTCTTGGTGGATTTATTGCCAATATACACAAGAAGGTTGATACCCCTCTTGTACAAGCATGTTTGTTTGCCTGTTTTCTGTCACAGGAAGAACCCAAGAAGATTTTTGATGCTCTCAAAGAACCAAGTTGGGTGGAAGCAATGCAGGATGAGCTTCACCAATTTGCTATCCAGGATGTTTGGGAGCTGGTTGATTGTCCTAGATATGTGAGACCAATTGGGACAAGATGGGTTCTAAGGAACAAGAAAGATGAAAGAGGTATTGTGGTCAGAAACAAGGCACGTTTGGTAGCTCAGAGATATACACAAGAGGAAGGCATAGATTATGAAGAAGTCTTTGCTCCAGTTGCAAGAATTGAAGCTATCAGAATTTTCTTAGCTTATGCATCTTGCATGAACTTCACTGTTTATCAAATGGATGTGAAGAGTGCTTTCCTCTATGGCACAATTGTTGAGGAGGTATATTTCATGCAACCTCCTGGTTTTGAAGATCCTGAGAATCCAAACAAGGTCTATAGAGTGAAGAAAGCAATGTATGGACTTCATCAAGCCCCAAGAGCATGGTATGGTACATTGTCCACCTACTTGGTGGAAAATGGTTTCAAAAGGGGCACCATAGATCAGACACTATTTACAAAGAAGAAAGGAAAACATGTGTTGCTTGTGCAGGTCTATGTTGATGACATCATTTTTGGGTCTACTGATCCAAAAATGAGTGAGGACTTTTCCAAGCTCATGACAGATAAATTCAAGATGAGTGCAATGGGTGAGATGAACTTCTTTCTAGGGTTGCAAGTTCAGCAGAAAGAAGATGGTATCTTCATCTCCCAAGACAAGTATGTAGCTGAAATCTTGAAGAAATATGGTTTTTCTCCACATGAGAAGGAGGCTTCCACTCCTATGGATAGGCAACACCCTTGGGGAAAAATTGGAGCTGGAAAGGATGTGGATGTCAGGCACATAGATCAATGATTGGTTCATTGATGTATCTTACAGCTTCAAGACCTGACATCATGTTTGCTGTGTGTGCATGTGCACGCCATCAAGTGACTCCCAAAGAATGTCACCTTTTTGCTGTGAAGAGAATTTTTAGGTACCTAAGATGTTATCCAGATCTTGGCTTGTGGTACCCAAAAGATTCTCCATTGGACCTTATTGCATATTCAGACAGTGACTATGGTGGTGACAAGTTTGATAGGAAATCCACAACTGGTGGATGCCAATTTCTTGGGAGCAGATTAATATCTTGGCAATGCAAGAAACAAACAGTGGTGGCTAATTCTACAACTGAAGCAGAATATGTGGCTGCAGCAGCTTGTTGTGGACAAGTCTTATGGATTCAGAACCAGCTGTTGGATTATGGGTATAATTTTATGCATACCAAGATTTTTGTAGACAATAACAGTACTTTATGCATTATTAAAAATCCTGTACATCATTCTAAAACCAAACACATAGAAATTAGACATCATTTTATAAGAGATTGCTTTGAGAAAGGTTTAATACAACCAGATAGGGTAGATACAGAAGATAATGTGGTTGATTTATTAACTAAACCTTTTGATGCTGGAAGATTTCAATATTTGGTAACAAATATTGGAATGGTTAATCTCACTTAATATGTGTTTTGGAATCTTTTTGTAAAAGTATGTACAGGATAATGCATTGTTATTTGTCTTTGTGATGATTTAGATTTTTCCACTTTACTTTTCTAACACTGACAAAGGTAAATGTAACGCTGATAAGTGTTATTTTGCCGTTGTTGGAGACATTATTGTCTAACGCTGACAAGAGTTCCTTCAACGCTGATAAGTGTTGTCGGGACGCTGTCAGCAACAAATGTTAGTTTTGTGGTTTTCATCTAAATGTGTAGGTAGGTGGTAGCTTTATGCCATTGGATACAGAGTTGCTTATGGATCTTTGAATAGCTATTTGGACATGTTTTGTTTATGGATGATGGTTGGAATATTTATATTCCTATCTTGACATAAATTTTTAATGTTCATATATATTTTGAGAACTCGTGTATCATAGTTTAAGGGGAGGTTTAAGGAACCTTTAGGACTCTTGGGTATTCTTACAATACTCTCATCACAATTCTAGATTGTGTCCACAGGTGAGTATGGGTTAGTTTTACTAAACCATGAGGCACTGTAGCATGCATAGTATATCAACTTTGCATGCTGCCAAGACATTTTTGGCCTAGAATTGGTTGTGGTCTGATGGGAGACTTGGTAATACTTTGGTTATGGGTTTACCTGGGAGTTACAAAGAATTTTGTGAAATAACTTTGTTGGTAAGTATTTTGGTTAGCAAGGGACTCTAGAGGACATTTGTGTCTATCTTGCTTAAGCAAGTGTGCATAAATGGACAGTGCTTGCCGCCCAGTAATTATTATCAACTTGTAAGATATTTCCCTTAGGATAAATTACTTTGTTAAAGTCTTTTTCTTTTAAAAATATTTTTATTTTTATTTTTAGACGCTGACAAGTTTTTCTCCAAACGCTGTTACGTCCAATCGTGACGCTGACAAGGCTTTAGGCAAACACTGACAAGAAAATATAGCCGTTGGGCGCTGATGGGCTATTTTTGACCGTTGACACCTAGTGGGCCCTACCCAGTTGTTATTTTTGACTAATCTTTGGCCGTAATTTTGGGGAGTTGTTTCTTTTAATTAATGCATGAGATAAGTTATATTTGTTTCAATATTTTCATCATTGCTATTTGAATATAACTGCCTCATTTTTAACCAATCAAAATCATGCATCTCTCCTATAAATTTGGCTAATCTTTTTATTCTGGGTATTCATATTTTCTTGTCTAACATTTTTCTCCTAGATTTTTCCCATCTCACATAACCTAACCAGCTTTCAAACATGGCACCCAAATTCAACTCAAAGAATTTAACATTGGAGTTCAAGAGCCAACACAATATGGTAGCTTACTTGACTGCTGATGATGATTTGTTTCCTCAGTATTCACAGATGGTGGCATTTTTAAATGCATCTTCATTGAGGTATGCACTTTCTCATACACCATTAGTCCCTGTCGCACACATTAGACAGTTTTGGAACACTGCTAGTTCCACAACAGCTAATGGAGTGACCACATTAACATCTACTGTTCATGGAAGAACATGGGTGGTCACTGAAGCTTTGGTTCGCCAAGCTTTGCGTCTTGATGACGCTGATGGTGTGACTACCCTTGCCATTGCAACAATAGAACAAGGTCTTAGGGAATTGGGTTATCCTATTCCTGCTGATGTCACTTTAAATAAATATCATAAGCAGGAATTTCCCTCTGACTGGAAATATTTGATACATGTCCTTTTACAATGCTTAAGTCCAAAATGTACTTCTTTTAATGAAATAAACAGGTCAATTGCAAGTGCTTTGGTTTGTATAACACGTGGGCTTAAGTATAATTTTTCAAAAATGATTTTTGAAGGGATGTGTAAAAATAAGGGAAGTAAAATGACTTTGGCTTACCCTAGATTTTTGCAAATGGTCTTTGATTTACAAGAATATTGTTCTAGGGATCATGACACTTTTTATGAGATCCCTAAACAACAGAAAACCATTTTTTGCTAAAATGAGCTCCACAAACGAATCCATACCTCTTACCCAACCCATGCTTGAAGTAATTCAGGCTGCTCAACCACAACCACAACCAGACCCTGAACCCCAACTTGAGCCTATTCATGAACCATTACCTTCACATGAAAACATGGACATTGACCAACCCAGCGCTGACACTCACAATGTGGGCGCTGACACAGCCAATCCCAACACTGATACAATCCCTGAACAAACCCAATCACCCCTTAACCAACCAACACCCACACACTCTACTTCATCTTCCACCCCATTACAATCTAGGTTGACTAAACGCCAAAGGGTTACTGGAGTGTTCTCCTCTAGTGGTCCTAGCCTTGTAGCAGAGAGAACCACCTCCACAAGTGTGGCTGGTGACATGGGTGAGGCTGGGGCTATTGACACAGGCTTAGATGCTGGTCAAGACAGTCCCAACATCATTAAGACCTCATCCATGCCCTATGATTCTATTTTGGGAGGTCAAATCCCCATTCTAGCTGAGGGCAGATTGGAACCTATGACTATGACTGAATTGACGGCGGCTGTCATTAGCTTGCAAAAGCAAAATGTCAGCCTTGTACAAATTGTCAACAAACAGGGCCGTGAACTCCAAGTATTGAGGGAGCGGGTAACTGTTTTGGAGAATCCAAGTAGCAGGAGTCTAATGGAGGAATCTTCCAAAGGGGAGGATGAAGAGGATGAGGAGGATGAGCTGATTCATACAGCTAGTGAGAAGAGTTCAGAGAAGAGTTCACAATTTAGTGAGTCTTTACAGGTTGCTGAAGCTCTCACCAATTTGAAGAAGCACCCAGTTATTGATACATCCAAGGTGACACCATTAAACTTGGAAGGATCTTTCAAAGAAACAATGGGCGCTGATACAGGTTTGAACGCTGACACATCCAGCGCTGACAAAGGTAATCGTGGCGCTGATAGGAGTAACTTGAACGCTGATAAAGTTGCAGGTGGTGTTGATGTATTTCAGGCATCAACAATCATCAAAGATGTGTCCACACAGGTTTCTTCTTCTACTTTACCAATTATTGATCCAAAAGACAAAGGTAAAGGGATTCTGATTGAAGAAGATGTTCCAAAGAAAGATGCAGCACAAATTGCATTTGATGAACAGTTGGCTGCACAAATTTTGGAAAGAGATTTGAAGAGGAGTAGAAGATCACCATTTGTTGTTTCTGAGAGTGAAGAAGAAAGTGGTGATGGAAAAGAAGATGATAGCTCAGATTCAAGTATTCAAATTATTGAAGATCCAGAAAGGCTTGAATATGGGGATGAGCTAGCAAAGGAAAGATTGAGTGATTTGAAGAATCAGATTGATTGGGACCTTCCTGAAATCACCAGAATGTACCATGCTTGGGAAGACAAGGTTATGGACAACCCAGGTATGAGTTTATCAGATCAAATTTGGGGGTTGGAAGTTCTTCTCAGGGTACAAGATGACATAAAGGTGATTTTGAGGTTTAATGCACAAGAGGTCAAGACTTGGCTCAAGAGAGATAGAAGGCAGTTGTACTATAAATTGCTTAGATGCCATCAGCCTAACTGGACATCAAAGAAGTTGCTGGCTTTATCTTTTGAGGAGTTAGAGTATAGGGCACATCCTATTTGGAGGAAGGTGCAAGAACAGAATGTCTACAAGTTTCTTTCAGAAGAAAGGAAACAAGAGCTTGCTGAGGAAATGCAGATTCAAAAGGAAATGAGGATTGCTCAAAGACCAGTGAAGAAAGGAGATCCTTTCCAATTTCCTAAAGATATGGATGTGTATTTTCCAACTGAAAGTGTTATAAGGAAGCATCTCAAGCTTTCTCCATTGGAAGCTTCAGATTTGGTAAATGTAGTACCTTTAGATGACAGAAATCCAATCATCAGTTTTGATGAAGATGAGTGTGGATTTTGGAAGATTGGCAGATTTGGAAAGGAGGTACATACTTTCACTTCAGTTATTTCTATATTTGCAAGCATAGACAGAGAAGACTTGGTGCATCTATGGAGATTAATAGAGGCCAAGTATACAGCTGAAGCACCTACTTCAGCAAATGGAATAAGACTTTGGAACACATTTATGACTTTGTGTGGTCCAAAAGAAGCAGATCCTGCCATATGGAAGGATCTTGAAGATGATCTCAGTAATCTTCATTGGAGGCTGTATTCTACTTGTGGTGTATTTCATATGAGCTCTACAAAGTTTTCAGAATATCTACTTGTGGATGCTGACTATTTCTTGTCCAAAGAAGTGTTGGAGAAGATGCTAGAGACACCCTTGGAGATTGATTATACTAGTGACGTGGCCAAGGACTTGATCAGATATGTTTATCACCAACATAAGAAGTTTTTGCAAGATTCCTCCTAAGCCTTAATTTTTTATTCAGAAACTTGATCATTGGAATGGATATCAAGTTTAGGGGAGGATTGTTGGGAATAAAATATGGGTCAGTTCACTAGACGCTGATAAGAAGAATGTCAACGCTGATAGGATGACATTGGACGCTGACAGCCAAGCGTTGACATTGAAGAAGTCAACGCTGACAGCCTTGAAGATTGACACTGATGGAATATCTTCATACGTATCTTTTGTTTATTTGTTTCTTTATTTATGTATGGTAAAGATAAGCACAACATTGTATTTTCTATTATTATCTTTACCTAGAATAGTTGATTCGTAGCTTATTGTACAAGACTTCTTGTTCTATAAAAGAAGGTCTTTTAGGTTAAAGTCATATATATTAGTTTTCATAAGTTTTCGATTGTTAAAACTCTTTCATTGTAACCAAGTACGATTATTCTAATACAAGTGAAAGTTTGTTTAACATCTTTGTGTTTTAGATCAAGTGTTAATTCCGCATAACACTTTGTTACTTTATTCATAAGCAAAGGTTTCTCTACGTGTAGTACTTGATCTAATCTCGTATACACAAAGCTTAATCGATCTAAGTTTGGGATCAACAGCTATGATTACTGCTGCTATTGCTTTAAGATCAGTTGAGGGTTCAACTGAAGAGGATCGAAAAGAAATACCTACGGATGGGAGAGCTGTCTCAACTGACGATATTGCAAAGAAAAGGAATGACATGAAAACTTTAAGCATTCTCAAACTCTCTTTGGGACCAAAATCAACACAAGTATAGAGGGCTTAAATCTGTCAAAGAACTTTGGGAAGCTCTTCAAGTCAGCTATGGTGGTAATGATGATACTGCCTCGGAAAAGAAGAAGCAACTTTTGCATGAGTATGCTGTGTTCAAGGCTCTTCCTAATGAGAAGCAAAGTGGGATGAGAAGCAGGTTTATAGACATCACCAGCAAATTGTCCTTTATGGGAACAGTGTATAATGATGCTGATATCATTACTACTTTTCTTAAAAGTTTTGGTGATGCATGGAAAATTGAAGCTAGGTCCATCATTGCTACCAATGCCCACAAGAGTTCTACTTTTGATGACGTCTACAATAAGCTAAAGATTGTAAAGAATGAAATCCTCTTGGATCATGGAATCAAATCTACCTCTGGAAACATGGCTTTCATCTCACATAGTGAAGCTCAAGTCGATAAGAGAGAATCATATGTGCATCTTGTTACTGGATCACCTTGTGTCAGCGGTGGATCAACCTTTGTCAGCGCTTCTCATTCAGACGCTAACACATACAATGTTGACTCACCAAGGATTAAACCTGCTGGTATTGATCTAGACACAGTGTGTGCATAAACTGCTGCATTGCCAAATGGTTCAGTGATTACATATGAGGACCTTGAGCAAATCAGTGAGAAAAATTTGGAGGAGAGGGATATTAAATGGAATATGGCACTTGCAAGCATAAGGGCCAATAGATGGAATAGGAGATTAAGAAAAAAGATGACCTTCAATGCTAAAGACACTGTTAGGTTTGATAAATCCAAGGTTGAGTGTTACAATTGCCATAGGATGGGTCACTTTATGAGGGAATGCAGATCTCCAAGAAGATCTGATGCTGGAAAGCCTTCAAGCCAAATCATCAAGGTTGAAGACACAAAGGCTATGGTTGCCATGCAAGACATTGATTGTGTTGGATAGGACTGGAGCTTTTTGGCAAAGGATGTGGAAGAGAACACGGCCTTGATTGCAGAGAAGGAAGAAGAAGAAGCGCATGTTCACTTTGCTCTCATGGCACATTCTTCGTCTTCATCAGATAAGGAGGTATAGGATGCTTTCTGTAGCACAGGCTGTCGTTTAAACACTAAAAAAGTTAACAAAGAAATATTAAAGTTAAAATCAGATTTTTTGATGAAATATGCAAGCTATCTAATTATCAAATGGCTCTTATTCAAACTGAAAAGACTGTAGAAGAATATAAGAAAATGGAATTTGACCTAAAAGATCAAATTAATTTTTTGTCTCATGACCTCAAAGTTAGTGTTGAACTTAGGGACATACTGGTGAGATCCAAAGGAGTAATACAAACTAATTTAGATGAGGCCATTAAAGACAAAGAGAATGTAGGGCTTAAAATTCAAAAGTTTGATAAAGCCTCTCAAAACCTAGAAAAATGTGTAAGTGAGCAAAGAGACTCCAGGGATATGTCTGGGATTGGGCTAAAAGAGTATGCTGATGTTCCACCACCTACTAGAAACTTTCATGGTGTCATGAGAAAGGATTTATCTTGGACTGGTATACTAGAACTCCAAGAAAAGGAATTCATTCCTCCAACAAGATTTCTTACCCCAGTAGAGGAGTATAAGCAGAAAGTGACTGACTTGGAACAATGGAATAAAGCCAATCCTACATTATTTGTTAAAGGTGGAATGCTTAGTGAGAGTCCACTTGAGTCTACACCCATAACTGTGACCAACCCTTCTACTGGAAAACCTGTTGATCCTGGCTCGAATGTTAATAGAAAACCTAGTGTTAAGTATGCTAAAATGTATATGAAACCTAGGTCTCCATAAAGCCAAGCTAGTGTTAACGGAACAGGGTTCTTTTCATCTAGACCTAGGGTTATGTCTAGAAAAGCTTGCTATACATGTGGGAGTTTTTCTCACTTGGCTTATAAATGTGTCAGTGCTTCAAAAGTCAATGCAGACAATAGGTGAACCATGGTAAACCCTAAACATAATGTCCAATCTAGCTTACAGTCTCCCAAACCAGCTCCCTACTTCTCTAGAAGAGCTAACTCTCATGGACATAGGCCTTTTCAAAAGACCAACACTTGGTTAAATAGACAATGGGTTCCTGTACAGGTAAAAATGTAACGCTGACAGGACCAAAATAAATGCTGACAGCTTCAAGTTTGGTATGAAAATGCCACAACTGGCTGTTGTTAGACCATATGTTAGACCAAGCAATGAGAGGTATTTGAAAACCATGGGAAAAGTATCTAAAGCTTCATCTAGTTTGACATAGAGACCCAAACAAGACCAAATACCTAATTCTGATGGGATTTCTATGACATGTAACAGAGTTCATTATATTTCAAAGGTCATAACCAAACCTATTGGGGTCAATTCGGTGTTCAATCCTCAAAGGGATGAACAAGGGGTTGTTATAAGGACCAAATATGTTCTTGTTGAACAACCAAATGAATCCAAGTCTGCTCAGGCTTGGGTTCCGAAAGAAAACTAATTTGTTTTCTTTATGTGCAGGGCATTCAAAAGCAGGTAAATGATTATGGATATTGGGACAGTGGATGCTCTAGGCACATGACGGGGAATGAAGATTATTTGACAAACTTTACCCCCATTAAATATGGTGACAAAGTGTACTTTGGAGGAGGATATGGTACAATTTCTGGCAAAGGCACTCTTATCACCAATAATTTGCTTTTTGAAAACGTATTTCTGGTAAAAGAACTTGATTATAATCTGTTTAGTGTATCACAAGTTTGTGATAACAAGAATAAGGTTCTTTTCACTGATATTGAATGCTTGGTGTTAAATAAAGACTTTAAGATGCCTGATGAGAAGTTTATTGATTATAGAACACCTGCATAAGGACATTTATAATGTAAATCTTAATGGAATTAGGATGAACAACAATTTGTCATATCTATATGCTAAAGCTTCAGTATATGAAAGTAATCTATGGCACAGAAGGTTAGGGCACATAAACTTTAAGAACATAAACAGACTTGAATGGATGTGAAGAGTGCTTTTATTTATGACACAATTGTAGAGGAGGTTTATGTAATGCAGCCTCCTGGTTTTGAAGATTCAGAACATCCAGACAAAGTGTATAGGGTGAAGAAAGCAATGCATGGACTACATCAATCCCTAAGAGCATGGTGTGGAACATTTTCCACCTATCTGGTGGAAAATGGATTTAAGAGGGGCACCATATATCAGACTTTATTTACCAAGAAGACTGGTAAGGACTTTCTACTTGTTCAGGTCTATGTGGATGATGTCATCTTTGGTTCCTCAAGTCCAAAGATGAGTGAAGACTTTTCTAAGCTCATGACAGACAAATTCAAGATGAGTGCAATGGGAGAGATGAACTTCTTTCTAGGTTTACAAGTCCAACAGAAAGAAGATGGTATCTTTATCTCTCAAGACAAGTATGTAGCAGAAATCTTGAAGAAGTTTAGCTTTTCTCCATATGAAAAACGGGCTAGCACACCCATGGATAGGAAACACCCCTGGGGAAAGACTGGAGATGGAAAAGAGGTGGATGTCAGGCATTATAGGTCAATAATTGGATCATTGATGCATCTTACAACTTCTAGACCTGACATCATGTTTGTTGTGTGTACATGTGCACGCCATCAGGTGACTCCCTAAGAGTGTCATCTTCATGCTGTCAAAAGGATCCTTAGATACCTTAGGTGTTATCCCACCTTGGGATTATGGTATCCAAAGGATTCTCCATTGGAGCTTATTGGATATTCAGACAGTGATTATGGAGGTGACAAGTTTGATAGAAAATCCACAACTGGTGGATGCCAATTTCTTGGGGGCAGATTGATATCTTGGCAATGCAAGAAACAAACAGTGGTGGCCAACTCTACAACTGAAGCAGAATATGTAGCTGCAGTTGCTTGTTGTGGACAAGTTCTATAGATTCAGAACCAACTGTTGGATTATGGGTATAATTTTATGCATACCAAGATTTTTGTAGACAATAACAGTACATTATGCTTTATTAAGAATCCTGTACATCATTCTAAAACAAAACACATATAAATTAGACATCATTTTATAAGAGATTGTTTTGAAAAAGGTTTAATGCAACCAGATAGGGTTGACACTGAAGAAAATGTGGCAGATTTGTTAACTAAACCTTTTGATACTTGGAGGTTTGAGTACTTGGTAACATGTATTGGAATGATCAATCTTACCTAAAATGTGTTTTTGGAACTTATTGTAAAAGTATGTACAGGATATGCATTGCTATTGGTCTTTGTAAAAGTATTAGGTCTTTCCACTATTATTTTCTAACGCTGACAACGTTTGTTAAGACGCTGACAAGTGTTGAGATTAACGCTGCCAAGTGTTTGTTAAGACACTGACAAAGTGTTTATACAGACACTGACAAGTGTTTATTGAGACGCTGATACGTGTCAAACTGGACGCTGACAGCAACATGTTTGTTTTTGTGGTTTTCATCTAATCATGCAGGATTGTGAGCATTGTCCAATTGGATACAGAGTTGCTTATGGATCTTTTGAGCTTCAAGTACTGTGTCAAAGGTTTATTTATGATGGTTGGAATGTTTACATTCCTATCTTGAAATAAAAATTTGTCATATATACATTATTTTGCAACTGTGTTTATCATACTTTAAGGGGAGGTTTAGGCTACCTTTAGGATCTTGGGTATTCTTAGAATGCTCTTATCACAATTCTAGATTGTGTCCACAGGTGAGTGGGGATTAGAAATAGTAAAGACTTCTTCTTTAAGAATTTGTTGGAATTTCTAATCCTTGAGGCACTGTAGCATGCAAAGTTTTATACTTTGTATGCTGCCAAGACTTTTTGACCTAGATTTGGTATTGGTCAGTTGGGAGACTTGGTATATATTTTTATATTAGGTTACCCTGGGAGTTACAAAGTGTCTAAATGGAGATTACTTCATCTCTAAGGACTTACTTTGGAAAGGTTTACTTGAGGGAAATTATGTCTATCTTGCTTATGCAAGTGTGTATAATTGAACAGAGAATTCTATTTTTAGTTTGTGTTAGAGTTTAAGTCATCTTCTTTAGGGTAAATATCTTTGTAAAGGTATTTTTATTTTTCTTCTTTATTTTATTTTTGGCCACTGACACATATTACTCCAAACGCTGATAGGACCAATTTACACGCTGACATGGCAAAATTTACACGCTGACAAGTTATAGCCGTTACGCTAACAATTAATTTTTGACCGTTGACAACATTGGGTCCCACCTAGTTGTTATTTTTGACGAAAATTTGGGCCGTAATTTTAGCAACTTTGTAACTTTTTATTAATGCAAAGATAAGTTAAATATTTTCAAGATTTACATCATTACTTTTTGAATATCTTTGCCTACTTTTTCAACCAATAGTGTGCTAGTTTCTTTCCTATAAATACGGCTCATATTGTTTCAACAGGGTAACAACTATTCTTGTCTAGCAAAACTTTCTAACCTTCATACCTTCATTATTTGTCACATACAAGTTTTCATATACATTTCAAATGGCCCCAAAGTTCAAACCAGATAATGTGGAGTTGGAATTCAAGAGTCAACATAATATGGTGGCGTATTTTGTTGCTGATAATACTCTTCATCCTCAATATACTGAGATGGTTACGTATTTGAATGCTTCTCCTCTAAGGTATGCTCTTACTCACACTCCACTTGTCCCTATCACACACATCAAGAAGTTTTAGAACATAGTTCGTTCCAGAATAGTTGATGGAGTGATTACATTATATGCTAGTATTCATCGGGTTGAATGGGTGGTTACTGAAGCTTTGGTTCGCCAAGATTTGCATCTTAATGATGCTTATGGTATAACCACCCTTCCCATTGACGAGCTAGAGTTGGGACTTCGAGGCTTGGTGTATGATTTGCCCCCTATTGGGCACTTAAACAGATATACCAAACAACAATTTCCTCCAGCCTGGAAGTTCCTCATTCATGTCATCCTTCAATGTTTGAGTCCCAAATGCTCTTCATTCAATGAAATCAACCGATCTATCGGGAGTGCCATTGTTTATCTTACAATGAGGGCAAAATTTTAATTTTTCCAAAATGATTTTTGATGGCATGTTTCATAACAAGGGTACCAAGATGACTCTTGCGTATCCTAGATTTTTGCAAATGATTTTTGAAATGCTAGGCTATTGTACAAGGGATCATGATCATTTTATAAAGTCTCTGAACAAAAGAAAAATGTGTTTGGCAACATGAATTCACTACCCTATAGGGATTTGCCTCTTACCCCAGCTATGCATCCTGTCATATTGGCAGCTGCAAACCCTCCACCACCACCACCACAACCTGCTCAAGACCCTATTCTAGACCAACCACCATCACCCCAACGCATGAACAAGACCCTCCATCCCCAGGCGCTGACATTCCGAATGTCAACGCTGACACTACCAATCATGACGCTGACACCCTTTACCCACAATCCCAAACAGACCTTCATTCATCTTCCTCTGAACCCCATGATTATAGTTTAGAAAAATGCCCAAGGATTACTGGAGTGTTCTCCTTTAGTGATCCTAGCCATGTTGCAGAGAGAACCACCACCACAAGTGTGGTTGGTGCTATGGGTGAGGCTGGGACTAGTGGTACTCGCTTAGATGTAGGCCACATCAGTCCCAACATCTTTAAGACCACACCCATGCTCAATGAGTCTCTTATGGGAGGGCAACTTCCCATACTAGAGGAGGGCAGTATGGAACCCTTATCAGTAATAGAATTGACGATGGTTTGTATGAGCTTGCAAAATCAAAATACTAACCTTGTACAAGTTGTCAGTTGATATGAGCTTAAATACTCATATCATTTATATCAATAAACAATGAATAAATGCATATAATCAATAAAAAAATGCCTTGTATTTGTTTGTTTGTCGTTTCATGTGTGTAGGTACCGATGATCATGAAAACCGGCAAATTCGACACGAGATTGAAGAAAAGATCGTCAAAGCCAAATTCAAGTTCGATTTTAGCGGATTTGATCTTTTATGAAGATTTAATGGGCCCAAAAGCCCATTTAAAGGGCATGTTATCTACTTTAGAGTTTGAAGCCCGTTAAAGGCCCATTTGTTTTGGAAAAAGAGACGAATGAAGACTCAGGCCCACTTATCATAACAAGTTTTGATGAAGGGAGTATCAGTTTTTTGGGCTCATGGACTTTTAGGGTAAACACTATTTTATACGGTTGAAAGTTATTATAAGTAATAACTTTCCACAACTTGGTCAAACACAAAACGATTATTCATTTACCCCACCCACCTTCATTCGATACAAATGAGGCCTCACCCTTTCTCCTTCATCCCATCCCCAAAATAAACCTATAACTTTACTATTCCCCTTAACCCTAGCCAAAATAAATTTGGGGCTTTTGTTCAATTAAGGGCGCGTGTATCACACAACTTTTAATTAAATCATAAGATTTTCGGATTAAGAAGATGGGTGCAAGTTAGGTGACGTGGCATATCTCTCATCCCTGATTGGGTGAGACACATCACCCCTCAATAATCATCCAATAAGGAGTGGCCATCTCAGCATTGAAGAAACACAACTAGCACACTCGGTTGCCAAGCTGGCGATCCGTGTGCTAGTTGGTGTATTTACAACCGTTGGATCAAAAGAAAGAAAGAGAAAGATGCATTGGACGATAGAGATCAAAGATTCTGCTCAACAACCTTCCACCAAGGGCCTTGGGGTTGGCTATAAAAACCCTCCTATTTCCTGTAATTATCATTCCAATTTTTCTTTTACTGTCATAATGTTAAAATAGTGGTAGGAATTTCTGTAATTTTTTTCTTAGTATTGTAATATTTTTATTGAATTAATAAAAGTTTAATTACACACAATCTCTTTGTCTTGATCAAGTTCTGTTAAAGTTTTTACTAAAAAGATTTCTCTGTCTATTTGGTGTTATGATATGAAAGTATTTGATTTAAGTTGAAAATAATAACTTGAATTAAATATTAAAAGAGGAATTGGGATACAAAACTAAACCTACTGTTTAGTTTAAATGTTTGGTTCGATTGTTAACAATACTGGTTCGAGATCTCTGTCACTGTGATGGTTTGTGATGTTGATGGTCCGGTTTGGGTTGAATATGGTGTAAGGTTATAAGGTGGTCTTGATTCGGTCTAAAGTACGCTCAGCGCGATACTTCGTCATCAAAGGTTGTCTTCAAAAGGTTTTTAATTCCTTTTATTTTAAGTTCAGTTTTATTTATTAGTTTAATTGATTAAGAATTGTGTTAGTTTGATTTATCTGATTGATTGGTGAAAGCTGCTTAAGTTTGAGTTTACATAATATAAATCTGCTTGTGATAATATTGAACGATTAAGTTTCTGCATTAGTTTTATCATAATAGCTGTTTATTTAATCTTTTATTGGTTAATCTTCTAATAGATAGTTTTAGAGTTACTGACTTTTTTAGTTATCTGCTAAATATTTGTGCAAAATTAATATGGAGGATGTTAAATTAAGTTGATGTTGGAATTTGATCTGCTGATATTTTGGGAATTAATTTTAGAAGTTTGCTGAGTTTTAATTCAGTCTGCTAAATGGTTGTTTAAATTATACTAATGAACTGTCAAAATTGGGTTGTACTGGTTTGTTTTTGACTTTGCCTAGACCTTGTTTTTCTTTTAAAAAATCTGATTTATGGTTGGAATAATTTTCACAACTGCATTTTGATTAGTTTTAAACTTGTGATTGTTTTTGTTTTTACTGTTTTAGAATGAAGATTGTCTGAGTTGTTGGTTTGATTTTGTTTTACTGATATTTTATTTTGCTGATATTTGTTTGGTGATTAACTGATTTAACCAATGCACCATACAAGTTGTGTGGTTCTACTTCTGATATTTAGCTGTTATTTCATAAGCTATAACCACGCAAGTCATTCCTGTGACTTGATTTTTTTCGTTTTTAACTGCAAAAATTAAATCACCAAAAATAATCCCCCATGGGATTTGAACCCTTGACCTCAAGGGTGAAGGCCAAATGCGTTACCATCTGTGCTAGACTCTCTTTTTTGTTTAATTACAGTTTAAGAAATTAATATAGTAAAAACAAATGGCTGTCAGCTTTTTAGTAACTTAAATTCATAGTTTTTAGTAAAAAAATAAAAAATGTTTTATTAATTTTATAGATTTAATAAGTTATTAAAAAATAGTTTTGTAATAAAGTAGATTTTAATTAAATTACTTTTTAATAAAATAGTTTTATAAATAGATTTTCTTTTTAATAGATTTAATAATATTTAAATGAGTTTTAATAAGTTTTCATTTAAATTGTGTAAAAGTTATTTCAATTAATAATTAATTTTTGATAGATTTTTAAATAGTTTAATTTTTAAATAGTTTAAATAGCTTTAATTTTTATATAATTGTCTTTAGATTAAATAATGGGGAATGATTCATGCACTTAGGTTCTAAAATTGGTAGAAGTAATTTTAGTTTAAAAACCGATAACCTATTCAAATCAATTGTCCATATCAAAACAAAACGTCTCAAATTCACTCGATCTTCGTGTACAACGAACTTGGTTCATCATCGTGTTTAATTAAATCCGTCTTTGGTGAATTTAGTCTATTAATTTTTCCTAAAGGTAATTTTCTAGTTTACCCTATAACGTATCTAATTAATATACATTCCACGACACATCATCAATGCTCAAGGCTGTGAACTCATTTCATTGAGGGAACGGATACATGTTTTGGAGGCTGACAAAGTTCACACTAGGCAGGAGGATTCTTCCAAAGGGGAGGATGAACATATACATGTCAGTGACAAAGGCTCCCATGAAGGTGCTTCTTTTGGAAATGCGCTAGATGTAGCTGAAGCCATTACAGGTTTGAAAGAGCAACCAGGTTTTGATGCTTCACCGGTTACTCCTACAAAGTTGACATTTATAGAGATGATGGAGCAGTTCACAAGATCAAGCGCTGATAAGAGCAAACCAAGCACTGACATTCAAGTATTGGATGCTGATAAGACTCAGGTGTAGTTGGTGTATCCCAGTCATCAACTATCATTAAGGATATGTCTACACAGGTAACATCAACTTCTTTACCTTCTATTGATGTATTGGATAAAGGTAAAGGGATTATGGTAGAAACAGAGGTTCCCAATGATGCAGCCCAGGTACATTTCGTTTCCATTTGGGCTACACAACTTGAGGAAAAGGAAAAGATGAAGAAGACTGCTATTGAGTCACAAATTGTGACTACTTTTGAAAGTAATAAGGAAGGCAGTGATGGAGAGAGTACTGATTCAAGTGTAATGATACTTGAAGAGAATGAGAGACTAGAATGTGGGGAGGAGTTGGGTTTGCAGAAGCTTAGAGAGTTGAAGATGAAATTTGATTTGGATATACCTAAGATTGCTGAGCTTTTCTTTAAATATGAGTATGAAGTTTTGAGTGATCCAAATGTTTCTATGTCTGAGAAAATTTGGTGTCTTAAAGGGATATTGAAGTTGTAGGATGATCTTAAGGTATGGGAGAAGAATAATCCTAGCAATATCAAACTAGAATCCAAAACATTAAGGAGAGAATTGTATTATTTGCTGTTAAGGAATCATCAGACTGCGTGGACTTATGCAAAGTTTAGAGGTCTTAGTTTTGAACAATTAGAGTGTTTGGCTTATCCTATTTGGGATTCTTTGTGTAAGGATAGAACCTTTGAGCTGCTCTCAAAGGAAAGACAAGAGGAAATGGAGGAACAAATGACGATTAAGAAGGCATCTATAGTTCCTAGGCCAGTAAAAAAAGGGATTGCCAATTGAGTTTCCAAAGCTTGATCCATTGAATCCAAGTGAGGCTGTTTTAAGGAAGAGTATGAAGCTTTCACCATTGGAGGCTTCATGTTTTGTAGAAGTGTTGACTCTTGACTTTAGAAACCCTATAATTAACTATGAAGAAGATGCAAGTGGTTTTTGGAAGATCACCAGGACTGGTGATAAGGTACACACTTTCACTTCTTTCATGTCTATGTTTGCTAGTTTTGATAGAGAAGACTTGGTCGACTTGTGGTCGTTGATGAAGGCCAAGTATGAGACTGAAGAACCTACTTCAGTTAATGGAATAAAGATTTGGTCCACATTCAAGAGAATGATTGAGCCAAATGAAGCTGATCTAGTTTGGTTGGATCTGGATGCTATTAGTGGGATGACATGGCGTATCTACTCAGCTGCTGGTGTATATCATCTTAGTACATCCAAATTTTTTGAATATCTTTTGGTTGATGCTGAATATCCCATGTCACAAGATGTTTTGAAGTTGATGATATCTACATCATTGGAGGTTGATTATACAAGTGATGTTAGTAAGGATTTGGTTAGATTTATTTATTCTCTTACAAAGAAAGAAGATTAGTTTGTAAGAATCCTCCTTGTATTTTGTTTTTATTATGAAACTTGATTACTAGAGTAGATATCAAATTTAGGGGAGGATTGTTGGGAATAAAAATAGCTAAGTCACTGGGACGCTGACAATAAGAACTTAGACGCTGACAATAGATAATAAGGCGCTGATAGTTGGACACTAACAAGAGATATTGAAGCGCTGACAAGAAGAAGTTCAACCACTGATAGAATACTTAGTCTACACGTTTTGTACTTCTAGTAAAGATATGTTTGACATTGTATTTTCTATGTTTATCTTTACCTAAAATAGTTGATACGTAGACTCTTGTACAAGGTTCCTTATTCTATAAAAGGAGGCCTTTAGGTTTTAGTAAAATATATGTTTTCCACTTTTATTGTATGCAAGTTTTGATAATCAATCAAAGTGAAAGTTTGGGTTATTCTGTTTTGTGTGTTCCTTTTCTAAGTGTTAAATTCCGCATAGCACTTAGATTGTTTCATAACACAAAGTTTCTCTAAGTGTTAATCTTGATTCAATCTCGTTAACACAAAGCTAATCGATCTAAGTTTGGGATCAACACTTTGGAGAAGGACAAGAGGGAACAGCAGAAGTAACCTCAACAGAAGTTGGGACACCAGATGTACCTTCTTCTTGAACACCGGAGGATGGAGTGGGAGAAGCATTAGGAGTGGGGGTTTGAACAACAGGACGAGGTGGGCGAAAGATGGTATTAGCAGGCTTGGGCGCATCCTTCTACTTGATCATATTTTTATACAAATCCTTAAGCTCATCATCAGACAACTTCTTGACCCTCTTCCAAGTCCAGCCATAGGTGAAGTAGGATCCAGATTGATTTTTCACATATTGCTGCATGAGCTTCTTTTGTTCAGCATAAGAGAGAGGTCTGTTGCGGCGAAGTTGTCTAAGTTGAGCAGCCAAGTCTTCCCTTTGTCGTTGAACCAGAGAAATAGCTCGCTTCACCCCATTTCCTTGGTTCACATCCGAACGCAAGATAATAGAAAACTGAGAAACATTCGGGGTAAGCATGGTAACCACATCCATCTAGTCCTTGTTATCCCAAAACATTGGGTCGTGCTTAACCTATTCATACCTTTGTTTCTTCAAAGCTTCATCCACAGCCACAACCGATGTGGTAGTCACAACCTCTTGGTCAAGTTCCTCTTGGAGTTTCTGAGTAGCCTCCTGTGACAACCCTGGTTTTGAGGTTCGTCACTTAGTTTTATTTTGTGCTAGTTACGTGTCTTTACGTGTTTATGTGCTTATTGGTGTGTATAGATTGTGGTTTGGATATCGTTTCCGGTACGGGGTACCTTGTGAGTGAAACGATGTGTGATGATTTCATGTTCATGAGTTCACATGGTAGTGACTATGAAGTGAGATGGTGTTATTTGGTGGTTTTACGTATACGTATATGTATTATAGAAAATCGTATTTTTACGATTTACGGTTTAGCGTTTAGGGGTCTCGGATGAGGAAATTGGTCATATGGATATTTTTCGGGGTGGTTTTAAGTCATTTAGGACTTAGTTATAAAGTTTATTTCAAAATTTGAGATTTTTTTTAAAAGTGTATATTTTACGTCTTTTACGGTAAAACGCGTAAATTTGACTAGTTTTACAGTTTTGAGGTTTTGGAGGCTTTAGGAGCTGAAATAAATTAAGGAAAATTAAGGTAATATTATTAATACAAATATTAATAATAAAAAGGAAAAAAAACGAAATTAAATGGGTATAGGTCGGTTATGTGAAAAAAAGAAAAGAAAAGGGGAAAAAAGGAAAAAAGGGAACCGGGCTTTTGTACATGGGCCAAGGACTTGTTAAGAAAGTATATAAAGTCTTTTTATTAATCAAAACACTCATAAAATCCCTGGAGATCAAGGTTTGGTCGGCATAAATGGTGGTTTTAGGGTTCTTCATTAATTTTTCTTCTTTCAAAAAATTCTAAGGTAAAATCTTTAATACTCTTTTCAATTAAATTGTTTAATGTTTTCTTTAATCATCTTATGATGGATTTAGGTTAGGGTTTAATTTAAGAACAGTAAATTAATGTTATAATAATGAGTTCATAATTATTAAATAAATTAGGGCTTGTAATTAGAGGGATTAGGGTTAATTAATGTGGTTGATTTTGTTAAACCCGTTTTTAAAAACTGGGCAGATTTTGTGTCAATTTTTTTGATCATATCAGGAGTTCTATAAACTATTATTTTACAATCCAAGTACCCCTGGAAAGATATTTGAAGTGGCTTTCCAATGCAAGAAACGAGAACTAAATTGGAGGTAGGGAAGTGGGTCAAAAACAGGTTATAACAGTCGGAGGTCAAAACAGTTTTGTAATCAGCCTGTTTTCTTTTTAAGTTTTGGGTTGTTTGGGGTACTTAGGGGTGTATTGGGATCTTCTCACGAACGTGAGAGATGGTTTACATATTGTAGTAAGTATCTGCACATGTGCTAACGTTGTGGTTTAGGGTAAGACCCCTTAATGGTAACAAACTTTTAGTACGTTTAAAATCAGGAAATCTAGAATGACAAAAGTAGATATATGTATATCGAGACCTTAACAGTAGCTTTAAGGTTAAGTCAAGTGGGAGGTGTTAGCCAACATATGTAAGGGTATGAATATTCTATTTACAGAAACCATGGGTATGTTTAAGTGGATGTTTGACTTAATGTTTTGAGACATAAAAACTTGGACTGTTTTGTGTAAAATATGAACGGGATAGTTATTAAACTTAATCAAGTTAAGGACTTGTTAGGGAAGGTTAATGGGATGGTTAGAGCTTATCAATGAGGTTTTTATATGGGAATAGAGTAGATTTCCATCATATGTTGATGAGCCATCTTAGTGATAGGTTCGTGTATTGATTTCGTGTTTTTGGTTTGTTAGCTTGTTGCTAGTGCGAGGACTTGTGCAGAAGCTATCAGGTGAGTTTCATAGTCCCATGTTTACTATTGTTTTTGACTTCCAGATGGGATGGAAGAGACACTGTGTTGAATTATTTTCTAAATTAATGCTGTGAATGTTTTGAGGTTTGAGATGGACTTGTGTGTACATTTATGTGATTAACTGCTATGTGATTCTTGTTTGTGTGTGATCTGGATTGGAAAGGTACATAGGTGTATGGGCGCCTATGGGACCTATGGTTAATGATAAGGCGTGATGCCTTGGAAATTGTGATTGTTGGTAAGGCGTGATGCCTTGGAAATTGTGATTGTTGGTAAGGCGTGATGCCTTGGAAATTGTGATTGTTGGTAAGGCGTGATGCCTTGGAAATTGTGGTTGTTGGTAAGGCGTGATGCCTTGGAATTGTAATGATTGATTGAACTTGAATGCTAGTTGTTAGTACATGATTTTAGCGCATTGTCCATATGTTTATTGGTTTATGGTATTCACAGCTTATGACTTGTCTTGTGTTGGAGTCTAAACCTATGACTCTCACCAAATTTATGTTGACGTGTTTTAGTGTGTCTCTTTCAGGTGATGTTATGGTTAAGCTTGAGAATATAAGTGGCTAGGATTTGGAGAGCGTAGGACATGCATTTAGAAGGAGATCCCCGTTCCTTCTTAGATTCTTTTGCTTGTTTTGTAGGTGATACTGTTGGCACCTATATGTTTGATTTGTTGTGTTATTTGTTTGAATTGGGTAAGAGGTAGGACTGTTACCTACTTACCTAGACACCTGCATTTGATGAGATATTGTCATGACTTTTGTGTCACCATTTTATGACATTTCTTATTTCATATAGTTATCTCTATAGACACGCCATGTTGTGATGATATCCATAAGTCGCGCCCCATATTCCGCCATGGTGGGGTGTGACAGAATGGTATCAGAGCCAATGGTTATAGAGAATTAGGTTGCCTAGTCGCGTAGCCTAGTCTATAGCTTTAGGGTCCCTGCATATATAGGCGTCATAGGAGTACGTGTGCATTTTATATTAATTGATGTGTTTTGATGTTATTTATTGCGATGTTTTGACTAGTATGGATTGAACCGTAGTATGTTCATACTTAGTCACATGTTATTTTCTTTTCGGATATGTGACTAGTGCGGGTTGAACCATAATCGTCCACGCTAGTCACTGTGGTATTTTGCTTAAATTGTACATTATAGTACATAATTTAGTACAAGGTAGTTTCTATCTTTTATCGAGTTATTTTACATACCTGAGGTATGTTATTTTTCTTTTGATGTTTAAGTCATGTTCCCTAAGAATCGTGTGGTTGTTCGAGTTACTAGGAGTAGGTGGATAGGAAGGGTTTTAAGTTGTTTCCACTCTTACGGGCGACATGACTTATAACTGATTATGTTTTCGTTTTTGATTTAGTCTATGTTGTTTTAGCTAGACTATGGATTTCGGTATTCCAAGAGTTTTACTATGTTATTTTAATACATGGGGTTTTGGACCTATTTGGTTATGTGGTTATGAGCTTATGTGAGTAGATGGATTTATGTGTTATATGTTGTATTGATTCTTATAAGTGTCATCATAGGAGGGAGTGCATTGGGGA
Organism: Glebionis coronaria; assembly: GCA_025667525.1. NCBI lineage: Eukaryota > Viridiplantae > Streptophyta > Magnoliopsida > Asterales > Asteraceae > Glebionis > Glebionis coronaria. The sequence continues at coordinate 492,501,577 of CM046875.1, forward strand.
AAGGGTAATTGTATAAGTATGGTGGCCAACATAGTTATACAAGTACCACAACTTCAATGGGTTCTCAAGTATGATTGCATGAAAGAGGATTAGTACATGCTTGTATATGGTGAAATGTAGATATTGGGTATACGTATAATATATGGGTTTATGTAACGGCTGCCTACGATATGGCTATTTTTATTAGTGTGTTATATGTTTTGGGATTATAGTGGTGTTGTGTGATTTTGGGATCACACGATATGGTTTGGTTTTGGAGGTCGGCTTTATGCCTTGTTGTGGCACGGTGAGATGGTGATTACTTGTATGGAAAAACGAGCGTATAAAGCGATTAATTGACTTACGTGTATGATAACGAGTATGTTTTGGGAGATTTAATAGGTATATATATGCGGATGTATGTATACTACTATGTGTTAAGTTATGGTATATGGTCGTTCACCAGTTATTATAACTTGAACGTACCTTGTGTTTGTTCGTGTTTTATGGTGCTGGAGTTTAATGGAGTTCCAACGACGTTTTGAGTCTTTTGAAGTGTGTCTTGTAGCGTATTCTTTGAGTTTCGTATTTCACGTGTACGTTTTAAAATGGTGTTTTTGGTTTCAAGCCTATTGAAATAACTTGGGATTTCTTTTGAGATAATGGAATCTTTTGTGTTGGGTCTTACATTTCTTTTGGTCGGTATATATTGAGAAAAAGGGGGACATGGAAATCTATTATAGGGTTAGATAATTGGTTGTATTCGGTAAAATAAGGGTAAGGTGTTGGAGTCGTGTTTGAAACAAGGTGCAACATAAGATAATTTTTTTTAATCAACACTTATTTATTTCAAATTCTAAAAGACTTTCTTTAAAATAAAGCGAAGTAAAATTTCTTTCTACTTACATAGTTTATATAATTGGTTTAACCGATTCACATCATTTATAATTATTAATACGAGGTTAAATTGAGTTTATGAAGGTTACACATACAATTATATCTTTCATTTAAAAGGATTGCATTAATCACTAAGTTTATTCTTTAATTTTAAAACAACTAGTATAAAATTGTTTTGGTCATAACTTGTTCGTTTTTAGAGCTTTTTGGATGATTCAAAAGACTAAAATTATTTACTCGGAACGTACTTTTCAAATATTCAGAATGTATAGTCATGGGAGGTCAGTATGCTGGTCGAAATTATTATACAAGTGTCGTGTTAAAGGGTGAGTTTGAATAGTAGTTTATTTTTATAATTTGGGATGCACGGGATACCTAGTTTTTGAGTTAAGTTTTGAGATCGTCAAGAGGGTTGTTTGTAGATTGTTTGAGTCACATAGATGTGGGAGGTAATAATAAGTAAAAAAGATAAGATATAAATTCTTTTGGAAAAGTCGATCTTTTGCACGGTTTAAATAATATGTCACGGGGCGTAATACGTTTGGTTGCCATTGGGTGTTTCTTGGATTATTTTTCGTTGTGATGGGTCATTTTGAATTGATACACGTTTTGGGTTTGAGTTTTCTTTTGAGTCTCATGGTTTTTGACTTGTTTTAACTGGTGCACGTGAAATGTCGTTAGTTATCCGTTGGTTTGATTCGTTGATTGTATCTGGTGGATTCAGGATGTAGTTTTGGTTTCGTATTGTTCGGGAGCGTTGAGGTAGTCATATGAAAGACTTGGTCGCGCCTACACGCTTAAGTAGGTTACCATGAGAGAACGGTCGGAATACCCTTAGTGGGGAGGAAAGAAGTTCGTAGACGAACTAGTGTGGTCATGAGGTCTCTTAGGAGTACTAAGGAGATGAATAGAGATTTGTGGGATACTAGCACAAGTAACGCGCCATAGAGAGTGCTGGAAGGGGATATAATAGCTCAAAGGTATTTATGATTGTTCGTAGGGCATGTAAGTTTTCCAAAAATTTCCTGAAATTTAGTAGGTTTGCCTATTACTGTGAGGTATAACCATAAATAGAGCAAGTAGGGGAGGTGAGAGGAGTTGTAGTTAGTGCCTTTCCAAGGCAAATCGTTGATGGAGTGATTTAAAAACAAGAGCTGTTAGAAATTGCAAGGAATGCCGGATAAAGGTTGAGTTGCCTGGTAGTAAATGTGATGTGGAAGCGGTTGAGTGGTCTGATAAGAGGAAGTATTGGCCTTACAGAATACGTGTAGATTTTCGCGAGTAGAACGAGGTAGAAATTCATTTTATTGCCGCTGAGAGAGGATGCAATGAGGACGTAATTGAAACTGCTAAGGATGTTGTATGAACGCCTTGGGTTTACGGTTATGCATTTGGCTTCGCCAAAGCACTAGCGGTTTTCATGGAGTCAATGAACCGAGTGTGCATGAACGGGTATAAACAAGTTGTCATCGGGAGCATCGGCGACATCTTGATCTACTCAAATCTTAGAAAGAGATTGACACAAATTATGAGTTGGTTTGGAGTTGTTGGGAAGTTGGAAGAATTAATGGATATGTGAAAGACCATCATAGGTCACTTTGTAAGGAAATTGGAATTTTTAAGTAGTTGGGATACGGACTGAAGGGAGTTGATGAACATAATTGGACATGGGTCATTGATTTAGAGGTAGTTCGGAAACTCGTTAGCGATGGCTGAGTTTTCATATAATGATAGTTATCGTACTAGAAGTCGATAAATGCCATTTGAGGCACGATATGAAAGGATATGGTGAGTTGTCCCCATTGTGGACTAGAATTGGTAAAAGAGGCTACTAATGTGGTAATGGTGTTTGTGGACAGAATGAGAGCAACAAGGGATGCTATGTAGAAAAGGAGGAAACCACTAGATTTAGTGACAAAGTTATGTAGGGAGTTTCACCCATAGTAACGGGTGGTATGATTTGGTAAACTGGAAGAGTTGATGTAGTGTTTTGTAGGTCCATTTATGATCTTTGGAAAGATCGGACCATTAGCTTATGAGTATAGAATTACCTGGGGGAAATGAGTTGTATACATGATACATTTCATGTATTGAGATTGGTAAAGGATGTTTGAGAATGCATTTTGCATGTACGGTTATTCAGGACTTGTGTTAATAAGAGTCTTTGTTTTATCAAAGAGTCATCTGTGAGATTTATTGATTGTGAGGTCAAGAGTTTGGCAATGAGTTTAATTATTTTTGGTTTGTATATGTGGTATTTTGAAACTTGAACTAAAGTTCACGTGGAAATGAGGGGAGTTCGTTTAGGAGGGAGTGATGTGACAACCCTGGTTTTGAGGTTCGTCACTTAGTTTTATTTTGTGCTAGTTACGTGTCTTTACGTGTTTATGTGCTTATTGGTGTGTATAAATTATGGTTTGGATATCGTTTCCGGTACGGGGTACCTTGTGAGTGAAACGATGTGTGATGATTTGATGTTCATTAGTTCACATGGTAGTGACTATGAAGTGAGATGGTGTTATTTGGTGGTTTTACGTATACGTATATGTATTATAGAAAATCGTATTTTTACGATTTACGGTTTAGCGTTTAGGGGTCTCGGATGAGGAAATTGGTCATATGAATATTCTTCGGGATGGTTTTAAGTCATTTAGGACTTAGTTATAAAGTTTATTTCAAAATTTGAGATTTTTTTAAAAGTGTATATTTTACGTCTTTTACGGTAAAACGCGTAAATTTGACTAGTTTTACGGTTTTGAGGTTTTGGAGGCTTTAGGAGCTGAAATAAATTAAGGAAAATTAAGGTAATATTATTAATACAAATATTAATAATAAAAAGGAAAAAAACGAAATTAAATGGGTATAGGTCGGTTATGTGAAAAAAAGAAAAGAAAAGGGGAAAAAAGGAAAAAAGGGAACCGGGCTTTTGTACATGGGCCAAGGACTTGTTAAGAAAGTATATAAAGTCTTTATATTAATCAAAACACTCATAAAATCCCTGGAGATCAAGGTTTGATCGGCATAAATGGTGGTTTTAGGGTTCTTTATTAATTTTTCTTCTTTCAAAAAATTCTAAGGTAAAATCTTTAATACTCTTTTCAATTAAATTGTTTAATGTTTTCTTTAATCATCTTATGATGGATTTAGGTTAGGGTTTAATTTAAGAGTTATAATAATGAGTTCATAATTATTAAATAAATTAGGGCTTGTAATTAGAGGGATTAGGGTTAATTAATGTGGTTGATTTTGTTAAACCCGTTTTTAAAAACTGGACTGATTTTGTGTCAATAGTTTTGATCATATCAGGAGTTCTATAAACTCTTATTTTACGATCCAAGTACCCCTGGAAAGATATTTTAAGTGGCTTTCCAATGCAAGAAACGAGAACTAAATTGGAGGTAGGGAAGTGGGTCAAAAACAGGTTATAACAGTCGGAGGTCAAAACAGTTTTGTAATCAGCCTGTTTTCTTTTTAAGTTTTGGGTTGTTTGGGGTACTTAGGGGTGTATTGGGATCTTCTCACGAACGTGAGAGATGGTTTATATATTGTAGTAAGTATCTGCACTTGGGCTAAGGTTGTGGTTTAGGGTAAGACCCCTTAATGGTAACAAACTTTTAGTACGTTTAAAATCGGGAAATCTGGAATGACAAAAGTAGATATATGTATATCGGGGCCTTAACAGTAGCTTTAAGGTTAAGTCAAGTGGGAGGTGTTAGCCAACATATTTAAGGGTATGAATATTCTATTTACAGAAACCATGGGTATGTTTAAGTGGACGTTTGACTTAAAGTTTTGAGACATAAAAACTGGGACTGTTTTGTGTAAAATATGAACGGGATAGTTATTAAACTTAATCAAGTTAAGGACTTGTTAGGGAAGGTTAATGGGATGGTTAGAGCTTATCAATAAGGTTTTTATATGGGAATAGACTAGATTTCCATCATAGGTTGATGAGCCATCTTAGTGATAGGTTCGTGTATTGATTTCGAGTTTTTGGTTTGTTAGCTTGTTTCTAGTGCGAGGACTTGTGAAGAAGCTATCAGGTGAGTTTCATAGTCCCATGTTTACTATTGTTTTTGACTTCCAGATGGGATGGAAGAGACACTGTGTTGAATTATTTTCTAAATTAATGTTGTGAATGTTTTAAGGTTTGAGATGGACTTGTGTGTACATTTATGTGATTAACTGCTATGTGATTCATGTTTGTGTGTGATCTGGATTGGAAAGGTACATAGGTGTATGGGCGCCTATGGTACCTATGGTTAATGATAAGGCGTGATGCCTTGGAAATTGTGATTGTTGGTAAGGCGTGATGCCTTGGAAATTGTGATTGTTGGTAAGGCGTGATGCCTTGGAAATTGTGATTGTTGGTAAGGCGTGATGCCTTGGAAATTGTGGTTGTTGGTAAGGCGTGATGCCTTGGAATTGTAATGATTGATTGAACTTGAATGCTAGTTGTTAGTACATGATTGTAGCACATTATCCATATGTTTATTGGTTTATGGTATTCACAGCTTATGACTTGTCTTGTGTTGGAGTCTAAACCTATGACTCTAACCAACTTTATGTTGACGTGTTTTAGTGTCTCTTTCAGGTGATGTTATGGTTAAGCTTGAGAACATAAGTGGCTAGGATTTAGAGAGCGTAGGATATGCATTTATAAGGAGATCCCCGTTCCTTCTTAGATTCTTTTGCTTGTTTTGTAGGTGATACTGTTGGCACCTATATGTTTGATCTGTTGTGTTATTTGTTTGTCTTGGGTAAGAGGTAGGACTGTTACCTACTTACCTAGACACCTGCATTTGATGAGATATTGTCATGACTTTTGTGTCACCATTTTATGACATTTCTTATTTCATATAGTTATCTCTATAGACACGCCATGTTGTGATGATATCCATACGTCGTGCCCCATATTCCGCCATGGTGGGGTGACACCTCCTCTCCCATCCTTTCTTCCTCCATTTGTCTACGGGTTCTCTTCCTAGGAGAGGAGGGTGCATCTGTCATTGAGGCTTTACCCTTGTTGTCATGAGAGGGACCAGGAGTTGTGGTTGAAGGACCAGAAGTATCAGTCCTTGGCACGGGGCCAGCAACAGTAGGTGGAATGCTTTAAGCACTAGGAGGAGCAGGTAAGTCTTCACTCGGCTTTGCGGCAAATGCAGCCTTGGCCAAAACAGTCAAACCATCTTCCTCCTCTTCTTCATCAGTATCAGATAAAACCACCTTCTTATTATGACGCTTCAGCAACTTTTCCAACGACTTTACTCTGTTTGCCAAAGGGAGCACAAAATCCCTAGTGAGCTTGCGATGCTTGTTGAGCTCATCCTCCAACGAGAGTATCTTCTCATAGTACCTGTGCACTAAAGCAAGCAATGAAGTGAGAGTAACAAGTTCCTCAACTTCCCCACCAAGAGGACTTTGTTTGGGGGATGCTTCATTGGGACCAGAAGCAAATGATGTGTCAGCCACATGATCATGAGAGCTAGAAGGATCCTCAGCTAAGGGGTGAACTGGACTAGGAGGGGGAGAATCAAGAAATGGGGACACATGTGGGCAAGAAGAAGAAGTAGCCTTTGAGGTAAATGGCATTTCTACCACCACCTCTCTAGCCGGTTCCTCAACCTCCACATGAGGTACCCCATCAGCAAGAACCTCCTCCTCTATGGGATCATCAACCAACTGAGGTTCCTCCTAGGCTTGATCAGCCGGAGGAACCACATTGGGACCCCCTTGGGCAAGGCCTAGCATAGCAGCAGTGAGGGGCCTTTGAGGACCAAGATATCCAATCGTCATATTCGCATAAACTTTAGGAGTGAGCTTAGAAGGCACATATTCTTTCATATTTCTAGTCAAACACATAAGTATCTGTTGTAAGGACCTAGGATACATGAGAAACTTCTTTTTCGAACCAGTAACACTAAGATTGCTAACCAAACCATCTAGCAGATAACGAGAGAAGTTAAACCTACGACCTTGGGCAATACACACCAAACCAGTAGCAAGGGAGATGGGAAAGCATCCCAACTCCCAGCTTTGGGACTCAAGCATTGAATCAAGAAGTGGACAAGAAGCTTCCATTGAGGGGAAAAATGATTTTTCTGAAAAGTAAACTTCCCCTCATGATTGTACCCAATGGCAGATATCCCATCCAAAACCTCCGCATTTGGGAGTGAAATAATGCCACCTTAATCTTGAAGATGAAGGGCAAACCTGATGGAGGCTTCAATCACCACATAGGAGTGACCATCAATAGTAGCATGGAGCTCTAATGGGCGACCCAAAACCTCGTGGGTGGCGGCAGTAGCCCAGAACTGACGAATGACAGTCATACACAGTAGAGCAAACAGTTAATGCATACCTGAGATTAGATGCCTCGATGAACTCCAAGATGTCAAGGAACTCCTCCCTTCTGGTGCCTTCTCCTAGGTAGGCAACCTCGTAGTGATCGGGTTTGTACTGAAGAGATGCCATTGATGATGATAGAGGATTGGAAGATGATTGCTTAAATATGGTTAAGGGTAGGAGCGTCTGTGTGTGTGTTTAAGTTGTGATAATTGAGTCAAGTGATCCCATTGACCATAAATAATGGTGAGGGAAAACTTTTCATTGACCCCTAATTATGTGGGTTGCCCTTTCCAGTTAAGCCATTAATGAGGAGTAACCACTTACCCTTTAATCCACTATTAGAGAATCTCAGTTACCAAAGATAAACAAATATGGGTACCAGAAGTAACTTTCGTTGACTGAAAGTCAAAATAGCTATTGGTCAACGCTAGGAGCAACGAGTAGTCAACAAAAGTCAACATAATGAACAGTGACCCGAAGTGATACCAGAAGCCAAACACAAGTGGAGAATAGGGGTTTTAACCCACTAGGAGCAGAAGAGTGCCACTAGGAGTAACCAAATTCTTCCACCAGATGTTTCACATACAGCAAATACCCATGTAAAATGTCGTAAGAAGCTACCAGAAGTAAGAATGTAAAAGTATACATGTACAAGAAGCCTCCCCTTAGGCTTTGCCTCCCCTCAATCCTAGATCTTAAGG